>OU744358.1:23602163-26002163 GCA_916610255.1 Lasioglossum lativentre
CGTAAGTGCAACTCGACGTCGGACAGTGGCAACTCTATTATAATAGTTTAATATTTTTTTTCACTCGCTGATGGAATCAGTGAGTCTGCACACTTATTTGCAAGTGTGCAGCTCGACGTCGGACTCAATTATGTATCACCAGCTGATCGAATCAGTGGGTTTGCACTCGTAAGTGCAACTCGACGTCGGACAGTGGCAACTCTATTATAATAGTTTAATCTTTTTTTTCCCTCGCTGATGGAATCAGTGAGTCTGCACACTTATTTGCAAGTGTGCAGCTCGACGTCGGACTCAATTATGTATCACCAGCTGATCGAATCAGTGGGTTTGCACTCGTAAGTGCAACTCGACGTCGGACAGTGGCAACTCTATTATAATAGTTTAATATTTTTTTTCACTCGCTGATGGAATCAGTGAGTCTGCACACTTATTTGCAAGTGTGCAGCTCGACGTCGGACTCAATTATGTATCACCAGCTGATCGAATCAGTGGGTTTGCACTCGTAAGTGCAACTCGACGTCGGACAGTGGCAACTCTATTATAATAGTTTAATATTTTTTTTCACTCGCTGATGGAATCAGTGAGTCTGCACACTTATTTGCAAGTGTGCAGCTCGACGTCGGACTCAATTATGTATCACCAGCTGATCGAATCAGTGGGTTTGCACTCGTAAGTGCAACTCGACGTCGGACAGTGGCAACTCTATTATAATAGTTTAATATTTTTTTTCACTCGCTGATGGAATCAGTGAGTCTGCACACTTATTTGCAAGTGTGCAGCTCGACGTCGGACTCAATTATGTATCACCAGCTGATCGAATCAGTGGGTTTGCACTCGTAAGTGCAACTCGACGTCGGACAGTGGCAACTCTATTATAATAGTTTAATATTTTTTTTCACTCGCTGATGGAATCAGTGAGTCTGCACACTTATTTGCAAGTGTGCAGCTCGACGTCGGACTCAATTATGTATCACCAGCTGATCGAATCAGTGGGTTTGCACTAGTAAGTGCAACTCGACGTCGGACAGTGGCAACTCTATTATAATAGTTTAATATTTTTTTTCACTCGCTGATGGAATCAGTGAGTCTGCACACTTATTTGCAAGTGTGCAGCTTGACGTGGGACTCAATTATGTATCACCAGCTGATCGAATCAGTGGGTTTGCACTCGTAAGTGCAACTCGACGTCGGACAGTGGCAACTCTATTATAATAGTTTAATATTTTTTTTCACTCGCTGATGGAATCAGTGAGTCTGCACACTTATTTGCAAGTGTGCAGCTCGACGTCGGACTCAATTATGTATCACCAGCTGATCGAATCAGTGGGTTTGCACTAGTAAGTGCAACTCGACGTCGGACAGTGGCAACTCTATTATAATAGTTTAATATTTTTTTTCACTCGCTGATGGAATCAGTGAGTCTGCACACTTATTTGCAAGTGTGCAGCTCGACGTCGGACTCAATTATGTATCACCAGCTGATCGAATCAGTGGGTTTGCACTCGTAAGTGCAACTCGACGTCGGACAGTGGCAACTCTATTATAATAGTTTAATATTTTTTTTCACTCGCTGATGGAATCAGTGAGTCTGCACACTTATTTGCAAGTGTGCAGCTCGACGTCGGACTCAATTATGTATCACCAGCTGATCGAATCAGTGGGTTTGCACTAGTAAGTGCAATTCGACGTCGGACAGTGGCAACTCTATTATAATAGTTTAATATTTTTTTTCACTCGCTGATGGAATCAGTGAGTCTGCACACTTATTTGCAAGTGTGCAGCTCGACGTCGGACTCAATTATGTATCACCAGCTGATCGAATCAGTGGGTTTGCACTCGTAAGTGCAACTCGACGTCGGACAGTGGCAACTCTATTATAATAGTTTAATATTTTTTTTCACTCGCTGATGGAATCAGTGAGTCTGCACACTTATTTGCAAGTGTGCAGCTCGACGTCGGACTCAATTATGTATCACCAGCTGATCGAATCAGTGGGTTTGCACTCGTAAGTGCAACTCGACGTCGGACAGTGGCAACTCTATTATAATAGTTTAATATTTTTTTTCACTCGCTGATGGAATCAGTGAGTCTGCACACTTATTTGCAAGTGTGCAGCTCGACGTCGGACTCAATTATGTATCACCAGCTGATCGAATCAGTGGGTTTGCACTCGTAAGTGCAACTCGACGTCGGACAGTGGCAACTCTATTATAATAGTTTAATATTTTTTTTCACTCGCTGATGGAATCAGTGAGTCTGCACACTTATTTGCAAGTGTGCAGCTCGACGTCGGACTCAATTATGTATCACCAGCTGATCGAATCAGTGGGTTTGCACTCGTAAGTGCAACTCGACGTCGGACAGTGGCAACTCTATTATAATAGTTTAATATTTTTTTTCACTCGCTGATGGAATCAGTGAGTCTGCACACTTATTTGCAAGTGTGCAGCTCGACGTCGGACTCAATTATGTATCACCAGCTGATCGAATCAGTGGGTTTGCACTCGTAAGTGCAACTCGACGTCGGACAGTGGCAACTCTATTATAATAGTTTAATATTTTTTTTCACTCGCTGATGGAATCAGTGAGTCTGCACACTTATTTGCAAGTGTGCAGCTCGACGTCGGACTCAATTATGTATCACCAGCTGATCGAATCAGTGGGTTTGCACTCGTAAGTGCAACTCGACGTCGGACAGTGGCAACTCTATTATAATAGTTTAATATTTTTTTTCACTCGCTGATGGAATCAGTGAGTCTGCACACTTATTTGCAAGTGTGCAGCTCGACGTCGGACTCAATTATGTATCACCAGCTGATCGAATCAGTGGGTTTGCACTCGTAAGTGCAACTCGACGTCGGACAGTGGCAACTCTATTATAATAGTTTAATATTTTTTTTCACTCGCTGATGGAATCAGTGAGTCTGCACACTTATTTGCAAGTGTGCAGCTCGACGTCGGACTCAATTATGTATCACCAGCTGATCGAATCAGTGGGTTTGCACTAGTAAGTGCAACTCGACGTCGGACAGTGGCAACTCTATTATAATAGTTTAATATTTTTTTTCACTCGCTGATGGAATCAGTGAGTCTGCACACTTATTTGCAAGTGTGCAGCTCGACGTCGGACTCAATTATGTATCACCAGCTGATCGAATCAGTGGGTTTGCACTCGTAAGTGCAACTCGACGTCGGACAGTGGCAACTCTATTATAATAGTTTAATATTTTTTTTCACTCGCTGATGGAATCAGTGAGTCTGCACACTTATTTGCAAGTGTGCAGCTCGACGTCGGACTCAATTATGTATCACCAGCTGATCGAATCAGTGGGTTTGCACTAGTAAGTGCAACTCGACGTCGGACAGTGGCAACTCTATTATAATAGTTTAATATTTTTTTTCACTCGCTGATGGAATCAGTGAGTCTGCACACTTATTTGCAAGTGTGCAGCTCGACGTCGGACTCAATTATGTATCACCAGCTGATCGAATCAGTGGGTTTGCACTCGTAAGTGCAACTCGACGTCGGACAGTGGCAACTCTATTATAATAGTTTAATATTTTTTTTCACTCGCTGATGGAATCAGTGAGTCTGCACACTTATTTGCAAGTGTGCAGCTCGACGTCGGACTCAATTATGTATCACCAGCTGATCGAATCAGTGGGTTTGCACTAGTAAGTGCAATTCGACGTCGGACAGTGGCAACTCTATTATAATAGTTTAATATTTTTTTTCACTCGCTGATGGAATCAGTGAGTCTGCACACTTATTTGCAAGTGTGCAGCTCGACGTCGGACTCAATTATGTATCACCAGCTGATCGAATCAGTGGGTTTGCACTCGTAAGTGCAACTCGACGTCGGACAGTGGCAACTCTATTATAATAGTTTAATATTTTTTTTCACTCGCTGATGGAATCAGTGAGTCTGCACACTTATTTGCAAGTGTGCAGCTCGACGTCGGACTCAATTATGTATCACCAGCTGATCGAATCAGTGGGTTTGCACTCGTAAGTGCAACTCGACGTCGGACAGTGGCAACTCTATTATAATAGTTTAATATTTTTTTTCACTCGCTGATGGAATCAGTGAGTCTGCACACTTATTTGCAAGTGTGCAGCTCGACGTCGGACTCAATTATGTATCACCAGCTGATCGAATCAGTGGGTTTGCACTAGTAAGTGCAACTCGACGTCGGACAGTGGCAACTCTATTATAATAGTTTAATATTTTTTTTCACTCGCTGATGGAATCAGTGAGTCTGCACACTTATTTGCAAGTGTGCAGCTCGACGTCGGACTCAATTATGTATCACCAGCTGATCGAATCAGTGGGTTTGCACTCGTAAGTGCAACTCGACGTCGGACAGTGGCAACTCTATTATAATAGTTTAATATTTTTTTTCACTCGCTGATGGAATCAGTGAGTCTGCACACTTATTTGCAAGTGTGCAGCTCGACGTCGGACTCAATTATGTATCACCAGCTGATCGAATCAGTGGGTTTGCACTAGTAAGTGCAACTCGACGTCGGACAGTGGCAACTCTATTATAATAGTTTAATATTTTTTTTCACTCGCTGATGGAATCAGTGAGTCTGCACACTTATTTGCAAGTGTGCAGCTCGACGTCGGACTCAATTATGTATCACCAGCTGATCGAATCAGTGGGTTTGCACTCGTAAGTGCAACTCGACGTCGGACAGTGGCAACTCTATTATAATAGTTTAATATTTTTTTTCACTCGCTGATGGAATCAGTGAGTCTGCACACTTATTTGCAAGTGTGCAGCTCGACGTCGGACTCAATTATGTATCACCAGCTGATCGAATCAGTGGGTTTGCACTAGTAAGTGCAATTCGACGTCGGACAGTGGCAACTCTATTATAATAGTTTAATATTTTTTTTCACTCGCTGATGGAATCAGTGAGTCTGCACACTTATTTGCAAGTGTGCAGCTCGACGTCGGACTCAATTATGTATCACCAGCTGATCGAATCAGTGGGTTTGCACTCGTAAGTGCAACTCGACGTCGGACAGTGGCAACTCTATTATAATAGTTTAATATTTTTTTTCACTCGCTGATGGAATCAGTGAGTCTGCACACTTATTTGCAAGTGTGCAGCTCGACGTCGGACTCAATTATGTATCACCAGCTGATCGAATCAGTGGGTTTGCACTCGTAAGTGCAACTCGACGTCGGACAGTGGCAACTCTATTATAATAGTTTAATATTTTTTTTCACTCGCTGATGGAATCAGTGAGTCTGCACACTTATTTGCAAGTGTGCAGCTCGACGTCGGACTCAATTATGTATCACCAGCTGATCGAATCAGTGGGTTTGCACTCGTAAGTGCAACTCGACGTCGGACAGTGGCAACTCTATTATAATAGTTTAATATTTTTTTTCACTCGCTGATGGAATCAGTGAGTCTGCACACTTATTTGCAAGTGTGCAGCTCGACGTCGGACTCAATTATGTATCACCAGCTGATCGAATCAGTGGGTTTGCACTCGTAAGTGCAACTCGACGTCGGACAGTGGCAACTCTATTATAATAGTTTAATATTTTTTTTCACTCGCTGATGGAATCAGTGAGTCTGCACACTTATTTGCAAGTGTGCAGCTCGACGTCGGACTCAATTATGTATCACCAGCTGATCGAATCAGTGGGTTTGCACTCGTAAGTGCAACTCGACGTCGGACAGTGGCAACTCTATTATAATAGTTTAATATTTTTTTTCACTCGCTGATGGAATCAGTGAGTCTGCACACTTATTTGCAAGTGTGCAGCTCGACGTCGGACTCAATTATGTATCACCAGCTGATCGAATCAGTGGGTTTGCACTCGTAAGTGCAACTCGACGTCGGACAGTGGCAACTCTATTATAATAGTTTAATATTTTTTTTCACTCGCTGATGGAATCAGTGAGTCTGCACACTTATTTGCAAGTGTGCAGCTCGACGTCGGACTCAATTATGTATCACCAGCTGATCGAATCAGTGGGTTTGCACTCGTAAGTGCAACTCGACGTCGGACAGTGGCAACTCTATTATAATAGTTTAATATTTTTTTTCACTCGCTGATGGAATCAGTGAGTCTGCACACTTATTTGCAAGTGTGCAGCTCGACGTCGGACTCAATTATGTATCACCAGCTGATCGAATCAGTGGGTTTGCACTCGTAAGTGCAACTCGACGTCGGACAGTGGCAACTCTATTATAATAGTTTAATATTTTTTTTCACTCGCTGATGGAATCAGTGAGTCTGCACACTTATTTGCAAGTGTGCAGCTCGACGTCGGACTCAATTATGTATCACCAGCTGATCGAATCAGTGGGTTTGCACTCGTAAGTGCAACTCGACGTCGGACAGTGGCAACTCTATTATAATAGTTTAATATTTTTTTTCACTCGCTGATGGAATCAGTGAGTCTGCACACTTATTTGCAAGTGTGCAGCTCGACGTCGGACTCAATTATGTATCACCAGCTGATCGAATCAGTGGGTTTGCACTCGTAAGTGCAACTCGACGTCGGACAGTGGCAACTCTATTATAATAGTTTAATATTTTTTTTCACTCGCTGATGGAATCAGTGAGTCTGCACACTTATTTGCAAGTGTGCAGCTCGACGTCGGACTCAATTATGTATCACCAGCTGATCGAATCAGTGGGTTTGCACTCGTAAGTGCAACTCGACGTCGGACAGTGGCAACTCTATTATAATAGTTTAATATTTTTTTTCACTCGCTGATGGAATCAGTGAGTCTGCACACTTATTTGCAAGTGTGCAGCTCGACGTCGGACTCAATTATGTATCACCAGCTGATCGAATCAGTGGGTTTGCACTAGTAAGTGCAACTCGACGTCGGACAGTGGCAACTCTATTATAATAGTTTAATATTTTTTTTCACTCGCTGATGGAATCAGTGAGTCTGCACACTTATTTGCAAGTGTGCAGCTCGACGTCGGACTCAATTATGTATCACCAGCTGATCGAATCAGTGGGTTTGCACTCGTAAGTGCAACTCGACGTCGGACAGTGGCAACTCTATTATAATAGTTTAATATTTTTTTTCACTCGCTGATGGAATCAGTGAGTCTGCACACTTATTTGCAAGTGTGCAGCTCGACGTCGGACTCAATTATGTATCACCAGCTGATCGAATCAGTGGGTTTGCACTCGTAAGTGCAACTCGACGTCGGACAGTGGCAACTCTATTATAATAGTTTAATATTTTTTTTCACTCGCTGATGGAATCAGTGAGTCTGCACACTTATTTGCAAGTGTGCAGCTCGACGTCGGACTCAATTATGTATCACCAGCTGATCGAATCAGTGGGTTTGCACTCGTAAGTGCAACTCGACGTCGGACAGTGGCAACTCTATTATAATAGTTTAATATTTTTTTTCACTCGCTGATGGAATCAGTGAGTCTGCACACTTATTTGCAAGTGTGCAGCTCGACGTCGGACTCAATTATGTATCACCAGCTGATCGAATCAGTGGGTTTGCACTCGTAAGTGCAACTCGACGTCGGACAGTGGCAACTCTATTATAATAGTTTAATATTTTTTTTCACTCGCTGATGGAATCAGTGAGTCTGCACACTTATTTGCAAGTGTGCAGCTCGACGTCGGACTCAATTATGTATCACCAGCTGATCGAATCAGTGGGTTTGCACTCGTAAGTGCAACTCGACGTCGGACAGTGGCAACTCTATTATAATAGTTTAATATTTTTTTTCACTCGCTGATGGAATCAGTGAGTCTGCACACTTATTTGCAAGTGTGCAGCTCGACGTCGGACTCAATTATGTATCACCAGCTGATCGAATCAGTGGGTTTGCACTCGTAAGTGCAACTCGACGTCGGACAGTGGCAACTCTATTATAATAGTTTAATATTTTTTTTCACTCGCTGATGGAATCAGTGAGTCTGCACACTTATTTGCAAGTGTGCAGCTCGACGTCGGACTCAATTATGTATCACCAGCTGATCGAATCAGTGGGTTTGCACTCGTAAGTGCAACTCGACGTCGGACAGTGGCAACTCTATTATAATAGTTTAATATTTTTTTTCACTCGCTGATGGAATCAGTGAGTCTGCACACTTATTTGCAAGTGTGCAGCTCGACGTCGGACTCAATTATGTATCACCAGCTGATCGAATCAGTGGGTTTGCACTCGTAAGTGCAACTCGACGTCGGACAGTGGCAACTCTATTATAATAGTTTAATATTTTTTTTCACTCGCTGATGGAATCAGTGAGTCTGCACACTTATTTGCAAGTGTGCAGCTCGACGTCGGACTCAATTATGTATCACCAGCTGATCGAATCAGTGGGTTTGCACTCGTTAGTGCAACTCGACGTCGGACAGTGGCAACTCTATTATAATAGTTTAATATTTTTTTTCACTCGCTGATGGAATCAGTGAGTCTGCACACTTATTTGCAAGTGTGCAGCTCGACGTCGGACTCAATTATGTATCACCAGCTGATCGAATCAGTGGGTTTGCACTCGTAAGTGCAACTCGACGTCGGACAGTGGCAACTCTATTATAATAGTTTAATATTTTTTTTCACTCGCTGATGGAATCAGTGAGTCTGCACACTTATTTGCAAGTGTGCAGCTCGACGTCGGACTCAATTATGTATCACCAGCTGATCGAATCAGTGGGTTTGCACTAGTAAGTGCAACTCGACGTCGGACAGTGGCAACTCTATTATAATAGTTTAATATTTTTTTTCACTCGCTGATGGAATCAGTGAGTCTGCACACTTATTTGCAAGTGTGCAGCTCGACGTCGGACTCAATTATGTATCACCAGCTGATCGAATCAGTGGGTTTGCACTCGTAAGTGCAACTCGACGTCGGACAGTGGCAACTCTATTATAATAGTTTAATATTTTTTTTCACTCGCTGATGGAATCAGTGAGTCTGCACACTTATTTGCAAGTGTGCAGCTCGACGTCGGACTCAATTATGTATCACCAGCTGATCGAATCAGTGGGTTTGCACTAGTAAGTGCAACTCGACGTCGGACAGTGGCAACTCTATTATAATAGTTTAATATTTTTTTTCACTCGCTGATGGAATCAGTGAGTCTGCACACTTATTTGCAAGTGTGCAGCTCGACGTCGGACTCAATTATGTATCACCAGCTGATCGAATCAGTGGGTTTGCACTCGTAAGTGCAACTCGACGTCGGACAGTGGCAACTCTATTATAATAGTTTAATATTTTTTTTCACTCGCTGATGGAATCAGTGAGTCTGCACACTTATTTGCAAGTGTGCAGCTCGACGTCGGACTCAATTATGTATCACCAGCTGATCGAATCAGTGGGTTTGCACTAGTAAGTGCAATTCGACGTCGGACAGTGGCAACTCTATTATAATAGTTTAATATTTTTTTTCACTCGCTGATGGAATCAGTGAGTCTGCACACTTATTTGCAAGTGTGCAGCTTGACGTGGGACTCAATTATGTATCACCAGCTGATCGAATCAGTGGGTTTGCACTCGTAAGTGCAACTCGACGTCGGACAGTGGCAACTCTATTATAATAGTTTAATATTTTTTTTCACTCGCTGATGGAATCAGTGAGTCTGCACACTTATTTGCAAGTGTGCAGCTCGACGTCGGACTCAATTATGTATCACCAGCTGATCGAATCAGTGGGTTTGCACTCGTTAGTGCAACTCGACGTCGGACAGTGGCAACTCTATTATAATAGTTTAATATTTTTTTTCACTCGCTGATGGAATCAGTGAGTCTGCACACTTATTTGCAAGTGTGCAGCTCGACGTCGGACTCAATTATGTATCACCAGCTGATCGAATCAGTGGGTTTGCACTCGTAAGTGCAACTCGACGTCGGACAGTGGCAACTCTATTATAATAGTTTAATATTTTTTTTCACTCGCTGATGGAATCAGTGAGTCTGCACACTTATTTGCAAGTGTGCAGCTCGACGTCGGACTCAATTATGTATCACCAGCTGATCGAATCAGTGGGTTTGCACTCGTAAGTGCAACTCGACGTCGGACAGTGGCAACTCTATTATAATAGTTTAATATTTTTTTTCACTCGCTGATGGAATCAGTGAGTCTGCACACTTATTTGCAAGTGTGCAGCTCGACGTCGGACTCAATTATGTATCACCAGCTGATCGAATCAGTGGGTTTGCACTCGTAAGTGCAACTCGACGTCGGACAGTGGCAACTCTATTATAATAGTTTAATATTTTTTTTCACTCGCTGATGGAATCAGTGAGTCTGCACACTTATTTGCAAGTGTGCAGCTCGACGTCGGACTCAATTATGTATCACCAGCTGATCGAATCAGTGGGTTTGCACTCGTAAGTGCAACTCGACGTCGGACAGTGGCAACTCTATTATAATAGTTTAATATTTGTTTTCCCTCGCTGATGGAATCAGTGAGTCTGCACACTTATTTGCAAGTGTGCAGCTCGACGTCGGACTCAATTATGTATCACCAGCTGATCGAATCAGTGGGTTTGCACTCGTAAGTGCAACTCGACGTCGGACAGTGGCAACTCTATTATAATAGTTTAATATTTTTTTTCACTCGCTGATGGAATCAGTGAGTCTGCACACTTATTTGCAAGTGTGCAGCTCGACGTCGGACTCAATTATGTATCACCAGCTGATCGAATCAGTGGGTTTGCACTAGTAAGTGCAACTCGACGTCGGACAGTGGCAACTCTATTATAATAGTTTAATATTTTTTTTCACTCGCTGATGGAATCAGTGAGTCTGCACACTTATTTGCAAGTGTGCAGCTCGACGTCGGACTCAATTATGTATCACCAGCTGATCGAATCAGTGGGTTTGCACTCGTAAGTGCAACTCGACGTCGGACAGTGGCAACTCTATTATAATAGTTTAATATTTTTTTTCACTCGCTGATGGAATCAGTGAGTCTGCACACTTATTTGCAAGTGTGCAGCTCGACGTCGGACTCAATTATGTATCACCAGCTGATCGAATCAGTGGGTTTGCACTCGTAAGTGCAACTCGACGTCGGACAGTGGCAACTCTATTATAATAGTTTAATATTTTTTTTCACTCGCTGATGGAATCAGTGAGTCTGCACACTTATTTGCAAGTGTGCAGCTCGACGTCGGACTCAATTATGTATCACCAGCTGATCGAATCAGTGGGTTTGCACTAGTAAGTGCAACTCGACGTCGGACAGTGGCAACTCTATTATAATAGTTTAATATTTTTTTTCACTCGCTGATGGAATCAGTGAGTCTGCACACTTATTTGCAAGTGTGCAGCTCGACGTCGGACTCAATTATGTATCACCAGCTGATCGAATCAGTGGGTTTGCACTCGTAAGTGCAACTCGACGTCGGACAGTGGCAACTCTATTATAATAGTTTAATATTTTTTTTCACTCGCTGATGGAATCAGTGAGTCTGCACACTTATTTGCAAGTGTGCAGCTCGACGTCGGACTCAATTATGTATCACCAGCTGATCGAATCAGTGGGTTTGCACTAGTAAGTGCAATTCGACGTCGGACAGTGGCAACTCTATTATAATAGTTTAATATTTTTTTTCACTCGCTGATGGAATCAGTGAGTCTGCACACTTATTTGCAAGTGTGCAGCTTGACGTCGGACTCAATTATGTATCACCAGCTGATCGAATCAGTGGGTTTGCACTCGTAAGTGCAACTCGACGTCGGACAGTGGCAACTCTATTATAATAGTTTAATATTTTTTTTCACTCGCTGATGGAATCAGTGAGTCTGCACACTTATTTGCAAGTGTGCAGCTCGACGTCGGACTCAATTATGTATCACCAGCTGATCGAATCAGTGGGTTTGCACTCGTTAGTGCAACTCGACGTCGGACAGTGGCAACTCTATTATAATAGTTTAATATTTTTTTTCACTCGCTGATGGAATCAGTGAGTCTGCACACTTATTTGCAAGTGTGCAGCTCGACGTCGGACTCAATTATGTATCACCAGCTGATCGAATCAGTGGGTTTGCACTCGTAAGTGCAACTCGACGTCGGACAGTGGCAACTCTATTATAATAGTTTAATATTTTTTTTCACTCGCTGATGGAATCAGTGAGTCTGCACACTTATTTGCAAGTGTGCAGCTCGACGTCGGACTCAATTATGTATCACCAGCTGATCGAATCAGTGGGTTTGCACTCGTAAGTGCAACTCGACGTCGGACAGTGGCAACTCTATTATAATAGTTTAATATTTTTTTTCACTCGCTGATGGAATCAGTGAGTCTGCACACTTATTTGCAAGTGTGCAGCTCGACGTCGGACTCAATTATGTATCACCAGCTGATCGAATCAGTGGGTTTGCACTAGTAAGTGCAACTCGACGTCGGACAGTGGCAACTCTATTATAATAGTTTAATATTTTTTTTCACTCGCTGATGGAATCAGTGAGTCTGCACACTTATTTGCAAGTGTGCAGCTCGACGTCGGACTCAATTATGTATCACCAGCTGATCGAATCAGTGGGTTTGCACTCGTAAGTGCAACTCGACGTCGGACAGTGGCAACTCTATTATAATAGTTTAATATTTTTTTTCACTCGCTGATGGAATCAGTGAGTCTGCACACTTATTTGCAAGTGTGCAGCTCGACGTCGGACTCAATTATGTATCACCAGCTGATCGAATCAGTGGGTTTGCACTCGTAAGTGCAACTCGACGTCGGACAGTGGCAACTCTATTATAATAGTTTAATATTTTTTTTCACTCGCTGATGGAATCAGTGAGTCTGCACACTTATTTGCAAGTGTGCAGCTCGACGTCGGACTCAATTATGTATCACCAGCTGATCGAATCAGTGGGTTTGCACTCGTAAGTGCAACTCGACGTCGGACAGTGGCAACTCTATTATAATAGTTTAATATTTTTTTTCACTCGCTGATGGAATCAGTGAGTCTGCACACTTATTTGCAAGTGTGCAGCTCGACGTCGGACTCAATTATGTATCACCAGCTGATCGAATCAGTGGGTTTGCACTCGTAAGTGCAACTCGACGTCGGACAGTGGCAACTCTATTATAATAGTTTAATATTTTTTTTCACTCGCTGATGGAATCAGTGAGTCTGCACACTTATTTGCAAGTGTGCAGCTCGACGTCGGACTCAATTATGTATCACCAGCTGATCGAATCAGTGGGTTTGCACTCGTAAGTGCAACTCGACGTCGGACAGTGGCAACTCTATTATAATAGTTTAATATTTTTTTTCACTCGCTGATGGAATCAGTGAGTCTGCACACTTATTTGCAAGTGTGCAGCTCGACGTCGGACTCAATTATGTATCACCAGCTGATCGAATCAGTGGGTTTGCACTCGTAAGTGCAACTCGACGTCGGACAGTGGCAACTCTATTATAATAGTTTAATATTTTTTTTCACTCGCTGATGGAATCAGTGAGTCTGCACACTTATTTGCAAGTGTGCAGCTCGACGTCGGACTCAATTATGTATCACCAGCTGATCGAATCAGTGGGTTTGCACTCGTAAGTGCAACTCGACGTCGGACAGTGGCAACTCTATTATAATAGTTTAATATTTTTTTTCACTCGCTGATGGAATCAGTGAGTCTGCACACTTATTTGCAAGTGTGCAGCTCGACGTCGGACTCAATTATGTATCACCAGCTGATCGAATCAGTGGGTTTGCACTAGTAAGTGCAACTCGACGTCGGACAGTGGCAACTCTATTATAATAGTTTAATATTTTTTTTCACTCGCTGATGGAATCAGTGAGTCTGCACACTTATTTGCAAGTGTGCAGCTCGACGTCGGACTCAATTATGTATCACCAGCTGATCGAATCAGTGGGTTTGCACTCGTAAGTGCAACTCGACGTCGGACAGTGGCAACTCTATTATAATAGTTTAATATTTTTTTTCACTCGCTGATGGAATCAGTGAGTCTGCACACTTATTTGCAAGTGTGCAGCTCGACGTCGGACTCAATTATGTATCACCAGCTGATCGAATCAGTGGGTTTGCACTAGTAAGTGCAACTCGACGTCGGACAGTGGCAACTCTATTATAATAGTTTAATATTTTTTTTCACTCGCTGATGGAATCAGTGAGTCTGCACACTTATTTGCAAGTGTGCAGCTCGACGTCGGACTCAATTATGTATCACCAGCTGATCGAATCAGTGGGTTTGCACTCGTAAGTGCAACTCGACGTCGGACAGTGGCAACTCTATTATAATAGTTTAATATTTTTTTTCACTCGCTGATGGAATCAGTGAGTCTGCACACTTATTTGCAAGTGTGCAGCTCGACGTCGGACTCAATTATGTATCACCAGCTGATCGAATCAGTGGGTTTGCACTAGTAAGTGCAATTCGACGTCGGACAGTGGCAACTCTATTATAATAGTTTAATATTTTTTTTCACTCGCTGATGGAATCAGTGAGTCTGCACACTTATTTGCAAGTGTGCAGCTCGACGTCGGACTCAATTATGTATCACCAGCTGATCGAATCAGTGGGTTTGCACTCGTAAGTGCAACTCGACGTCGGACAGTGGCAACTCTATTATAATAGTTTAATATTTTTTTTCACTCGCTGATGGAATCAGTGAGTCTGCACACTTATTTGCAAGTGTGCAGCTCGACGTCGGACTCAATTATGTATCACCAGCTGATCGAATCAGTGGGTTTGCACTCGTAAGTGCAACTCGACGTCGGACAGTGGCAACTCTATTATAATAGTTTAATATTTTTTTTCACTCGCTGATGGAATCAGTGAGTCTGCACACTTATTTGCAAGTGTGCAGCTCGACGTCGGACTCAATTATGTATCACCAGCTGATCGAATCAGTGGGTTTGCACTCGTAAGTGCAACTCGACGTCGGACAGTGGCAACTCTATTATAATAGTTTAATATTTTTTTTCACTCGCTGATGGAATCAGTGAGTCTGCACACTTATTTGCAAGTGTGCAGCTCGACGTCGGACTCAATTATGTATCACCAGCTGATCGAATCAGTGGGTTTGCACTCGTAAGTGCAACTCGACGTCGGACAGTGGCAACTCTATTATAATAGTTTAATATTTTTTTTCACTCGCTGATGGAATCAGTGAGTCTGCACACTTATTTGCAAGTGTGCAGCTCGACGTCGGACTCAATTATGTATCACCAGCTGATCGAATCAGTGGGTTTGCACTCGTAAGTGCAACTCGACGTCGGACAGTGGCAACTCTATTATAATAGTTTAATATTTTTTTTCACTCGCTGATGGAATCAGTGAGTCTGCACACTTATTTGCAAGTGTGCAGCTCGACGTCGGACTCAATTATGTATCACCAGCTGATCGAATCAGTGGGTTTGCACTCGTAAGTGCAACTCGACGTCGGACAGTGGCAACTCTATTATAATAGTTTAATATTTTTTTTCACTCGCTGATGGAATCAGTGAGTCTGCACACTTATTTGCAAGTGTGCAGCTCGACGTCGGACTCAATTATGTATCACCAGCTGATCGAATCAGTGGGTTTGCACTCGTAAGTGCAACTCGACGTCGGACAGTGGCAACTCTATTATAATAGTTTAATATTTTTTTTCACTCGCTGATGGAATCAGTGAGTCTGCACACTTATTTGCAAGTGTGCAGCTCGACGTCGGACTCAATTATGTATCACCAGCTGATCGAATCAGTGGGTTTGCACTAGTAAGTGCAACTCGACGTCGGACAGTGGCAACTCTATTATAATAGTTTAATATTTTTTTTCACTCGCTGATGGAATCAGTGAGTCTGCACACTTATTTGCAAGTGTGCAGCTCGACGTCGGACTCAATTATGTATCACCAGCTGATCGAATCAGTGGGTTTGCACTCGTAAGTGCAACTCGACGTCGGACAGTGGCAACTCTATTATAATAGTTTAATATTTTTTTTCACTCGCTGATGGAATCAGTGAGTCTGCACACTTATTTGCAAGTGTGCAGCTCGACGTCGGACTCAATTATGTATCACCAGCTGATCGAATCAGTGGGTTTGCACTAGTAAGTGCAACTCGACGTCGGACAGTGGCAACTCTATTATAATAGTTTAATATTTTTTTTCACTCGCTGATGGAATCAGTGAGTCTGCACACTTATTTGCAAGTGTGCAGCTCGACGTCGGACTCAATTATGTATCACCAGCTGATCGAATCAGTGGGTTTGCACTCGTAAGTGCAACTCGACGTCGGACAGTGGCAACTCTATTATAATAGTTTAATATTTTTTTTCACTCGCTGATGGAATCAGTGAGTCTGCACACTTATTTGCAAGTGTGCAGCTCGACGTCGGACTCAATTATGTATCACCAGCTGATCGAATCAGTGGGTTTGCACTAGTAAGTGCAATTCGACGTCGGACAGTGGCAACTCTATTATAATAGTTTAATATTTTTTTTCACTCGCTGATGGAATCAGTGAGTCTGCACACTTATTTGCAAGTGTGCAGCTCGACGTCGGACTCAATTATGTATCACCAGCTGATCGAATCAGTGGGTTTGCACTCGTAAGTGCAACTCGACGTCGGACAGTGGCAACTCTATTATAATAGTTTAATATTTTTTTTCACTCGCTGATGGAATCAGTGAGTCTGCACACTTATTTGCAAGTGTGCAGCTCGACGTCGGACTCAATTATGTATCACCAGCTGATCGAATCAGTGGGTTTGCACTCGTAAGTGCAACTCGACGTCGGACAGTGGCAACTCTATTATAATAGTTTAATATTTTTTTTCACTCGCTGATGGAATCAGTGAGTCTGCACACTTATTTGCAAGTGTGCAGCTCGACGTCGGACTCAATTATGTATCACCAGCTGATCGAATCAGTGGGTTTGCACTCGTAAGTGCAACTCGACGTCGGACAGTGGCAACTCTATTATAATAGTTTAATATTTTTTTTCACTCGCTGATGGAATCAGTGAGTCTGCACACTTATTTGCAAGTGTGCAGCTCGACGTCGGACTCAATTATGTATCACCAGCTGATCGAATCAGTGGGTTTGCACTCGTAAGTGCAACTCGACGTCGGACAGTGGCAACTCTATTATAATAGTTTAATATTTTTTTTCACTCGCTGATGGAATCAGTGAGTCTGCACACTTATTTGCAAGTGTGCAGCTCGACGTCGGACTCAATTATGTATCACCAGCTGATCGAATCAGTGGGTTTGCACTCGTAAGTGCAACTCGACGTCGGACAGTGGCAACTCTATTATAATAGTTTAATATTTTTTTTCACTCGCTGATGGAATCAGTGAGTCTGCACACTTATTTGCAAGTGTGCAGCTCGACGTCGGACTCAATTATGTATCACCAGCTGATCGAATCAGTGGGTTTGCACTCGTAAGTGCAACTCGACGTCGGACAGTGGCAACTCTATTATAATAGTTTAATATTTTTTTTCACTCGCTGATGGAATCAGTGAGTCTGCACACTTATTTGCAAGTGTGCAGCTCGACGTCGGACTCAATTATGTATCACCAGCTGATCGAATCAGTGGGTTTGCACTCGTAAGTGCAACTCGACGTCGGACAGTGGCAACTCTATTATAATAGTTTAATATTTTTTTTCACTCGCTGATGGAATCAGTGAGTCTGCACACTTATTTGCAAGTGTGCAGCTCGACGTCGGACTCAATTATGTATCACCAGCTGATCGAATCAGTGGGTTTGCACTCGTAAGTGCAACTCGACGTCGGACAGTGGCAACTCTATTATAATAGTTTAATATTTTTTTTCACTCGCTGATGGAATCAGTGAGTCTGCACACTTATTTGCAAGTGTGCAGCTCGACGTCGGACTCAATTATGTATCACCAGCTGATCGAATCAGTGGGTTTGCACTCGTAAGTGCAACTCGACGTCGGACAGTGGCAACTCTATTATAATAGTTTAATATTTTTTTTCACTCGCTGATGGAATCAGTGAGTCTGCACACTTATTTGCAAGTGTGCAGCTCGACGTCGGACTCAATTATGTATCACCAGCTGATCGAATCAGTGGGTTTGCACTCGTAAGTGCAACTCGACGTCGGACAGTGGCAACTCTATTATAATAGTTTAATATTTTTTTTCACTCGCTGATGGAATCAGTGAGTCTGCACACTTATTTGCAAGTGTGCAGCTCGACGTCGGACTCAATTATGTATCACCAGCTGATCGAATCAGTGGGTTTGCACTCGTAAGTGCAACTCGACGTCGGACAGTGGCAACTCTATTATAATAGTTTAATATTTTTTTTCACTCGCTGATGGAATCAGTGAGTCTGCACACTTATTTGCAAGTGTGCAGCTCGACGTCGGACTCAATTATGTATCACCAGCTGATCGAATCAGTGGGTTTGCACTCGTAAGTGCAACTCGACGTCGGACAGTGGCAACTCTATTATAATAGTTTAATATTTTTTTTCACTCGCTGATGGAATCAGTGAGTCTGCACACTTATTTGCAAGTGTGCAGCTCGACGTCGGACTCAATTATGTATCACCAGCTGATCGAATCAGTGGGTTTGCACTCGTAAGTGCAACTCGACGTCGGACAGTGGCAACTCTATTATAATAGTTTAATATTTTTTTTCACTCGCTGATGGAATCAGTGAGTCTGCACACTTATTTGCAAGTGTGCAGCTCGACGTCGGACTCAATTATGTATCACCAGCTGATCGAATCAGTGGGTTTGCACTCGTAAGTGCAACTCGACGTCGGACAGTGGCAACTCTATTATAATAGTTTAATATTTTTTTTCACTCGCTGATGGAATCAGTGAGTCTGCACACTTATTTGCAAGTGTGCAGCTCGACGTCGGACTCAATTATGTATCACCAGCTGATCGAATCAGTGGGTTTGCACTCGTAAGTGCAACTCGACGTCGGACAGTGGCAACTCTATTATAATAGTTTAATATTTTTTTTCACTCGCTGATGGAATCAGTGAGTCTGCACACTTATTTGCAAGTGTGCAGCTCGACGTCGGACTCAATTATGTATCACCAGCTGATCGAATCAGTGGGTTTGCACTCGTAAGTGCAACTCGACGTCGGACAGTGGCAACTCTATTATAATAGTTTAATATTTTTTTTCACTCGCTGATGGAATCAGTGAGTCTGCACACTTATTTGCAAGTGTGCAGCTCGACGTCGGACTCAATTATGTATCACCAGCTGATCGAATCAGTGGGTTTGCACTCGTAAGTGCAACTCGACGTCGGACAGTGGCAACTCTATTATAATAGTTTAATATTTTTTTTCACTCGCTGATGGAATCAGTGAGTCTGCACACTTATTTGCAAGTGTGCAGCTCGACGTCGGACTCAATTATGTATCACCAGCTGATCGAATCAGTGGGTTTGCACTCGTAAGTGCAACTCGACGTCGGACAGTGGCAACTCTATTATAATAGTTTAATATTTTTTTTCACTCGCTGATGGAATCAGTGAGTCTGCACACTTATTTGCAAGTGTGCAGCTCGACGTCGGACTCAATTATGTATCACCAGCTGATCGAATCAGTGGGTTTGCACTCGTAAGTGCAACTCGACGTCGGACAGTGGCAACTCTATTATAATAGTTTAATATTTTTTTTCACTCGCTGATGGAATCAGTGAGTCTGCACACTTATTTGCAAGTGTGCAGCTCGACGTCGGACTCAATTATGTATCACCAGCTGATCGAATCAGTGGGTTTGCACTCGTAAGTGCAACTCGACGTCGGACAGTTGCAACTTTTTTTCTGATAACATATATCGGGATGAAATGTGCACTAAAATTCATTAAAAAATTATGCTTATCCACTGATAATTATCTTAATAGATATATATATTTTGTAATAAGTTTATAATTGATTGTTTAAATTTTACTGTCTTAAAATAATATTTATTGTTTACTTATTACTTATTTAGTACTTTTCCAGATAATTTGAATCACGATGTCTTTGGGTATAAATTTCTTCGTATTTCTTGAAATATTCATAATATTATATAAAGACTAAATGTCAAGAAATACGAAGAAATTTATAACCAAAGACATCGGTGATCTGGAAAAGTAACGAATAAACAATTTTATTTAAACAATTACATAAGAAAACAAAATTTAAACAAAAACAAACATTATCAAAAGATACATAAAACATTTCAATGAACCTTTTGGAAGGATATTTTTAAATCATAATGATGCTTTCATATTTTTCAAACAGAATTTTTTGTTCATAAATATATAGTATATTGTATACGTAAATAATTGTAAATATTTTTGTAAATATTGTAAATATCTTTGTAAATTCTGGAAATGTTTTTGTTAGTAATAAATATATGAAAAAATATGTCAAACAAAAGTTGTTCCCCAAAGGGGTCTTCGCTCGCAGCCAATGGTAATGCTTTGACGTCACACACTTTAGCCAATAATCGGACGGTTTCTTGTTGTTTGTCATTTGCCGATGGTTATTGTCGAATCGAAGAGTCGTGAATATCCGTTGGCTATAGCGGATCACCCGTTGATTGGCTCGATGCTATGTGAAACGATTGACAAAAGACGATCGGCGTAGATTTCGTGGTCGACGCCGATCGCGAGGAACACAGTCGCTACACCACGATCAGTGAAACGACAACGTAAGTACTCTACAAAAATTTTTTACTTGATCGCGTTATACGGGAGTGTTCTACAGTGTAATCATTATACGTGTGTCGGGTACATCGGTGCGAGACTAGAAGACCGCTACTAATTCCCATGATATTTTCACGTATAATGAAAAAATGTACGCGAAATGATGTTTGATTTCACTACGTGAAATGTCGCCGATTTCGTCCGAATTGCCCACTGTGCGCAGCGTCTGTCCGCGTTTCTTTCTTTCCCATGCGCTCGAAACTATGATCGTTCATTACACATGAAAATATTATTGGAATTAGTAGCAGTCTTCTGGTCTCGCACCGATATACCCGACGCGTATAATGATTACACTCCTTCTGGGACAATTAAAACTATTATTTATTATATTTGTTTCACAGAAAAAAAAATAATGGAGGTTGATACAGCGCCGGCCCCAGCGCCTGCCCCAGCGCCGGCACCGAAGCCGGTGCCAGAACATGCGGAGGAATTACGCAGGATGGTAAGTTACAAAAATAACATAAAACGTTAACTTTTTAAGAGTGTTCGAATATTATTGACATTTTTACATTCATAAATTTTTATGTTACAGAAACAGAAAATGCGGAAGCTCCGCGGACAACTTTACACAAAAATCGGCCGCGACGGCGCCGGCCGCGGCGGACGACGCGGCGGACGACGTGGCGGCGGTGGTGGCCAAACTGGCCACAACATCAATGTTCAAATTTTTTAATAAATTAAATAAAAATTTAAAAAAAAGCATTATTTATTATTGTAGTTTAGTTATTATTATAATTGTTTAAAAATTTATTATCATTAGAATAATATTGTTGCTAACCTTATCAACAACGCGTTACTAGGGATTTTGGAAGGTTCTCGACTCCGGAGCCTTCTAGAAAATTCGACAACGGCGCGATTCGTCTGTCCTTCAGGGTGGTGTCGAGGCGCCCCTGGGATCATCTCGTTACAAAACTATATTATTCTAATGAGATAATAAATTTGTCAACAATTACAATTCCTGACGTCATTTCAAGCGCCATTTTCCTGTTGCAAAATGTTATCCGCAGCTTTGTTTAGGAGTTATTAACGAAAAACACGGACCAATCAGAGCGCGAGCTCGACGCTCGTTGGCATGTTCAGCCAACCGCCTGCCGGTTCGCCGCGCTGAACGTGCCAGCGAGCGTCGAGCTCGCGCTCTGATTGGTCCGTGTTTTTCGTTAATAACTCCTAAACAAAGACATTTTATTTTCTATTGCAGTTGACCTTGTGTGACCTTGAATGACCTTCATAATAGGTCATTGTATTCGTCTTGAAATACACTATCAGAATGTAAATAAAAAACCATACCGTTCCATTTAAAAAAACAGAGTTGACCTTCATATCTCCTTGACGTCTCCACCTATAAAAAAATTAAGGACATCAGATTACGAGCCCCTCGATATCAAGTAAGTTTGGTCTGATCCTTTTTTTTCTATCTTCAAAAGCAAGCGAGTTATTCAGGTGACCTGTTTTAGGTGCCGCACCCTGTATATAAACCGTGTGATAGTAAAATGACCACTGTTCAGTTCCGCCTACTAACCACGTCATCCTCAACACTTTTGTACACACTGCTATCACCATCGGCAACTAATATCGAATATATTAGGCCGTGCATTTGTACGCTGCATTGAAATCCTTCCAAGATAGCAGTGCTTTCCATTGCTGTCGAACTCTGTTGACGACTCCAGTTCTTGAAACAACAATGGGCGCGTGGGTTTTCGTTCTTCTTAGCCGCTGTTTTGCAAATGATGCAGAACTTGTTTTTCACACCGACGTACAAGACCTTCTTGGTGTGATATCCAACGATGGCACCTACTCCAGAAAGGGAATTGTAGTCTCCGCCACGGTATGATCTCTTCATCCAGCTGCCATCTGCGACTACTGTAATCGTCGGTAAATTAAATGTCGAATCAATGTCGCGTCTTGCAATGGCTAACTCTCTTTCTTCTTTTCCAGCAGCTTCCATCTCTCGTTGCGCAGCCTTTTCGAAGGCATCGGTTATTTCGCCTTCACATTTTAGGTACAATTTCTTATACATGCACGACACGTTCATGCCACACATAATGTCTTCTAATTGGTTGTATCCGCCTCCTGTGAGTATTGTTGCGGCAACTGCGTTGTGGTTGATGTCCATGTTTTGTACTCGCACATCTGGCATTGAACCAGATAGGTTTTCTCTAAACCTTTCCGTTGATATCCAACTATTTCGAAATGTTGGGTACCTCAATCCATTTTCGAATGTTCTCCAAGTGTCTTTATTTGGTCGAAAACATAAGCAAAATCGACGAAGTCTATTTGGTTACAACTTCGTTCTTTCCCCGGTTGTGGTTTCATTACGTCTGTCAGCTGGACTTCGTCTGCATCGGAATATCCTTCTTCTAGCAGCTCTCCGACAGTTTCTCCTATGTATTCCACGTTTTCTTCGTCTGTACTATCTTCTTCTTCCTTTATCTCCTCGATGATGTCTGACAGCGTCAGCTCGTCTTCGTCTGCATCGGAATATGGTTCTTCCAGCAGCTCTCCGACAATTTGTCGTTCTACGTATTCGATGTTATCTTCGTCGACTCTTGGAGAATCATTCTCACCAACAAATGAAAGTACATTGTCTGAAGTACTTTCCTCGGCCATGGTACCCTGACTGACCGTCAAGTACGCTGTATTTTTCAGCTGTTGTCTACAGGTAAAAATCTTCGCGGGGGTAGATCCTCTTAATTTCGAAAGAAGAAGTCTTCTTCAGGAAGAAAAAAAGAAAAAATTTTCAGAATATGTTTAATTGACACAATTCTACAAAATGTATTTATTAAATTTTCAGGTAATTGTGCATAATAGGGCCCCCCCCCCACCGATTTCGATGATTTTTTAATATGTTGTAAAACTCAATATTCTGAACAACTTTTTCCATACATGTAATCGTCGGTCAGCCTTAGTTTTTGAGATATTTGCGAAAAACTGCAGCTACTATTACATTGAAATTTGCTGCCTGCGTGGTCGGCCCGGCCTAACGGCCGGCCCTCTCCGCCCCCTCCACGACCTAACCCAGACCTCACTCTGTTCGCATTATTTTTCCAGTACTATTTCAAATTCTGGATGACAACTATAATGCAAAGATTATGCGAACAGAGTGAGGTCTGGGTTAGGTCGCGGAGAGGGCCGGCCGATAGGCCGGCCCGACCACGCAGTGGAAATTGTGAATATCTCGAAAACTAAGGCTGAGCGACGATTACATGTAAGGAAAAAGTTGTTCAGAATCTTCACCCTGACAACATATTAAAAAATCATCGAAATCGGTGGGGGGCCCCTATTATGCACAATTACCTATTTTCAATATAGGCGCTCATAAAAAACTTGTAAAATGCAACTTTTATTATTTTTTGAACAATTCCGATCTATTGCTATTTTTGAAACAAAAATTTTCACATCATGTACTAAACTAATTGCTCTAGCTTCACAAAAAAGTTCAAATCGTATAGTACAATATTAAAAAAGTTAATATGAATAATAAATCTAGTAACTGTACATAATTGGGAAACTTTGTTACCACCCTTTCCTCTACATTCTACTACATTACACATATACCATGCACGAAACACGAAAGTTAAAAAAAGGATATAACATTATAAAAAGTCGAACCAAACGATCTGGCGTTCTCTAAACAATTATAACAATTAGAAAAACTTGAGCAAATGATGTGCAAAATAGATTTTGAGAAAATTGTGTAGGAGGCAGGCGTAGAAAAGGAGAGTTGAAGAATACAGAAAAACACCTGACCGTGGTTCTGGAACTCTCCTGCGTGAGATGAAGCGTGTGTGTCTGCGTGAGATGAAGCGTGTGTGCTGCGTGAGCGCCGACTGTATTGTGACCGCGGCAAATATAAAACAAACGTGAGCGGCTGCCAGAGCAAGCAGCGGGCGTTGAGGCCATTTGATGTAAATTATTATAAACAAAAAAGTTGCAAAATACAAGTTTTAGTATTTTAGTAACTTACCTTTGGCGACACTTCCGCGTTTTGGACATACGCCATGAACCTAACGGATGCCGCTTGTATTTCGTATTCCCCTTCAGGTGGTTTTTAAATTTTCCATCTTCCACTTCATTTCCTATTTTCATCTCCATTGCCACGGAATATACGCGTTATACACGCATACAAACGTACAATCAAACACACAATTATCACCACTGAATGCAATAATTGAACAATTAGAAATTAACAAATCACGAACAATTCACGAACGATTCATGAATATTGAAAACTCGATTGCTCTATACGTCTTCACCGTAACAGTGATGATAAATAACTGATTAGCTACCGTTGTTATGCGCGTGAAATCATGCACCAATATTTCTGCTCTGGGAAGGAGAAGTTGATCGTCAAGCATTTTGTCATTCTCTGCAGAGGAACCATTATGGTAAGTACGATGACGTTGTTTTTTCGTGATTACTATGATATTATAATAATTTGTACAATTGTTTTCAGATGGCAGAAACCCAAATAGCAAAACAATTAGCGACGATGCAGATCGTACCAAAAATTAACGAAACGAAGACGGATCGTCGGTCGCGGTCGCATCGTCGGTCGCGGTCGCATCGTCGGTCGAGGTCGCGCCGGGATTCGCGGTCGCACCGACGATCGCGGTCCCACCGACGATCCGAGGCTGCGGATGTTATAATACGACAGCAAATGTACGAAGTACGTATATAACGGCTCGACCACGCATGCGAAAATCCAAGAGTAGTACATAAAAAATTGTATAATTTTCGTTTTTTGTGTTACAGATTCACAAACTAAAACAGCGATTCAAGAAAATTAAATTTATACAACGGAGAGCAGGAAGGGGTGGAGGAGGAAGAGGTGGAGTAGGAAGAGGTAGAGGAAGAGGAGGTGAAGGAAGAGCTATAAATTCAAAAAAAATTATAACTATTCGAAATTTTTAGTAAATAAATTTTATTAAAAAAAATTTGCATTTACATTTATTTTGGTTTAGTATGCAATACATGATTATGAATGTAATTTTGTCGACATCTTCATACTATAAAATTAGGCGAACTTGCAAAATATAAAATACACCGGTTACAACTTCGTTATTCGCATTTCTCTTTATTTTATAGTACGAAATGTTTGTGTTATTGGAGAACATGAATTTCTTATTTCGAATAGCATTACTTGAGAATCATCTTTTTCTTGAGGTTGATCGGTGGTATCCATATTAGGGTACGCGCACAGTGGATCCGTTTTCGTCCGATTCGGCCGGCGTCCGACGTTTTGTCTTGTTCGATGAGTATCGAACAGCTTGTCGGGGTGCAATGTTTTTATAGAATTTTGATTTTTTGTACCAAGAGCAGTATATAATAAATTGTTTTCAACTGACTTACGCTATTATCAACATTCTCTTCGTTATCGGTCAATATGTCCTTTCAATGCGCCTCGTCAATATTTACATATATAATGCGTACATATAATATAGTATAATATGTAAACTTCTGAACTCTTCAGGTACCAATAAAGTAATTATTATTTGTACATATCATAGTATAAGAATTAATTTTTTATTCCAAAATTTTGGAAACCGCTGACCTAACCTACAATCGTATGAAAATGTATACATTGACTGACATTGACTGCATCACACTTTCACTGTATGTGTTAGCTATGTTTTGCTATGATTCCACCTCTTTCCATAGATTCAACGTTAACAGTCCTCCTGTTGGGCAGATAGAGCTCCGGATCTCCAACGTCATCTCTATTTACTTGTAGAATAAAGAAACAGTCCTCCTGACTAGGCGCCATCTCGTCTAAACTAGCTGAACTAAAATTGGCTCTAGACTGGCTCTGCATCAGAGAGAACCTCTGTCATCATGGGGAAATTTATGCTAATGTGAATGCAATCACGCATTTTAGTTTTTACTTTTTACATTTAGTTTTACAACATATTTTTTGAGTTGCATAAAGGTTCATTTGATAGAGGAAAGTCCACCGCAGCGTGCTCTCCTCATCAAATCAGTCAAAAAAATCTCTTAGAGACAGAAAAATAAATTGGCATCTGCGGTTGTTTTTCTCAATGTTTTCCTCTACTTTGGACACTCATATTATTAGATGACAGCTGTCCTTTATGCAATCCTGCAGCGGTCCATTGGCAGCACTCTGGAGTCCATGAAGGAAGACTAATCTGAAAATAATGAATTTTCAATCGCTGAAGCAATTAGCGATTCCGCACAGTATTTCAAAGTGTGCGGCCCGACATCACGTCAGGAAGCTCCGGCAATTCCAATGATTCGCGAGCTGAGGGATCAATAATTTGACAATTTTCAATCGCTGAAATAATCAGCGATTCCGCACACTATTTCACAGTGTGCGGCCCGACATCACGTCGGGAAGCTCCAGCGATTGTAATGATTCGCGAGCTGAGGGATCAATAATTTTGCAATTTTCATTCGCTGAAATAATCAGCGATTCCGCACACTATTTCACAGTGTGCGGCCCGACATCACGTCGGGAAGCTCCAGCGATTGTAATGATTCGCGAGCTGAGGGATCAATAATTTGACAATTTTCAATCGCTGAAATAATCAGCGATACCGTACACTATTTCACAGTGTGCGGCCCGACATCACGTCAGGAAGCTCCAGCGATTGTAATGATTCGCGAGCTGAGGGATCAATAATTTTGCAATTTTCATTCGCTGAAATAATCAGCGATTCCGCACACTATTTCACAGTGTGCGGCCCGACATCACGTCGGGAAGCTCCTGCTATTGTAATGATTCGCGAGCTGAGGGATCAATAATTTGACAATTTTCAATCGCTGAAATAATCAGCGATACCGTACACTATTTCACAGTGTGCGGCCCGACATCACGTCTGGAAGCTCCAGCGATTGTAATGATTCGCGAGCTGAGGGATCAATAATTTTGCAATTTTCATTCGCTGAAATAATCAGCGATTCCGCACACTATTTCACAGTGTGCGGCCCGACATCACGTCGGGAAGCTCCAGCGATTGTAATGATTCGCGAGCTGAGGGATCAATAATTTGACAATTTTCAATCGCTGAAATAATCAGCGATACCGTACACTATTTCACAGTGTGCGGCCCGACATCACGTCAGGAAGCTCCAGCGATTGTAATGATTCGCGAGCTGAGGGATCAATAATTTTGCAATTTTCATTCGCTGAAATAATCAGCGATTCCGCACACTATTTCACAGTGTGCGGCCCGACATCACGTCGGGAAGCTCCAGCGATTGTAATGATTCGCGAGCTGAGGGATCAATAATTTGACAATTTTCAATCGCTGAAATAATCAGCGATACCGTACACTATTTCACAGTGTGCGGCCCGACATCACGTCAGGAAGCTCCAGCGATTGTAATGATTCGCGAGCTGAGGGATCAATAATTTTGCAATTTTCATTCGCTGAAATAATCAGCGATTCCGCACACTATTTCACAGTGTGCGGCCCGACATCACGTCGGGAAGCTCCAGCGATTGTAATGATTCGCGAGCTGAGGGATCAATAATTTGACAATTTTCAATCGCTGAAATAATCAGCGATACCGTACACTATTTCACAGTGTGCGGCCCGACATCACGTCAGGAAGCTCCAGCGATTGTAATGATTCGCGAGCTGAGGGATCAATAATTTTGCAATTTTCATTCGCTGAAATAATCAGCGATTCCGCACACTATTTCACAGTGTGCGGCCCGACATCACGTCGGGAAGCTCCAGCGATTGTAATGATTCGCGAGCTGAGGGATCAATAATTTGACAATTTTCAATCGCTGAAATAATCAGCGATACCGTACACTATTTCACAGTGTGCGGCCCGACATCACGTCAGGAAGCTCCAGCGATTGTAATGATTCGCGAGCTGAGGGATCAATAATTTTGCAATTTTCATTCGCTGAAATAATCAGCGATTCCGCACACTATTTCACAGTGTGCGGCCCGACATCACGTCGGGAAGCTCCAGCGATTGTAATGATTCGCGAGCTGAGGGATCAATAATTTGACAATTTTCAATCGCTGAAATAATCAGCGATACCGTACACTATTTCACAGTGTGCGGCCCGACATCACGTCAGGAAGCTCCAGCGATTGTAATGATTCGCGAGCTGAGGGATCAATAATTTTGCAATTTTCATTCGCTGAAATAATCAGCGATTCCGCACACTATTTCACAGTGTGCGGCCCGACATCACGTCGGGAAGCTCCAGCGATTGTAATGATTCGCGAGCTGAGGGATCAATAATTTGACAATTTTCAATCGCTGAAATAATCAGCGATACCGTACACTATTTCACAGTGTGCGGCCCGACATCACGTCAGGAAGCTCCAGCGATTGTAATGATTCGCGAGCTGAGGGATCAATAATTTTGCAATTTTCATTCGCTGAAATAATCAGCGATTCCGCACACTATTTCACAGTGTGCGGCCCGACATCACGTCGGGAAGCTCCAGCGATTGTAATGATTCGCGAGCTGAGGGATCAATAATTTGACAATTTTCAATCGCTGAAATAATCGGCGATACCGTACACTATTTCACAGTGTGCGGCCCGACATCACGTCAGGAAGCTCCAGCGATTGTAATGATTCGCGAGCTGAGGGATCAATAATTTTGCAATTTTCATTCGCTGAAATAATCAGCGATTCCGCACACTATTTCACAGTGTGCGGCCCGACATCACGTCGGGAAGCTCCAGCGATTGTAATGATTCGCGAGCTGAGGGATCAATAATTTGACAATTTTCAATCGCTGAAATAATCAGCGATACCGTACACTATTTCACAGTGTGCGGCCCGACATCACGTCAGGAAGCTCCAGCGATTGTAATGATTCGCGAGCTGAGGGATCAATAATTTTGCAATTTTCATTCGCTGAAATAATCAGCGATTCCGCACACTATTTCACAGTGTGCGGCCCGACATCACGTCGGGAAGCTCCAGCGATTGTAATGATTCGCGAGCTGAGGGATCAATAATTTGACAATTTTCAATCGCTGAAATAATCAGCGATACCGTACACTATTTCACAGTGTGCGGCCCGACATCACGTCAGGAAGCTCCAGCGATTGTAATGATTCGCGAGCTGAGGGATCAATAATTTTGCAATTTTCATTCGCTGAAATAATCAGCGATTCCGCACACTATTTCACAGTGTGCGGCCCGACATCACGTCGGGAAGCTCCAGCGATTGTAATGATTCGCGAGCTGAGGGATCAATAATTTGACAATTTTCAATCGCTGAAATAATCAGCGATACCGTACACTATTTCACAGTGTGCGGCCCGACATCACGTCAGGAAGCTCCAGCGATTGTAATGATTCGCGAGCTGAGGGATCAATAATTTTGCAATTTTCATTCGCTGAAATAATCAGCGATTCCGCACACTATTTCACAGTGTGCGGCCCGACATCACGTCGGGAAGCTCCAGCGATTGTAATGATTCGCGAGCTGAGGGATCAATAATTTGACAATTTTCAATCGCTGAAATAATCAGCGATACCGTACACTATTTCACAGTGTGCGGCCCGACATCACGTCAGGAAGCTCCAGCGATTGTAATGATTCGCGAGCTGAGGGATCAATAATTTTGCAATTTTCATTCGCTGAAATAATCAGCGATTCCGCACACTATTTCACAGTGTGCGGCCCGACATCACGTCGGGAAGCTCCAGCGATTGTAATGATTCGCGAGCTGAGGGATCAATAATTTGACAATTTTCAATCGCTGAAATAATCAGCGATACCGTACACTATTTCACAGTGTGCGGCCCGACATCACGTCAGGAAGCTCCAGCGATTGTAATGATTCGCGAGCTGAGGGATCAATAATTTTGCAATTTTCATTCGCTGAAATAATCAGCGATTCCGCACACTATTTCACAGTGTGCGGCCCGACATCACGTCGGGAAGCTCCAGCGATTGTAATGATTCGCGAGCTGAGGGATCAATAATTTGACAATTTTCAATCGCTGAAATAATCAGCGATACCGTACACTATTTCACAGTGTGCGGCCCGACATCACGTCAGGAAGCTCCAGCGATTGTAATGATTCGCGAGCTGAGGGATCAATAATTTTGCAATTTTCATTCGCTGAAATAATCAGCGATTCCGCACACTATTTCACAGTGTGCGGCCCGACATCACGTCGGGAAGCTCCAGCGATTGTAATGATTCGCGAGCTGAGGGATCAATAATTTGACAATTTTCAATCGCTGAAATAATCAGCGATACCGTACACTATTTCACAGTGTGCGGCCCGACATCACGTCAGGAAGCTCCAGCGATTGTAATGATTCGCGAGCTGAGGGATCAATAATTTTGCAATTTTCATTCGCTGAAATAATCAGCGATTCCGCACACTATTTCACAGTGTGCGGCCCGACATCACGTCGGGAAGCTCCAGCGATTGTAATGATTCGCGAGCTGAGGGATCAATAATTTGACAATTTTCAATCGCTGAAATAATCAGCGATACCGCACACTATTTCACAGTGTGCGGCCCGACATCACGTCAGGAAGCTCCAGCGATTGTAATGATTCGCGAGCTGAGGGATCAATAATTTTGCAATTTTCATTCGCTGAAATAATCAGCGATTCCGCACACTATTTCACAGTGTGCGGCCCGACATCACGTCGGGAAGCTCCAGCGATTGTAATGATTCGCGAGCTGAGGGATCAATAATTTGTCAATTTTCAATCGCTGAAATAATCAGCGATTCCGCACACTATTTCACAGTGTGCGGCCCGACATCACGTCGGGAAGCTCCAGCGATTGTAATGATTCGCGAGCTGAGGGATCAATAATTTTGCAATTTTCATTCGCTGAAATAATCAGCGATTCCGCACACTATTTCACAGTGTGCGGCCCGACATCACGTCGGGAAGCTCCAGCGATTGTAATGATTCGCGAGCTGAGGGATCAATAATTTGACAATTTTCAATCGCTGAAATAATCAGCGATACCGTACACTATTTCACAGTGTGCGGCCCGACATCACGTCAGGAAGCTCCAGCGATTGTAATGATTCGCGAGCTGAGGGATCAATAATTTTGCAATTTTCATTCGCTGAAATAATCAGCGATTCCGCACACTATTTCACAGTGTGCGGCCTGACATCACGTCGGGAAGCTCCAGCGATTGTAATGATTCGCGAGCTGAGGGATCAATAATTTGACAATTTTCAATCGCTGAAATAATCAGCGATACCGTACACTATTTCACAGTGTGCGGCCCGACATCACGTCTGGAAGCTCCAGCGATTGTAATGATTCGCGAGCTGAGGGATCAATAATTTTGCAATTTTCATTCGCTGAAATAATCAGCGATTCCGCACACTATTTCACAGTGTGCGGCCCGACATCACGTCGGGAAGCTCCAGCGATTGTAATGATTCGCGAGCTGAGGGATCAATAATTTGACAATTTTCAATCGCTGAAATAATCGGCGATACCGTACACTATTTCACAGTGTGCGGCCCGACATCACGTCAGGAAGCTCCAGCGATTGTAATGATTCGCGAGCTGAGGGATCAATAATTTTGCAATTTTCATTCGCTGAAATAATCAGCGATTCCGCACACTATTTCACAGTGTGCGGCCCGACATCACGTCGGGAAGCTCCAGCGATTGTAATGATTCGCGAGCTGAGGGATCAATAATTTGACAATTTTCAATCGCTGAAATAATCAGCGATACCGTACACTATTTCACAGTGTGCGGCCCGACATCACGTCAGGAAGCTCCAGCGATTGTAATGATTCGCGAGCTGAGGGATCAATAATTTGACAATTTTCAATCGCTGAAATAATCAGCGATTCCGCACACTATTTCACAGTGTGCGGCCCGACATCACGTCGGGAAGCTCCAGCGATTGTAATGATTCGCGAGCTGAGGGATCAATAATTTGACAATTTTCAATCGCTGAAATAATCAGCGATACCGTACACTATTTCACAGTGTGCGGCCCGACATCACGTCAGGAAGCTCCAGCGATTGTAATGATTCGCGAGCTGAGGGATCAATAATTTTGCAATTTTCATTCGCTGAAATAATCAGCGATTCCGCACACTATTTCACAGTGTGCGGCCCGACATCACGTCGGGAAGCTCCAGCGATTGTAATGATTCGCGAGCTGAGGGATCAATAATTTGACAATTTTCAATCGCTGAAATAATCAGCGATACCGTACACTATTTCACAGTGTGCGGCCCGACATCACGTCAGGAAGCTCCAGCGATTGTAATGATTCGCGAGCTGAGGGATCAATAATTTTGCAATTTTCATTCGCTGAAATAATCAGCGATTCCGCACACTATTTCACAGTGTGCGGCCCGACATCACGTCGGGAAGCTCCAGCGATTGTAATGATTCGCGAGCTGAGGGATCAATAATTTGACAATTTTCAATCGCTGAAATAATCAGCGATACCGTACACTATTTCACAGTGTGCGGCCCGACATCACGTCAGGAAGCTCCAGCGATTGTAATGATTCGCGAGCTGAGGGATCAATAATTTTGCAATTTTCATTCGCTGAAATAATCAGCGATTCCGCACACTATTTCACAGTGTGCGGCCCGACATCACGTCGGGAAGCTCCAGCGATTGTAATGATTCGCGAGCTGAGGGATCAATAATTTGACAATTTTCAATCGCTGAAATAATCAGCGATACCGTACACTATTTCACAGTGTGCGGCCCGACATCACGTCAGGAAGCTCCAGCGATTGTAATGATTCGCGAGCTGAGGGATCAATAATTTTGCAATTTTCATTCGCTGAAATAATCAGCGATTCCGCACACTATTTCACAGTGTGCGGCCCGACATCACGTCGGGAAGCTCCAGCGATTGTAATGATTCGCGAGCTGAGGGATCAATAATTTGACAATTTTCAATCGCTGAAATAATCAGCGATACCGTACACTATTTCACAGTGTGCGGCCCGACATCACGTCAGGAAGCTCCAGCGATTGTAATGATTCGCGAGCTGAGGGATCAATAATTTTGCAATTTTCATTCGCTGAAATAATCAGCGATTCCGCACACTATTTCACAGTGTGCGGCCCGACATCACGTCGGGAAGCTCCAGCGATTGTAATGATTCGCGAGCTGAGGGATCAATAATTTGACAATTTTCAATCGCTGAAATAATCAGCGATACCGTACACTATTTCACAGTGTGCGGCCCGACATCACGTCAGGAAGCTCCAGCGATTGTAATGATTCGCGAGCTGAGGGATCAATAATTTTGCAATTTTCATTCGCTGAAATAATCAGCGATTCCGCACACTATTTCACAGTGTGCGGCCCGACATCACGTCGGGAAGCTCCAGCGATTGTAATGATTCGCGAGCTGAGGGATCAATAATTTGACAATTTTCAATCGCTGAAATAATCAGCGATACCGTACACTATTTCACAGTGTGCGGCCCGACATCACGTCAGGAAGCTCCAGCGATTGTAATGATTCGCGAGCTGAGGGATCAATAATTTTGCAATTTTCATTCGCTGAAATAATCAGCGATTCCGCACACTATTTCACAGTGTGCGGCCCGACATCACGTCGGGAAGCTCCAGCGATTGTAATGATTCGCGAGCTGAGGGATCAATAATTTGACAATTTTCATTCGCTGAAATAATCAGCGATTCCGCACACTATTTCACAGTGTGCGGCCCGACATCACGTCGGGAAGCTCCAGCGATTGTAATGATTCGCGAGCTGAGGGATCAATAATTTTGCAATTTTCATTCGCTGAAATAATCAGCGATTCCGCACACTATTTCACAGTGTGCGGCCCGACATCACGTCGGGAAGCTCCAGCGATTGTAATGATTCGCGAGCTGAGGGATCAATAATTTGACAATTTTCAATCGCTGAAATAATCAGCGATACCGTACACTATTTCACAGTGTGCGGCCCGACATCACGTCAGGAAGCTCCAGCGATTGTAATGATTCGCGAGCTGAGGGATCAATAATTTTGCAATTTTCATTCGCTGAAATAATCAGCGATTCCGCACACTATTTCACAGTGTGCGGCCTGACATCACGTCGGGAAGCTCCAGCGATTGTAATGATTCGCGAGCTGAGGGATCAATAATTTGACAATTTTCAATCGCTGAAATAATCAGCGATACCGTACACTATTTCACAGTGTGCGGCCCGACATCACGTCAGGAAGCTCCAGCGATTGTAATGATTCGCGAGCTGAGGGATCAATAATTTTGCAATTTTCATTCGCTGAAATAATCAGCGATTCCGCACACTATTTCACAGTGTGCGGCCCGACATCACGTCGGGAAGCTCCAGCGATTGTAATGATTCGCGAGCTGAGGGATCAATAATTTGACAATTTTCAATCGCTGAAATAATCAGCGATACCGTACACTATTTCACAGTGTGCGGCCCGACATCACGTCAGGAAGCTCCAGCGATTGTAATGATTCGCGAGCTGAGGGATCAATAATTTTGCAATTTTCATTCGCTGAAATAATCAGCGATTCCGCACACTATTTCACAGTGTGCGGCCCGACATCACGTCGGGAAGCTCCAGCGATTGTAATGATTCGCGAGCTGAGGGATCAATAATTTGACAATTTTCAATCGCTGAAATAATCAGCGATACCGTACACTATTTCACAGTGTGCGGCCCGACATCACGTCAGGAAGCTCCAGCGATTGTAATGATTCGCGAGCTGAGGGATCAATAATTTTGCAATTTTCATTCGCTGAAATAATCAGCGATTCCGCACACTATTTCACAGTGTGCGGCCCGACATCACGTCGGGAAGCTCCAGCGATTGTAATGATTCGCGAGCTGAGGGATCAATAATTTTGCAATTTTCAATCGCTGAAATAATCAGCGATACCGTACACTATTTCACAGTGTGCGGCCCGACATCACGTCAGGAAGCTCCAGCGATTGTAATGATTCGCGAGCTGAGGGATCAATAATTTTGCAATTTTCATTCGCTGAAATAATCAGCGATTCCGCACACTATTTCACAGTGTGCGGCCCGACATCACGTCAGGAAGCTCCAGCGATTGTAATGATTCGCGAGCTGAGGGATCAATAATTTTGCAATTTTCATTCGCTGAAATAATCAGCGATTCCGCACACTATTTCACAGTGTGCGGCCCGACATCACGTCGGGAAGCTCCAGCGATTGTAATGATTCGCGAGCTGAGGGATCAATAATTTGACAATTTTCAATCGCTGAAATAATCAGCGATACCGTACACTATTTCACAGTGTGCGGCCCGACATCACGTCAGGAAGCTCCAGCGATTGTAATGATTCGCGAGCTGAGGGATCAATAATTTTGCAATTTTCATTCGCTGAAATAATCAGCGATTCCGCACACTATTTCACAGTGTGCGGCCCGACATCACGTCGGGAAGCTCCAGCGATTGTAATGATTCGCGAGCTGAGGGATCAATAATTTGACAATTTTCAATCGCTGAAATAATCAGCGATACCGTACACTATTTCACAGTGTGCGGCCCGACATCACGTCAGGAAGCTCCAGCGATTGTAATGATTCGCGAGCTGAGGGATCAATAATTTTGCAATTTTCATTCGCTGAAATAATCAGCGATTCCGCACACTATTTCACAGTGTGCGGCCCGACATCACGTCGGGAAGCTCCAGCGATTGTAATGATTCGCGAGCTGAGGGATCAATAATTTGACAATTTTCAATCGCTGAAATAATCAGCGATTCCGCACACTATTTCACAGTGTGCGGCCCGACATCACGTCGGGAAGCTCCAGCGATTGTAATGATTCGCGAGCTGAGGGATCAATAATTTTGCAATTTTCATTCGCTGAAATAATCAGCGATTCCGCACACTATTTCACAGTGTGCGGCCCGACATCACGTCGGGAAGCTCCAGCGATTGTAATGATTCGCGAGCTGAGGGATCAATAATTTGACAATTTTCAATCGCTGAAATAATCAGCGATACCGTACACTATTTCACAGTGTGCGGCCCGACATCACGTCAGGAAGCTCCAGCGATTGTAATGATTCGCGAGCTGAGGGATCAATAATTTTGCAATTTTCATTCGCTGAAATAATCAGCGATTCCGCACACTATTTCACAGTGTGCGGCCTGACATCACGTCGGGAAGCTCCAGCGATTGTAATGATTCGCGAGCTGAGGGATCAATAATTTGACAATTTTCAATCGCTGAAATAATCAGCGATACCGTACACTATTTCACAGTGTGCGGCCCGACATCACGTCAGGAAGCTCCAGCGATTGTAATGATTCGCGAGCTGAGGGATCAATAATTTTGCAATTTTCATTCGCTGAAATAATCAGCGATTCCGCACACTATTTCACAGTGTGCGGCCCGACATCACGTCGGGAAGCTCCAGCGATTGTAATGATTCGCGAGCTGAGGGATCAATAATTTGACAATTTTCAATCGCTGAAATAATCAGCGATACCGTACACTATTTCACAGTGTGCGGCCCGACATCACGTCAGGAAGCTCCAGCGATTGTAATGATTCGCGAGCTGAGGGATCAATAATTTTGCAATTTTCATTCGCTGAAATAATCAGCGATTCCGCACACTATTTCACAGTGTGCGGCCCGACATCACGTCGGGAAGCTCCAGCGATTGTAATGATTCGCGAGCTGAGGGATCAATAATTTGACAATTTTCAATCGCTGAAATAATCAGCGATACCGTACACTATTTCACAGTGTGCGGCCCGACATCACGTCAGGAAGCTCCAGCGATTGTAATGATTCGCGAGCTGAGGGATCAATAATTTTGCAATTTTCATTCGCTGAAATAATCAGCGATTCCGCACACTATTTCACAGTGTGCGGCCCGACATCACGTCGGGAAGCTCCAGCGATTGTAATGATTCGCGAGCTGAGGGATCAATAATTTGACAATTTTCAATCGCTGAAATAATCAGCGATACCGTACACTATTTCACAGTGTGCGGCCCGACATCACGTCAGGAAGCTCCAGCGATTGTAATGATTCGCGAGCTGAGGGATCAATAATTTTGCAATTTTCATTCGCTGAAATAATCAGCGATTCCGCACACTATTTCACAGTGTGCGGCCCGACATCACGTCAGGAAGCTCCAGCGATTGTAATGATTCGCGAGCTGAGGGATCAATAATTTTGCAATTTTCATTCGCTGAAATAATCAGCGATTCCGCACACTATTTCACAGTGTGCGGCCCGACATCACGTCGGGAAGCTCCAGCGATTGTAATGATTCGCGAGCTGAGGGATCAATAATTTGACAATTTTCAATCGCTGAAATAATCAGCGATACCGTACACTATTTCACAGTGTGCGGCCCGACATCACGTCAGGAAGCTCCAGCGATTGTAATGATTCGCGAGCTGAGGGATCAATAATTTTGCAATTTTCATTCGCTGAAATAATCAGCGATTCCGCACACTATTTCACAGTGTGCGGCCCGACATCACGTCGGGAAGCTCCAGCGATTGTAATGATTCGCGAGCTGAGGGATCAATAATTTGACAATTTTCAATCGCTGAAATAATCAGCGATACCGTACACTATTTCACAGTGTGCGGCCCGACATCACGTCAGGAAGCTCCAGCGATTGTAATGATTCGCGAGCTGAGGGATCAATAATTTTGCAATTTTCATTCGCTGAAATAATCAGCGATTCCGCACACTATTTCACAGTGTGCGGCCCGACATCACGTCGGGAAGCTCCAGCGATTGTAATGATTCGCGAATTGAGGGATCAATAATTTGACAATTTTCAATCGCTGAAATAATCAGCGATACCGTACACTATTTCACAGTGTGCGGCCCGACATCACGTCAGGAAGCTCCAGCGATTGTAATGATTCGCGAGCTGAGGGATCAATAATTTTGCAATTTTCATTCGCTGAAATAATCAGCGATTCCGCACACTATTTCACAGTGTGCGGCCCGACAGCACGTCGGGAAGCTCCAGCGATTGTAATGATTCGCGAGCTGAGGGATCAATAATTTGACAATTTTCAATCGCTGAAATAATCAGCGATTCCGCACACTATTTCACAGTGTGCGGCCCGACATCACGTCGGGAAGCTCCAGCGATTGTAATGATTCGCGAGCTGAGGGATCAATAATTTTGCAATTTTCATTCGCTGAAATAATCAGCGATTCCGCACACTATTTCACAGTGTGCGGCCCGACATCACGTCGGGAAGCTCCAGCGATTGTAATGATTCGCGAGCTGAGGGATCAATAATTTGACAATTTTCAATCGCTGAAATAATCAGCGATACCGTACACTATTTCACAGTGTGCGGCCCGACATCACGTCAGGAAGCTCCAGCGATTGTAATGATTCGCGAGCTGAGGGATCAATAATTTTGCAATTTTCATTCGCTGAAATAATCAGCGATTCCGCACACTATTTCACAGTGTGCGGCCCGACATCACGTCGGGAAGCTCCAGCGATTGTAATGATTCGCGAGCTGAGGGATCAATAATTTGACAATTTTCAATCGCTGAAATAATCAGCGATACCGTACACTATTTCACAGTGTGCGGCCCGACATCACGTCAGGAAGCTCCAGCGATTGTAATGATTCGCGAGCTGAGGGATCAATAATTTTGCAATTTTCATTCGCTGAAATAATCAGCGATTCCGCACACTATTTCACAGTGTGCGGCCCGACATCACGTCGGGAAGCTCCAGCGATTGTAATGATTCGCGAGCTGAGGGATCAATAATTTGACAATTTTCAATCGCTGAAATAATCAGCGATACCGTACACTATTTCACAGTGTGCGGCCCGACATCACGTCAGGAAGCTCCAGCGATTGTAATGATTCGCGAGCTGAGGGATCAATAATTTTGCAATTTTCATTCGCTGAAATAATCAGCGATTCCGCACACTATTTCACAGTGTGCGGCCCGACATCACGTCGGGAAGCTCCAGCGATTGTAATGATTCGCGAGCTGAGGGATCAATAATTTGACAATTTTCAATCGCTGAAATAATCAGCGATACCGTACACTATTTCACAGTGTGCGGCCCGACATCACGTCAGGAAGCTCCAGCGATTGTAATGATTCGCGAGCTGAGGGATCAATAATTTTGCAATTTTCATTCGCTGAAATAATCAGCGATTCCGCACACTATTTCACAGTGTGCGGCCCGACATCACGTCGGGAAGCTCCAGCGATTGTAATGATTCGCGAGCTGAGGGATCAATAATTTGACAATTTTCAATCGCTGAAATAATCAGCGATTCCGCACACTATTTCACAGTGTGCGGCCCGACATCACGTCGGGAAGTTCCAGCGATTGTAATGATTCGCGAGCTGAGGGATCAATAATTTTGCAATTTTCATTCGCTGAAATACTCAGCGATTCCGCACACTATTTCACAGTGTGCGGCCCGACATCACGTCGGGAAGCTCCAGCGATTGTAATGATTCGCGAGCTGAGGGATCAATAATTTGACAATTTTCAATCGCTGAAATAATCAGCGATACCGTACACTATTTCACAGTGTGCGGCCCGACATCACGTCAGGAAGCTCCAGCGATTGTAATGATTCGCGAGCTGAGGGATCAATAATTTTGCAATTTTCATTCGCTGAAATAATCAGCGTTTCCGCACACTATTTCACAGTGTGCGGCCCGACATCACGTCGGGAAGCTCCAGCGATTGTAATGATTCGCGAGCTGAGGGATCAATAATTTTGCAATTTTCATTCGCTGAAATAATCAGCGATTCCGCACACTATTTCACAGTGTGCGGCCCGACATCACGTCGGGAAGCTCCAGCGATTGTAATGATTCGCGAGCTGAGGGATCAATAATTTGACAATTTTCAATCGCTGAAATAATCAGCGATACCGTACACTATTTCACAGTGTGCGGCCCGACATCACGTCAGGAAGCTCCAGCGATTGTAATGATTCGCGAGCTGAGGGATCAATAATTTTGCAATTTTCATTCGCTGAAATAATCAGCGTTTCCGCACACTATTTCACAGTGTGCGGCCCGACATCACGTCAGGAAGCTCCAGCGATTGTAATGATTCGCGAGCTGAGGGATCAATAATTTTGCAATTTTCATTCGCTGAAATAATCAGCGATTCCGCACACTATTTCACAGTGTGCGGCCCGACATCACGTCGGGAAGCTCCAGCGATTGTAATGATTCGCGAGCTGAGGGATCAATAATTTGACAATTTTCAATCGCTGAAATAATCAGCGATACCGTACACTATTTCACAGTGTGCGGCCCGACATCACGTCAGGAAGCTCCAGCGATTGTAATGATTCGCGAGCTGAGGGATCAATAATTTTGCAATTTTCATTCGCTGAAATAATCAGCGATTCCGCACACTATTTCACAGTGTGCGGCCCGACATCACGTCGGGAAGCTCCAGCGATTGTAATGATTCGCGAGCTGAGGGATCAATAATTTTGCAATTTTCATTCGCTGAAATAATCAGCGATTCCGCACACTATTTCACAGTGTGCGGCCCGACATCACGTCGGGAAGCTCCAGCGATTGTAATGATTCGCGAGCTGAGGGATCAATAATTTGACAATTTTCAATCGCTGAAATAATCAGCGATACCGTACACTATTTCACAGTGTGCGGCCCGACATCACGTCGGGAAGCTCCAGCGATTGTAATGATTCGCGAGCTGAGGGATCAATAATTTTGCAATTTTCATTCGCTGAAATAATCAGCGATTCCGCACACTATTTCACAGTGTGCGGCCCGACATCACGTCAGGAAGCTCCAGCGATTGTAATGATTCGCGAGCTGAGGGATCAATAATTTTGCAATTTTCATTCGCTGAAATAATCAGCGATTCCGCACACTATTTCACAGTGTGCGGCCCGACATCACGTCGGGAAGCTCCAGCGATTGTAATGATTCGCGAGCTGAGGGATCAATAATTTGACAATTTTCAATCGCTGAAATAATCAGCGATACCGTACACTATTTCACAGTGTGCGGCCCGACATCACGTCAGGAAGCTCCAGCGATTGTAATGATTCGCGAGCTGAGGGATCAATAATTTTGCAATTTTCATTCGCTGAAATAATCAGCGATTCCGCACACTATTTCACAGTGTGCGGCCCGACATCACGTCGGGAAGCTCCAGCGATTGTAATGATTCGCGAGCTGAGGGATCAATAATTTGACAATTTTCAATCGCTGAAATAATCAGCGATTCCGCACACTATTTCACAGTGTGCGGCCCGACATCACGTCGGGAAGTTCCAGCGATTGTAATGATTCGCGAGCTGAGGGATCAATAATTTTGCAATTTTCATTCGCTGAAATACTCAGCGATTCCGCACACTATTTCACAGTGTGCGGCCCGACATCACGTCGGGAAGCTCCAGCGATTGTAATGATTCGCGAGCTGAGGGATCAATAATTTGACAATTTTCAATCGCTGAAATAATCAGCGATACCGTACACTATTTCACAGTGTGCGGCCCGACATCACGTCAGGAAGCTCCAGCGATTGTAATGATTCGCGAGCTGAGGGATCAATAATTTTGCAATTTTCATTCGCTGAAATAATCAGCGTTTCCGCACACTATTTCACAGTGTGCGGCCCGACATCACGTCGGGAAGCTCCAGCGATTGTAATGATTCGCGAGCTGAGGGATCAATAATTTTGCAATTTTCATTCGCTGAAATAATCAGCGATTCCGCACACTATTTCACAGTGTGCGGCCCGACATCACGTCGGGAAGCTCCAGCGATTGTAATGATTCGCGAGCTGAGGGATCAATAATTTGACAATTTTCAATCGCTGAAATAATCAGCGATACCGTACACTATTTCACAGTGTGCGGCCCGACATCACGTCAGGAAGCTCCAGCGATTGTAATGATTCGCGAGCTGAGGGATCAATAATATTTCAATTTTCATTCGCTGAAATAATCAGCGTTTCCGCACACTATTTCACAGTGTGCGGCCCGACATCACGTCGGGAAGCTCCAGCGATTGTAATGATTCGCGAGCTGAGGGATCAATAATTTTGCAATTTTCATTCGCTGAAATAATCAGCGATTCCGCACACTATTTCACAGTGTGCGGCCCGACATCACGTCGGGAAGCTCCAGCGATTGTAATGATTCGCGAGCTGAGGGATCAATAATTTGACAATTTTCAATCGCTGAAATAATCAGCGATACCGTACACTATTTCACAGTGTGCGGCCCGACATCACGTCAGGAAGCTCCAGCGATTGTAATGATTCGCGAGCTGAGGGATCAATAATTTTGCAATTTTCATTCGCTGAAATAATCAGCGATTCCGCACACTATTTCACAGTGTGCGGCCCGACATCACGTCGGGAAGCTCCAGCGATTGTAATGATTCGCGAGCTGAGGGATCAATAATTTTGCAATTTTCATTCGCTGAAATAATCAGCGATTCCGCACACTATTTCACAGTGTGCGGCCCGACATCACGTCGGGAAGCTCCAGCGATTGTAATGATTCGCGAGCTGAGGGATCAATAATTTGACAATTTTCAATCGCTGAAATAATCAGCGATACCGTACACTATTTCACAGTGTGCGGCCCGACATCACGTCAGGAAGCTCCAGCGATTGTAATGATTCGCGAGCTGAGGGATCAATAATTTTGCAATTTTCATTCGCTGAAATAATCAGCGATTCCGCACACTATTTCACAGTGTGCGGCCCGACATCACGTCGGGAAGCTCCAGCGATTGTAATGATTCGCGAGCTGAGGGATCAATAATTTGACAATTTTCAATCGCTGAAATAATCAGCGATTCCGCACACTATTTCACAGTGTGCGGCCCGACATCACGTCGGGAAGCTCCAGCGATTGTAATGATTCGCGAGCTGAGGGATCAATAATTTTGCAATTTTCATTCGCTGAAATAATCAGCGATTCCGCACACTATTTCACAGTGTGCGGCCCGACATCACGTCGGGAAGCTCCAGCGATTGTAATGATTCGCGAGCTGAGGGATCAATAATTTTGCAATTTTCATTCGCTGAAATAATCAGCGATTCCGCACACTATTTCACAGTGTGCGGCCCGACATCACGTCGGGAAGCTCCAGCGATTGTAATGATTCGCGAGCTGAGGGATCAATAATTTTGCAATTTTCATTCGCTGAAATAATCAGCGATTCCGCACACTATTTCACAGTGTGCGGCCCGACATCACGTCGGGACGCTCCAGCGATTGTAATGATTCGCGAGCTGAGGGATCAATAATTTGACAATTTTCAATCGCTGAAATAATCAGCGATACCGTACACTATTTCACAGTGTGCGGCCCGACATCACGTCAGGAAGCTCCAGCGATTGTAATGATTCGCGAGCTGAGGGATCAATAATTTTGCAATTTTCATTCGCTGAAATAATCAGCGATTCCGCACACTATTTCACAGTGTGCGGCCCGACATCACGTCGGGAAGCTCCAGCGATTGTAATGATTCGCGAGCTGAGGGATCAATACTTTTGCAATTTTCATTCGCTGAAATAATCAGCGATTCCGCACACTATTTCACAGTGTGCGGCCCGACATCACGTCGGGAAGCTCCAGCGATGTAATGATTCGCGAGCTGAGGGATCAATAATTTTGCAATTTTCATTCGCTGAAATAATCAGCGATTCCGCACACTATTTCACAGTGTGCGGCCCGACATCACGTCGGGAAGCTCCAGCGATTGTAATGATTCGCGAGCTGAGGGATCAATAATTTTGTAATTTTCATTCGCTGAAATAATCAGCGATTCCGCACACTATTTCACAGTGTGCGGCCCGACATCACGTCGGGAAGCTCCAGCGATGTAATGATTCGCGAGCTGAGGGATCAATAATTTTGCAATTTTCATTCGCTGAAATAATCAGCGATTCCGCACACTATTTCACAGTGTGCGGCCCGACATCACGTCGGGAAGCTCCAGCGATTGTAATGATTCGCGAATTGAGGGATCAATAATTTTGCAATTTTCATTCGCTGAAATAATCAGCGATTCCGCACACTATTTCACAGTGTGCGGCCCGACATCACGTCGGGAAGCTCCAGCGATTGTAATGATTCGCGAGCTGAGGGATCAATAATTTGACAATTTTCAATCGCTGAAATAATCAGCGATACCGTACACTATTTCACAGTGTGCGGCCCGACATCACGTCAGGAAGCTCCAGCGATTGTAATGATTCGCGAGCTGAGGGATCAATAATTTTGCAATTTTCATTCGCTGAAATAATCAGCGATTCCGCACACTATTTCACAGTGTGCGGCCCGACATCACGTCGGGAAGCTCCAGCGATTGTAATGATTCGCGAGCTGAGGGATCAATAATTTGACAATTTTCAATCGCTGAAATAATCAGCGATTCCGCACACTATTTCACAGTGTGCGGCCCGACATCACGTCGGGAAGCTCCAGCGATTGTAATGATTCGCGAGCTGAGGGATCAATAATTTTGCAATTTTCATTCGCTGAAATAATCAGCGATTCCGCACACTATTTCACAGTGTGCGGCCCGACATCACGTCGGGAAGCTCCAGCGATTGTAATGATTCGCGAGCTGAGGGATCAATAATTTGACAATTTTCAATCGCTGAAATAATCAGCGATACCGTACACTATTTCACAGTGTGCGGCCCGACATCACGTGAGGAAGCTCCAGCGATTGTAATGATTCGCGAGCTGAGGGATCAATAATTTTGCAATTTTCATTCGCTGAAATAATCAGCGATTCCGCACACTATTTCACAGTGTGCGGCCTGACATCACGTCGGGAAGCTCCAGCGATTGTAATGATTCGCGAGCTGAGGGATCAATAATTTGACAATTTTCAATCGCTGAAATAATCAGCGATACCGTACACTATTTCACAGTGTGCGGCCCGACATCACGTCAGGAAGCTCCAGCGATTGTAATGATTCGCGAGCTGAGGGATCAATAATTTTGCAATTTTCATTCGCTGAAATAATCAGCGATTCCGCACACTATTTCACAGTGTGCGGCCCGACATCACGTCGGGAAGCTCCAGCGATTGTAATGATTCGCGAGCTGAGGGATCAATAATTTGACAATTTTCAATCGCTGAAATAATCAGCGATACCGTACACTATTTCACAGTGTGCGGCCCGACATCACGTCAGGAAGCTCCAGCGATTGTAATGATTCGCGAGCTGAGGGATCAATAATTTTGCAATTTTCATTCGCTGAAATAATCAGCGATTCCGCACACTATTTCACAGTGTGCGGCCCGACATCACGTCGGGAAGCTCCAGCGATTGTAATGATTCGCGAGCTGAGGGATCAATAATTTGACAATTTTCAATCGCTGAAATAATCAGCGATACCGTACACTATTTCACAGTGTGCGGCCCGACATCACGTCAGGAAGCTCCAGCGATTGTAATGATTCGCGAGCTGAGGGATCAATAATTTTGCAATTTTCATTCGCTGAAATAATCAGCGATTCCGCACACTATTTCACAGTGTGCGGCCCGACATCACGTCGGGAAGCTCCAGCGATTGTAATGATTCGCGAGCTGAGGGATCAATAATTTGACAATTTTCAATCGCTGAAATAATCAGCGATACCGTACACTATTTCACAGTGTGCGGCCCGACATCACGTCAGGAAGCTCCAGCGATTGTAATGATTCGCGAGCTGAGGGATCAATAATTTTGCAATTTTCATTCGCTGAAATAATCAGCGATTCCGCACACTATTTCACAGTGTGCGGCCCGACATCACGTCAGGAAGCTCCAGCGATTGTAATGATTCGCGAGCTGAGGGATCAATAATTTTGCAATTTTCATTCGCTGAAATAATCAGCGATTCCGCACACTATTTCACAGTGTGCGGCCCGACATCACGTCGGGAAGCTCCAGCGATTGTAATGATTCGCGAGCTGAGGGATCAATAATTTGACAATTTTCAATCGCTGAAATAATCAGCGATACCGTACACTATTTCACAGTGTGCGGCCCGACATCACGTCAGGAAGCTCCAGCGATTGTAATGATTCGCGAGCTGAGGGATCAATAATTTTGCAATTTTCATTCGCTGAAATAATCAGCGATTCCGCACACTATTTCACAGTGTGCGGCCCGACATCACGTCGGGAAGCTCCAGCGATTGTAATGATTCGCGAGCTGAGGGATCAATAATTTGACAATTTTCAATCGCTGAAATAATCAGCGATACCGTACACTATTTCACAGTGTGCGGCCCGACATCACGTCAGGAAGCTCCAGCGATTGTAATGATTCGCGAGCTGAGGGATCAATAATTTTGCAATTTTCATTCGCTGAAATAATCAGCGATTCCGCACACTATTTCACAGTGTGCGGCCCGACATCACGTCGGGAAGCTCCAGCGATTGTAATGATTCGCGAATTGAGGGATCAATAATTTGACAATTTTCAATCGCTGAAATAATCAGCGATACCGTACACTATTTCACAGTGTGCGGCCCGACATCACGTCAGGAAGCTCCAGCGATTGTAATGATTCGCGAGCTGAGGGATCAATAATTTTGCAATTTTCATTCGCTGAAATAATCAGCGATTCCGCACACTATTTCACAGTGTGCGGCCCGACATCACGTCGGGAAGCTCCAGCGATTGTAATGATTCGCGAGCTGAGGGATCAATAATTTGACAATTTTCAATCGCTGAAATAATCAGCGATTCCGCACACTATTTCACAGTGTGCGGCCCGACATCACGTCGGGAAGCTCCAGCGATTGTAATGATTCGCGAGCTGAGGGATCAATAATTTTGCAATTTTCATTCGCTGAAATAATCAGCGATTCCGCACACTATTTCACAGTGTGCGGCCCGACATCACGTCGGGAAGCTCCAGCGATTGTAATGATTCGCGAGCTGAGGGATCAATAATTTGACAATTTTCAATCGCTGAAATAATCAGCGATACCGTACACTATTTCACAGTGTGCGGCCCGACATCACGTCAGGAAGCTCCAGCGATTGTAATGATTCGCGAGCTGAGGGATCAATAATTTTGCAATTTTCATTCGCTGAAATAATCAGCGATTCCGCACACTATTTCACAGTGTGCGGCCCGACATCACGTCGGGAAGCTCCAGCGATTGTAATGATTCGCGAGCTGAGGGATCAATAATTTGACAATTTTCAATCGCTGAAATAATCAGCGATACCGTACACTATTTCACAGTGTGCGGCCCGACATCACGTCAGGAAGCTCCAGCGATTGTAATGATTCGCGAGCTGAGGGATCAATAATTTTGCAATTTTCATTCGCTGAAATAATCAGCGATTCCGCACACTATTTCACAGTGTGCGGCCCGACATCACGTCGGGAAGCTCCAGCGATTGTAATGATTCGCGAGCTGAGGGATCAATAATTTGACAATTTTCAATCGCTGAAATAATCAGCGATACCGTACACTATTTCACAGTGTGCGGCCCGACATCACGTCAGGAAGCTCCAGCGATTGTAATGATTCGCGAGCTGAGGGATCAATAATTTTGCAATTTTCATTCGCTGAAATAATCAGCGATTCCGCACACTATTTCACAGTGTGCGGCCCGACATCACGTCGGGAAGCTCCAGCGATTGTAATGATTCGCGAGCTGAGGGATCAATAATTTGACAATTTTCAATCGCTGAAATAATCAGCGATACCGTACACTATTTCACAGTGTGCGGCCCGACATCACGTCAGGAAGCTCCAGCGATTGTAATGATTCGCGAGCTGAGGGATCAATAATTTTGCAATTTTCATTCGCTGAAATAATCAGCGATTCCGCACACTATTTCACAGTGTGCGGCCCGACATCACGTCGGGAAGCTCCAGCGATTGTAATGATTCGCGAGCTGAGGGATCAATAATTTGACAATTTTCAATCGCTGAAATAATCAGCGATACCGTACACTATTTCACAGTGTGCGGCCCGACATCACGTCAGGAAGCTCCAGCGATTGTAATGATTCGCGAGCTGAGGGATCAATAATTTTGCAATTTTCATTCGCTGAAATAATCAGCGTTTCCGCACACTATTTCACAGTGTGCGGCCCGACATCACGTCGGGAAGCTCCAGCGATTGTAATGATTCGCGAGCTGAGGGATCAATAATTTTGCAATTTTCATTCGCTGAAATAATCAGCGATTCCGCACACTATTTCACAGTGTGCGGCCCGACATCACGTCGGGAAGCTCCAGCGATTGTAATGATTCGCGAGCTGAGGGATCAATAATTTGACAATTTTCAATCGCTGAAATAATCAGCGATACCGTACACTATTTCACAGTGTGCGGCCCGACATCACGTCAGGAAGCTCCAGCGATTGTAATGATTCGCGAGCTGAGGGATCAATAATTTTGCAATTTTCATTCGCTGAAATAATCAGCGTTTCCGCACACTATTTCACAGTGTGCGGCCCGACATCACGTCGGGAAGCTCCAGCGATTGTAATGATTCGCGAGCTGAGGGATCAATAATTTTGCAATTTTCATTCGCTGAAATAATCAGCGATTCCGCACACTATTTCACAGTGTGCGGCCCGACATCACGTCGGGAAGCTCCAGCGATTGTAATGATTCGCGAGCTGAGGGATCAATAATTTGACAATTTTCAATCGCTGAAATAATCAGCGATACCGTACACTATTTCACAGTGTGCGGCCCGACATCACGTCAGGAAGCTCCAGCGATTGTAATGATTCGCGAGCTGAGGGATCAATAATTTTGCAATTTTCATTCGCTGAAATAATCAGCGATTCCGCACACTATTTCACAGTGTGCGGCCCGACATCACGTCGGGAAGCTCCAGCGATTGTAATGATTCGCGAGCTGAGGGATCAATAATTTTGCAATTTTCATTCGCTGAAATAATCAGCGATTCCGCACACTATTTCACAGTGTGCGGCCCGACATCACGTCGGGAAGCTCCAGCGATTGTAATGATTCGCGAGCTGAGGGATCAATAATTTGACAATTTTCAATCGCTGAAATAATCAGCGATACCGTACACTATTTCACAGTGTGCGGCCCGACATCACGTCAGGAAGCTCCAGCGATTGTAATGATTCGCGAGCTGAGGGATCAATAATTTTGCAATTTTCATTCGCTGAAATAATCAGCGATTCCGCACACTATTTCACAGTGTGCGGCCCGACATCACGTCGGGAAGCTCCAGCGATTGTAATGATTCGCGAGCTGAGGGATCAATAATTTGACAATTTTCAATCGCTGAAATAATCAGCGATTCCGCACACTATTTCACAGTGTGCGGCCCGACATCACGTCGGGAAGCTCCAGCGATTGTAATGATTCGCGAGCTGAGGGATCAATAATTTTGCAATTTTCATTCGCTGAAATACTCAGCGATTCCGCACACTATTTCACAGTGTGCGGCCCGACATCACGTCGGGAAGCTCCAGCGATTGTAATGATTCGCGAGCTGAGGGATCAATAATTTGACAATTTTCAATCGCTGAAATAATCAGCGATACCGTACACTATTTCACAGTGTGCGGCCCGACATCACGTCAGGAAGCTCCAGCGATTGTAATGATTCGCGAGCTGAGGGATCAATAATTTTGCAATTTTCATTCGCTGAAATAATCAGCGATTCCGCACACTATTTCACAGTGTGCGGCCCGACATCACGTCGGGAAGCTCCAGCGATTGTAATGATTCGCGAGCTGAGGGATCAATAATTTTGCAATTTTCATTCGCTGAAATAATCAGCGATTCCGCACACTATTTCACAGTGTGCGGCCCGACATCACGTCGGGAAGCTCCAGCGATTGTAATGATTCGCGAGCTGAGGGATCAATAATTTTGCAATTTTCATTCGCTGAAATAATCAGCGATTCCGCACACTATTTCACAGTGTGCGGCCCGACATCACGTCGGGAAGCTCCAGCGATTGTAATGATTCGCGAGCTGAGGGATCAATAATTTGACAATTTTCAATCGCTGAAATAATCAGCGATACCGTACACTATTTCACAGTGTGCGGCCCGACATCACGTCAGGAAGCTCCAGCGATTGTAATGATTCGCGAGCTGAGGGATCAATAATTTTGCAATTTTCATTCGCTGAAATAATCAGCGATTCCGCACACTATTTCACAGTGTGCGGCCCGACATCACGTCGGGAAGCTCCAGCGATTGTAATGATTCGCGAGCTGAGGGATCAATAATTTTGCAATTTTCATTCGCTGAAATAATCAGCGATTCCGCACACTATTTCACAGTGTGCGGCCCGACATCACGTCGGGAAGCTCCAGCGATGTAATGATTCGCGAGCTGAGGGATCAATAATTTTGCAATTTTCATTCGCTGAAATAATCAGCGATTCCGCACACTATTTCACAGTGTGCGGCCCGACATCACGTCGGGAAGCTCCAGCGATTGTAATGATTCGCGAGCTGAGGGATCAATAATTTTGTAATTTTCATTCGCTGAAATAATCAGCGATTCCGCACACTATTTCACAGTGTGCGGCCCGACATCACGTCGGGAAGCTCCAGCGATGTAATGATTCGCGAGCTGAGGGATCAATAATTTTGCAATTTTCATTCGCTGAAATAATCAGCGATTCCGCACACTATTTCACAGTGTGCGGCCCGACATCACGTCGGGAAGCTCCAGCGATTGTAATGATTCGCGAGCTGAGGGATCAATAATTTTGCAATTTTCATTCGCTGAAATAATCAGCGATTCCGCACACTATTTCACAGTGTGCGGCCCGACATCACGTCGGGAAGCTCCAGCGATTGTAATGATTCGCGAGCTGAGGGATCAATAATTTTGTAATTTTCATTCGCTGAAATAATCAGCGATTCCGCACACTATTTCACAGTGTGCGGCCCGACATCACGTCGGGAAGCTCCAGCGATGTAATGATTCGCGAGCTGAGGGATCAATAATTTTGCAATTTTCATTCGCTGAAATAATCAGCGATTCCGCACACTATTTCACAGTGTGCGGCCCGACATCACGTCGGGAAGCTCCAGCGATTGTAATGATTCGCGAGCTGAGGGATCAATAATTTTGCAATTTTCATTCGCTGAAATAATCAGCGATTCCGCACACTATTTCACAGTGTGCGGCCCGACATCACGTCGGGAAGCTCCAGCGATTGTAATGATTCGCGAGCTGAGGGATCAATAATTTGACAATTTTCAATCGCTGAAATAATCAGCGATACCGTACACTATTTCACAGTGTGCGGCCCGACATCACGTCAGGAAGCTCCAGCGATTGTAATGATTCGCGAGCTGAGGGATCAATAATTTTGCAATTTTCATTCGCTGAAATAATCAGCGATTCCGCACACTATTTCACAGTGTGCGGCCCGACATCACGTCGGGAAGCTCCAGCGATTGTAATGATTCGCGAGCTGAGGGATCAATAATTTTGCAATTTTCATTCGCTGAAATAATCAGCGATTCCGCACACTATTTCACAGTGTGCGGCCCGACATCACGTCGGGAAGCTCCAGCGATTGTAATGATTCGCGAGCTGAGGGATCAATAATTTTGCAATTTTCATTCGCTGAAATAATCAGCGATTCCGCACACTATTTCACAGTGTGCGGCCCGACATCACGTCGGGAAGCTCCAGCGATTGTAATGATTCGCGAGCTGAGGGATCAATAATTTTACAATTTTCAATCGCTGAAATAATCAGCGATACCGTACACTATTTCACAGTGTGCGGCCCGACATCACGTCAGGAAGCTCCAGCGATTGTAATGATTCGCGAGCTGAGGGATCAATAATTTTGCAATTTTCATTCGCTGAAATAATCAGCGATTCCGCACACTATTTCACAGTGTGCGGCCCGACATCACGTCGGGAAGCTCCAGCGATTGTAATGATTCGCGAGCTGAGGGATCAATAATTTTACAATTTTCAATCGCTGAAATAATCAGCGATACCGTACACTATTTCACAGTGTGCGGCCCGACATCACGTCAGGAAGCTCCAGCGATTGTAATGATTCGCGAGCTGAGGGATCAATAATTTTGCAATTTTCATTCGCTGAAATAATCAGCGATTCCGCACACTATTTCACAGTGTGCGGCCCGACATCACGTCGGGAAGCTCCAGCGATTGTAATGATTCGCGAGCTGAGGGATCAATAATTTGACAATTTTCAATCGCTGAAATAATCAGCGATACCGTACACTATTTCACAGTGTGCGGCCCGACATCACGTCAGGAAGCTCCAGCGATTGTAATGATTCGCGAGCTGAGGGATCAATAATTTTGCAATTTTCATTCGCTGAAATAATCAGCGATTCCGCACACTATTTCACAGTGTGCGGCCCGACATCACGTCGGGAAGCTCCAGCGATTGTAATGATTCGCGAGCTGAGGGATCAATAATTTGACAATTTTCAATCGCTGAAATAATCAGCGATACCGTACACTATTTCACAGTGTGCGGCCCGACATCACGTCGGGAAGCTCCAGCGATTGTAATGATTCGCGAGCTGAGGGATCAATAATTTTGCAATTTTCATTCGCTGAAATAATCAGCGATTCCGTACACTATTTCACAGTGTGCGGCCCGACATCACGTCGGGAAGCTCCAGCGATTGTAATGATTCGCGAGCTGAGGGATCAATAATTTTGCAATTTTCATTCGCTGAAATAATCAGCGATTCCGCACACTATTTCACAGTGTGCGGCCCGACATCACGTCGGGAAGCTCCAGCGATTGTAATGATTCGCGAGCTGAGGGATCAATAATTTTGCAATTTTCATTCGCTGAAATAATCAGCGATTCCGCACACTATTTCACAGTGTGCGGCCCGACATCACGTCGGGAAGCTCCAGCGATGTAATGATTCGCGAGCTGAGGGATCAATAATTTTGCAATTTTCATTCGCTGAAATAATCAGCGATTCCGCACACTATTTCACAGTGTGCGGCCCGACATCACGTCGGGAAGCTCCAGCGATTGTAATGATTCGCGAGCTGAGGGATCAATAATTTTGCAATTTTCATTCGCTGAAATAATCAGCGATTCCGCACACTATTTCACAGTGTGCGGCCCGACATCACGTCGGGAAGCTCCAGCGATTGTAATGATTCGCGAGCTGAGGGATCAATAATTTTGTAATTTTCATTCGCTGAAATAATCAGCGATTCCGCACACTATTTCACAGTGTGCGGCCCGACATCACGTCGGGAAGCTCCAGCGATGTAATGATTCGCGAGCTGAGGGATCAATAATTTTGCAATTTTCATTCGCTGAAATAATCAGCGATTCCGCACACTATTTCACAGTGTGCGGCCCGACATCACGTCGGGAAGCTCCAGCGATTGTAATGATTCGCGAGCTGAGGGATCAATAATTTTGCAATTTTCATTCGCTGAAATAATCAGCGATTCCGCACACTATTTCACAGTGTGCGGCCCGACATCACGTCGGGAAGCTCCAGCGATTGTAATGATTCGCGAGCTGAGGGATCAATAATTTGACAATTTTCAATCGCTGAAATAATCAGCGATACCGTACACTATTTCACAGTGTGCGGCCCGACATCACGTCAGGAAGCTCCAGCGATTGTAATGATTCGCGAGCTGAGGGATCAATAATTTTGCAATTTTCATTCGCTGAAATAATCAGCGATTCCGCACACTATTTCACAGTGTGCGGCCCGACATCACGTCGGGAAGCTCCAGCGATTGTAATGATTCGCGAGCTGAGGGATCAATAATTTTGCAATTTTCATTCGCTGAAATAATCAGCGATTCCGCACACTATTTCACAGTGTGCGGCCCGACATCACGTCGGGAAGCTCCAGCGATTGTAATGATTCGCGAGCTGAGGGATCAATAATTTTGCAATTTTCATTCGCTGAAATAATCAGCGATTCCGCACACTATTTCACAGTGTGCGGCCCGACATCACGTCGGGAAGCTCCAGCGATTGTAATGATTCGCGAGCTGAGGGATCAATAATTTGACAATTTTCAATCGCTGAAATAATCAGCGATACCGTACACTATTTCACAGTGTGCGGCCCGACATCACGTCAGGAAGCTCCAGCGATTGTAATGATTCGCGAGCTGAGGGATCAATAATTTTGCAATTTTCATTCGCTGAAATAATCAGCGATTCCGCACACTATTTCACAGTGTGCGGCCCGACATCACGTCGGGAAGCTCCAGCGATTGTAATGATTCGCGAGCTGAGGGATCAATAATTTGACAATTTTCAATCGCTGAAATAATCAGCGATACCGTACACTATTTCACAGTGTGCGGCCCGACATCACGTCAGGAAGCTCCAGCGATTGTAATGATTCGCGAGCTGAGGGATCAATAATTTTGCAATTTTCATTCGCTGAAATAATCAGCGATTCCGCACACTATTTCACAGTGTGCGGCCCGACATCACGTCGGGAAGCTCCAGCGATTGTAATGATTCGCGAGCTGAGGGATCAATAATTTGACAATTTTCAATCGCTGAAATAATCAGCGATACCGTACACTATTTCACAGTGTGCGGCCCGACATCACGTCAGGAAGCTCCAGCGATTGTAATGATTCGCGAGCTGAGGGATCAATAATTTTGCAATTTTCATTCGCTGAAATAATCAGCGATTCCGCACACTATTTCACAGTGTGCGGCCCGACATCACGTCGGGAAGCTCCAGCGATTGTAATGATTCGCGAGCTGAGGGATCAATAATTTGACAATTTTCAATCGCTGAAATAATCAGCGATACCGTACACTATTTCACAGTGTGCGGCCCGACATCACGTCAGGAAGCTCCAGCGATTGTAATGATTCGCGAGCTGAGGGATCAATAATTTTGCAATTTTCATTCGCTGAAATAATCAGCGATTCCGCACACTATTTCACAGTGTGCGGCCCGACATCACGTCGGGAAGCTCCAGCGATTGTAATGATTCGCGAGCTGAGGGATCAATAATTTGACAATTTTCAATCGCTGAAATAATCAGCGATACCGTACACTATTTCACAGTGTGCGGCCCGACATCACGTCAGGAAGCTCCAGCGATTGTAATGATTCGCGAGCTGAGGGATCAATAATTTTGCAATTTTCATTCGCTGAAATAATCAGCGATTCCGCACACTATTTCACAGTGTGCGGCCCGACATCACGTCAGGAAGCTCCAGCGATTGTAATGATTCGCGAGCTGAGGGATCAATAATTTTGCAATTTTCATTCGCTGAAATAATCAGCGATTCCGCACACTATTTCACAGTGTGCGGCCCGACATCACGTCGGGAAGCTCCAGCGATTGTAATGATTCGCGAGCTGAGGGATCAATAATTTTGCAATTTTCATTCGCTGAAATAATCAGCGATTCCGCACACTATTTCACAGTGTGCGGCCCGACATCACGTCGGGAAGCTCCAGCGATGTAATGATTCGCGAGCTGAGGGATCAATAATTTTGCAATTTTCATTCGCTGAAATACTCAGCGATTCCGCACACTATTTCACAGTGTGCGGCCCGACATCACGTCGGGAAGCTCCAGCGATTGTAATGATTCGCGAGCTGAGGGATCAATAATTTGACAATTTTCAATCGCTGAAACAATCAGCGATACCGTACACTATTTCACAGTGTGCGGCCCGACATCACGTCAGGAAGCTCCAGCGATTGTAATGATTCGCGAGCTGAGGGATCAATAATTTTGCAATTTTCATTCGCTGAAATAATCAGCGATTCCGCACACTATTTCACAGTGTGCGGCCCGACATCACGTCGGGAAGCTCCAGCGATTGTAATGATTCGCGAGCTGAGGGATCAATAATTTTGCAATTTTCATTCGCTGAAATAATCAGCGATTCCGCACACTATTTCACAGTGTGCGGCCCGACATCACGTCGGGAAGCTCCAGCGATTGTAATGATTCGCGAGCTGAGGGATCAATAATTTGACAATTTTCAATCGCTGAAATAATCAGCGATACCGTACACTATTTCACAGTGTGCGGCCCGACATCACGTCAGGAAGCTCCAGCGATTGTAATGATTCGCGAGCTGAGGGATCAATAATTTTGCAATTTTCATTCGCTGAAATAATCAGCGATTCCGCACACTATTTCACAGTGTGCGGCCCGACATCACGTCGGGAAGCTCCAGCGATTGTAATGATTCGCGAGCTGAGGGATCAATAATTTGACAATTTTCAATCGCTGAAATAATCAGCGATACCGTACACTATTTCACAGTGTGCGGCCCGACATCACGTCAGGAAGCTCCAGCGATTGTAATGATTCGCGAGCTGAGGGATCAATAATTTTGCAATTTTCATTCGCTGAAATAATCAGCGATTCCGCACACTATTTCACAGTGTGCGGCCCGACATCACGTCAGGAAGCTCCAGCGATTGTAATGATTCGCGAGCTGAGGGATCAATAATTTTGCAATTTTCATTCGCTGAAATAATCAGCGATTCCGCACACTATTTCACAGTGTGCGGCCCGACATCACGTCGGGAAGCTCCAGCGATTGTAATGATTCGCGAGCTGAGGGATCAATAATTTTGCAATTTTCATTCGCTGAAATAATCAGCGATTCCGCACACTATTTCACAGTGTGCGGCCCGACATCACGTCGGGAAGCTCCAGCGATGTAATGATTCGCGAGCTGAGGGATCAATAATTTTGCAATTTTCATTCGCTGAAATACTCAGCGATTCCGCACACTATTTCACAGTGTGCGGCCCGACATCACGTCGGGAAGCTCCAGCGATTGTAATGATTCGCGAGCTGAGGGATCAATAATTTGACAATTTTCAATCGCTGAAACAATCAGCGATACCGTACACTATTTCACAGTGTGCGGCCCGACATCACGTCAGGAAGCTCCAGCGATTGTAATGATTCGCGAGCTGAGGGATCAATAATTTTGCAATTTTCATTCGCTGAAATAATCAGCGATTCCGCACACTATTTCACAGTGTGCGGCCCGACATCACGTCGGGAAGCTCCAGCGATTGTAATGATTCGCGAGCTGAGGGATCAATAATTTTGCAATTTTCATTCGCTGAAATAATCAGCGATTCCGCACACTATTTCACAGTGTGCGGCCCGACATCACGTCGGGAAGCTCCAGCGATGTAATGATTCGCGAGCTGAGGGATCAATAATTTTGCAATTTTCATTCGCTGAAATAATCAGCGATTCCGCACACTATTTCACAGTGTGCGGCCCGACATCACGTCGGGAAGCTCCAGCGATTGTAATGATTCGCGAGCTGAGGGATCAATAATTTGACAATTTTCAATCGCTGAAATAATCAGCGATACCGTACACTATTTCACAGTGTGCGGCCCGACATCACGTCAGGAAGCTCCAGCGATTGTAATGATTCGCGAGCTGAGGGATCAATAATTTTGCAATTTTCATTCGCTGAAATAATCAGCGATTCCGCACACTATTTCACAGTGTGCGGCCCGACATCACGTCGGGAAGCTCCAGCGATTGTAATGATTCGCGAGCTGAGGGATCAATAATTTTGCAATTTTCATTCGCTGAAATAATCAGCGATTCCGCACACTATTTCACAGTGTGCGGCCCGACATCACGTCGGGAAGCTCCAGCGATGTAATGATTCGCGAGCTGAGGGATCAATAATTTTGCAATTTTCATTCGCTGAAATAATCAGCGATTCCGCACACTATTTCACAGTGTGCGGCCCGACATCACGTCGGGAAGCTCCAGCGATTGTAATGATTCGCGAGCTGAGGGATCAATAATTTTGCAATTTTCATTCGCTGAAATACTCAGCGATTCCGCACACTATTTCACAGTGTGCGGCCCGACATCACGTCGGGAAGCTCCAGCGATTGTAATGATTCGCGAGCTGAGGGATCAATAATTTGACAATTTTCAATCGCTGAAATAATCAGCGATACCGCACACTATTTCACAGTGTGCGGCCCGACATCACGTCTGGAAGCTCCAGCGATTGTAATGATTCGCGAGCTGAGGGATCAATAATTTTGCAATTTTCATTCGCTGAAATAATCAGCGATTCCGCACACTATTTCACAGTGTGCGGCCCGACATCACGTCGGGAAGCTCCAGCGATTGTAATGATTCGCGAGCTGAGGGATCAATAATTTTGCAATTTTCATTCGCTGAAATAATCAGCGATTCCGCACACTATTTCACAGTGTGCGGCCCGACATCACGTCGGGAAGCTCCAGCGATTGTAATGATTCGCGAGCTGAGGGATCAATAATTTTGCAATTTTCATTCGCTGAAATAATCAGCGATTCCGCACACTATTTCACAGTGTGCGGCCCGACATCACGTCGGGAAGCTCCAGCGATTGTAATGATTCGCGAGCTGAGGGATCAATAATTTGACAATTTTCAATCGCTGAAATAATCAGCGATACCGTACACTATTTCACAGTGTGCGGCCCGACATCACGTCAGGAAGCTCCAGCGATTGTAATGATTCGCGAGCTGAGGGATCAATAATTTTGCAATTTTCATTCGCTGAAATAATCAGCGATTCCGCACACTATTTCACAGTGTGCGGCCCGACATCACGTCGGGAAGCTCCAGCGATTGTAATGATTCGCGAGCTGAGGGATCAATAATTTTGCAATTTTCATTCGCTGAAATAATCAGCGATTCCGCACACTATTTCACAGTGTGCGGCCCGACATCACGTCGGGAAGCTCCAGCGATGTAATGATTCGCGAGCTGAGGGATCAATAATTTTGCAATTTTCATTCGCTGAAATAATCAGCGATTCCGCACACTATTTCACAGTGTGCGGCCCGACATCACGTCGGGAAGCTCCAGCGATTGTAATGATTCGCGAGCTGAGGGATCAATAATTTTGCAATTTTCATTCGCTGAAATAATCAGCGATTCCGCACACTATTTCACAGTGTGCGGCCCGACATCACGTCGGGAAGCTCCAGCGATTGTAATGATTCGCGAGCTGAGGGATCAATAATTTTGCAATTTTCATTCGCTGAAATAATCAGCGATTCCGTACACTATTTCACAGTGTGCGGCCCGACATCACGTCAGGAAGCTCCAGCGATTGTAATGATTCGCGAGCTGAGGGATCAATAATTTTGCAATTTTCATTCGCTGAAATAATCAGCGATTCCGCACACTATTTCACAGTGTGCGGCCCGACATCACGTCAGGAAGCTCCAGCGATTGTAATGATTCGCGAGCTGAGGGATCAATAATTTTGCAATTTTCATTCGCTGAAATAATCAGCGATTCCGCACACTATTTCACAGTGTGCGGCCCGACATCACGTCGGGAAGCTCCAGCGATTGTAATGATTCGCGAGCTGAGGGATCAATAATTTGGCAATTTTCATTCGCTGAAATAATCAGCGATTCCGCACACTATTTCACAGTGTGCGGCCCGACATCACGTCGGGAAGCTCCAGCGATTGTAATGATTCGCGAGCTGAGGGATCAATAATTTGACAATTTTCAATCGCTGAAATAATCAGCGATACCGTACACTATTTCACAGTGTGCGGCCCGACATCACGTCAGGAAGCTCCAGCGATTGTAATGATTCGCGAGCTGAGGGATCAATAATTTTGCAATTTTCATTCGCTGAAATAATCAGCGATTCCGCACACTATTTCACAGTGTGCGGCCCGACATCACGTCGGGAAGCTCCAGCGATTGTAATGATTCGCGAGCTGAGGGATCAATAATTTGACAATTTTCAATCGCTGAAATAATCAGCGATACCGTACACTATTTCACAGTGTGCGGCCCGACATCACGTCAGGAAGCTCCAGCGATTGTAATGATTCGCGAGCTGAGGGATCAATAATTTTGCAATTTTCATTCGCTGAAATAATCAGCGATTCCGCACACTATTTCACAGTGTGCGGCCCGACATCACGTCAGGAAGCTCCAGCGATTGTAATGATTCGCGAGCTGAGGGATCAATAATTTTGCAATTTTCATTCGCTGAAATAATCAGCGATTCCGCACACTATTTCACAGTGTGCGGCCCGACATCACGTCGGGAAGCTCCAGCGATTGTAATGATTCGCGAGCTGAGGGATCAATAATTTTGCAATTTTCATTCGCTGAAATAATCAGCGATTCCGCACACTATTTCACAGTGTGCGGCCCGACATCACGTCGGGAAGCTCCAGCGATGTAATGATTCGCGAGCTGAGGGATCAATAATTTTGCAATTTTCATTCGCTGAAATACTCAGCGATTCCGCACACTATTTCACAGTGTGCGGCCCGACATCACGTCGGGAAGCTCCAGCGATTGTAATGATTCGCGAGCTGAGGGATCAATAATTTGACAATTTTCAATCGCTGAAACAATCAGCGATACCGTACACTATTTCACAGTGTGCGGCCCGACATCACGTCAGGAAGCTCCAGCGATTGTAATGATTCGCGAGCTGAGGGATCAATAATTTTGCAATTTTCATTCGCTGAAATAATCAGCGATTCCGCACACTATTTCACAGTGTGCGGCCCGACATCACGTCGGGAAGCTCCAGCGATTGTAATGATTCGCGAGCTGAGGGATCAATAATTTTGCAATTTTCATTCGCTGAAATAATCAGCGATTCCGCACACTATTTCACAGTGTGCGGCCCGACATCACGTCGGGAAGCTCCAGCGATGTAATGATTCGCGAGCTGAGGGATCAATAATTTTGCAATTTTCATTCGCTGAAATAATCAGCGATTCCGCACACTATTTCACAGTGTGCGGCCCGACATCACGTCGGGAAGCTCCAGCGATTGTAATGATTCGCGAGCTGAGGGATCAATAATTTTGTAATTTTCATTCGCTGAAATAATCAGCGATTCCGCACACTATTTCACAGTGTGCGGCCCGACATCACGTCGGGAAGCTCCAGCGATTGTAATGATTCGCGAGCTGAGGGATCAATAATTTGACAATTTTCAATCGCTGAAATAATCAGCGATACCGTACACTATTTCACAGTGTGCGGCCCGACATCACGTCAGGAAGCTCCAGCGATTGTAATGATTCGCGAGCTGAGGGATCAATAATTTTGCAATTTTCATTCGCTGAAATAATCAGCGATTCCGCACACTATTTCACAGTGTGCGGCCCGACATCACGTCGGGAAGCTCCAGCGATTGTAATGATTCGCGAGCTGAGGGATCAATAATTTGACAATTTTCAATCGCTGAAATAATCAGCGATACCGTACACTATTTCACAGTGTGCGGCCCGACATCACGTCAGGAAGCTCCAGCGATTGTAATGATTCGCGAGCTGAGGGATCAATAATTTTGCAATTTTCATTCGCTGAAATAATCAGCGATTCCGCACACTATTTCACAGTGTGCGGCCCGACATCACGTCGGGAAGCTCCAGCGATTGTAATGATTCGCGAGCTGAGGGATCAATAATTTGACAATTTTCAATCGCTGAAATAATCAGCGATACCGTACACTATTTCACAGTGTGCGGCCCGACATCACGTCAGGAAGCTCCAGCGATTGTAATGATTCGCGAGCTGAGGGATCAATAATTTTGCAATTTTCATTCGCTGAAATAATCAGCGATTCCGCACACTATTTCACAGTGTGCGGCCCGACATCACGTCGGGAAGCTCCAGCGATTGTAATGATTCGCGAGCTGAGGGATCAATAATTTTGCAATTTTCATTCGCTGAAATAATCAGCGATTCCGCACACTATTTCACAGTGTGCGGCCCGACATCACGTCGGGAAGCTCCAGCGATGTAATGATTCGCGAGCTGAGGGATCAATAATTTTGCAATTTTCATTCGCTGAAATAATCAGCGATTCCGCACACTATTTCACAGTGTGCGGCCCGACATCACGTCGGGAAGCTCCAGCGATTGTAATGATTCGCGAGCTGAGGGATCAATAATTTTGCAATTTTCATTCGCTGAAATACTCAGCGATTCCGCACACTATTTCACAGTGTGCGGCCCGACATCACGTCGGGAAGCTCCAGCGATTGTAATGATTCGCGAGCTGAGGGATCAATAATTTGACAATTTTCAATCGCTGAAATAATCAGCGATACCGTACACTATTTCACAGTGTGCGGCCCGACATCACGTCAGGAAGCTCCAGCGATTGTAATGATTCGCGAGCTGAGGGATCAATAATTTTGCAATTTTCATTCGCTGAAATAATCAGCGATTCCGCACACTATTTCACAGTGTGCGGCCCGACATCACGTCGGGAAGCTCCAGCGATTGTAATGATTCGCGAGCTGAGGGATCAATAATTTTGCAATTTTCATTCGCTGAAATAATCAGCGATTCCGCACACTATTTCACAGTGTGCGGCCCGACATCACGTCGGGAAGCTCCAGCGATTGTAATGATTCGCGAGCTGAGGGATCAATAATTTTGCAATTTTCATTCGCTGAAATAATCAGCGATTCCGCACACTATTTCACAGTGTGCGGCCCGACATCACGTCGGGAAGCTCCAGCGATTGTAATGATTCGCGAGCTGAGGGATCAATAATTTGACAATTTTCAATCGCTGAAATAATCAGCGATACCGTACACTATTTCACAGTGTGCGGCCCGACATCACGTCAGGAAGCTCCAGCGATTGTAATGATTCGCGAGCTGAGGGATCAATAATTTTGCAATTTTCATTCGCTGAAATAATCAGCGATTCCGCACACTATTTCACAGTGTGCGGCCCGACATCACGTCGGGAAGCTCCAGCGATTGTAATGATTCGCGAGCTGAGGGATCAATAATTTTGCAATTTTCATTCGCTGAAATAATCAGCGATTCCGCACACTATTTCACAGTGTGCGGCCCGACATCACGTCGGGAAGCTCCAGCGATGTAATGATTCGCGAGCTGAGGGATCAATAATTTTGCAATTTTCATTCGCTGAAATAATCAGCGATTCCGCACACTATTTCACAGTGTGCGGCCCGACATCACGTCGGGAAGCTCCAGCGATTGTAATGATTCGCGAGCTGAGGGATCAATAATTTTGCAATTTTCATTCGCTGAAATAATCAGCGATTCCGCACACTATTTCACAGTGTGCGGCCCGACATCACGTCGGGAAGCTCCAGCGATTGTAATGATTCGCGAGCTGAGGGATCAATAATTTTGCAATTTTCATTCGCTGAAATAATCAGCGATTCCGTACACTATTTCACAGTGTGCGGCCCGACATCACGTCAGGAAGCTCCAGCGATTGTAATGATTCGCGAGCTGAGGGATCAATAATTTTGCAATTTTCATTCGCTGAAATAATCAGCGATTCCGCACACTATTTCACAGTGTGCGGCCCGACATCACGTCGGGAAGCTCCAGCGATTGTAATGATTCGCGAGCTGAGGGATCAATAATTTTGCAATTTTCATTCGCTGAAATAATCAGCGATTCCGCACACTATTTCACAGTGTGCGGCCCGACATCACGTCGGGAAGCTCCAGCGATGTAATGATTCGCGAGCTGAGGGATCAATAATTTTGCAATTTTCATTCGCTGAAATAATCAGCGATTCCGCACACTATTTCACAGTGTGCGGCCCGACATCACGTCGGGAAGCTCCAGCGATTGTAATGATTCGCGAGCTGAGGGATCAATAATTTTGCAATTTTCATTCGCTGAAATAATCAGCGATTCCGCACACTATTTCACAGTGTGCGGCCCGACATCACGTCGGGAAGCTCCAGCGATTGTAATGATTCGCGAGCTGAGGGATCAATAATTTTGTAATTTTCATTCGCTGAAATAATCAGCGATTCCGCACACTATTTCACAGTGTGCGGCCCGACATCACGTCGGGAAGCTCCAGCGATGTAATGATTCGCGAGCTGAGGGATCAATAATTTTGCAATTTTCATTCGCTGAAATAATCACCGATTCCGCACACTATTTCACAGTGTGCGGCCCGACATCACGTCGGGAAGCTCCAGCGATTGTAATGATTCGCGAGCTGAGGGATCAATAATTTTGCAATTTTCATTCGCTGAAATAATCAGCGATTCCGCACACTATTTCACAGTGTGCGGCCCGACATCACGTCGGGAAGCTCCAGCGATTGTAATGATTCGCGAGCTGAGGGATCAATAATTTGACAATTTTCAATCGCTGAAATAATCAGCGATACCGTACACTATTTCACAGTGTGCGGCCCGACATCACGTCAGGAAGCTCCAGCGATTGTAATGATTCGCGAGCTGAGGGATCAATAATTTTGCAATTTTCATTCGCTGAAATAATCAGCGATTCCGCACACTATTTCACAGTGTGCGGCCCGACATCACGTCGGGAAGCTCCAGCGATTGTAATGATTCGCGAGCTGAGGGATCAATAATTTGACAATTTTCAATCGCTGAAATAATCAGCGATACCGTACACTATTTCACAGTGTGCGGCCCGACATCACGTCAGGAAGCTCCAGCGATTGTAATGATTCGCGAGCTGAGGGATCAATAATTTTGCAATTTTCATTCGCTGAAATAATCAGCGATTCCGCACACTATTTCACAGTGTGCGGCCCGACATCACGTCGGGAAGCTCCAGCGATTGTAATGATTCGCGAGCTGAGGGATCAATAATTTTGCAATTTTCATTCGCTGAAATAATCAGCGATTCCGCACACTATTTCACAGTGTGCGGCCCGACATCACGTCGGGAAGCTCCAGCGATTGTAATGATTCGCGAGCTGAGGGATCAATAATTTTGCAATTTTCATTCGCTGAAATAATCAGCGATTCCGCACACTATTTCACAGTGTGCGGCCCGACATCACGTCGGGAAGCTCCAGCGATTGTAATGATTCGCGAGCTGAGGGATCAATAATTTGACAATTTTCAATCGCTGAAATAATCAGCGATACCGTACACTATTTCACAGTGTGCGGCCCGACATCACGTCAGGAAGCTCCAGCGATTGTAATGATTCGCGAGCTGAGGGATCAATAATTTTGCAATTTTCATTCGCTGAAATAATCAGCGATTCCGCACACTATTTCACAGTGTGCGGCCCGACATCACGTCGGGAAGCTCCAGCGATTGTAATGATTCGCGAGCTGAGGGATCAATAATTTGACAATTTTCAATCGCTGAAATAATCAGCGATACCGTACACTATTTCACAGTGTGCGGCCCGACATCACGTCAGGAAGCTCCAGCGATTGTAATGATTCGCGAGCTGAGGGATCAATAATTTTGCAATTTTCATTCGCTGAAATAATCAGCGATTCCGCACACTATTTCACAGTGTGCGGCCCGACATCACGTCAGGAAGCTCCAGCGATTGTAATGATTCGCGAGCTGAGGGATCAATAATTTTGCAATTTTCATTCGCTGAAATAATCAGCGATTCCGCACACTATTTCACAGTGTGCGGCCCGACATCACGTCGGGAAGCTCCAGCGATTGTAATGATTCGCGAGCTGAGGGATCAATAATTTTGCAATTTTCATTCGCTGAAATAATCAGCGATTCCGCACACTATTTCACAGTGTGCGGCCCGACATCACGTCGGGAAGCTCCAGCGATTGTAATGATTCGCGAGCTGAGGGATCAATAATTTTGCAATTTTCATTCGCTGAAATACTCAGCGATACCGTACACTATTTCACAGTGTGCGGCCCGACATCACGTCAGGAAGCTCCAGCGATTGTAATGATTCGCGAGCTGAGGGATCAATAATTTTGCAATTTTCATTCGCTGAAATAATCAGCGATTCCGCACACTATTTCACAGTGTGCGGCCCGACATCACGTCGGGAAGCTCCAGCGATTGTAATGATTCGCGAGCTGAGGGATCAATAATTTGACAATTTTCAATCGCTGAAATAATCAGCGATACCGTACACTATTTCACAGTGTGCGGCCCGACATCACGTCAGGAAGCTCCAGCGATTGTAATGATTCGCGAGCTGAGGGATCAATAATTTTGCAATTTTCATTCGCTGAAATAATCAGCGATTCCGCACACTATTTCACAGTGTGCGGCCCGACATCACGTCAGGAAGCTCCAGCGATTGTAATGATTCGCGAGCTGAGGGATCAATAATTTTGCAATTTTCATTCGCTGAAATAATCAGCGATTCCGCACACTATTTCACAGTGTGCGGCCCGACATCACGTCGGGAAGCTCCAGCGATTGTAATGATTCGCGAGCTGAGGGATCAATAATTTTGCAATTTTCATTCGCTGAAATAATCAGCGATTCCGCACACTATTTCACAGTGTGCGGCCCGACATCACGTCGGGAAGCTCCAGCGATGTAATGATTCGCGAGCTGAGGGATCAATAATTTTGCAATTTTCATTCGCTGAAATACTCAGCGATTCCGCACACTATTTCACAGTGTGCGGCCCGACATCACGTCGGGAAGCTCCAGCGATTGTAATGATTCGCGAGCTGAGGGATCAATAATTTGACAATTTTCAATCGCTGAAACAATCAGCGATACCGTACACTATTTCACAGTGTGCGGCCCGACATCACGTCAGGAAGCTCCAGCGATTGTAATGATTCGCGAGCTGAGGGATCAATAATTTTGCAATTTTCATTCGCTGAAATAATCAGCGATTCCGCACACTATTTCACAGTGTGCGGCCCGACATCACGTCGGGAAGCTCCAGCGATTGTAATGATTCGCGAGCTGAGGGATCAATAATTTTGCAATTTTCATTCGCTGAAATAATCAGCGATTCCGCACACTATTTCACAGTGTGCGGCCCGACATCACGTCGGGAAGCTCCAGCGATGTAATGATTCGCGAGCTGAGGGATCAATAATTTTGCAATTTTCATTCGCTGAAATAATCAGCGATTCCGCACACTATTTCACAGTGTGCGGCCCGACATCACGTCGGGAAGCTCCAGCGATTGTAATGATTCGCGAGCTGAGGGATCAATAATTTTGCAATTTTCATTCGCTGAAATAATCAGCGATTCCGCACACTATTTCACAGTGTGCGGCCCGACATCACGTCGGGAAGCTCCAGCGATGTAATGATTCGCGAGCTGAGGGATCAATAATTTTGCAATTTTCATTCGCTGAAATAATCAGCGATTCCGCACACTATTTCACAGTGTGCGGCCCGACATCACGTCGGGAAGCTCCAGCGATTGTAATGATTCGCGAGCTGAGGGATCAATAATTTTGCAATTTTCATTCGCTGAAATAATCAGCGATTCCGCACACTATTTCACAGTGTGCGGCCCGACATCACGTCGGGAAGCTCCAGCGATTGTAATGATTCGCGAGCTGAGGGATCGATAATTTTGTAATTTTCATTCGCTGAAATAATCAGCGATTCCGCACACTATTTCACAGTGTGCGGCCCGACATCACGTCGGGAAGCTCCAGCGATGTAATGATTCGCGAGCTGAGGGATCAATAATTTTGCAATTTTCATTCGCTGAAATAATCAGCGATTCCGCACACTATTTCACAGTGTGCGGCCCGACATCACGTCGGGAAGCTCCAGCGATTGTAATGATTCGCGAGCTGAGGGATCGATAATTTTGTAATTTTCATTCGCTGAAATAATCAGCGATTCCGCACACTATTTCACAGTGTGCGGCCCGACATCACGTCGGGAAGCTCCAGCGATGTAATGATTCGCGAGCTGAGGGATCAATAATTTTGCAATTTTCATTCGCTGAAATAATCAGCGATTCCGCACACTATTTCACAGTGTGCGGCCCGACATCACGTCGGGAAGCTCCAGCGATTGTAATGATTCGCGAGCTGAGGGATCAATAATTTTGCAATTTTCATTCGCTGAAATAACTTTTAGGAAACATAATCGACCAGTTCTGAACTTCTCATTGCAATATTCAGGCGTGAATACGAGCCCCCGTAAAACCTTGCATTTGTGTATACGTATATGGGGATCTAGCGATGTGTGAGTGGTGATGGTATTAGTGGGCCGTCCCCCTTAAGGAGTTGGACTACCAAGCAGTAGACCGGGATTCGAATCCCGTCGGGGCACAGACGAGATATCTCGTCTGTGGTCGGGGTTAGAAATTTGTTTTTCTCCGTTTAAATTTTAGCGCCACTCTCGACTTCCGTAACGTCACTTCCGTAACATAACAAATACGTTACCCTCAGCAAAGAAGTTTCATTTCAAAAATTCTATATTTTTCTTACGTTTATGTTTCAACATAATCGGTGACCCGATGGTCGCGGTCTCTTCTTGCTAGTGCAAAAGTGGAATACATCCTAATACGCGCGCAACCCGCCAAAAAACGCTCTCATGACGCGAGCAGTTATACAGGTTGTCCCACATAAATAGGAACACCTAAATATCTTTCGTATTTACAGTCCTATCAAAAAACTTCAGAAGACAAAGTGACACTATTGCAGGGGGCAAATATAATGATAAAGAAAAAATTTGTTATGTCGTGTTTTTTAATGAAATTTCAAGGTACCGATGTTTTTTTAAATGGAATAGTATTTTTTTACGATAGCATGATAGACAATAAAAAACTGAATTTAGTGGATACCACCTTTTTGACCTTGAAATGTCTTGAGCAAGAATAATCATGTCTACCTCCATTCGATAGAGCGTACCCGAATTAGTTATTAAATTTTTGGTAATTGTTTACTTTAGTGACTTCCTCACCGATTTTGATGATATTGAAATATGTTGTCAAGGTCATCATTCTGAACAACTTTTTCCTATACATGTTACCGCCGCTCGGTTTTAGTTTCCGAGATATTCGCAAAAAAGTTTCAACATCTCATAAAGTGATCGGAGTAGGTCTGGCTTAATTTGAAATTGTGTATAGAAAAAAGTTGTTCAGAATGATGACCTTGACAACATATTTCAAGGTCATCAAAATCGGTGAGGAAGCTCCTAATGTAAATAATTATCCTAGTATTTTGTATGCGTGGTCGGGCCGGCCTGACGGCCGACCCTCTCCGCCCCCTCCACGATCTAACCCAGACCTACATCTGTTCGCACGATCTTTGCATTGTAGTTGTCATCCAGAATTTGAAGTAGTACTGAAAAAATAATTCGAATAGAGTGAGGTCTGGGTTAGATCGTGGTGGCGGCGGAGAGGGCCGGCCGTTAGGCCGGCCCAACCACGCAGACGAAATTGTGAATATCTCGAAAACTAAAAGCGACCTCCTTATATTGGAAAAGGAAAAAGTTGTTCAAAATGTCCAAATCTATAACATATTTAAATTTGTTAAATATCTGTCTTTGTTAGGTCTGGGTTAGTTTTGTCAATGTCACTAATTCTTACGTAGGAATCCAGAGTATAAAAAAATCGGAGGTATGGGCTTTTCGGAAGTTTATCCCTAATTCTTCATCATATATTTTAAAAAGTTTACGCGGTATATAGATTGTTCGATAATCGTAGTGAAACAGTTGACAAGCGGTCGCATCATGCTGACGCATACGGACGGCACGGACGTGCACGTATAGGCAAAATAACAATGTAGTAGTAGCTGCAGTTTTTCGCAAATATCTCAAAAACTAAGGCTGAGCGACGATTACATGTAAGGAAAAAGTTGTTCAGAATCTTCACCCTGACAACATATTAAAAAATCATCGAAATCGGTGGGGGGGGCCCTATTATGCACAATTACCCTGATTTGTTTAAAAATCGATTTTGCAACGAAAAATTTTGAAGAAGTGTGGTGTCTGTATGAGTGAGTGAGTGAGTGAATGAGCGAGCGAGAAAGGAAGTTGGCGAATGAGAGAGAGCGAATGATTGAACAGAACGAGTGATAGGTCGAATCAGCAAACCGTTAGAGAATTTGTGAGAAAATGGGAGAGAGAATTGAGAGGCAGTTCGGCGACAGGTGCGCGTCGTCAGACGTCGATGGTGAGCGAAAAGGTAAAGATAGATAAAAGAGCAATTATGAGAGTAATTGTGTAATAATAATCGGCGCAAGCCGTAGCTCAATAAAATCTACAATAGAAGTCTCAGGCGTGTATGCTATTAGGGAGAATGTTCATGAATTTTTTCGTAACTTTTTGTTGAGCATGGTGTGACAAAATCAATTCGAACGGGCACTTTTGATCATCTTATTCGGCCATAAATCAACGAAAACATTATTTAAAAAATATATTTCAGTATACATCATTAAACCTGATTTTTCAAAAAAAATTTAGTCCAAATTTCACTTTGATATCTTTTTTAGTTAAAAAGTTATAGCAAAATGTGCGCCGCGCGTATCTCCAAGTTCCAACTCATGCGTTCGAAACTTCGGTAACGAGAAATCGGAGGAACGCGAACGTGTCGAGCAGTCGAACGGACAGCTTACACAAACAGAGTAGAGGTACGCTTGTATGTATAGCGCGCGCGTAGACAGGCGACGATATGTCAGAGAGGAGGAACTAGGCCGATCAGGAGAACGTAAACCGTGGGCCGCGCGGGCCCACGAATATCCCATCACTGATTCCATGCGAAATGGGACTACTGTTTCGAATTTTCTTCAAATTTGGATATATTGCAGCCTTTAGGAATATATGAACGTATCTCAAAGAATTATTTAAAATCTTGAAAATTGTTGGTTTTACAGACGTGTTATATGAGTCCAACGTTTTTCATTAAATTATAACGGCCGAAATAACAAACCGATGAAAATGAGTTTTGGGTGCGTATAATGACAACATTAGTTGTCATTAATTAAAAGCGTGCGAATATTAATGGGAGTCACTGTATGTATAGGGTGGACCTTATTTTTCGACCAAAAAATTTTGGTGACGCTCCCCCCCCCCAAAATTGTTCCATGTCATGAAAAAATGATATATCCAAAGTTTTAGATCAATCGGACGTCGCACAGTGGAGTATTTGGCCCGAAAAGCTGGACAAAACTATAGCGTCGTTATTTATAGTCTCAAGGTCATAATAAAATTATGATTAGAATTTCCTATGTACAACGTAATTGCATCGCCTTTAAAATTCGCGACTTTTCCTAAAATATACGTATAATACGTTTTCCAATATTCACTTCTTTTTTTATTGGTTGTTTTCTGAGAAAAATTTGTAGTCAGTCTTACCTACCACGACCGGTCATTTGACCGGTTGAATGATTTATATCTTTTTGTAATAGTATTCTCTCGAAGACTCACTTCCGAAACAATGAAATCGTTACAAACTAAAGGTAATGCAATTGTGGCATGATTTTAGCCGAAAAGTGCCTTCCAGGGACTGCTTTACGGCACCTCCAAGTGTTTACAGTTCTTGCTCTCGTATCGGCCTCGCGGTGTTTATTTGTCAGATTGGTATCCGAAGCGGTCAGAAACCTCAGATGTAAAAAATGCGGTGAAAACGAATAAAATGTACATTATATACTTCTAAATAAAAGGAACTATATTTTTATACTATCAAATTGGCTATTGTCTTCATTCTATATTAAAAAATATAAGTTGTGCTAAAGACCGGTCATTTGACCGATCGCGGTACGAATAGGTATACGTGGAGTGTCGGTAGGAATAGTGTTAAACCTCCAAAAATATTATAATTCCTTACACGCACTCAAGTACAAGTGAACTTTGTACGAATTAAGATTATTTCACATATTAGCCTGTTAAAAATATCATGCTCTGATTAAATGTAACATATTTATGTCGAACACGTTAATTGATCTCCTTTTTAAATTAGTATAAGAATACAAGTAAAAGAATTGGTACTTTCAATAAAATACATAAAATTTAGCATAAATATTTATAAAAATATGATAATTACTTAATTGTTACATTGAAAATATTACATTGTGGTCATAATAAAAAGTCTTTCCTTCAAATATTCCCATTCCTACAATATTTCATGTTTTTCGCAACTTCAACGTCAATGAGGCAAGCCTTCCCCTTATCCGATCAACTTCAACTATTGCAGGAATTATTTTCTTACCCCATAGCACAATTTTGGGGGGAGGCGTGAAAAAAATCTCGCAAAAAAACACCGTCGATACAGTACTACATTTAGTGTCCGATTACGCGTGAAATGATCCTGTTGCTAAACAAACATTTTGCCTTTTGCATATTTAGACAATACGGCACAAAAATGATCGACCGAAAATGTTAAAATTCAACGAGGGGCTGTAAAGTGGTATTTCGTTTTATGGAACGTTGTAAAACAATGAAGAAAGGAAGGGTCCGAGAAACACGTGTCGTTTGCCTTTCGTGAAGTAAACCCTACTTGACCGCGCCGGTGACAAAAAGCAGACCCACTCAGTTGGTGGACACGTTTTCTGCTAGCATGTTTTCCAACTATGTATTCACAATGGGCTCGCCAGTTTCGTACAGATGCGTAAGAAACATAGTCTTCGAAACACTTCCACAATGAGAACTTTTCGTCGTAGGACCCAGGAAAGAAAAGCAACACGGACACTCGACGGTGCCATAAATTAACCCTCCCGCGATACTTTCCCGTCGAGAACGAAGGACTGTAGATCATGATATGAAATACATTTCTTTTGCGAAAAATTCGTATCAGAATGGAAATTTTTATTACTAACTAAATATCTGTTGGCAATCGATATTAATTTAGGAAACATGTCGATGAACTCGATTGAAAGAAATCGAATGAAATTGAGAAACAAGCAAACAAGTAAAGTGAACACAGGCAGGAAGACAGATAGAAACACATAGCGCGGAGCGAGTGCACATATTATAAAGTCTTTGCAATATTAGAAAGAATATAGAAAGTGTTTCTGTTCTATCCTTCTGTTTTACGATCCAAGCGACAAAGTACATAGAAGAATTCTGTTCGCTGAATATATAGAATTCTATAGAATGCCCACCTTAGACCAGAGTTGGCCAAATTTTATATCTAAATAAAAATTTCGACGAGGCCCGACGAGCGCTGAACATGAAAGACCAGCGACAGCGACCGACCATACATACATTGCAAGCAGATGTGGAATCAAGCATTATTGACAATTTAAACTTTCATATTTTTATAATACCAATAATATTTTTAATACGAATGAGTTTTATAAATCATTCCTATGAAAATGAGTCCAAACACGACATCATTTGGACTATCTTTAATAAGATTATAATTTTTATCGTAACATTACGTATCGATAAAAATTGTTCGATTACAACTCATTTGTATTAAAAATATTATTCGTATTATAAAAATATGAAAGTTTAAATTGTCAATAATGCTTGATTCCCCAGGTGCTTACAATGTACATATGCTGTTGGTCGGTCGCTGCCGCTGGTCTTTCATGTTCAGCGCTCGTTGGGCCTCGTCGCCGTTTATTCGAGCAGGAAAAAGTTTATTCGAAGTTTATTCGAAGCCTTCGAATAAAAGATGAAAGATAAAAGATGAAAGATAAAAGATGAAAAAATTATTCGAAGGTCGAATAAATCCGCTTCGAATAAAAAAAATTATCTTTATTCGTCGGATAAAATAATTGATTCGAACCTCGTCGAATAAAGATACTTTTTTTATTCGAACCTTCGAATGACGAATAAAGATAAAGTATCTTTTATTCGAATCGTTATTTAAATAATTTTTTATCTAAATAATGCCCAACTCTGCCTTAGACACATTGCCCGTAACGTATACATACAGTGACTTCCATTAATATTCGGACGCTTTTAAAAAAAACGATAACTTTTCGGATATTGGACCATACGAATTGAACTTTTTTGAGAAGTTAGAGCAATTAGTTTCCTGCGTGATGTGGAAAGAAATGTTGAAATGTGTTTCGTACATGAGAAACAAAATTAATCTATTATCACACAGAAAGAACGATCGGTTCATTTCAGTTTGTTTATGAAACCGTTGTTTCTTTGTTCATGGGATCGTTCCTCATTTATCCTGCCAGAGTGATCGTCATTTGACGAGTTTCTATCAACCTGAAAAGTCGTGTTTTGCTTGTTTCTTTCTCGTTTCTAGAAACTTCCTTAATATGTACATACAAAGTGCGGTTTATTTAATTTAATAATCTAATAAGAAATTTTTTCAAAAATTACAATTGGTCGGAATTGTAGAGAAATATTTATCTTTGTATCGATCGTAAATTGTTTCAAAGACATATGCTAATGCTATCGGCGCACGGATTCCATCAATTTTTTAATAGTTACTAACAAATTTGCACTATATTAATTTTCAACGTTTTGGTCTTGTTTTAGACCATTTTCAAGAAAAAATTGCGTCTGTAATTTAATTATTCGATATATTATTACATTTTAAATTAACAATATTCAAAATACCAAAACTTACTTGCTGTATGTGTGATGTAACAAAATTTAATGAAAAGAGGAAAAACCTTTTGTCTACTGATATGGAACTCACACGTGTTTTCATTTGTTCATATTGAAAAAGAGGAAAAAGTTTTTTCCTCTTTTCATTAAATTTTGTTACATCACACATACAGCAAGTATAATGTATTAATAATTAGTTAGAATGTATTAATATATCGAATAATTAAATTACAGACGCAATTTTTTCTTGAAAATGGTCTAAAACAAGACCGAAACGTTGAAAATTAATAAAATGCAAAGGGTATAGCCGGATAAGGTAGTAAAAAATGCCCTTGAACCGAATTATATCGACGATGGGTCATTCGATAGGGCACCCAGAAAAAACATACTGTGCAAAGTTTCAACCCTGTATCTCGATCCGGAGGGTAGTTATGGGGTAAAATCGAAAAATCAGTTTTTGGCCTATTTTCCCTAGTTAATGATATTTAGAAATTCTGAAAAAAATCTGACACATGTCAAGAACCCAATTACATACTTTGCAATTGGTTTCAGATTTTTAAAGTGAAAATCCTGCTTGTAAAAAATCAAAAACCTCAAAAAAATCGAAAAAATGCAGATTTCACATGGAAATTCTGGAGCGTCCAGATTTATATTTTTACAGTAGCAATATATTGTTATGGGTATTGTTCATGAATTTTTTCAGATTTTTTGGTTTGGTGCGCCGTTGTTAAAAAAAATAAAAACCGATTTTTTCGACGTTTTCTCCGCGAAGAACTAAGCTAACCTTAAAATTGTTACGTTCTATTTATTCTGTAACTCTACCAGGCACTGATGAACCTTGAACACTTGTCAAAAATAATTAAACAATGAAATCAGCTTCATTAGTATTTTTACTATGTCAGCGTATTACATCTGAAAGTATTAACCACATTCCCAACAGCTCGGTTGGCTCAACGCGTCAGGCGTTCGACTGTTGACCTGCTAATACTAGGTTCGCGCCCGGCATACGTATAATTTTTTTTTTACTTGATTATTTCTTTTTTTTATGTCTAACTATATAATAATCAATGGTATTTTTGTAGATTTCTTTTAGAATCAATATTTAAATATTTAAAAAATATTTTAAGCTAAAATGCGCAAAAAAAATTTTTGAGTAATTGTTATTATCATCAATTTTTATGTATGCATCTTCTTAATTCTGGTAGTATTAAATATTTTCTGCAGTAAATCTATACGTGCTTCGAGTTTTAAATACTCCGTTATAGAGAAAATAATCCATTGTAATACTACTCTTTTCAAGCATTCGTTTTTGGTACCTCGTCCTTCGTGCGGAACAGCAATTATTGTGTATGAACCGGCGTTTTGTAAAAGCGGACGGACAAAGTGTCCGTGTTTTATTATTTTATACCTTTAGCCTGCCCATTTACCTGTACCTTTACCTTTACCTCTACGTTTATATTCACCTTTCCCTTTCTCTACTCGCTTTATGACTCTGTCGATCATCACTACCAGGACTGCAGAAAATATTTAATACTACCAGAATTAAGAAGATGCATACATAAAAATTGATGATAATAACAATTACTCCAAAATTTTTTTTGCGCATTTTAGCTTAAAATATTTTTTAAATATTTAAATATTGATTCTAAAAGAAATCTACAAAAATACCATTGATTATTATATAGTTAGACATAAAAAAAAGAAATAATCAAGTAAAAAAAAAATTATACGTATGCCGGGCGCGAACCTAGTATAAGCAGGTCAACAGTCGAACGCCTGACGCGTTGAGCCAACCGAGCTGTTGGGAATGTGGTTAATACTTTCAGATGTAATACGCTGACATAGTAAAAATACTAATGAAGCTGATTTCATTGTTTAATTATTTTTGACAAGTGTTCAAGGTTCATCAGTGCCTGGTAGAGTTACAGAATAAATAGAACGTAACAATTTTAAGGTTAGCTTAGTTCTTCGCGGAGAAAACGTCGAAAAAATCGGTTTTTATTTTTTTTAACAACGGCGCACCAAACCAAAAAATCTGAAAAAATTCATGAACAATACCCATAACAATATATTGCTACTGTAAAAATATAAATCTGGACGCTCCAGAATTTCCATGTGAAATCTGCATTTTTTCGATTTTTTTGAGGTTTTTGATTTTTTACAAGCAGGATTTTCACTTTAAAAATCTGAAACCAATTGCAAAGTATGTAATTGGGTTCTTGACATGTGTCAGATTTTTTTCAGAATTTCTAAATATCATTAACTAGGGAAAATAGGCCAAAAACTGATTTTTCGATTTTACCCCATAACTACCCTCCGGATCGAGATACAGGGTTGAAACTTTGCACAGTATGTTTTTTCTGGGTGCCCTATCGAATGACCCATCGTCGATATAATTCGGTTCAAGGGCATTTTTTACTACCTTATCCGGCTATACCCTTTGTTAGTAACTATTAAAAAAACTGATCGAACCCGTGCGCCGATAGCAATAGCATATGTATTGTAGAGAAAATACTAAAATTTGCATTTTACAACTTTTTTATGTGGGTCTATATTGAAAATTTAGAAAATATATTTTGTAGATCTGTGTCAATTATATGCATTGTAAAAGTTTCATCAAAATCGGTTGATGTGGGGAAAAAACGACTGGCATTGAGAAATTTACGAATCCTTAGATTTAGTGCAGTTAGAAGACGAAAATCGTGAAAAATTACAATTTTTACCATCTTTAACCGTTTGTAGCTCATTGCAACGTTGACCGATTTTAATGAAATTTTCAGAATATGTTTCATTGATACAGATCTACGAAACGTGTTTTCTACATTTTACATATGAACCTCACATAAAAAAGTTGTAAAATATAACTTTTAGTATTTTTAGTAATTGCAATTTTTCCAAAAATTCTTTTCACGTTACGTAACAAAACCAATTGTTCTAACTTCTCAAAAAAAATCCAAGTTGCATGGTCGAATATTAATAAAGTTATCGTCTTTTGAACTTTAAAGGAATGCTTCATATACAAAATATAATAAAATAAATAAATAAATCTATGAGACAACCTAATAGATAAGAAACAAAAAACCAAAATGTACAAATCGGTACCATAAAACGTAACTTACCTTTTTGGACGCTTCTTCTTTTTGGACGAACGCCTTGCAAATAGTGAGGGCTTCTTGGATTTCCCATTTTACTTCAAGTACCGATTCTTTCTTCCATCTGCATTTTCCTTTAATGCTTCCATGACAATGAATTGTCCCACACATACACACACTGTTACGTCGCGACCGCGTCGGTGTCTAAAATTAAATTAGAAGACAATTATTTGTTAACAGTAATAACAAAACGCGTCCTGCCTTATACGCTAGCGCACGCGAGAGATTATGAAGAATACGATCGCGATTTCGTCGGTTGTCCTGATCGCTGGACAATGAAAATACGCGATTGCAAAATATAACAAATCGTACGACCGCTTTACAAGACGACGGCTCGTGTATTGTAGGTACTTGCCTATCCGAGGACTGGAAGGTGTCACGACGTCCGAGCGTAGAATTCAACTGAGTGAACTTGACTTCCAGTCCTAACGCGACGTCGCGACGGGGAAGAAAACGCACTGATTGGTTCCTGCCGAAAGTTGCATTTCCCAATCAGAGCGCTTGAGGCTGTTTATGTCTCGTTCCCGTAGCCTTGAATGAGGCCTTTGTAACGAGGACCTTTGACGAAGTCGACGACGGGTCTCGGTAAATTGACACTTATTTACGGCCGCGGCAGTCCTTCGGAGGGACGATATTTATAAAACTCGAAATCGTGGAAAACTAAACATCTATATAGCAGATGTCTCGATTGGTCGCCGAGTGCCGATAGTTCAATTGTTTTCAGTCACGAACGTGTCACAAATGATCTCCGAAAGAAACACACGTGTACGGTTCTTGCGCGACGGAACACACACAATTGTCACTGTGGCGGCCTAACTTCCTACACGCGCCACAAGAGGGACACGTAGTTGAACAAAGAGAAGAATAAAAAATTATTTAAATAAAAATAAATTTTTTAAAAAATACCACGTTTTTAAAACGGACTAAAAAGTATAAAATAATTTAAATAAAAATATGTTTAAAAAACGGACTAAAAAGTATAAAATAATTTTTCCTAGCCACGAACAGGTTCCTAACCCCATACAGATAGTCCTGAAAATTTGTGATTGTGAATTTTTAATAGCTATGAAAATACTTGTAAGATTTAAAACGAAAAACGTGGGGCGCATGCAACACATAGACAATTGATGCATGAATTGTTCAACGAAGTCACTAACAATTTTATTGCATTACAAATGACATGAACTGTTGTGTCTGCTTTCTCAACGGCAGCTACTCTCTACACTCCTTAATATTGCATTGTCATCCAGTTCTGAGCTATATTTAAAATTTCAAGTCTCTAGCTCATCGGGAAGTTAGTTTAAAATCAATTGCAATATTTGTACCGAACAGACGTGGTAATAAAAAGAAAGACCTTTCTCGCTAGTATTCAATTCCTCAATGATTTGTATATATACCGTCCTCAAACACCTTCCAACATCCCAACCGTCTAAGGCAGGGCCCGCTAGATAGCATTACTGATGAGTCCTTTAGCGGGTCTAGGAGAAACGCTCCTTCCATTCCTCCTCTCTTTCACTTATTTCATGCTCCCACATCACCACTACAATAACGAATGACGTAATTCACAATTTGTAAATATTCCGTATATATTACATCATAAATTATGTGAATTATATTACAAAGGGGAAAAATCGCCGAGTGGCCCCCAAGACACAATCGTTAAGTACATCACCCTTATTACGCCCGTCTCTTGTAGGATATCCTGAAGTCATTCAAGCATGTTTTTTTACACACGGTTGTTTTATTTACTTTATTTGTTTTGTTTGATGAAAGTGATTTTGATTCCTGAAGAAAATTGGTCTCAATATTTGTCTTGTATTAATGGGACGCCTCGCTTCCGCGTTACCGAGCCTGCCGAAAGTAGGTCAATGGGTCGTTGGCCGTTAGCTGAGCGAGTCGCAAAAGTATTGCCGCGTATAAATAATTAATAAATAGTTGCGTAGTGCGTTGCCGAAAAGAAGGACGGCCAAAGACGAAAGGGCCGATCAGCTGCCGCCGTATCGCCGCGCCGCGCCGTTGCCGTTTGGTAAGCGCCAGTCAGGATTCCTTAATATGTATCGTGATCCAGTGATCTTTTCGTGTTGGCTCGGTAACGTTTTCGTGAGGTCCTTGTTCGCGTCGCGAAACGACAAAACCGTCTCCTTGCCGCGTGGTCGGCCATCTTTTCGTGAAAGGACGAACGGTCGTCGATCGGTTAACGTGCGTGCCGGTTGGTAACGCGAGGTCGCGGACTCGCGGGGGGTCGTATCGTTGCCGATTTCGCGAATAAATTATACGACATCTTCGAGAAGTTCCCCGGTGTGACGTCTCAGCGGTCCGTATCGTGTCCGACAGCAAACTTCGAGCGATCCAGCTATTGTAACGCGTATTCCATCGGAATCCGGTAATTGTTCCGCACCGAGAGCGGATTGTAACACGGCGAAAATCTCGTGAATTGCCGGGTTCGACGCGAGAGACCGAAGAAAGCACGAGCGACCGAAAATCCGTCGTAGATTCTCGCAACGGCTTGTAAATCACCGCTGCCGGTTCTCATCGGCAGCCATGTCGTGTGTCCATTGGACAAATAAATTGTTCAAGCCGATTCTTTAGTTAATCATTTCCGTCGAGAAACCTTTCCGCCGCGAGAGATGCTCCGTACTTCGCCCGCGTAGAATCCTGAGCCCGTCCAAGAGCCATGCGGAAGTTCGTTCGCGCCTCGTGCCGTTATCGCGCAATTTGCGTGACACTGCCGAATGTCTGGCGCCCGAAAGAAGATTCCATAAACGGCTCCTTTCGCGAAAAATTCGAATCTGCGAGATACCTTTTGTCCCGGGTGGACCACGTATCGCGCGGCCGAGCGTGGCCCTGCGTTTCGCCCGTAAATACCCGGAGTCGCAGGCGTTCCGTCCTTCCGACGGACACGTGAAATTTAGGCGACGTGACAAAACATATTCTCACAGTAATTTAGAATACAAGACAAACATTGACAACAATTTTCTGCAGGAATTAAAATCACTTTCATGAAACAAAACAATTAATGTAAATAAAACAACCGTGTGTAAAAAAGCGACGAAGTTACTCGTGTGAAAAAGGTGCATAATACAACAATAATTTTTCCAAATGTTTTCAGATGCCAGTGACCAAAGCGGTGGAAGAAATGGGAATTACACCGCGACGATCGCGGTCGCACCGACGCTCGCGGTCTCGAACGCGGTCCCATCGACGATCGCGGCCGCACCGACGCTCGCCATCGCCGTCCCGACGATCATCATCGTCGAGAATGGCGACCGTGGGGTTGCCAAGCGACGAATGGAGGTTATGGAGGCAGCTACGAAGCGAAGTACATATTAAAGTAGGTAGGGTAACTGCACCAGTGAATAAACGGGCACCAGTAAATGAACGCTTTTGTATTTTTGTATTTTTAGCTTTTCCATCATTGTTCAATTACTAGAATGTAGTGTTCATTGACTGGTATTTTTTATATTTTTTATTTAACGTTTAATAAAGACATATAATAATAATTTCATTTTATTTGTGTTCATTTATTTTTGGCAAATGAAGTATAGGGAGCCATTTGGCATATATGAGATTCCTTTAATTCACATATTTTTTAAAAAATAAAATATCTTCCTGAACAATTTCTTAAATGTTCATTGACTGGTGCAGTTACCCTACATACATATATATTTTTTTGTAATATTTTCAATCTAAAAAAAAACTTTATTGAATAATTTTCGTTTTTTGAATTACAGCTCCAACTTCTTGAAAAAGAAGTAAAAGCGTTAAGATACTCCCAGAGAGGTGCAAGGGGTGGAGGAAGAGAAGGTGGAAGAAGAGGAGGTCGAGGAAGAGGAGGTTGGGGAGGTGGAGATGGAGGACGAGGAGATGGAGATGGAGGAGGCGTAACACAGATTTATAATTTATATATATATAATTAATTATAAGTGATTTTTTTTTTTTTTTTTTTTTAGAAAAGTCAAAGGTGATGAGATGTAGGAAGGGTGGGGGGAGATCGAAAAGGGTTAGGAGATTGAGGAAGTGGGGGAATACAAGTACTTAGGGTACGTGATATCGAGGAATGGTGGCCAAAAAGCGCAGGTGGAGGATAGAGTGAGGAAAGAAGCAGTGATAATGGGGAAGGTCTGGGGATAGGAAAAAGGAGGTTTGCGAAGGATTGGGGTAGGAGAATTTGGTTGTTCGATAAGTTGGTTTGGTCGGTGATAAGTTATGGAGTGGAAATTTGGGGATGGAAGGAGAGGGAAGAAATGGAAAGACTACAGGATAGATATTTGAAGTGGGTCTTGGGAGTGGGAAGGGTAATACCAGGATGTAGGGTGAGTGAGGAATTACAAAGGGAGTTGTTGAGGGGGAAGGCAGGGATGAGGGCGTGGAGTTACGAGAAGAAATTGGGAGAAGGCAAAGGGGGGGAGTTGGCGCGGTTATGCTGGGAAGAGGTAAGGAAGAGGGATAGGTTGAGAGGGACAAGAGATGGATGGGAGAAGGAGAGGTGGGACTTTTTTGAAGAAAGGGGGTGGTCAGCCGGGGAGACAAATGAATGGTTTGAAGAAAAAAGAGAGAGAGTTAGTGGAGAAATAATTAAAAGGGAAAAGGAAAGATGGAATAAGATAGAGGGGTCAAGATCAAACAAGTGGTATGGATTGGTGCAGGGGGAGGGGCTGCCTGGGTATTTAAAGAAGGGATGGGGAGAAAGTAGGTGGCAAAGGGTGGCAAAATATAGGCTAGGGAATGAGATGAGGGGAGAGAGGTATTGGATGAATGAGGAGCAGAGATTATGCAGAGTGTGTGGATGGGCGAATGAAACTTGGGAGCATGTCTGGGAAGAGTGTATGAGAGTGGATGAGGATAAAGGGTGGCAGGAGAGGATGTGGGAAGTGTTGGGAGACGAAGGAAGAGGGGAGGAATGGATGAGGAAGGTGGATGAGTGGAGAGAGGGAAGAAAGGAACAGATGGAATTGGAAGGGGAGCGACCGGAAGAGGAGGTCCGCGGGTAGGGTAGGGGAAGGGAAGTAAAAGGGAGTAGGGCAGAGGGTGAAGGGAAGGGGGAAAAGAGGGGTAGGCTTAGGATATATAATAAGAACTTTTGTACATACATGTTTCTCTCTTTCTCTCTATTTAGGTTAAGTTTAGGTTAAGTTAGTAAGTAAGTAGTAATAAGGATAGATGTAAGAGCGGCGAGATGACTGTGTGAAGTAATGTTAAATGGATTTGTAACCCTAAGGGGATCAATAAAAGTACTTATTATTTATAAGTGATTTTTTAAAATAAACAGTCTTTATTATGTACGCTCCTTTGTGAATTCTTCTTCCTTTTTATTCCTTAAAATCTCCATTCTTTCTTTTAAGGGGTTACACCACCCTGGCGCTCGGAAAAATAGGTATAAAAATAAACATTTTTTTTTACGCTGCCATTAAGTATGTAAAATGATCTTTATTTTACACATATATACAGTAGTTTTATGAACAATTTGCAATATTAACAATTAAAAAAAAAAAAATGGCGGAGATATAAGCCGATAAGTAGGACCCTCTTTTGAAAATCCTTGCTGATGGTGTACATGATTTCTCTGTTAGGAATCGTCTAAAAAATAATAAATAAATTTTTTCTTATTTATGAGGGTAATTATTGTTGCGTGTGAACTTGTGCACACTCACACGTTTGGTCGGTTCCCTTCCACACGTCCGAGCTGGATCTCGGCCTGGGCTTGCGAGCTGACGAGTTCGCCGTTCGTCGGGCCCTATCACCGTTTATTCGAGTTGGCAAAAGTTATGGGGAATGTTTAAATTAATGAAAAATAATTATGTAAAGCTTCGGAGGGGGGTGATTACGAAGTCTTACTCCGGAAAGTTTATTTTAAGAGCGAGCGGAAATGACATTAGTCTGGGTTAGGTTTGGCTAGATAACTGAAGTTGTTGTTAATCGGGCGTTGTTAACCATATATTTCACAATACAATATCATCATATGTAGACTTCGAAAAGCAATGATTATAAAATTTACGGCGTCCAAACGTCATGAATTCAGCCGCCACGGCGTCCAATCGGCACGGCGTCCAAACGGCACGAGTCTAATCGGCACGGAGTCGAAAAGGAACGCGTCCAATCGGCACCGTCCAATCGGAACGTGTCCAATCGGTCGGAGTCCAAACGGGCATCACTCCTAAATTTGGCACTGGATTTGTTCTGCATGAACTCCGTATGCGATGATATGGGGAAAATTCTGCTATCTGGAATGCAATCACGGGAATACATTTGACGTCCTTATACGAGCACATTTTGGGCTGGGTGTGGGCTCAATCTAAAGAGGAAGGTTCAGCGCATAGTGCCCTGCTTATGATAGCAGTCAAAAAACTCTTTTTGTAACAGAAAAATACATTGGAATTCTGCGGGTGATTTCTCGACTTTCTTCTCTACTTTGCAGACTCATATTATTAGATGTCAACATAATCTCGTTACATCATAAGCAGGGCACTATGCGCTGAACCTTCCTCTTTAGATTGAGCCTACACCCAGCCCAAAATCTGCTCGTATAAGGACGTCAAATGTATTCCCGCAAACCCAAGTTTCGACCAGATTTCTAGGGTATTTCTAGGGTATTCTAGGGAGACATAGAGGCGGCCGTTCCCCCTTACGCTCTCTAGGATATATTGTCGCCGGAGCACCGGTGGCCGGAGTAAGAAACAGAAAGCCACTGACGGCATCTTGTCGGTATAGAAGACCACGGAGGAGATTCTTGTCGGTGAAAGGGTGACTCATCACGGAACCACCGACTAGATTAACTTGTCGGTGACGGAACCATATCGGTTATCATGAAATGTTACATCAACGACGAGACTGCGAGCCCCTGTGCCACCGACGAGTTACTATTAAAGACTGCCAGCCCTTGTGCTATTGAGCGGCGCAAAAAGTGGGCACAGGTGGGCGCGGAGATAAGTGGAACTTACAGTGATCTGAAATACCACATCGCTAAAAGTTCCACAACCGACGAGATACTGGAGATACTATCACCGACGAGATATAGGAATAGACCTGACACCCAATGTATTTTGGCGGCCGTCGGTTTGGGGTGCTAGCACAGACGAGATATAGGAATAGACATGACACCTTATGGGACTTGGCGGCAACAGGAATCTGTAGTAACGTTACCTTAAATGCTAGTGACTTTAGCGTCCTCTACGTTTTGAGAGCGGTGAATTCGAGAACTAGATCCAGTGCGATTCTGATTCGACTTGTCAAACTTCTACAGCGTTGTCAAGTCTACAGTACGCAACGTTGTCAGATTATGAGCTTTCGGATGTATTGAAAACTCATAATCTGACAACGTTGCGTACTGTAGACTTGACAACGCTGTAGAAGTTTGACCAGTCGAACCCGAATCGCACTGGATCTAGTTCTCGAATTCACCGCTCTCAAAACGTAGAGGACGCTAAAGTCACTAGCATTTAAGGTAACGTTACTACAGATTCCTGTTGCCGCCAAGTCCCATAAGGTGTCATGTCTATTCCTATATCTCGTCTGTGCTAGCACCCCAAACCGACGGCCGCCAAGATACATTGGGTGTCAGGTCTATTTCTATATCTCGTCGGTGATAGTATCTCGTCGGTTGTGGAACTTTTAGTGATGTGGTATTTCAGATCACTGTAAGTTCCACTTATCTCCGCGCCCACCTGTGCCCACTTTTTGCGCCGCTCAATAGCACAGGGGCTGGCAGTCTTTAATAGTATGTATCTCGTCGGTGGTTGGCAGTCTTTAATAGTATGTATCTCGTCGGTGGCACAGGGGCTGGCAGTCTTTAATAGGATCTCGTCGGTGTCCTCAGTCAGTGGTCTTTTGCACCGACGAGGTGCCGTCGCGTCGGTGGCCTTCTGTTTTCTACTCCAGCCACAATATATCCTAGAGGGCGTAAGAAAACACCGAATTATTCGAGTGACACGAACTCCCGTAAGGCTGGCAGTTTCTCGTCGGTGCCCATATGCTGTTTGGCACAGACTTAACAAGTGTATGTGTTTGGTCTACTCTTGTACTGTGTCTTATACTGCATCTGCGGTAGTAGCACCTCCTATACCTCGTCTGTAGTCGTTCATTCCTCTCTCGCTATCGTGATCTAGATTATCGGCTTCGGTGAAAGGTAACTCAGTTATCAGCTGACGTCGCGGTACTTTGTTAGGAGATTCCTGCTGCAACACGGGGTTACCGACCGAGTCAGACTGTTGACGCAGTCGCAGTAGAATCCATGTGAAAACGTAACCAATCCCCCCACACATAGAAGTTATTTCAAATAACTAATTATCTTCAATTACGAATATTAGTTTCATTCTCTTTAAGAATAATTTAATTCTCAACTTCTTTAATCGTTTTAACCATTGAATATTATTTGCAGATTACATCTTGAAAATTATAATTATTATCTAAAAGTTCTGATAGAACTCTAGAAATAATAACAATTATAGGAATAATAATAATTTTTACAGACATTCAAATGCGTAATAAACGAAAGTCATGTATAAACATGATTACTAAAATTTTGTACTATTATTATTATAATCTTCTACTATTAGTGATAAAAGATGTTTGGTTGATTAAATTATTTATCATGTTCGCGTATTTACAGCAAAACTTTTTCTACTTTAGTCATTTTTTGTTTTCAAAAATGTCGAAACAATTAATAATCATATAAACTTGGTTTCCTTTAAGTATCAACGCGAATGGATAGACAGACACTTTACGGTAGAAATTGCAGAAGGTAGAAATTTCGAAGTTACAGGTTACTATGGATACCAGCTTATCCCATATAGAACCTTGAATCTCGTATCCTTGTGCGGGACGACCGTTTTTCCTTCTCCCTTCGATTCACGTCGCACTGCAACTCCCTTGCCCCAATAACCTAGTTATCAGTATGATTGCGAATCGAGATTGCCATTTCACGTTCCATCGATTCGTTTTCGCAAAGTTAAAAATGATTCATCGTTGTAACTCGATGAGCTCTCCACTCCACTTTTACCTAATTCTATTTACAAAATACACGGATCAGCTTGAAAAATTCATAGAATTTCCTTTCGTCGCGCGTCGTGCGAAAAGTTGTTCGTTCGAAACTTAGTCGATGAAACCTCATAGAAGCTTGATTCGTCCGCTATGAAAAATGTTCATCGATCGTTCGTCCGAATGCTGTTTATGTTACTCGGATACCTCTTTACTGGCGTTTACGTGAAAATGCTTCGCGTGGTTACGAATATTGCGTAGAATACGTTCATTAAAAGTTTGTTACCTTGTTACTGTGGAGAAGGCTGCCACTCCGTACACGTGAAACGAGTTCCGCTGCCTGGAGAGTTACACACGTGGACTTACGTAAATACGTTCGAGCACATTTACACAGACACTGATCTCTATCTGTGCCTCCGAGCTTCATCACTTCGGAGGGTAGGCGGTCATTTTGTTTGGATTAGTTACTAACCTACCGGAAAGTAGTTCTTTTTGAATTCGCATCTCGATTTTTTGTGAATATGTACATCTCGCTTTCGAATAATTATTAGCGGTGTTCTCGATGAGAATAGACTTTGTTGCAATATCAATGACGAATAGGCTTATCGTATGGCGGGGAAATTACTAAACTAAATTTTTTCTTTTCAAGTTAGTGGCGCAACGATGAACTAAAATTCGTGAAAGCTAGATCTTGAATAGGAACCAGTTTAATATTATGTACATGATTTCTTTATTAACGTCTAAATTTGCTATGAATATATAAATTAGTATTAGACACATGCGAGTGGTACGAGGCCGCTCAGTTACCATACGATTAATCGACAAAGATCGACAGAGCAGAACATTGATTTCTAGGATTTGGTGACTGTTGTATAACCGACTGACAAGGACCTTGAAGTTTTTAATTAAGCGTAGGCGTGAACTGCACGTATAATCAGGAATCCTAACAGTTCTACAGAGGAATGGGCACAAACGCGATCGGTACACATAAGGGTAATGGCACAACGTGCACACACTGCTGCGTTAAAACACGAACAGACGGAACCTGTATGGCGACCACGATTATGTGCCTATGACAGACAATTAGACGCTACGCACCGACACGGGTAATATCGATTTGCATATCTCTAAGCGAGCACGTGCACATGCCGATGTGGGAACCGGGTACATGCATGCTTCTCCCAGAGCACAGGTGAAACATGGCCCCGGAGAAAAAGGACGACCTGTTCGAGTCGCTGGTTAAACAAGTTATTTATTTTTATTCAAGTTTGAAAACAAGCAAGATGTGGTCACATGGAGTGGTCCATGGAAGTTCTGGGACCAATGTTAATGTCGCCTCTAGCTATTACAAATAAAACTATAACGGTGCTGTCTAATGGAACCCTTTGGTGTCGAATGCCGACTCCGCAGCGTTACTAAACATTACCATACTGTACTAAGCAAGCTTTACATTATTGAGTATGTGTAAATATGCTAAAAATACACTTTGACAATTCAGGATGAAATCCTGAAACGAACCTCGTTTCTAGCGTCATCTATACTAGGATCTATAAATGAAAAATAAATCTCTTGTCAAAAACACTTGCTATTGGACAAACGATTTTCTCATTCGAGAAACAGTCGCCTTTGATCCAGGACTTCTTTCAAGCAATGTTAAACCGCATGCACTATTGCTCATCAAGCGGCGAGCAGGATGCGAGGAGTGTTTACAACGGACACGGTAAATACCCGTCGTTGTAAACGACTTAACGCACCGTGATCGGTTCTGGATTAGCGACGGGGGTCTATTTCTGTACGCCGCGCGCCGTACGCGTCAGTTTCGCAGCTTTTCGCGCGACTGTCTTTGCTATCGGTGTGCACGACGGGTGTCGTCGCTGCGAGGTCAGTGGAACGCCGACAATATAAATCGAGCGCTCGTTAAAACGTGACTTACGGCACTTTCACGAGCGACCGAAGTTAGCGGCGTGCTTGCAGCATTCTCCGTTATCCCCTCTCGTTGTTCGATTCCCGCTCTATCCGCAGTATTCTCTCTCTCTCTCTCTCTCTCTCTCTCTCTCTCTCTCTCTCTCTCTCTCTCTCTTCTCGATGACGAGTCCTCGCGTAAGGGTTCTAAAAAAAGTTTAGGTTATTTCAAGTTCGAATCTCGAACTGCATCGCCCACAATTAATTATCTCATCCAAAAACCATCAAACCGTCGTTTCTCATTTAATCGTTTCGGAAACTTGCTTGCATTCCTAAAATCCTGTTTACTAGCTCGCGAGTTCTGCCAATATAAATGCTATCAAAACTGAAAGTTGTGGAAGGTCTTGAGTGCGGGGGTGGAAAGGTGTACCCTGAAAGCCATAAGTGAAGAATTTTACAGTTTTATTTTCTTTTTACCTCAATCTTCTCCGTCCTTAGGGGGGAAGCTTAACTCTCGTCCTCTTCTCCAAAATGATTGCACAAAAGGTCCTTCCGTAGTTCTCGCATATTATCGTCTACGCTTCGATCCAACCTGTTGTGTTTCTATCAAATTATTTACATCCAATGAGAATTCGAAATAACAAATTTCTCAGGGTCTGACATATAAAACGGGTGAATTTTCACCGGAGGAGCGTGCAAGATAAAACTGATTTTTCGCGTATAGAGATAGCTGCGACGAACAAAATTACGAATCGTCCTAAAAACTATACGGCGTTACTTTCGACTTTGGCGAACAATCCTCCCCCCCCCCCCAGTCCTTCCTTCCTCGTTACCGAAGTGTTTCCTCTCTCAAAGGGAAACGTATCTCATCGTCGACGCAATGCACGCTATCCTACTAACACATCGGCCAGCAGCGCACAAGGAAGGTCAGTCTATTAATAGAGCAACATGGGATCATCGGGCTCTCGACCATCGAGAACTCTATCGTTGTCTTACATAATGGAATATTGCGCTCGTTCATTTAAGGCGAAGCTATCCGGATTACCGGGGAATCCTTGCCAATGTCCACGACGATAGAACAGGGACCATTTTGACCCTAGACTTACACTAAACGACGCAGGCACAAAATTGTACGTAATTTTCAAAATCATACAGAAACCCGACTATGTTCTGACTTTACAGCCAACGGTGATGGAAGTAGAAGGAATTTTATTCCACTTTCCCCTAACAGAATTAAAAAACAACCCGGTTGCTCACATTTTCTGCCTTTGTCTCGTCGATCTCATTTCTTTCCCTGTCTCTTTCAATTATTTTACTTATTCCATCTTTCTTTCTACTCTGTATCTTATTTCATCTCTTTTTCCCTTGCACTATTTCTTTTTACGGTCCCTCGCCCCTTTCTTCTCTCTACCCTCTAAGAACATCTTGTTCCACGTTTTTCACCTATTTATTTAGAATTTCTCTTACTTTCAGACCAGCGTGGATATAATTGATTCTTTCTTCGTACGGTGGAAATTTTAGTTTAAAACATCCTTCGTTATATTTCAGGATCTACCCTCTAATATAAGAATTTCGAAACAGCGTCGCGTTAAATACATGTCTTCGCATGTAGTCGAATATATTCTAGTTCTAAATCAGAGGATGTGTACCGTTTTTAGTTTTTTGAATTCGGCAAAGTTAGAGCTCGAAATTTTCGGGTTAACGGTTATTTCCTTGTCAGCTTATCCCCAATTTTACGACCACGGTTTCCATCGATCCACTGTTCCACGTTACTCAAAGGATAACAACACCGCAAGCTCGGTCGATGGCTCGTATTTGCATTTAGCGAAGAAAATTCGTCCCGTCGCGTCGCGTCGTCACGTGAACGGACCCGACGCGCACGTTCGTCGTTTTCATTCGGTACGTATGTCCTTCGAGAGCGAAACGCAACACCATAGAAGGAGGAAGTTAGTGCTAGGACTAGAAGGGGGCGGCGGCGGCGGGGGCGTAGCAGTGGGAACAAGAAGGGAAATTGTGTAATTTATTCAGCCGAGCAAGGGGCCAGCGGAGTTTGGTGTGCACGCGTAGGTGAATCGGATGATGTAAGAGAAGGGTGGCGCCAACGTTTATACCGTGAATAAAACTTCGCGTGCTTTCGAAAATTGCGGCAACCCGGCGAAACAACAAAACCGAACGCAATCGCCGCGCCGCGCCGCGCCGCGCCGCGCCGCGCCGGCTCGCAATCCCGACGCTTTACGGTGTACGAGTCAGATTGAGGCTTTTCAATTTTTACGTGGCCCGTACATTTTCCGATCCACTTACAGAATTGAATCACTCTGAATTATTCCCGCGGATCGGAGACTTGATTATATTCCGGCCCGAAAAAGTTATCTTCGTTTACTCCGTCTCGCTGCCACGTTTCGGGGATCGATCGCTGGCGAATGTAGGTCGGAAAACCTCTATCGTCGCTTCTAACCACAATTTTCTGCATTACTCGATGTGAAGAAATTCGTTGCAGTTGTCGCTTCTATCGGAAGCTAATTATCGTGTATGTTATGCGTCGATTTCAAAGCATCGGGCGAACTATAGTTTACCGATGCCTGCCCATTCTAATTTCTGGATGTCTGGTAAGAACAGAGACATCATGGACACCTAACACTTTCCTGATGTTACATCGATATCCAGCCTAGTTCCTAAAGCGTCGCTTTATCATGTCATAAAGCAAAGTGACCATCGCGAGCGGATAAATCAGCGTGCTCTGCGAACGATTCAACTTTCTATCGACTCGGTCAAACAAACGTTCGAGATAAGGCTATGATCGCGTAATCGGCGCGATACCTTCAAACTATATTTAGATGTTGATCCTTTAAACAAGGATAGTCTCGGGAACACAACACAACACAACACATCGGAGCGGGGGGAAAATCGATCCTTCATAAAAGAAGCGTAAAGCTTCCCCGTCCCGGGGTTTACCCATAGTCTGGCCGATACACGGGAGATTGTCGTGGTTGTTAATCTACGATAGTTCGACCGGTTCATTGTTATCGACGCGTCGTCGTCTCGGTGCAAACGATATCCGCTTAAGAATCGAGTTACGAGACCGCAAAGTAGCGAGACGAGTACCACTTCTGATACCAAGTACTTACTCGGGATCCCTGTGCATGTGGATCCGTGCGCGCGCGAGAGCGTGCGTGCGCGCGCGTGTATGTGTGCGTGCGTGTGCGCCTCGTTCCTTCTTTTTCCGCTTTGCTCTTTCTCCCGACGTAGCGAGCAGTCGATCGGTCGGTCGGTCGGTCACTGAACCGCCCGCGCCGCCTTGTAACTCCGTGCCATTCCATCCCATCCTGCCGCGATCGAGCGGGTACCGTTAGAATCTTGTCCCAGTCTACCTGGAAACCAATTCGTCGACTACGACCGAACCGACGCGACTGGTCGTCGTCGGGATCGTTCCTAACGACTCCGAACCCATCGAACCCGACATCGAGCCCGACCAGACGATGAGCTTTAGGCATCTATGCCGGTACACGCCGGACAACCTTGAAACTATGGCAACGAAAGTAGCCGTTCCACGAGCTGCGTTTCCGACGCACACGGTGTAGCCAAATCATGCTGCAACCCGCACGGCACCAGGATTTTGCCGCATAGCTTTTTTTCCTCGTCGCAATGTTTACGCTTTCGAACGTTTCCGTTCGAATATCAATAGGAGAAAGACTAATGTTTACATTCACCACGTTTCATATACATACACCAATACCAAGCATCGTATAGTACCTCGCATAATAACCTCGAAAGAAATATTTACTACAGTGCCTCAATAACAAATACGCTTCGCGATTCTGAAATGAAATTTTCCATGTAGCCGTTTCGTTCGTAATTATGCGTCGGAAGTTTTGCGTAAACTTTCTTGCTCGGATCTCGCTCTTCCTTTCTCTCTGTTTCCCTCCCCCTTTTTGTTTCCCCTAGTCAACTTCTTATTAACTGACCTGGTTAGTTCGGCCTCACTTGCGGCAGATACGAAGTTTGCCGGAGTCTAACGAGGAAATCTCTTGAAAATTCTAATCTGACGGAAACTGTGGATTCGCGCGCGCTTAGGGACATTTTATTCCGTGATCTAGGATTTTCTCCTCCGCTTGCATCTCCAATTTTCGGTTTAATAACGAAACGCGAAGCGTCGGCTATCGCGCTCGCGGATTAGAATTCCGATTCGAGTTACATTTCATTCAGCGTGAACGATTTCGGTTCTCGCGTCGATCAACAGATTCAACGCGCGCGCGCGCGCATACACGCGCCGCATTTTATTCGTCGCGCGTAAAACTTGGCACAATGGCGCAACGGAAATCGTTACAGACGCGGGATACGTGTGCGAGCTAGAAAACCGTAACCTTTAAGCGTTGTTGCTAATTGCCGGGAAAACGTTCAAGTTTCCTCACCTCTTTCCAATTAACCGTATACCTTGCTTACACACTGCTTGGGCGTTCCACCGAATCGTTACCACTACGTTGTACAACAATATTCGTTTGACATTCCGATAAATCATCTGGTGTGAACATTCGATTAGCCATCTTCTAACCCTTAAGTGGTACAGTGTTTACTCGGTTTGCAAAGTGCCATACTGGGATCTGTTTAAAATTCTGTAAGAACATTTTCTCGGATACGTTCGAGTATTATACATAATTGAAAACTTGATATTTACAATTATCGTACAATACAACAACGGAAGACATTTTTTGGGGATCGTGAGAGGCTCCAGTATTAACGGTTAAAATGGACATGCACTTTTTTATTTATAAAATTATTTGTAAAATAAACTCGTAAACTACACACTGGTCGGCGAGGATGCAAACGGTGGAACTAGAACGATTTTATTTTTCTTGCAGATCCCCTGTGCTGCCGTGCTAGATTATTTTAAAATCGTATATATCGTTGTTGTCGTTCTATGAATTTCATTGCGAAGATTGTAAAGAGACGCGCGAGAAACAAGAAGGGACAGTGCAAACGCGTGAAGTGCGTCGCAACTGCATCGAGTGCGCGCGTAAAAACTTTCGAAACGCGGCAGGATAAAATCTAAAATTCATCCGGCGCAATTTCCGCGGAGTGATACGAACCTGGTGGAAGTTCGCGGGGAATGCTTAGGCGGGACACCATGTATTACGGAGAAACTGCGGTTCGAGCGTGGAAGTCATCATCAATCAGACAGGAAGGAATAATTGATCGTGAAGCAATCGATACCGTAAATTGATACAGGCCGATCGTCGAGTGATACCGCGAGTCCGAGGAGGGATGAAAAATGAAAAAGATGGTTAAAAGGGGTGTGGGGAGGAAAACACGATGGTAGGGGATGGACATCGGTGATAGCGGTGGTGGTAGTGGTGGTGGCGGTGGCGATGCTGATGGCGGTAGTGTGGGCGTCGGCAGAGCAAGGGGTGGAAAATGGGCTACGGAGGGTTGCACGAGGCAAGTAGGAAGAGGGGTATGGACGCGGTCACCATGGCAACCATGGCTGGGTTTCAGGGCCCCGGCCGATGGTTTGGGTAATGTTCCGCGCCTTGGAATGGATTTCTCTCGCTTCGCTACCAAATGGGGTTAGTCAGTGCTAAGCAGACGCCTGTTCTCTCTTTTCCCTCTTTCCGTTCTCTTCCTTATTCCTTCCTCCTCCGCCGATCTCTTCGTTTTCCGTCTCCTCGCGCGGTAGATAAATCACCCGAAACAGAACACATAAATATCTCTGCTAGTTTTGATAATGCAAACGCAGTTTGAGACCGACGTCACAGTGTCCCGAAACGGGAATGCGATCAACATAAGTTCCTCTTCTCCAGATCCTTTTTTGATATAGTAGAGTCTCTGGGTTACAGGAAATCCTATAAACTACGCGTACCTTTTTACTTGGCGGGACAAATGTCTCTTTTCAAAAAGCAAAATAAAAAAAAAAGTATGAAATATGTTTAGAAAGTGAATGTAATACCTTATCCGATATATGGTTTTATCGTTCTAAGCGCGAAAGGGTAGAATTTGCATCGAAGAGCCCTTTGTTCGCACTGATCGAAGCCTTTTTCATCTGTGTCGTCACTAAACCGCGTATTTTTGTACGTTTATAGCGTTCGAAAGAGTTCGAAGTTACTAAAAAGCAAACCTTGATGTTTCAGACAGTTTCCTTTCTTTTAACTTATTATCGGACTCTTGTAAAATAAGACTGTACGTTTGCGTAAGTTCGAGCAGTATAATCATTATATTGCTCGAAACATTAGAGAGCGCGGCACGAATTAGCACTCCGTTGAAAAATGAGTATTTTATTTTCACTTTAGATAACGTTGGTTCGATTAATCAACGTTTCGCTGTATATTCGTTAAATTTGTAGAACATAATTTACATGAAAATTGATTTTATCATGATGCGATCTCGTTAAAAACTTGTGGACGTCCAGAGAGGAATCAATCATGTCGATCACGTGTAGAAATCCATAATTTATCGCAACAGCGAATACGAAAGCGTTCCTATCTCAAATTTCTCGCGAAAGATGGCGCGTTCGAGGCTCGCGCCGATAACCGTTGACTTTGCCGCGATAAGGTCAAGATTGTCGGACGTTGAAACTTTTTGATTAATTCCGAACACGACATCGTAAAGAGCCCTTTGAGAGGCCGCCGCGTATGGGCTCTATCCGGAGTCCCTTAACGATCCAGCGTACCGAGGGAAAACCATATACATACATAAACGCAAAAATATGACGGTCTGTTTATTTTTCCGGGAGTCCCGGCGCGGCGATCGACGCGTTTCACGCCGCGCCGCGCCGTGTCGTTTCTCTTCAATTCGTTCCGGAGCAAATACACAATTTCCTGTGATTACTTTAATGGGGCTTTGTCTTCGGAGTGTCGAGTGACAGCGGGTACATTGCAATCATTTTTTACGGTGTGATTCTCGGTGACAATGGCGTGTTGATCTTATCTCGCCGGCGACGTCTTGTCGTCTCGTTGTCCAAACTAGTGCGCAACATGTCACTGAGAACGTAAATAAGAGTAAACACGAGCAGTTTAAAATGCGAGCCAATAAAATACAGTTCAAACAATTGATAGAGAAAAGAAAATTAAAATTTGTAACGGGTGACTTAGTGCCGCGTCAACGCTCGGATCGTGTCGCTAATTAATTTACCCATTATGTACCAAATTCATGCAGCGTCACTCGAAATATAGAAAGCCGTACGCATTTTGACGTGGTTTCGCGCCATCCGTCGTTAAAATGTTAATAAGCAATTGCATTAACGAAGATTAAAAACGTGTCTACTTTCAGTTAGCAATGAATTTTATGTTCCATAAAATAATCTGTAAAACTGGTAATTTGCATAAAAATGCGCAATCTAATGATCACAGTGCCTTTGGTATATTGAGAAGACGATTACTAATCGCATAGAATACTATTTTAGTTGTGAATCATAGTACCATTTTATCCCGTCGAGAATGTTTAGAAAGTGGGAAATATTTGATCTTGAATTCCGAAGTTAGTAAAACGATTATGGTTTGAGGCAAGGTTCTTTAAGCGAGCGTCCGCTTCCGGGGTTGCATAAATCGGCTGTGAAAGCCTCGAGGAATTTTTGCTGGCGACAGGTATTCGGTTCGCGACACAGTTTCGCCTAGTCCATCGACTCGCTTTATTGGATAATTACTCGCGAGTAATAACAATAAGACGCCTAAGTATGGGTCATTGAGGCGGTTTCTCGGAGTGCGGTTCGTATTGTTAATTCTACGCGGAGGATTGCGGCAGCACGTTGCGCTGGCATAACGAAATCAGCCGCGCGGCGGTGCGGTGCGGTGTGGCTGATATACCGGTGTAGTCATGTACTTGATGGGCTTTCCGCTAACGAGAGTTAATTGCAGCATAAATATGCCCGTTATGAATGGGCGAAGTGATTACGATAAGCTCGAGAATTGTAACAGCGTGCCGCAACGAAGGAAACGCTCGTAAAATCATGCGGGCAAATAATGAAAACCGATACGCGTCGCGTCGCGTCGTTGTTGCGCACCGAAAATCTATAAACCGGCAAATCGATTTATTTGTTTCCTATCGAGTAACCGCGATCGTTACTTTATCACACTCTGCCAATCGACACGTGTCAACGGGCCCCATATATCCCGCCATTTTTGCTCCGAATATTCTTCGACAAATTAATCGGCAAAAAATGTGATCAAATCTTCTCAATTATCTTCAATCCCCGATTGATACGAAAAGAAATTCTTTAAACTTTTCATCTATGTATTTCGAAGCAGTTGAATCTTCTTCGTGAATTTATAAAACAATGGAATCTGATCGTTAGGAAGGTTCACGCACAGTTTAATTTTACAACAACCGTGAACTACTTCGGATGTTTTATTAATCAAATACCAGGAGAATGTTCTATATCGAGTGTAGCATTAAATTATTGATGACCACATAAATGAATTTTATCGTTCGTTTATGAGGATTGATCGATAGTTCCTAAGTGCAAAACTCGAACAGCTTCCCACCGCTTTTAGGGAAGGTTTCGAAATTGTTATTCACCGTTCATAACATTTTGTACGAGCCTGAATTCATTAGACACTGGCTATCGGTGCATTGATAAGTACACGTGAAAGAAATACTTGCTCACTTTGCCAGGCATTTGACCTGAATACCTACGGCCTGTTTTCAGCTCACCCTCTCTCTTTCTCTCTCCAACAGCCGCCTTTACTTTCCTCGTCCCTCGATCTCCGTCTCTTTCTACCTCTTTTCTCTTCCCCCTTCTCGCACCGTCGCGTCGCTCTGTCTTTTCTCTCCACCCTTTCGTATACCTTTTTCCTTTAGCAGCTCGTGCACACGGGAAGCTTCTGGCCACTTTACATAAATAACACGGCTCATTTGTTTGCCACGTGAAATGTTAACGATAAAACTACGCCGGTATCTTGGTAAAACGATCGGTTTCGATCTATGGCAGCGCATTCGTAATTTCATCAGATTGTATTCGGTCTGCGCTAAAATAAGCGCGGTTTTAAACTTAAATAGTCAACCTTTAACGGCGCGTATCTCGGCTTGGAATAAATGTTGCGAATAGAAATAGGAATGCTGGTATGTATGTATGTATGAATGTATCAAGTTGTGGGGAAAACGAAATTTTCAAAGGCATTTTTAGCTACTCGATCGAGTGATACACTGTTTTAGAAAAAATGATTCGTTAAATATCGCTTCAATTTACTTTTCTCCATCTCTGAAACTGCGAAAATGAAATAATTTGAACAGATCAATACTTTGTGCCTTAAAATAGCATATATTACTTACACGAGTATGTATTAGCGCTTTGAGTTCAAAATGCAAGAAAATTAATAGAGTACTTGTTATCGTACACTTTGCAATTTTAATTTCGTTAAATAAATTACGTTCATTTTGTGGAATTTTCGAAGTTGCTGCATTCACGGACAAAACGTTTATATCCTCTCGGTACAGTTAGATTTTCTCTGGAAGCGACTTCTGTTCGGCACGTCCAGTAAACGAAACGGAAAGCAAACAATCAAGAGGCTCGCGGAGGAGTGGAGGTCTCGTGAAACAGCTCGAGGATCTTGTTGTCAGGCGTCTTACTGGCCGCGGCACGCGGTTTCACTTTCACGTATCGTAACAGCAGCCGATGAATCCTACCACGACCAAGTAAACCAACCGATCGTCGCGTCGCGTCGCGTCGGAGGGAATAGCCTTTCGTGCTTTCATCCGCGGCTCAAATATAATGTTGACGTTCGTGCACGTGTGACGGCTATCGGGATATAATAGGGAACGCGGCGGAGAAACGTTTTCTTCTACCGAGAAACTTCTCACAATACACGGACGGCCCCGAGTTCGTCGAGGGAACATTTCAAAGTCTCGACTCCTTTCAACTTTCGATATTCAAGCGGCGTTCGCGGCGGCTGGGACCTTGACCATTTTTCATCCAGGACGACCGAGCTAAGAGGGAGGAAGAGAGGGAGAGAGAGAGAGAGAGAGAGAGAGAGAGAGAGAGAGAGAGAGAGAGAGAGAGAGAGCGAGAAGGGGGGAAAAACATATTCGAGGCTTGTATTTTTCTTACGGTTCCGCGGGAGACTTGGTTCTCTAAAAGATTGCTCCCGAAATTGCATCCTCAGCTCGGACGCCATTTTCTTGCCCCGATTCAATTCCATTTCCGCGTCAGATGCACGGCTAACATGCGGACCCCCGTTCGCGAGAGCGCCGGATACACGGTTGCGTTTCTTTTCGCGGAAACGGAGCCGATCGAGGAAGCGGGAACCGCCGCGGCGCGCCGTGGAAAGCGGAGAAGTGGCACGTGGAATTGCGAGCACAAGTTCCCGGAAACACCGCACCGGGATAATCCATATCCCCTGTTTCGATAAAGTCACGGCCATGCCGGCTGGTTCAAGGCCACGTGTTCTCCTACGGCCTCCACGACTCGAGACGATCTCCTCCTTGGATTGCAGTCGCGATCAAAGTGTCGGGTTTAGACGTGACTTGACCTGCCTTGACCAAGTCTTACTTGACTCGCGTCGACGCTACGCCACGACAGCTTTCCTCTTTCCCCTACCGTTTCAGCGGACACGGGACCTACGGGGATACGTTTCCCGTTAGGAGTACCATACCTGAATGAGAACCCATCATCTACGCTAACTATAAACACGTTTCACCCCCTTCTTGGATAAATAGCACTTAGCACTCCGTCCGCAACCCTATTTTTACCGATGCCGTCTTGCATTCTGGGTCGTTCGAGCCTGTTAAATTTTTCATAGGTTTTTATATATTGTGAAACTCCCAATAAAATTCTCTAGTAGTCTTTCGTCTTTCTAGAATATCGTCCAATTATATTTTTGAAAGAATTTTTAATATTCAAAGATCGTTAGCGTATCAGATAACAAATGTTAAATATAAACGATTACGTGACACTGAAAATAAGACGCGGTGTGAATAATAAATCTTCTCGTTCAATTATTCAGCGGTACGTTCCGAGGAAAGCGAGCACTTGTTTCTACTATTTCACGGTCAAGGTGTTAAGATAATGTAGGGTCTTTGCAAACAGTGTGCTGCTCTGCGTGCAACTTAACCTCTGCACTGTGTACAACGCGTACAACAGCAGACTTTATGCAAACGTCGCGAACATAGCAGGTGTTCTAATTTTTGCAAACGGGAGTGTGTACCGTTCTTTAAGCCGGGATATATAATTAAGCAGGAACGTGTGACGGCGTTCAGAGGGCCGGATAAGCGCGTGCGTTTATGTCAGACCTCTTGCTCGGTATACTGACCTACCCTTGGTTAGCGTTTATGGCAATTTTGTGGTTTATCGCACGATTTTTTGGATTCTTTCTCTTTCCGCAGATTTAACCTTCACTCTGCGTACATATTTTCTAATGTTAACCATATATGTACTATGGGGTGAAATCACACCCGCTGCATGTTTTCGGTGCAAAATGTAAAGAAAAACCATTTCTGGAATTTTTTTCATTTTCATGACGCCAGATCAAAATTTTCTATAAATAAAAATAATAAATTTTATAATTTATTTTGTAAATTTTCCATTCTAGTATGTTTTTATTAGTCCGGGTTACAACCCTATACGCAGAGTGAAAGTTAAACGATTTTTATCACTCTTCGTCTTTACTTCTTTCTTTCTTCGTCCTCTTCGTTTAACTAGTCTTTTATCATTTTTAAGTACAGTTTGTTTCACGATTTATTTTCAGCTACGTTTACGAGGCGCGCAATGTTGCTTCGAGAAACTTTTTCCCGAAAATTGTACGAAATCGTAAATGTTGTGGCTTTGTGAAACGGTTACAGTAGTTTGATCTACTTTTACCGTGAATCACACGCGAGGCACGGTAGACGGAAGAATAGTCAAGCGGAGGAAACAAATCGGAATACACCGTTACGAAAGTTATTACAGTTACAGGTATATTTAGCACGGTTGACTGCCGCAACCGTGGCCCTCGACAGTGGACTCAAACTGGCATTCAGCCACTATTCCCACGTGCCGTCACATCGTGAAACCGCATTATCCAATGTATCGTTCCATACGCATAATTTATTTTGCTGGTGTCGTCCATTTACACGCTTTTAACAGGTTTCCGTAAGATCGTAGTTGTTCTATGCAAGATTTGACGAGTTACGGGATCGGTGAGAAAGATAGGAAGGCATTTTGGGACTACTTAACTTCAACTAAATCCTAAGTATTATGTATCTAGGTTAGAGCGGTATCTAACATGCCACGTATCCTATATTATTTCGTAAAAGAACATATTTAAGCTTCCATTTGGTGAAGCAGAATTATTGAAAAGCCTCTTAATAAGTTTCCGGTAGATAATTGAATTGGTCCGAATGACAGTAACGAAGTGAGGTACTGGTTTCGCACGTGATCGCACGCGATACGCCGAAAAATCGAAGTACGAAATTTCCGTGGCTACGAAACAACGAAGAGCGTAAAAGTGTAAAACAGGAAGGAAAACGCAGTGCGCGATTGGTCGGGCTTCGTTGACCCGAAGTTCGAAGGCTAAATAAATACGCGTGGTCTCGTAGTTGTATGAGAATGCCGGCGATACCGATGGCTTGGCAACAACGCGCGCTCGGTGCAACGGTGCACCCGCTCGCCACGGGAGGCAACGTTGCAGTCGTCCGATGCACGGCCAGCGTGCACACGTGGATCGTTGCCGCGTGCGTGCGTCGCGTGCGTGTGCGTGAACGTGAACGTGAACGCGAACGCGAACGCGGCCCGTAGCCGACGAGAGATCGAAAGAGCGACCGACCGAGCTGAACGACTGACGGAACGTTTCTGAACGCATCGACGACGAGAGCGTTCTCGCGTGTTGCCTTGCGCTTACGGGGCACGCGCTCTCGCGAATCAAGTGCACTCTCAAGGCTGCCGGCAGAAATTTCCTCTGGCCTCGTTTGAAAAACTCCCAGAGACACGTGTTTCCGCTTGAATCGGTCCGTACGGGAATAGTTTTCAGTGCGTGCACACTGCACACCGACCAAAGCCCGATGCACTCTAATTAATACTTTCCATCGAGCTTTTACAGTACGCGCAACAAAGTTGTTTCACCCTGACATTTCGTGTCGTCGAAAAGACGCGAACGAACTCGAAATTCATTTCATAGAATTCTTATGATCAATTTAATTTCGAATAATTTTAATAGTACAATTGATTTTACGCTCTCCATCCGTGTTCAGTTCGCAACTACGAGATCGTGCGTCGTCGCGCCGTGTCGCGCAGCTTCCCGAATAAACAGTCTCGAAGTCGTAGCGGTGAATGATTTTCCGCTAATTATGACTACTATCGCACGAATGCGAGTCGTATTCCCCGAACCCGGCAAAACGCGAACAACGTCTGCAGACGTAAGAAACTGCTCGTCTAAGCAGCTCCGCGCTTATTGCGAGGATATAATATGAACAACGTTTCAGGAGCCGCATGAAATATCTATGCTTAAATCCCAGACAAGGTATATACATGTATGTATACATATGTATGTATATATGTAAGTAGATAACGTGTGTCTGCCGCGGGTCGGTTTTATTCGAGAGTAACTCTCGAGATTCAATTGGAGGTAAATTAGGGAAGCTCGCGGAAAGCAAAACAGTGTATTTGGCCGGGCGTGGAGCTTTCGAAACGCTTTGGGCACTTTCGTGCATTGCGAAAGATTCAAACGGAGGCCGGAGAAGAATGATTTGGGTCGTGACCCAGATTTGCCATTCTGTTTCGCGCTCTTTCTCGCTCTTTCCCGAGGTTTTTGCACCGTCTTCGTTCGCGCACCGGTGCTTCTCGCTCGCACTACCGAGAGCTCGCTCGCCGCGCATTGCTACATCGTCGAACGCCGTAATTGGCCCCGGTTGATCGGCCGTCTCTCGCACAGGGATTGCCGACGATCTAGCAGCGTCGCGAAGTCGAACGCAAACTGTCGAAACGCTCCGACGCGACGGATGCATCATACACGGAACCGGCGCGGCGCAATTAATTTTAGGAGTAAACGGGGCCAAAGATCCTATTAGCGCGACGCTGTCCAATTCGATGGGAGGTAGTTCGCCCCTAATAGTTCATTGGCGTGTACCGTTTATCGGTAACAGTGGAACACGTTCCTACAATCGCACGGACACCTTGCCGTCGAATTCCCGACCACTCGACGGCATCTACATTTTTCACAGTTCGAAGACACGATGAAGTTGTTATAGCACATTTTTCGTGTCTTCGTTGCGCGTTCTTGTCTAAAACATTTATTTGCAGAATATTCACTCGCTTAATAAAATATTCCGATGCAACCGAATGGCAAAAACGGACCGGGAAACATTTTAAACGAGGATCGATGTAAGTTACTTCGATATCAGTCGGACGGAAAGAGCGAACCAAGCACATCAAGAGCTAAAGCAAACGAGGTGGAGAACTAAACGATGGAAGTGTTGCGAAAGGCTACGCTAACATTTATCCGAGGGTAAAATCGTTGCGCTAATCCGGGGTTCCCTTTAAATCAACGAATCACTACTTACTCGAAAAGCTCCAGGGCTCCTTCCAACTTCTGATTAGTGAAATACGTATATAGGTATGATCAGTACATTCTACTAATTGGAAAGTCTGGCGGTTTTCCTGCAGCTATGTGATAGGGTAGATAAGTTCACGAGTTAATTCAGCCTTGACTTTGGCACCGTACTACTGAAATATTGGCAACAGAAAAATCGCAATAACGAATTGAATAACAATATTTTAATATTACATTTTCCTGTTTGGAACATATTTTTTTTTTTGCAACCAGTTACATAATGTTTCAGTCGGCTTCTTACATTTATCGCCATAATGCTAAAGATTGTTCTTAATTTAACAGTTTTAACAGCTGCACATATAACGTGAAGAAAAACTTATTAAGTAAGCGATATAAGCGAGAACCTTCCGAATCGATGACTCAAAAGTTGCAGATTCGCGGTTGCAGCGAACGACACGACCTGAAGAGTAAGATTCCGAAGGGTAAGATTCCGTTCACGTCGTTTTTCATTGCACTTGCTCGATCTTCGGTCAGGGGGAAGACTTACGAGTGTCTCCTTCGGAAGAAATGAGTCACATTTAAACGGCGGCGGCGGCGCTGCGAGGGATAAGAGCGTCTTGTTCTCGCTTCCGGAAATCCGCACGCGAAATTGGCGCTTTGGAGGAACGCCAGTTCATCCGTGCGTGTCCGGAGCGAGTCGTCTCCTCAGAATCGACAGCGACGTCTTACGGGGTATCGAAGATGAGGCTCGGACGACGGCTGTTCCGAGTGATTAATGTCGTGCAGTCTCTCGAATCTCGAATCAGTTACCGTGTTTACCGGCGCGATGTCTACAACTTGTTGGACATCGCCGCGAGTCGTGACTAGACACGTACGAAAGTTACTCAACACCTTTGGTAAGTCGGCAAGGTTTCGCGGGACCGTATTATGCAGCCGGTCGCGGCGCGGCGCGGCGCGGCGCGGCGGCTGTGCCTCGCCTCCGATGCCGGTTGAAAAATTCGCACACGCGCGCAACCTGCAATTTGCCGATCCGCGACGCGATTATCGCGCGGAAACAAAACGGGATTGCGCGGTATCATAATGACCGTGTGTGTGACTTTAACTTTGAATAATGCAAGGACACCTATCTATAGTCCTATGCACGAGGATGCGCTCGCGTATTCCCCTTATTATTATATCCTCGTGGTCGAGCTGACAGATTTTATAGAATAGCGGTTCTAATTATAACTTTATGAATGAAAATTACCGACGGAAGTTATTATTTATGCGCGCGCGCTTGTACGAAGCGATCTGTCGTTTAGAGGAAACTCGCTTATTCGTGTAACACGATTCGGGGAATCGTTACTTGCTAGTCGAGAGTCCTTAATTCCAATCGAAAATTTGTGATGGCAAACTTTAGACTTTTCACGATCACAAGGAATTGTTGGGTTTCTCCAACGGAACGAACATGTTTGAGTTTTATTTCGGCGTTTTGAAAAACAGACCTTCGACGGTATTACACGAAGAGTCAATGCTATATATCTTCTGGAGAGTTTCCAGGGGCAGCTAGGAGCCACAGCAAAGTAATGATCTCTTTTTTTGGAAACATTCCAATGTTTCTCGATTCGATAGTTCTTACATTTCCCAGAACCTGCGATATTTTACGTACAGAGGAACTTCGGCTTGTATTGTTTCATAATACATCTGTAGACTATGGTTCTCGTAATGATACGCTCTTCGGGTGTTACCAAAAATATAGCCAGCACTCTTAAAAGCTACCGCTAAAATTTCTTATCTTGTGATTAGACTACGGATTTTTTAGGAAAATAAAAATTGTTCGTCCCGATTGCAAGACACGTATATCTTTTCTTCATAATTGTGATGAGCTGTAAATTATGCAACCAGTATCTTTAAATTCTTTAAACGTTTGTTCGATACGTAAAATCCACAGTCTACGTACGATGTAGCAATTTTATAAAACATTTTAGTCGCGAAATTTACATTTTATTCTACTTCGATATCAAAATACTACAAATGTTCATCGAGATGGACGGTGTTTTTATTAATATATTCGCAATTACGTTGATTCGGTTTATCTTGTCCAATCCATGTTAATCTAACACACGTAAAGCGTGTGCAGCTAATCACCGGCGTTCATTCTAGAAAAGTTCATGTCGAATAAAGTTAATACCAAGCGCCCTGCCTGGTAAAATCGCGTTCATTTGATCTCCGATTCTCGCCGTTACCTACTGTTTTAATTACATATAGGATGTTGGCTCACTCGCGTGCAGGTAATTCGATAGCCGATATTTTTAAGCGCGTATATTAGCACATTCTTTTTAGGGAAGAACGTACAACTTCCTTTCCCGGTTCTACATTTTAATTAATTAACGTAATCCGATACGTTATGATGGCTGTGTAGAAGCACCACGTTCCCATGCACGAGTGTTCGGTTCGGGAAAATTGCACCGGTTCACCTACGGATAGTGGATAGGTCGCGTTATATTTATAATTTAATAAGCACGCGTGTATCACGTTGTTCATACGGCGATATGTAGTCACAGATTCGCTCGGCTTTTGTCGGCCCCGTTAGTCACTTTTCTTCTCCTCTTCGCTGTTACGTATTGTATCTCATAACAGAGCCGTGTAATAACCTATCTCCGCCTTGTATCGTTCATCGTATCATTCCTGCGCAAACGGGACGCGGTGAGAGCGAGAGAGAAGACGAGAGGAGAGATAGCGAGAGGCACGAGTGTATAACCGGTGCGCCATTAGTATTTGTGGCTAAACCTCCTTACCTATTCTCCCGACAACAGTTTCCTCGTCAAGCGTCAAACAACACGATAGCTTTTCACGGTAATCTCTCGACCGAGAACGATACCACGCCAATTATCGAATAGAGCTTACCGGTGTACTCGAAATCCGAGCCCGGCGAAAGTCGTTACAATGAACCGAGTCGAATATTCGATTATTCAAGCCGACAGAGAAGAAAGCAGGTAGGCAGCAGGGTCACTGAATATTCGAATACATAATCGGATAGCTTTATACAAAACGAATTACATTGTTTCCCCGATTTTTAACGTTTATTACGAGAGAAAAAAAACCTGCCGCCGTTTTGCACGCATTAAAACATTGAAGCTGACAGACGCAAATTGTACCTGTGGTGCAACATAATAGGGCATTTTATGGGTAACGAGAATTTACTTTTTACGCATCTACAATGTTCGAATGCTCCAACATCGAAAGTTACATAGAGAAACACTTCGGCCTGTGAAGCCGTCGGATCGGAGCCGCAATTCACAATTAAAAAACACAGTTAAACAATTGCCAGCACTGCCAACAAATAAATAAGGTAAATTCATTGGAATTGTGCAAATAATTTCGCTCGTTAAAAAGCCGGCGTTGAAATGCGCGAGGGATGGAAGGATTTCCCGCGTCCGGCGCGGCGCGGCGAGCGGCGGGGGTCTCCGGCGATCGAATCGCGCGGCGAGAGCGGGGCTCCGTTCGCTCCGCAATTAATTACCGAGCGCGCGGCACGATCGACAACGTCTCGGGAACCGAAAGCAACACCCAATTACCGTATCCCGTTCGGGATCGGCGGATACGATACTTTCTTCGGTGATTTCTTGAATCCGTCGTTGCGCGATGCGGTTATTCCCGTGTTCCGATATTCTCGCGCGCGCGTATCAGCAACAGCAATAGCAACAGCAACAGCAGTATTATCGTGGCGCACGCGGTCGCTCACGAATTCAGAGTAACGAGTAAATTTCGATAAGTTACCGGTGTGTCGGAAACTTTGGTGGGACGCGGTGAGGAAGAGGGTGGGCGACGCGGGTGTAGCGAGGGGAGGGGAGGGGCGGGGAGGAGAGGAGAGGGTGGTGTGGAGCGGTGAAGCACGACGGCTTGTTTCAGAGGGGAAAGAGCGGGAACGCGAGACTGCGAAGAGCGGGTGGACTATCGCGGAGCGCGGGGCAAGGAAGGTGAGCCGTGTGTTCGTGAGAGGGAAGAGCAAGAGGCAAGAGGGTGGCGGCTGCGAAGCAATGGCTTGGTGAGGGCGTGCGGGATGGTGCGGAGGGGGAGGGGCCGTGGGACGTGATGGAGAGGGGGAGGGGGTGTAGGGGGAGGGAAGGAGCGCGCTATCGGCGAGCGCCTCGGTTCGGCCGAGTCGGTCGAGTCGGCCGACGTCGGCCTCGATCAGCCGCTCGGCGCTCAGTTCGAGTCGGACCTCCGTCGTAGTCGGATCGTGTCATACTGCCGCGCTGTCTCTTTCTCTTTCTCTCTTTTCTCCTTCTCTTTTTCTCTCATTCCCTCCCGCGGGCAGCACGCGCGCGCGAGAGAGAGCGACCGCGTCTCACAAGTGTGTATATGTGTGTTCCCTGTTCTCCCTCTGTGTGTGTGTCCCCCCCTCCCCTGTCCCCCGCGACGACAACGAGTTCCGCCCAGTGAGAAAAGAGTCGAGCGGAGCTTTCCTGCAAACAAGACGCGTCCTCGACACGACAGTTGTTTGTTTTCTGGTTTCGCGGAGTCGCGGTTGACACAAACAGCGAAGCCGAACGAGGAAAGAGGTCCCGTGCCGCCGCGCGTTGCGAGGAGAGGAGGAGAGACAACGAGAAGAGCCCGCGTGTACGTTACCGTCGTGTGCGGCCACTTGGTCTTGGTCGTGGTCGTCGTCTTCGTCGTTGTCTTCATCGTTGTCGTGTTCGTCGCCCGGCGACGTTTGTCGTCGTCGACGTGGTCGTCGTCATCGTTGTTGCTGGTCAGAAGTGTTTCCAGTCGACGAAAGGAGAGAAGTAGGTTAGCACACCGGCGGCGGCGGCGGCAGCTTTCGCGTCCGCGGTAAAATATATCTATCCCCGGTGTACACCGTTTCTCTACGCCTTTTACCGGGCCAGTCCCGCGCGAGTGTATACCGTTCTGATCTCCGATGATGTTCAACCAACGCGCACTTCTTTTACGTAACGAAAGCGCGTTAGAACGCGCGCGTGCGCTCTATATGGTGTCGGTCTCGGTTTCTGTCCTTCTCGTTTCTCCGTTGCGAGTGCGAGAATCTTCGATCATCGTTAGTACATCGCGTTCCTCGTGCCCGTTCGTGTTCCATCGGATCTCGGCCGATCGGTCGTTTTCGTCTCGTTAGCGTTAGCGCCCAGTGTCTCTTGTGAAGTTTCTCGGTGTCGCGAGAGATCGCGGTCGTTAACAACAGCTCTCCGATTCCCCTCCACCCCCCCCCCACTTATCGGTGCGTTTCGATTTTCCCGCTGTCTCCCCCCACCCCACGCGCCGGTTCGTTAGTCCGATATAATCGAGACCGTTCGATTTCTTTCGATTCTCGCGAAGCGTAGCACCGTTGACGGTACGGAACGGAACGAAGCGGAGCGAAGCGCGCGTCGACTGTCCCGCGAACGCGTCAGTTCCTGCCGAGTATCTGTCGAGTGCGGTCGCGACTAACGTTCGTGCTTTTCAGTAAAAGGAGTATATTCCTCGCCCCGGATACAATAGCCTAGACGATTTATGTACACACGCGCAGAGACGTTGGAAACACCCGGCGCTATTCAATCAACGACTCGTCGTCTGCCGCATCGAGTACTCTTCATTGATGCCCCAGCCTTGGTATTGTTTGTGGTGCTTCTCTCTTCGTGAAAAGGTGTGCTTCGTTTAAACCTGCAAGGTGGTGCGCGACTGTTTCTCTCAATGTGCGTGATTTGAATCAGTGATTCGAGAGAAATAGCCGATATTTGTTCGGCGATCGAAATAAATAAAAAAAGAAAAGAAAAAAAAGTAAGAAAGAAAAAGAAAGTGAGAGTTTTATTTGTAAGTGTGCAGTACTACGTTTGTCGTTCACTGTGGATTATTGGATATACTTTACGCTCTCGTCCCAGCGACCTGCCGACGGAGCGCAACACATCGCCACCGCCGCACGATTTATGTAAGTAACAGAACACTTACATATGTATTTATCTTAAACGTTCCGTTTCGCGATTACGATCGATACCGGTACACTACACCTCCTGTCGCGAGTGATATTTGGCCTACAGGCGCTATCCGTTACCGATGCTTTCCGGGAAACTATGATCCGTGTTTGCGTTTTCGTAAACTGTGTTTTCCTCGCCTCGTTGTTTACCTTTTTTTCTATCGAACCTCCAGAATCGTCGAAACACGAGGATAACGAGCCGCGCGTAGCCACGAATGAAAAGAACCTTCGAGCGGTTGCGTCATCGACAAAGTCGTACGTCTCGAACAGGTTCGTATTTCGAGCGCAATATTCATTACCAACCTTCGAACATTGTCGCTTCGGGTGACACGATCGAAACGACTACCGATACGATCGTTCTCGTTACATCGTGTCGCGTCGGGTCGATTCGAAAGTTTTGTCTTCTTCCGATCGGCACATAACCATGTTTCGGGATTTCCATAAATTGTAGCGGGTCGAGTGCTTCTTTGAACCATCGATGTGTAAACTACAAAATGGCGGTATAATCTTGTTAGAAGAATCGTTTGCTATCGAGAACGGTAAACTCAGTCCTATTGCATTTTGTATGAGAATCTGATGGAGAAATCGGCAACGGAGACTGTCGAAAATGTTTGCTGAAATCTTTTTTTGCCGATAGCAATTGGCATTACTGCGAACATTTGCGCATTTATAGAGTACACGACAGTTTCTGAAAGTTTCGTTTACTATTGAATACTATTAATTAGTAATGGTGGACGGGTAACCGGAAATTCGGGTTCGGGAAAATTTATATTGTTTGGGTACCCAAATGTCATAGATTTTCGGGTTCCCGACCCATACCCGACTTCGACTATCCGAAATTTCCGGATGACCGAGTATCACGAATTTTCGTATACCCGCCCACCCCTATTAATTAGGGTTCAAGAAATATTAATAGCCATTTTTGCTGACTAAAAAAAAAATGTGCGGAAAACAGCTGCTATACAATGCCTCATGGAGTTATTTTTATATCATGACCTTTCTTTATCATTTACTAATGAACTGTAAAAAATAACGATGGGACAGAACTTTCCGAGTAACCTAATATCTTGAAACCATGGAATGTTTGAAAAACGTTTTTAACCGTTCACGGGATATCTATGCCGTGGGAATAATGATTAGGTTAGGGGCCAGTTTCTGGTAGTGGAGAAATTGAATTGGCTTCGTTACTGCTCTTGGCAGCAATCATGGCAGTCGAATATAATCCGCAACCACTATGAACACCGTTCCGGTGACGCGGGCCCAGCGAAAACTGTATTTGTAAACAAATTTTTCTGCAATTTCGGACACGAAATATTTTTCACGTCACGGTGACTTTATTTTTTTTCCCTGCTTGTTCCGGATGAAGTTGGTTCCGACAACCTTCTATTGAAACTCGTATCAGATCGTTACCCGTAAAATGTCATTTTATATGGCAGTTTGTTGGCGAAAGATCGTTACCGGTTTAATGTGCCGTTTATACAAACAGAGGTTACACACGGTTCACAAAGTATGTATTGACAAGAACGATAATTATTTAAAGAATGGAAATACATGTACGAAAATTAGTGGAGTACAGGTGACACGCGGCTCGATGTCGTAATCGATGTAATATATTCATTGTTGTCCTCGATGCAGGAGGGATTTAATTCATTAAATTTAAAACACGCGCGCTGCGAATCCTTTCTCTTTCGTGCGATGTACAAGAATGTACGAATGAATATCGCGCAATCTGATTCACAACTAAATGAAGAGACTACACGTGTTTACAGTCCATACAAACGCCGGAAGTGTACATCAACAAAACCATGGAGGAGAGATTACCAAACCTTTTTTTTGTTTTTACTGGAACAACGGCGGTCAGCGATGGGCGCAATTTATTCAAATAATATGTACAACAAGTAGCATCTGTATTTAAATGCGAAAAACGAAGGTACATTAGTCTCGGCGAATAAAAATTCGCGCAACGTTGCTTTTCCAGTAGAGAAACATTGTAAAATTTAGAAAAATTAAGGATACGTTCGACGACCTAGTGAATAACAAACATACACAGTGCGGATTTTTCCGACAAAAATTAAATTGTTTTTACATTTATAGTGCTCGTTCTAACAATACGGTTTCGATTATACGCGAATTTTTTGTAGGACAAAATTCATTTTTTTTACATTTATTTCGAATTATTTTGGCATATTTTTACAGTTCCGTTTGTTCCGTCTTAAAACCCTCTGCGAAGGGACAAGCGCGTTACCTTGAAGGTCAGTTAGCTGGAATACCTACTCGAGACAATAACGACCGTAAATGCGAAAAACCCGAAAAAGCCAGCTGACAAACACATGTTTTACAGCCGTAGCCGCCTATACCCAAATCTATCTCTACTCCTACTCTTCCTAATTTTCCACCACTTTCACCACTTTCCAAAATACACCCTTCAACCACTCATAATATTTTTTTGGGCAAGGGGGATGAGCGAATTTGGAGGGAGCATATCGTAGTGACTTTTTCGCTGGGTGGAAATTGTTGGCAGAGTGTCTAATCGGTTACATCCGACGCTGTAGGAGTGGTTTTAATCATTTCGCGCGTAACGCGAGTTCGAGGAACGTCGATCGTCGCTCGACGATCTATTTAAGATTCTTCGCACGGAAATGTTATCTTATCGGGGGAAAAGAATGTTCCCGGGGAACGAAACTCTCCTTGAAAAGTGCCGTCGTCGCCGCGTCTCGATCTCTTTTATTCTCCCATTGTTTACGTTCTGTATCCCGCCGCCATTTCTAGAGAATTATTACGAACAAGTGCAATGTCATCGGTGTCGAAATCGCGCGACGCGCGCGCGTCTGCCAATTACATATCTGGCTTCGGCGAAATATCTCGCGAAACACGCTCTTCGCATCGAAATAAAAAACTGATCCGGAACTTGTCCGAATCATTTTTTATCATGGTCAATGCGGAACAGTAATAAAGTTCATTTGGCTCTGCTATTGATACTGTGAACTCCGAATATTTTGCTGTTGGATAAACAATTACATTTTCTGCGCAATTATAGATGTTGTTGAAAAACATTCGGGTCTCGTTAGCGTCCGTTTAATTTTCTAGCGATTCTTCATATCAACGGAACAGGGTGTTAATTAACTTCAACTGTGTAGTAAAACCATCCACTTTGACGTTTCAAAATTTTGAAGCGCGCTACTTGAATTTTTCGGACTGAAATTTGTAGCATCGTAATTAACTTTTATCGATGTTGAAACCGGTACTTTCTTTTTAATTAAAGGTATACATACATTTTTGCGAGCGTCACGCGATTTCAACTGGAAATGTTTATAGTAGCATAACATCTTCGGTGGTACGAGCCACCGATTTATATGGCATAGAGGAAAAAGTCACGCGAAACTGCCTAGGCACGGAACGCGTTAAGTAACACAATCGAACCACGCGTACAGGTTAAATTAATTTTCATTAGTCTGCTTACACTCGGAGGAACGTTGTTTGAATAATAAACGATCGAGAGACTCGTGATATTCTTCGACATGGGGGATTGTGATAAAATAAAGAAGAGAGGAAATACGCATGAAAAATACAAGGTAGTCCGATGAATGGGGTCGTGCTCGCGTGGATGTTTGAAGAGCCTGCATGGAAATGAGATTAAATTGAAAGGTCCCCACGATACGAGACGAAATTCCAGAAAGTGTAATTAAATATGAAAAGAACTTTTAATACGTAACCGCTTCACCTACGCACAGAGGGAATCTCTCGCAAATCCATTCGAGTTTCTTCTTCTTTTTTTTTTTCTCTCTACATATCTCTCTGTCATGGGGAACGTTTTCGCGTAATCGGACAAAATTTTAACGACGCGTTCGAACAGCTGCAATTACGCGACGCAGGGCCTCCTTTTTAATTGTGTTTTAATGATGCTTGCGTGCCCTCTTTAATTGACATTTATTGACTGTCCGGTTTATCGAACCGTCGACTATAAAAATCACCGGTGGTCGAGTTACGGTCCGAAAGAAAATACTCTTTATCATTCTGATAATTGTCAGTAAACCGTGCACGTTTACGCGGAACCGCGTCTCTTTCAGAAGTTTACAAAACCAATTTCATTTATTTGCCCGGCATCTCCGGCGGGTTAAAGTCACTCGGGAAATTTAATAGACTTGATTAACGGTGTTTCTTCTCAGTTTTTCGTTCGACTCGTTCTACCATTTTGTATTTACCGCTAACTCTCTCGCACTCTCTCTCTCTCTCTCTCTCCCTGCTGCACACAGTTGAAGCGGTCCCGTTGCGCGTGAAATATAAAATTGTCGAAAATACGGGATCGAAAAATCATTTGAGGCGCGAATTGGAAATCGGTTACCGATACGAGAACGAAAATGAAACTTCAATTACCGAAACGCATTGTTTCGTACGCAGATAGTAACGCGCGCTAATTATTCGTATCGAATTTACCAGTTCATTGTTCGATATAAAGCATCGTAGAAAATGTAACCTCTACGTCTCGTTCGAAATCATATCGGAGGCCGGGAACAATACACAGGCGCTAATTGATCGTACGCGAGCCTCGATGTTCGAAAAGTTCACCAGTTAACAGGTGAACGGGGGATCGTCTATGGCGTTTCAATTGAAATTTGAGAATACATTTTTATTCCGACTGTTATCGTTTATCAATTTACGTCGGAGTCTTTCCGGCGAAACTGTCCAGCGAACTTCCTGGTGTCCCTACGATGAAGTAAAACGCAGTCAGGGGTTTCTTTTATGGCAAGTTGCCGCGATTTAATGCGATATCGTCGATGCGTCGTCGTCGTCTCACCCCCCACCCCTGAGTGGCTGCACTTTGCACCGGCGAAAGCTAGAACTTTGAATAATTATTCGCAAAGCGTAACCGTTTGCAAGCAAATTAATTGTGGGATGTCCGGGTAACCTCGTTACTTGTTCACCGCGTTCTCTGCCTTCTTCTTCCTCCTCCTCCTCCTCCTCCTCCTCCTCCGCTCCACTCCGCGCTGCGTCGAGAGGATACGCGCGCGTGCGGACGGATCGAGCACCGGACTGGCCATAAAACGACGCCCTATTACACGGTCCCTGCAAAATTATCGAATTATTAACTACACCGTTTCTTCGTAGCCGGTGCTGGTGCTTTCGACGCTTATTACTTTACGGCGAATCGAATGGCCTAATTTTGGCCCTTCGATGCTTCGTCCCGGGCAGAATGGCGTGCAATTTATTGCTCGAAATATTGGGTCGTTTCGCCTGCTGCTCTCTCTTTTTCACTTTAACGCTTCCGGGACCCATGACTTAGGGTCCAATCATTTATTCCCTCGAAAACACGATTTTCCTGGAAACGAGGCTTCCCATCTCCATAGTTTTTTTGCCGGGAAATTCTAGAATACAGTTTGCAAAACAGTAATTAATATATAGAGCCAGGACAAAGGTCGAGAAACGCATAAAGATCGATGATCCAGTGATCTGCTCATAAGTTCTACTCAATTCCCTTTCCTTTCGTTTAGCTTCTTCGATTAATTCACGATGTCCTCAAATGCTAATTTTATAGATTGTTATCGAGCTTCATAAATTATCTGTTTGTAGTTATTACATTTTGTTCGAGAAGAATAACATGCAAACTTGCATATTACGCGATTGTTCTCTGTGACGCGAGTCTCGAAATGATTTTATTAAAGAGAAGATCACGGGAAAGTGTTGTGTCCGCGGTCACGCACGGTTAGGTAATTCTGAATATAATTAAAGATAGGCCCCAGTCGCGGCGTTCGATTGCACGAGCAACGATGCGTCCGGTGCTTATTGTTCTCACACACGAGCGACGGTTAACCTTGTATTTTTATCTAGTCTGCTCGGCAATCAACGTTCTCACAACGGAGAAGGTAAAATCGTGTTTGCAAGTATGGGTCTCTTTTAATGTTTCTTGATCGAACGCAATTAGTTTTTCTATTACCGTACGAAACGGTTTTTAACAGTGACTAACCTACTTGATCTGGAACCGTTTCCGGTCGATGTTGACCTCACTATTCGATGTTAACGTATTACCAGACGCATCCGGTTTAGATGCATTAGTTGTTCGATGTTGATTGACTTAACCTCTCTGTCCTGTATTTTTGCCCTCTTTTTTACTTCTTAACGTACGCGTTAACCATTTGCACTCGGAGCTATATTAACTCGAAAATTAAACATTTCTTGCGACCTAGAATAATTCCATTCTACATATTTTATTCATTTTATGAACATGAAATTGATATAATACCTGGTACAACACTTAAATGTTTAGTAATTGATTAGATACCAACATATTTAATGATGTAAACAATATTTTGAATAAAGGTACAGTAATTTTTAGTGGTGACTCTGTGTCACTGGAACCTACCTTCAAATCTCGAAAGATTAACGTTTAATAATCGCAACGTAAAAATCCTTAAACTATCCGTAACACTTACGCAAGTTCATTTTACATACCAGGAACTTCAATGATTCACGCTGAACGATGATCTGTACGTGTCGGCCGGGCAGCGGTAGCATAACTCTTTCGTGCATAATGTAGTATTTTGTGGGAATACACGCATCGTGGAGGGCAGGTTCCTGGAAAATGATTTGGTTAGGGGGTAATTTATCGATTCGTTTTCACGTGACCGGCAATTGGCTGCAATTTACGCGGCCTGTAATTTGACACTTCGCGTACGCTGCTACCAAGATATTTGGCGGGAAAATACTCTCTCTCTCGAGCGCATAGAATTCCGGGAACGGGGTTTTTCGAGGAGGAGGAGGAGGAGGAGGAGGAGAAGAAGTTCGACTGAGATGTTGGGAACAAGGTTTCTAGGAATGCAGGCGTCGGAGTGGCTGAGTGGCCGCTCGAGTGTATGCTTGTGTGCGAGTGCGGGGTTGAGAGTTCTTCAGGATGGCCAGTGCGTGGTGAGAAATGTGCAGTCGGGCCAGACCCTGTGAAAAGAATACGGAAAGCCGTTAATCTACGTGACCCGATCCTTCTCTATTATTATTCACCTCTGACAATCACCGGTTAAATCCCTTGGCCACGTATTAATCAAAGGAAGCAGCTACTTAAATAACGACCTACATTCTTGAAACTTCGGATGCTTTAAGTGGACAACATTTTTTAAGAATTAAATTGGCTCTTTTAAGAATTTATTTCATTATCACATTCTGTTTACATAAATTCGGACATAAACACGGGTTGCCATCTTAAACGTACACGTGCATACATACCTCTCAATGGCTAATCTTGACTCAGGTCGGACCGTGAAGGGTCATCGAGTCAAGGACACGATGCTCTCGACAAATGGGTTCATGGATTCTTAAGTAGAACGATGGTCCCACGTAAGAATGATGGGGAGGGTAAACGCGTTAACCCAGTGGTTCGTTCAACGACCGAAACACAGTTCCCTTTTATAGTAATACGAAAACTTTCCTCTTTCGCCTGAATTCTGCGGCGACCGCGCGGAAGGCGCAGAGGTCGTCAACTTTCCTTTTTCACTCGCAAATTTACCAAGAATCCCAGCGTGGTTTGTGCACTCCGAGCGTTGCGGCTCGTACGTACCGCGCCGCGCCGCGCCGAGAAATAAGTATGAGAATGAAGATATACGTTCCGGCGCGGCGTGCGCTTACACACATTCGAAAAAGGATCCTCCGGTCGCGTGTTCAGCATTGCTTCGCCTAAGCCGACGAGATTTATGCGGTAAGCTTCCAGGCGACTTCGTCATAAGGACGCGTCTTCTTTCTCTCCTGCTCACCTCGAAATCGATATAGGCCCTTACGACGACGGTCCCGCTACGTATCCCCGGCTCCCTTTCGAGGGGTTTTATCTTCGGTGTAATAAATAGGCCTAACGCCACAGTTTTCTCCCTTTTACGATCATCCATCTTATACCGCGTGTCCCATCTAACATCCTGAACGTTTCTCCTGTTCCCGATGATGACGATAAAACGCTGGCTTAAAGCATGATCTGGTTCTCGAAATTTCAAGGTCAACGACGAGTTCTCGTGCGGCAAACTTTTCGAATTATCGAACGCACAAGTTTACGCTTAATATCTGTTTCATAAGTTTTTGTAATTACTATTACGCGAAGGTAATGCTAAAGATCGTTGAATTCGTGTTGACATCGATAAAATAACAACTAAAATAATAAAACAGGGACGTAGACCTTGAAATCGCAAGGGCACGACCTTGAAGAAAATTTGTTGTATTTGTGGCGTAATCGTATGTTGCTCTCCTTCAATCGCACAACTAGCATCGTCTTCGAAACGATAAAATGATCCGCGACTGCTGGATCATCCAGCTAACGACCAATTACGGGGAAAGAATTCCGTAATTCGTTCCGGGAGAATCCCCCCCGTAGTTGAAAAGTGTTGCGCCGCGCCGGGATGAATTCGAACGATGAATCGCGGCGTTTTCTTTGACGATTCTCGAGGAGTTCCGCGCGGCTGATAACGACTGCTGGAAATAATTGGAATAATGAGATTGAAAGTAGCCGAGTCGAACGGTAACAGGTTTAAAGGTCAAACAAGCGATCTCGTAGGGAAACGAATGGGGGCGAGAGAGGTTGATACACGTAATTTTCCGTCGTCTCGACGTAGAAGGTTGGGGGGTGTAGGGGTGTTCGTGCCGTGGCATTTTCTGGAAATGCGAAAAGACTGCTTTTACGATAAAAATTCAGCCCGATAGAAAACGCCATTAACGTTCCTCGTTCCGGGGAGAGCTCGGTGCTCTTTTTTCTTCTTTCTTCTTCTTCTTCTTTGTTCGAGTTTACGGGGATACTCGCGTCGGCGAGCGAGGAACCGTTCCATTGTGCGACCGTGTACGTATAATAAAAGGTTACAAAGGTCAGCGAACATTCGAGAAATCCGGCCCTGGACCCACCCCTCTTTTGTGAATGAAAGCGGCGAACAGGGAAATTTTTCCAAACGCCAGAAAAATGTGCTCGTGATCTGCGAGAGCAGGTGTCGAGAATGAGAGACCCTAACCGACCCTCTGCGACGCGTCTGGGGGCCCACGTCTTAGCCATTGTTCATTGTTAGAAAAAGAAAATCAGAAACCAATTCGAATTTTTTCGTGAAAAGTGCGTTCTAGAATCGTCGTTAACTTTGAACTTTGGTCCGCGGGACTTTCATTCCATCTGTGACTAATATTGTTTATATCATCGAAGCATGCGTCGCGTGAATCATAGGTCTCGAACCATTCGATTATGCAGAAATCGAGCAAGGAATCTTACGAGAAAGGTGTTTACGAGTCCTAGCGGGTATCAGAAGTTTAATCGAAGCACCGGCCGGTACACGAACAATACACGTGTATGTATCCGTGTGTCGAGGAGGAGGGGTTTCTCGTATCGACTAGCCTTGAGTAACTGTCGGGGCTCTCGAAGGTTACCCGATCGGTTCGGCGTAAATGAATCCAGCTAATCCGCCCCGAGCCACAGTGCAGACTGCTTCAATCGCCGACTTCCATCGTCCAGGTACCGAAAAAGTGCGTTCCATCGTGCAGGTACCGGATCCTCTTCTCGAACCTTGAAACTCGAAGTGTCCTGGATCGACATGAATTTTTATTCGACCAAATTCCTTGGAATAGAATTGTGCCTCGTTGATAGATTACAGCAATTGAAAACAGATCGTGTCGACGAATCTAATATGTACATATTTCTCGTTCGAGTAAAATCTTGCACTCGGACAAAACCACGAAAATATCAATGATCCACGATTAAACTCCGGACAGACAACCATTGAAGTATTACACCGCAGCGACTCGCTATGGAATTAATACGGGACGTCTGGGCTGACGACCGGACAAAGGGCGTAGAAGCGTTGAGATTTGAAAATACAGTCGACCGCTCATTTTTTACAGCCTTTACCGGGATAGTAGGCGGATTATCATAATGGTAGCCAGTTCCGCGAAACTTCTTTTGATCGTACTCACGAGAGACGAAGGCTCTCCATTGTTGAGCGTGGAGCAGATTTATGATGCGATCCACTTTGCCCTCGCTTCTCGCTTCCGGTTATTACGCGAAAGTCGGGCAAGAAAAGCCCAACTAGGATACGCGCCGGTAGTTGGCCAGAGGTGGTGCGATAGTCCGGGGAGGGGGAGAGGAGGGGGAGGGCTTCTTAAAAGAAGGAACTGCAGTGAACAGATCCAATCTGGGAAGATTCGTTTCGTGTTCGCCGTGTTCCACGCTCCCCCCCCTGGAACGATCGAGGAAAGGAAAACCGAGGGTGAATTCCCGCGAATCAACGGGCTTCCTCCGACGATATTCGTCGGTTTAATCGTGTGATATCCTTTGACGGTGATAAATACTGCCTCGGAGCCTGGTGCACGTTCTTCAAAAGCGTTCGACGGAACTCGTTCCCTCCTTCATTGTGACCATTCGTAAAATGTAATCTCTTTGCACTATAAATTATAATTAACGACTTCGTCAAGTAGTCCATAACGAACACCGAGTTTGTGTATAAATAATATAAAAATTTCAGGTATACGCGAGATACAAAAATTGAAGGCTGAGAATGAACGCAAAGCAGTTATTATTAGCAGCGAAGGGACTCGGAGGGATAAATTAAAAAAACACTCGGAATGTGAAATCCTGGTACACCGCTATTTCCACTTTCAGCGGATTCTTCTTCGCTGTTGAAGTATTCCAATTATCCCTCGCTATAGAAAGTATTCCCAAATTAAGGATTCCGTTCCCATTCTGGCCTTCGGAAGTTTTTATTGCGGAACTTGCGAGATCTTCGCGGGGACGGTGCGCTGCTGCCGCCATTTTAGTCTCGGGGACCGCGTTTCGGTTCACCTTGCAAGGTACTTGTTGCGATCGAACAAGGTGGATTATTGGGAGGGGAAATGCTGACGATCGAAACGAGCCTACGAGCACGGAAATTCGAGGAACGAAGAAGAACGAACCCGGAGATTTATGTCCAGGAAATGGCCAATTGAACGTGCTCTCACAGTAAACATATTGTTCGGTGAATTTTGCCGGCCTCCTCGAAACATCTGTTACACGGAGAGCGCGCTTTCGAACGTCTAGCGACACTCGCCGAAGAAGTACCGTTCGTTTTTGCTAGCGAATAGCCAAGGACGGTTCCCAGTGCACGGAGTATAAACAGAGAAAAAAGAGCACATAGAGCGCGCGCGCGCGCGCGGCTCTCGCGATGTATGGTTATTTCGGACGCGCAGCTTATTCTAGGCAATGTATTTCCATCGTTTAATCTTTATTCGAATTGTTTGCGTTGAATACCGCAGGCAGTGCGCCCACCACATCGGTTCGCATTAACAGAATTCGTATCCTGATATTTATAAACCATTCCAGCCGGCAGAAATAATCCAGAAATAGCGTTCGACCGTTAACTTAATTGCAATCCACCGTGTCAATCCATTAACCGTTTCTCTCTGCCGTTCTATTTCCGTTCCTCTTTCGACCTACCTTTCTCTCGCTCTGTTTCCATTCTGTTTCCGTTCTCGGTCTCTCTATCTCGCCGTTACCACGCAGAACGTTCTCCATGCAAATTCGCTGGAACACCGTAACAGACGTTCCTCCGGTGAATCGTTTCTCCCTGGAAGCGAACGCTACCAGGACATAAGCTCGCGCGTCTCGCTATCAGTTCCGAAGGATAGAGCATATAATGGTGAAATAAAATGAACACGAGCGAATAGAACGCGCCGCCAGAAATGGAGACATCGAACTACCAGATTTATCGTCGGGACGGGGACGCGTACACGCGTCTTTCCTCCTTTATATGCGCGCCTACATATAACCTGTGTCGTATGGATAGCGATGGGATCAAACGTCTCGTAAGTTTCGGCGAGACTTAACCGTTTCGAATTCTCGAGAGACAAAACTCGTGCTTGAGAAAACGGTACTTTAATTCTCGCCTAGTTAGTTTCGCCAGCTAACGACGGAAATAACAGTGATCTCTACAGTCAGTCGTACAAGTTCACGCGTGCACCTGTTGAAAGTTTACACATTCGGAACAGGAAGGCAAAAATCGTGCACATTTTATGGTAGATTTCATCCATCTGTATATATCCGATCGCGCAAATAAATCGTGAATCCAGAATCGGTTGAACAAATTTCGTTTGCTCGAATAAATTCGTGAGAATTTTTTCCCACGGACTGTGTTCTTATTTTCAGCCGTTTTCAGCCGAACCGATAAATTAATCAATTCGAATATTTCTATCCTCTCGGTGTATTCGAAAGGCGAGCGTAGACTTTTGCGACCGGCTATATATATTTAAAACACTTGCTTACCTTGATACATACATAGTTGTACCTATATACGATCCAAGCTCGGCGCCAACTAAAAAGGCAGCGTTTTACAAGAAGCGACGAGCAAGCGAGATGGTTCGCATTAGATTACATTGTAGCAATTCGAGGGAAGTTCACGAAGTGTGTTTCTCGGTGTTACGTGTGTATAGGGTGTTCCAGGTCGAACGTGCTAAAAAAAATGCCTGACTCGAGACCATTGTCGACCTCTCACGCACTTGCGAGCGGGGAGAAACGATCGTACACGGAAGGGACACCGTATACGTCCCTCGTATTCCCCTCGGGACGGCAGGATGTTGGGTCGGTGGATGTTTGACGTTGAACAATGCTTGCTCAGCCGCGCTATCCGCGTCGTGATATATTCGTAGTCTATCGTCGGTAGTGCGAGCGAGAGAGAGAGGGAGAGAGAGAAAATGTCCGTGAAAAATCGTTCCGTGAGCGTTTCGCCTCACGCGACGAGCAACAGAGACGTCGACGCGACGAGAAACGAGGTCTCGCCCGTGTACCGGTGACGCCAACCACCCCTCCCCCCCCCCCCCCGAATATACATATTTACCGAGAACCGAGCCGTTTATCGAACGAATTGAAAAGAGTTTGCGTAAAGGATCGTCCGGCCAGTACGATTAGATAGCAACTTGAAATTGATAGTCCCCGTTTGGCTTTTCAGGGCCAGAAACTACTGGTGTAGCAGCCTTGTGGTTGTTTCAAGCCCATGTTCGTCGACATTTTCTGCTACCGCGCCATTGCAAAAGCATGTTTCATTGATTACGGTGGCTGCTTAATCATTTAGACTGTTCCAGTGTGGTAGCATGATTATGGCCCTCCAGAGCACTGTCCTAACTCTACCGAATTCGGCTGCAACGAAATTACGTCTATCTAGAACACTCTCTACAGAGGAAGAAAGGGGATAGAGCATGTTTCATCGATTAGGATGGTTATCCTAATTATCTTGACCGTTCTCCGGTGCAAGCATGATCATAGCCTTTTGGAGCAATGTTCCGATTCGATAAATATCCACTTTTCGATCCGGAGGCGGGGCCCTCGCAGCTGAACAGTACTTAACAGGTAGCCATTGTAATAAAAGCTACCGTAGTTTTATTGTTTTATGATCGGTCAGGTATTTCTCTCTCTCCGGAAGAGCATTCGGTTGCTCGGAGTTCCATTGTACTTTTATTATAATGATTTTTGTCGGAACGTAGACAGGTAATAATAATGAATATGACGACGACGACCGGTAGTACAGTTTAAATTATCGGACTAAATTGGTGTTTAAACAAAATAAAAGGAGAATCAGATACGGATCCGAGATGAATTTTTTTTGAAGATGCCGACTCTGCGGTCAACGTGCTAAAGACGGAGTCCTCGCGGTTGTTTTCGTTGGGACTTTTTGGTTGGACACGATCGAAACCGTGATAGGATGCCGCAGAACCTTTCGCGGCAGATACAGTGACGAAGCTTTTTTTTCAACCCTCGAGGCTCGAGGCGGAGTCGAAATGATTCACTGTGTCCTTTTGGGTGTCGTCTCCGCTGGGTTATAAAAATCGTCTGGCTGAAGACATTGTTCAAGAAGGTCCGTCGAGATTACCCAAACGGTTGACTCATTTTTCCAAATTGAATCTCCGTTGTACTCCCTCGCTAGAAACGGTGCACGGACAAAAAGTCATTGAGAATTGTTTGCAGCGTTACGCCACACGGGTTCGAACATGGCGAATTCTTTTCTACCGTTTCGGTTTTCTTGCGTGTAATTGCGCAATTACGTTTAGTACCGTCGAAATATAGTTATTGTTCGCCTGCCGGTTGGTAAGCGAAGGTCGATGGGAGTTTAATGACCACAGAAGCATTGTGTTCGGTTCGTCGTCGTCGTCGTTGTCGTCGTGAACGCGGAAGTTCGCGGGGGCACCCAATCTTCAATCTTCCGGCGAACTTTCTGCAGGAAAGTTAAGTAGCCAATAAACAATCGAATGAGAATTTAAGTTTACCGCTTCGTAATGAGTTGACGTCGTCGGTCTTGCATATTTTTTAGGTTCCGCTTTCTCGTCCCACGAATCTTTTGAATTTACACCAAGTCGTTCGCAATTATTTTATTACACTTGAATAATCGTACGGAAAGTGTGTTTAGCGTTGAAAGAATTAAAAAAAAAGGACAAGATAAGAGTTGCATAAATGTCTGCCGTTGAACTTCGTACACGAGGAATTAAAGAATGTTTATTACGATTAAGGATTATTCGTTGAAGAGGCGACGGATGATGTTGTAGCTCGTATTGTCCTTTGTAACAAAACCGCATTACGATTCGCAGAATTTTTAACGAGCGTAATTCCATTAAGCTCCCCCGAAAAGGAGGAAAAAACGTACAGGTGCTCGCCGGGATAGGATAAAAGAGAGGCCATTGATATTTCCGGCGGTATAATCCTGCTTGTCGGACGATTCCGAGAGTGGTAGGGAAGGGTCGGTGCGGTCTGGGCAGGGACAAACCATCGCAATAAAGGATTCGTCGACCCTGGAAAACCTTCCCAACGGAGCGAGAAGCGAGCCTCGGAAAGGAAACGCGAATAGGGGAGGAGAGAGAGAGAGAGGGTTGGTGGGTGAGAGCACCTCGCGACTGACACTCATCGCGGAAAATAATTCTCGTGGAAACTAATTTCAATTTATGATTCCGTTATCAGCGGGCGGCGCGCGAGCGTACAACCGCGACCCGGTTGGTTTTACTTCGTTTCACCTAATTAGAGGCTGCGTTTCTCGGCGTTGTAACCTCTCCGCATATTGTATTCCTCAAGTGCGTTCGGGCGTGCTATGTTCGCGACCCCATCGTATAGCGGTTAATTTCTTTCACGGGAAAAATGGTGCCGCGCAATCGTATGATTCTCTTAATAGCGCGTTTAATCTCCCCGGTTCAGCGAACAAATTTCGTCGGAAGTTTTAAACGCGCTAATATTCTCAACCACGAATGCCCTAGAGTGGCACGGGGTACGTATTTCATGTTTAATCTTCGGCTACTCGACGCGCGCCGTTTCTTCCACAGTTGCCGAGTAAGTTCTCGATCAAATAACGCAACCGTCTTCAACTAAATTAGATATTTGGTGACACGGGAAGATCCTTTGTCCGTTACTTTGAACCGAAAAATTAATGCCTCGGAAGTTTTATACCGTTCAGTTTTCTCCGTTTTATTTTCAATCGTTACAACACCTTGATATAAAAAAATAAAATTAGTTCATTAGGAAAATAGCTGTTCGATTCGAGTACGACGAGAGGTCCGTTCCGATCGATCTGGCCAAAGAAAGCGCTCAACAATCGGCAGCGCGAGCCGAGGATCGATTAAAATTTCAACGTAGTTCAACGAATGTCAAGAACTCTCTCGACTCGATTTAATGAAAATCGAGCGGAATCGGAGGATATCGATCAACCTATCCGCAACTCCCTGCGTCGCGGCGTTCTCGCGCGGCACTTTGCAGAAAAACTTTCCTCTCTGGCCTGTCACGAGGAAAATCGATCGATAATACATGACCGTACGCCGCCGCGCCGCGCCGCGCCGCTACGATTCGGAACGGTGCGCGATGGCGAAAGTCGTGGAAAGACCCGACGGGACTTAACGAGTAGAGGGAAAAGAGGAGGTGGAGAGACGGGCGTTTCTCCGCGTGCGATTGATCGATTGCGTCCCGCGAGAAGTGACCGACGAATAGAATTCGGGAAAGAAAGCGCGGCCCGGGGGTGGCCGAAGGGGGCCGAAGGGGGCATAAAAGCGAACCCGACCGCTCTCGGATGGGAGAAAGCACAGAGATTTGTTTGTACGCCCGTGATACTACGGCAATTTATCACCGCGATTACGGAGAGCAAGAGGAACGGGTGAAAAGGGATAAGAGCGCAACCATGGCTAGGGACCTGGAGGGGAAGAGAGGATAATCGCGGGTCCTTTGGTAAATAAGGTTATTCCTCTGCCGAGTCGGCACCCATTCCATTCTGCTCCGCCACTATCTCGACCCATCTTCCCGGGCTCCCTGCTCACCCGCGCGCGCTCTCTCTCTCTCTCTCTCTTCCCTCTCTTCCCTTCCCGTTTTCTCGTCCATATTCACACTCGGCCACGAGCGGGAACGATTTGTTGGAATTAAGCGGTATTCCAGCGGACCGCGCGGGGCCACTCGTGACTTCCCGACAAAAGGAGGCTTTCTTAAATTCTAATAATCGCTCGGTCCATTTGGCCGACGAGAAGTTTCAAGGGTAGTCGCCCGCGGAGCGTCTTTATTAAGAAAATCCGGTCCAGATCGATGTTATTGAACTTCGGAAGGAAAAGAATCCCAAATGTTCATTTACTCTCGACGGATTTTACCTATCGTATCCCGTGCTCTCTGATTTTCTGCTTCCACGTGGAACGAACATATTCCCGCGCAATAGAAACCCATGGGCAACTTATTTTCTTTGTGCAATGTCTTGTTTACGTGACTTTAAAAAATTACTTCCAGGTTGAACATATTTTTAGTACTTACCGTTTTGAATTGCCCAGTGACACATATTCCCTTTTAATCGAAATCGTGACACATATAGGATACGAGTCTGCCGACATTTCGAATTAACACTAGAACCACCGAGCCGGTCAACATGACTGGTTTCCGGTTTTTTCTTTTACGATTCGTAAAGTTACAGATGTATTTTGTTAAGAAATTTTTTACTATGCTTCTGTATTCAAGTACACGTTGCCATAAAAATCCTACGAAATCTAAATAAACTCAATTCTGTTATTATAAAAGAATTATACATCACTCTCGTTTAGGGCTCGGTAGTTCTAGTGTTAAATGCGATCAATGCCTGTATGGCTGCTCGAAATAATTTATACATACTACGTACATAAATTGTAGTTAGGAAAAAACATGGTAGGACGGCGGAGGTAATAGGAATCAATGACCAGAGTACGAACAGAGAGCAGAAACACAGGACCAATCGATAAACCAAAGATCGTGTCCCCTGTCCTTTGAAATTTTGTTATCGCATATCCCCGAGCGGTGCAACCGGAGAACGACTATACAATAGCGAAGCTACGCCGGCGCTGCTGGGTATTACAGTGAAAGCTTTCGGTACTTTTATTGGCCCATTTTCGACAAACAAACGACAGCTTCAGAAATTTCTTTTTAAACTTCATTGTACTCGAAATTCAAGTTGTTCGGTCGTTTCGACGTCCGATCGACGAGTCGTTGTTGCTCCGGCACGCGAGGCACCGGATAAAAGCGCCCCCGTGTACACGCCGCGCTGCTCCGCTCGGCGTATCGTTTCGGTTTTTCTATCCATCTAGACCCGTGAGGCTCGAACCTCGTCCTGGCCAGTCCTCGGCAGTTTGTTTTCCGGTTTAACGAGCAGTCCTTGCCACACGATCGGGTCCTTTGACTCACCGTTTTTTGCCTGCTTTTCACTGTCTCTCCACCCCCGCACCCCTCGCTCGGGGTCCCTTCTCTCGCCCCCTTTGCCCGTCACGCCGCTCTTTCATCGATCCTTTCGTCCCTTTCTGTTCCCGTGCAATTGCCTTAACGAACTGTTACTCGCTCTATTAACGTGTTTTCGATTATTCCACTTAAATCGTTCGCCGCTCGCGAGAATCCCGCGCGCTCGACGATCGGTCGATCGATATCGCAGTCGCGGGACCCTCGGTTTGTTTACAAAATTCTTCCGCGATTTGCTTCGTTTCAAAACAAAATATTTGATTTTCACCCGACGAAACTATACGCGCGGCGATAAAAGTTTTCGGCTTTGTTATATGAAAAGTCTGGAAATAACGTCCTTGTAAAAAAAATTGAATTTTTTCACTTCTAAATTCTTTCAATGTTTTTACTGTTTTACTTGTAAGAAATATCAAATCAGCAATCTATATGTATTAGAAATTAATACCGGAACTAATTTTGCCCGGACCTAATATGCCACCCTAATGAAACTCGAATCGAAGTTTCGAATGGTAACAAGTCCCTTAGCCGACCTGTGCTCGACGGGCCATCAGGCGCGCATAATGCGAATCCTCGAATATTCTCCGGTCTCTCGAATGATACTAATTAGTCTCGTCGAAGTTCCACCGTTACTGTGTTTATCCGCGGCGCGGCGCGGGGCGGCGCCGGAAGCGGAGTCCAATAATCGGCCGTGAATTCGCGTCGTTAACGTTCCGCGGGTCTCACCGAGGGGAAACAGAAACGGCGCGCGGCCATTAGGCGAAGAAGAGCTGATAACTCGGTTATCAGCGATTCGTATCGCCCTGGCACGATAATTATATCGGCCATTGTCTGCTCGCCCCGATTCACCGAGCGAGAAATGATCACGCGATGCCGAGAGGTCGACATTCCGCGCGGTTATTTAAATGTTCCGGTCGAAGGTTACTCAACTATCATCCAATATTATCGTTCTGCCGCCGCGCTGGTTAATAAGATATCGCCTGAAATCGTATTGTCGCGCGATAATGGGATCAACGGACCGAGCGATCGATCGATCGCGCGCACATGCTTCGCGAAAGCGACACACTCGGTTGCGAGCGTTTTCTCTCCGGCTTCCCGATGCAAAACGGGTAGAACGACCTACGAAAACTTTGAAACCGTTGTTCGCCGTTCAACAGGCTTCTTTTCAAAATTTCGCACCGTTGCCGACCGCTAAATCCTCGGCGAAAATTGGCGAAAGCACGGTTAACCGTTGAACGGGACACGGGATTATTTTTTGGAGAAAAAAATTTCATTTGTGTATGTATAATAGAAACGTATCTCGGTTATTTGAACTTCGAACTCCTTAACTTGTTTAACGTGTTTGAAAACTTTCCGGAACATCTCCTGAATCTTCTTAATGTATGAAAATGAGCAACCGAGACGACGACGGCGACGACGACGTCGACGACGACGACGAGGCAACTAACAGACCAGAAATCTAATTTCTCACAGCATGCTACCTCTTTAGAAATTCATTTCTGTCCGTACTAGGACATGGTTTATGTATTGCTGCGTCACTTTTCTGGCTTGTGAGACGTCAATCGCTGTGGAACCGGGACACTCGAAGCACGTGTCAGTCGAAACGTGTAGTAATAAATTCTCGGTCCCAGCTCGAATGTTAATAAGTCCGCTAGAAAACACCTCGTATCTATATTCTGAAAAACGGCACGGTCTATCTGTAACTGTTATCAAGCACACAAAGTTGTATCCAATAAATACAATTCTTCGGGAACACACGGATTGCTCCATCCTTGCTTCAAGGATAAAGTCATTCGACGATTAAGGCCGCGTCGGGCACGAAGGGGCACCGGTTACCGTTGCCAATGAGAGTTTCTCCGATTTCGTAAGCGTTATACGATCGGAGAGGTGTAAAACTTGAGAAGTTCCCCCAAAAGATCGAGCGCGAAACCGGAGTCCGGAGAAGGGAAAAATCGTCGGAGAAGAAATCAAGCTAAATGTTCGATCCGTTGATTTGCAAGCGTTGTGGCGAGCGGGACAAAACTGTGACTCCGGTAAAAAGTGCCCGGTCGGATGCAATTATACCGCGGGGTGCTGAGTGACCGGCCATGCGCAAACAATTAAACGATTTACTCGATTAACCGCTTAACCGTGTCTGGGAAAAGATAAACGATTTAGGTAGCAGCGAAAACGGGTTAGGACGTCGACGGCCTAGGATCGTCTAGGATCACCGCAGAGAGAAATGAATGGCCTGGAGAGAGGGACTGTGTTTCAATTTCCGCTTTCGCTTTTAATTTCACTACCCGGTTTTCCGGCTGGCTCTCGACGCTCGGCTGCCTGGCCGCGTACCTCCGCCCCCGCATCTTCCATCCTCTTTATTTGTACCGCGTTTCGAGAGAACCGTAACCGTTTCTTTTCGTCTTTTCCATCCCCGGGTTTTCTCGTTTCACGTCTTCGTCCCGTGCGACGATTCCCCGCAATAATGGCGAGCAGGAGTAGCCGGGGTTGGCGCGGCGGTGGCGGCGGCGGCTTCGTTGTTGGTTCCTAAACGCATACGTTCTCTCCTCTCTCCGGCTCGCTCTCCTTCTTCGTCGGTCGACTCGTCCACCGAGACAGACTCGCTGGTTTCTTTTCACCCTTCATATCCGCCCGTTGCTCTCTTTGTCAAGAAGCTTCGTTTCTTGTTCTACCGGACCCGCCGCGGAAGTCTTTTACTTACGTTCCCGGGAATATTCTGTTCGAGAGTGATTTTAGCGAAATGTGGTTGAAATTGAAGTGGAATCCTCCGGGTTTCTTCCTACCCTCCCCACGCCGGCGTCTTCGTTCCTCCCGCTGTTATTATTTCTCTGATACACGTTTGGCTTCGTGTTTGTCACTGCCTTTTTTTTATTAGCGTCGCGAAGGCCTTCGTTTAGAGCGCGAAGTTGCAACGCGAACTTCAATTATACCCATCCGAATGCGATGGACTTTTAGCGTCCGTCATTTGTACTTTTTTGCTTGAAACTTAATCCTTTGGTAATGATCGATGTTATATGATGTTACAATAATCACTCGATGACTTGGATATTTTCCCTAGCTATCTTGAAATTCTAGAAAGCGAACAATAATGCATGAATAAAAGCGCATAGTACTAAACATTAATTATATAGTTGTGAGAATCGTCCGAGGTTTAACAGGAATAAGCGAATGAAATGTGTCTCGAATTTTCGAAAGTGAGTTTACGAAGATCTGCGGTTTACCGACAATGGCGAATGAAGAACCGGCGAATAAAGTACGAGACCTTGTTAGAAAGAATCGACAGGCGGCGCGAGCAGTTTCTCGATTCGTTATTTCGTAAACGTATTTATACATATTTTCGATTGGAGGGCGCGTCGGCACAGGAAGGGTGGATGGGAAATCGATTTCACGGCGTGATAAAGTTCTTTTCCCAGGTACCTGGTTGCTTCCTTTATTCCACGCTCTCCTTCCCGACGATTTGAGCGCGCCAATGTAAATGCAAATACGGCTCCTCTGTAGCCCGTCGTCCCGTCGTCATCGTCTCCGTTGGTCCTCTTTAAATTCCTCCGTGCTGAAGGACCGTCTGCCTTTTCTTCCAGCTTCGTGCCTCCCTTTGGGAATTATTACCGCGGCTGACACGTCGCTGACTGGGAATGAAGGTAACGCGTTCATCGCGCCAATAATTTTATCCGCTGTCAGGTCTCCGTTTTCCGTGCCGTGCCGTACTGTATTCTTTCGCTTCGCCGTGCGACGATTGTTGGCACGGCTAACGGATTCCTGTGTAATCCTTCCTCTGTGAAAAAATCAACCGGAAATTTCCAGTTAAATATTCTCTCGCCTACCTTCCAAGATAAATACCGAACGTATCGATAATGGCCAAGAAATAGCGAACAGATAAATTGGTAAACCACTTTTCCAAATTCCGCTAAAATTGGCATCATTTCTGAAAAGAATTGAGTTCGGAAGTGTTCCGACGTTATTTAGACAAACGGTGGTGTACTTCGCATATTTCCAATTGGATTTCCTCGAAAACGAGGTTTTGCGCATAGAGTAACCTCCTCGCGTTTATACCTCCCGCGTATCCCGTATACCCAAGTGCTCTCGTATTCGAAGACTTCGTCTCTCGTGAAAAATTTTATTCGTACGCATCGAATAATTCTTTATAGAATATTCCGCAGTAATCAAACATTTTTTTTTGTCGTATATAATCATCCGAATAGTATTTTTCTTCTACACCGCCGGGCAAATCCTGGTAGCTGCCGCGCTTACTCTTTTCACTTGCGCGTCGATCGATATTTTCACCGACAGACGCGTGTCGCATCGATAAATAAAACTCCGCTGTAAAATGTAATCCGAGCCACGACACCGTTCGAAAAGAAATAAATAGATATCACTCGACGAGAGAGCGAAGGAGAGAGAGAAACCGACCGATCGAACGGGGAAAAAAAAGAGGGAAAAGATCGCGCGGAAAATCCACGACGCGCGGCCGAGCGAAACCGATTGCAGAGATAGAATTCGAGACACGAACACCGAATTTACGGAAAGTTTCTTCTTTTTTTTTTTTTTATTAAACTGCGTGCATATTCTTTTGTGTTTTGTCGTCGTCGCGCCGCCACCGCTATTAACGCGGAAACAAGCGTTCCGACGACGGATCATTGACCCGCTGTCGGAATATTTTTCGATCGATTAATATTACATTATCGATCGTAAACGTTCTCGCCGGCTGATCGGCAGCCATCGCGTTATCATTTTTATTGGTTCGTCGATTATTCATGACCTTCGATCGATTTCAACAATTCCAGGAGCAATACGCATTTCAAAAATAGACACTTCCCTCGTGGGGCACCAAGGATCTCGTTATACATACGTAGAACTCCAAACATTTAGACAGCTAACAAGATTTGTAATTCCATTCGTTCGCGACGGTGTGTGGTATATTCGGATCGACGTTAACGCTCGACTATTTTGATCTAGGTAAAACGAGCCTGAAAACGCATTTACACTATCTCGTAATCCAGTTCGTAAGTTCAGCGAGATTAAAGAATTGTTGGAAAAATATCTTTTATTAGTAGACTGCGAGAGTAGCGAGAACCAAATAGAAAGTTCGTTCCATTTTTACTAATTTCAATCGATTGGAAATAACCTATTGTCAGTCAGCTATTTTAAATATCGCCATCTCGATTCTGTCGTAAATTGATAAAATCTGCGGTCTAATAGCCGGTATGTATTACTTCAACTAGAGCGTAATTCGCAATCGATACGAGCAGTTTTCGTTCAGTTTTAATACACATGAAATTTCCAATCAGTCGAAACAACGTCGGGGATCGTTGAACGACGAGCGAACGCTCCGGATCGTACACGCGAGAAGGTACGAGCGATTATCGTAACAGCGGGGTTGCCTCGATCGCCCATTACCGTGGACGTAGCTTTTGAAACCCGGCATTCATCGGAGTCCACAAACTATCCGCAAACTGCATACAAATGGGAACGTGTTCCTTTGCCGTTGGCCGAGAAGTCACAGCTTCAAAGGAAAACTCGAGAACCAGCTACTCGAGAGCCGCTTCTTTCACGAAACTTGCCTGTACTTTCTGCCATCGTAATCCTCTTACCCTACGATCGGCGATGGCCCAACTATTAAATAGTACATACCGATGGTGAACTATGTACACTGCGATCGATTTACCAGCGGAATTTCTACAAAACAGTAAGAAATGGATATCTTCATCCTCGGTTGCTTAAATTATTCGAACCATATGCTTGTAGCTCCGCCATTCTAGAAAATCGTATTTCACGAAGAAATGATCTACGCGATATGTTTCGACTGAGAAATCAATTGCATTCGATCGCGTGTTGATCGTTTCGTACGAATTCATCGGAGAACGGTGGCTCCCACACGCATTCCAACAACAGTCCAGCAATTATTCAGGGAAACGGGGATCGGGCAATCTTTCGCTATCATTGAATCATCCCGGGCCGAGCGTGGCAGCCTCGAGGATTCCTGGGGAAAGGAAGGAGAGAGGGAGAGAGAGAGAGAGAGAGAGAGAGAGAGAGAGGACGGGATAGAGAAAACGCGTAGGAACGTGGACACGGGTACGATTCAAGGTGGAACTCGGACGGGAGCGAAACCCGTTCCATCGGATACCGAAGAGTAGACACTGTACACGAGAGAAAGAGAGAGGGAGAGAGAGGAGGACGGAGGATTGAGAACCGCGTGCCAAGAGTGACGATGTAAACGTCATATATCTAGAGGGAAGGCAAGGATATTTCGATCTCGATGGGTGGGCCGGCTTGTCCCAGCGGTGTATCCACGCGGTCCTCGATGAATTCCTGCGTATCGGCCTCTGCACCGTCCGCTGAATCGGGAAAGACGCAGGGTTGCATCCTTTGGCGTACCGGGAGCGATGCAACCGCGTCGAGGATCGATGTGTGTTTCCTCGTCCCCTCGATCACAGAGAAGAGCAACCCGAAGATCGAAGGGTTGCAACGTCGGTGAACCCGGAACGTTGGAACGCGAGGAGAATTCAAAGGTTTCGTCGTATTTCTGATTCGAGGGAAAGCAAGTCCCCCCCCCCTCTCTCTAAGAGCGCACAACGTCAGAGGATCGAGGGACTGCGTCGTTTTCTGGATCGAAAGGGGGCGCACGATACCGAGGATCAAAAGACACTCTCCTCGTCTTTTTGGCTCGGAAAAATGGAAAGACGTAGGATTACGTAGTTTATTTTGGATGAGAAAGGGTGCAGGTTGTTGAAGGGTTGCGTCATCTCTCGGATCCGAGGGTATGTAACATGTGGAAGAGGATTGTATCGTTTCTCGGATCGAAGGATTCCAGCATTTTAGAAACGTGGCCGATGCAACGCGCTAGGGATTGCATCGGTTTTTCGGTGAGGAATGTTGCAGGTAGTGGAAGATTGAAGAGTTGCACCGTCACGATCGGATCATGCAACGGAAGATCAAATGAGGATCGAAGGGTGTGCTCGCTCGAGCTTGATCGAAGAAAATGGAACGCCCGAAGGATCGAAGGATTACGCGACCTCGGGTGGATGCAAGTTGCCGAAGATCGAAGGGGTTGCGGAGTGTCTTCGGGATCGAGGAGGAGGTAACGCGCGGTAGATCGAGAGGCGGTAACTGGTAACGATTTGCGGAGGATCGAGGGGATGCAAAGCGCGCGTCAGAAATCGAAAGAACACATCGCAGTCGCTGAATTTCGCGGAAACGGCGGAGCGACGAAAAACGGCTTCCGCGGGCGATCGATCCTGGAGTATCGCGAGGTTCCGGGACCCGGGCAAACCGTAAACGAGGAATTCGCGGAGTTGAAAGTTCGCCGGGTAGCGTGGCGGCAAGCGGCAGCAGCCAGAACGCAAATTGCCTGGCTAAGAGAGAGAGAGAGAGAAAGTCGTTTCAATTTTCGCGGTTTCGAGGTAATGAAATTTACCGGCGGCTTGATTCCGTTGACGAGCGCGAATCGAGTTTGCTGCGTAAGTGGGACGAGTAACGGCGTAACGGTGTCTCGCGACGATCACCGCCGCGCGGTGTCGTGCCGCGCCGTGCCGCGCGCGAGCACTTCCATCGAAGCCTGTTTTCCTGGGATTTCGACGATTCCGAGTGGCCCGTTTTTGTCGCGCGGCTCTCTCCGCTTCCGGGACTCGAGGACAAGACCGAGCTGGCACGTGTCGACGGTGCTCGCGTTACAGAAAAACGATGTCGCTCCTCGGCAAATAACGCTGGTCGCCTTGCTCCTCCTCTCTATTTTCTTCCGTACTCGATGCAGGTTCATCCTAGATACGAGATGCGACGAAGAAATCGGACTCCGAAAGAGATGTTAATCTTAACCATAATTATAAAGAATTTGGTGTGTTTCGAGCGTTTGTAAAAACGGTTTACAACCGAAGATATATGTATGTACATATTGCTGAATTTTTCGAGAGAATTCACCCTGAAAGATGCAACGGGCCCGAATTTAAAGAGAGGCGACGTTTACGGCATCTCATACGCGGGCCATGTTTATTATTTCCGTGACCGTTTCCGAAGATCCGCCACTTTTCTAGAAATACGGGCGCGACGAAGGAATTTTCAAGGGGCGGGATGATATATTTTTCTTTTACTGCACGATGACGCGTATCGTCCCGGTTTTACGTGACCGGGAATCGCCGCACAGTCTGCGAGTACCGTGTGTTTACGACGAGTAACGTGACGCGCGTTAAACGAGTTCCACGGGCGGAGCATCCCGGGAACGAGTTTCGAATTGTCCTCGATAAGAGAACGTCGTGTAATTCGTAATTAAAATACAGAGTAATTTCCACCGGTTAACTTTTGTTAAAAACTTGGTCGCTATAAATCTGTAAGAGGTGCTGCTACATACATAAATCTAGCACGGGGCAACGTCGGTAAGCGGATAACTGCTCCTAAACTGCTAAACCATAACGGCCCGATGGCCTCGACGGTCGTTACAACGTTAACGAGGTTACAATTCTACGCACAATGTTCTTGTAACATGAAATTGGAAGTAAAATGAAATTCATTCGAAGCGAATTAAATATTCGAACGATTTTGATTTTCTACCACCATAGCAGTATTATTCATTACGCTAGCGCAGATATAAACCAGTTTTTCCAGTCGATACGTTCGCGAGATTCGAGGAGGAGATTTTCTCTCGAACGACCCGCTCGAGACAGAGTTTTATAACATCGTTCCGAATTTTCTATGTACATATAGCATCGACCATATACATCGAAGTAACGTGTGATCGATACTTTTTCGCGCGCCTCGTAAAACACGTGCAAATGCACGTAGAACCCTTGTGTATCCTCGTGCGTAAAATTACAGAGTCGAGCGTGCATCGGTGTATTTCCCTCGGTGTTTTTGCGTTCTCTTGTGTTCCCGGTGTTTTCCGTCGGTCTACCCCTCCAAAACCAACTCGAGACTGAAACTTTAATTGAGGGACGTTTGGGTATTTGCGGCACTGCGTGAATTTATGCCGCAAATGGACGAACGTGCAACTCTAAATGTTGGACCTCGCAGGCTAGCGCTACATCCGCGCAGATCGTGTTCCTTTCGTAATTATATGCGTAGTGCGGTTTGTCGGGTAGGTTTTAATCATTTGTTAACCGACTAACCGGAGTTAGAGAAAGTGTACATGGTTTTTTTTCCATTGCATGCTGTCCTGCTGGAGGAATTTAATCCACCCACGTGGAAACATTTGGTTTATCGATTAACCAATTTTTCGAAGGAAGCTATTTGAAAATATAGTTTGAAGGACTGAGATACAATAATACGATAAGATAGCAGTCGGACAGCTTTAGCTTTTCTCCGACCGAAGGAACGCTTTGCAGTCTGACTGTGATATGTATAGGTGAAAGTGGTGTTACGAATTCTGTGCCGCTTAGTTCCTCGAATCTGATTTTTGAGTCTGCGAGGCGTCAAACTGAGGTTCTCGAGGTGTTTTGAGCTAGTAGGACTCGATCAATGTCAATGCTAGAATCCTTAGACCGAGGAGTCTCGAAATTGGATCCTCGAGTCTGAAGCGTCTTAGGCTTTGATCCTTGGGGGTCTCTGTTGTCCTGGGATAATGAATTAGAGGATCCTCTTGTGGTTAGAGCCCTAAATTTCGCTCTCGATCTCTTGTTATCGAACGGTGTTTGTCGCAGCTGTTCTTAAATTTCAATCGAGAGCACGAAATAAACGGCGTTAAATTACCATGACGTATCAAAGCACGCGTGTTCGTGTAGCCAGGCATTGTCGAGCCGGTACATAAAGGACGCGGGTTCCTGCTATCCTCATTTTTCAGACGTCACAGTCACACTATGCGCTCGAGAATCTCCTTCGCTCCTTATATTCTCGCTCCTTGTACGAACGGTTTCCAGATGCAGCGAAGAAAATACTCTCCGAAATCCCGTTTTTCCTCTGGCATCGTTCCGCCCGCGAGAGTTTCTTTCGTTGCTCGTAAATCAGCGACGTAAATAGCACGCTCGAGGTCGCATGCACATTGGTTCTCGTGACTCGCGGCCATCGGGAAAATCGCCTTAATTAGAAAAACGCTGCGACGATCGACGCGTGCGCCAGCACGTGCGAGTTCGCGCCTACCGGAAACGGGGAAAACGCTTCCACTCTGTTTACGCGTTATATTCGATCGCGGCCGGCCAGCCGGCCGGGTGCTCCGTTCTTCGCGTAATTAACGCGAACGGAATCTCCGCTCGACCGAACCAACTTGCTTGATTAATGCACTTTAGAACCTGTCCCCCACTGCCCCTGCCCTCCCCAGCCCCTTCCCTTCCCTTCCCTTGCATTCCCTCTCTACCCCGTTCCGGAATTCGAGTCGATACGAATTTGCGGAACGATCGTGCAAAACGTGCGCTGCATCCGGGGAATTAAGCGCTCTTGTTTCGAAAACTAATTCGGAGTTTCGGCCCGTGCATAACTTCCCACCTGAATGTGTCGGATCATTTTGTGCGTCGAGGTTTTGTCTCGCCCCAGTTAATTTTATTTAATCAATGAATGTATGTGCGCGCACGCCGCACGGATTTCCTGTTCATCGAGTGCCCGCCTTTTTTTTTATCATTCCCACGAACGGATTAATTAGCCGTTACCAGACCGGTGAGCTCCGTTAACAAATATTCTTGCTGCCGCAATACCGAATTCTACGCGTTTCGCAATTTTAAGAAAGTCAAGCGACATGCCGAATGGCATCTTTTAATATTGTCCTCGATCTTATTTTTATAAGACAACAAACATTTTCTACATTTCACGTAGCCAATTTGAAGTTAGGTTTTCAGTTTGTTTTCAGTCCAACAGAAAAACATAGCACAGCGAATAAATCAGTCGTGAATTCTAGCCTTCGCTTGTAAGTTCTATATTTGCAGAGGTTCACAGTCCAGCGATTAAAATAGTATCAACCAGTATACACGCGTAGCAAAATAGTTTTCTATGTATCGTATCTTTACTTAGCAACGATTACGGATGTTTGCAATTATAAAAGGCGATATCGATAGAAAGCCGTTGCGAGTTGAAACGTCGATCGTTATGCAGACGATGCATTTTTTCGACCGAAGAGCTGATGCACATTGTTGAGACAGGATCACGAACGCATCACATTTTCCAGAACATACTAATGATTATGAATTAGCAATCGAATAGAAAGCCGTCGCGAAACGAGATCTCGATGACGCGGGTTCGACCGTCGATCGTTTTGCAGACGATGCATTTTTTCGACCGAAGAGCTGATGCACATTGTTGAGACAGGATCACGAACGTATCACATTTTCCAGAACACACAGGGTGGTCCACCTAAATGTGTACACCTAAATATCTCCTTTATTTGTGACGACATAACAAGTGTTTTTAATGCAATATAAATGGTATCACAAGGTAAATTTTTTGCAAATATTTTTTTTTCTCAAGATTATCTTTTCCGGAGTGTTCACTTTCATTTTCAAAGATTAAGGTCATTTGAAGGTCACGTTATTATACAAATCTGATTGTATTTTTTGCTCAGCTACACGGTGCAATAAAAAACAAATGCAGTTATGTGTCAAAAAACACCGATGACCTTGATGACTCCGAATTAAAAATTACCTAGGTACAAAAAATATTCGTGCCAAATATTTGGTCCATTGACACCATGCACATTACGTAACAAATAATTTTCGCATCACAATAACCTGAAGTATCACAATAAACGGACCACCCTGTATACTAATGATTATGAATTAGCAATCGAATAGAAAGCCGTCGCGAAACGAGATCTCGATGACGCGGGTTCGATATCGTCGATCGTTATGCAGACGATGCGTTTTTGCATTTCTCGAGTTGCGATGCTCGAGAACGATGAGCAGGGCGACTCGAAGGGGAGGGACTAGTCAACATTGTTGAAATGGGAGTCAAAAGAGAAAGTCGATGGCAGTGTGCAGGCTCGTCGGCCAGACGCAGACGTGTCCGCGGGTATAAACGCATTTATAATTGTATGCGGCGCGCCGCACGGCTGTATGCATTAGCGCATGCCAACTAAACTCGAAGCAACTCGAGCTCCGGTGACAAGTGCCCTCGTGGCCGGCGCAACTGCGACGCGGGGGACCAGTTATTACTGTCATAGACACGCGCGCCCCGCCCTTCCTGCTCCCATCCACCCCCGCGCGTTCTGCTTCCCATTCCGCTGAAGCTCCTCGCCGGAGTACCGAATCAACGGGGTGTTCGCCATCATCCCCTCGCCCCGCGATCGAACATTTTAGTTAGTTATATATTGTGTTTTTACGTCGCATCGACTACTTTAGGTCATTAGCGACGACTTATATATAGCTTATAACTATAGCTTATATAACTATAAACTTATAACTATAATCTATAACTAACTTATAGCTATAGGACCGACAGTTTATTAAGGTGGGTTCCGAACCACCTGGGCGGCTACAGTATGAATCACTTGAGAAAAATCTCAGAGGTGACGGCGGGATTCGAACCCGGGACTACGAGTTCGCAGTCGCGAGTCTCATCCACTGAGTCAAACATTTTATATCCGAATAATCGGTACAGTCGATAAACCGGACGGGAATCGTTCCGTAAAATCGTTTTATGGTCGCTAATGACACAGATGTTGATATTACGACCGGTATAAATAAATACATTGAAAAAATAAATCGTTTTAAAACCTAGCCGATTTTGTACGCTATGCTACTTCGAGAAGCCGAAGAGACCTTTCTTTGTAAATTTCTAAAGCGCTGCGAGAAGGCCGAAACACTCGAACATGCCGAACAGAACAGAATTCAGCTTTCGTCGTGTGGGACTTGAAAAGGGAAAGCGGTAGACACTTAAGGGTGCCATAAATTAGTCCTCGGTACTGCGTCGGGGTAAAAGGTCTGTTTTATGTCACGGATAGCGTTCATTCGTTTCGTTGCACGTTTGCGGGCCACATGTTGTTCCAATGCACTCAAATACGGTGAGTTTGATGTTTCTCGAAATTTTTTACACTTACATTTTCATCACCGATGTATACTCTCTCGAGTCCGGGGAAAACTAATTGGACGAACAAGCGAATCTCGTACAGCTCGCGATTCAAGGTATGTATTAAGTGGAGGTACGGGTCGACGAGCACACGGGTGCATCGGTCGGAGTTTGTTTTGACAGTGCGGATGAGTAATGCGAGCGAAAGTTGCTCGGAAAAATAGTGTTAGTCAGGAGAGGGTGGTGTATTCGGAACTATCGCGGTAGACGATCTAAGATTGATCTATATTAGCAGCGTTTTTTCTGTCGGTGAATTCCCATTTGCAATGAAAATGTCGATGAGAGGACGGATAAACGAAACAACATGGGTAGCCAACGAATTGGAAAAACATATACGGAGGGAGAGAAGGTGTGCAGCGACCGGTGCTAAGGTTTTAAGGTAGTTCGCTCGTAGGAAGAGAGCCAAGAGTGTCCTTGAAGGCAGGACGTGAAAGGAGCCGAGCACTGAAACGCGCATCGAGAGCTAACGGTATAGTTACGATCCGCCGTGTGAGACAAGAACAATCGGAAACGGTACGGTGTTATGGATTGTCCCACCTGGCAGACACTTCGCACGGAAAAACCTGCGAGAAAACAATGACACAACCTCCTATTATTCGCATGGAGCACACGTACACGTCCGCGCGCACGCTCCAACGATCCACCGGTTCGAGAAAAACGAAAGTATCGCAGGGAGAGGTGGAACTAGATCGAAAATCGGCTCTGTTTGGAAGAAAAGACTCGTTTTCCGGATAATGACAAGCGTCGTGTAGGGGTCTGAAGAGCTTAACCCTTTGCACTCGGAGCTATTTTAACTCAACAACGAAAGATTTTTCCATTCTAGAATATTTCCATTCTATAGAATTTTTTTTCATTTTTTTGCGTATGAAACTGATACAATATCTCATGTACAGTAAACGCTCGTTCGTTGTCCAAAGGCCGGGGGTTTGAGCGGACAACGAGCGTGCCCCGACATGCTTTTTGATTTATGACTGCGTTTAGATATCGCGCCGACCGCGCCAAGCGAGACTTCAATAGAAAGCCGAACACAGAAAAAGAAAGAATGAAATACGTTTCGCGTGACTGTCCGCGTCTCTTTCTTTCCGATGCGCTGTTCTTCGTTGCCTTCGAAACTTTAATGGTCGATAAAACCACTTAATACAGTTCAAATGATATCGTGTTTGGTGTCATTTTAATCAGAAAAATGCCAGAAATAAGGTAGTGAAAGTCCCATAAACAAATAATGAACATTAAGAGATTTGTAAAATCGATTCCTTAGTGTAATATGTAAATGTCTAGTAGTTTATTAAATACGAACAAAAATAATAATGTGAACAATATTTTTAAGAATAACACAGCAATTTTCAGCGGTGCCTCAGAGTCGCCATCCGAGTGCTAAGGGTTAATAAATAATAACAAAACATACCGGTCCGAGCGTTTTCCGTCGGCGCTGTTTCGGGCAATAAAAGTCAGTCGGAGCTCGGCTTCGAATTTCCATGAGCTCCGCGCTCTGTTACTCCGGAAGAAATACAGCGACGCGAAAGAATGTATGTAGGAGCCGTGGGGGCTGATCGGAACAAAGATGAGAGGACCAGATGAAAGACAGAGGGCCAAGGGTTTCCTCGACCTTTCTCGTGTTTTCTTCTGTTCTTTTTCGATCCCTTGTCTTCTCCACACTCGTCTCGCGACGGATGCACGCGTGTGTTGTCGTTCGCAGAACTTAGGTCGAGAGCACAATGCTTCTCTCGTTTATGAGAGGGATCCTGAGGTAGGTTTACGACTTCGGGTCGGCTCGTAGACCCGACGCTGTGGGACGAGGGGCGGTCGTATACGGTCGGCCCGGCCGAGTCTGGACGAACACGGGGGAAAAAGCGATCTTCGAAATTTCCTGGCCGAGTCGTCTCTTCTCGACCGATATTCCAAAAATCCCGAACGCTTAATTGCCCTCCGCCAGCCAACCAACCAACCAACCAGCCATCCAGCCAGCCAAGCTGTTTACTCTGTTTTCTCCCCCCATTTTTATCGGCGTCCTCTCAGCAGGGGGTGGAATCGAGTTCCCAAAGGGTCCGCGGAGAAATTTCTCCCGTCGGCGCGGGATCGATCGCTCGACCGTGAGGAAGGATTTCATAAGTTTGCCTTTCGAGGAATAATAATCGGGCCGATCGATCGCTTCCCCCGGTTGTCACCATCGTTTCTCTCCGGTCGTCGGTCCCCTTTTTCTCTTTTTCGAAAAGCGTAACTCTCCGAGCAGTGGAAGTTCGGATTTAAAATTTCGCCGTTGCCCCGGAGGGTGAACGCAACGAATCGAAAGTAAAACTCTCCGCAAACTAGTCTGCTCTCTTTACTCTTTCACTCTCTTCTTCTCTCGCGTAGAGTACAAGTGGTTCGCACCACTGGGTTCTCTCCTTGCACACGCTCGTAGAGACAGTTTCCTCGTTACGACGATTTCCTCATCGGCCGCCGATCGAGGCCTGGATCGTCGCGTACCATGAAGAATCCTTGTCGTGCGTTCGTCTGATTGCTCCGACGGGTTACGTAACCGATACGTAATTTTCTGCTGGCTGCGATGTCGAGTTTCGCCGCATCCTACCTCGATGGTTCTACCTACTGTGATTCATTGTCGATTGGAAATGTGAAAAATGTTACTATTCGAAACACTCGTGGGGGAAACATTTGCAGAAAGCAGCAAGGACAAATTGTGGAATATTTGAGAATTTTTATGAAAGTTTGAAGATGCGTATATACAAGGTGTCCTAGACCACCCGTCCACCCCTATTAAAATGGTGGAGAGTGATTTTTATTGAAAACTAAAAAAAATTTAATAACTAATTCGGGTACGCCCTATCGAATGGTGGTAGTTGCAATTTCCGGTGCTAACCGGAAATAGGATTTTCAGACCGGAAGTCGTTTTCTTATGGGACCTGATATTTTTTATTGCATATTCAGATTGCACGCAAAAAAAAATAGAAGTTTTCCATAGTTTATTTCTGTTAAGTTGTTTATTAATCTATTTCAGAGCAGGTATTGTCCTTTACTGTTTGTCCTGTAACTTGTGCAAATTCATTATTAAAAATTAAATCTTTAATTTCAAAAATGTGAATTCATACATTGGAGTTCATTTTCTGTCCAATGTAAGCATTTTCCAGAAAAATGTACGAGACAAAACTTTTATTATTTTTTTCATACAATCTGAATATGCAGTGAAAAATACCGGATCCCATTTAAAAAAATGTCTTCCGGTCTGTAAATCCTATTTCTGGTTAGTACCGGAAATTGCAACTACCATCATTCGATAGAGCGTACCCGAATGAGTTATTAAATTTTTTTTAGTTTTCAATAAAAATCGCTCTCCACTATTTTAATAGGGGTGGACGGGTAGTCTAGGCCACCCTGTACACAGCGTGTCCCACGTAACAGTTTTCATGATTTTTTAAGTATGTACTTGCGATAATCTGACAAAAAATATTTTGAACAAAAGCTGATAAGTTTTCGATTTGCTATACATTGCAATAAAACAAATGTTCGAAAATTTCTTTGTTTTATTATTGTCAAGGCCACCTTCATTTTTTTAAATGGCACTTCAAGGTAATCCGAAGGTCAATGGTATACTAGATCGTTGAATTCGTCTTGACACGGGCTGTAATACCGTTAAGTCAAAAATACAAAGTGCTATTTAAAAAAATGAAGGTGACCGTGACAATACTATAAAAAAAATGTTTTTCGTACTTTTTTGTCGCAATATATAGCCAATCGAAAACTGATCGACTTTTGTTGAAAATATTTTTTGTCAGATTATTGCAAGTACTTAAAAAATCGTGAAAACTGTTACGCGGGACACCCCGTATATATACAAGTCATTGGGGTTTCGTAAACTTTGCGTGGGAGTTTTTGCAGAGTGCAGAAGAGTGCGACTGCGATAAGCGAATTAGAAGTATGAGAAGTTAATGTGTTTCCCGGGTTCAGCCAGTTGTATATCCGCCACCTTTCTGTATTATATTCTTAGGGAAAGGAATATATCGTCCTTCGGGGACGCATCTGTTGCGGGGTCATAAATTTTCACCCCCGTTTTCGCGGCACCACCTTTCATTCCCTCTCTCGCGAGCGCGCGCGCGCACGCTGGTTCTCTCCCCTCGGTTTCGGGGCAGTGCGACCGTTCGTCCGCGACTCGTAAATCATCCTGATCACAATTTTTCTAATTTGATTCCCCCTCCTCCCCCCGGTCGACCGTTCGGTCGGTCGGTCGGACGGATTATCGGTCCACGTCACGATCCGACGGCCGCATAAATGTTACTAGACCGCCGGCAAATTGCTTCGGACCTTCGGAGGCCGACGGGTTCTCCCTCGGAACCCGAACGCGCTCTCTCGCGGTAATAGTAGTTATCGTCCCGAGGAGAAAAAGCGACGAGAAACATTGAATTTGTAATGCGCCCGGGATGAAATAAGAAATTCAATTTCGATTTTAATCGGAGATAAAGAATCGGACGAGAGATTCCTCTGGAAACGACGAGAGACACGGACGACGGATACGCGAAGATAATTTCAACGTTTGGTCTCTCTCTCTCTCTCTCTCTGCCGCTCCTCGGGATCCAGCCCCGGCTACGTCGGAAATGATGTCTATTCTCAGACCCGTAACGAGATTCGCGTCGTTATAACCGAATGTTTTATTTATAACCGATGATCCCGCAGCCTGCATTCGTAATCCGATGCACTTAAACGATCAATGATATTCGCGTTCGAATCGACTACCCGAGCAACGGTCCTGCCGGTGTACTTCCGTTGCAGTCGAGACCCCGGAAAAATTCATTAAACCTTTAAAACCGTCTCATTACTCCCATGACGATCACGTTACATTGAAATATCGATAGCCGGCTGATTGCATCGCTTATTTACCGTACATTCGATCATACTCGTTTCCCGTACCCGGCCGATCATCCGTTAGTCATCGAGCAACACAGGAAATGACAGACTGAACTTGTGCTAATCCTCGACAATCTCTCAATTTTGTATACTCTACAGAGAATTTAGTACATGCCATGTTCAAATGTCCAAATTTCCTTGCAAAAAGAGAAAATTGGAAACCCTTGCGAATCGATCTACATCTCCCGCGTCTTCTGTACGTGTCAGAAATCTTCGAAAAGTTCTTCTGAAATTGATCGGTTTCACTTTACGCGCATAAACTCCGGCAGAGTCTCCTCGCGACAGATAGATATACTCTCGCAGAAATAATAACTGGACAACCGCAGTAAATTCTAACGGAAGCCAGCAACCCGAGCTCCCTGTTTACCCAGTTCATCGAGGTAATCGGTTTCCATTCGACGGCGCGGCGGCGCTCGTAAAATGAGTCTTCAAGGAAGCGAGTTTACATAAACATCAGCTGTTTAATAGCGCCACGTAACCGGTAGCACGTTGATAACGTGACAGCGGATTTGTCCCGTTCGTCAAACGTGTCGGGGGCAGACCGTTCTCGGAGGGGGTGAGATTTTATCGACGCAGAAGGGGGAGAAGTGAGAGAGAGACAAAGAGGAGTGGCCTGTGAGGAGGGGAGGGAAAGAATTAATGATAATCGACGGAGGCAGAGCGAGCGAGAAGGAGAAGGAGAGAGAGAGAGTGAGAGAGAGAGAGAGAGAGAGAGTGAGCCGGTATCCTTCGAAGGTCTGGTTCAGGGCTGGCCTTCTGGAAGGATACATACAACGGTATGCCGGCGGCGATGGCGATGGGCGATGGTAATATCGATTTAGCAAAGGTTCTTCTTCGCCTCCTCTGCCTCCTTACCTCTTGTATATACTACGTGCTCCGTAACCGAGATAAACTTCCACCGTACTTCTCCAACCTCCTCCGCCTCCCACTCATCGTTCCTCCCTGCTTCCCCCCCCCCCCCTTCGTCCTATCCTCGCGCCGACGGTACTCCCTTCGTTTTATCTGGTTATTTATTTCTCGTTGCTCGGTTCTTTACCCGTTACGCGTTCCCAGCTTCTTTCGCGAGCTCGGCTTGCTTCGCTTTTAATGCGCGCCGTTCGTAAAGAGCATGAACCAGCGGACCGGAGGGTGAACAATAATTAGGGTCTGTCGAGACCATTTTCGGTTCATTAAAAAGTCATGAACGGTCCTCTCTCCACCTGACTGTCTGTCTCTCTTTCTCGTCCTTTTTTTCCAGCCCCGCTGCGCCGCGCCGCGCCGCGCCTCGCCGGGCCGCGTCGGGGGCCCCCCTGTTCTCTACCACCGAGGAAGATGTTCCACGCGATTAGCGTACCCGGCGATGCTCTATCGGCCGCTACGCGCGCGGGCAAATCGATACGTTGTTTATCGTGTCGTACGCGCGGCTGCAGACTCGCGTGCTACGTGTTGCTCGATTGTTGATCGAATCTGTGCTAACGTTTGCCCTGCCCAGACTACAGGCACACGCTTGTCCGACAGCGTCGACTTCTCCGCAGCTTTGGAGCTTCTTATCTCCTCGCGGAATTGCTCGATGAAACAATTACCGTGGCTTCATTATACTGTGCATGTAGAATACTCGCTCGTTGCCTCGTTGGGATCGGAATTTCAAGCAAGATCCTAGGTACAGTAAAGTCGCGATCCAAGCCGATTCTCGGTTCTGTGCTGTGACGTAGATCGTGAGGGGATACTATTTTTGTTGAACTTTTGTTCTTTTTACGTTGCACAGCCACCACAAGCAGTGCTCTCTTGTACTAGGGCAGGTTCTATACTTTCAACACCCTGTACTCTAATAATATAAAACTTTAATAATATATATAAACTCTGCACGAATATAAATAAGCAGTCTTTACTTCGCGTGTCTACTCTACGAGCTCGCACCTTTCTGCCGGTTCTTCTCTCACCCGCGCATACCACGCCACTCTCTTCTCTCACACACACACACACAGTCGATATGTTACAGCGCGATTACAATCTCCAACAATTTTAACATGGATATGTTTTAGGGCTGGGGGTCATTCCAAAATTTGCGTGACGAATACGTGACAAATACGTGACGAATACGTGGCAAATACGTGACGAATACATTTTTCCATGAAGTGAAGAAAATTTCGGGATGGAAGGTTTATGACTGCGTCGACCGTTTGTGGCCGCGTCGACCGCACCGAATGTAGAAAAGGACAGAGCATGTAAACAGAGACCGCGCGGCCGAAAACTTACTCCGTACCGTCAATTAAACCACGAAATACAGTTGAAATTATATCGTGTTTAGTGTAATTTTAATCAGAAAAATGCCACAAATAAGTTGGTGAAAGTCTCATAAAAAAATAATGAAAGGCCCCTGAGTTGCCTGCTTCTCCCACCAACCTAGTCGACTATGTAGGGACGTATGATGTGGCACGAGGCACCGCTGCGCAGCGAAGGTGCGCGCTGCACGAAAGAGTGGTTGGTGGGGGAAGCTCCGCGGATCCTTCTTGACTGCGGCAGTTAAAAACAGTGTCGCCAGGTCGAGAAAATCGAGGGGAATACAGGTACCCCCTCTCTGATGGCAAGAGTCGTAATATGTGACACGTTGCGCGTGCGCGACGGGGATTGAGTGGGACGTGGTGCTGGAATGGGATAGTGGAAGGGGAAAAGTAGCGGAGTAAATGAGTCCGAATTCGGACTCATCTGGCGCCACTGGTCAAAAATGCCCATCACTGGGGTAGGCGAACGCGCTTAGATCGGCCACCTCCGTCGCGCTTAGATCGCGACTTACCTGTATTTGCAATGAACAAGGTGTTCGATCAAAATCGCATGAGATTTCACATACCTGTAACTCCCCCATTATTGAATCGTAGTCGCGGTTAGAATACGAATGAGAAACTACATAATACCTTCCGTTATGAATGTACAGGTAAGTAAATCTACCGTGTAATTAATTCGAAAATTTGATAAAATTCTATAAAAGAATGTACACATTGTACCGAACCGATCAAATAAAACCATTTACGATTGTGTTCACGGACGAGCAGTTTTCCCGAGGCAGCCGGATAACGTACAACGGTAGAAAATTGCAGTAGCCCCGACCGTTCTGCCGCTAATAAAGGTTTGTCCGAGGGGGTTAATAGAATTATCCAGTGAAATCTTCTCGGAGGAATCGGTCCCGATCCGGCGTTTCCTCTTCATTTCATTAGATCGGTTAAAACGGCTACCGCGGAAATTCATCGATCGCCATTCGGGCCGGATTCGAGAGTTTAGGGGATCAGGAGAGCGCGCGTGCTCGATCGATTTTCGTTAGGTTCGAACTTTGCCCGCCCAAGGATAACGAGAAGTTACTGCTCGGGTGTCGCCGTGGAAATAGCGAGCTGCCGTTTCGGCGTCGTTTTATCCTGTGTCGGAGTCGGTAAAATCCGCAGAAGCCTTCCGCGGCGTCGCTTTGAAATATCAGCGCCGTTTCGGCGCACCGTTTCGTTTCATAACTCAAACCACCGCGCCTTCTACCGGGGTCCGGCCGGCTGCGCGCTTGTATTTCTTGCGAGTATGTATCGCGGGATTATCGATACGTTTCCCAGCGAGGCCGCGCGTCGACGATTCGTCGAGCCGGGGCGAGGGGGGCTCGATCGGCGGGGATCGTGCCGAGAAATCGACGCACTTTTTCGCCCGGCGAACGCGCGAATCGCCCGTGATTTCGCGAACTTTCCTCGTCCGGCTATCGAACGATACCGAGAGTTATGCTTCTTGCTCCGCGAGGCTCTTGCTCTTGCGTCCACTCGCTAAACAGGTTCTCATTAGATGATTGATGACCGGAGCCGATCTTTGAAAGTCGATTACTCGTAGATTATATCGTTATTAATGCAAGTGTCTTTATCGCGGATCGATGTTTTCTACTTAACTTGGTCCTTCGTTTTTCTTTTACTCGAAATCTTGCGATATTGAACCGGTACCGTTGCGAAAGCATTAGAGTATATGTGGTCGTGTTCGTAATCGAACGTGAAATTTATTTTCCACAAATAATTATACGATGCTCTGTTAGGAATTTTGTTGTGGAAGTGACCGAGCAACTCTGCTTGAATAAAAAAGAGGTATTAACAAAATTATAATGTGCGTGCACGCGGTGACGAGAAAGAGACAGAGATTTTTCTAAACAATTTAAATCAACAGGTGTCGCTGTAAAACTGAAACTCTAGACGAGTGTCTACGGAGAAAACGCGCGCATTACAAAGCGATACAAATATAATTCCAACATGCTCTTTAGATGTACATTTTTCATTGGGAAGATCAACTGAACCGAGCAGAAATGCTCGATCGTGCATAGTGTTTGTTCCACGAAGATCAGTTGACTTTTTCCAGACAATACGGACCGCGGGAAAACGTATTAATCTCGACAAATGTTTACATACAAAAATGTTGAGAAATTCTGCGACGATCGAAATAGATATGGAGTCCCCTTTCGCAAAATACGGTGGATTTTTATATACGATATGTCTAGCGAAATAATGATTCTTCAACAGCCGTACTTGTAATAGGAAATTTTCGAAGGTTGTAAATTTCATTCCGAAATTTGACGGTATTCAAGCTACTCGAAATCTCGGTAATCCCGATGTATTATGTGGCGAAATGCTTTCGGTAAGAGGAGTTCGATCCCGAGAAGAGTTTCCTAGATTCTCTGGATTACCGAAAGTTTCGGTACTGTCATCGAAGTCTTGTTCAATGATAGGAGAACGTTGAATAACGATGCGAAAGACGTTTCTCAGGCTGGAGAGCATCCTCGTCGAAAACCGAATCGCGCGAAGTCATCGAGCGCGGTCCTATAAGGAGGATAAAACATGTTGCGAGGCTGAACGATAAACTTGTTCCGTCGGAGCATCGTCGGAGCGCAGCGACTCGTACAACAATTTGCTTAGGATAGCGACAGGAATAGAGACAGGAAGGAGGAGATCCCGTGGGAGAGAGGCAGGAGTAAATGGGAAAGAGAAAATTACGTCTGGTGGCGGGCCTCGGCTCCGGAGAGAAACGGGGAAGACTCAGCCTCCCGTCTTTCCTCCCGTTCCCCCGCTATTGTCCCCTTCGCGACTCGCTCTACGGCAAAATCGTACTAGTAATGAGGAAGCAAGTCCTCGTCTCGGGAATTAGAACCTTTTACCATCTGTCTCTCTTTTTCCTGTTCCAGTCGTGCGAGCGACAACGTTTCGTTGATTTTCAAACTGTGCTCTCTTAGCTGCAATTCTTTATGCGGATGCATTCGTACGGGTTAATTTCATTCACGATTCGATAGCGAGAGTTTCCGATCACTCGTCGTAATTTCTCGATTATTTTTAAGCTGCTGAAAAATCAATGGAGATGGAAAAAACTAAATATGAAATGCAATAATTTTCGAAAGCAACGATTAACGATAGGTAATAGTTGGATAATGATCTTGGTAGTAGCTGGCTGAGAGCAGTGCGGACTAAACCGAGCAGAAATACGTTTTTCGACGATTCATGGAACGATCTTCGTGTTTTCATCGCCGATTCGCTCATTGTCGCGTTTAACCTTAGACCTTTAAACCCTATCTGAGCGCGCGCAACGGCGCGAGCGAAGTTTCAACACTTTAACGACGTTATAACCGTTGTGTTTTATCACAGCCACGCGTTCCTAAACTGTGCCCGTAACAAATTTAGTGGCTCTGTTCAGTTCACCCTCTGCTCGTTGCGAACGGGAAACTCGCCCGATCAAGAAGAATACTACCGCAATTTCACTTCTCGCGATAAAATAATCTGCCTCGACATAGCAAGTGAAATAACTCGAATTTCATACGTATGCAAGTTTTTACGTTCGTCGCTGCCTTTTGGGGGCGTTGCGATCATTACTTATTCCATTCACATTAGATCAATTAATTATCGCGCGCCTACGAGGCCTGATTTCTTTAAATCCTCCGCCTGTAAAGCGGAATTGAATTATTCTCAATATCTTCTCGAAAAATTTTAATAATCGAGTGACAATCGGTGTATCGTTCGATTACTCGTAGCGAAAAATGCCCGTGTATTCTAGATAAATTTCAGTTAGTCAAATTGGTTTTTAGAACCGTTCTATTTGAATTAGGGATACGCGGCAATATTTTTACGGGACGTTTATGCGTTCGCAGCGTATGTAAATCTCGAAAACTCGTAAAACACAAAATGAGATTCCGAATTTGCATAAAGTTCCGCAGTAAAACATTTCAGAAGCGCGCGCGCGCGCCCGTCTCGTGGATTTAAATCGTCCGTTCGAAATCTGTCCGGGAAGGAATCTTTGCGAGAAAACGGTAGTGCGCGGTTATTCGAGTAGCATTGTTATCGTCGCCGGGATACTATCGCTCCTGACGTCATCGTTACTCCGTGAACGCTGTTGCGATCCGTCGTCGACGAGGCTACAAAGAAACGAACAGTGCCACTTGTATGGTCCGCACGATAGCCCCGGCTGTGTATTGAAGTCTCGCGATATCACCGTATTTCCAGCACGGAACGCGATAATCCGTTGATAAAACGGCGTCCGATTACGCGGTGACGAACGTGCATAGTCGATTCCCGGCAAACCGAGTCGGGTTCGACGCACAGAAACTCCCGCGGGAGAGGAGCCCGATTTTTTGGCAGCCGTGAAATAATAAAAATAGTTGCGCCGTGGTAATGGAATCTCCGCCTGCTGGCAACGGGATCGAACGTATTAATAGCCGCTGTATTTTTGGCCGGCGAAAAATACGAGAGCCGTGCGACTCTTGGGTTTTTGTTTGAAAATTCGGCCGGAGTTAGATCGGACAAATCGAATCGCCCTGAATTTGTTGCCGTTCCACGACCGAGAAATTTACCGTCGCGTGTCGATTCACTTTTCCGACGCGACGTGTATGTCGGCGATTCTTCACGCGACTGCGACTGGAAACACAATTGTTTCGACATTATCGAGGAAAAACTTCTACTCTGAACACTATTTACTGTACTTACCTTTTCATCGCATATATTATTTATTTACGTTATTCGTCTGCTTCAACGTAATGTTTTTAACAAAGTTCGTTTCTCCATTCGACTACGCTTTCGGCAGGAAAAGTTGTGTGCAATCAAAACGTCGTTTGGCTGACATTGAATTCTTGAGCGAATGAATTGTTCTCCGAAGCTCTTTTTTTGTAATGCATAAACAACGATACGGTACAATAGATTTCATTGATCTTGACGAGACAAGGTTTACCAGAATGAGGAACCAAGAACGAATATTTCGGTGATTTCAACGCGTGGCCTGAAGCGAGCTCATAGCGCGAAACAAATCTAGTTGAAAATTCTAGAGCACGTAAATTAGTTTTTCTCGAGATCGAGGCTCCAAACAAAAAAATGTTGTTCCTTCTTTCCGACTTGTTTTTCTCAATCGCCGCCTGCACCACGATTTCGGAATCACCCTGTAGATACGCATTCTCGAAAGGAAAAGATGTAGGATAATGAAATTGATAAACTTTTTAAAATGGAGTGCAAGAAAAAAGTGACGGGATAAATTGTTTTTCTTTTTTTTTCGTCGCGCGTATTTCAGCTGGACCGAAAAGTTGGCTGGTCGCGTCTGCATAAATTGCGAGGGCAACTCGTGACCATTTAGAGAGATCTCGCGCGCGCGCGGCACGGAACTCCGCGGAAAGTCTGCAGTAGCAGCGCTCGGTTGTTCCAGCTTTTGCTAACTCATTCGCGGTCGCGCGATAACTTCTAACCGTCCATTCTTTCTCCGGCGGCGGCGGCGGCGGCGGATATCGTTCCCCGGCATCGTATCGAGGCGTGCTCGAGCGCGCGAGCGCGCGCGTCCATGAATAAGAACCTGCACGCTCGCCGTCACGAGTGTGTTTCGCTGTTTACGAGCCGTTGGGTAATTAGTTTCAAGGTTACGCTAGTCATGCATACAGAAACTCGATCGAGATCGGAGCGGCTTTATCGCCGAAGCACTCGAATCAGCTGTGCGCGCGGCGGTCTACTATGTCAGAGATAAAGATGTCGGAACCGTGGGGAAACGTAGCCGCGGCGAGCCTACGGTTATTTATTTATTCCATCGAAATGCCGAAGGGCAAAGACGACGATACGGTCGACGTAACGAAGCGAATCGATTTGCGTGTTCGCTGCGTTTAATTAGAGGAGAAAGGGATTCCGTGTTTGCGTGTAGCCCGCGTTGATGGCCGGGCTTAAATATCGACGACGACGGAACGATGTCGGTTCGCGTCGGTTTAAAGAAAAGAATATTATTTACGTCGATTGCGCACGGTTCTCGAATTCTTTGGAATTTTAATCGGTAGGAATATCGGCTGTGGTATCTCGGTCGGACGGAGCAGCGATACACGCGATTCCATTTCAGTTCATTTGCGAAACAAGAAATTGTTTTACTCTCGAGGCAGGAAATTAGTCAACCATCGTTCTTCGACCGGGCTTTTCGTCAAATTCTAAGGACACCGCTATGTCTCCAAAACAAACATTCCCGGTTCAACAAACCGTGATTATACTGTGTATATACATAGAATGGTTTTTCTGATCTACTGTCAGACTTGTCTACACACAAACGCGTCCCAATATTTGTCTGCTTCGGAGTGCTTCGTATCTCCGCCCATTCATTTCAGGACGATGTTCAACGCGTTTCTTCAGACAATGCCGTTCCCGTACAAAGACCTTCGTCGGCTGTTTATTATTGTGCTCCTTCGAACAGGCTGATAAGCTATTGTATCATGGATTTCGGAGGACGACGCCTCGCTAGAGTATAATTCGAGATCGATTAACTTCCCGTAGCTTCGGTTTTTTCGCTGCGCAATCCTAAACTTCTCGGAGATAGCGCGATGGTTACGACAGAGTTGTAATGACCGCTCGCGCGAGTAATTGAAGATTAAATATGAGGTTTTGCGGTATGAATAAAAAGGTGCGATCAGATATTAGAGTAACATTAATATTCTCAAACCTCTTTCACCTCCGCTTTCCACCGGGGTTCATTTATAAAACACTGCACCGGCTATTTCTCACCGCGATACCCTTCGAAAATAAATCATTCAAGGATACAATCTACATATTGAATTTGTCCCTTCCATTCACGATTTCCACAATAGACGAGGAATTTTGCTCGGTGAGCCATTGACAACATGCCAGAACGGTGAAATATACCTCCGTATCGAATTAATATAAATCCATCTAACTAGATGTCGAATAAAGGACAGAAAGAACCAACAAAAACTTTCGAACAGATCAGACAATACCACGAAGAACTGCTATACCGGGCTCCCGCGGGATCTTTTCATAAATCACAGCGGCGCGACGCGGCGGCCACCATTGCCGAGTTTCCTGCACCGGAGCCGTACGATGCACCGCGTTGCAGATAAAGATACCGAACGATCGTCCGGACACGCATTCGAGATCCTTCAGCGGCGCGTTAGGTTCGTAGCACCCTTGCACGTCCTCTTTCTCTCTCTCTCTCTCTCTCTATCTCTCTCTCCCTCCCTCTCTCCGACCCCCGTCACGGAGAGTCGTTATTGGATTCCAGTTTCCCGACAAATTAACAAGTGTGCTCGCCCATGGTGTACATAAAGTCCGTTTCGCCGGGCTTTATCGTAAGCGCACGGTAATTACACGAGAGGCCGGCTCGTAGCCTGTCGAGGTTTGCACGCTGGTTCGTGACGGTGTTGGATAACCAGCCTCTGTCAACCGTGAATCATAAAAACATCCAGCGATAAGCGATCTCGTTCGAAAAACAGATTACTCATCGCCACACTGATTTTCGGTCAAACGAACTTTCTTTCCGACAGTCTCCTAGACCCGTCCACCGAAAAACAGAGCTGAGTCATCGTTCGACCCTATTTCTGGGGCCGCCAGACAAAGCGACGTGAGTCATTTTTTAACCCTTCCGTCGATAAGTACAATTTTCTTCGATGTCCAATTATACTGGTTTTTTTCTTAGTCTTGCAGGTAATTTCTAACCCCTGTGAAATTTTTTGTTCGACTAATTTCATCTACCGCGTTGCAACAGAACTGAAAGTTTCTTCAATTTCTTTCGAACTTTCAGATTTTGTGGACTAGATATACAGGGTGTCCCGTAACTGTATGTAGAATAAAATTTTTTCATATCACGCTCTACTTTCGAAAAAAATAAGTTTGAAAATTTATCGAGTACGCGTGTACTTGATTTAGCTTCAGTTCGACGGATTTCATTGTAGATCACCTTCATTTTTGGACAGATTTCCAGAATTCGTCTAATTTATGAACTATTGGAAGCGATGGCCACGGTGCTGCAAACATAACTGTGCTTTCCTTATTAAATTGCATCGAACGTTTATGTAAATTTTCAAACTTATTCTTTTCGAAAACAAAGCGTCGAATGAAAAAATTTTATTCTACATTTTCGATTCAATTTTTCACGTAGAATCACCCCTTACTCGCTTGTACCACCAGTTACGGGGCACCCTGTATATCTGATTACTAGGCTGCGGATCTTTATGCATGTAGGATTTATGGGGCTTCACACAGATAACACACTGTATTTAACAGTTAACAAGTATAAGTTTATTTGTATAAGTCAATATCTCTAAAGCCTTTACACGTGTTTTCATACCGATCGTCGACCAAAGACTCGATCGTCTTCTCGCCAACGCTCGCCGGCCCGGCAACCGACTCGGCCCGAAGACACCCGAGCTTACCCGAGCCTCGCACGGAAGACGCGTGCAGTTGTATGGTGTTTTCCATTCCAACAATGCATTTATAGGAAAATTGAGTAGATGAAATTCAAAATTGTAGGAATATTTTCTATTTAAATTATTAAGGAAAGAAATAACATTCTCTCTATTTAGTTACTACTCCTTGCAATTTTTCATTTTGACTAAAAATCCGCAGTCTACCGATCACACTAGTAACGCATATTAGGCAATTAAAAATACGTGTTCTTAATGCAGTACCTTATGCCACTGGTACGCGTCAAATTAAAGAATCCCTGTTTTAATTAAGAATCTCTATTTCGCGTGTAACACGAGGAATGCAGACCTTCAAATACTCGAATAACCGTGCATTAAAAATGAAATGAATAGCAGAACGAGTACGTTTTATACACGCGAAGTAAAGATCTCTTGACATCCGTTGAACCTCTCTTGCAAAACCTTTGTTCCCGTATCATTTTATTCTCGTTCTTTTTCCGGAATTCTGATTAATTCCACGCGTCTTTGTACTTTTTATTTCGACTTGCAAACTTGTCGTACCATTTAAAACTTTCAAGGGTAATTTTCATTAGCAAGAGTCTGCTTGAAAATGCGTTCGTTGATGCGCTCGCATAAGCAGCTCGTTATTATTATTACGTAACTCCCGCGTCGCCTTGCCCTACACCCACGAACCATGGTCGCAACTAGTCGAGGGCAGAAATCGTAACTGCAAGCTTCTCTCTCGGTGAGACGAACGATCTCCGTTTCCAAGAACACGGGGTATAATTTCCGATTACGCCAACTCGTTGGTATCGTCGCGGACCGTGAAATCGTGTATCCGTCGGCGCAAGGCTGAAACAATAAAGTCCGCCGATACAAATCACCGGTGAATTTCATCCGGACATTCAACGCCGGTCATTGTTGGGTACGTACACCCAGTGTACGTACACGTACGCGAAGTTTATATTGCAAGCGTGTGCGCGCGCGAAATAACGCTCGCGAGGTTCGCGAATACCCGCGTGGGCCGCGAAGGACGACGACGCGGCGGGAGCAACGACTTTGTTCGTTATCGGCTTCATAGAAAAGGCTCGTGGACATCCGAGACCGCTCGTTTCTCACCGCGGCGTCCATTTTCGGTATTGCGAGCCGCTATCCGATACCTCAAGGGGAACTGGTTGCCACACTGTTTGGAACGCGAAACTCGATTTTTCGGTAGAGCCGATCGCGTTGCCACTGTCCCGTCACAGAACAATGCGAATTGTGCGTACAATGCTCCGATAAACGCTGCCCCCTCCGATTTCGTAATAAGCAATGGTACGGTCATTTCGAGACAAATGCACCACATTTTGTCTTCTGTTCATAAACATTTTATTGACAGTAATTGAAAGTATAGTCTGGCATAGTCGAATTATTTATTTAAATCTCTTTAATAAAATATAACGTTAAATGAAAGAAACTTTTATATTAATATATTAATATGCTGTTTAAGAAAATTGGCTGCCACGTTTGGGAAAAATGAAAAAGAAATCTCTTATCCAGCCGATTTGTATTTGGTATAGTTGTACTGTAATGACGCAGAGGCGGGCATTATTTGGCGAAACAGATATTTCAAATACAATTTAATATTTTAGATTTTATTTTGCTTAAAGAAAATAGTATTTTATTTGAACAATCTGAACCTCAAAATAAAATATTTCTGTTTCAACAATTTGATTCAGAAAATAAAATATTTCTTTTTTAACAATCTGAAACACTTTTTGATTGTTATAATACTCTGAGAAATCGCATAAACATACACTGTATTTTTCGTTAAGAAACGATTTACACTCATAAATGTATTGAATTCGAACCATTATTTTCAGCAAGAATATTTATAATTGAAATTGAAAATAAAGAGAGCGAGAGACAAAATACAAATATTATTCAAATAAAATACTATTTTCAAAAATTACTGAATCAAATAAAATATTTTATTTTTAAAATTGTGCACATACTCTAAAATAAATAGGATTATTTAATATTTACTATTTCAGATACTATTTTCCCCAGTTCTGTAATGACGCGATTTAAGCGCGACGGAGGTGGCCGATTTAAGCGCGTTCGCCTACCCCTTCCACTGGGGCGGATACCCCGCGAGAAGCCAAAAGCTCGATCAGCCTCGGTCGCCGAGCAGCGTAAACATGGGTTGTAATCCGATACCAAGTCGGGTATATCGGTGTGAACCACTACTAATCCAATTACAAAACTTCTTTATTTTTCATTATTTCTTTATGGGACTTTCACCAACTTATTTCAATCATTTTTCTGATTAAAATGACACTAAACATAATATAGTAGTATTTAGTGGTTTAATTGACGGTATGGAGTAATTGTAGGATATAGAAGAGGATAGCAAGTGGGTCAAATTGTATCTTGTTTGGTGTCATTTTAATCAGAAAAATGTCGCAAATATATTGGTAAAATTTCATTAAAAATAAGTAAAGAATAACGAAGTGTCATTATTGCACTAGTATTGTCTCACCGATACAGTTTCTGTTGTTCCGCCTTTGGCGGCGCGGTCCGTGTTTACATGCTGTCCTTTTCTACGTTCGGCATGCTTCGTACTTTCGGGCGCGGTCGACGCAGTCGTAAGAAAATAGTGTCCGGGCACGATCTAAGCGCACGCATAGAACCGAGAAAAAGCTTAAATCGCGCCATTAATGTATCTGTAAAAAATCCGATCAGTCCATGTTATCGTGATATTTCTCAACATAAACCGAGCGATTTTCGAAAAGAATCGTGTTCTCCCAGGTCGAAGCAATTCCCTCGTAAGTCGACAGCCTCGTATCCGGCAATCCCGCGCGATCTATCGGAAAGCGTAAATCACGAATCGAATTATCGCGGGATCGCCGGCTCCACCGTTTTAATTCAATTGTCGGGGATTAATTTGCTGGGAATAATCGTGACTCGCGAGCCGGTTTCGTAGTACGATAGAGGTCGAAGCTGGGATTTACGAGGCCCCCGGACGTGGATTTAAAAGAAAATCCGTGGAGCGATCGCGCACACGCAACATAGCCACTGTAAACGTTTCCCGGTCGAATAGGAAAGCCTTTATCGGCGTTGCACGGCTCCAGATTCCTGGCGTCGATAAGAACGCTGAGATATTTGCAGCGAGGAAGAGAAAGAGAGAGCGATCGGTAGCAAGGTGGCGGAGCATGGACCCGTCGTGAGAACACGGCGACAAGTGAAACGTCCGAAATTCCTCTTGATCGAGGTTTCAGGGGGCAGCCGGGCGCGGGCGGACAGACTCGAGAGGACGAAAGCTTTCGAGAGCACGGCTCTCTCTCTCTCTCTCTCTCTCTCTCTCTCTCGGCGCTCGTTGCTTTGTCACCGGTCTTTTGTGTACCTCCGCCTGCTCAATCTACTCGGGCAACCGGTCGTCAATTGTATCGGAGCGTACAATAGCGGAAAAATGAACGCGCCCTGTACACGGATTTTAATTTCCTCGCAGAAGTTAACTTTGCACGCTGTCGTCAACCTGCTCGAATTCAGCCGTTCTGCTGCTCCACGAACAATTTTCTGCCGCCTATGGCGAATCTGAGACGCGTTGGTTTACGCGCTCCTTCTTTCATTCGACCAAATAACCGAGCTGAATGAAGGAGCGATAAGGTTTTGGAATTACAGCCGAGTTTCGTTTTTCTTCAACGAATTTCACGTATTTCTATCGGGAAGCTTTGAGTTTGTAAATGTTACTACAGTCGATACAGAGCCGAGAAAATATCACAACGATTTACATATTACACAAAACTATTTTGTCTTAATATTTCGCTACAAACAAATCGAATTTCACGACTGCATTTATCCCGCAGAATCGATCAATTGTACCAACCAGAAAGTATTCGATTTCGTTTCGGAAGAAGAAGCAGCAGCTCGGTTAGTAATTCCGCAAAGGTTGGAAATTTCCAGAAATATCGAGGAACGGTGTATGGGCAGCTCCGTCGACCAGGAAACGCTGGGTACAGAATCTCGGACTGCGGTCCTCGGAATCGGAACAATACGATTGAACACGGTAAACGTGGTATCGATCCGGGGAATCGAGTCGCTCGTCTATTCGGTCGTGAACAAGATATACGCGCGCGGGTGTACCTGCTATTCGTGTACCTGGAAGTCGGGAAGAGAGAGAGGCGGCGCGGCGCGGCGTGGCGTCTCGAGGATGAAGACGGTGACGCGGCGCGGCGCGGCGGGTAGAAGGTGCGAGGCGGGACGAAGACAGAAAGAGAAACAGAGGGCGGGAACGAACACGGAGAGAGGGGAACCACCTGTAACCGCTTATCCGCCGGTACTTATCTCCCAGTGTTTACAGATCGGGGATAAGATTACATGTTCGAGATAACGCGTCGAGAAACGAACGCATCAACGGAGTATCGTTTCTGACCGCACGCGGATCCGACGCGGCCCGTCCCGGCCCGTCCCGTCCCGTTTCGCCTCGTTTCTTGGAAACTCCATCAACGGAGAAAATTCTCCCGAGTATTTGCACCGTTGTTGGAATCATTTGTGATTTTGTGTTCGCACGATTTGTTCATCGTAAATAGAACGTATGTAGTTTGTTTCGTTTCGTATAAACGTTCCAGACATATTTTCCAAAGTATGTTCTCCACAGTTGTTTCGTCGAATGTTTACAGATAGCTGTAATCGCCGAACACCGCGCAGTGATAAAAAAAATATAATAATTCAGAAAATAGAAGAGACTACTACCCACGCAAAAGAAATATGTACCTGCATGACCATGACCTTGCGTTCCTGTCGGTATCGTCGGTTTTGCATAAAACTTTGTTTCTACGTGGTCAGAAATATATATCGACAATATTCAAGATGGACAAAACGATTGCTCTGCTCGAACGATTTTTCCAGTCGACGTTTTCCGTTTCCCGAGAACCGTTGCTCTGTGCGATTCGCACGAAAACTCATCATCGTAAAAGACTTCTTCGTAAATAAACCGGTTCTAATTGAGTCCGTACAAAGTCATCGAATTCGCCGCGGAGCGTAATAAACAAATATCATTGATTTACTGCTGGGAGTAGATACGGGAGCGGTTCTCGATAAGATAATCCCCAGACCGTCGCTCGTATTTTACGATAAGCTTGTGCATTGGTTTCACCAGTCCGCATAAATTGATCTACTTGATACTCGGGCGTAACTGCGCAACTTTTTTTTTTTTTTTTGTTCGACGTCGATCGCTATCCTACGATCGGACAGCTTCATAGCACAATTTACGGGACAACTGAACTGGAACTGTACGACGGTGAATCTTAATTCTACTGGAAATCCTATCGGGGATCACCTCCTTCAGAAATGTTAGCATTTTCTTCGAAATCTCTAAGAATTTTTGCGGTAAACATGCCAGTAGATTCTGGATATTTGGCCCTCGTAAACAAAGAGAACTGTAGTCTTCCGATTAGTTCTTAGCACCTTGCCCCAAATAAACTATAGCTCAAACGAGCGGAACTGTATCATTTACGTTTCAATGCGTTTCAAGTAAACGGCCTTGCGCTTTATTCTGCTGTAGACGCAGGGGTTTTACAGTGGCGCGTCTAAGGAAGGACGAAAGAAGAAAATGGCTGCAGGCCTCGAAGCATAAAAGCCGGTTCGCGCAGAGGCGACCATCCAATTTGTTATTCCTCGAGCATCAAAGACAGTTGATCGCAGATCGCCGAGCGGCACGTGGAAAATAACGATATTTTCCTTGATATAAACGGTGGCGTTCGGGCCTAATCTTAGAAAATGGTTCGGCAGCGGACAGCGGCGAGGACACGCGCGGTGGCTCGCGAGATGCGGCGCAACCGAACGGTATTTCAAAAAGAGCAACATTCGGGCACGCTGCATCGAAACTGCATCGCCACGGCATGGCACGGTTCTCTCCCTCCCTTCTCTCCTGAACCGTCGCGGCTGCTCCGCACGAGTGCATGCGTCGAAACAACCGGCGCGGCCCGACCACGCTCGAAACAGCCTCTAGTAGACGCGCTGCACCGAGGACAGAGCGTGGTAGTGGTGAACGCGCTACTTTAGGGTCAACGCATTGCCAAGGTGGCGGCCATGTGGCACGTTCTGGCGCATGGCAGAGCGCTTGCGTGTACACTCGACCCGGCTTATCCTCGATTGGCCGCCTCTGTGCATACAACAACGCACCAGCGTGCTGCGGTTCTCCACTCGCCGCTATTATTAAGCCCGTTCCGGGGGACCGGCTACCCTCAAATCCCAGAAAAGTGCGCTTCTTCATTCAGTAATCGGTCTCCGCTACAATCACGAATCCCGCGACTCCGTACCTCCATGCGAATTCACGTTTTCCTCCATCAATCGAACACCTTGATACGAAAACCAGATTTTGAAAATTGGGAGATTCAATCGGGAATGTACAAGAATATCGGAGTTGGGCAAAATTTTCATCTAAATAAAAATTTCGAATAACGAATAAAAAATAAGAAAATTTTTAATCATTATTCGATGATTCGCGTTTATTAGAGTTGGCAGTAGTTGTGGAAAGATATATTCGAAGCCTCCGAATAAAAGATACAGATAAAAGATGAAAAAATTATTCAAAGTTCGAATAAAGCCACTTCGTATAAAAAAAATCATCTTTATTCATCGGATAAATTCTCGTCGAATATAATTATTTATTCGATGCTCGTCGAATAAAGATACTTTTTATATTCGAATACCATCGAATAATGAATAAATTTAAAGCGCATGAATATTTTTTATTTTTCATTCGTTATCCGAAATTTCTATTTAGATGAAAATTTTGCCCGACTCTGAAGAATATGTAAAACTGCAGTTTTTACATCAGGGTCTTCAATTGCAAGCTTTACGTTGATAATCAAAATTTTCTACGGTTCTCCATAATGTTGTACCTTATAGTCTGAGAACGCGATTTCACAAGAATATGAAAAATTATCGAAGAAATGCGTACAAGGATCTTCTTTGTAAATATTTCTGAGGACCAGCGACTGTTAACAAAGTCTAGCAGTAAAGGAGCTTGCTTTATCGTTAAAGAAAAATGTCTTTGCTAGCGCGGCAGCAGGCGACATCAAAGAGGTATCGAGCCGAGCTTGAAATCGGGGCAAACGTCGTCGGCGAGAATCTGGCCAGCGAAAGGATTAAGAGCATCGAGGCCACCGCATAAGTAGCGCATGAACGATGCGACGGTCACAATGCGACGTAACGCGCAGGATTTTTATTACTCCTCTTCGCTAACATCTGGTATGACCCGTTCGCGACCGCGACGATACCAGCGCGGCTCTCGATATCGCGTCGTATAAACGCGACGCCGAGCTGGCACTCCTGTAAACGATAAACGATAGAAAAGTGTGATAGTACAGAATCGATGCCCCTCAATTATCACTCGGCCGATTTATTCGATTTATTTTCTAGGAAGCGAATCTTTCGCGTATCTGAAAGCCGTATTTTTCAAAGAGTGCTCTTCGACGCTAGATCCCGGTGTACGTGTAGTTCGTAGAAGCTACTTTCTAAAATAGTTGGAGAATAAATACGCGTGGCCAAATCGAGTATTGTGCCTGGTTGCTCGTGCGCTGTTATCTAAGCCCCTGAGAATGAAAGTCGAGAATGGCGCGGCTCGGTTTACTCTTGGCTGCATTCTTGAGCGTATTCCAGAGGAAAGGGGATGGTTTCGGAACTTTTGGTCCCCTCTTTGCTGATTTATCGACGGCGTTTAACACCCGGCCGTCCTTTCTCGCGCGTTAGTTAACGAGTCGACCTTTTTTTTAACTCCCTTTCCGGAGCAAACAGCCATTAACACCTGACAATGAAACCGACGGGCCATTTCCTAACAGTTTGTCACAGATCTAACAAATTTAGGTTCCTTCCTGTGCCGACCGGTTCGCTACTATTGACTCACGATGTCCCACATAGGCTACGTTATTCGCTTGTTTAATCGTAGCAAACACAAATTCGAACGAATGGAAACACAAGTTTCCAAGTGGGAATATTCTCTTGTAGGAAATTTACCAATAACAACGTATTAAAAAATAGGTTCGTAACATGCAAGTTAATTGCTCGAGATCCGCTCGCAAAATCGAAAATCGTTTTATGGGTTTCCCGACACCTGGGAGGAAACGATCGACGCAAAAAAAAGAAACACGGGAACAATTATCATTTTTACGGTTGTTTCATTAAACAGGATTGAAGGTCTCTCGGCACCGAGACAGTTCTCTCATTAACGATGTGGCATGGCCGTTTTGCAGCCGGCGTTCCGCTGCAACACCTCGTGAAAAGATCAAATTGAATTCGTTTAAACGGGGAATCGCTAGCAAAAAAGATTATTTTTCTCGGTCCCGTTTGTTTTATTGCGCGCCGCAATAAATTCCGGTGGAAACGGCGCTACGCTGCGTTCGCAACCGAGCTGCGAGAAATCTCGTTCGAGATAGCCGACCGTTCGTCGGCTGAATTAAATTTAAAAACTTTTCTTTTTTCTCTCCCCCTGGACCTGGAAGCGTATTAATTAACAGGAGGCGCGTCTATTGAACGTAAACGCGGTTACGGTATTATTTTTTTAGCGATTTATGAATGAAATACGATCTCAATGACGAGAAGAACGGACACGATTTACTCCGTTTGGTAATTGTAAGTGGCAGCTGTAACAACGTAAAACTTTCATTCGTAATCTGATTCGTTCTCAACTTAAGGAAATGAAGTTTCTTACAGCTGGAACACAGTAAAATGTTTAATAATTCCATGCCAGCGACGAAGGTTTTCATAATCTTCCATTGGAGAAAGTTCCCAGACTGTTTCCCATAGCTCAAAGTGAAACTTTTATGTCAAAGCGTATGATTCTTTTGCAGAAAGTACAGGTTTCCGGTCAGTTTATGACTAAATGTACAATATTCGTTCTACAGGGAGGACCTGAATTTCCATGGTACACGGATATAGCCAATCAATAATTCGTAAAGCGCTTATTCTCATTGAAAAAGTCTTGTTACTCGATCGAATCGACGGACATGTATTTTTCTGACGCAATTATCTTCGCGCGCGTCGCTCTAATAATAATAGGTGTCGCAACAATGCTCCACAGATGCGAACAGCGTTCGACCGGTGCACCCATCGTGTCGTCGAGCGGGAAAGAAACAGAGGTAAAATCCGGATTTGCGTACCGTTACGCGGAATCGTTCTGACAATAGGGCCGTGCGAAAGCGGCCGCCGCAAGTCGAATTGTTATCTGTAAACTGGTACGTACCCTCTGTCGTAACGGAGTGTACCCACAGTGCACACGTGGTTCCGACGTCGTTCATTCTACGCGCATAAAAGCGATTTAAAGTGGTCATTTAGTTTTATCTCGTGATCGCTGCCTGCCTCGCGATGCGGATTTCCCTTACAAGGCCTTCCTATGAATCGGGGGCGTATCTTTCAGCGTTGCCTCGTTCCATCTCATTTTTCCTGCCTTCAAACGGCTACCTCTCCAACGGAACGGAGCAATCTATTTTATCTGTAATCCGCTAGCCGTAAATTTCATCGGGGAAACTTTGCAAATACCTTTGGAAACGTCCGGAGAGCTCTAAAGTTTTTACAGAAAGCACGTTCGTTAATTTTTGGGAATACGCGGAGGAATGAAACGTGGCGTAGCTCAATATGTATTTGCATGATCGCGTCAATACTATATCTGAAAGGTAACATCGTTCGATGTTATTTTGTTTTTTTTTCAGAATTTTTGCTTAATTCCTCGTGATTTTTCCACTAAACGGCTCATTCGTCCGTACACAATTGCACCAGTCTAAGGTATTTGCAGTGCCTTTTGCCAGCTGTACAATGGGAACGCCATCGGATCGTCGAATGCTCGTCATTATCCGTCATCACAGTCGCCGTCGCAGCACGCGACGCACTTGGTATTGTTCGCATTCCATTTTTTTTCCATGCCGGCCGGATCGGCGCGCAGCTTTTCGTCCTTCGACTTCATTTCCGCGTCTCTAATCAACGATTTACCGAAGCGGAACGCGATGTACCGTCGCTTAATCACCCGACGATTTCGCTCTCGGCGCTTTCTTCCTCGGCTCGGAGGAGCCTCGTTGCTCGTTTCGACGCTCCGCATCTCTCTCTCTCTCCCCCTGTCGACGGTTTTTCCGCCCCGCCCCGCCTCCTCCTGCAACCCCTTCAAAGTTTTCTCTTCAGCGGCAAGGACTCGACTAACTGGATGTTGGCTCCTTAGCCTTAGCTTCTGACGCGGAACTTCCATTTAATTAACCGGCAACTCGCGTCGCGATACTTCACTATCGTCTGCCGTCCCGCTTATCCTCGTTCATCGTGACGTCGCGTCGCGTCGCGTCGTCGCCGACGACGGGAAAGTTCGACGAGTGCGCTCGGCGCTCCTTTTTCCATCGTCGTCGTCGTCTCCGGGAACTAGCATAGTTTCCACGCTTAAATGCGTTCCCGCGACTGTCGCGTCGTCAAAATGGATCCGCGCAATTGAAACGCTCTCGCTCCCACGAACTTCGCGCGTGTTCGACGGCCAACGACGGAAACAACCGGTTATCCTGAACACGAACCGTAGATTTCGACAACGTTTACGCAAACCACCTACATTCTCCACGGCGTTTTCAAGTAGCTCCGAGTCCTCGTGGTCGAAACTATGAACGTTTTCTTGCCGCAAATGAAGATCAATGGAAAATCATTACGTCCGTTGGTACACTGGAAATATGTATATATTTTATTTGCGTATTGAACGCTGGATACAAACAGAGTTTAGATTTACCGAGCTCGTCTGATCGGTTTGAAGGTCTATCGGAGAAGAAGGTTGTGCGCTACAGTATAGACGCACCTTCGAATACAATAATAACTAACAGATGTCGCGATTATGGATAACCGATATGGGTAGATTCCTACAAGGTCCATTATCATTTTAAGATACAAATTACTATTACGAAACGAAATGCTTCCTCAAGTTTTCTATAGATATAATAACTTTTAAATGTTCCAGGCTATTTACTTTCTCCTCAAAAATGATTTGACCGCCTTAGCGAACGGTTTAAAAATCAAATTATTAAATGCCAGAGGCAGGAGTAGAATCGCCACGGGGGTTGTTCCAGAGAAAGAATAGTCTGGTATATAAGGTGAAGCCGCGCGGGGATTCGTTATAAATTCGTTCATAAACGCTTAATCCCCCGAAGTGGTATCTACAGCTCGGCGCGTAACAGAGATTTGTTAACGCGCGCGCGCGCGCGCTCGGGCCGCCTTTTTTCTCGCGACAACAATACCACGGGCAACACGTAACCGTTCGCGAAGTGTGTTTCTGTGTTTGCAGCCGTTGCACATGGTGGAATCGAGCCTGCGGATAAATTTACCGCGACCCCACGGTTTCGAGCAGCGACGCGTTCGTTTTGTTTCTCCAGCTCGCGCTTATTTCGTTTCGGATTCCCCGCCGCGCCGCACTGCGCGAGAACTGTTCCTCGATTTACGCTTTGCTCGCATTCCGCCGAGCACCGTTTTTCGAAGGTTCCGGGATCGAGCGAGGCTCTCGAAACTTACCTTTTTAATCCATTAAGCGCGATTTCGTTCCGAGCATCGTCATTAAATTATGCCACCGGAGATATACAGGGTGTCCCGTAACTGGTGGTACAAGCGAGTAGAGGGTGATTCTTACGTGAAAAATTGAATAAAAAATGTAGAATAAAATTTTTTCATATCACGCTTTTTTTCGAAAAAAAATAAGTTTGAAAATTTATCGAGTAGGGTAACTGCACCAGTGAATAAACGGTCACCAGTAAATGAACGCTTTTGTATTTTTGTATTTTTTGCTTTTCCATCATTGTTCAATTACTAGAATGTGGTGTTCATTGACTGGTAGTTTTTATATTTTTTATTTAACGTTTAATAAAGACAAATAATAATAATTTCATTTTATAATTTCATTCAATTAATAATATAATTCAATCATTCATTTAATAATATAATTCAATTCACTTTAATAATATTTTCATTCACATATTTTTTTTTAAATAAAATATCTTCCTGAACAATTTCTTAAATATTCATTCACTGGTGCAGTTGTTCGTGAACGTTGTCAATGGATCGATGGACAAATTTCCAGAATTCGTCTAATTTATGAACTGTTGGAAGCGATGTCCACGGTGTAGCAAACATAACTGTGCTCTCCTTATTAAATTGCATCGAACGTTTACGTAAATGTTCAAACTTATTTTTTTCGACAAATAAAGCGTCATATGAAAAAATTTTATGTATTCTACATTTTCGATTCAATTTTTCACGTAGAATCACCCCCTACTCGCTTGTACCACCAGTTACGGGGCACCCTGTATATCGAACAGTCTCGTGGGCGAGGTCAGGGCAACTGGATGGAAGCTCGAGTGAAATCTTCACCGGAGTTTCTTCTCGATTCGGGTTACGGTTCAATGACATTGCCCGGCGAGGTGATTATCAGTAATTATGCTCGGAATTAGAAAGTACAGCTGTTAGACCGAACGCCAAGATCCCCCGTTGCCTCTATCTCGGCAAAATTGTTCAACGGTGATGCAAATGGGTTGGTAGTTTTAGCGGCTGACGGAAGTTGCGAGCTCGAGCTTAAGCTGTTTGAGCCGTGTAAACAGATCGAGGAGCGACGGATGATTTGTAGGAAATCTTTAATTGGTCGGATATGGGTACCTACTGTCTCACTCTGAGTCAAACAAGCGGGAGAAAGTGGATTCAAATCAGCCAATACATATTCATTTATTCAGCGCGGACTATACTAGGACTGCTAAAACCTACTTTCCAGGGTGTATCGAATCCTTGAATCCTACTCGAGAAGATATATGTTGGAACCTCTGAATCGGTACTCGTTTACTTGAGAATAGCTGTTATTGGGACTATACGTCCGGGATCGATTTTTCAGTTCCAAAAAGTTTCAGGTTGAACGTCAAAGTGCAGACAATTTCCTAACGCTTCTACATTATCGGAATTGCCGGTGTACGCAAATATATTCTGTCATATTTGTTTATTAACGTGGTGCGTATTAGTTGATTTTGTGAAAATGGCTGCACAAATAATCAATGATCATAGCCGGCGCTCGGTTAATATTCGTATGTCGGAACAAATTCCACCAATTTAAGAGAGATATTTATTCTGTTGATTAATCGTGCAGCGCGACGTTTGGTCGGCATGTTCATACAACGATTAAAAATCTTTCATCGTCGATACACGCCGAGCCTCGTTCCCGCGAGTGTGAGACAAATATCGAAATCCGTTTGATTCGGTCGAGGCGGGGCCGGGCCGGGCCGGGCCGGCGCAGAGTATATTAACGATTCCTCACGGTCGGATGGCGAAATAACGAGGAAAGCCGGGAGGATGCAACGGTGCCGTTGGAACCCGCAACGGGACACAAACGTTCTCTCCTGTTCTCTTTTCTTTCTCCCGTTCACTCGAAATCTGTCACCGTTAACCTTCTTCGCATCTCTCTCTCTCTCTCTCTCTCTCTCTCTCTCTCTCTCTCTCTCTCTCTCTCTCTCTCTCTCTCTCTCTCTCTCTCTCTCTCTCTCTCTATCGCTCTCTCTCCGTCCCTCTATCTCCTCTTGAATTGTTAATGTCACGTCTTTCGCGTTTCCCCAATCCGTTCGGAATCTTGATTTATCTTTCGTCGTTGCCGGCGCATCATCGTTTCGTCGACTTTTCTTGGATCTTGACTTGGAAATCTGCCTCCACTACGCCGCGAGTTTACGCTCGACTCGCTTCCTGCTTTACGAACACGAAGCCGCGTGGACGAGATCGAGTCTTTGTCCATCAAGGACCGCACAATGAGATTGAACAATCGGCCATTGCCACAGACTTATGCCGCTGGTGATATTATAAACAGAGTTGGGTCTTTGACAGCGAAACTCGGAGAACGTTTGAATACAATGTAAATAATCGCTGGCAACCGGGATCGCTGTTATCTATAATACCGTCGTCGCGTCGACGCGGTGCACCTGAGCTACTGTCGATTGCCCGTTTGTCCCGATGACCATTCGTTCCAAAAGAAGACATTTCGTACCGAGATATGTACATATAAACTTTAATTTTTCGCCTATATTTCTGTGGTTGTAAGGAAAAACGCCGCACGTCACAATTTCAAAAAAAGGCCCAGCCGGGACAATGATGTCCCACAACAAAAAATCTGAAAAAAATGGAGGACACTGCCTGTTATAGTACTTTATCAGGGAACTAAACAGTAAAACAGCATGTTTTCATATTTTCGAGAAATGTGCATTTTTCCGAGTTTTTGGGTGTTTTTCATTTTTTACGGCCACAGTTTGCAACAAAAAAATCTGAAAACATTCCATAAAATGCGGCTTGGGATGCAAAAATATGCCACATTGTTTTGAGAATTTTAAAAAGCATCAGAGAGGGGAAAATGAGTGGAAAAGTGCGAAATCTAATTTACCCTATAACTACCTTCGCGGGCAAGCTAGGGGGCTGACATTTTGCTCACAGTAGTTTTTCTTGGTGAACTTTCGAATGGTTCGATAGCCATTGAAGAAGCTCTAAGGGCAGTTTTGATCATCTTATTCGGCTAGGCCCTTTCAGTTTATGCATTAATTGAGCTTCGGAAAAAAAGTCAGGAAAACAAATTCAAAAGGCTGAAAAAAACAATGCAATTTAACCGATGTCCTATACAAAGAATTAGCGATCAAAACTTTAAACGGCAATAGCTCGAAAGTGAAAGTACATATGTATGTGACATGTGGCGTTCTTCCTTGCAACCACAGATTTAATTCAAAGCAACCCTAAACCCTGTGGGTTTACAACTCACGTTTAACTGGGACGGTAAGAGTCACTTTCTAGCAAAATTGCTGGCGAAGTGCTTAGCGCCGAATTTACGGGGGACATTAATGTGTCTGGTGACAGGAAAAATAAAATTACATAACGTGCAAATAAATGAAAATGGTCGAACGTCGCCTGGGCCCGTAGGCTCGTCAGTGTCCGAGAATCGACTGGGAACGGCGGCGCGGCGCGCTAATGCCAGCGTCGGTAATGTTCGCTGTTATGCAATCCACTTCTTCCTCGTTTTTCTGCGGCGGCCGTTTCCTCGTCGCGCAGCTTCGTCTCCGTTGCGGTGCTGGTCGGCCTAGCGAGCAAGAACGGCTGGCTACGTTCAAACAGTGGATAAATATAGACCGATTGCGGACTGCCTCGACGTCGACGACGACGACCACGACGACGATGACGACGACGACAGTGGCGGCGAACAGACTCCCTGGCTGCGCGCATACCGTAATTACACGACAATTAGAAAGCAAGGACACGCTTCGCACCAACGTCGCCAACGACGACGGATCGGTGGTAGACGGGCCGAGGTGCGTCTCCGTGTGTCCCCTTGGAACCCCCCTCTCTCTCTGTCTCTCTTCCGGCAGCTTCCACACACGTCTCTCCGTCGCGTCCGGCTCTCTGTTTAACGAGACTCGCCCGTTGGAATTCAAGGGGAACCATTTACCGGTAAACAGTACCGCTAATGCTATCAAAAGTACACGGACATCGGCCTTTGCCAAGCACGGTAATGGTCCATAGTCGTAACTTTGACGACGGTATCGTTGATGCAGTCGAAACGATGATTACATCAAAAGGCAGGCCGCGACCTACATGGTACACATCCCGCGGAGGACATCTTTGATATCTTTGAATGTCCGGATATGTGTCGCGTGTGATAATAATTAATAAATTAAATTTATATTTAATTTTAAAAATTAATAATTTATAGAGTATTAATTCGAGTTGCTGTATTTAATCGATCGATGCGGTAAAATTGTTCATCTCGAATTCTGTCCAGCCGGTTTGTCGATCCGTCACACCGGTGCTTCGTTTTGTCGCAGAATTCCATACAAGCATCGTTTCCACCGTCACGACCACTTTCTCCTTGAAATTTATCGACTGTCGCGACCAACCCGGTCCCATACGCAGCGTCTCGCGAGTCCCGAACTGGTTTTTGGCATAATCGCGCGCTGGCCCATTCTGTGCCAGCTCACGGTATACTTGAGAATAAGTAGCGGCGGCGGAAGCGTGGTCCTCGTCGTTAGCCTTGTTCCGTGGACCTTTCGGTTTAATAGACTCGCGATCGTTGTTGGATCCTCGCGATTTTTATCGACGTCTCGCCTCCCAGCTGCCTTGTTTATCGCCGTTATCACGAGAACGGTTACTGCCTTGTAAATCTCTTTCAACCAGAGCAGCTCGATCCATTCCTGCTCGCACGGTAAATCGATTAGAATTTACCAGTTGGTTGGAAATCTCCTCTCGAGCTGTGAAATGGGATATTGCTGTACGAAGTTGCAATTATTGCGATATGGCGGCATGGTGTTCGACTCTGGGCTTGCGCCAAGAAAAGCAATTTGGATAGTATTCGCGGATTTCAAAACAAAGCCTCGAGCACTGCGGCGGATGCTCCATGGTATAATTTCGGTGGGAATTTTCTTCGCGAGTATCAAAGTTCGTAAGAGAACGATATCGTTGCTCGGCGTAATGAAACAACATGCAACTGTGTTATAAATAAAAGGGGGAAAGGGTATTTTACGATTCTTATGACTAGACTGCGGATTTTTGTGCACTTATGGAGAAATTAGCTGGGAGAAATATATAAGGTAAAAGATGAGAAAAAGTTCAGAATATTGTAATGTTGTTTTTAATGCAACAAAATCAAGCAATGCAGAACATATTTATTTTGCACGAAGACCTCCGCAGTCTACTTATGACAAGCAGCGAACGGTGTTTGAAATAGTTGATGCGCAGCTGCTTAAATATTGGACAGACGAGCGTGTATTTGTTCTTGCGATTCCTGGGTAGATACGGTTTTAATATTTCATAATTATCGATTCACTTCTATCTTGAATAATTCTAAAGTTATCGTGGCGTGTTATGCATGGATACGTCCGTTGAATATTAATGATTTTATTTTATTAATTGTATTAGCGAAATGCACCAACTATTACATATACCATGTTATCATGATCCTTCTTTTTATTATAATACAATTGTAAATTTAATGATGCGCCGATGGTATAAAATCACATCGCGATCTAATGAAATACATTCGATTCCCATAAATTCTGTATTCAAATTTCACGTAACAGTTACCAATTATAAAAAGAGGACGAGAATCGTATACGGACAAACGAGTCGATAAACAACAAGAATGCTCATATTGGAAAATAATAAAGTAATGAACGTTTATTCTGTCCAGCGTTGTTTTTTGTAACCGGACAAAACGTTACAGATTCGATAAAAAATAAGCAGAGCAGAGAGAGGGAGATAGCTGTATAAATATTTGTGAAGAATCGTACATTCACGGTGCAACTGTGTAGTTTAATTTTCTGTCGGCACGAGTTTCCGTGGATTGCGCTTGCTGAAAAAGAACAGCGAATTCAGCAAATCCGGCAAATCTTACGCACGGTCATCATGTTCGGTCTGTGTATCGCATCGACGAATTCGCATCGGCGGCGTTTCGTTCCCGACAAGTTCAGCGGCTCGTTACGGTGTCCCGAAGTGACAAAATTACGATCGATCGTGCCCCGTTGCTGCTACACTAGTCACGTTCGCTCGCGAAATAAATATCTCGAATTGAATATGCCCCTGAATCGTGCTCGGTGCCTGGTTGGTTAATTGCGTTCCTATCGATATCGTATAATATTGATGCGCGGGTGATTACCGAAAACGGAATTACTGGCCGAAGCAGCTCTCGTACGTTCCGCGGCGAATTTATCGGTGGAAATCAATGACAGCGAAATTTTCATACACGCTACTGTAAAGGAATCGGTCCGCCTCTGCAGAAACGTCGGGTTAATCGGTTTTTAAAAATCCTGACGGAGCAACGAATATTCAACACGCATACGTACATACATATATGTATGTATGTACGTCGGAGAACTGTACAGCTATCGATTTACGACGACACTGTGGAATAATATTATGGTAGATCGCTGGACGTCGATGCTAAATTCCTCGACTATTGAATTAAACCGTTAAATGCCGACTTTTTTGCATTGTGTAATTCTCAGTTGTTAATTAACACTAAACCTACCGTCTCCGGTCAAACGATCGGTTCTAGATTTTTTATTTTACAATTATTTAAATTATAATACACCATATATTACAATAAGAGCCGCGAAAAGTCTAAATAAATTCAATCTTGTCATTTTTATAAGGCAACCTGCTACTTTTATAGCTCCGGTGGTTTTAGTTTTTTATTTTACAATTATTTAAATTATAAAGATGCTGACACATGGAACGATTTAATAAATATCTTAATTTGAGCACATGTTACAATAAGAGCCGCGAAAAGTCTAAATAAATTCAATCTTGTCATTTTTATAAGGCAACCTGCTACTTTTATAGCCCGGTGGTTTTAGTTTTTTATTTTACAATTAGTTAAATTATAAAGATGCTGACACATGGAATGATTTAATAAATATCTTTATTAGAGCACATGTTACAATAAGAGCCGCGCAAAGCCTAAATAAATTCAATCTTTTTATTTTTATAAGGCAAATTAATGACGGCAACAACAGCGTGGAGCTCTCGGACGAAGAAATCCGCTGCAATTGGATTCCCCGCTGCATAAAATCCACAAATTAATTATGATGAAGAGTCTGTTTAAAAGAACGGACGATGCGAGGCAACAACCATCTGCGCGGAGCGCAGAGATAATAATTAAACAATGGTCACGGCAGTATTTTTATTATTTTTATGGGCTGAACTCGCTGGAAAAGTGTACGCTGTTCAGTGAATAACTTGCCGGGCGTATCCGGGCGTTCAAATATTTACCGATATATCTCGCTGCTTCGTCGCGTTTTTCATATCCCACAATATTTTCACGGAAAGCGATTAGAGATGCTGACGTACTGCAACCGCTACAAAGGGTTGGTTAGCGCGTGTCGGGGCTGCAAACAGAACGGGCCGGAGAGGAAGGAGGAGGAGGACGAGGAGGAGGAGGAGGAGGAGGAGGAGGAGGAGAGAGAAAACGGGAGAGTTTTCACAGATGTTCCGAGTCAGCCAGCAGCGAAGGGAAATAATCGGTTGAGCGGAATCTCTGGCAGAAATTGCTAAAAGCGGCGAGAAGAGAGTCGTCGGTTCGCGTTTCTCTCTCTCCCCCTCTCTATCTCTGTTTCCCTTTCTCTCGCTCTTCCGCTCTTTCGACGAAGCGGCGAGATAGCGATCCTTCCGCGGTACCCTAATTAAATTGAATCACGAAATACCTCGGGGCAGGAAATACCCAATGAAGACGTACATTAACAAATTAAAGCGCCTTCTCGTTCGAGCGATCCTTGGACACTTGCCAGTCTTCGCTTTAAACGCTGCGAAAACCACCTCGACGGGATCGCTGTTCGACTCGGCGGAATGTCGCAGCTCGACGTACCCGTTCGATACCTGTCCCGGTTCTCTCGAAAACACCATAAACTGGCACAGTTTTGCGAATAACGATGTCGGCCTAATTGCCGAAATAATTCTTGCCGTTCCGGTCGTGCGGCGGCGGTTGCGCACCGATCGACGAGAATCATTTCGGTTTCGTGCACGAGATGTCGGTCAACGAATCGCGCTGTTACTAGAGCGGAACGCATGAAAAATCGATCGAGTTACGTGGATGTTGCTACGTCATGTTTTACGCGACGTATTTACATATTGATCGCGCGCCGCGCTCGAATTGTCATATGTTAATCGGATCCCAGTAGCGGCTCGATTAATTGTTGCAAAGCGCACTTGATTCCACGTATCGATTGCCCGTGCTCGACACGGGGATACTTCGTGTGTACATGTGTACCTCAGTAACCCGCAATCAATTTTCCGTCACCAAGTCTTGCGAATTATCGTCATACAACATACAACAACTAGGCCTGGGACTTTAGTATGTACATATTTGTAAATTAAGGCGTAGAAATCGGTACTCGCGATTCCCACATTCCATAATAACGGTGGGGATTGGCAGAGTTTGTGTAAGGAGGTCAGCGCGAAGGCACACTAATCAACTTGAATAAAATACAGTAGATCGAAACATCGATTGCTCATGCTAAAAGAAAATTCCCACAATTTTTATTAATTGTCTGTTCGATAGAGAAACGAATTCATTGTACTGCGTGTTCGCTGCTATTTTTTTTCGCTACAGTCTTCGATAAGCGTCTTCAGAAGCGGAGCAACTCCGATCGCATTGGTGCAGCAGCGCAGAGAAATTGCCACGTTTTTAGCACGCTTTCTACAAATTCCGTTCTCCTTCTCTGTCTCTGTAGCGCTCTCGTTTTTGGCGGACGAAGTCTGGTCGCCGGTTAAATTTGGTCCGGCGTTATACCTCTGTTTCTGCATCGCGCGAACTCTGATTCTGACCCGTTTCCAACGGATGTTATCCTGAGACTGCTCCGGGGTTATGCTCGGCACGCGTATCGATCGGTTTCGCCCCACCGTAACCGGCTTGTCCAGTGATTTCCCCAATACCGGAGATCCCGCTGAAATTTGATTAAAATATGCGAGCGATCTTTCGCCGTTCAATGAGCGAGACCGCACGCCGTTCGATTCTCCCGGCCGCAAAGTCTGCATTTTCTTTATGCGGCGCAGTTTCTCGGAGATTGAACGTCGCGACCATCCACAGAGAATCGGAATCCACTGAAACTATTAGCGGATTTCATTCGGCTCTAATAGCACACCATTTGGAAGCAGCGAACGGTAATAATATCCGAGCAACTAGTTAAACCACATCGATGCACGAGATGCTTTCTGTTCGCTTCGAAGAATTCAAGATCAATTAAATTTTATCCTCGGATCTTAAGATGAATTTTTGAACGCGAACTCGAAAACTGAACTGCTAGACTGCTACATAATAATGATTTCAACTTTAACAGTTAATTTTATAAATATCAGGATCTCTCGACTAGAAAATCGAAAGAGTACGGATGTTATCAATACTTGTTCTTTTTTGTATTTTAAAAATCTGCACTATAAAAATGCATAAAGGTGTCCACAGTCTATTCGTCGAGTTCCAGTTAACATGTCGATTACCGCATCAATAGCCACACGAGTTTCCACAAAGTTTGTAAACTTCGGAACGAAATGGAACCCGTGCGGAGCTTCCCATGAATTTTTCACGAAATTATTTGCGATTCATTAGAATCATTGGTATGCAATCAGATGCATCCACGCGAGAAATAACGGGAATGGATCGTTACCAGCCATTCGTCGAACGTTGCACGCAACACGTCCAGGTGTGGTAATCGATTATATCACATGTAACATTGCGGCCATGTGGATGCAACCGTCTTTGTGTTACTCAATTGGGTCCGACAAGAGACATGTAACGAGGGAGGCTTCGTTCCTATTCCCACAATCATTTTACACTTCATTGATGGGTCATACGTCATGCCGATAAATCGCTCTTTACGTGTTGTGTACAATCAACGCGGGTCGTTCGTATCGCTTCTTGGTTATCGGTGTATTCCGATGACCACGTTTCAATCCTGTTCCGCGCCTGTTCGTCGAAGAAACCTTCGTTTCCCATCATTGGTGCGATAATAAGTGCATAATAAAATTTGAAAAATATAGAATGAGAACTTTTGGTAAAAAAAATAAATAAACATTTTGCGACACTTGCTTTCTCTTTACAAGTGCGTGCTGCTATTTTTTAAATAATTGAATAGCTTAAAAATTTTCAAGACGCAACAAGCCTTTTTATTACGACTATATCTTCTAGCCGATGATACAAATTTTTCCTCGCCCCCGACATTATGAAATAAGTAATAAATAAAAGCGAGAATTTGCGTAAAGATCCACCGATCTAGCGATTGCGAACGGCACGAACGTAGCCGAGGTAGCCGAGAGGAGGAGGGGGGGGAGATCGTCGAGCATTTATCGAGGCGTGCTAAACTTTTCCGCTTCGACGCCTCAATTTCTTTCATATCTCGTTTCCTTTTATGGAACACTACTAAATTTCGGTCTCCCGATTGCTATCGGCAATCCAGAAGCTGCGGAGCTGTGGAATCGTTTTTCAGCTATCGATCGGTGTCCGCCGATGTTTCCGGAGAATACGAGGCGAGCCCGAACGGACGCCTGGGAAACGCAAATCACGAGACGGCCGGGGCCGCGAATACGTCGACGATGGGATAAACGGACATCGTCGGCAGGACGAAATGAATCAATAAACCACGGCATCGCGATCGCCGGGGCCGACGAGCGTTTACGCGCGTCGCGGCTCGACTCGACTCGACTCTGCTCTGCTATGCTCCACTCGGCTCCGCTCGACTCCGCTCGGCTCGGCTCGGCTCGGCTTTCTCTCGATTCAGCGTCCCATCGCTTTATCGTTTATTTTCCCTCCCCGAAAAACTCTAGGAAAATACACTCGGCCCTAAAACCCTTCGGCGCGGCGCGGCGCGGTGCGGCGTCCGACGCGCGTTGCTTTTCAGTCGATCCACTTTTTACGATATCCGTTCGTTCTTCTCTACCCCGAAACGACGCGACGTCCTCCTACGCCCTCTTTGCTCTCGCTGGCGTCAGCAAGGTGACTGCTGTTTTATTTGGGGACATGAAGCCACATATTCGGAGCGAGGAACAGGCTAACCATTGCGCTCATTGAAATGTATAAGTCTCTTAGTAGATATATATTTCTTATTTTTAAAGAAATTATTTTCAGGAAAGTTGACCATTAGGGGCTGAAATAAGACATTCACATTTATCCTACACAGCGAACTATTTACTTTTCATAAATTGCACCGACGCTTTAACTCCCTGTATAAATATGTTACGAAAAGACTGACAAAAGGGCGTTATCCAAGTAGACCCTGGCTTTTTAGCGCCCATTATTCACGACCAAGGGGTGAAAGCAGCCCCTAAGGAGGGATTAGTAACCATATTTGGTAGTTTATCTTTGCGGCTGTTAATCTTCGGAGAAAAATTACAGATACAATATCGTACTATCGATGCTAAATTGATAAACAGATTTTCGGAAGATTAAATCGTTCGAAAAATAGATTATAATTAACCCTAATTCGAATAGCTATTTTCATCGCCTAAATAATCATGGAAGATGCTAACAAAATATTTCTTCGGGTTCGAATGGTGGGGAGTGGAATAACAACACCTCTTGTTCGAAATCTTTTCCGATCCACTAGAAAATAAGCTCGGCTCCGTTTTCACTTTCCGCGAGCGCGAAGCGATGTTTTGTCGCTGATTCAACGATTCGTCTGTTTGGAGATTGTGTTATTACCTCGGCTTCAAGGTCAGCCATTAGCGTCCCAATAGATTCGCTAGTTACTTACGATTTTACGATTCGACCCACCGTCGAGTTACGTCGCCTTGCGTAATCCGTTCGGCATCGGCATCGATTCAAGGTCGGTGACGCGTTGCGAACGAGCGAATGCAAATAAAAGCTGCGCGATCGGTCGATGCCGAGTGTATCCTGTAGTCCTCTGTAGTATCTCCGTGGTCGCAGGATCCGCGAAACGGATCGTAGGTGGACACACACGAGGCTAGGAACATGGGACCCGTTCGTATCATGTTGGTACACGTGGGAAACCGAAGTTCAGAGTTCGCCTGTGTTCCACCGGTAAATGTCAGAGGTTGATTCGGTACGGAACTTCGTCGGTGTTTGTTCAATTCTGCCGATTGTCCGTGCGGTCTCCAAACTCGCCTGAACTGGTTAGCAATCTCGCGAAGAGAGTCTCTTCGCACAATTTTCGTTACGTAGCTCTGCGGGTATATCTGGACCAATGGCGGAACTACAAATTTTCGGCCACCCGCTAAAATATAATTTTGGGCCCCCTTGTTTCTTTCGATATTTTCCGAGATTCTTTAATGCTTTTCAGGAAGGAGAATTGTAGAAATTCTCAATAAACTCAAAAAGTACGTTTTTTTGTCGGTGTACTTTTAATTTAATTTGAATTGGGGATGTTGAGGACTGGGTTACTCCATAAAAGTACACACGTAAAAATGAATAGTTTAATGTAAGGGTCGTGTTGTACGCAGCACGAACAAAAGGCGAGCGAGCCATCGGAAGAAAAGAAAAGAGAATAGAATCGCATGAAATAAAACAATATCGAAATTAGCGCGGGAGCGGCCCGCTTCTGCTGCGCACGCATCGAAGAGAGCGCAACTCGTACGCAAAGAAACGCGTAAAGTATGCGTGACTCTACGTCACTCCGACAGGGAATAATTTTAGCAAGATAATAAATGCAACAATTTTGGGTACCCCCGCGTTGCGAGGTCTTGCGGTATTGTAGTTCCGTCATAGATCTGGACGATAAACTGGAGAAATAAATACGATATCTCTTTGGTCATCCAGAGATTGAAATCTATGGAGATCGCCATCACCGGGGAGGAATTCGGCTTTTTTATTCCGGCAGTTCCGAGCGATCCGAAGTCAACGATCGAACGTCTTCGTGTCTTCTCGCGGTTCACCGGAGTAACCGGTCCGCGCCCCATCAAGCTTACATCTCTAAAGCAAACTCCGGCAGACGTAGGTCTGCGTCGTGACCCATTTTGCTTAAAATTTCCGCGGTCGTTCCTCCGGGGCGGATGGCGAAGACACCGGAGATCAGGAGAGAGCCATTAAAGGGCGCTTTGAAAGTGTCCTCGTCGTCAAAGACGATGACGCCGGTAAGGGCAGAAGATCCGCGACGGAATCGTTCTCGGACGCGTTTTACAGCTTTCGCCGGCCCGCCGTAGCCCCGTAAGGCGTCCTCGTGGGCGGGAAAGAAGCAGCAGCGAGAGCCCGTAAACTTCTACGTTTGGCTGGCACGCCGGTGACCTTTTCGAGCGCGCTGACAGTTTTCAGCTTTCCTACGGATTTTATCTCCGCTCGTCGCTAATCTCCTCTGTCGCGACGACGCTGGAACACCGTGCTTTTTGTTCGAACAATTATGAGCCACCCACACAATGTTGCATACAATCGTCGTCGTCCGACACATTTTATTATTATGGAACGTCCAGATTCAATTCCGACATCAAACATGAAATCGAGAGACACGAATGCGCGTAGTTGTAACGTAATTGCTTCAATCTAACTCTGTATTTTCATAATAAATAATAAGAAATACAGTACATAACCATACATTGGGCCCCATGCTGCCAAACAAACAGACCCTTTTTTCTGTTTTTACACTATCTTTTTATCCCTTGAGATAAGCGGGTCAAAAAGGGTGGCTTTTATGTGAGGATTTCATTTAGGAGGATCCATCGTAACGCAATTTTCAGGCATCGGATACTTCCTCGTTAATTCACTCTTTTCTTCCTCTGGAAGCCCTTCCCTTAGGATATCAAAAACCGAAAATATTCCAGAAAAGAAAGAGAATAAGTGCGTGACTCTTGGCACAAAATAAAAGAACGATGGATTTGGACACAACGCCACGGACCATAGGTTCTTTGTTTTTTCCATCTGTAAACACTGTGGCGACATTGGCATAGAGTAGAGGTACTACGAGTTGATCAAAAGAGGAGGCGCGTAATACAATAAGAAATACAGTGCATAACCGAACGCGTCTACGTCTCGATAGGAAGAATAAATAGTGTATTGTTAGTATCGATATCAGAACACAGTACATGCAGTACCAGTGACCTCAGAGATGCAGGTCGCGTCGCATTATTCTTCACGCGGACGTATGTACGAGATTACGTACTCCGAAAAATTGTTTCAGCGTTCCAGTGAAACGCTAATATCAATTTGCTGCGAGCTTGCAGAGGAACTATTTATTCCACTGACATTACGAATATTAGAATCGGTGAAATTGTTTAGGTTCGAAGGATATGTATACGCATTAAGGCTAATGACAGAATTAGTATAAGGATAGACAAAAACTTGAAGAAATATGATTCATGAACAGAAATCAATGCGACAGAGGCGTCCAATGATAAGATTAGAAGAAATCTAGCTAATGATGTCAGAGGAAGGTTAAAATTTAATAACGTTGGATCGGGACCCCACACACATCGGAGATTAGGAAAAGTCGGAGGGTGTGAACCACATTCGCCTGGTTCCCTGTTTTTGTTTGAAAAAAAAACTGTCTTGCGTGTTAGATTTTATTAATCTATTGGAAAGTTATAATACCGCGTGTACAGTGATAAAGTGGTTTTCCTGCGTGGGACGACGCGCTCGGTTTGACCGTTTCTTTGCGACTGACTTCGGTCCTCGCTCGCTGTCCCTTTCCATAAGGGCCCCTTATACCAAAGGTCTATAAACCGCCCCTTAAACCTACAGTTTCTGGAAGTGACAATCGTTGTACACCAACATTGCGACTACGTATTGTGGAATAAATTGCAGACGCGCGTGAGAAAGATTAAATAAATAAAATGTATAGAAGGGTTTTTGCAATTTCGAAAATTGTCAGGGATAACCGTGAGCCGATTAAGGGGGGAAGAATACGTTTATTAAGCGGCTATTACTATATTTCAAGAGTCTGATTACAGACTAGACAGTGTTTTACTCGCCTCGTCGTGCTCCGAATCGATAATCCTGTCGATGACGGAAATGCTATGGAACTACTACGATCTACCTACCTTCTTTTCGTCGGGAGTTTTCCATCGACGTCAGCTGCACATGCAGTCGCTGGTCGCCGGAAACACTCGATGTAACGCGTGGATTATTCCGCTAAGTGTGTACACAGGGGACTACGCGGTTAATTGGCTTTGGTTCGGCGAGGAAACGTACGTCGTAAATGGTACTGCTAACACGTATGTGGCTCGAACACGCTCGATGAAATGTTGTTGAAATATTGTTCCAACTATCGAATTAAAAGATTACCGTGTCTTACACTAGAAAATCATGACGACCCGTTTAGATTAGCAATGGGTAATTGCTACACTTTCGACGATAAGGATATATGAAAATTCACAAATTAACTAGTTCAAACATATGCAGTTGAAGTTCGACGAAAATACAGTGTTTTGTTTACTTTTAAATAATTTCCAAGAACGTCTAATATACGATATACATATATATACACTATAAGATATGTGAAATATGTAAAAAGCAGCCACACACAAGGTACAAAAATGAATAATAAACCTGTACCGAAAGAAACAATTGATGTTAGCGGGTCGTGAGCGTTGGAATGGTAGGACGAAGAAGAAGAAGAAGAAGAAGAAGAAGAAGAAGAAGATCGCGACGCGTTAAGTGTATATTGAAGGGTAAGCCGGTATCTTGAAAACACTTTGGAGAAATGGAGATTGCCGAACGGACAGTCGCGGATAGTCGCGGGCACGACGATAGCGTTCGCCGAGGCATGTTCGTTGCGATACCGAGGATCGATAATAGCCCAGCAGCGTGCGGCACACGCACGTAGCCGCGGATGCACACCGGGTATTCGTGTGTGCGTGTGTCGTGCCTTGTGCATGCTCGTGTATTGGATCGCGTACGTGTCGCTACGTAGGCAGACAACCGAGAACAGCGGAGGGAGAGAGAGAGAGAGAGAGAGAGAAAGGGAGGATAGCAAGACAGAGGGAGGGAGCCGGTACAAAGTGTACGAGGCTCGTTGCATCGGTTTTACACTCTTCCTATATTTCCCTCTCTACCCTGTTTTTATAGTTTGTGCCTCGTTTCTTCGTTTCCCGGGTGTTTCGCGACATGATCCGTCGCGTGTTCCGCGGGATCCAGGCCGTTGAAAGTTAATCGTCACAGGCCGTGACGATCCGCGCCGGCAACTGTTCGAAATAGTATACGAGCTGGGATTAATGCACCGTCCCGGACCGTTCTCGCTTTTAATATCGAAAACGGTAATTAGGCGGCACGGCGGCTCGGCCGCGCGCGAGCGTTCTCGAAAGAGCGTCCACATAGTATGTAACGAGATCGGCCGATTTTAATGACTTTCCACTGATCCCCGACACCCGAGATCCCTTTCATCGATAGAGCCACCGCCGCTGTTTAATGCATCCAATTTGCGAGGAAATGCACTTTTACTTTCCGATCGATCCTCCGTGCTGATTGCTGCCCGCGTATCCCCGGCTCCTGCTCCGGCTCCGGGTTCGGGCATTGTTCCGTAGATTCCGGTATTCCCGATCGAACGATCATATTTACGATGCGAATAGTTAATGATAGTTTTTCCCGGTTTTTGTAACAGTCGCTTTCGGTGGTCCGTTCAGCTGGGCAGAAAAAAATTTCGATGCACGGGAGACGAGGCTCGGTCAGAATGCGAGAACAGATTGCGCATGCGGCTGTGTGCTGGCAACCTCAAGTGCACCCTGGTCACGTGAGCTCGTCTGTTTTGCGTCTAGCGAAACACATGTGCGAACAGCATAGTTCTTATTGATCTACATGCTGAGCTAGTTATTCCTCGGTTATTCCCGATTCCGAAGAAGTTCACTTGAAGAATACTCGAGACAATTTAGACCTCGTATCGTCAACTATTTGTTATGCACTGTGCACTAAGTATATTTCAAAAAATTATTTGTCCACCTATAGATGCGTATTGTTTGTTCCCCTACTTTCTAGCTAATCTTCTTATTAACCGCTTGAGTGATACGCGAAAATCGAGAAAGTGGTTCGAAAAGTCTTATCGGTAAATAATAGCTTTGAAAAAAGCTTCTAAAAATGAATTTTTTATATTTTTTCTAACCTCCATAGTAACTGCCACTGGCTGGTCACTTAAGGGCAGAGTTGGGCAAAATTTTCATCTAAATAAAAATTTCGAATAACGATTAAAACGTACAAAAAATTTTTATTCGTTATTCGATGGTTCGAATATAAAAGGTATCTTTATTCGACGAGCATCGAATGAATAATTATATTCGACGAGAATTTATCCGACCAATGAAGATAATTTTTTTTACACGAAGTGGCTTTATTCGAACTTCGAATAATTTTTTCATCTTTTATCTGTATCTTTTATTCGGAGGCTTCGAATAAATCTTTCCACAATTACTGCCAACTCTAATAAACGCGAACCATCGAATAATGAATAAAAATTTTTTAAATCTTTTATTCGTTATTCGAAATTTTTATTTAGATGAAAATTTTGCCCAACTCTGCTTAAGGGGTTAGTTAGCAAAATTCTCAGAAGCGCTTTACAGTTTCCATGCGGAGCGTAGTTAAAAAAATCCAGGACACTGGCGCATCATCCTTGTGGTTGAAATCAGAAATCCGTTGCACGTAAAATCGCGATCCCACGCGAAAACTCGGTCTCCTCGCCGGGAATAACAGAATTTTTGGCTGCGGTCTCGTAATCGCATATTTAAATTTGCCAGCTCGGACGGTTTCGCATTAGCGGGTCGCGGGACGGGTTGCCCGGGCTGTTCCGTTCAGTTTACCGAAATGGATGTTAATTTTCGCCATAAACCCCGAGTAACGATCTGTAATTTCAGGTGGTGCAGCCAGTGTGCCGCAATTCGACGTTGGTCCGCGCGTGCATTGTCTCTCCCTCTCTTCTTTTCTCGCTCGCTCTCGCCATCTGCCTCTTCCTCTGTCCGTCTGGGTCTGTCCTTCCCCCGCCCCCCTTCACGCCCCCGCGTTCTCTGTTGCCGCGCGTGCTCGCCCCTATTCATCTTGATTATTATACTCGGCGCGCGGCCGACGAACCGGGATTTCATAAAAGCCTCGGCGCGCACCGAACGCTGCGCGCCAGCTGAACCGCTTTCATTATTTCCTTCGCTCCTCCCTCTTTTTTACCCGGAGCCGCGCGTTTCGTTGTTAATTGCCCGGAGCAACAGGTTCGTCTAGGAGACACGCGGTCGCTACGCCCCGACCTTCGATCCTAGATCGATACCCGATCGGAATCAGCGCGGACCCGATCCTGAATCGCTTTCGCAAACGCGATCGTTTCTCGCGCATTTGCATTCGAATAAAGTCCACCGACCCGATTCCGATGGAAAACTCTTCTGAATCCAGCCAATTCGACATGCTACTTCATCTTAATTAAAGACCACCCATTTCATGTGTACGTTGTTCACGGTACGTTTGCTACACGTGTATTTAATAAGTATATACACGAAATAAAGATCGTTAAATACACAGGTTTCCGTGTACTAAAAATTATGCGAATTTCAGCGCGGCTACGCATTTTATACACAGGTGTGCCGTTGTGTACGCGTGAAATAGAGACATATACTTTGTACGCTTTCGCTTAAAAATAAATGAGCAGCTAGCTCGTAAAACTAGCCGGCTGGTTGATAAAGATCCGAATGCATACACGGCTCGGTCGTAATTAAACAGTGGAGATCGTTGTGCATTTATGGCACGTGCAAGTTTATAAAACACAAGGAATCGTGTGCATTAATAAAAATTAATGATACTTTTATTCAATCCTGACTGCAAGCTTCTTCCTTATTCAACACTAGCACGATCCTCGGAAATAGTTGAACGAAAACTCCTGGGATAATGCTTCATGTATTTCCATGCTCCATGTTTTAAAACGACAAAAATGTTCGCTTATAATTTTACGCACAGCGGTGATATCGTTTCGCTGAGAAATCGATATGTATCGAGATCGCGACCAATAATTATTCCGACTTCGATTCTCCGCGCAGAACAGCGTTTTCACCAGAATTTCCGGGGGGCCGTACCTCGACGCCGTACTTCTCTCTCTCTCTCTCTCTCTCTCTCTCTCTCTCTCTCTCTCTCTCTCTCTCTCTCTCTTTTCGTGGTTCGATTGGGATCGGCGAGACGTACCCGCTCGATCGATCGGCTGCTGGAAAAGCACGGATAACGAAACCGGTAACTGGAAGTCGATTGCGAAAGCCTGGGTAACGAGTGCGTGGTTGCGTCGACGAGACCCTCGCGGTCACTTCTCGCTTCGCGCCGGTTTCTTCGAGCATGATCGAGACCTCGATGATGCCCACTATCGTTTTTCTTGCGCACTTCCATCAAGAAAACGCGGTTTCTATCCCCGCGCGCAATCGATTATTTCGCGTGCAATTAATTCTGTAAGTAGGCTAGGATCAATTACGAGGTATCTGGGTCATTTATGCAGATCGCTGCACTTCGAGAACAGCGTTTCCTCGGTAGCGTCGCGCTTTAGCGACCTGCGCGTACCGTTTCTACCCCCACCATCTGGCAGCGCAGCCAATAGCTACGAGGATGGAATAGCTTACGCTACCCTCGAGCGTCCCATGTCTCCTGAACCCCGCGACGTAATGGGAGAAATACTATATTCGGCACTAATAGCGATTCCTGTAGATATATAAATGAACCCATTATAATTATCCTTTTTAGAATTGTTCTCATAAAATACACCTGTCCTTCCATCTGTTTACAAATTGATTACAAAAACAGGCGAATCGGTAAACAATGGTATTTTGTAACTGCACCGGGAGAACAAAAGCGGGGCGGAACAACGTGTCGGGCAAAAAATGAATTCGTTTCTTCGGTGATCGATACTGTCGCGTTTTGTCTACCCGTCGCGCTGGTCCGTTCCGCCTGTACCAATTAATTCTTCGGTCGTGTATAACTCTCTGTGTGTATCTCTCTTGTTAAATTACACGCAGCTCGATCCAAATCGCATTAAAGATTTATCCCGTTATCCGTACCACCCTTGTTCATCCTCGCTCTCGCGCTCTCTTTCTCTTCCTCTAGTTGTCTCTGCGTTATTCGAGCCGATATCCGAGAGATAGAAACTCGTCGAAACCGATAATCAGTTCGAACGGAGACTATTCCAAGTTCCGTCGATTACAAACACGAGCTTGTCTCGCGACGCGAGTTACCTGTACCGTTTCGCTCGAAAACTCGCCGACACCGTCGCGTCGTATCGACGGTAAGGAACAACGAAAGTTTTTCCACCCGCTCGTCGAACTTCTCGGGAATCGCTTTATACGTTAACGAACAGAAATTTTGATTTGTTTTCTTTGCGTTCGCGATGGACGGCAGAAAGTAGCGTTTAAACGCCCGTTTCCTTGATTGCGAGCTGTTATAATCGTTATATTTAAGCAGATTTACTTAACATTAGTGTACCGTAGCTTACTGTAGACAGATAAACTGTTACGGACTGGATCGGCGTAAAGTACAGTGGATTTGTTATTACGCGACACTGATAAGCAACTTGCTGACATTTAATTAAAATGAACATACGACTTCTGTGCATGTGATATTCATTTTAAGATATTTACCACTGGTAATAAATTTAGTACTGGTTTAAGATCGAGAACAGAGATAGATAGAGAGGAGGCGTGGAGGTGATTAGGTTGAATATTATTTGCTATAGAATATTATTTCGCGTACGCTAACTTGTGCTTGGGAATTTCTGTTGCAGATGAAAGGTCGAGACCTGTCCCATTCTGGAATATTACCGCGTTACCAGTCGTTAGCAACAGTGCTACAACGAAGCAGCGTTAAATGAGGTAAGAGTCTCGCGCCGCGCATCGAATCTTATCAGCATATTATGCTTTCTCTCTGGCGAGGAGGTTCCTCTCGCAATCTCTTATCGAAAAGACTGATGCGTCGTTACAGAACGTCGCATCATCCGCTTACTTGAACACGCAGTTTACAATATTGTACCTGTTGCTCGAACGAAAGTGGAGAAAGTGCGCCGACTCAAGATCCACCGGTACGTACTCATCGAACGGAGAGGAATCGTCAAAAAATTTCTACAAACAGTCCCCGAGCGCTATCGAAACTTTGTATCGAAGCTAAACTCGAAATTCCCGCGAAGGATAACAATATTTCTGTACCTGGTGTTCCATTCGTATAATCGTGTATCGCCGATTTTTTCGTAACTGAATCGGCATGGCAGTCTCAGCGTATCGTGGCGCTAGCTAACAGCAGGTAGTCTTGCATCAATTCCGAAATAAGACGGGAGCCAACGAAACCATAGCAGTATCGTGTCCGCTGTGCTCTATAATCGCGTTACCGGTCCCCAGCGATACGATTATAGAGACGGAACACCCGCTAAGTTCAACACGCACCGTCAAGGATACGAGCAACGTAACGGCGATAATCGTTGTTTTCTCCCTGCAAACCGGGGAATTAGCTCTCCCGAGGAAAATGTCCCGGACGTGGCAGCCTTTCCAACTATCGAGACAAACGAGGGATCGATTCTGCCTCGTGCCACGCGCTGGCTACGCTTCGCGATGCTTGCGTACTATTTCATCGCAGCATCGTACACGCAGCGTTGCGAATTCTTTCTTGAAAATTATTCCGCTTTTTATTAGCAAAAGATGACATATAGGAATCCTTTCAATTATACCATCGCACGACTTTCTGTAGAAAATTCCACGAGCGAGTAATCGCTAGCGGAAGGTCGACAAGGATGAATCGTAGCAAATTGAGTACAGCATGATCAGCAGAATGTAGTGCGCGCGAGATGGGGGGAGGGGCATCGCTTACAGTCGGTGGTTTGGTACTTTTCGGCCGAGTGGAAATTGACCCACGCGAGAGATTAAAGCGAGCGAGAGAGAGCCGGGGATCGCAGCGTTCGAAACAGCGGCGGACAGGAAGAATCCGGAATAATGAAGGTGTTCCGCGTGACATTGGCCGCGATCATCGGACACGCGGATAATCAAGGAAATTAAATCGTAATTAGCGGGGGCCCGGTGCTCCGAAAATCGTCCGACTGGATTTTCCGTGACGCAATCGACAATGATAGGAAATCGATTGCCTCAATTTGTCCGATTGAAACTATCCCGAGACTATGCTCGGAATTCCTATTAACCTTTCTCCGGTCTCCGTTCCATCCCCCTCCCGTAGCGGCGCGCAGCCACCCTTCGCCTCGCCCATTGGTCGCGGCCGTTTCCACAGGCTCGTTGTATCCCCATGTCCATCCCCACCGAGAGAACCAGTTCGGGGTCTAGGCGGCGCGATATTTCATTTGGAATGCCAAGAGGGGAGAATCCTTAGGCCGCCGATCCTTTAGGGTCCTCCCGCGTCCCTTCGTTACTTGCATTTATACACGTCGCTTTTACTTCTGCCCCCGGTCTTCTTCTTCTTCTTCGTCTTGCTTCTTCTTGCCGGTGCTGCCGATGTCGCTCTTCCCCTTGCTGCTGCCCCTCATCCACCACTCGGCATCCCCTTCATCTTCGACCCCACGGAATATACCGGCGATTTTTTAAACGGCAACGCGCGCCCCGCCACCTCCGAGCTTGATATTTCCTTCCGGGTGGAATTAGGCTTACCGGGCTGGGGCTGATTTATGCGTGACGCCTTCGGCCGAGATGATACCGCGATTAAACGCGAACACACCGGATTGAGAAATCGTTTCTTCGTGGGTGTTAACGCGATCTCCTAGGTAAAACTAGTCGCCCGTTGGAGCAATCATTTTTCATCTAGGGTTACCGGCTCCTACGGAAGTCACCTCGGTGATTTTAATCGAAAGTGGACGCCGCCGATTCGAACGGCCCGGCCGGTTTAATACGTTCACGCTGATAGGCATTACGCGGGCTCTAAGAAATTGTGCCGTTTCAAGTAATAACCGATTAAACTTCACTTATTAAGTCCGACATTAATCTACCTCTAGGAAGCCAAGGCACTTGTAATTGCTGTGCCAACCGTATATTTTTCTGTTTGCTTCCATTTATTGTATCGCAATGCGGGTTATAGATCGTGCTCTGATAAAAACAGTTGGATTAATCGTCGAACACGGCGTGATCGTGAAATAGTAAACGTCGCGCGGAAACTTATCGTGCAACAATCCACTATTAAGGTTGCAACGAGGTTGTTTCTTGAGCTGAACGTAAGTAAATTGCCGGAGTATTAATAATTCCCTCTCGTGGGATTGGTTTAGCATGTCCAACAAGATTGAAAGCCTGGTTACAATGTTGCCGATCATTTATAACGATGGACGTCAACGGTATAACGTATTAATCGTCGAATGGCTCGGCTAGAAATCAGTTCGGATCGATCTTGGCGTGATATTTCAGCTGGAAGACAGTCTCTCGCTAGCCCCATCGAAGGCGTTCGCATTTATTACGAGCTTTATTCCGTCGAGCTTCCAGTGATCGGCTATATAACCGGCGCAAACACAGCCAGCCAGCCCGCCTCGCTTTCATTCACGGCCCGGAAATCAATTATTCATGCAGGATTCCCTTCTCCGTATTCTCGACGGCCGCTTCTTCTTCCACGGCCGCGTTTCTCCACGGCACGATTGGATTCGAATCGCTGGGAAGCTGCGCGAAAAAAATCAAAATACGACGGAAGAGAAAGGTAGGAGCTGCGCTGCACGAGGGGGAGAATCGGTAATTAATATTCGATGAAAGGCCGCCGCCGCGTCGCGTCGCGTCGCTGTCCTCGCGCGTTCTCGAAACCCCGATTTACGACTCCCGGCGATCATTTCCTCCGGAACGTATTCTTTCCTCGTAATTTGTACCGGCGAACGGAAATTAGCTTCGAATGTCAAGACGAAAGCGATATTCGCAAAATTGATGGCCGGCCAGCTCGAGATCCGGGCAATGTTCAGAGAATACTGTTTACCTACCAGAGTTTCGCAGTGCTTTCTAGACTTTTGGAAGCCACTATTCTTCATCTTAAATTTGTCTCCTGTCTCTACTTTTCTCGAAATTAACGACCTGCTTGAAATTTTGTACGCAATATTAAATCGTAGATACGGTATAGTGGGAAATTAACGAGCACGTTCATTTATTGCAACGCAGAAATGAAAGCCGCGTCGTGGTAATTACAAATCTTGCGAAACGTTTATTTAACGTTTCTAGAAAGTAGGAAACTGCTCGCTCCAATATATTACAGAAGCACCTTTATTTCCTCGAGCAATGCAATTATTTCACGATTGTCAGCATAACTATTTCGATTTCATACGAATTCCGACTGACGATGTGCTCGGTTCCAATGTAAAATGACCTTCGAATAAATGAAGTTGGTACATAGAAAACGACTCCACCAGCACTTTCTTCGGTTACTTCTTTGATCCTTTCGCGGTGACGGATTTTTGCGTTTGACAAAGGTTCCTCTCGCGAAAAAAGATGTAATCGGTAGTCGCCATTCGGCGGAGAAACGTCGCGTCGCAACAGCCTGGAACGTTTTCCCTGAATTGCACCGGGGGTGAGCAACGTTGGCTGCTGGAACATTCTTAGTATTCATTAACGACGCGAGGGTTTCTCCGAGGGTCCGGGGTCCGCTTTGTTCGCCCGGAGGGTTTCGGACACATAAGAGCGGCGTTTGTACGTCAGAATAACGGATGACTCTGCTCGGTAATCCGTTCGGGCTCGTCCCTGCCAGCCGATGACAAGGCAATGCCAGAAAGGCTCGACAGGGGATAGAGAGGCGAAAGAGAATCGAGAGAGAGAGAGAGAGAAGAGAGAGAGAGAGAGAGAGAGAGAGAGAAGAGAGAGAAGAGAGAGAAGAGAGAGAGAGAGAGAGAAGTGGAGGCCAGGAGAAGAACGAGCTCTCACGGATCATTGGTTTTCGCGAGAGTGCTGGCCTAACGCGCGGATTATTGTTGCACACGTGTCGTTTCACGAACAAATTGCCTTCTAACGAATCTGCCCGACTCGGATGAACAGAGCTTGAAGCTCTCGCCGTTTGTCGTCGAGATTGATTCCTATATTTCGCATATAATTATCCCGAAACTCTTCGCCTTCTTATTAGTCCAATAAAATTCTGTTTTTATGAAATACTAAACATCGGAATCGTACAGAAGCATCTCGATGTTCGATAATAATCGGCAGACTTTGCGCAATCGGCGGGCGTCGCAGCCTCCTTGAACATTCCGAACAGCCGAGAAATCTAACGGGACATTTGTAGAGCGTGGCGTGGCGCTCCGGTTTCCATCATTTCGTGGACAATCGCGCTCGTTTTCGGGTCCAATCGACGAATCAATTAACCCGAATTCAACTGGTGTAACGATTCCGCAACGGTGGGCGGAGATTTATCGCGTCCTCGGGCGAGCTGCAATTTTTCATTATTGATACATTGCCCGGGCAGCGTCGGGACAGAGTACCAGGATGTTCCCTCCTCGGACAGGCCCGCGCGCCCGTAGGATAGATTTCGGGATCCGTGTAGCCGTGTTGCTCCTTTTTCCCTGCGAACTCGCTGCCCCGGGCATTAATCACGAAAGTTTTCAAGGTTGCGCCCGGATTTCTGGCAGTCGAACCCCCGGCGGCCAGAGGAATCCGTAAAACCTTCCACGGCTTCTAAAGACTCTTCTTTTCGCTGCTTCTCCGCGTCTGCTCCGGCTCCTTGTTCCTTTGTATTCGATGCTATCATATTTTTCTAATGTACAGCTGTCTGAACTGTTAACTAAGTCGCGCGTCTACTGGCTGATTTATATCCTTGCACGATCCTTGAAAACAGTTGTCCGATAGATCCTACCGCGATTTTTATCCAGTTTTACATTCCCATTTTCGAAGGAATACATAAAATTATACGATCTTCAATTGCGCGATCAATCTGAAGCGCGTAAAGTTTTCAATATTCCGAACAAAGTATGGTTTACGAATGTATTTTCACAGATACCAGCTCTGTATAGTCTCCCTATTATTATCTCGAGACAATTGTTCGAGTATTTTTTGAACATTGAATATTGAACAGCCATATCTTTTTCTAGCAATCGGCAGTGACTTGCAAATCATGCTTCGTAAAACGTTGCGCTCTAGCACGTGTAACTTCTTCCTCTGTTATGGTCGTTCGCTTTCACGTGTCCACTGTTCGCTCTTATCGCTGTTATTTATTCGCGCAGCGACTTAATAAGGGTCAAGCTAATTCTAGAGTGTATTGTGCAACGGCCGAACAATAAATAGCAAGCTATGCTCGAACTACTGTTTAGCATTAGATTGTATGGCAAATCATCGCGTTTGCGGTTGTGGGAAAATCTCAGTTCAGATTACACGATGCTGGGTAGCCTTGACTGATTCGTAAATTGGTCGGAAGTTATTTTCTGTGTGATCGGTACTATTATATAATTGAATGATGAATAATATTGTGGATATAATATCTCTAACGTAGTATTCTTCAACTTTCCTCAATTTTCCAACGTTCTTGAAAGTTTCAGGAATCCCACAATATTAAATGGTAAAACAGTAATTGCGAAGAAAGTATAATTATAATAGTCCCTGAAGTTCAACTATTCAACTAAAACTCCTCCAAATGCCCCCTATAAAACTGTCTGAATAATTGCTCTTCACTCTCCAACTCTCAAACTCCGGCGCTGCGCTCTTCGATCGCTTCTAGTTCATTCATACCGGCGTACACGCCCACACACACACACACAGAGAGACACGCACTCGCAGGCACATAACGAGCCTCTGCTCCCGTCATTAAAAGCTTCATGTAGATTTCGGTGGAAATATATTTTTTACTTGCCACAGAAATTCCCTGACAATGTTATTCGTTAAACCATCGAAAGAGTGCTGTGTGCTGTCTTCGATCGATAATGCACAGAACATCCCAGAAATAATACGATAAACTGGCTGAATAATGTTCTACAAATTCTACGGATCAATTTACCAGCAGAGGTATCGAACGGGGATGTATGTATATTATACTTTCTCTAATGCGATATTCGCCGAATGAAAAATGAAGAGCGGGTATGAAATCGTCCGATGATAGCATAAAATTTCAATGAATTGTAATAACGTCGATAAACCGTGCCCTACGGGGAGGGAGAAGGATGTCTGGCTCCAGCGCGGGACGGAAAACATGTGAAAACAACACGTTTATCGACCGATAAATACGTGTCCTCCATACCTGACCACCTGGTAATTTATAGTCGCTTATGCGGGGGTCGAAATTAATTATCGACTCCCTTCCCAGCTCGAACTTACCAATTCATTTCGTGTGCGCGCGCGTAACTAATTTAAAGCCGCGATTATTAATGGTCCACCGAAACACAATGTAATATTAATAACATTGATTCGAACCGCGCTGCCGATGTGTCGCTCGCGCGCGCGCGCGCTCGCTCGCTCAATAATTCGAAAACAAAAATTCGAAAAAACCGTTCGCGCCATCTGTTCGCCAGACGGAGATTAGAAAGGCTGTGCGACATAGCGCCGAAGCGAAAATTAGAGTACACGCGACGAGCGATCGGCGATTACATGCTCGGACAACAATTTCATACCTCTCGCTTCCGGTATTAGAAATTCCTTTTCAGAAGAAAAGAGAATAGGTCGAACTAGGTCTTTAACGGGAAAATAGAAGCGTAGAGAACGGAACGAACGGAAGACAACAGGTTTCTCGCACGCCGGAACACTCTATAGACCTATAGAAATTGGAACAATCTCAGGTTAAATTATGGAAATTGTTATGTTATACCTGGCACGATAAGCCTGTATACAGACAGAATTGCTCATAAATATTTAATCGTCCGTAGATTATGGAAATAGTCGAATATAAATGGTCATTGTTTGTTGAACAGTGATTATGTACTAGACTCCGGATTTTATGCATTTATGGCAAAAATGAGTACATATGTGCAATTTAGTGAAAAAAATTAGAAGACATTAAGAGTATTAATATATTATTTTCACTATATTAAAATTATTCGTGAAAAATATAAATTTATATTTAGCTCCTGTGTCTTGCAATTGATGCACAAACTTTTTAATTTTCATAAAAATCCGGAGTCTAGCGATTACGTTTTTATTGAACGGCAGCGTATTTGTTATTCCGATAAGAAAAATGACAATCGTGCCGGATAAGTCGCGAGAAAAGGAATGTCTAATTATCCGTATTCGAATTGAAGATAATACGGAACTAATCTAAGATAAATACGGTATCGTTAGTCGCGTCAAATATGATGATATAAACGATTTTTTTTTCTTTGAAGGTTAACAGTTATCTCTTCGTTATTTTTTGACGATCATCGATAGTTCTTGAAGTCGCGTCGTATATTTTTAATTTAATAGTGTTGTAGCTGATACGAAGATGGGTTCAACGACCTCGGTTTATCGTGACCGTGAGGTGACCCCGAGTACAGACGAGTTCCGTTACAAGTGAAAATTAGAGCGATCTTTTCTTCCTTAATTATCGTGGTTACACACATAGAATTAATAAACTAATACAGCGCAACAGTTGCAACACGGTAGCGTAAATCGAATTTTTCAAAAATTAAAAGAAATCATCATTTTTTAAATTACTTTCACTCCAGAACCTTTCTCGCAGTACTCTAAACGTGTAAAACATTTTCGTCCAATTGCGATACACCTATCTGAGAGTCCTGATTCCTCCGACACCGGGGATCGCCGCCCCGGCGTTAACCGGATAAAGATACAAAAGGCTGGAAGTTGATCGAGCGTTCGGTACCCAAGGCGGATCGATTTTCCCGCGTATTCGAGGAAGGCTTTCGCGCGTCCCGTCGCTGGTCGGGGCTTCCAGAGGCCGACGGACGGATGGACGGACGGACGGACTTTCTCGGGATCTTTTATCACGGCGTTTACACCGGAAAGGCCTCTCGAGGAAGGGCTTCTCGGAAGGTTGAATCTCGTACATGTGTTTCGGGCTCGTCGTATTCTCCGCTCGAACGAGCCTCTGGCTCACAGCGCCGCGCTGCGCCGCGCCGCCTACCTCCTCCGTCTTCGCCGCCCGATGCACTCTGCGCCCTCTCCTTTCTCGCTCTCTCTCCCGTATCCTGCACGCTCCGGATAGTGGTATCCTTCCAATTACCGGATGCAAATATTGCCGGGGACGTTGCCTGGTAAGGCTCCCCCGTACGTGCACTCGAAGGCTTTTCTCCGGCTCGCTCTATCCTCCCGGCGATTACGCGGCAATTAACCGATTCGCTCGATTTCGCGATCCATCGCCGTCTCGCGTCGCGCCGCGCCGCGCCGCTCCGTCCGGGGCTCGTTTTCGCTCGGTCTACTCGCTTGCTCGCTCGATCAGGGTCATTAGTCCGCGCGATTTATTCTTAGCGCGGCGTCATCGCGGCTCGAATTCTTGGCACGGCCGGCCGAGGATGATAAAACTTTCGATCCGCTTTCGGCGCTGATAAATCTGTTATATCGGTTCTGAACGGGGGGAGAGGCGGGAGAAGGAGATCGGTTCTACCCGGACGACCCGTCCCGTCGCGCGTCGCGTCGCCTCGCGTCGCGTCGCCTCGTGGATTTTCGACTCGGTCTCTCTATCAGCGCGCGCACCGCGAGCCGTGCCAGTGTTTCGTAATGGGTTTCGGGGGCTTTCAGCGTTCCCGATTCAAATAATTCTGTGTATTCTTGCCCGCGTGGAAAGGTCGCAGCGCGCCGCGCGGCAAGGCCGTTTTGTCGCCGATCAACGGGACTTTTGTTCCTCGGTACGGATAGAGAACCATTGTGCCCGATGCCCGGGTTTTGTCCGCGATAGGTTTTTATTTTAAATTGCGAACGCCATTGAAAAATCACGTTTGAGACCACCTTTTACGTCGAATGTTCCTACCGACGACGGTGAATTCAATACGCGTGTTTGCGCGTACGATCTGTTTATAACCCCTTAGCACTCGGATGGCGACTCTGAGGCACCACTGAAAATTGCTATGCCATTCTTAAAAATTATTGGGATGACGAGGTTGGGAGATTAACCGTTTGAGTCCCAGGAGGTATTGAAAAAACACTGTCGAAGAATCCCAAACAGCGCAACCGCGCTTTTTTTAAATGAGTATGAAGAGACCCAAACGACGCGATAGCGCTTGTCTTACAATCGGTAACGCACCGTCAGTTGTCGACAATATTCGAAATAAGCTGGGTTTTCTCGGCATAAAATCTTAACAGCGCGATCGCGCTGCTTGGGACTCAAACGGTTAAACGCAACTTGATATTTAAACAATTTATTCAAACTCCACCGCACAGGGAAAAAGCTGTAGTCAGATTGTGAATTAAAGTTAATAGCACATAACACAATATGTTACTTTATTCGAAACAATTAAAAAGGAAAGATGAGATGTTTGTGAGCTGCGAATTGCTCGCAGTACTAGCTTAGACGGACTGACGAACTTGCCTTCCTTCTTGGGCGCTTTAGCCTGGAAAAATGGCAACGCTGGAAAAGCAATAAATGGCAGGTCAAAAAGACCTTTCCTCCTCCGAGTGTCCCGTGCATTACGGTGTATACTCCAACAAAAATATTGTTCACATTATTATTTTTGTTCGTATTTAATAAACTACTAGACATTTACATATGAAATGAGACATTATATCAGTTTCATATGCAAAAAATGAAAAAAAAATTGTACAGAATGGAAATATTCTAGAATGGAAAAATCTTCTCGTTTTTCAGTTAAAATAGCTCCGAGTGCAAAGGGTTAATAAAATATTCCATTTGCAAAGCAAACATAATTTTGCGAATCGTTAAGAATTCGATGTTAGAAACGACGCGGAGGAGTGTCTCTGAATTTTTCGATTTTCCCTGGGTCGCGGTCTATCGAGCGAATTTCGTAACTCGGTATCGCGAACAAAGAGAGCGCGATAGTATCGCGCAGCGACGTGGGATCGCGAACGAGCGTATAAAGATTTCGAGAGAAACCAAGGTCTCCGGCACGGCGGCGGCGTCGTTGTTTGAAAAGTTTTCGACCCGGCGAATTTACTCGGCAGCGTCGAGTAAATGTTAGCCCGTGGTGTGCTGTAACCGTTACGAACTACCGGTTTCTCGCGTAATAACGCGGAACGAAGGTTTAACTTTATCGCGAATCGATCCTAAACAGCAGAGCGGCGAGGTGCGCGGCGGTCGGCGGCGGTCGGCGGCGGTCGGCGTCGGCGGGTACGAGAGCCGTGGTGCGGTTCCCTTATCGCGATGTCAAGTCCCGCGCGTAAGACGCGAAACCTTATTCGGATCGTAAAACTGCTAACGATTCCGGAGACGGGGCACGGATCCGTGTGCCCGTGAAAAATTGGCGAATAAAATTTTAATACTCGCTCCGCCGGGTTTTCGTATCCGCGAACGAGTGAAAGAGAAATAGAGAGAGAAAGAGAGAGTACGCGAGTCTTTCATCCGGCGCCTGCGGCGTGCACGGAATTCATATTGTGCCCGTTATTTTCGCGATACTCGTGTTCCCGGTAATGCTAACATTAGTTGAGACACGTATCAAAAGCGTTCTGTGTATCACGGACGCCGAATCACCGTAGAAATCGTGCCGGGAAATCGTTGGAACGCGGCCAATCCACCGCGTCGGCCCTTTTAGAAGCGAATCCGTCGCGTGCTACGGAAATCGATAGACACTCCGCTCTTCCCGGGCCAAACATTGATTTCGTCTCATTCGTGTAATTTGCTTCGCTACGGGTAAACGCGCCACACCGCGCGACGAGACGAGACGCGACGCAAGATACGCCTCGTCGAACGCGCTTCCTCGATCCTCTTCTCCCTCTGCAAAATTCTCTTCCCCTTTATGCTCGATCGTTCGCCCGTACGGCTAGAGCAGAAACGAATATTGCATTCCTTTTCTATAGTTGTCGCGCTCGCGGCTCCGCTGCTGGCACGATTATAGAGAACGGTAGGAAAAGATACCGCCCTATAGCCGTTGTTCAAAGTTCCATTGTATTTATAGAAAGTAAAATGTCTGGCTAATATTCGGTACGGCAAAAATCCAGTCTATTTTTATAGCCGCTGCACCAAATGAAATATTTTGGGAACCGTTTATATAGGAAATTCCTGAAATTGCTGGCGCGCGAAAAGTCGTCGGGAATTTTTGACAGTTTATTAAAAACAGTAACACGAGCTCTCGTATGTCTCGCGAATATCTGCGATAAGAGTCGTGCGACTCTCGTAAAAACTCATGCATTTTTGAAGACACTCGTGTAGAAATCCCAGAATGATCAGTTAAGAACCAAGTTACTGCTTCTGACAGTAACTTCAACCTCTAATTAATCATTGTCTCTGGTACTTCACGAATTTCTAATTGAATTATTTTCAGAACCCATAAATGCATAAAGATCCGCAGTCCAATTATTTTCGAACAAGTTCTGAAGTAGAAGAGAGGGAACGCGTTGAACCGCAAAGGGGTTAATAGATTTGGAAAGCTCGCCGCAGCTTTCGGAATTCCATTTCGCACCTGGCGTTGAGGATCAAGCATTCCTGTTCGTTATCTTCCTCTAAACATCGTGGAAGCTTGTACCGGAGACCGGTGTCCCGATAAATCCGTTTCCCCCCGGTAGAGCGTGTCGCGCACCTATAGAGAGAGAGAAAGGGTGGGGGGGGGGGGGGGGGGGGGGGCAGAGTACTGTTACGACGAGATTCCATCGCGGCGCGGAGTTCGTCGACGCGAGCGAGCGTAATTTCACGGTGAAAAGTCGCGGGACAGGCGGAGGAACGGTGGAGAAGTTCGACCAGTCGGCTAGCTGGCCAGTCAAGCTCTCGTAGAAGGGGAAACGGAACTCGGCAGAAGTCGGTCGTAACGACAAATCATAGAGCCGAGCCGGTGCTTATCCTCGGACTGGTCAGCCAGCGGGTCTGTGGCACACAGCCGCCGGCGTAAACGCGGTTCGCCGCACTCGTGGGTGGTACCTAGATCACCCAGAGAAAGAGAGACTCTAACACCTAACTCGTTGCTGATCCGTGCCGCTGATCCCTCCGCAACGAATCCAGCCACCTATCTCCTGATCCCGATCCGCGTCGCTTGGTTTGCAACGTCTTAATAACTCCCACGCTCGACGTAATTTTTATCCTCTAATTAACAAATTCACTAATTACCAGAATACCAGCTGGTGATTTTACGGCGAAACATCGAATCGGGATATAATAGAAGTTCTCGATACGAGACTTCGTTTTCGAGAGAAACGACTTTGAAAGTCTACTCATCATTTAATAATAGCTCGAGTACCCTAACAACCGTCGGTCTTATCCGCTAATGCTCGATCAGTGCAGCACAATGGATGGATCGCAACAATTTTAATTATCGAGCAACCGGCTCCGCAACATGAAACTTTCACTGACATTCATTAGTCTCACCGGGAGAGTCCATCTTCTTGTATTACGGCCAGTTCGTCACGGAGATGGTTTTCAAGGATAACTAAGATCGCGTATTCCACGGAGAATCGTTATCGCGGCTCGTTTCACCGCTTCAAGGATTTCAGGATTTTTCAGCGCCGCGCCGCACCGCGCCGCCGCTCCGGCGAATGGATTATCAGGGTTTCCGAAAAATTCCGAGATGCTGCTAGCTACCCCGCACGCAAGCAAATTGCTCGAAAATTTGGCGAGGGGGAGAAAAGTTGGAAGAATGTCGATGATTAACTGGCCGGGGATCCGAGTGTGGGAGAGCATCCGCGCTCAGTGGCTGGAGAACGGGAAGGCGAAGAGAATCAGCCGACCATTCCAGGCATACTTTACGTCCGGCTTGATTTGCGACGAGCCCACGATATTAATAGCTGATTCGAGGCGGGAATTGGAGCGAGCATTGCTAGCCAGCCTGCCGGTTGGATCGCGCTTGGCCGTGTGCTCTAGCTCGCTGTCCTCCCCAGTTGGTTTGCTCCCTGCCAGCTCGCGTCATTCTTTACTTGTTTACATAGCTCTTTTCCGCGCCGGGCCGGGCCCGCCGCTCTTCGTCGTTTAGCGATGACCATCTGCAAATCGCTCCTTTGCACCTGCGCTTCGAACCCCTTCTCTCCTCCGGAACACTTTTCATTCTTATCTCCTCGTTTCTCAGAACTTGTCAACACTTTCAATTATAACACCAAACCTACCATTGCCGGTCAAACCTGTGGTTGTAAGGAAGAACACCGCATTACGTTTACTTTCGAGATATTCCCGTTTAAAGTTTTGATCGCTAATTCTTTGTATAGGACATCGGTTAGATTGCATTATTTTTCTCAGCCTCTCGAATTTGTTTTCCTGACTTCTTTCTGGTAAATACCTGCATCCTATACTCTGAAGCTCAATTAATGCATAAACTAAAATTTTTTGAATTTGTGACACGCAACATGCAACTTTGTAATATTTTTCATTTTACAATTATTGAAACGATGAAGTTGCTTACATGAAAATTGATTCGATTTTCTTTATCCAAGCATGCATTGTGTTAAAAATTGCACAAAAATCGAAATAAATAGAGCCCTGTCATTTTTGTAAGCTAAAACATTTTATACGGTTTTAGTGCTCGGTAGGATTAGTGTTAATAAATTGTAACGAGCCTCCAGAACAAATTTTCTAGAACTCTGCTCTAGATCGAGAGACGATCGTCGGTCGTTTTTCTGCGCGTTTAATTTAAACAGAGTCGTGTTCGAACTTGTTAGCTTGTTCGAACTGCTCGTTATTTTCTGGAAAGTGTAGCATACGTCGCCCGGATCCTTCAGGTGCACGCACACCCGGTCTCATCGGTCCGCATTTATTCAGCGGCGGCCGGCTACTTCGCCCTTCGTTACGTCGCGTTGCGCCAGCCCCTTCTAGCTGCATCGCATTGCACTTCATTGCTCTGCACTAACCAGTGTTACACGGCACGCTTGGTCCTCCTCCTCCTCCTCCCTTTCCGTTAACGACCACCGTCGTCGCCCTCTCAAAAGCGGCGTTTCTCACCCTTCGAAGTTGCATTCGAAGTGAAATCGAGCACGCCTTTCACGACGCCCGGGCCTCGCAACCGTCCTTACCCTATCCCCCGCGCTCTAACTTCGCTTCCTTTTTATTCTGTTAACGACTTCGACTCCGGACGGCTTCGTTATTCCACCCCTTCGTGATCTTGTACTCCATTTGTTGACTAAATTCCCGCGGCGCACAGTGTGACGTTTCGATCATTTAGGGGAATTAAATTCTTAATGATGTTGTTTCTTTTTTTTTCATCGAGTACTTTGTGTAAACTACTGAAAATATGATGATTTCTTTAACTCTTGCAAATTATTGTTTGGGAGGGTATTTAATTTAAATGATACAAGGCAGTTACAAACACAGTCTTACATAAATATATTTAAAGTTTATTAAAGCTAAATATATTTTAAGAAACGCATTGAACAAATTTTTCAATAACAATACTATATAAATATCTATATTTTCTGTTATAATGTATAATTTTAAGAAGGCACTGCAAGTAATTGTACTTCTTGAGTAAGAATTCCTTTCCGGTTTGTCGGAATGTACCTTATACTGGTAATCAGAGGGTCTGACGATATGAGCAACATATTCATAAGGTCTGTATTTGTGGCTATCCGTGAAATTTTTCTCGTGAAAAGTTCACGAAACTGTCTATTATCAAGCACAACAACAGTTAAACAATAACAATTTAATATAGTAACAATCAAAAAGGTTTATAATATTAACGGACACGTTCTTCCTTGGATAAATTGTGTTAAACAACTACGTGAGGCGACTGCGTGAAGTAACAGCGTAAGGTTGATGAAAACAAATGAAAACTCCCGAAAACGCAGACGAACGCAAAAGTTGTTTTCATATCTGACTAGACAAGACTTCAATGTAACCATTCAGTGTAGTTTCAAGTCCATATTTGCCCATATAATAATGTTTCACTCTATAGAACTTTGGTAAATACTGAAAAGTTCTCCGATTTTGTATGATTATTAACTAAAATAAATTCTATGTATAATATTTAAAAACTAAAAGTATTGCAAACACACTACAAAGGATTGAAAAATCATTAAAATAAATACAATAACAATTGAAGTTCATATACACAGTTTTATTCGGGTAAAGTATCACTGACGATTGATGAAGTTGCATCATTTGTATAGGCAAAAAGTTCAGTTGAGGCTTATTTTTCTTATTTGAACGCGATGAAAAATTTAAAATCACAGTGATTCTGAGTTACGGAAGTATTGCTTTTAAACTAGTAAATTCGCAATTATTAAAAAATTTTCAGTTTCGGAATTAAGTTCCCCTAAATGATCGAAACTTCACACTGTGACGCAACACCCCGGAGATGCTCGGACGAAAAAATTTGTTTGTACATTTTTGGACAGTGAAAAAATCAATATTGTTCTTGTCACGAATTGGCCAAGTAACAGTCAGTATCTGTGAAGTTGTTTCAGGCAAGAACGATCAGTTCGAGTAATAAGATAAACGGCGTTTCAGCGTGCGACGGGAGCTCCGCTCGGTTCCCGCCGGATCTCAAGCCCGCGCATACGTTTCTTCAGCACTTACGAAAATGAACGGGCGAAATTGTGCCGGAACGCGCGGGCTACGTTAACGCGGTGATTCCGTAATATCTGCGGGAGAGCAGGTAGGAGAAGGACGAGGAGGAAGAGGAGGTTCAAGCTCCCCCAACACAGTCGCCGGTGGTTTCCGTTCGGTGCGGCGAAATTGCCGGGGAACACAACGTAGACGCGGGGTAAACTGCATCTGCGGTTTTACGGAATTGCTCGTGGATCATTCGCGCAATGAAAAGTTCCAGCCGTAATCCCGTGAGAATCGTAATGCTTATTCGCGACAAATTGAGCGGCCGCCGCGCCGTGCATTTCCGGCGCGCGGTTTTAAAAGCTTGGAAACAGAGTGAGAGAAAGTGAAAGGAAGAGGCGTACAGGGACCAATGCACGAACAGAGCGAGAGAGAGAGAGTGAGAGAGACATAAAACATTGCGCGAAGATGACGTTACCGTTTTTTAAACGAGTAACGAGTTCCCTCGGCGTTGCAAGTGGGAATTCCGCTCGTCGGAGATCGGTGGAATTGAAGCGAACGCGGTATATCCGCGTCGAAATGAAGTCGGTAACGCTCTCATCGGCCCGACGACTTCGTAATCGTCGAGTCGAGGAGTTCAAGGTCTTGGGAGAGGATTGCCAAGTGGTCGTACGTACCACTTCCCGACGCCAGGATCGTAGCTTCCGGCGGAAATGACGTTAAGCCGAGGGCTGCTGGTCGACATTGGAAATCGATCGTCGCGCTGACGGCCGAACCCTAGACGCGACGCGACGCGACACGACGCGAACCGATCGTCCAATTCCTCGGCGAACGACGACATCCGGACGCTTGGGCACTGCTCTCTGTTACATTGTTTCTCGGATTGACGCCTCCCGCCTCCATTTTACGCGTGATCGACGACCACCTGATATTCTTTGATGCGATCCGGACTCTCGGAGGTTCGAACGGTAATGATCCACGGGGTCTGTCGTTCACCGAACTATCCGATTGCGAATCCATTTCCTGATCAACAAACTTCGTCCTCATCTCAAGCATTTTGTTGGTTATTGGGAAGTGAAATATATAGATTTAAGATACATACTTTATTACAATTTTGTACACACTTTGGTACAAATTCTTAGCGATGTGCGCTGTACTGTGGCTAGTTTCGGAATGAGGGCCCTTGGTGACCTGTCGGGTCCCTTTATACTTCGGGAAAGCCTGCAATAAAAATACAGGCGCAGGGAAAGAAACCCTGTGTGCACTAGTACTGCCCTTGTATCTCCTAGTGCATATCGTCGGTGCACATCAACACATTTTATACTATATTTTATACAGGGTGTTTCCTACTTTTCCGGCAAGATTGTAGGAGCATGATCTACGAGTGAAAATACGAAAAAAATGTTATATGAAGTTTATTTAGTTGAATAGATGCAGATTTAAAGCTGAATAATACGGAAGGTCGATTGTGTTTACTTTGCCTGTACTTACGAGATATTTCGTGTTTTCTGACTATTCATTGTAGCCACAGTAGTAGTATCAATGCAGAACAAAGTTTGTATCAATGGAGAAGCTGGTAAAAATGATGATTTAAAATTTTTTAACGATCCTCGTATGTTAAGAAATACATATCTCGTAAGTACAGGCAAAGTAAACGCAATCAACCTTCCGTATTATTCAGTTTTAAATCTGCTGTTCCGCACCTATTCAGGCTACATTCAATATTTGCCTATAATATTGTAATAAAGCGTTTATAAATAAACTTCATATGTATAACATTTTTGTCGTATCTTCACTTATAGATCATGCTCCTACAATCTTGCCGGAAAAGTAGGAAACACCCTGTATAGCGGTGCCAATCTCTAACATATTTGAACATTTTTACCGAGCTGTATGGTTTCCTTGCACTATACATTAACTCCGTTAATTATTTTCATATAAAAGTAAATTATTCGACAAAACTCGATGTTAAATCGCCAGTTACTCGGACGAGTTATCGAAAACTCGGTGCACGAGCGATTCGTGAAACGCGAGCAAGCGTTCATGATCGATAAAAAGGATCGGTGGAACTCGCAACGCGTGTCGTTGCGTAACAAACTAATTTCACAGTTATCGCGGCTACGGGAAAAGAGGCGGCTAGGCTCGGAGTCACCGGCACGGCGCGGCGTTCCCACCCAATTAGCCTTCCGTCGGATTAATCCGGTTCGATCGCATCTCCTCGGAACTCATTCGCGGTGCTCGCGTGAAATTGACTCACGATGACGGGAGGGGTACGGTCGGTCGGGGTTTCGAGATCGGAATATCGCGTCGTCTTTGTGGACTGGAATCAATAGGGTATTCTGTGATCCTATTCTGTCCGGGACGGGGCGCTGCGCTGGTACATACGCTGTTTCCCTGTGTGGCTGGCGGGAGGAGGATCCGTGCGCGTCGCCGGTTCGCTCGCGTGTATACGAGCCGAGTGTACACTGTACACTAACACTGTACACTGACGGCCGGCATCGCGTCGGTGTCGTCGACTCGAGTTATCGGCCGACGATAATGGAGGCACATTATCTCTTGTTACTTTACCACGGTTGTTATTCGCCCTCGTGTATGTGGGTCACTCATTGTTCCTCGTCCCCGCGTTTCCACCTTGTCCATTCCGTCGATGTTCCCTCTCGTATACGAGTTCCCCGACCCCCGTAGGCTGTGTGTGGCCCGCAACGCGCGCCGTTCGCGTCCACTTTCTACATTCCCCCGCGTTCCTTTCCTCTGTCCGTCTCTGTCTCGATCGCGTCTATCGCGCTATCGGCCAAGTTTCGTGGCCCGTTTAGATGCGGTTTAGCTTAGGTATATATTTAGCTGCATTTGTGGAGCGGATGCTGTCGTTGGCCCGAGTCCAGCGCCGCGCGCCGATCGCAGGGATTACACAGAGAACGACCGTAGACCGGCCCTCTCTCCGCACCTTTCTTCGTTCCACCTTCCGTTTCCCTTTGTCACGGACCTCGCGGCACACAGGTCCCCCCCCTCCCGTGTATATACCCCCCTTGACTGCTGCCCCCCGTGCCCCATGGCTTCGACGTTCCCGTAACTCTTGTCACCCAGCGATCCTCCACCCTCCTCTGGGTCCACGCGCATTCCGCGTCTATTGTCCACCGTCTCTCTACCCATACGACGATGAAACTTAAGTGGTAACGGACGGAGATAATGCTTTTATCCGCTGTGCACGTGCTCGTCTTTTCCGCCCCTGCCTCGGACACCCGGGGATTTTCGTCCCGGAGGCTGCGCGACGATGATGGACAACGTAGACTGTCGCCATCGCTGCCGCTGCCACGCCATCCGAGAAACCCCTATCGGTCATGTTTCCTTGCCTCTGCAGTTTATCTGCCATGCGATTTCGACGCGGTCGTCCATTGCTCGAGGTGTTGCTAACTGGATTACATACAATGGATCAGATTGTACCAGTGGCAGATTTAGCACTTGATGTGGCCCCATGCGCAATTCGATTTTCAGGCCCCGTAAATATTTAATCGGTATATTGGTATGAATACTTAATTACTAAATAATAATTTTTTTGAATTTTTAGACCGGAACTTTGAGCCCCCTTGAACTTACGAGGCCACAGGCGCGCGCGCGAGCCTCGTCTGGTTTGTACGGTAGTACCTCGTTCGTTAGGGCTCGAAGGAAACTGTTAAAATATTCAATTAGTTCTGATGTAACAGTTACTTTTACTTTTCTGTTCTAAGAAAACAGTTATAAATCCACGGAAGCTTTTACTTCGAGGTAAAACCGTATCATCCGTGTCGCGTTTTACAATAGCTATGCAATTCGCGAGCCCGCATCTTCCCGCGTTTTCACCGAAAGACACTTTGAACTGTAGAAACGGTTGTCGAGAATGTACAGTATAAAATCGTGTCACCGCAGGCTGTATATGCTCTGAACGTAAAAAAGACATCAATGATCGTCGCTTAACAGAATTGCAGGAATTCACATGGTGCCCACATTTGGCAACCAGACATTTTCCTTCCTCGGAGAAATTGCTGTGCCTAAAACAAGTGACAGTTTCCAGACTTTTAGCTCGTAAATCGTCGCGCAACTGCGACTTTCACTTTCTCACTTTGGTGGCAAGGATTTTCTCACGTCTCAATATTCACATTCTATATAAATCTCTTAATCAGCATTTCCGCGGACAGCCAGTTCTTCCAGTACCTACCACGTATCGCAAACAAGGAATGCGAGATTGTGTCAAGTGGCTTACACTCGCGGTCCGAGTGTAGTTACATGCTTGAGGTGACGTTGAAAAAGGAGGAACACGAATATCGGCAATATCCTCTTATATCATTCCTGAATGCGTAGAAAGCTGCATGTATGACCGAGTCCAAAAGTATTACCAAGAAGCCTTAAATAACTACATATACATATATTTCTTTTCTTAATCGTATCAAAAATAATATTCTTAAATATTTATAAATTCTTCATTGTCTTGAATTACTTATCTTTATCACAAATAAAATAATAAATAGACTCCGGATTTTATGGATTTATGACAAAAATGGGTAAGTGCAATTTAAAACGGTAAAAAGATTAGAAGATTTTAAGAATATTAATATACTATTTTTACCGCATTAAAATTGATTAGTGAAAACTATGGATACAAACTTTTTAGTTTGCACGAAGATCCGGAGTCTACTAATAAATCTCATAAAATCCGTGTTTACATGCTCTGTCCTTTTCGACGCAGTCATAAACCTCCCACCCCGAACTTTTCTCCACTTCATGGAAAAACTTTGAATCGTCACATTTTTTGGTGTAGGTGTAATCATGCATATTTTGAATGACCCCAGCCCTAAAACGTATCCATGTTAAAAATGTGATCGGACGATGAACAGAAAGAGGACAAACTCTTATCAATCGGACCCATTTACAATTTCAATAATCGTAAATTAAAAATATTATAACGCATCCCATAAATCTAGCGTTGATTTACAAGTAAAATGAAAGATAATTTAGCACTATCTTCAATTTTTAGTAAGAACGTATGCTAAATGTTAAAAATGTGATCGGGCGATGAACGGAAAGAGGACAAACTCTTATCAGTCAGACTCGTTTACAATTTCAATAATCGTAAATTAAAAATATTATAACGCGTCCCATAAACCTAGCGTTGATTTACAAGTAAAATGAAAGATAATTTAGCACTGTCTTCAATTTTTAATAAGAACGTATGCGGACTAGAAACGGCACACGCCTCGAGAAGTTGCTTCCAAATTAGAATCGATATAAATCCTCGAGATCGAGCAAACGCGGCGAGGATTACATCCCCATCAGCGTCTTCAACTTCCGTGCACCGGCCATCGTCGCATATCCCCAGGTCAATCAACATGGCTGCGCGCTCGCACCAAACCACGGCCCTCGGTTGTTCGCATTCAGCGTTCCAAGCGGGATCAAAGCGGAGAGATCAAAGTTAGGGATTTCAGCCGCCTGCGAGATCGGTCATTTGAATCCGGGAAACGCGACGAGTCGGATTCGCGCAACCGTGTGGCTCCGTACCAGTCTGGAATTGGACTCGCAGGCTCGACGATACTCGTTCCATTAGCGATTGCAGTTTTATTAATTCGCCTGTAACATCCCCGTGCAAGCGGCGCGACGCGGCGCGTTCCGGGATCCGCGAGCTTATCTCTCTATCTCGGTGCATCGATACCCAGGTCTCCGCGTCTTATCAGCATCGGAAACTGGTCCTGCGACGCCTGGGTTCTCGATCCTCTGCCAGACGGTTTCCAAGATACAGAAATCGGCGTGCATCGCGCAGCAATGGCCGCGTTTCGTAATCGACCGGCATAAATCATGGAGACCGCTGGATAGAGAGACAGAGAGAACGTCGTCGTCCGGTTTCGAACGCGTTCGCGAGGTCGACGAGTTGTTTCGCGGTCGTTGATATTTCGGCTACTGTCCGTCTGTTATTTCGTTAACCGTGCGATGCTCGTCGCATAGTTTATACGAGAGAAAAATGGAACGCCATCTTTTTCGCTGGTAATGAACTTCGTATATAGTTTCGAGAATGGAACTGTACCGTTGGAAACTATCGAAATCCGTTGAATATTTATGCTATGTACGTGAATCTTGTTGGATTTCATTCCTCCTTTCTAAACTCGGTCTTACCGATAGCTGCGATTTGGACACGCTTCTAATATACTAGACAATTTTTTTAGACGCGTTCTACGAAAGAGAGAATTAAAAAAGGAAGGGATACTATTATACCCGCAATGATGACGGAATACCACCTGAATTGCGTAAACTCGTTCGCGACCCGTACAAACGAGCCAGAAAAGCTTGAAATCTGATTTTGTCCCCGAACCTGCGTACGCCGACGTGGTCTTCAAAGTAGCTCGCAGCTTCGACGTCCCATTCCTCTCGTTTTTTTATTTTTTCCGAGCTTCATCGAGGGATTCGAAGGGGAGAAATAGAGGAAGCGAGACAGTCGAGCGTGGAGGGGAGAAGAGAAAGAGCTGCGACGAGAGCGAGGAGAGAGCTGCGTTTCTGGTTGACCATGAGTACAGTCGGCCATAATCTGCAGGTAGATCCAGCGCGAAGAGAACGTCTTTGCCATCGTGTCCTCTCTCGCTCGTCGGTTTTTCTCTCTCCGTTTCTCTCCTTCTCTCTCTCTCTCTCTCTCTCTCTCTCTCTCTCTCTCTCTCTCTCTCTCTCTCTCTCTCTCTCTCTCTCTCTCTCTCTCTCTCTCTCTCTCTCTCTCTCTCTCTCTCTTTCTCTCTCTATCTGTTCGAATCGGCTTGCCCGTACTTTGTACCATCTTCTCGGAGTCCCCCGTCCTTCTCCGTTTGGCTGACGAAGCAACGCAGTCGGTGTTGCCGTAGCACGCGGGCCACCGCCGCTCGATATAGCGGCACGAAAAAAGGATCAGATTAGAATCCTCCGGAGAGAACATAAATCTACGCTTGGCAATCCCAGCGACGTTCGTCGGTGGCGTCGTTTTCGTCGTGCTCGCCTGCCGGACCGGGCCGGGCCGGGCCGGGCCAGGCCGGACTCGGCCGGCGATCGGGCCGAGACGACTTCCCAGCAGCGCCCACGTATCGTGCAGCAACCAGCGAAATTACGTCACTGCCCGATTCGTTATCGACTCGCCGCCGCGCCGCGCCGCGCAGCGCCGGTTCGTTACATTGTGCCGAACCAGAGTCGTTAGAGGATGATCGCGAAACCGCCGCAACCATCCTATGCACCGTGATGTCACGCCGATAAGCGGGCGCGTGTCCGACGATGCTCCAAATACACCCGGAACCTCGATTAAGAAACACCGCGACTAACGAACTCGCCTGATTGGCCGTGGCTAATAAATCACCGAGGAACGATTATGGCTTTCATCGAACCACATGAAGAGATTTCGGCGAGCAAGGTTCTTCGGACGATAACAGCATCGAAAATTAAACAAGACATTTGAATTCAATAACTATGAAAGTGGTCTAAGTCAAAATTTAAAAAAATAATGAGTTTATCTGTTATTTCATATCACATTTTAACCCTAAGCTCTTATGACTCTGAGGAACCACTGAAAATTGCTGTACCATTATTTAAAATATTGTGTACATTATTAAATATGTTGTTATCTAATCAATTATTGAACATTTAAGCATCGTATGAGGTATTATATCAATCTCATATCCATAGACGGAAAAAAAATCAAATAGAATGCAATGATTTGTAGGAGCTTTATTCAAATAGATGTTTATCGTTTCGCGGTCTGTTACAATCTGATTCTAAATGTTTATTACAAACGAACGTCGGTCGTTAATAACAAATCGATCGTTGGCTCATAACGACGACCAGAGACACGAGTAGACGATCGCCAGATCGTCTCAGCTGGTCGCCGACGATCGATCGGCACCAACACCAACGTATCTAACAATCTAACATTTAATACCTACATATTCTAGATCGCAAGAAATGTTTCATTTTTTAGTTGAAATACCTGCAAAGGGTTAAACTAAATTAATTCAATATAATTTGTACGATATTGTCAAAATTGAACCGTCAAATAGTGCTTGTTACATCAACATTATAAATTAAACAAGAAATATATGACTTCGCTTTTATAATTATGGGCTCATTTGTTCTCGGAAAGTTTAATGGCACTTTTGTTTGTCAAGTCTAACGTCTAGTGCTGGGTTGTGATATATTTTTGAAACCATTTCGGTAGCTCGTAGAGTGCACGTGCACTCGAAGTACGCTTCGATGCGTATCGGCATAGATTAGCTTCCTTCGTGTCCGTAAATCTTTTTCGATGTTTATAAACGCATCCGACGGTGTTTCAATGCTTCCCTAAGCACGCACCAGTAGAGTTTAGATAAAGTTTAGAGTCTGCTCAATTGACACACGATTAAGTGCACGTGTACTCTACATACAAACAAAGTCGATCTTCCGTGGATCTCGAAGCGATAAATTTCTGTCAAAATTTCTCATTTGAAATTTCCTTCGAAGCGATTTTCGCGAAGAAATTAAAAATATTTTCCTCTGGCTCTAAACATGTATCGTCCGCGGTTAAATAACTTTTTGTTGTAAAGCAACCAGAGTACTGAAGTGTTTTGCGAACTAAAGTTTAGGATCGAAGTTCTTGGGATAACAAACAATAAAATGTACACGGCGAAAGGATTTTCTTACGACTTTCGTGGCCGAGATAGGATTCTGCAACGAACGCAGGGAGCAGCGTGCAATCAAAACAGGTCCGATTAAAAATACAGCTGGGTACGTGCACGAAAAGCGTAAACTCGGCGGGCGCGCTCGTTAAAAACGCGAGTTTACGTTCCCGTGTATCGCCGTGGCTCGACCCACGATTATCGAAGCGACGCTATAAATAATCCAGCCCGCGATTACAAAGGTTAGCGGGCGCGTAGAGAGCTCCGGAGTGCATTCGATCCGCGACCATCGCCATGTACAGATCTATTTCGTCGGGAACAATATTCCCCGGGGAGCCATTGTACCGTGGCAGACTCGCGCAACTTTGATGAAACAACTGAGATCTCGCTGGAGTAACTTTTTAATTTTTTCTTCAATTTATATTTGTTTTGCATTGATATTCCGAAGATAACCAACGAGACGCCTCTTCGGAATAATTTGTTGCCCGCTTATTCGTTGTTCTCGTTTGAATTTTTTTTCTGAAAATCGATCCGATTACTCACGGTTCTACCGAGTAATTATTATTCTTAAAGTTTGCGGAATGCTCGTCTTTCCAATTAACATTTACGAAACAGCAGATATACTATTAAACACGTTTGTTAGGATTCGATTGCTTATGATATGCAAATGTAATACAAACTACTATTGCATAAACAGTGATCGCAATGGAAATTAAATCCCCCAGTTATAAAACGAGTTATCCATAATAACAGAACTAATTACACAGCGCTCATTGTTTGCTGCGTCAGCAATTCGCTATTCCATAAATTCGATACCGCATTGTGTTTGCGGAAGATAGCAGAATGCTCTCCACTGCGAAACGCTGATCGTGTGTCTCTTGCTCTTAGAATTTGTTTGTGTCTTTGATGCTGTACTTTTTATCTGATAAAACAATTTTAACAAGTCATCGTTCAACATCGAGCACGGCGGTAGCATAAACGTTGTCGTGTTGCTGTTGTGACTTCAGCTATCTTCTTTCGATGATAGGTCAGTAAATATACTGCGGATTCTCGTACATATTAATTTATAAAAAATACGATCAAACTTTGGTGATTCACTCGACAGCTGACATACAAAACGAGCAAGCTATTTAACAGAATCTCGTGCTTACACTGCGCATCTTTATGCAAAATAAAAATTGTCTGCGTCGATTGCAAGGAATAGAAACTAAATAGAATGTTATTCCTTCCCTTAATAATTTTAATAGCAGAAAAATCATATATTGACATCTTCAATTTTGCTATAAATGCATAAAGATCATTTATTGCATTATCCATTTAGCTAAGAAACGCTTAAGAGGAAAATTCTCTGAGCCATTCTCTAAAGAAAATGAATTCTGAATAAAAAAATTACAAACGTTTCACCTAGGCTAAGAAAGTCCCTAAAGCGTTTTGTTTTCTCTTCCCGCAGCTCAGGGCTGGCAGGCCAGGAGATTATTTTTGACAGACGTTAATTTTTTAAGTTACCTTACGCAAAATTCAGATTTTTTTAGTAGACTACAGGCGATCCGGTTTCTTGGAAGACGCGATCGGAAGCAGGGTTACGTTGGTACGCAGTCGGCGAAGTGTCGGTTGCGAAACGAGCGCGGTTGCGACGATGAAACAGCGGCGTGTCAGCATATGATATACCGGTCGGGCGGCTGGCTGGGCTGTCGGCCGGGATGTCAAGGCCGCATACATTTACATGGAAATACACACTGTGTACGAACCGATCGCGCGACTTCGTGCTCGCTCGATTCGTTCTTGTCCGCAAACTTGACGATCCATCTTACACGAATCCAAATACAGTTCGGAGAGACAGTAGTATCTCCGTAACTGTCTCCCGAACGACAGTTCTAGCAGAGGTGCTACATTCTTTGTAGCGAGCCGAAAAAGAAAGAGAGAAAGTAAACGAAATAAACAAGCATCGAAATAATTTTCGGTCTATAATTCTGACCAGCTCGGTACCAGAAGCACCGATAAAGTTGATTAAGTTCCGTCTCAACGTGGTACTCGGGATGAACCAGAATTTAAGTCCGAAACTGCGAGTTCAGTCCCTTCATGGTAGACTGGAATGACTTTGAAACGGTCGCAGGTGCACAGAAGTGTATTTCAAAGTTCATACGTACACCAACGGCCAAAATAGTTGTTCACCGAAATGCAATTACACCGGGATTATGACTTTTAGTTTGTCGGGGCGATACCGGCGGCTCACCGTTTCGTCTGTCGACGTTCCAGTTTCAAAAACCACACAACTATCCCCTCCCCCTGCAGATTTCAAACTACCGGCGTAAAAGAAATATAAATCTGTGCGACTGTAAACCGAAGCTAAAAACGTATATTCTGTTGCTAGTAAATATTTGTTCGCTAACGGACTGTGTGTACTTTCGAAGAGAGATAACTTATGATTTTAGTTTACTACTTGCTCGAAAAATATACATGTTCCGAAGGGAACAATTTTTCTACCTTGATCAATTTTCATTGTTCGTAGAATTATTTTCTGCCTGATCGTGCGACTCGCTATAGGTCACTTTATATTAAACAGCTCGAACATGTTGGCTCTTCCAAGTACGGCTAGCTCATAAGAAAATTAAATATCGACAGCAGGGAACCTTGGCGACCCGAATTGCGGTTTTTCATCGGAATATCGTTCGATCTATTCCACAAATATTTCCATCCGCCGTAGGTATGCTTCCTAATGTATTAATTCCCGATTGTTCGCGTATATACTTCGATACTCCGACGCCGAACAAAACTAATCCTGAGCGAGCGTTCTCCATCAATCGATTCCACAAATATAGTAGAGCCTCTATAATTCGAGAACCTCCGTTCCACCACAATCTTCTTCATCCCCCTCCACTCCACCTTGAAAATCTCCCCAAATACAAATTCAAATAGAATTATTTACCTCTCGTTTCACCACGTTGTTTCTCTGAATCTCGAACTTGGGGACACTCGACCTTTGCAAGTCGTCTCTACCTCTATTAATCAATTTATCGCTGCTGTCTCTAAATAGTACCTGCCGCATACTAACAATAGTCCAAATACATAATAAATGCAATTTGTCTTAAAATTCGTGCTGTTTTGTCGTTACCGAAGTTTTCTTTCAGATAGGCTCCCAAATTTGTATTTGTTAGGTTTTTATTAATTCCCACACGGGATTTTCCCTGTAATATGCGGTGACGCGAGTCGAAGTGGATTTCAGCGTTTGCGGAGAGGCAGAGAGCCGCGTTTACAAGACCTAGAATTTATTTCACGGTACGGGTAGAATTGAATGTGGGGGACGAGGGGTGGGTTTTTCGAGACGCGTTCGGGTCGGCCGTTCTTCAGGAACGATAAAAGGAGCTCGACGAGACCCCGGTATATCCGCGACCATACGAGAAGCTGATGGAGCGATCCGGAGGAACGTGGCCAGGCTTCCGTGCGTCGGATTGCCGTTATTTTCAACGCGCCACGTTTCTCGTGACAATTCGCCGAGGCCGTGGCCCGCGGGCGAATAACCCGATAAAAATCGTCCGTGAGCGGAACAGTTGATTATTCTTACGATTAAAACGGTACGGAACCCCCTCCTCTGGCACCTTATGGCGATCCACGATAGCGTGGAACCGTTATTTATAAGCTCGCTAGAAAGAACCTTTGTCGAATTCCTTTTTCTTTTTGTGGAAGAGGACAGTATCTCGACTGTCCTACACGGAAATAATTAAACTCGTTATTCCTTCGGTTTTATGGCGTTCATTAATTCGAGAGAGTTTGCGGTAACACCGTATCCGTTGACGTTACCGCGACGTTAATTGTTTCGTTGTCTGGTTTGTGCGTATACAGGCGTTTGCAATACAATGAGAAGCGTACATGAAAATATTTTGTAAAATACGAATGACCTTCAAATCACAGAAATGTCTACAAATCATTTTTCTTCGAGCAGACAATTTACCTTATTTACTGGACAAGATTCTTGATCGTCGGTTCGAAGAAGACAAATTTATTCGCAATACTTTCGTTGCGTTTTTCGCGGAAGATTATTAACATTTCAAAAGAGTAGCACCGTCACTCGACTCAATTCGGAAAATGCAAGCGCAGAGACAGAGGGACATCGCGAGCTGCGCACAGTCCGAAAGAGCTCGTATGACGCACGTTTTCGGATCCATTGTATTTACGCAGCCGCCAAAGCCATAGTCAATGAGTTAGCTGTTTAGCATCTATGCTGTCCGAACGAATCGAAACGTACCTATCCTTTGGTCGTAGCGAGGCATCGGCTCAAGGCCGAGTTTGATACGTGACGAAACGAGAGAGACGGCCGAACAAACCCCAGCTTCAGGAATAATTGGTTGGAATACAGTGACAATCGTGGGCAATCGAGTTTCTCTGTTAACGAGGATCATTGTCAACGCGCGCGCGGCCGACCTGAATCCATCTGGTTCTCGCGCGCGGCTCGGTGTCCGTCAGTGTGTCAAGGTCTTCCACCGCGAAGGATGCGCGAGATTGCATCGCGATGCACACGCTCGCTCGTGGCGTATTTAGCGGTGAAGGTGAGCTAACGTTTCATTACCCGTAACGGCGAGCATGTGCTTTTTTAACAACGACCAGACGGCTGCCTTCGGCTTCGGTTCCTCGTTTGCGACGCGACGCGACGCGCGACGTGACGTCGCACGCACCTTTGACCTTCCCGTCGTCACCGCTGCTGCCGCCGCCGCCGCCGCGCCGCCTGGAATCGCGATAAAGGAGCTATCGAACGCTTGCGTAATCATTCGAGGACACTTGCCAACTTGCTTCGGTTTTTTGCATTATTCCTCGCGCGCCTCTCGGAAATGGTTCGAAAACAATAGCGCTTGGAGATCCTGGGATAAGACTTTACCATTTTTCCTGCTTTACATTTTCAAATCTAGTATTGTAAACGAAATTTATTGATTCGAACTACATAGTACGTGTTAGAACACGAACGAATTGTTGGTTTTGGGAAGCAAAGATGACTATTTAAATAAAAATGCAAATATACTTTCTTCACTGAATGTATTCGATGTACTCTATACTCAAGCTATGCTTCAAGTGGACGAGCTCGGTAGTCTATCGAAACAGTTGAAAACCAAGTCGTTCATGTCGGCATACGGATTCAAAGGGCCGCGGCTCTATCTTTGATTCTACAGGGTCATCCGTTTTTAAACGGCCAAACGTCAACCAGCTATAGAGGACCCCAAATGAAACAACTTTCACCCCTAATACTTTTTTTGATTCGGTTTTGATTTTTAGATAATTGCAAAAACCCGTCATTTTTTGCGTTCACTTAAGATTAAATATATTAGGACTGCAATTATGTATCTTGATGATTTTTCCTTTGTTTGGTTTAAAATAAATAGGGGCATCTTTTTTATTAAGTCAACTTTTTTGTATGACCTTCGGATCTTGGTTTTTTGTTCCATTTGGGGCCCTCTATAGCTGGTTGACGTTTGGCCGTTTAAAAACGGATGATCCTGTATATATATAAAAAGGTACCGCAAGATGCATACAATGAAACGGTCCCGCAGATACGGGACCGTGAACGTACATACAGTTCTCGGAACATTATTAATTTATGTAAAATATACAGTAAAAGCTTGATTCTTGTCCGGAGCGTGGACACGATTCTTGTCCAGAGCCTACCCATTCCACTGCCTGGCAACGCCGAGTCGCTCCGCAGGGCGGCGACGATTGATGTCGGCTGGGGTATATCGGTATGAACACCATTACATTGACTCGAGGAATCGATTTTACAAATCTCTTAATTTTCATTATTTGTTTATGGGACTTTAACTACCGTATTTCTGGCATTTTTCTGATTAAAATGACACCAAACACGATATAATTTGAACTGTATTAAGTGGTTTTATCGACCATTAAAGTCTCGAAGGCAACGAACAACAGCGCATTGGAAAGAAAGAGACGCGAACAGTAGACGTCGCCGGCACAGTTCAAAGGCCCGCGTGTTCTCACAATGATATGACAATGATTGAATTGTTCATTTTTCATTATTTTTTTATGGGACTTTCTCTAACTTATTTCTGGCATTTTTCTGATTAAAATGATACCAAACACGATATAATTTCAACTTTATTTAGTGGTTTCATAAATCATAAATTATGCTTCACATGTAGAGTAAATATGGGCCAAATTATATCGTGTTTGGTCTTGCTCTAATCAGAAAAATGCCAGAAACAAGCCAGTGAAAGTCCCATAAAAAAATAATGAAAAATAAAGCATTTTTAACTGGCATATTACATTGTGAGAATACGCGGGCCTTTAAACTGTGCCGGCGACGGCGACACGCTTCAAATTTCATTCTGTCCTTCCCTATGTTCGGCTTTCTATTGAAGTCTCGCTCGGCGCGGTATCTAGACGCAGTCATAAAATCAAAAGCACTTCTCGTGGCTTGATTCTTGTCTTCTTGTCCATGAAAAATACACGGCTGTTGAACAAGAATCAATCGTGTCCTACTCTATGTTCGGCTTTCTATTGAAGTCTCGCTCGGCGCGATATCGAGACGGAGTCATAAATCAAAAAGCACTTCTGGCCACGATTCCTGTCCATGAAAAACACGGCTGTTGGACAAGAATCAAGCTTTTACTGTATATGTATATCAATACGAATACAATAGAAAGAAATTTTACATTGCAAAAAGTGTTTTCACATTTGCTAGAACTATGAAATAGCTGAATTTTGTATCTCCGAGCAACGACTAAGGGTTGAACATCTAGAAATTTTATCCGTCGTCGAAGGGTTGATAACAGGATCTCCGAATCGGACATATCGAAAGAAGCAATGTATCAAAATCTAGAGCTATTAGAAGGAAGGTGTCTCGGAAAAAGGGTAGCGGTCTTAATCGATTCTCGATTGGAGTCGTCGATTCGCGAGCGGATTATTGAATTAGCCGATAACGATGCAACCAGGATCCACTCCGGACAAATCTGTCGTTCGGTCTATTTGACCGTAATCACCCTGTAGGGTAGGAGAGGAGAGGAGAGGAGAGGAAAGAGAGAGAGAGAGAGAGAGAGAGAGAGAGAGAGAGGGGGAGGGAGGGAGAGGGAGAGCAGTCTCGACAAAAAGGCTGACGCAGATGTAATCTTTTTACCGCGGTTGCTTTTACCCGGGTTATTATCGGTCGGCGGACGGGGGTGGGTCGGCGGACGGGGGCGAAAAAGGTCAGGGGTGATGTAGAGCGGCATTGTGGGCGGCCCTGGGGTCGCTGTAACAGAGTTCATTAACGATATTAAGCAGGAGACCGCGACGCTATAAAGCGCCGGGGATACTCGCTCTGTCACTTTTATTATTCGCCGTGTTATTGGCCAACGGGGCTCGTTACGAAACCGTCTGCGGCAGCGCGGAATATTTTCCGTGCGGCATGCCGCGCCGTCAAGTTGTAAACTCGGGTATGTTGCGCGGGGTCATAGAAAATGGCAAACTTTTGCCTGGTATTTTTGCGGGGGCCGATGAATTCTAGATGCCGTGATATATCTGATAGTAAACTGCGCTGCTCGAGATAGCGATATATGTAGAGGGTGTTCACGCTATTTCTAGTCAGCGTTTTTCTTGTAAATAGTAAATATTGTTAGAGACGAAGGTGACCTTCAATTTTTTTAATGGATTGCTGTATATTTTTTATATCACATGAAAGCGTGTGTCGAGACAAATTCATCCGTATACTGCACAGTTCCCTTCTAGGTCGTGCAAGGTCAGGAATGGAAGAAACATGTTGTATGCTTTCGTACTAATGTGTTTACAATATTTATACGAATCAGACGATGTTTTGCTATGAAATATTCAAAATGTTTCTTCCATTTCTGATCATGCATGACCCCTTGATGACTTCGAAAATTAAAGTGAACACTCCGGAAAAAATAACATTTGCAAAGAATTCACCTTGTGGTATCATTTATATTGCATTAAAAACATTTGTTATGTCATCTCAAATAAAGAAGACATTTAGGTGGACCACCTTGTATAATACTTTCTTTTAATGATGTTCGATCAACTCGTGCGCGAAGGACCGAACGGCGTTTATCAAGAACAACAACTGATCAAGAATGAAAATTTGCAAATTCGATTTTCTGAAGGGTGAAGCTTCCTCCGGATAAAGTGAATTATTTTTGCGCGTCGACCCCTTACCGCCTTGTATGACTAATCAAGGGACACCTTGAATATTCAATGTACAATGCCCCTCGATTTATGCGAGTCGGATAAATGTAGAAGGGGGAGCCGAGTAATGTGGTGGGGAAGGATAGCCCGGTGGCCTTGAGAGACCAATTAATTCTGTTCCTGCGTAAAGGACCTTCTAAGAGGTTCCTGGATAGACCTCTCCCGTTTTAATATCTCACTTTTAGGAGGGTCCTAAAGCGCGTCCGGGTTTAACCTTTTTAACATTAATTTAACCCGTTCGTACACAGTCGGCGCAGCTTGAGAACACCTTATCTATAATGCATACATTACACAATATCGCCTTGCAGAGGCGACGTCTTTTGTTAAGTTTGTTAGTCACATTCTCGCCATAATACACGACAATAGCTCTCCGCGGAATCGTGTCCATTGTTCTTTATACCTGCCAGTTCCCAGTGCTCTATATTTTAACTAATTAAAATTAACGCGTTGATACGATACCCACAAATTTCCTCGGTCGGTATCGACTTTGTTTACTCCTCGCAGCGTTTGACGATCGGGCCAATTAAATGAGAAATGCATCGATGCGATATCGCTCAAAGTTCCCTCTCAAAGAGTCTGCACTTTTCTACAGTAATTTGCAAATGAAATAGATCGTTAAAAATGGTGGTGAAACTTTGAAATACATCTTCGACTGTCCGAGTAATTGAATGGATAACCTTCTGTAGTTATTATGGATGAGTATTTTATTTGTTAAGCCGCGCAACGAAAATCCCTCCGATTGGTGATCATTGAACCGAAACATGATCCGGGTACTCTTTAATGGTGAAACACGATATGACCCACCGCTAGTATCGGCGTGTCTTTCGACCCGTGATGAAGCTAATTTTAATGTTGGCATAACGTTGCTAGAATTTTTGTAAAAGGATACGCGTTGCGTCAGAAAGCCTGAACGGTGATAACTGTACGATGCCAGGCTGAGATAGCCTTAAATCTCTAATGAAACGTACGCTGCTGGAAATATTTATTGCATCACTACCACATTTCCGTGGCATGCACACTGTGCGTAGAAATGCCACATTGATAACACAAGATCACGCGGCTTCGATGTTTCGTCGACTAAACAGGCACTGAAACTTATAGTCGAAAGTCACGAAACATGTCTTTTTCTAATATGTGCGATTAACCCCTTGCACTACGATTCATTTTACGGTTGCAGTGATTATAACTTATTTGTCGTTTCTAATTTCTTAGAAAAAAAAGAAGTTTGTATGTAATTTATACCTATACAGTCTCCAATGGTTTCAAAACAACAAGAAAATATAATTTTGTTTCAATTTAAAGTTTAAAGGAAATTAGTAGCATGAATATTTAGTAGACTATCTTCGAAATCTTCGTCACGAGTCCGACTCGGTATTATAGTGCAAGGGGTTAAAACATTTTTATTAAACTGTTGGATTCCGGGTTTGGAAATCGAGTACAACAATTTCTAATAAAATCGAGAAGAGTTTTATTTAAGAATATACACGGTGGCGAGTTTAAGATACAACGATGTGACCTTCTGCACTGAAGTGTGCAAGAATAAGCTCTGACTCTGTTTCGACGGGCTGCTATATATATGTAGTTTTTGAGAGGAGAATGTGGAAGGGAGTAGAAAAGGTTTATTGTGGAAAGGATGACGTGAAAAGAGACAAAGTCTAAGGGTCTGTTTGGTCCTGATGATTCAAGGGTTTTGGCTGACGCGTCTATGGCATGGTTATCATGATGCGTTGGCGTTTGACTAAGACCTAGGGTTATCGGGTATACAACAAAACGAATTCAATTCGGCGTCAATTAATGTTTCACTTTTGTATCGATTACGATTGCAAAAGATTCACTCTGAATTATCAACTGGCGCGGCGCGGCGTACGCAATATGAAAACGCTTTCTCGAATGAGTGACAACCTCCTAAGGGTTATCCAGTGTTTTGGTGGTGAAGCCAGTGGCCCGTTTCGGTCACGGCACCGCGTGCAACCGAAACTCGGGCACGAAGGCATCCCGTGGCATCGCGCACATACGTACACCAGCAAATTCCCCCGGTCGCTGGATCGTTGCCAGACTCGACGAAGCAAGTGAAACCAATCTGCTGGATTTAAGTCACTCCCGTGTCTCTCCGCTATGGAAGCTGGAGCCGCGCGAACATCACGCGCCTCAAAATTAATTCCTGAAACTCTCCTTTTTTTGCTCTCTCTCTCGCGGCAGCGCTACACGCGAACGAAATTTGCGTTCGGTTAATAACTCGCGATCGCGGCTTCTCCGTTCCCTGGCTTACGAGAGAATATTCCCGAAAGATTCTTCTGCTTTCCCAAGGAAGCCTTGCCGCAACGCACGGAAATATTAGCTTGCATTTATTGCAAGCGTTGCACGGTCTTTTTTAGGGAAATTCTTACGCCTCAGAATTCCACGAAGCCCAAGTATACCCGTGGCTTTTGTATCTCATAGGAATTGCATTTAAATAATCGGTGGAACATGTACGATGCGCGTCATGCGAAGCGCGCGAAGTGTGTCCTCGTTTTGTGCGTCAGTTGTTGTCCTGATTTCGCAATGAAAAAGACTTCCGTCGTTCTTTTGTTATCCGTTGTTATATTAAATTCAATTTAACAATTTTACTATTGATTTCAGAAATATAGCAGCTCGAGAACTTCGTGTTTTCATTTATACTCATATTTCTCGAATGAATTGGAGATATTTTAATTAACGAGAGCAATGCGGTAAAATAAAGTTTCCGGACAAATGACAACTGTAACATGAAAAAAAAGAATGGATATCTTTGAATCGGTCATTCATTCTCCAGTAATTTAATACATGCGTCAATGGGTAATGAAATCGGTATCGGTCCGATCGTTTCGAAAGGGAATTCATGATGCCGCGAGTTAATGATTCTTTTCGATCAATGTTGTTTTTATGAATGGAACGATACGATTGTCGGATATCGCGATACTCGAACCCCGGTTATACAATGAGTTTTGCGGGATGTATTGCGCACTTCATCCGTCACGGAGATACATGTACGACGAGCTGGTAACAGGACGCTACTTGAATCCCCATGCAGATATCGGTGCGGACCGATCGGCGATTTTGTAAATACAAAATATTCCGATCGGGATTGAAAGGAGAGCCCGCGGGAATGAAAATTAATCGCATCGCGGTGATGTTCAATCGGGAAATGCGCAACATGAAAATACTGGTGGAAGTTCAGCCGGAAAAGCTCGGATATAAAATATACGGGAATTATTCGTCCGTCCGTTTGAGTCTAATTCACGGCAGAATTCAGCGGGCTCGTTCAATTAGATGGCCCGCAATTAAGTACACGTCAATCTTAAAAATAGTACATTTTTACTAATCCCTTTAGAACCGGTCAAATATTTCCGATGACGAATCTCTATAATTGAACGTTCGAAGTATTTCCGTCGTAGCTAACAGCAAAATAGCGGATTTTATTAACCGATGAATACTAGTTCCCCGCATGTAGACAATTTTTATTACGTATAACGAACCGCAGTCTACTAATAACATCATCTACAATTCAATCCGACGTTTCTCACGTTTTAATTGAAAAAGCGAGGACGCTAATAACGTGTATCTCCGTCGGGGAGTACACACACGAGACGCAGTTTAATTCATACATAGTCGACGAACTCGACGGAAGACAGGCAAAAAGCGTATCCGAGGTCAGACGAGCGGGTACGAGAAATAAAACTAGAGAGTCAAACGGCAACGGAAGAGAGAACTGGCTGCGGAACAACAGTTAAAGCGCAGCTGGAAACATTTCGGAACAATTTCAATTGAACGGGGGACGAGTCAGCTCGGTTTGCCGCGCGGGGAGGTCGGTCCGGGCCGGGCTCGGGCCGAGAGCAGCAACGTTTCTTCGCCGTACGTGCGCGATACGCGTAGTTAGAAAAACTTCTTACCCGCCGTTTCCCGTGGGTAATTTTCTGCGGTAAATTAGCCCAGCGGGGCGAGCCACCGCGATTTCTCGCTTCCGTTCCCGTCCCCGGCGTTCCTTTTTCCGTCCTCTTTCCTCCAACGGTTCTTCCGGAAGTTCTCGCCAAAGACAACATCCGCGAGAGAACCTCCTCCACCCTCGACCTCGGCTTCCTCGACCCAGGAATTTTTCCGTCCCGAGAAGCAGCGGCACGCGTGCGTCGGTAATCGATGCTGAAACTTAAATCAGTTCGCCGAGTTCCGCGACGCAAATCGACCGGCGACACGGCGGATGAAGTATTAATGTTCTTTCTCAGATATATGGGCTAGGTCGCCGTGCCGCCGGGGGGATGCTGATGGGATGGGACCGCGCTCGCCAGGTTATTGGATTTCGATACTCGCCGCGGCGTATTATTCCCCCGGCCTGCGAATTTGTCGGCTGCTTTGGAAAATTTCCGTGCTGGTTACAGCGCTTACAACTTTTTCCTGCGCTGCTTGCTGTCTTTTTACGGTACCCGGCACATTACTATCGATTTTCGACGACCGAGGTGTCGCCTCGCCGGGAAAGACAGGAATTCAAACGGAATATTAGCTGCACTTCTCTAGGACGTTCGGGAGCCGTTTCATTGTGCTCGAACACGTCTTTAACACGTAAATATTTACTTCGTGTAAAAAGGATGGTACTGTCCGTACGCCACAAGAGGTCCCTCGAGAAGGCACAGGGGCGAAGGGGATCCTCGCTCGCAGCCAATGGTTATGCTTTGACGTCGCACACTTTAGTCAAAAATTCCGCTAGAACCGAAAGTTCGTGTGGAATTACCCAATCGGACGGTTTGTTGTCGAATTTCTGTCAGGAGAATTCTTGTGGCGTACGAAGAGTACACGGTGTGTGTTCTATTTATATTTGTTTCATTTGTCTGATCTCCTTCCTGTTCTGCAAGCAATTTCTTCATTTCTTAACAGAGATTGCCAGTCTTTGTGATGCTAAAGATTTATATGGCCGGAAAGTTTTACATGTCACACTGTGATGAAGTTGACTGTTCGCTTTTCACGGAATTGCAAGCGCGAAGAACATGCGTTGCATTCATAATGAAGCAAGTTTCTGACGCTTAAAGAATCACTTCTTTCTCGGCAATTAATTCGTGTCTTCTCGAGTACACAGGTTTTACACATTTTCGAAAAACACAGTCGAAAAATAAATACAAAGATGGTGCAAGTATCTGATCGATCTAAGTTTTAGAACTATTTCTGACTTCACTGGTGAAACAGTTCAATGGTAATGTTTCAGTGGAATTCGTCGATCACGATTCACTATCCCACTAAAACTTCGATCTTCGGAGCAGGAATTCTCCAACTTCCAGAAAGGATCACGGATTCGTCGAGAATTCCCCCGCATATTGAAATCGGAGCTGATCCGAACGTTTGACGAAGCCCGATAGAGCGGGCCGGGCTTTATTCCCCGTCGTCCGTGGGACTCCGTTTTAACAGTCGGCATGGAGCTACTACCATCGACAGTCTACCCGCCGTTTGTTTGCACACTGTAACTCGTTGTACCTCGACGTTGCAGCACGCTTTCGTCCATTGGGATCTGTCTGCAACTGCATCCTACGCTTCGGTTCCCCAACCTCGTTTCGCCGTATCGGGAAACTTCGAGCGATGCTTCCCAGCTGAGCGTCGTTAGCAGCAATTAGACCGACGTCGGGGCACTTAATAACGAGACAACGAACGGCGATCGTTTCAGCTGTCGCGATCTCGGGGATTAAAGGTGGGCGAGTATCATTTTCCGGTCCACGGATATTTACATTTTAATCGACGACGAAACCGATTTTGGATATCTTTTACCGAAACCTCGAATCACCTTGCTTTATTCTTTATCATCTTACTTTATTTCTTCAGTATTTTTCGATTCTCAAGACTTTATTTTGAGTTTATTTATTCATTTCTGTTGGGATGACAAGTTTGGGAGATTAAACAAAACTTGGTATTTAAACAATTTATTTAAACTCCACCGCACATGGATAAACTGTAGTCAGCTGGTGTATTAAAGTTAATAGCACATAACACAATATTTTACTTAATTTGAAAGAACAATTAAAAGGAAGGATGATATGCTTCTGAACTGCGACTTGCTCGTAGGGCTAGCTTAGCTGGACTGACTAACTTCCCTTCCTTCTTAGTCCCTTTAGCCCGGAAAAATGGCGACGCTGGTAGAGCTATAAAAGGCAGGTCAAAAAGACCTTTCCTCCTCCGACTGTTCCGTGCATTACGGTGTATACTCCAACAATTTCTTTATTAGTTCAGTAAAAATCTTAGACTAGAGAGTTACATACAGTATGTACATTGAATTCAGAGTCCTCATCGGTGATGGTCCTCCGGGTTTAGGCGGCAACAAGTGCAATATCCAAAAATGCTACCGACACATCGGTTCGGTTCTTAACATATCCAATTTCATTTCCGATCGCCCATAAGCATTAATCTCATTGAAATTTCAGTTCATAAATATTTGAAACTCCGGTGGGAGCCGTCACGCGTCACGCCGGAGACAGGACGGTTGATATATATAGATTGCGTATCGATCGTTCGGTTGAAAAATTCCAATCGCTTTTCCACCGTGTCAGGAACGCCCAGGCAGGCAACCCGAACGCGCATAATTAGCCAGCGATCGGTCCTCGTATCGGGCATTATTCATCGCTCAGGGTAACGACCACGGTTGTCGATCGTTCAAAAACGCGTATACAATGTGTCGCGCACGCCTATAACGGCCGTGTAGATTCAATTGTCGAGTGCATCGACAAGGCATTCGATTCTCTCCGGGCGACGATTCACGCCTCGAGTACGATGCGTATCGAATGAACCGTGCGAACGCGCGTCGAGCAGAGAGAAAGAGGAACGTTGAAAGATCAAATCGCGGAAGTTACAGAGGAAAAAGACTTGCTGCGTGCGATCGAAACTGGCAATCAATCGGAGCGAGTTTGGTAATTCGGAAGCGAAACGGAGAGCAGAGGTTGGAGCCTCTGCTCGAATTTCAGCGATTCATTAAAACCTGCGAGAGAGCACGGCTTCGAAACGGTGCGGCCAGCAGCGGCACACCCGTTTTCATTCACCGCGGTAACGGGATATCAATGTTATCGTTGCATGAAAGGGGGGCCTCTCTCTTATCCGCATTTTCCGGCGTGTCCCAGGAAAAGGCTACGATCGTGAATGATTTAGCTCTCGCATAAATACCAGCCGAAATACCTGTTAGCGGCAGCGTGTAATTACAGTTGCGGAGTGCGGTCGTATTGGCACACGGGTTAGCCGAGGTGTGCGGTGAACGCAAACCGGTGCGAGCCTCGTCCTCCCGGCGAGAGACTCGTCGAGCCCGCTTCTCGCTCGTACGTGTGTCCACGAACACACCTGGACACAGGTATATCCGGTAACCAGCGACCAGTGGGAATCTCCATATGCTGGAATCCGTCAACGCGCTCCCAGGCGTCGCCGCCACCGATGCGACGCGACGCGACGCTTCTTCGTTGAAGGAGCCCTGATAGATTAGATCGTTATCAATCCGGAATGCAAACGACACGCGTGTCATTGTCGGTCCCCACGACACACGGTGATTTCATTGGTTATTCCACGGGTGCTAACGGCCACGAGCTTCACTCGTTTAGGCGAATGCCCGCCGAGAAATCTACTGTATTTCGCTATTTTATAGCAGCGATCGATTTATAGACTTCCTGAATCCCTTGCCCTACGATTTATCTTACGGTTACAGTGATTAGAACTTTTTAAATGGTGCGTTTTAAGACGAGTTCCGTGACCTATGGCTCAAGGTCATTCAAGGTCAGATAAATAAAACATATCATTCCATTTAAAAAAAGAAACTTGACCTTCACCTCACCTTGGAGATGATGTTTTCCTCTCGGTACTAAACAACTTTCAGCTGAAACATTTTCGCATATAATCAATATTTTTGGAGATATTCGTCTGTAACGCTTTATAATTTCCACCCAGTATATTAAATTGTAATAAAGTGTATACAGTGGGTGTAAAAAGTATTCGTACACCTTTTAAAAACGAATTACTTTTTCAAAATTCGACCCAACAGCTTGAGTTTTTTTTTGTGACGTTAGAAGAATTAGTTTACTAGCTAATGTGTAAATAATTTTTTTTTTAATTGTTATTGGTCGCAATTGCGAAGGAAAAAGTAAAGGTCACGATTTTTAAATTTTTTATCTGAGCCTGTAGTAAAAATTTCAAACATGTATTTTGTAAATCTCAGACGCATGTATTTTGTAAATCTTGACGCATAAAACAGCTATGGGCATTGTAACGTGTAAAAATCGCGGATTCTTACAATTTTTGCTATTTTCAATCATTTATATTTCATAACAACCTTGATCGATTTCGATGAAACTTAGTACATGTTTATAACTTACTTATACTTACCAAATGCACCTTATAAATTTTCATTACTGGCACAGATAAAAAATTTAAAAATCGTGACATTTACTTTTTTCTTCGCAATTGCGACCAATAACAATTAAAATAAAAAATTATTTACACATTAGCTAGTAAACTAATCCTTCTTACGTCACAAAAAAAAACTCAAGCTGTTGGGTCGAATTTTGAAAAAGTTATTCGTTTTTAAAAGGTGTACGAATACTTTTTACACCCACTGTATCTTAAGAAATCTACATTTCACTTCCCAAACAGCCCAACCGTTTTCATTTCACATAGCGAGATCTTCGAAATGTGTTCGTTCTGAATTTTTGATTTAGGGAGTCTCTGTACGTAGAGAAGAGTTACGAATCCCAGCAGTTATACCGTTCAGAATAGAAGCATACGATCTACTAAATCACCGAAGAGTGCCTTAAATCCTCTAGCAACGGTGTATCGCTTAACAAACAGAAGTATATCTCTGTCGTGCATAAATGCACGGGGTAGTATGTATGTATGTGGAACTTTCCTGTGGTCGACTCTGTTAAAGAACGGCTATCTTTGGAGTTGGCGGGTCGAGATTTCGTATCGAGTTGGATCCGGTTAAGCCGGCTAAATATTTCACCGTTGTAAGATAGATCTCGAGGCGAGTGGCGCGCGAATGTTCGCGGGTTAGAGGGTGCATTTGCGATCCGGGCAGGAAAGCGACGCGCGCCGAGATCTTCCGGTGGGCAATTTTCCTGCGGGTTAGCATTATCAGCGAGGTAATTACCCGTTCGCTACCGTTACCGGATCCCTCGTCGAGCCGCAGCCTCGACGAGCCAGGGAATCGCGGTTGGCAAAAATTACTGGTCAATTAGCGGCTCGGCTCTCTCTCTCTCTCTCTCTCCCTTCCTTTTCGTTTTTCTTTTTTTTCTTCCTCCGTTTCGCCTCGAATTGCGTGCTAAAGGATATCCAGAGTTGTCTACGCGGCTGCACCGAACCCGATTACGGGAGGAGAAACAGCTCTGGAACTCGTTGCACTCTCGTCTCTCTTCCCTTCCAGATCTGCTCGTCCGAGCCGGTTCATTAAAATTAATCAATGGTAATTTTACGCTTTCGGTTAACGAGCGTTTATTTAATGAATCCTCACTCCGCCGCCGCCCGCCGTGCCTGGATAGATCGATTTCGATCGGTGAGATCGATTCTACGACGAATGATACCGTAGTCTAACGCGAACGGGACAGCAGCAGCCCGAAAACTCGAACGACAAGAAAGATAACGAGATTTTATCCGCGAAAGATATGCGCGTATCAGAAATCCGAGCTTCCCGCAACCCGATACAAGGAAAGATTGCTGCTATCTGTCTGGCATATTTTAATGTGACTTTTATGTGCATCGCAGTAATCAAAGATGCGGTATTCTGTAAAAACATTTTAATTGCCTTGAATGATAGCCATTACGCGAGCTATTCCGCGGGAATTTTTCAGATACGTTGCTCGCATATTCAACCGGTAGAATCGTTGATACATTTAGAAAAATAACGTGGATAAGATGCAGTAGAATGCAATCAAAATTAAACAAAATTCTTTAGAAAACTTTCTCCGCACATACAGTGACTCCCACTAATATTCGGACACTATTAAAAAGACGATAACTTTTTTAATATTCGACCATACGACTTGGATTTTTTTGAGAAGTTAGAACAATAATCGATGAAACTTTTACAATGCATACAATTGACACAAATCTACAAAACATATTTTTTAAATTTTCAATATAGACCCACATAAAAATATATTGTATTTTCTCTACAATTCCGACCAATTGCAATTTTTGAAAAAATTTCTTTTCACGTCATGTAGTAAACTAATTGCACTCACTTCTCAAAAAATTTCAAATCGTATGGTCCAATATTAAAAAAGTTATCGTTTTTTGAAGAGCGTCCGAATATTAATGGGAGTCTCTGTACGTAAGGAGCAGTAAGAATTTCTATTTTATTCGAACTGTGAGAAAGAAACGGTGAAGGAAAAATCAAATTTTCTCCCCTTCATGGAAAAACATTGAATCATGGATATGTCATACTTTATAGTGTCATCGCGCAAATTTTGGAATCACCCCCAGCCCTAAAACATATCCATGTTAAAACCAGTTCTTGGGTGGTTGTAAAATATGTTCATAGGGTGTAACGTTATTCTAAAGTGAAAGGCATCGACTGATGTTCCATCCGGTCTAAAATCTGCGGAAAAACTCGTCGGTGAGCAGTTTCTATCTCTGACGATTCCTCGTGCTAGCAAAGAAAAAAGGCTCGGTCCTCGTGGCGACGAATGACATGAAACAATAACCGCTCCTTCTCCGTCGAGATTTTCTTTCTACCGAGTCATCTCGGCTGAATCGAGAGTTCGCGGAGACAACGTATGCGAGCGAACGAGCGAGCCGAGCCGTGCCGTGCCGAGCGGAGCGGAGCAGGAACGAGTCTTTGCGCGGCGGCGCAAAGTGGCGAGGAGAAAGCGACCTACTTCGCGGGCCGAGTAATTATAAGCCTTGAACCGAGTAAACGAGTCGTTGAGGCGAGTAGCGGCGTCGCGACGGCGCGGGCAACATCGCCGACGCCGACGTCGTTTCACGTCGGGGATGTAAACCGACGAAAATAAATGAATCTTTACGAACTTACTGGAGCCAATGGGTTCAAGCAATCGTGTGAACATTTTACAGATATTTTACATCACGCTATCGATGTAACTAGACGTATTTCTTTTTAATCCAAAAGACCTGCGCATACCAGAGTTATAATAATTTATGTACAATGTTAACACGTGAATTTCATTAAACGGTTTTCAGGGAATATTCCCGCGAACGGTTATGCTATCAATTTATGCAAACAGAAATCGATATTTTTTCGAGCCGTTACATTCGATAATCCGGGGGCGCTCGTCAACAGGCATCGAGAGCGCTGTTCCAAGCGTCACCGTTTTGTTTTCGCGCGTTCGCTCTCAGCTGTCGGCGCGCGATACAATTTTGCACAGTGTCGTCGCCGATTGATTTATCGGCCGGTGTGGATCAGCCCTGTCGCTGTTGCGCCGCGCGACGCGACGCGACGCGACGCGGAAACTCGTTCCGTTTCATAAACGCCATAATAACACGCTCGATGCCGGAGGATGTCGGAAACGTTCCTAAATTATAGCTAGACACGGAATAGGAGCAGGGAGAGGACTCCATGAAACGGGAATTATGTGAGTCACGAGACCGTGACTACACCCACGTAAGAGTTGACAAACTATTGGCAACGCAGGAATCGCTGTATTACATTCGAGTATTCACTAACCACCCGAGAAACAGTACAATACCGTCTTCCTGATGCTTTGACAATTTGATTGGCAGTGACCTTAAAAATTCCATATAACCTCGTTTTATCCGCGGGGTTACAAATCTATTGGTATATTCATTTTACATAAATTAATATTGTTCCGAGAACTGTATGTACGTTCACGCAGATACGGGACCGTTTCATTGTATCTTGCGATACATTTTTATATATGGAATCAAAAATAGAGCCGCGGCCCTTTGAATCCGTATGCCGACACGAACGACTCGGTTTTCAACTGTTTCGATGGACTACCGAGCTCGTCCAGTCGAAGCATAACTTTAGTAGAGAGAACATCGTATAAATTCAGTTAAGAAAGTATATTTGCATTTTTATTTAATAGTTACCCTTGCTTCTCAAAACCAACATAATCAGTTCGAATAAACTATTAGACTGCGATGCTTATGTATTTACGACAAAACGGAGTAGATCGAATATTTTCGAATTCGGTACACTAAATTGGTAGAAAATTTTTGAATCTGAAGATCCGTGAGCGATCCGAGAGCCTCCGTATCGAAACTGTTAAATGCCTAGTGTAGTCATCAAACACGATCTCCAGCTACGTGGAAACGGTAAGCCGCTTCATCCCCGGATTCAATAAATCCCCATACAGTAATTTATGCACCGAGATACGTACTTTGAGCTTTGAGTTCCGATCTACGCGTCTTACGTGAGCAGAAACTCGAGGTAGCTGGCATCAAGATTATCTAGAATTACCGAAGCTTTGTTACTCGAAGCAATATACAGACAGATTTTCGGAGGTTTTAAACACTCCCAAGGAAATTAGTGGTATCTCCGGGGTTCTAAGGGCTTCGGGAGAGACTCTGCCAGCCTCCCGTAGAATTCACGGTGTCAGGAGTCCCAACGAGTGCTGAGGGTTCGCGCGGTTTTACAACCTTGAAACCCGAAACCCACAGGTCCTCTAGATCTTCGGGATCTCTGGTACTGTCGAGACCAGCCGCGCACTTGGAACCTTTGAGACCTTCGAAAACCACGATTCGGTACGCTCAAAGACCTCAATACCCTTGGCATCCCCTAAATCCCCTATAACGACCGACGATGTCGTAAGTAACCCTTGAGATCCGCAAAGGTGCGGCTCGTATGAGGTATTATTAACTTATGCGATTTGAAAATATCAGGCACGTTCTGTATATTGAACATGAAAATGATTAGGTATCAAGATGAATGTAATTTAAATTTTGACGTAGGAAATTAGATGGCCGTTTAGCCATAATCAGTCGTGAAATCACTTCTACCAATCTTCAGTCCAAGGATCATTGATTTTCGACGACCGCGTTCAACGAGGCTCACTTTCTAAATTCGAATCTCCATCTGAGAATTTCACAAATCGTTCCTCGCATGTTCTATAACAGCTGGCATCTTCGCCAAACACAGAGTGTATTTTCCTTTGCTTATGCTGAAATTCGTGTAATATGCAGTGCTGCAAGTGCACCTTGTTAACCGTCATTTTCACCGTGTTACTCCTGCTAACAGACTCCCTCCTGCCCTTGCGTATAGCCTGGTGTAGCTTAAGTGCCGTAGATCAAAGTATACACAGAGGAACGTTAATCAAAAACATATCATTGATATTATCTTCTATCATTATTGCGTCACTTTCACTTATATAAAAGGTATAAAATGCATTCTTATAGAATTAAAAAGTCTAAACCGACTTTTCCATCGCTAGAAATCCGAACTAAAACGATTCTTCGAACAAGTGGAGATCTAGAATGAGGATTCGCAATGCACTTTGGTCAAAGTTAAATCAATAATAACCTTTGGCGGTTTCAGTGCGCACAAGTTGCACGCTGTGGTTTGAAACTTATGGAAGAAATGTTGATTGTTGAATAAAGATCGAAGTTCGAGGGAGCGATTCGACTACCGAATATAGATTAGCTAAATACCATTTTACCAAGGACGGTCTGGTTCGGTATCCAATCACTCGGCTATATCGTGCCAAACAGAAATGTTCCTTTTACTTTTTCCCTAATTAGGAGACGGTTTGATGTTTCCAGTAGACCCAATAAAATTAAATGTCGAGTCGACAGGACCCCGGAGGATTAGTGTCAGCTAGCTGACGCCAATCGAAGGATGTTGCTTCGATGGGGACACAGGAGAGGAGAGGAGAGGAGAGGAGAGGAGGCGCGCACGCGTGCCATTATGCTAGCGCTCGTAGGACAACGCGGCTCGTAGAACCGAATTAAAAGTTAACCGAGTATAAAACCAGAGCTCGCCGGCTATGAAGTATCAGCGCTTGCTCAACGATGCGTTCTTCCACGGTTGTTTAACCGTAGAAAGGTCGACGCACGGACGTATTACTGACCCGTAGTAGGTTGTCGCGGTTGTGCCAGGTCCGGGCCCTGGGGCTTGTTGCCCGCCACGCCGGAACACCTTGCTAAACCGGAAGCAAACGGTTTCCCCTGGTAGCAGCAGCGTACGCGGTAGCTTCGCGCGCGCCGGTCTGTTCTTACTTTAATGCGTCTGAGCTTACGCAAGCTCTTATCCCGTGTACCCAACCTAACGGGCGGGCGCGAGTACACGCAGTAATTTATGCTCGAACGTGCACGCGCGTCGGTGTAAATTACATCACGTCCCCGCGAGAAAAGCGGCGGGATTAGCTTCGTGCTTCGCTCTTAATCAGAGTCGGAGTGCATTTTGAGCGGCGGAATTGAATGGAATTAAATTATATTCCGTGGCCGGATGCTACGGTACGTGTACCGTATCGCCAGTGGATCTCTGCGGATCCAACGTGCTCGGAAGCTCCGCTTGATAAACAATCGCCGATCGGCTGTATGCACGTTTCGATATCGAAATTTCTGGAACTTCGGACCAGAAACGTAGTAATAGCTCTTTTCGACATTAACCCTTTGCACTCGGGGCTATTTTAACGCGAAAATTCAACATTTCTTGCGACCTAGAATTCCATTCTATATGATTTTTTTTTATGTTGTAAACGCCTCATACTCAAATGTTTAGTAATTCATTAGATACTAACTTACTCAATAATGTAAACAATATTTTGAATATCGATACAGCAATTTTTGTGGTGACTCTGAGTCGCCACTCGAGTGCCAAGGGTTAAACTTACCAAACTTGATTATTCTAGGATATGTAATAAAAACCGTAGAAAATCTGAGTAATGATTTTTATCAGGCAATAATTTAAAATTACTTTGTTATCGAAAGCCCATCGTAAAATGGAGTCCCACTGTTGTTTTCATTTTATTATAATTAAATTGCGGATCTTGATGAAAAATAAACATTTTCTTCATCGATTACAAGACACAGAAACCATTTGACACTGTCTTACTATTTGTAACAATTTTAATGAATTAAAAATGACAGATGGACGTTCTTAAATCGTATTAATGTATTTACTGTTTTAAATTACAGCCACACACATTTCTATCATAAATGAATAAAATCCACAGTCTAATTATGATTGTTGCTTAAGTGACCGTCATTATCCCATTCTCCCTACCACCACTCCCTATACCCTTGGCAGCTAGTTGCGATGAAGGAGGCCGCGGTAACGAGACGGACGGTCTCGGTGTCACGGTCCATAAAAATTGGCATGACGGTGAAAACCATCGGAATCGAGATATTGCCATCAGCGGGTGGGCAGGGTTCTCCATCGGCTGTCGAGTGTTCGGAGCAGCCCGCGACCGATATCGTATCGCGTAAACCGAGCTTAAAGGTGACGCGTGTGTCTGCCTGCGGGGTACCTAACTATCCCCGTCGGCGTTCACCGGCGGCGCCTCCCCCTTCCCATTCCGGCCACGATTCGAGCACAGGGAGTCGAGCGGTGGCGCGTGGGGCTGCGGGGGCGGACAGGGGTCGGAAGGGGTCGGGAAGGGGGTGGATGAACCCTCCCGATCAATGCAGCAGCCCTGACGCTCGACGATCCCGACGGGGGATCCGCTATCCGACCACCGTGCCATGGAGAGACAAAGACCGGTGCCACGTGGGGGGGCCGGAGGGGAACCAGAGGGGGACCATAGGGGAATCGGAGAGGGGAACCAGAGGGTGGGGGGCGGGACGGCTCGCCGGAACCGGCGAAAGGGAAACAAAGAGAGAAACACTCGCGTTAACACGTGCATGCACACGCGTTTACGAGGTGATGCGCGATGCGTGAGTGCATCGTCTGCATATTGCCCGGCGCTCTCTCTCTCTCTCTCTCTCTCTATCTTTGTGAGTCTACGTGCCAGAGCCAACCCCTCGCGAAATCATGGCACGGTGTGTTCCCTCTGTATTGATGCTCCGTGGAACTACCAAGGAACGATGATCGGACCGGCGAAATTTGTTTATTTATTAGTGTACTACCCCGTCGGGCACGATGGAAGTTAGGAAAACTGTTTTTTACTGTGGCTTAAATTTTTACGGCACGAAAGACGTTTAACGGAATTCTGTTTAACCCTTAACACGTTGAAGGCCATCGGAGACCGGCAGCGCATTCTAACGGTTGAAAATGATTGTCATCGAATTAATGGCATGCAACATTAATTTATTACCGCCGAGATTATAGTGTAAGGTGAGAACTTCATTATCCAATAACTATAAATCATCTTTAATAACGATGATCGCTTCTATGAACGAAATAAATGAGACTCGAGTGGAGCACACAAAATTCGCACGGTATACGGAATGTTAATCGATAGCGCGATTTGTGGGTGGTCCCTTTAGGATCCAATAGAAAACTAAATAATTAATAATTGCTTTCGGAATTCGTTACATTCATCTCCCTCTAATTGATACCCTGCTATCGGTACATCAAAGAGCATCGAGCTAGTACCTATCGAACGATATTGGTTGTCGATTGGGACCCAGTGGGTGCATCGTTCGCTCTGGAAACGGGAGAGGGTAGACAAGAGGGGCGGTGGTTGTTAGCGATACAGAAGCTATTAAAGAAAATTGTTCTATGGAAACGAGGGGGGGAAAGTATTCCGTAGATTGGGTTGAAGGATCCCGGGACAGGATTTGGGTGTTAGGGTCCGGGATGCTGTAATAAGGGCTGAATCGTAAGGGAGCTCGCGATGAAGTGGTTATGGCTGTAGAAATGGCTCTGTAAAGTCTTGCCTGATTCAACTTCCTCGAGTTGCAAGTAACAAATCCTGACTGAATTGCCGAGATGTACCCAACAACTAAATTAGGAACCTCTCTCCATCTCATCGGAGAACTTCTCAAGGTAAAGTAGACGATCGATCTTTTTACATCGCGCACGTGTGTGTGTGTGAAAGACGCGATCGCGTATAAAGGTTCGCAGTGTATTCACGAACGATTATATTCCATCGGACTACGTTTCGGTAACAATGGATCTATTTACACGCGAAACAGTGGCGACAGTGTTCTCCGTTCGTGAGGCCGGTCCTAGGAAATCGATTTGCCGCAGCGAAATTTTTGGAAAAGCGATTGTAACCAAACACAGCTGCGTGCCTCTCGTTTCATCAATCTCCAATTGAATACGGTTTCCGTCGCGCGCGGATCAAAAAACTGCAATCGAACGCGACTGTTTGACAACGTTCCCCATTGTCCCCGACGGACTCGCCGCGTCGCCCCCCATATATATTCGGCACGCGGTGATAACAGGTTGCCGAGAACGAGAACGAGAACACCGTTGCCTGGATGCTCCGTCGATCGAAATTTATAATCCCGGGTCTCCGAGGACACGGAACCTACGTTACGGAATGTTGAGCAGGTCCAGGACAGTAGGCTACGGTGAGCCTATATCGATCGCGAGCTCCCTAGTTTCCATGGTCTCCGTCTCCATGGGGTTGCTGCACCCACGTCTCTCGTTGCCCCGTCCCCGAGCGGAATTACCAGCAGCTTCCGCGTAACACGACCGTCCAGCCTAGCCGTCCCGGCGCGGCGTTCCCCCGTTGCGAATCGTGGATCGTCGTTTTTGCGATCCTCGATGAAACCAGACGCTTGCCTCGGTATTTATTTCTCCAGACTCGTCGCAGTACGCAAACATTTTCACTGTAAAAGCTTCGTCTACAAAATGCTTCTTGAACCCATTCTTCTTCCATCACGGATTAATGTTACAGTACTTCATCGATAAATGTCCCAAATGTCTCTCACATAATTGTCCCTGAACTATCCCCACTCCTGCGGGGTATACCCCGTAAGGGGCCATAAAACTCGAGAGGCCTCGGCCGCCGAGAAGTGTAACATGATACGGGTCGGGTATATCGGTGTGAGACCAGGAGACCACTACTAATCCAATAACAAAACTTCTTTATTTTTTATTATTTTTTTATGGAACTTCCACCGTCATATTCTTGACATTTTTCTAATGAGATTGATACCAAAAATGATATAATTCCGATGATATTTACGTGTGTAATGGACGATGGGAGTTTCGTGCGCAAGGAAGGACAGCGTATGAGAAAGAAAGAGACGCGGAGAGTCGCAGTCGCCGGCACAGTTCAAAGGCCCACGGCGTCCTCACAATGTAATCCCAATAAAAAACTTTTTTTACATTTCTCGGCGACCGAGGCCTCTCGAGTTCCCATTCCATTTCTACGTTCGGCACAAGTCAAAGAATAGTATCCCTCACACATAATTGTCCCTAGTCGGACCCGTGATTGGGACAATTATCGATGAAATACTGTATTCTGTACATTGACATTTTATAATAATTGTACTGTATCTCTAGATTTTCCAAACAAGAAAATACGTGCTCGAATTGTACATAATGGAGAGAGTGACCGGGATAAAAAAATTCGTTAAATATCATTACCGTGACCTTGGAATGACCTTAGGCTAAGAAACCCAGGTTTAATCAACAAAAGCAACCGTAATCGTGTAATCCGTTATCTTAAGAGACCAGATTTTATCGATCAATTATCAAGAGATTACAGGTACGTACAATCTGTTGTTCTTATGTTCGCAGCTGTTTGCCAAGGTCGTTTCAAGGTTACAATGAACCAGATCGATAAACTGGTTTCGATATCGGTTACTATACTGTGCTCGAATCACTTTGGCAATAATATCCGAATTATTAGGCTTGTCATCGAATGACAAACACTTTTTACTTTATTTTTTTTTCTTGACATTGTATATCCGAGCTGTCCGAGCAATATATTAAAATCAATTCGTCACGAGTCCCAGATTGAACGATCAACGCGCGATCACGCTCGCCGACATTCCGAAACTAATTACTCGTCCGTTGGTTCGTGACAGAATCCCGGCTGTTGTCGTAAAAGAGCGTCGGCGAAATTTCATGGAGGAAACGCTCGGTCCATGCCGGTTAGCTATAGTCTGAAGCGACTGTTTTCAGCTCGCGGCGCGAACCGTGAATTTCGTGAAAACGGAGGTGACGCGAACTTCGCGGAGCCGAAGAATTGGAAGTTTTTCTGGGCCTCCGCTGAGACAGCCGCGAACAATAGAGGGAAAAAGGGAAACGCCGGCTCCCGGGATGGAAATTTGATGAAAATTGGGGACGAACGACGAGGAGAGAGAGAGATGAAGAGAAACAGGTTTTTCAGCGGATTACGTAAACGAGTAATTACCTGTTACGCCGACTTCTTTAATTGTGAAACGCGCGAGCCATGTTCGCTCGCGCTAGCTCTGCATAGATCGCCGTGATCTACGGATTAGATAAGACGCACCTCGACATTTGCCGAGCTCTTGATATCAACACGCGTGCTGTATTAAATGCATCGGTAAATCAACATATTCGAAATATAGGCGTTACAGTGTAGAAAGACAATTTCTCGAAATGAGCTTCATAAATCGTAGTAACATGAGAACATAAATTATGATGGAACTATCTGAAGTGTTGCATGAATAATAAATATTCGAGAAACGATTTGATGGTATGTACATCTAAATTTCATTTACTGCGATAGTACTACGAATAGACTGCAGATTTTTATGTATTTATAACAAAAAGTGGTATGTACAATTTAAAGCAGTCGACATATTTAAAAAATTTAGGAACATCAACGTATTAGTTTTAGTTTAATAAAAGAAGAAGGAAATATTTATTTAGCTTCCGCGTCTTGGAATCGACGCAGACATTTTTTATTTTGGTTAAAAGTCCGTAATCTAGCTATGAATATTTATACGAACGTCCAAAAGTATGGGTAAGAAAAACTGTATAGAATTAAAAGTTACCTTTTGCGAAGATACGAGTATGCGATATACGGTGGGTGTACAAAGTATCACCTTTTTAAAACGAATAACTTTCCAAAATTCGATCAAACAGCTTGAGTTTTTTGAGACCTTAGAAGGATTAGTTTACTAGCTACCTAAGTTTACAGGCACAGATAAAAAATTTAAAAATCATGACCTTTGAAAAAAAATTGTTGGGATGACGAGGTTAGGAGATTAAACAAAACTTGTTATTTAACTAATTTATTTAAACTCCACCGCACATGGAAAAACTGTAGTCAGTTTGTGAATAGCACATAACACAATATGTTAAATACTTAATTCCGAAAAACAATTAAAAAGAAAGCTGAGTTGCTTGTGGACTGTGACTTGCTCGCAGGGCTACCTTAGACAGACCGAAGACCTGAAGACCTTGTCTTCCTTCTTAGGCCCTTTAGCCCGGAAAAATGGCGACGCTGGAAAAGCCATAAACTGCAGGTCAAAAAAACCTTTCCTCCTCCGAATTACCCGTGCATTAAGGTGTATACTCCAACAAAAATTATTTACACATTGACTAGTAAACTAATTCTTCTAACGTCTCAAACAAGCTCAAGCTGTTATGAATTTTGAAAAAGTTATTCGTTTTTAAAAGGTGTACGAATATGTACTTTGTACACCCACTGTATGTCATGGTCAGTCGCACGATAGTTCTGTTATAATTATCAAAATACCGTGTAGACTGTCCCGCGGTGAGCAGCTCGTTAAATTTGTTTCCCCTAACCAGAATATTAACGATTTAGAATGACCCACGTGGTAAAGAAGCACGGAAGACGTTAATAGCGGAACAGGTCGGAAGCTCGTACTTTACCGAGTCGAAAGAGAAATTATGGTAACGATCCCGTTGAACAATTTGCGTTCGCGGTTGTGTTTCACCGGGGACCCACCGAAATGCCCGACGCCGCGCCGCGCCGCGCCGCGCCGCTCCCACGTAGAAGCCGCAGAGCGCGATGAATATTTCACGAGACGCGACGAAATCCATGGAGAAATACGTGTATTTTTAAACGGGCGACGCGCCGCGCCGCGCCGCGCAAAAGCTTAATAATAACAGTGACGTCGGAGTATTGTTTGCCGGCTGTTCTACGAGAGGATCGCGGCAATTAAACGCGAAGAGTAGAAAGCCGGTGCTCCGGGTCTTTGCCGGTCGCGCGCGTTCATCCTTTTCGTTTGACGTCAGTTTCGACCGAGAGAGCTATTGTCGTCGAGGACAGAGAGGAGCCGCGACAGCAATCTCGGAAATCCCGGGAACGGACACGGAATCGAAGAATTCGAGCGATAAGCCGGTGGCGTCACGCGAATTCTCATGCAAATTGCACGAGCTCGTCCGACAACCATACCCCCGATCATCCGGCGATTTGTTAAAATTTATTCTTGTTTGATCTACTCCATAGGATGACACAGGTAGCTTCAGAATTACCCATTCTCGGGCCATTCTCGGGTTTCTAAGAATTCGGAGATTCGCGCAGACACACCGTGCGCGCGCGGAAAATTAGCTGTTCCGTTATTCCAGTTTCGTCTGAAAGATTTCTTCGGTTGACAAAGGAGTTATCATAAATGCATACGATCCGCAGTCTAATTGTTAGACTGCGGATCTTTACGAATTTATGTGCTTCGGAAAATTTTCAGAAAAATCCTGGAATATAACATTTCACGGAATCTAGTACGATTTTGATTTATTTCAGATCTGCAAAGGCTAGCACTAAATAATAATATTTTCTGTGATTCCACTTCCTTAACCCTTAGCGGTCGGAGCTATTTTAAATCAAAAACGAAAGATTTTTCCATTCCAGAATATTTTCTTTCTATACAATTTTTTTTTCATTTTTTGCATATGAAACTGATTTAATATCTCATTTAATATGTAATTGTCTAGTAATTTATTAAATACGAACAAAAATAATAATGTGAACAATATGTTTAAAAATGGCATAGCAATTTTCAGTGGCGCCTCAGAGTCGCCATCCGAGTGCTAAGGGTTAAAATTCATCTATAAAAATTGCGTAAATATCCGCGGTCTAATTATACAATACAGTACATTCTTTTTAACAAAGCGTGTAATAGAAACAGCAAGCGTTTCGAGAAACAATTTCCCCGAAAATCGCACCGTGTTTATTCGACTAGCGAAACGATTTTTAACCAGATGCCACACAGTTTCGGCGTGGAAGAGTTAAGCAGGTCGGTCGCGAACGTGGTGTAAACTTTCGAAAAAACCGAGCGTGCGAGGCGTCGCGTCGCGTCGCGCGTCGGCCAGCGTCGGACACGGTGTTCGTGCACACGAGAAGGATGCAACTGCAGTTGTTACGGGCGCGTGCGAGCGCAAGGGCCGTCGAAATAAAAGGGCTCTCGAGCGGTGGCGACGGACAAAAACTGAAACCGACGAAGGCGACGAAACAAAGGGAGGAGGGAAAAACGTCCGCTTTGAAATGAAAATTCCATTTCGGCCGGTCTCGCGCGCGGCGAGAGGCGGGGCGGGGCGGTTCGCGTCACGACAGCCGCGAAAATGCCGCAGGTGCACGGGAATCTCGTTGGCCCGGTTTTCGGCCCCCACCGTATCCGACCCGACCCGACTCGACCTGACCCGACCGCGCGGAAACGTTTCGCGTTCTCCGGGAACAAATGTTTGCGCCGACGTTTGACGAAACCGGGGAAACGCTCCGGAAAGAAATTCTGTCGCTCTCGGAATTAAACCGTCCGGCCCGCGTAGCCGGTTTGTCGCCGGGAATTTCATAAACTGGAGAAACGCGACCGCCGAGAGATCAGGTGTCCGCTTGACCCCGGTAATTTTTTTATATCCTACACCGAATCTCAAAGACCGGCGGGATAATGCTCTGCGACTGCTAAAGGAACAATGAAACTTCATTTCCTCGTTTATCTTAGCAGGTGTCCTGCGGAGCACCTCCTTTTTAAACCTATAAATCTGTCCACCGTATTCCGTTAACGATGTGGTCACATCGATTGTAATCTTTAATACTAAACCTATCGCCACTGGTTACATCACCGGTTTTATTCAAGCATTCAGCGATTTTAATTACCTTGTCTACCCTATCTATTACACACCTTACTATAGTTACGATTATTGTAATTTCCAAAGAGGAATAACTACGACGATATTCTCTATAGAATAGAAACGTTTTTCTAATACTGTAGACAGAGACCAAAAATAACAGCAGACAGATACGTATGTAGACGATTCCAAATCTCAGGGTGGACTAAAACGAAAAAATCAGACAGCCCCCGTAAAAGTATATAAATTCTACAATTAATTTTACATCGTGCGTAGATACTAATAATAAATGATATTATTTTCAAAAATATACGATGAGTGAAAGTAACCAAAACGAAAGTTCCGGCATCGATATTTCTCGTAACCAAAATAAAAGTCCGCCGTCGATATTGGTTGCGTCGCGTCGTAACCAAAACAAAACCGAGGCATCGATAACGGTGACCAAAAAATAATTCTCATCGATAATCGTTACTCGTAATCGAAAACGATTCTCGTTGTAAATAATAGTTATTCGTAACCAAAAATCAATTCCGTCATCGATAACAGTCACCAATTGTTCCGTCGCGCAGGAACCGTGCACGTGTGTTCCATCGGAAATTATTTATGGCACGTTCGTGACTGAGAACAATTAAACTATTGGCACTCGGCGACCAGTCGAGACATCTGCTAGATGTTTGGTTTTCTACAGTTTCAAGTGTCATAAATTTCGTCCCTTCGAAGGACCGCCGCGGCCGTTAAGAAGGGTCAAATTACCGAGACCCCTCGTCGACCGAGTTAGATATCATCCCACTCCTCCTTCCCAAGGCCTCATTCAGAGCTACGGGAAAAAGGCCTAAACCGTCAAAAGTGCGCTGATTGGGAAATGCAACTTTCGGCAGGAACCAATCCGTGCATTTTCTTTCTCACCGCGTTAGAACTGGAAGTCAAGTTCACTCTAGGGTGGACCTTAGCTATACTTGGTGAAATTTTTTTGGCCTTACCCTCCTAAAATATGACACTTGGTGAAAAAATGATATGTGCAAAATTTCAGCTCGATCGGACGTCGGAAAGGCGTGCCGCATCAAGCGCAAAGGTCAAGAGTAAACCTTATTTTTCGACCAAAAAATGTTGGGCACGCCCCCTCCCAATATTGTTCCTTGTCCTGAAAAAATGATATATCCAAAATTTTAGATCAATCGGAAGTTGAGAAAGCGTGCTTAATCGAGCGCGAAGTTTTGAAATAGAAGTAACTGCGCGCTCAATGTGAAGAGTATGCTGCAGTATACTGTATTCGCGCTCGATTAGGCACGCCTTCCCGACGTCCGATTGATCTAAACTTTTGGATACACTATTTATTCATGACATGGAACAATATTGGGATGGGGGGTTCCCAAAATTTTTTGGTCGAAAAATAAGTTTTACTCTTGACCTTTGACCTCGATGCGGCACGCCTTCCCGACGTCCGATCGAGCTGAAATTTTGCACATATCATTTTTTCATCAAGTGTCATATTTTAGGAGGGCAAGGCCAAAAAAATTCGAAAGTTGAAAAATAAGAACTACCCTAGTCACTCACTCAGTTGAGTTCTACCCTCGAACGCCGTGACACTCTCCAGTCCTCGGGTAGACAAGTAGAACGCACGAGCCGTTGTCTTGTCAGGCATTCGTACTATTTGTAACATTTTTCATTCGAGTATTTTTATTGTCCAGCGATCAGGACAACCGACGAAATCGCGATCGTATCCTTCATAATCCCTCGCGTGCGCTAGCGTTTAAGGCAGGACCTGCTAGAGTAGCCTTACCAACGAGTCCTCTAGCAGATTCGGGACGAAACGCTCTTTTAACGTGATTTCTGTTACCAGTAAGAAATAATTTGTCTTTGCGATCAATCGACCATATTGAACTAGCTGTCCAATATTAATTTGGCGGGCAACGATCCGAGCAGTCGCGACGAAACACCAATGATTAGAAACAAATTTTAGTCATTCAAACGGTTATTTATAACCAAAAAGATTTAAAGAATAATTTCAACTTTTATGCCACAGCTTCTAAAATTTTGGTTATAACAGTTACGGTCTCCGACTGTGGACAAGATGTTACCGATCAAAACTCTAACAGCCGGTACCAAATACTTAAATATGCGCCCTCGAACCAGCCGCGATCGCTCCCCTAAGCGCCCTTGAACGAACTCGATCCAAACCCTCGTCACGAACTCTAATAATCTATGGTTCGACGACTCCGAGGAAAATACCCATAGTAGCTACCGGGAACGTCTTCCGCTCGATGGCGCAGGCGAGTAAAAGACGGGGAAAGCGGGCGCGGATCGTGGAAAACTAAGATCAGGTAATGGGTAACGACATTAATAATCTTTTATTCGGAACAAGGAGACGCGGCCCCGTACGAATCCGGTATTCGCGTCCTTTTCAAGCCGCTCCCGCGGCCGTAATCCTTATTCGAAAGTTACTCCAGGCTTCCAGCACCGGGGAGTATTCCAGCATCGAGCGGGTAGTCGAGACAGAAGAGGGTTTATATGACGAGGGACGATATTCCCCGGGAAGACTGCTACGGAGCGCATAGTGGGTGGCGCTGCGCGGCGCGGCGCGGCGCGGCGGCTCAAAATTTCCGTGCAAGACCGAACTACGGTTCGCGCACCGCTGAACCTGATTTACTCCTCTCGACATTCCTGAAGGCGAATGCCGCGCCGAGCATCCGAAAACAGCCTGTTCTCGCTATTTATGCTTGGAACGCCTTATTGATACACCACCGTTGTTGCAGACGTCTCGGCTACCAGCCGGAATCCACGTCCATTAGCGCGTCGTTCGATTTCACAAAGAGATCCTTATCTTCGGGACAAATTGGGATGTTTCGAAGCGAAACCAATGGACGTACGAATTTCAAACTTTATGGACGCATTTATCGGTCGATAGAAAATATTTCAAGAATATTTCAAAACGTTTCATCACACGTGGTATATGTTAAAGTGAAACATTTGTGAAAGAAAATGTCGTATCTGCTGATACAATGTATCGAAAATGACGATCGGCATGAGACGCGAATGGGTGTGTCGCACCGAAGTTCAGTTCGATGAAAGATTCGGTTTCGGCAGGACATACCTGGTTCAGATTCTATTGCGTCTTAATCACTTGCACTATAATACCGAGTCGGACTCTTGACGAAGATTTCGAAGATACTCTACTAAATATTCATACTACTAATTTCCTTTAAACTTTAAATTGAAACAAAAAATTATATTTTCTTGTTGTTGAAACCATCGGAGACTGCATAAATTACATACAAACTTCTTTTTTTCTAAGAAATTAGAAACGACAAATAAGTTCTAATCACTGCAACCGTAAAATGAATCGTAGTGCAAGGGGTTAATAAAGTTTTAAGTTGTTCTAAATGGACTTATTTCACTGAGTTGTCGTTTTATTAAAAATTAACTCCACTCCGATCATATCCTTCAACAGTATGCAATATACTTCCCGGCAGGCTATAAATTTTCATACAAATAATGGTTCGACTTTCGAGAACGGAGCGCTTGCACGGAGAGACGTTATCGTGCTCGAGGAACAGTGTAGCATAGTGTTTCGGAGATGGTACGACCGACTTTCCGCGGGAGCGGCCTCCATTAACGAGGAAAATCGTTCTGGTAATTGTCGAAGAGGAAGGAAAACTTTCTTCCCTCCGCTGCGCTGTGTCTCCACTCTCTCTCTGTCCTCGCTTTCTCTCTCGTCCTTGGTCCGCTGTCACCTCGCGAAGGAAAGTTGGGACGAGGTTCCGGCAACAAGTCGGGAAAAGAAGAACACCCCGCGAGCTTCTGGGCTGGCTGGCAAGATCCACGAGTATCCGGAGATTCGTATAATTCTCGTGCTAACGGGGATCCGTAGTTAACGCGCGACACGCTTTCAAAAGAGCGAACTTTTTCTCGCTCGAAATATCGCCAGGCTGGAAGACCTAATTACGGAACGAGCGATCCCGCGAGGGAGGCCGGGGGAGAGTTTGTTTTTCCACCGCGGAACTCGAGGACCGAGTAAACGGGGAAACCTTCCCGTTCGAGGAAAGTTTTTAATGCTTCTGTCCTCCCTCTCATTTTCTCTCTCTCTCTCTCTTCCCCTCTTTCAACTACGCCGGAAATTTTCAATCGGCAGCATAACGTTAATCTGTTGCGACCGTGGCTGGAAATATTTTCAGCGGCACACGACCCCGAAGTTTGCGATTAACTGCGCTTTTGCGGTGAATTACTGGGATTGTTGACCAGTTTTTTAATTCTGGAATTCTGGTTAATGCTACGACCACCGGAGCGATATAACGAGAACGCTAATTGTTTTCAAGGCTGGTTCCTTTGCGGTTATATTGGATTGGTGCCTATGAAATGTCCGATTTGCAACAATAATGCATCGCTTTCATTGTAATCGATAGACTGTTTATATGCGAATAGAATCTTATTTTCAGTGGCGGTAGCCTTTATAGATCTGTAATAAATAAAAATCGTCTTAAATGCTGTGGAATTTTCTATTCTAGCATTTTCCGACAATTTTTAAAAGCCATAAATGCATAAAGATTCGCAGTCTAGTAATCAATTCTTGATTGTAACAGTAGAAATTGAATTTTTGGTCGTTCACGTTGTTTATTTACAAGATCGTCATATCCAGTTTTGAGTGGAAGCATTTCTTTATTTCGCTTTGCCAGTGGTTTTTTTAACTCCAACCATTCCGTAACATTTTTCAAACCATTTTTCTCGTTACGTACGCGTTGTTTAGATTTCGAAAAATTCAGGTATAGAGGGATAACAAAAAATTGTTGACCGCTAGCGGCACATACATATATAACATCGGTGTGTACAAACTGGAAACATTGATTGACTCGCTGTATGTACTACAGTCGATTTTTTGCAAATACTATTTTTCAAATTTTATGATTCGAATACTCTGTTGCTCGACGTCTCCGAACGAACGTGTTCGTTCATCCTTTAATATTGTACAAGTCATACTGCTGGCGAAATACAGCTTTTTATTAATGTTTACTTGATCGATGGTGTGCTCCGCGGGAAGTTTGTCGTGGTTTGCTCCAAATGGAAATTTTCGGTTGCTCGTCTGCCAGTGTTGTTTGCGATCCCGGAAGTTTGCCGATGAAAATTTAATTAACATTATGACTGGACCGACGGAATATTGCGGAGGACGTAAAATCGCTAATGGACAGTCTCGCGGTACAGTTAAGATCTCCTCCAAGGCATTCGTCGGAGTGTACATTGAAAACGCGGTGCAAATGAATCATGTGCATGATTCATATGGACACTGGCGGGTCTAATTTCTACTGTCGAAATTGCTGGCCGTAATACCGTTCGAGTGTGCTAATGGCACAATTTACTCGAAAACAATGTACAGGATGCTCTAAAATCTCCTTGGCAAATTGTTCTATTAATTTTTTATTATTTTATGCGAATATTAAGTAACGAAACAGTGTTTTCAAATTTAAACAAATTTTCTTATTTAATTGTACCAGCAGGAAAAAGTAGATTCGACTCGGATAGCATTAATTCACGCTACCGTGGAGATTAAGAAGGTGATAAAGGAACGACGTAAGTGAAAAGTTCCGTGTTAATATGCGGCACGGACCAGTGCTGCGACGAGGGATGCTTAATAGCCAGCCAACACTCAATCCCCCGTACCCGGGTTTTTTCTCTTCCTCTTTGCCTGACCTTCGTTCCGCTTCCACCTCCGGTGTATGATAAATCTAGGGTACCGTAAAAACCGGTAATTATCATAGGCAAACAATTCGCCGGAATCTCCCAACCCTTCTATCCCGAATACCCGCTACGAATTCTGATGATTTCGCTATAGAAAACCGTTCACGAACACCCAGAAACTCTAACTTAATCTTCTTACACGCGAAACTTTATGTTTCACTTAAAACCTTCTGCACAAAAATTCGGACGATTCTTCTGGGATTATCTGGGCGGCAAAAACTTAATTGACCGCGCGCGATTTCAACGTGGATATTTTGTTAAGTATGTACACAGCAGAGATGGGCAAAATTTTCATCCAAATACAAATTTCGAATAACGAATAAAACATAAGACAATTTTTATTCATTATTCGATGGTTCGCGTTTATTAGAGTTGGCAGTAGTTGTGGAAAGATTTATTCGAATCCTCCGAATAAGATACAGATAAAAGATGAAAAAATTATTCAAAGTTCGAATAAAGCCACTTCGTATAAAAAAAATTATCTTTATTCGTCGGATAAATTCGCGTCGAATATAATTATTTATTCGATGCGAATAAAGATACTTTTTATATTCGAACCATCGAATAATGAATAAAAATTTTTTCATTTTTTATTCGATATTCGAAATTTTTATTCAGATGAAAATTTTGCCCAACTCTGGTACACAGTTCTATTAATCAGAAGAATACGGACTGTCGTATTTCGTAAATTAAAAAGAAATCGCTAAAACCGACATTTTTCCCATACATATTACAAAAAAGACAACGGTCAATTCGCGTTCAAGCTCGACCCCGCAGCGTGATCGCGTAAATAACTTTCAAGTAACAGCGTGCGAAAAAAAGAAAATTCGGGTCGCGTTGATGCACAGTGGGGATATCGCGGAATAAACAGGACCAACGATTTCCGAAATGATATTCGACGCGGCGCGGCGCGGTGTATCTGCAAATGCGCGTGCAAACACGGGCCCGCGAACGACGATTTTCTCTCGGCGCGTAAAATTCAGCCCCGTCAGCGAGAGGTTTCTTTTTTTCTCCCTCTCTCGCCCTTTCTGTCCTCGTTGCTCCGTAGGGCTCTGCCGCCGCGCCGCTCGAAAAATATTTGTCGACGCGCGACGGTATACTCTCCATCTGTCCTTTTCCATCTGCTGCGCACCTCCCCTTCGATCCAGACGAATTTCGCGAATATTCGCGGTCGAATATACGCCGGATGTTTAAACGATGACGTTCGGTTTAACGGACCGTCCCGATCCCCGGCGTTTATTTCGTACAAATGAATGTTGCGCGGTTTCGCGTACAACGTGATCTACATCCGCTCGTTAATTTCACTCGGGAGTAATCCGAGCGAGATCGTTGCCACCGCTCACCGACGCGACGCGAGGCGACGCGACGCAACGCGACGCGACGCCGCGCGCCGGAATCGTTCCATCGATCGTTCCCATTCACTCGACATCGTAAAGACGCGCCGCCGGGACAGGCTGCGAGGCATGTAGACACGCCGATCGAGTAATTGCTAGTACGGGTATACTGGTATTCTCGCGCCATAATCGCGGTTTGTTGACCGATTTGCGATCGCATTAACGTACCCGGTGCCGAGGCCACCATGATTTACGGCGGCCCAGCTATTACTGGCAGCTGAAAAGAAGTCACCTAAACTGCCCCCACCATCGATGCTTCCCCACTCACAATGTTTAGGCTCTGACGGCGCACGCTACGTAGCATGTACAATGTAAATACGTCCGACCTTAGACCATATATACTAATAGACCCGGCATAGGTATAGTATGTGTATAGGAAAACCGAGAATTCAGTGTTCGAAAGATGATGGGACACTGTGACGTCACAAGATAAGTCTTAAGATGATTTCTTTCCATGTACAATTGATAATTCCAATCACACATACTTACATAAGAACACTTAGATACAGCATACATTAGTAGAACACTTTACAATTAATAATGAAGTATATATCGTTATATTAAGTTAAATTAATATGAACGGTAGACGCTGAATACTAATCTTACATTTTTTGAGGAAGTCAGAAATAAATAGCGCTATAGTATCTCGCGCGCTTACTGTATCAGTTTGTTCAAAGTTTTCATTTGTTTACCAACTCCCATAAAAAATTGTAAAAAGTGCGACGATTCAAGTATTTGAGATTTTTGTGGTCCAAGTTTCTGCTTTTCGGTTAAGCTCGAGCGAAGTTACACAGATTGAACTCGTTTTGGTAAAGTCGATAACGATAGAACGCGATTGAAATTCATTTGACGCGATCAAACTAACTTTGTCTCTTCTCTTCTGTTTCAGGTAAGTTCTCCAGCCCAACTGTTCGTGGATCGATCGATCGTTCGTCTCCATTGTGAATTTCGATGCGGGATGCATTGCTGTCGCGGCGCAGGTATTTCGAGTATCGAGCGCAGCTCTTCGATATGACACAGAGCTATTGTACTAATTGGGTCGAAATTCGGCGATACGGCTTCATAGCGTTGTAATTTTCGAATATATTTTTACGTTAACTGTTTGCACCGCGCGCCGCGCAGCCGCTTAGTTAATTTGTGGCCGGAATATGCAATAACTTCATATTAATCACAGGAAATGTGTGTTGCTGTGTGAAATATTGCGGACACACGTACACACGTGCATCGTGTCGCGGCTATTTTTTCCCTGAAATTTATCGACTACCGGGAATAACGTTTTTATTATCTGCCACGCGTTCGAACAGTTATCACGTCGCGGGTACAAATTCGCGTAGATATAGAAAAAAAAAATTTAAACATTTCCCAACGACCCGTTGGGTGCCACACGTCGTGCGGCGACGGGAATCTAACGGGTCAGAAATAAATGTAAATATAAATACCCCGGGTCATTGCGGCGCAACGTGTTCAACATTATGTATATGTTTTTTCAATCGATTCGCAACATTATTATTAGACTACGGATTTTATCACATTTATGACAAAAACGAGTACGTGCAATTTAGAACGATGAAAAAAGTAGAAGACTTTTAGCGTATTAATATATTATTTTCACTATATTAAAATTATTAGTGAAAAATATAAATTAATATTTAGCTCCTGTGTCTTGCAATTGACGCACAAACTTTTTATTTTGCATAAAGATCCGGAGTCTAATCTTCTCCGATCGCGATACAAAATTTCTATACATACATAGAGAACACTTGTTCACCAAAAAGCATACATATTTGGACTGCCACCTTAACATCTTTGTTCGCGAATCGAAAATGCTGTCCTAATTTTGTCGATGCCCGGACGCCGCGAAGGCTACAGGAAAGCTATACATATCTCGCTTCAACCGAATGCGTAAACAATTTTCGAAATTTCTTTATCAGCTTCGGAACGAGTTAGCAAGGCCGTCCGGACGGCTCCCGTAGCTCTGAAAGTTATAAATACCTTCGACTTTTTTTATCAGCGATTTTAGATATATCCGAAAGATGGATGTAAGTGTATGCAAAGCCGCGCGGCATTGTAACTTTTTTTTGTTCGACCGAGCAGGGAAAAGATCACCGAGTCGACTGAAAAATCGACAGGGTGATTCAGGATACCTCGACGGGTCCCGGGCGATCGGAGCGATTGGAGACCCCATAGACAAACGATTCCCCCGTCCCCTGTTCGTTATTCATCCCCTATCGGCGCCGCTCCCGATTCATCGGAAACAACAGCCGGCCGGCAAATAGAATTCATAGATTCGGGCTGCGGGGGCGGGGATGCGCACCGCCGTGGCTCGTGAATATTTGAAAACGGCCGCGTTACAAGTTTCTTGAAATCGCGTTGCACAAGGGGGGGTGGGGGTGGGGAGCTACGGCGGGCAATAGGTCCTTAGACCGTTGTCGACGCGATGCGTTCGCTCCAAGTCGAGTGCACGGCACGATGCATTATGCAACCGAGCGGAGATGCCGCCGGCGACGGAGATTCCCAGCTGTGGACTATCTCGTCCACGAGAACCACGGCCATCTCTCGAACCGGGAAATTTCGGGCCGGTTGGCTTCTCGTTCCACCCGCTGACACCGATAAAATTTCTTTTTTTATTTATTGTTAGCAGAGGTTACAGCCATTCCGCTGCGAATGGATTTTTCCGACTGTGCTCCATCGGTATTTTGATATGAAATGAAAAAGAACTGCATATCAATTATTTCTGGACACTCGGACTCAAATGGTTAAAAGAAAGTGAAATTGAAGTCGATGGAAAAAAGATATGCATCTGGCGAGATATGGAAAGTGTATCATGAGCTTAGTGCAAAAAATGAGGACGGCTGAGATTATATCCCGTGAACTATTGTTCGGTCGGAACACTTGGCACGCTACTCCGTCTCGTAATCAGAACTCGTGAATATTATAAGGATTCATAGAGCGAGTCGCGAAAGGGACTCTCGTTAGGCGAAAAGAAATTTCCATTGTTAAGAATTTGATTGGATTCCAAGAGTGGTACATAAACAGTCGATGAATATTTATGGACGATCTTGCTGTAGCGGATTTCGGGATCGCTCCTGTTTGTTGGTAATACATACATCAACGCGCGGAACCCCGGGAAAGTGAACATTTCGCGAACGCGAGCTCGTCATTGTGGAAATTCATAGGGAGTTCGTTGAAAGGAAATTGGTCCTCGCGTCTTTCTTGTTTACGAAGTATATCTGAATTTCAGACGAGTTTCATTTCGGGCGAATGCTTGCTGTATCCTGGAACGAACTCAATTTCTGGTTTAAACGTACGACATTTTTAAAGCGAATGAATTTCTGCAGCAGAATTTCGTATAGAATTTGGTAAATCTATATTGTTTAGAGTAAAACAAATAGTTGTTTCGAAACATTGTATTTAGGAAGTAGTTGCTCTTCGATTTTGTAGTTCTTGGTCCTTTTCTAACAATTGGACGTCCACGCTTACACGAACGACGACGGAAACTAGGTAAAGTTTTAAAACCACTCGAATCTTCCGAGTCAGTTAACTACTCTATCCACTCTAAATATTTAAGTACTTAACCGAGTTTAATTTCTTCTTCCTAAGTGTATTTAAACTTCGTAAAGTGATATACGCATCATTCCTCCGACAGACCTGGCTCTAACCGGTTCACATTTGTGTATTCTATTCTCTTTATACTTTAAATTCCGTTATACGGTTGTACACCTTTCAAACAATGAAGCTATGTATGCTCTCGGGACACCAAAAACCTCATGGTTTCGAAACCTCATCGGACATAGAAAAATCGGTTCGCAACCATCGAGTACGTTTCCGATACACCAAAGACTTTGTAGTTTGAAAAATTCGTCTCACCCGAAAATCGGTTAGCAAGCATGACCTCCGAACAGTAAAGATTAGCAAAAAAAACTAGAAATCAAATTTTTCTATTCAGAAAGCCCCTTTAACGGCAATCAATCTCCCGATTCACCCCCGTCGCAGCGAAATCGATACGCCTCGGGTTTCGCGGCGACCTCGACCATCGGCCTCGAAGAAACAGCAAATCAGGATCGATCAGGCGTCGCAAAAAACGTTGATCGAATCCCGAATCGGAGGAGCAGACTGTCCCCTGGATGTCTGGACAATTCCGCGGTGGTGGTCTGCTCGATTTCATACCCGCCCCACGGGGGCGAGCTAGAAATACGCGGGTCCGAATTATGCCGCGTTATATGGCCAATTAATCGTCGGATTTTCAGCGACCCGACCCGACCCGGCCGTTGCCGGTCTCGGCTCTTGTGCGTGCGTCCGCATGGAAAATCGATATGCCGGCTGTCGCGTTTACGCGGGCTGTGTGCGAGCGTTTCGCGCGTTCCACCGTCGCGTCGCGTCGCGTCGCCCAAACCCCGTCGGAACCCCGTCGAAACCCCATTGTTGCCGACGAGACGACGCTGGGACGACGGCGCCGTATCGATAGCCCCCAGCACACCGTCATCGGGACGCTCGTATCACCGTTTTCCATCGGTTTGCGGGACAAGAGGGAAACGAGACGATCTCGAGACGCTACCTAACCGCCCGCCTCTGTCGGACCATTCTCCGTTCCTCCCCTTCTCCTCTCCAACCCTCCGAGCTCTACCTTCGTTGAACATATACCCTCGTCTTCGTGCTTTCTCTCTCTCTCTCTCTCTCTCTCTCTCTCTTTCTCTCTCTCTGTCTTTCAGTTTTTCGCTCTCTCTCGGTCTTTCTTTCTTTTTGCTCTTCCACCCTCCGTCGTCGTTTTTATTCGTTTTAGTCGACGATCTCCTACCGTCCCTACGGGACGCAAAGTCGGTCGACGGAACGGAAGATTACGACGAGAAACGCTGTGCGCTGCGACGGAATGCCGAGAAAACGGGCCCCATATATCGGCCCGGCCCGACCTGACCCGGCTGCGCCGTTGTCGTCGAGTTCCGGCAAATATTTACTGTTACGATAATCGGTGCTCCGCTGCCGCGGGCAAACTTAATCGCTTTAGCTACCGGGGCTTGTGCGACGCTCTTTTCCAAATCAATGATTGACCTATTGTATTCTGTTAAACTTCGTTGTTACGTTTAACAAGTCACGGAATTTTATTCCGAACTGAAGTCTCCAAGATGAATCGAACTCGCAAAAAGTTTTTCGTATGGACTTAATTGAACATAATCTGTTGTCATAGACGAGGAAAAGTAGTTACAAGTTGTTAAGGAAATTTATTAACCCTTTGCGCTCGGAGCTATTTTAAATTAAACATTTCTTCGAACCTACAATAATTCCATTCTAGATGATTTTTCTTCATTTTATGAATATGAAATTAATGTAATAGCTCATACTATATTTCAATGTTTAGTAATTGATTAGACACCAACATACTTAATAATGTAAACAATATTTTGAATAATGGTACAGCAATTTTTAGTGGTGACTCAGAGTCACCACTCGAGTGCTTAGTGTTAATATCCTAGAAAAAGTATTACATAGTGGACTTTCTAGTTTCTAGAGCAATCGCGCTGCTATCGAATCTTACCTTTAAAGGGTTGGCACGAACGAAACGGTGATCTTAATTTTGGCTCACTCCGGATACGTAATGCTTCGGGGACCAGCTTTTCGAGGTTTCAAGTTCCTTTCGTGGACGTTCTGTGGGTTCGGATTCTTCGACGCGGTGACTGGGTCAAGGCTGCAGTTGTTTCACTGCCTTCGTTCTTATTTTCGTCCGAATGCTTACGGATCGATGCATTGGGGACTGAATTCCGCGAGAACTGGAATTAGCAAGAATTTTCTTCGTCCCGTCAATGTTTTACTAACAATTGCACATTGTTTCTAGCGAATCATTCGCATTCACAGATTGTTTAGCCGGTAACATAATCTAACAATTTTTTTTTTAGGATTATGAGGATATTTGTATCACCCTGTGGATGACTTAGTGCGAGTGTACGTGGGTGGTTCGTGTCATACATGTTTTTATCAATTTACGCGTTGCGTGAACGTTTTGTTAACAAATTTGCGTTACGTTGTGTTTTTGTTGGTAACACACGAGCCTCCTCACAGGATCATTATTTAGAAGATTATTTGTAAGCTTCTTTCTGCTATAAAATTCATTGAGAATCCTATCCGATTTCCGATAAAGAAACTGCTAATGGTTAACAGACAAGCGAATAAATGTCAAAGGCCTTTTCAGAACGTATGAATACGATTCTCTACAGTCTACACTAGTTTGTATTGAATGTTTGCGAGAGACATGAAATTTTATTGTATTCGAAAGAAACTTAATCGCGTAGGTGACCGACGACCACCGTCGAGGATAAATAAACTCCGATCAACGGGCGACCACCGCGGCCGAAGTGGACGTGTTAAAAAGACGGATTGCCGCCGCAACAAGAGGAATTGTGTCCGTTTCAAATTCGTTCTTTGTTACTCCAGCAGCGCGATTCGGTATCAAAATAAAAGCGTACGTTGCCGGTGAAACACGAGACGCTCGGTTGCTTTATGCGAGCACTTCGATCCCGACACGAGGAGCAGCAGCGCCCGCCAGCCCCGGCTTTATCGAACGGCTGTTTCACGAGCATAAAAATAGCCGGGGCTAACAGTCCGTGGCCCAGGATCGACGGGATATTGCGACCGATTGAATTACGCAGCGCCCGCAGAAATTCGCGTAGCATCCTGTCCTCTCTCTCTCTCTCTCGTAATTCCGTTTCTTGCTCGGCGCGACCTTTCGATCGATCTTCCCTCGACCACGGGATATTTTCACGCTGTTGTTTCGATTAATAACAGCCTCGGAAAGAACGGGAACCCGATCTCCGCCGTCTGCCAGTAATGAAAGTTTCGTCCGCTGACTCGCAACTGCTCTCTCCCTCTCTCCCTCGATTTCTCTCTTTTATTCGTCCTCGGGCTCCTTTGTTCCCGGACGCGCGCGGCCGCGATCGGCCGAGGTGAAGAATCCCGAGACGTTCTCGAAACAAACAGGCGAGAACGAAGAAACGACCGAAGCGAGTCCCGAGACCCGCGCCACGGCCTGCTGGACGCTAGGTACAGTAGGCGACCGCTAGAATAAATTTGCCCATGGATCTCCCGTATAACGACTCTCCTCCGGTAATTCAATGTGAGAGACCCGGCTCCGCGTCTCGCGGTCAATTCGACCCCCTGTAACTCGATCGTGAGAATCGTCGACCCGTTGCCGGAATCCGATTGTAAAACCTGGATCAGGAAGTTCGACGCTGCCGCGCGCACGCTCTTCCGGCTTCGCCTCGTTTCTCGTCTCTACTTAGGCTGCTCACCTAACTCGACGACTTCAAATCACTTCGTGGACTCACTGTTCCGAAGAATTTCATCGTTACGGACATTCGCCGGTTCTTTTCATATTTATTTTAGAGATCCGGAACATTAGGAGCTAGATATGGTAGAGGGAGTGTTCGAACAAAATTTTGTTCGTCTAGAAACAACGTGCTTCGTAGAAACTCCTTTACAAATTCATAATTTATTGGTGAAGAGTTACCTACTGTGTAAGGGAGAAGAGTTTTCAGTCAGCGAAAAGTTTACTACGTTGAAACTCCTCTATCTTTCGTTAGACTGTTGATATTTACGTATCTATGGCTGTCGAACATTTTTAAAGAGCAGTAAATTAGAGTTTAATTACATTTCGTGCACAATGCGGTTGGCTTTTCTCTCTTAAAATTTTATATTCAGAAAAATAGCACCTTTAGAACTTCTTTCTCGTTCACAACTTCCTAGAAAAAGATTAGAAAATTTACGTCTATGTCTATTCTCTAAAACCCGCACACACTCACAATTATCGACTACAAAAAATAGAATTCATTTTTTAATTTAACACTAGATTTACGCAGGTACAATATATACACAAAGAAATACATTTTTTAAATAATTCATTGAACGCGTCATTTTTCTAATGTAAACTGGGCTGAAATAAAAATTTCTTTCTTAAAATGTTTAATAGATTGATAACAATGTAACGGTAGCTTTAAATTCGTCTAATGTGTTTGCTGTTTTAGATTACACCTACTAATTTTTGTCATAAATGCATAAAATCCGCAGTCTATTAATAACATATACAGGGTGTCCTAGACCACCCATCCACCCCTATTAAAATGGTGGAGAGTGATTTTTATTGAGAACTCAAAAAATTTAATAACTAATCGAATGGTGGTAGTTGCAATTTCCGGTACTAACCGGAAGTAGGATTTTCAGACCGGAAGTCGTTTTCTTATGGGACCTGATATTTTTTATTACATATTCAGATTGCACGCAAAAAAAAATAGAAGTTTTCCATAGTTTATTTCTGTTAAGTTGTTTATTAATCGATTTCAGAGCAGGTATTGTCCTTTACTGTTTGTCCTGTAACTTGTGCAAATTCATTATTAAAAATTAAATCTTTAATTTCAAAAATGTGAATTCATACATTGGAGTTCATTTTCTGTCCAATGTAGGCATTTTCGAGAAAAACGTATGAGACAAAACTTTTATTATTTTTTTCATACAATCTGAATATGCACTGAAAAATACCGGGTCTCATTAAAAAAAAACGACTACCGGTCTGAAAATCCTATTTCCGGTTAGTACCGGAAATTGCAACTACATACCACCATTCGATAGAGCGTACCCGAATTAGTTATTAAATTATTTTTAGTTTTCAATAAAAATCACTCTCCACAATTTTAATAGGGGTGGACGGATGGTCTAGAACACACTGTTATTTAGTCGATTCTGTTTGAAGTCTTTCTCGCGAGTGGTAGCGCAAGAGGTTAATAACGATTTACCGATCGACGAGCCACATTTCAATTTTTTATTCACAAAGTGAAAGCACTGTCTGAGATGTGCTCGCGGACTAGCATTCCCCAAGCTGAGAGCTAGGTTACAACATCTTTCTTTATTCCCCTATCTGTTCGCCGTTATCCGAAATCCCTTATCGACGCGAGTTCGAAGTTCGGTGCTCACGGCGATTAGAGCGACGTGAAACGATTCCCTTCAGCCCTGAATGAGAGCTACAGATCATTGTACCGTCGGAGAGAGTTTTACGACCACGAGTCTCTGGTCCTCGAGACCCTATCTGGGGATCTCCAGCCAGGACGAATCCGGATCCAACGCGACGGACCCTCAAAATTCTCGCTTCCCGCGGGAATCCGGCCCGGCGTTCACCTTATTACCCAGTGCTTAATAACGACGGCAATTTCGCCATTGTGCCGGGCCATTGTTTCCCGCGAAACTGCGGCTTCTATTCGATCGCAGTTGCATAACGAGTCCCGACGATTCACGACTTCTCTCTTTCCCTGCGTCGCGCCGCGCCGTGCCGCGCCGCGCCGCGCCGGCGGTCGACGCAGTCTCTCGATGGATTGTTGTCCGGGAGACGACCAATTACCGGCGAGTTTCCTCTCATCTGGCTCGATCGATAGCTTTTTGTCTCGGGAATTCGTCGAGTCCGCGTTCCACCGGCGCGGACTGGCGTTGCCGGACGCAGCGCGTCCCGACGCGTCGCTTTGGTATGCGGCTGAGCGCGACTCCAGAAATTTCCGAAATTACCAGCGATCGTCCCAACAATTTATTTACGTTTCACGGACACGATCGCCTACAACCTCCTCTGATATATAGCAAAATCCTTGACGAATCCACCAGAACTGCACACCGCGAATGGTACACTTCGTTGCTCATCTATTTTTCAGAGTCTGGATGTTCTTGTAAGCCGATTCGAAGCATTTATCCGGTTTATTTTCGTGTGAAATGTTCGGGATAATTCTCACAGGAATTACAAGAGATTAGGAGATTTCTTATTTAACACGTCGACTGCTGCGTGAATTTTCTGCGCGTACGAGGTGGTCCACCTAAGTGTCTCCTTTATTTTTGATGACATAACAAATGTTTTTAATGCAATATAAATGGTACCACAAGGTGAATTCTTCGCAAATGTTATTGGTTTCTCAAGGTTATTTTTCCGGAGTGTTCGCTTTAATTTTCAGAGATCAAGGTCATTCGAAGGTCATCTTATATTATACATATCTGAATGTATTTTTCGCTCAGCTGCACGATGCAATAAAAGAAGAAATGTAGTTATGTATCAAAAAACACCGATGACCTTGATAATTCCGAAAACAAATTACCTTGGGGGAAAAAATGTTCTTACGTCCATATTGACACCATGCACGTGAGAAATAGTTTTTGCATCACAATAACCTGAAGAGATATTTAGGTGGCCTTACTTGAATGGATCACGTGGCATACAGGGTGTCCCACGGAACACTTTTTCAAGTACTTGCGACAGTTTGACAAAAAAAAATATTTTCAACAAAAGTTGATCAGTTTTAGATTGGCTATACATTGCAATAAAAAAGGTTCGAAAATTTTCTTTTTTTGAATATATTGTCAAGACCACCTTCATTGTTGAAATTTTTATTTCTTTGCCTTCAAGGTGATCCGAAGGTCATGGTATACCAGGTCGTTGAATTCGCCTGGATACGGGCTATAATACTGTTAAGTCAAAAATACAAAGTACCATTAAAAAAAAAATGAAGGTGACCTTGACAATAAACAAAAAAATTTTCTTTTATTGCAATGTATAGCCAATCAAAAACCGATAAACTTTCGTTTCAAATATTTTTTTGTCAGATTATCGCAAGTACTTGAAAAATCGTGGAAAGTGTTACGTGGGTCGCCCTGAATACCCATCAATGTAGAATAATTTATATTGCTTCCGAATTAATGTAAAATGATTAGGTTGCTATTACATATATGTTAATGTCCAAAAAGAGACGGTAAACGTTCATTAAAATCCACGAAGAAGGGTTGCATAATATTGGATCAGCAACGAAGCTTGTGGAGCTCGTTTAATTTCCCAGCGTTTCGAACGGACCCGTCGCGCCATGAACAAAATTCGTCTTGTTTTCATCTGGAATCATGGCCGGGCTGACGGGTATTGTCGGTTCGATTCGCGCTTAATGAGACGTACAGTCTACCGTGCCGCCTCTAAATTTAGATCTGGGTCGTCGGTTTTATTGGCGCGATTGAACTTGAACGTGTTCCCGTTTTCGCGACACACGGGGCCACCGCACCGGCTAGGCGCGCTAGCGCGCTTCGAACAACCAGATGCGGTGAGGATTCGATCTTTTTGCGCGTCGCACGGTCGCGGCACCGGTGCTTATCGCCGCGGAATTATCGGCCGTGGGAGCGGAACCGCTCGATGTTAATCTCCGCTCGCGAAGTCACGATAACTTCGAGCTGGAAATCGTTCGAAAGTAACGGCCGATTAATACGGATCGATCGGCTTTTCCTCGAAGTTTCGCCGTCGTCCCGCGCTCAGGCTGGCGAACTCCAGGCTGAAACAATTACGAAAAGATAACTTTCGACACCCCGAGCTTCCGTCGAGCCGTTAACAAATGTGTGGGATCTAAAATTGTCCCGGGTTACTATCGATCGGGAACGAACCGAATGCACTTTCCCAGTTTAATCGGTGCTCGGCCTCCGGTTCTCGGATTCTGTTGTCGATAACAATATCTTCGTTACCGCGTTCGTTGCATAACGCGGTGCTGGCGAATTTTCTGAAAATTAACACCAAAGTGCAAGTTTTAATAATTTCATATGTAGAATCTTATTTAATCCTTATGTCGAGGTTCAATTTCCTCCGGATGAAAATTTTTGTAAACCAGTTCGCGGAATATGTGTCTATATTTGCACAAACATCCGCAGTGTGCTCGTTAGAGAAGTTCTGCTGTTCTCCGGTTCAAGGACATTGAGATGACGATGCAGCGAGTATATGGGGTCGCTAAAGCACAATTACGAAGAGAGAATAGCACACGCTCAATGATGTCAGCGAATTCGCTAAGAGATTGCGAGGTTCTGCACGAGGATCAACAACAACAACAACGCCTCCATTCTTTTTTTCATTATAGGAGTTCAATAGAAACCAGCATCCGCGAGGTTCGTACGGATCTCCACGATAAGCAAGAGTTTTGTCGACGTTTCAATCTCGACGAGAGAAAAACGCGTCGGTGGTTGTGTACCCGACGGAAACCGTGAACTAACACATACTCTCTTTCTCTCTCTCTCCCTCTCCCTCTCTCTCTCTGCGTGTGTGTGTGTCTTTTTGCTGTTCACGTTACCCTTCTCCGGGAACGGGAACGCGAAAATAATCTCATTCGCTATTCACGCTTGCAGCTCGTCCCATTGACTCGCTGACGCGGCTCCGAGCACGTTGATGAAACGAGGGAGGAGAAGGAGGAGACTATAACTGCGCGTACACGCGGAAGAGATCGTTTATTACTTGAAGGTTTTCACTGCGCCAACTGGGAGACGCGCTAATGTTGGCAAGGAGAACCCGCTCGAAACTGTCCGTCGAACACCTCGCGTTAAATATACCTTCGATCGTTAAATATCACTTATTCCGCACTCGCGCCTCGGATGTTTGCACTATTCCGTACCGGGTGTCCCCAAAGTACCCATTCATTTTCGGGAAACAGACTGGAATCCAAAATGATATGCTAATGCAATCGTGTACACAATTTCTGTACAACGCGGTATTTGTAATTTTCCAATTGTATCCTGTATTTTTTAAAAATATTTTCTTCTCAAGCCCCGTTCACGATGTACAATTTTAGCCACGATGTGAAATGACATCGAAGAAAAGTTTGAACGGAGGTTCGATAAAATAATTGAAACGCAGTTGAAAAAATATACGGTTCTTTTAAGCACATTCTGTACTTAAAAATAAATATTGTTTTCTATAAAAGTTTCAACAGCACGGTAAACATTCTGGCGTTAAAGAAAACAGCACAGGTTCAATTTTTCACCGTATCCGACACTTTCGAAATAATCCCCAGAACTGGAGTTTTGTTATATAACAGAAATCCTGAAAACATGTAAACCACGATCCGCTACACGCGCGCGACATCGTTACAAGAAGAAAAATTTTTCCGCAAACTGCATTCCATATATTGGAACCATTTTTTGTTAAAGGTTCGTATTCTGCGCTTTTGTTTTCGCCCAGTTGTTCACCCCGTAGAGTGAAAGGATACGCCAATGTAACGATCGGAAACATGTAGATGTTTTTGGGAATTTTCTAGAAATAGAAGGTTACAGATGCTGAAAATAACGAACTGCTGAAAAAAAATTCAAATTTTCTAGTCGAACGACGCGAAAGTGAGCTGTCAATTAAAAAACCGTATAGTACAAAGATTCGTTTTACCGTGTGTAATCAGCTCTTGGAAAATATTTGAACAAATCTATAAATAAAAAGAGTTAAATATAACCGCGAAACATTCGCCGTCGACTGGCGCTGCGCAAACAGAACGGTATGCACACAAGTTAATTACAGCGACGCGTCCCGAAATCTGTTTGACAGAAACCGATTAGCGCGATCGTTATCAACCAAGATTTCACCGATTAGTCAAGGTTACCGAACGGTAGTGTTATCATACTCGGGAGAGCGTTCGATGTCGATGGCGCGATTAGGATAACACGGTGGTCGACGGGTCGGAAGACATTTTTGTCTGATGCGAGAGAGAGAGAGATTTCAATTACCAGGCCGGATCAATCACGACAGGTGAAACGTGCACGTGAATGGAATCGAATAGAGCTTGACGAACAATTCACGAGACGGCATCCGAGGGATATTAATCGACGTTGCGCGGTCTCCCTTACATCCGTCTCTGTCAGTCTTTCCGGTGGTTCCGTCGTTGCTAGTATGCTAATGGGATTACCAGGAAACCCGTACTCATCCTGAATATCCATACGACTGAACGATTGTTCTCGCTTTATTTCCTATGGGCGTCCGAGGCACGTTCACGTTGACCCAGATGCGTACCATCCTCGACTTCCCCGGTATATTAAATTGTTGCGTATAAAGCGATCGATCCCACTGATTGCTGTATCCACTATACTGATCTTTCGTATTCCCATATTAACGCGAGATCCGACACGCGTATTTGTTTTCGGTGCGCGCTAAAACTCGCGAGATATTTTTATCTTTGATAGTCATGGTGCAATAACAGTGGAAAAGGGTACCATCTACACGGAAAAAATTAGCACCAGATATCAAGCAGCCCGAAGTATGAAGTATCAAGTGCGGAGCTCTTAACGCAAACTGGGGGTCCGATTGATAAGGACAGGGTGTCGACTAATCGATAATTAATACCCACCTACGTGGAGCAGTCGTTTGATCGATTATCTCGGACGCGATTGCCTGCCACGAGCCGAGATATCAAGTAGTCTCCTAATCCTCGAGGGTCTAACTAAGATCTACTCTAGTAAGACTTCGAAGCACATTTCGCATGAATCGGTCAAGTGAAAGTGATTTTCGCCGGGCAGAAAAATGGCAGAAAATCCTGGAGGACGCGCGTCAAGGCGATCCCGTCGGGAAGAAATATTTGCCCGCGGTTATTCCGTGCCGGTGTCGTAAACAAGCAAGTTTACACGGGTCCGAGCAAATTCATTTAAAACTCCTCGCATTCGCTAGTTTTTATCCGGGCCCGATGCACTCTCATTCTCTTCCCGCGTGTAATTTACACGCGCGCCGATCGTAAACTGGTTCTGCAGAACCGGAACGCTCGAAACTATACGCGGAATGCAGAAAACGGAGCGGCACACGCTTTTTCCAAGCGATACTGGGCCGGGCCGGGCCGGGCCGGGCCGGTTATTAATCCCCTAACTTCGGACGTTGAAATTTCAATTTTCTGTCGTTTGCTTTGCGAGATGTTCGAGGTGAAGGATAATTATCGAGAACAAGGGAGATAAGATCGCAATTTGTACGAATGTCCTCTCGGAGATTACTCGGGATTTCTTTCGAGCGTTCCAAACTGGTCTCTGCCGTTTCTCGAGCGATGTCAACTATCTGGCCGTGATATGTACTACTTCGTTTTGTGTATTATAGCGAGCTGTAAAGAAGTATTTCGTTTTTTAAAAATCCATCTTCGATGTTACTAATTGACAAAAAACTACGCATTGCCAGTAGTACCTCGACGGTAATGTGGAAACCTATCGATACACGGGTGTCACCCTAATGCTCTACGAGTGGCGCCTATGGTATGCGCCTGAGCTGGCTCGAGAACTAGGGCCGCCACGGGGAGCGAGACGCGCGGCTCGGTCGAGGGGGCGTAGCCTTCGAGAATCGGCTGTCGCGAGTCAATAATTTCGAGGCCTGCTCTAGAATGTACATTATGTTGTAATAAATCTCTCATGAGAGATTTCTTAATACAAAAAGAAAGAAAAAATTATATTTGTTGGGATGACGAGGTTGGGAGATTAAACAAAACTTGGTATTTAAACGATTTATTTAAACTCCACCGCACATGGATAAACTGTAGTCAGCTGGTGTATTAAAGTTAATAGCACATAACACAATATTTTACTTAATTTGAAAGAACAATTAAAAGGAAGGATGATATGCTTCTGAACTGCGACTTGCTCGTAGGGCTAGCTTAGCTGGACTGACTAACTTCCCTTCCTTCTTAGTCCCTTTAGCCCGGAAAAATGGCGACGCTGGTAAAGCAATACATGTCAGGTCAAAAAGACCTTTCCTCCTCCGACTGTTCCGTGCATTACGGTGTATACTCCAACAATATTATTTTTCAAGAAACTATAGTTTACTATTTTTAGGAGATGGCTTCGCGCAGAACGCAACGTGCTACGGTAGCATCGTACTATTAATCTGATTATTTCGAGACTAACAGACCTACCGGAGAATTAAACTTGGTAAACAATGTTTCAAACCGGACGACGACGGGGCCGGGATCACGGACTCAGCCGAGTGGTTAAGGGGTTAACTGGCAAAGGAGAAGGAGGGGGGGGGGGGGGGGGGAGCATCCGCGAACCCCTAGAAGCGCGAAAGTTGCCGCTCCTTCCCGGTGTTTTCTATCGATTTTCCCGGCTGGCCGGCGCCCAGACTAACATTTTTGGTTCGAACGATCCGCGGCGAGCCCGGCTTATATTCCAATTAAAAGTTTCCCGAGGCTTGCCGACCGTGGATATCTGGCAAAGCCCGGCGAGCGGTGTTCGTGATTTAAAGCGATGCTTTTTCGCGATCGTTATCGCTCCATTCCGCTTTTACGCCGCGTTACGTTGCCACGCGCGAATAAGGACACGTCCGGACCGGCTTGTTTTCAATCGAGCCCGTGGGCCCGCTCGATACCCGTTTATTCTGCCCGGGACGCATTGTTTGACGCTTTGCTCGTTTCATTAAACGCGATATTCGGTGTACCCGGCGATCCATGCTCGTCCGAAATGCAAAAAAACCTGCCGCTGCCTGTTTGGAGCAATTTTTGCTGTACTATTAGACGATCAAAATTAATTAGAAATGTTTTATGTTTCGAGCCTGCTTGTTGCAATCGAGGTAGACGATAGATCTTCGCGCTAATGATACCTGAAGCATTTTCTCAAGCAAGTATGAAAACTTTTTTCTCGACAAGTAGTAAATGGATCTGCGGCCATAAGACGCGCGAATTTGCTTCGGAATGTCAAACATACGAAATTCGTCAAGTGTACGTAGATGATAACACAGCCGAAGGTACTCTGAACGTCATTACACGATGTGCACCGAATGTTTGTGCTACGTCTTCGGCTGTTCGGAGTCGATCGTTCCTTATCATCGGCGTTCAAAGATCAAAGGTTGCTGGAATCAGCCGATCAAACACTTGCACCTTAATTATTGAAGAATCACCGATACCCGCGATAACATCCAAATCGTACCTCCGTATGCAATAATTAAAAAACAGAATACAAGCGAGCGCACTGATGTCATCGATGTACATCGATGTCAATTATTTGCACAGCTTGAAAAATGAATTTATTTTTTTTCCATTAAATTCCTTTGAATCAATGGTATATTTCAAGTTGCTGGTTTGGCAATGTTAATGAAAAAAGAAACGAGCATATCGAGCGAAGTTAATCGGACGGCGGCTAATCCACCCGGCTCTTCGGATAACCTTGAACTCGTTCAGCGTCACTCGGCACCGGGTCTCGAAGGACTGTTCGAACGTCACGAATACTTTTTTGATCGAGGTATCGATGGATATCGGGCCAACCCTCGCGTGTCGACCTATCTTTTCAATTCCAGCGTGGTAAAAAAAAAAAAAAAGAAAAAAGGCAGCGGTGCCGTTCGAAATGAACTCTTTCTGCATCGCGGTGCACACGCAGGCACACTCCGCGAGCTCGATCCATTGTGCAACACCTGTTGAATCGTTAGCCCGTCTAGCTTTAACGAGGATGCAGGTAAGTCGGTGAATGACACGAATAACACACGGTTCTGAACGCGCTAATTGTTAGTTGCTGTTAAACCGCCGCGACACTCCGTTTCGTCTACATTCGACGATCTCCTCTCTTGTCTTTCTTCTATCGAAGAATCAAAGTTGTCGAACACTGTTACAACATGTTTTCATTAGAAAATATTGAAATGCGGTTGCAGATATTATATTCCTATGTTATTTTCATAATATTTATAACATGTCATTGGTTTGGAACATTTGTCAAACGAAATATTTCGATGAAATATTTTTCATCAAGAAAGGGCTTGACGCTTACAGTAGAATTACAGGAATGAAACGATTTCGAATGGTTCGTGACATATTTCTTCAATAAATGTTGCAGCAGAAATTTTATCATCCGAACACTGAATTTTTAACGATTTGTTTGGACAGCTTTACGGGCCATAAAAAGTAATGAAACTTTTATTCCGGTACATGGACAAAAGTGAGGAGTATGTTTTATAAATGTTTAAATTAAACTTTCAGGTGTTCAAAAGACAGTCTGTTAAAATGTTTTCAGAAAATTTCTCGTTTTACAGTAGATTAAGAGAGGCTTCGGGTATTACCTTAAATAGGGGTGGCAGCATCCCCTATCCATGGATCCTTTGTGTCATAATTTTTTGCCGTATTCCCCAAGGGAACCGTATCTCCTTTATTTTCCATTCGCTGGGAAAATAATCGCGAGATAAGTGGGAACGAGCTCCAATCACCGTGGCGCACAGTTTATCTATCGTCGGACGTTATCGGACGTCGTTAAGGTTTAACTGGCTTCGCCCACGTAACTCGACGCGCGCGCCTACAGTCGCCAGTAATTATCGGACAATAAAGCGCAAGGTGAACAGGAATCGCGGCCGCTCGTGACTGTCCCGTTTCCCTCCAGTGTAAACTCTTTCTTCAAAGCTGTAACGCCCGCTGACGCCACGGTGGCGTCATGCGAATTTCGTTGGCTTCTGCCCGTTGACAGCGTAACACGTCGATTACTCTCTCTCATCATGTTTATTCGCCAGTTTCTCCCTCCCAATGTTTTAATTCTCTCAATTTGTATGGATGCGAAATCATTGAATTTTCTTACTGTTAAAGGAAAACATTACGGTACTTTGTGGAAAACCCCACATCCTAGAAATATTGGGAAATACCTGACGCCCCTTCATTTTTATAGTATGCCGTCCTCCCTTCAGGTATGAATTAGTTATATTGTGTTTTTACGTCGCATCGACTACTTTGGTCATTAGCGACGACTTATATATAGCTTATAACTATAGCTTATAACTATAACTAATAACTATAACCTTATAACTAACTTATAGCTATAGGACCTACAGTTTATTAAGGTGGGTTCCGAACCACCTGGGCGGCTACAGTATGAATCACTTGAGAAAAATCTCTCCCTTCAGGTATGAAGGTACGTACCGCCGCTCTCGCGTTTTTGGGTAGTTCAGTTCTAATCGTGCGCCCGTCTAGTAGACACCTTCCGACAACATCTTCGTATAGTTAAATATATTTTCTTCCACCGTCTTCATATAATTATTTTTCCACATAACCTCTCAACACTTACTAGCTGAAATCGCGTTTAGTAAATTCTTGACAGAGATTGCCAGCGCCCGGTGGAAATGACTCTCGGAAGTCGTTACAGTGTTAACGAGCGGCGCATTGTGCTCGCCGATCGTCTCTGGCAATGGAGCCTTGAGCCAGGGAAATTGATTCCGGCTCGCTTCATAATATCCGACTGCTTCTCTTCTTTTCAAACGCGACTCTCTCTCTCTGTCTCTCAGCCACGCTGTTTCATCCGACAGCGAGCAACTTACGCGTTACTTAATCCCGAGTGATCGATGAGAAGCGTACAACCCTCTGCCCGACTATACATTGATTCTATACTTTTCTTCTCTCCGAACGATCGATCCTCTATTACCTCTAGCTAGAAACTTTTCAGAAGTGTACTTTCTGGCTGGATCCGAACGTGTTTCCCGAATACAAAGCGAAATCGTGCGCCGACATGTCAAAACGCACGAAACGGACAAAAGTTTCTGAGGCCGCGAGAAGCCGAGGATTTATTATTCATACCGTGGTGACGGGAACGTGTGTTGTCGCCCGACGTTATAGTTTATTTACGAGGTGTTATGATTATATTGCTACAAAGGAAGTCGAAGAGAGAAGTGAAAATTTGGCATCGCGACAACAATTCTACCGAACCACGGGTCTCTGACCAGCTCGCGCTTTACACGTGCGTGTATTAGAACCGGACAAATTCGTTATCTAGACGTGCAATTTCAGATTTACATTTCCGCGAACAGATTGGTACTAATCGGTGTCAAAGAGAGTCCTAACAAATTGAGAATAAGATTATTTTAACATGGATATGCTTTACGACTGGGGGTCGTTCAAAAATTTCCGTGACGACACCACCAAAAACTGTGACGCTGAAATAGCCTCACCTCCCCAAACATATCTATGATTCAATGTTTTTCGAAGAAGCGGAGAAAATTTCAGGGTGGGAGGTTTAGGACTGCGTCCGCAGTTTGTGGTCGCGTCGACCGCGCCGAACGTAGAACAGGACAGAGCATGTAAACACGGACCGCGCAGCCGAAGGCACAACAAATTTTTTTCCATGTTGTTTCACCTACTTGTACCACCGCAACGATGACACCCTGTGTATGCGAAAGAATGTATATATGTACTTCTACCATGATTGTAGGAGGCTCGAACATGGATTTTTCGAATTGCTACGCAGCATCGTTACTAATTATACGGCATTAAGTTGAACAAGTGCCCGTAGTCGCGTACGAAGCAGATTATCCACGCAACAGAGATTCGTCTCCATACGCTGGCGAATCGAAAATACGATTAACGAGCTATCGTAAACACGAAACAAAGTGGGTTGTTCGGCTCGCTAGGTTGGCGCGCGTGCGCACGCGGGGGCAGAGGCCCGAATAAAATTACAAGGCGAAATTTTACGTGGAAACGATCGACTTCGCGGCGCGGCGCGGCGCGGCAGAGAAATTACAAGGAGCGGGCGGATAAGTAAGATAAACGGGCCGAGAGGGTAGACGACGACGACGACGACGACGGCAAGAAACCTCGAGCAATTCGTAGGAGCCGCCGCGCCGCGCCGGAGCTGCGGGTGGCACGAATCAACAGTTTATTCGGGGCTCCGTGACGATCTCGCCACGTCTGATCGTAATGTTTGCTGAAAGTTCACCAGCCGCCCGAGGGTTGTTAGAGGATCGAGTCAAGCAAGTTTCGCGACCGGGAGCGAGAGGGAAAATGAACGATGAGAGAGTTTCAGCGACGGAACTTCTCCTGCGCTCTCTCTCTCTCTCTCTCTCTCTCTCTCTCTCTCTCTCTCTCTCTCTCTCTCTCCCGGATAATCCACTGCCGACCGCCGCAAAAATATTCCCTTCTTGCGTTTGTCGCTACCACCAGGCAACTTTCCTCCAACAACACACATACACGTACATACATACACACACTTGGAAACGGTTGTCGCGATACGCTTCTGGTCGTTAGCGAGATCCTGTTAGCCTCTAAATGGCCCAACATACATTCGGGATTACACGAGCGGCTTAACCGCGTCTTCTGGACACCCCTGGCGTCTTGTCCGGTTATTTCAGGGTTTCTTCAGGCAATCGATTCTTTTCTTCCGTCGTCGAGTCTCGAAAGAACCCTTCAAGTCTCTTGATAATTTTACAAGCTGTTCGAGAAATATTTTGAAAATCCTTGACTCTAGTATCTACGTTACTTATCGCGACTATCGCTTTTATCGCGAAGTTTCTTACATCCACAACTTACTGCTTACAGAAAAAATTTATATTCATTGTGTGCTTACGTATAGTATATTCAATTTCAATGAAGAGGATAATTTAATTATTTGGTAGATCTTGTTTGAAATCTTCATCGCGAGGCTAAGTTCATATTGTACGGCAAGTGATCAAGAGCTTTGAGAACCTCTCGAGGAGATCAATAGGTTCTAGAAACGTTCCCGAGGGTCTTCAAGATTTTCAGAAGGGCATTATCGTGTTCGTCATATGCTCATTACTAGACTGCGGATTTTTATGCAAAATATAAAATGTTTGCATCGATTGCAAGACACTGCAGCCAAATAAAAAATTGTTTCGTCTCTTAATTATCTTATTAAACTGAAACTAATATGTCTTTTCCAGTTTTTAAACGACTGCAAACTTCACCTCCAGCGGTAATCAAGACTATAATTTTCTACACTATGTAAACCTAATGTATAATTGTTAAAGCCGAAGTAAACCTATAACAGGTTTCAGTGGCTCAATAAAAAAAGAAAAATATGACCACTGCTTTAAATTCTGCTTAGCCATTTTCGTCATAAATACATAAAATCCGCAGTCCAGTTATTACACATTTTTGAGAAGTAGTTCATGGTTAATTTTATTTATAGAATCGCGATATCTGCATGGGTCGCATGGACGAGTCTTAATCTGGCGAGACCACGCGACGCTGCTCGTACCAGCAGATCGGAAACGCCATGTACAGAAAAAAAACAAAGAAGAAAAACTGTAGAAATCATCCTCCTTACGGCGCAAACCCTTCAGCGAAGGAACCGTCACGCGTCAGCTGCGTAAAACAGACCATCAGTCACCGGGATGACAGACCCTACCGTCGATCCGCGACGAGTGCAACAAAGAAGCGCGGATTCCGACGAAGTCGCGAAACCTTTGACACCGTAGCGGGTTGCATGTCGCTTGTCGTGGCTCGTCAGCCGCGAAACCAAACCCGTATTCAAGCCGGTGTGGATCCCGTTCCCGGAGAGCCGTTTCTGTTTCTGTTGGCAGCAACGTGTCGTAGCCGCCGTGGCCGGTAATTTTTCCGGGGACACGAAGATTCGCGGGGACGATAAAAGGCGAAGCGTGAATGCGAGGCGAGGCGATGCGATGCGATGCGTCGAGAGCGGAGGACGAGGCAGACTCGCCAGAGGAGATAAAATCACACGGCACGCACGAACCAACACCGCACCGCACCGCACCGCACCGCACCGCAGCGCGCCGCCACGTGAAATCACATTCGTGGAAACGAAAACGAGGCAGGCGCTTGTCACTGCCAGTCTTGTAATTTTCTCGTGGGACGGGCACCGCACCGTCTGCGATATCCTCCGTTTCGCTCGCTCGTCCGACGAAACGGCTCGCTCGCTCGCACGCGGCCGCGATCCGCGCGAGGCATCGCTATTTCCGAGCACGCTACACGGCCGGGCCCCGCGCGCGCGTCCCGTCCGCGCTCGTTCGAGGAAACTCTATATGACCGAGCGTGTTATTTAGCGACCAGTCGGGGAAACTCACCGACCGCTGGAATCGGGAATGCGAAGCCGAGGTCGGCCGCCGTTGTCCGCCGCGCCGGCGGAACAGGGTTGCAAAATACGGTTGTTCGCGGTCCAATTTATCGCGGTACCCTCGCAGTAAACACAACCGTTATTGTTAATAACTTTGCCCGGCGTTTGTTTCGGCCAACGCCGGCGCAACATACCCTACTCCTCCTCCTCCTCCTCGGCTTTATCCGTCGACGCCACGCCGATGATGGACGCGATAAGCTCTCCTCATTTCGCTGCCACCGAATCCGCATTCCTTCGATGAAATAAAAATAATCGATTTCTGAAAAATCGTGTGCATCCTGTCAGTACCTTGTGAAATATTATCCGAAAGTTTTATTTCGGAAATTCGCGGAACTGCTGAATTCATGGCTCCGGAAGCCGCATTGAGCCATACAAACACGTTTCACCGAATTCTGTGAACAGTCTCCGATAATGCTGCCGTGGTCCATTCTTCGTGCGTCGCGCAAAATTGCATGCCCGAACTTGCAGCCAAAATTGCAGCCATCTTGTCGGGCCAGATTCGGCTGGCCGTGACTTCTGGTTTTCTTCCAAAGTTAAAATTGCCGTTGAATGGCAGAAGATCCGAAACCGTGAACGAAATTAGGGAGAATGGGAGACAGGCTGAAAGATATCGGGAAAAAAAAACACTTCGCGAAGTGTTTCGAAAAGTGGAGGGAACGGTCGGACGCAAGTGTGCGTTGGTCCCGAGGAGAACGGTTCGATGGGGATTTCTGAGGCTCGTTGTCCCATGTAACTTACTTTTTTCCCCGTAATATTAAGTGGCCGGGTACTTTTCGAACAGAGCTCTCGTGTTATCGCCTTCTCGCCGGTCTTTTTGCTGGTTTCGAACAGAGTTGCATCCGAAGTCCTCTCGAGCGGTAAATAGTCCCTAACACGGTTCGGGTTGCAAGAGATCTTTGTCGATGATTTCTTTCGCCGAGCTGGCCTGCTATCGCGTGTGGATCTACAATGGTGTTGGGGTACGGTGTAATTTAATAAAGTCCCGTTGTTACTGCAACCGGTGGCTGCCCGTTGATTCGATTAAATCGCGTTAAGGACGCTTCGCTTGACGACTCGGACAGTTAGGTCGTTAATGAGATATTCTTTCTACGGGGTCGTAATTATCGAATGAAACAAACAACGAATTACAAGCATAGAACTACGCCAGTTCACGGAAGTTTATGTATGCCTATGTAATCAATGGCTATACATACACAAGATGGGGCAATAACTCTGTTCACCTTGAATATTTCCGTTACTTGTAATAATATGAAAAAATGATATATACAAAAGTTACATGGTATAGAGAGGGAAAATATTATGATGTAAACACTGTTTATGCGCGCGAAGGGATTTCAGCGATTTCAAGGTCATCGTGATTTCTTTAAATAGAAAGACACCTTTTGTATCTTGAATGGATAGCGTATCGAATTCTGCGTAAAAATATATTGACCTTCGTATGCCCTAAGGTTAAGCTAGTATTGTATCGGTTAGGTTTATGTAAACAAAGTCCAATTTCTTAGCCGCGAGACTGAAATGAAGTTTCTATTATTATATCGACAACATAGAATTATATTTCGATGTCAAGAAAATTGCTAACACGTTTAGTAGATTCTAGTTTGAAATCTTCATCGCTGACTTAAAGTTATAATGCAACGGATTTAGAACGCGTCGAACTCGATACGTTAAGGCGCAACAGCGAGTAGCTTTTTTCTTGCAATCGATAGGTATTGCGAGTACATTAATCAGAAATAAAACGAGATAGAAACGGTGGTCGTGAATCCGCGAGTAACCTCCGTACAGCCGCGCGCAAATGAAGAGCGACTGTTCGGCCAGAGATCTCGCGCAGTCTAAAGTCCACAGGTTGCCCCAGACCGGCGAGCGACACTTTAATTAATATTACGATAATTTACGATACGAATTTATCAGGAGAGCAGCGATGCATCGCGAGAAAGGTCATCATTCATTGTGTCTCCGAGCGAATGCAACAAGTCCTCCTTCGCCAGCGCGCTGGTACTTAACCATCCGGCGCGGTGGCTGTGCTCCCTTCGACCGGCCTCCGAAAGTGTGAGAAATAGAGCCGCAGAAACCAGACGATCAAACGTTATAGCGAATCACACCGCACGCGCGCGCGCGGGCGCCGAAGATTGAGATCCTATTCAGATTCTATCGCGACGCTCTCGATGCACCATGACTTCGCAATTTCCCATAATTTCCGATCGATCGCCGCCGTTGCGTCCGTGAAACGAGATTGTTCTATTTTCAGGCGGTAGTTTAGTCCAGAAAAAGTGAATCTCTGCTCGGTATCCACTAGGGTGGACCTTAGCTATATGTATACTTGGTGACATTTTTTTTGCGAGATTTTTTTCATACCCCCCCTCCCCCAAAATTATGCTATTGCGTAAGAAAATAATAATTGAAAAAGTTGATGTTGATCGGATAAGGGGAAGGCGTGCCTCATTGACGTTGAATTTGCGAAAAACATGAAATTTTGTAGAAATGGGAATATTTGAAGGAAAGACTTTTTATTATTTCTAAATGTTCTTCTTGTGTCAAAATATTGATTATAATTGTACCAAAATGAAATATTTTTATAAATATTTATGCTAAATTTTATGTATTTTATTGAAAGTACCAATTCTTTTACTTGTATTCTTATACTAATTGAAAAAGTAGAGAAATTAACGTTCGACATAAATATGTTATATTTAATCAGAGCATAATATTTTTAACCGGATGTGCTTCGCCAAAACGGACTTGATAGCGGGAAGGTGGCGGACAGAAATTAGATAGGCTAATTAATGTGAAATAATCTTAATTCGTACAAAGTACGTTTGTACTTGAGTGCATGTAAGGAATTATAATATTTTTGGAGGTTTAAAATATTTAACTTGAATTTTCAGTATACTCATCACATTGAGCGCGTAGTTACTTATATTTCAAACCTTCGCGCTCGATTAGGCACGCCTTTCCGACGTCCGATTGATCTAAAATTTTGGATATATTATTTTTTCACGACATGGAACAATATTGGGGGGAGGGGAAGGGGTGCCAAAATTTTTTGGTCGAAAAATAAGATCCACCCTAGTATTCACTTAACACTAGGTTTACACAGTACTGACTATTTTACATTATTTTATAAAAATAACAAATTCACCAAAAGTTTTAGCGTGATTTCTCTTTCGTCTAAAAATTTCTGGGTCTTCTCGAGGTCTTCTAGGAGGTTTTGTATTTTTCTGGCGAAAGGTCTGGAAGTCAGGCTAAAATATTACAGCGCGGACTATAATATCTCCACGATGAAGGTACATACCTAGATCGTCGATGATCGAGATGGATGAGCGATCGCGTGGAGTTATGCGGCCCGCACCTTCGCCCAACTAGCGTATAAACGAGCGCCGCGCCATAATTTGCGTGTACAATATCCGTTCATCTAATGACACCCACCAGCTGACTCGGCGTTCTTCCTGCTTCCGCCAGGAATTGAATGCCAATCGGGTTAGTCAGCTTGGTCCTTCCTTCCTTTGATAAAACCTGACTACGCATCGCGTTACCATCTACATTCAATGAAAACTTCGAATTTTTCTCTGTAATATTACGAACACACATTTCTGATTTCAAATACTCGCTCGTGCGCTAGTGCGTTAATTTGCATGAGCATCTGCGGAGAAGTCGATGACTCATTGGCAATGATCGAATCGAGTAAGAAGTGATCTCACGAGGTCTGTTATGTTCTGGAGGCACGTCGCTTCGCTTATCATCGTATAATACAACTTCTCTCTTGCTCGCACGCGTTAGACAGCTATGAGATTCTATTATAAAGTTCCTTCGTCTATAATTCTTGACTCGAACTAGCACAAAGTCTCTTTCTAAACGTTTCAAATGACGACTGTGAAAATATTCGTCTTCAGCTCTGGAACGTAAATCTTCGAGCGGTTCCATAACTTTCGCTAAACGTTCCCGAATTAATTGCGAGCAGCCTCGACACGCGGCTAAAAAAAAACCAAATCAAAGAAGACTGGCCGCGCGGAGATCGTGGGTTCGACTCCACCCCTTCCATGGAAAATTGAACGAAAATCACGTACTCGGGCTGGTCGGGCCGTCAGCTCGTCGATCACTTTCGGGACAATGTGCCAGGCCGCGCTCCAGAAACGCGGTAATCCAATTAAGAGCAACACCGAGGGGCGGTTGAATTAATCGCGGCAGATAAATCGCGCGAAACGTCCGCCCGTTGAATCGGGTCTCTCTCCCCTCTTTTGTACGGGCTTTAACAGTCCCCGTCGGATGTCCCGGGGTGGTGTCGCCTTTTCAGAAGCAAACGGGGGCCGGCGGGTGTGTCGAGTCACAAATGGCGGGCAGGTCGGGCTTTCGCGCTTTGGTACGGGCTCGCATTACGCTCGTTGCGATAGTAATTGCCGAAGCGGTTCCAGAAAGGACAAGCAGACACGCCGCGCGGATCGAACGAGACGTGGGAGACGCAGGAAGGAAGACTGTTCTCAAACGAGAGACACCTCGTTACCAGCTCGGATCCGCCTCACGTCGCTCCGTACCGGCTCGTTTCGCTTGCGCGCACTTGTTCCCTCTCTCCCTCTCTCTCTCTCTCTCTCTCTCTCTCTATTCGTTCATACGAGAGAGCCAGCCCGTGTATGCAACCGAGCACGGTGTGCATGCTCGTCCTCGGCCGGTACGTTGCCGCGGGTGCATCGCGAAATCCCGGCGGGGATCGACGACATTAGAGCTCGGGTCACGACAATGGTCGTGCGGTTCAGGAGCAACGGCGATGATGCGATACACGTGTTCAAGGACGCCGCTTCCGCTGCAATCCGCGCACGCCGGTGCACACGGTCAAGGCTGCGACCTTGTCAACTTCCCCGCGCACTAGTTTTTCCATGTACCGGCACGTGCCGGTCCGACACGGTTTTCTTCGTCGTACAAATGCAATTGCAATGTCTCGGAAGAATTTGATTTCTCTTCAGCTTTCGAAAATTGATTGTTCGTCTTTCCAGCATATTGATTCTTTGGTATCGTGTCAATTTCATAGTCAAATTAAATTGGGAAATTGAGGTGGAGGAATTAAAGTGCAGCGTCTAACAAAGTTTCGAAATTGAAATGTATACTACCGGAAACGAAGTTATGAAGTTCGAAAAGTGAATTGATTTATTGTGTGAATTCAACAACGTGCATTGTGGCAGTCTTCCAAAACGGGACGCCGCGAGCAACGTGCAATAACTTTGTTAATACAAATAACACTGGCATGCAAAATATTGTTGTCCTTTCGGCAAACATCAATCAACGCGTAACAAAATTCTTCAGGTTTATTTATTCTTAACCTCGTCTTAATATAATAGTAACGAAATCGTATATTCGTATATTCGCAATAAGCTTTATGGTGTCGAGTTTAACAATGAATTATTTTTCTCCAGTGCTACATACTCGGCTATTATCAAATTTAACGGTTACCGTAAAATTTCATTACTGTCGTCTTTATTCGCGAAATTTTCACCGTCTGCGCCGGATAACTATTTCTGACTCGACCTAATTTCTACGTCGACGTTCTGTGCTTTAGAGCGGAGCGCGTTGATTATCGTACTGCGGATTTTATGCGCTTATGGCATTCGCCGACCGTGTAAAGCTTAAAGAAAATTTAGCATAGTTTCGCAGAGTTTATCTTTTACTTCTAAACTAGCTCCTTCAAGACGAAATGAATTTCAGAATTAACTTACGACGCCTCGGACTAGCCTTTAACAGTACTATGTTACCCAAAGAACAGTTTAATAACTATATTCGCCGAGTACAAGAATTAGTTCATTCAATAATGAATTATCTGGCATAGTACTCCCACGGTGCTTCCGTATAAAACGGAGGAACAGAGCATAAATTTTCTCTGTTGAAATTCATCGCTACAATTTTCTTGCACTCGTTCTCGCCATAATATTTTACTCCATGAATTATGGAAATTTGATGGAAATCTCATAATGTTTCAAAATTTACGATTCATAGTTAAGGACTTCTTAAGGGATTTATTATTGCAATTTTTTATAGCAAACCAACACCTCGCTAACGTGATCCTGTAATATTTTTAAATAACACGACCATTGAAGATCTATGAATCCATTTCTGGTAAAGTTTTCAATGAAATAACAATTTCCAAATCGTCATGCTATTTGAACGCATGCTAAATTACATCTTCAGGTTCGATAAAGAAATTCGGCGCACTTGCTCGGAAGTGTGAAAGTTCTCGCGATTTTCGCGCAGAGGGAATATTCTTGCTCGGGATACGTGGATCGTATTATACACGAAGACGGTCCCCACTTGTTTCTTTTATTTCGTTCGTTAGGGGCGATCCCCCGTTTCGTTTGAGCCTCGATCAAAGGAGGGATCGCTCCTGATCGTTCCTTTATGTCCCGTAAATTGCGCGGCAGCACCTGATCCGGATATCGTCTAGCAGGTTTCACGAGCCACCCGCTCGTCAGGAAAAAACGCTTGCACCACTTACTCCGCACTTATCAAACTTTCTACGGGCCGTAAACCCGGAGGCACGTATCTTATCTTCCTCTTTCTAGCGACGGAATTCCCGAAGAACAACTTGGACGATATTTGAATCCCGTTTATCGCGATTTTAACAGACTTCGTAGCTACAACATGCACTAGGATCTTTCCGAAATGCTGTACAAATTTTCTCGGACGTCTTTAAGTATGTAATTGACGTTCCACGAAGCGTTTCATTGAAGATTACCAGCGTGGTTGATAAAAATTCAGTGAACGTGCGCCGTGCGCTTCCGTTCGAACGAGCCTCGTTCGTCACGGTATCGCTTACTGTGAAACAGGTTGGTACAGTTTCCACGGTTACATTTATTGTCCGTAAGGCCAGTATTTATGGAAACACGCGAACGATTCCAATTACTGGAATCACGTGCTTTCGGTCCTAAATCCCTCTTCGGGCTCGGCAGCGCTTGAATCCCGCCAGCATCCGTCGGAAGACCACCGCAAGAAAACGATCCAGCTCTCGGAACGAAACGACGCGACGCGACGCGACGTTTCTTTGCCCGGCGAATTCCCGGGAGAGCTACGCCTCCTCGAAGAATTCGCGAAATTCGCCTTCGGTATCGAATAGCGTATGCATTATTCGAACTACGCTCATCGGACAGCTAATATTTTAATCGCGAGCTCATCGAATATGTAGGCGCTAATCGGAGCAGTCCGAAATTAAATATGAATTTTCTCACATCAGGGAATTGATGCGTCTACGATAATGAGAATTGAGAATATACGAGGCGCTCCCGGTTGGTAATTGATTTCGATCTGGCGCGTTAGCTATTTGTCAGAGATGCAATTAATAGTTAATCGAGCCGGCTGAATACTGACAATCTTAGCTGCTATACATGCTTTCAATAAATCGATTCGATTGGTGATCTCGCGAATGTAAATAAAAAATTTCACCGTGTGGTAGTAAATTTTGGATTATTAGAAAAAATTTTGATCCATCTTTCAAAGGATACTGCTCTCGAAAGAGTCACTTTCAATATCGGATATAAGGTTAAAGCAACCATTGTAGTAATTATTTTGTGCTGAAAATAGCTCGATCAACAATCTCCGAAGCAAACCAACAGTTGTCGGTACCGCTACCCGGCACTTCGTAGCTGGCATAGTCTTACAATTATTCGGGCCCGCAAGCTTTCGAATCCGCCAGCGTCCATTATTCATCGGTAACGGTTCATTATTCGCAATTTATACTTGTAATAAATATTGATGAATACACGGTTATTATCTGGCGTCTATCGATCCGTTCGCCGGCGACCAATTAATTTATATCAAATTATCGTGGAAAATTATACCGCATCACTGCTACAATTTACAGCAGAAATAACAGAAGCGAAATCAGCCAATAATAGTCGGACAAGGGGACCGAAGAGCTACGCTGTAAACAAACGCAGGCCGGATAAATTTACTCGATTACCGGGGAACAAAAGCTGCCGCGCTTTCCGCGAAGATAATCGAGGCTTTTACGCTTGGCCCAATCACGCGCGCGTCCTTCGCTAACCATTCGAGTGGCTACCAAGTACAAGTATTTTTGTTCGGAGTGTTCATTTTGGGTGTACAATCCCGGACGATTCTTCGAGTCGCAGGTTTTCATCTTTCGCGTTCATCGCGTACGATAAATGTAAATTTGCCATCGTTGACTCCTACGAACTGCAGGTTGATCGTCCTTGCCCAGCAAAAATCAAAAAACGAGCTCGCCCTCGTTCCGCGTCAAGCGTTTTCGAAAATTCTCCGCCTGGGGGTCCACCCTTATGGTGGTTGGCCAAGCCCCGCAATCCGTGTAGGAAAAGATTGGTCGGCGAGGGTCGACGAAATACGGGATAACCGGCGTGACGGTGTGTGCGTGTCCCGTTCGAGAGAGAGTGTCAGTGGGGTGCACGGTTGTCCCATGGTGTGCGTGCGCCTGTGCGTGTCGACGAGTGGGGAGGCGAAGGGAGACGCAAGGGTGAACGCACTCGGTGCACCGCGCGCGCGACGCGAGCAAAGCGAGAAAGAGAGACCCGGAGAGAGGAGCATGAGAGAGAGAGAGAGAGAGAGAGCCAGGGAGAAGCCACCGATGCGAAGCGGAGAGAAAGGGAGGAGGGAACGTGCACGGGGACAAAACGGAGGGAAAGGGAGAGAGAGAGAGTGAGAGAGAGGCAGTCGGAGGGAGAGCCAGCGATCGTGAAAGTGAGGTGCAGCCATCGATCCGGCTGCGCTCGTGCGCCGAAACGGTAAATGGCCGTTCGGCAACTCCTCCACCCTCCTCGGCTTTCGACTTCTCGATCCTCTCCGCGTTCCGCCGGTTTCGGGGAAACTTCGTGTTCCCTGTCGCTCGGCCGTTTGATGCGGTAACGCGCCACATGGCACGCTTTCGCCTTAAACAAGACCCGAGGGACCGTTATTAGTTTTATTCCCGCCTTTCCCTGCGCTACCAAGGTCCGACTGCGTCGCTACGCCGAGACTCGAACTCGCCTTTTGTACCGGGAACTCGAGGATTCCTGGGATTGTCTTCTGAAATCTTGGCGTCGCATCTTCTTGTACTCGTTTAGCCCTCGAATCGATTCGATGATCAATCGAAGACTCTTTCGGTCTGTTATCGAGGGTTGTTGTTCGAAATCGAACGATGGAGGCGGGTAAAATAAAATAGTTTTAATTCGATTTGAATTGCAAAGGAAGACAGTTTATGTATTTGATGCGTTGCCTGACTCGTCCTAAATGGCGTCTAGGTCGCCTAGACCGCACACACACCGGCCGCAGAGGCATTTTTTGTCGCGTGAAAACAACACGTAGACCTCGCATTCGCTCACCGATCGCTGGCCTTCGTTCCGCAGTTTTGTTTATTTTTCGGACGCGCAGAAGACACACACAATTTAACCTTAGACCGTATATACCTATAGACACGGCGTAGATAATTTTCCGTGTCCGAAAGATGAAATCAGCTGAAAGACACTGTGACGTCACATTTTCAAAAGATGTACAAGCTATGCTCATCGACTGCTTCCGCTTGGCTTACATGGGGAGAGGGGGCAGCGGGTGCGCCATGTACACAGTACATGGAAAGAAATTATCTTAAGACTTATCTTGTGACGTCACAGTGTCCCATCATCTTTCGGACACTGAATTCTCGGTTTTCCTATATACATACTATACCTATTCCGGGTCTATTAGTATATATGGTCTAAGAATTTAACAATGTAGTCTCCCATTCCACGTTAATACAATAGGGTCAGAGCTGCTCAACATGCCTATTAACGAACAAGGGCGCCCGTCGATGCCATTGGGCACAGCTACGGGCCAAGCTACGGGCAAGCGTCTTAGAGTCGGGGTAGCTGTGCTCTCACTCGCACGCATTACCACTATATTCGTCCGATGCTCATTCCATTTCACTCAATCCTCCGCGTAACCTACAGTCGGTCTCCGCCACCGTCTTCGGGAACGACAATGCGTGTGACCAATACATGCAACGTTGCCCGGAGAGGCGTGGCTACGTATCCGCCGTTCTTTGTATATGCCCAGCGAAATCGCTACCCGCACGGGGCAGACGCTGAGCAGCTCTACAATAGGTAATCGAAATGTTTCGAGTCACTTGCATAGATGAACGATTCGTTGCACTGTTTACATTGAACGCGTTTAACTCGATGTTGGAATCCGAGCGAAAGATAAACCGGAGTTGGTGGTTTATAGTCTGTAACACAGACTGACAGTAACGGACTTCTGGTTCGACAGTCAAAATTGTAATCTTGACTCCGGGCAGTTTTGAGGAACAAAATTTAATTGTGAGAGTTAGCAGAGGTAGCGTATTAACTGAACGGAAACACAACAGAGCACCGGTGTATTTCGATCGTTGTATCGTAAAGCTGGCTTTCGAGAGGAGAAACCTGACGTGTACAACGTTGACTATAATAACTGTCTACCCCACTACAATCGTTCCGGGCCCATAATATGTGAGTAGGGGTGAAGTAGCGAGGGTGAACAGGTACTCAGGTGTATCTTAGCTTCTTTATTTCTCTTTTATTTTCTTTCTCCGTCGAAGAGATTGCACAAATGAAAATAATTCTAAAAATACTTAGCAGTGAAAGTGACTTGTTTTGGTTTGACGCAGAGAAAATGGCGATTCGATAAAGTAGACGAATCAGGATTATTTCCCTCCCGTCTCCGGGATCTTAGGCTGCTCCTTCCGCATCCATGTCCCGATCCCACAGTGATTTACTCGCTGGTTTTTCTTAAGTTAATATTACGCTCAACTGCATGCCGACCGAAAGTACACCCCGAGGCATGCGCTTTCCTCGGTAAATATTTGCTCGATGAAGTGGTAGTTATCGTACAGCTTCGCGTTGCGCTAGAATAGGTGATACGAATAAAGTGAAATATTTACTTTCGACCGTTTCGTAGTGGCGCGCGTGCTATTGCTTATGGCTTATCGTATATTCCGCATTCTATGCGTCGTATTCTAGGCACATTCGAGTAGTTTCGCGAATCGTTTCTATTTGCGAATAGCTCCCGAACGACTTCCATCGTTTCCATAAATTAATCGCAGATCTGTTCAAAGATGAGGATAATTAAATTTGCAAATCCTATCGGTGAATTTAATGAAAAGATAAGATCGTATTAATTCCTAGGTAAAAAATGATGACTATATTATTCCACTGGTATCTACCAGAAATATGATCGTCTAAATGCAATAACTCCAAACGCGATAATCATGATTGTCACAAGCTTGGCCTGTCAAACAGACCATAATTTTCACAGTCGATCTGAATTTTTCATTTGGTAATTCTGTCGGAACGTTTCGATGTACTCTCGATGTTATTCAATCGATATTACGAGCTTCTGTTTACGAATGCTCGCGATAAACCTCGAATTCATACGCCAGGCGCGCGTTTACGGGATCAAAGCTGTTCGTTATTATTTCGCGCAGTATTGTTGAGCATTTACGATAAAATGATATGTTGCCGAACAAAGTATCGTCTACCTAAATGTTCGATAACTCAAATTACATGGTCGATAACCGCCTGCACTCGAAACGATTCCCGTTAATCCGAATTATCCGTGTGTATCGAATAGCGTCGCACTCGGTGTATAGAAAAATCAAATAAAATGATTCGGAGGTCAAAGAACATGTTGCAGCATTGCCGATAACAATCTCTCTCGTGTGAATGTATACGTGTTAAGAATTAATCTCTAACATTTCATCTCTGCGACTAATCCGTGGCAGAGGATTATTTCTAAATCTATCTCTAAATCTAAATATGACAAAAACTACAATTCAGACGGAATTAAGATCTGTAAAGCTAAGCCTGCGCACGCACGTAAATAAGCTTTCAACGTGCAACAAGTCCTTGAAATGATTCATTTAGAAGAAATTGGAGACGTTGACGGTTAAGTCCAACCACAGCCGAACCGGTCCTAATCCGTGGCAGAATAGGTCTCTCTAATGCGAGGCCTGGCGCATTCCGCCGCGTAACAATTTGTCGTTGTCTGAGCATGGTGAACATCGAGGCGTCGCGTCGCGTCGCGTCGCGTCGCGTCGGAAACCTGAAAATTTCGAGCGTCGAGGGTCTTCTGTATACGCGGCTTTGCAATAAACGGAAGCGTTTTCAGTTGAATGTTTTAACGACGCGGCTCGGCGCAGCTCTGAGGCCGCTTGTTATTATTCCGGCGGTATCTCGCGGACGATAAATCTCCGGGGGTGTAGCGTCGGCCCGTATAAAAACGGTTTTCACGTTCGGCCGCGGCGCAAACGTTCCTCAACCGGGACACAAAGGAAGAAGGGAGGAGAGAGAGAGAGAAAGGGAGAGAGAAAGAGAGAGAGAGAGAGCTGGCCCGGTGCGGTGGCGTCCAGCCTCGCTGGGTAAACGGCTCCTCGCCCGACCGGCCCCGTGATTAAAGGGAATGGAATCGAGAAACGGCCACGTAAGTTCCGAGTTCCAAACCGACCACCACCACCACCACCCTCGTCCCACTCTCTCTTTCTCTCCTTGTCTCGCTTCTCTCTCTCGTGCCCACCCTAGCCAGCTACTAACTCTTTTGATTCCTGGTGCTCGAGTTTCTGCTGGTAATTAAATCCCGAGCTCCATCACTGCCTCGCCTCTCGCGGAACTCCCTGAGCTTTGAACTCGCAAAGTCCGCGAACTATTGAACGCGAACCAATTACCGTAACTAATTAGCCATTCGAGCTCTCCAGCTTTCGAGTTCTCGCTAAACCCCGTTAGTGTTGCCGGGAAGATCGGCCGCGCTACGCCGCGAGCTTGCACACTCTTTATCTCTTTCCGTTGCCAGACCCCGCGACGACGACGACGACGACGACCGGGTGACACCGCGTACGTTATCGTCGGAAAAACCATGAATCGCGGACCCGTAACCTTCGCTGATCCTCGAGACCTTGATCGAGAACTAGCTTCCACGATCTTCATATGGAGATCGGAGCCTCGGAGAACATTTTCGCAAAGGAAAAAAAGTTAGTTCGAATCACCTCGGGAATCAGCCCAAGGAACTGCAATATTTCTGGGACACCCTGTAGAATGTGTAGAAGTACACTTTCCTTAGTGCAGCGAACCAAAGAGTTTCGACAAGTTTGAAAAGAAAAGGAAAGTGCTCGATTCAACATTTATACTGAAACCTAATATAAGCGTCATTGCTCGCGTAAAAACAGAGAACGTCTGTGTTCACGCCTCGAGAAATCTCTTATAAAAGCGAGAACCGTTTTGCAGCTTGCAAAACTCGTCTACGTTCGGGTGTAATATAGTTGAATTAAATACGACTCGTTACGATTTCGTTCGCGGCCAGTGGGAAAAAAGAAGAGAGCGGTGATATATGGACGTTATGCTCCCGAATTCTCAGATAGGTCGTCGATCAAGCGTATCGGTAATTTAGCTCGGCGAGCTTCGATGTTCACCGCTGACCGCGTCGCGCGATCGATACGATCGATTGAATCCGGTAATCGGACCGCTCGAATAACCAAGTTAATTTCATTTCTTTTTGCTCGTTGCAGGTAAGTTTCATCGGCGTGCACATTGATTCGTTACCGATTTCGCTCGAGGAAGAACATGATCGTGGGAACCTCGAACGCTACACCCGGCAGACGGTTGATCCTTCGAGGTATCTGTTGGCTCGATTTAAACCAGGTAATGACAATCTATGATCGGATGGTCAATGGTCGACAATTTGCTCGTGAAATTGTGCTCGATATCTGGCCCGCCATCTTTACGCAAATATAATCGTTTGGGAATTAATTTGTAAAAGCTGCAATCGAAAATTAATCTTGTTAGACTTTTTCAAATATTCTACCATAGGTTAGGTAGCTAAAAATACTTTAAGCAGGAGTGCACACTGTTCTATTAGCGGGATACCATTTTGTAATTTTAGTTAAGAGAAATTGGTATAATTATTATCTGGGCGCGCGTGAATACAAGTGAAAAATATATATCTGTTCTAAGAAAGAGTTTGCGACCTTGAAGCGCCTTTGACGCTTCTACTCAAAATAAAAAATGGCACCACGCCACGACCCCGTCGGAACGAAGCAGCTTCTCCCCGAAACATTCTTTTCTACCTCTAAAAATAAAGAAGTCATTCAAGTGGTATTTTGCATCCTCTTGCGTAAGAGACTTGTTTGCCATTGTTTTTGCAGTCTCACTCTTCTTTCCACTTTATGGATAACGATGACGAATTGAAGCTGCAGTAACAGGTTGCGAGAACAAAAATCTCGATTGAAACCTTCTGTTGCGAATAAAGTGTGAATAATTAGTACAGGCTCGTTAATCGGGACATTTAGATTATAAACGAAACCACGTTGCTGGAGACCGCGTTGTTCGAGGGAGCACTGTACGTGGAAGATCTTCCGTGTAATTGCCTCTAATGAAGGAACAGCTTATCCCGGTGGCACGGGACACCCTGTATAGCAGCCGGCTCGTAGCTAGCCAGAAGAAAAGAAGTAGTTTCGCGAGGAAGCTGCTGGCTGCATAAAGTAGTGCCGGAAACGGTCCGAGGGGTGGGGAGGGGGGGTGGGGGGTTTAGGAACGAAGAGAAGAAGGCGGAGGTGAAGAGGCGAAGCCGTAGCAATAAAGTGTGTCAGAACTCGGCGGCGCGGCGTTCCGCGTTTTCTTCTTTCCTCCGTGCGGCTATAAAGTCGCCCGTACCTCCAGATTTTAGCGTGCCCCGCGACGAGCATTCGACCGAAAAAAACTTATTATGTATATCGTTGGATTATGGCCGGAGCGGACACTGTTGCGCGAAATTGCGACAGAGAAAACGGACCGAGAGCGTTATCGACAACGTTTCATCGGGGATTTCGAGGAAATCTCGAGGACAGAGCTCGCCGGTCGACGACGCGACGCGACGCGACGCGACGCTGCGATCAGCTTTTTCGCGCGGGGCCACTCGGATGGAAACGTTACACATTTTTATCGCGCAGTCTGTCGCGCGCGCAAAAAGTACAATGCTTACTAACTGCGTTCGTCGGTATTTAACGAGCCCCTGTACCTGACGATTCCGAAATTATGACATGAGCAGTCGAGCAGTGATTTCAGTGAGCAGTGAAGTCGACAAAGAATAGTAACATTTGACATGGATATGTTTTAGAGCATTCCAAAATTTGCGCGATAACACTACCAAAAAGTGTAACGCTGAAATAGCCCCCTCCCCTCCCAAACATAACAAATGGAGAAAATTTTGGGGTGGGAGGTTTATGACTGCGTCGACCGCGCCGAACATAGAAAAGGACAGAGCATGTAAACACGGACCGAGCTGCCGAAGGCGCAACAAAAATTTTTTTCGTTTGACGGCTGCCTTGTTGTCGAGAAAACCGAGATCGAACATTTTCTTTCGGAGACACCCTGTATGTACGGCTCGCGCGCGTAAAAAGGTAATAATATCAACAGCAATAACAAAATCATGCAGTTAACAACATTTTGTAATTAAACTGCCGAGGATACAAATTAAAAAAGGATATACCGAGTTATCATCGTGTTTTCTGGTTGCTAATAAATGTGTAAAGAAGGATTAAAAAAAAACACATGACGCGGTCGGCGGTAGAAATACAGCGGGAAATGAAGTGTTTATATTTAACGTTCGTTAGATAGAAACATAAAAGTGGCAGCGGAGCGGGATAGTGCAAAGCGAAAAATAGCGAGTCCACAGGCAAAAATGAGACGAAAAGCGAGATAAAATTGTTTCCCGGCGGGCGGCGGTAGTTCGATTCGTAAAAATTGGGTTTGAATTTCTGGCAGGCACCCGTGCTATTGAACCGCGCGTCGGTCAACGCGTCTGTTCATTATTTGCCGTTTCTACATGCTGTAAGCACTCTCGTACGCGCCGGTCGGATAAATGCTCGGCATCGATTTATCGGCGCATGAAATGCTTTCGTTCAGAAAGAATTCCATCCTATATATTGGATAGATTTTTCTCCGTGTAATTACACGGTTTTTTTCGGATCGCGGCAATTCGCTGACATTTCGCATACTCGATCGGTTTCTTTTAAACGAAAATGATAGAACCTGTTTCAATGGAATTTCGTGCCGATGGAATTGTGGCTCACCGGGTGTGGGAGGAATGAGATTGTTGTACGCCATCTAGTAAAATAATATTTAACACGAGGAGGATGTACATTGCGAGCTTCCGCACGATTCGCGGCTCTTAATAGCCGGTATCTAATCGATATGGGACGGTGGCCGCGTCTAAACAACGATAAGCTGATATTTGACGCGATTGATAGTCATTATCGAAATAATGACAGAGCTGAATATTCATAATGAATGTCGTCGGGCTGCAACGTGGCCAGATGAATATACATACATACGTATTTGGGGCCGAGAATAATGGTTGATGAGCGGTCGGGTCTCAATAAAGCAGTAGTTATCCAATTTGTACGGAAAGGAAGATCTAGGATGAACGTGTCCGTTCGCGTGTACCCGAATTACATTCGAACCCGGGCCACTCTATAAAATCTGAATTAATATCGTATTTAATATCGAATTAATTGCTATCGGATGGCGGCGCGGCGTCTCGCGCACGGTTATCCATTGTTCCGCTGTCGAATTTTCCGGGCAAACCTTTCCCGGCCGGCTTGCATATCCGGGGTGGCTTTCCCTTCAATTTTAAAACGATATTACTGCCGGAAATTATTTCCATCGGGAGCCGGGAACCGTTCCCAGGAAAACTGAAAGCGTAGCCAGCGAAAGGACGCGTGCGCGCGCGCGCGCGCGCGCGCGGGGTGGGAGCTTCTCTCGCAACCTGCTCGATAATTAGTTTTGCTCGAGGATCGTAGATCCTGCCGATAGAGGAAAACCGGGCAATGGGAATCGTTTAAGGGAGCATCCCAGTTTCCGGCGTGCAAAAAGATTCATTTTTTCCTTTAGCTTTACCCCGGTCTTCGCAGCCTGCAGAACACACGTTAATGTCTGGTAAATGATTTTTCGAAATTCGGACAAGCATCGTCGGACAAGAAACAAAATTTATCTTCTGTTAGAATCGAGTAAATATTTTTTCAAATAAATCTATCCAAAGGGAAATTTTCTAAATTATATTATTATAGAACTTTTATTCACCTCTTCAACGGGAAAGACGAAGAGAAGCATGCATGAAGGGCGTCAACGTAACTTTTCCCGTCGCCCGGATGAAAAATCGCCGGGCCAATTGAAAAATCGAAATGTCCCGGCGGAAGTCGCGGGAACACGCTTAAGAAAAATCGTTGGCGGCCGGTTTTCATTCCGGCGTTACCACGGCCGAAACCGAGTTCCTTTTTATTCGAGGCGGCGCGCGTTCGCCGGCAACGATTTTTCCGCCGGTATCCGTTCGTTTCCTCGTTACTCTCCGTTTCATTCTTCTCCTACCCCGGAACTCGGGGGTATATTTCTGCTCGGGGAATTTTTCCCGTTTTATTTCTCGTCCCTGCCATTCCGCCGGGCCGCCCGCCCTAGCCGTTTCATCGCGGCCGTCTCGTTTCCCCCCGTTTCGCCTTTCCACGGTTTCCTTCTTCTCTCGTAGGTTCGTTCCTTGGTGCTTCTTGTTTCTGTTACTGGAACACCTCTTTCCCATTCGCGTGTAAACCGTACGTTTATATACAGAGTCGGACGTAGTTTAACCAGGTGTCAGTGTGTAACGTGTATGGTATACGGGCGAGCAACTGGGCGAACCATAAGATCCACTCGGCCGGACCATATTTTTCGCCGGAAATGCGACGGAGTCCCCCCCATCCCCCCAACTGCCGACCTACCCCCGGGCTACATCCTTCGGTATAACCCGTGTAGCTGCTGAAACTCACCGGGCAAATTATTAACGTTCCCATCGGAGGCTCTTTCTCCTTTTTCTCTCTCTCTTTCTCCTTTGCTCTCTCTCTCTCTTTCTCTCTCTCCCTCTATCTCTGACTCCGGACTCTTTTTGACTACGTACGACTCGGTAGCTCTTCGACTACGTAAAATTCCCGGGGTTGAAAGCGATTTAAAAAGGACGACAAGTTTGCAGCACCCCCCGGAATAGGGTTTAATCTTCCAGGAAGTTTCGCGGATTAAAGCGTCGGCCCGGAGGATCCCGTTTTCTCCAGGTTTTCTTTCAGCTGGGCAAATACCCAACCACCCCCCAAACGTGGAATTTCTGCGTGGCCGCTTCCGGATCGTTTCCCGCAACTTTCTAACGCAATAATCCCGGTCCGAGCAATCTCCACTTTTCGTTCTTCGGGAGAAAACCCGCTGCGAAGCTTCAATTGGTTTGGGGATCGCGAAATTCGCGGTGATCAATTTAGAGTGAAACACCGCGTGCGAGGTTTTTCATTTTTCCGCTTACCTTGTCCCGTTTGATCTTCTCACTTGTCCGAACGTATCAATCCAATGTGGTGATTCAATGCGCGTAAAAATTCGCCAACAATAAAATTTATAATTTCGTGAATGCAGTTAATATTGGAATAGCGCTTTGCTAAGTGTACATGACGGCATATCAATATTTTTATTTTTTACACCAACATGTTCCCTTATAAAAATGACAAGATTGATTTTATTTAGACTTTGAGCGGCTCCTATTGTAATACGTGCTCTACCACAGATATCCATACAATCGTTTCTTATGAAATTATTTTTATCATTTCAATAATTGTAAAATAAAAAATCTGGAACCGGTCATTATGAACGGTGGTGGTAGGTTTAGTGTTAATATTATTCTGATAAATATTAGAAGGTGTACGGTAGGGAAAGCGTTGAAACGTTCTGCATTTTTATCTTCTCCTTCTACGTTTACAGTACATGTATCTATGTTTTTCGCGTTCCCTGTTTTCGCTCCGGTCGCGACCATCGCGTCCCGCTAATCGTCGCCGATTAAACGGAAATATGCGTCGGTAATCGTCGCGTGAGCGATGACAATGGCCCGGGAAAATTCAGTTTCGCCGGGACGAATATCGCAGCGGGTTACAGGCCGTGCGGCGCTTCATCAGCGGAATTTAATTAAGTTGCAGAGCCGAGCCGAGCGGAGCCGGCGAGTATCGAAGCTGCGAGCATAGGACTGGGTAACAACGTTTCCTTGTAAATGTCACGATTTTGCGGCAGCCTCGAAAATATGCGGGTCAAACGGTGCAATTAAATTTGGGGGACGATGCGGGCCGAGTTACGCGCGTCCGTTTATCGACTTCGGTTATTGATCGCGAACGATCGTAACCTGGATCGCGCGAGCGCGTGCTCAGCCTCCCGTTAATTAGCGATTTCATTAGCGATTCCAGCCGTTCGAAATAAAAAGAAAAAAATATATATATATATGCGCGCGCGCCGCCTATGTGCTTCTCCATATTAGTAGTTCGCAGCCGCGGCGATGTACAACGGATCGTGAGAACGTTACGAACGCTCCAAGGTGAAATTGCTGGCCGAACGGTTCGGCGACTGTAATTGCAGAAATTAAAGCGTAAAGTACAGTTGTGTCGTGTATTACAATATCACTTTGATCCGTGCACGCGTGCTTGTTGTCGACGAGCCGAATGAAAAACCGTCCGATGTCCCGGAACGTTTCATCAAAATAATCGAACTCGCTCGAGGCTGCTCGATTCGCTACGCTCGAACCTCGTCCATCGTCGCCGCTTACAGCTGGCGCCTTTCAACAGACACAATTAACTTTAAACGTCGATACAGCTATGATATATTACACCTTAATCCCTGCGCGGGCAATCTTCCAGCTATTTCTGGATTTCTGTCCGCACATCTCTTGATAGGCGTCTGAAATCGACACAAAATATTGTTACGTTTTCTAACAGTAAGAAGCTACAAGCTTCTACATTTTGGTATGATCGCATCATCATCTGTTAGAACACAGACGTATTATTTTGATCTGTCATTGAATATGCAATTTAAGGGGGTCATCCCATGTGAGAGCTAATTTTTCTTGCTTTTTTGGGAATTTTTCTTTAACCCTTAAGTGGGCGCGCAATAGCACTGAGTGCTCCGTTTGTAGTTGCTCCATTTATTGACATTTCAATAATTTCATAAGAAACTGATAATGAACAGTGATATACGTAGTTTTAAAGGATGGTGCACAAAGTGCTCCGCGCGCCCACTTATGTAACAAAAATAGGCGCGCCCACTTAAGGGTTAAGTACATACCCTTAAAATATACTATAATATAATATTATTAATTAAATATAATATTTATTGACATTTTAACACTCTCATAATTTTTTCAAACCAAAATAACGAGTTGGATCGACTTTACACCGTTCGGAAGACACTCATGTGTAAAAAAAGTAGGTTGATGGCGACCTAATTCCGGAGGTTTGAATTATCTGAAATCAAAAAGTCAAACGGAATTTTAATTTGTAGACCAGCGGCTATCGCCGGTACCAAAATAATATAAAAATATCGAAAATTGAATTTTTGGAACGGTTTTAAACGTCAAGTTCCAAGTTTCGTCTTTTTCAGCTTATTAAAAAAAAACTACAGCAGATATCAGAATTATTTTGGTATGGCCGAGAACTATAGATGTGCTGACTATACCATAAAAATTTAAGCGAAATTCGTCCAGTAGTTTTTGAGATTTCATGGTCGCCAATATGAAAAATACAGTATTGAGAAAAACGCATTTAAAGATTCAAGTGCGATTTACACAAAGAAAATGTAAACTCACCATTAGTCTGCTATGTGTTGAGAAATTGTCTTGGCTCGATGCTCCGTAGTGCACGTTGATTCAAATACACTTTCTTCCAGCACAAATTAATGTCCAGCTGATTGATAATTTCACTGGTTATTTATTAATATTATAATCGTAATGCAGCAAACAGCTGCTCCGTTCTACGTGTATAACAGTCGAACGACTTCGAATATCGAAATATCCTTTTACCTGCATATTCTAGGAATGTTGTAGAAGCAATTTATACAAAAAACATGACACATGACCCCGTTAAATCATTCGATTATCACTTGTGCAGCAACAGACAATAAATTAAAAACTTGATGGGGAAACAAAACTTTTACTGCAATGTTTGTTTTCCCGAAATTCGTCGAATCCGGCAGTCTAATTAAAAAAGCCGACATCCTAGCAGTTTGCGGTAACCAGGGCATCCTACGTATCCCGCTTTCTAACCGGAGTCGCCGGAGAAACAGAGTGACTTTCGAAACGAAAGAAATGTCAGAAATAATTCCTGTACGGCGACGTGATAAAAAGACTAAATGAGGGGCGTGTTAATTGGCAGGGATTCGAGTCGCGTGGTACGCGTTTCCGATTCGCAGGGGAACTTCCCGCGCCGCGCCGCGCCGCGACGGCTCGGGCAATTCTTCATGATATACTCCCGAAGAAAAATGCGGTCCGAGCGGCGTTATAACGTGCGCCGTGTTGTAACCGACTTACACGATCTATCGTAGCAGCCGGCGGGCACGATGGCGCTTAAGCATCGATTTTCCGTCAGAAACTCACTTACTGTACGTCAGCGTGGCCGACTGCGACGACCGGGGTCAGGCCACGACACCGAGACGCCGCGCCGCGCCGCGCCGCGCCGTGCCGTGCCGTCGTCGTCGAGGCAAGAAAATCGCCGTAAACAATGCCGATGCGGCGTGGATCGCGATCGAGAGATGCTTACGACGCGGCGCGGCGGCGTACCAACCCGGAGAATCTCGTGGCGGCCTGCCAAAAATCGACACTCTACCATCGGCACCCAACAAGTTTTTACTGGCTCCTTAAACGTTCGTCTGTCGAGAAAGCGCAGTAATTAATAAAACTTATGCAACAGTCGTAATTAAACTGGGAAATTACTGGTTTTATGTCACAAATTCCTGTTAATACCTGTCAGCAATACATTAAGTTATTTTCTTCTAACGTGTAACTTGTTATAGCTACCAGGGTTTGCAAGTAAGGTATTCATTAAGAGCGCAATATTTTTTTGGAACGATCGTTTTATAAATGCTACGCAAGATATGCAAAATTGCCTTTCTAACAACACAACAACACATTGCGGTACATGGTAATTTTGCTTGAAAGCGCCGTAATTCGTCGTCTATGATGTTTCGTCGGGCGTCGTCGCGCCACTAACGATTTTCAGTGGCATTAAACGTCGTCGCAGAATTATTGTCGGGACAGTGGAGAGTTAATTAACGATTCGTGGAACGCTGTTTGCGGTGCTTGACGATCGAGCTAGTGTCGCTTTAACGGAACCGTAGCCGGGGTCTTAAGTAAAATTAATGAAAAATCGATGAAGACTACGCTACGGTTGCTGGGTCAGAACGGAGGATTCCGCCGGCGCGGCGATTAGGCGTTATATGGTCGCCATTGTTTCGGTGAGCTCGCCGAGTTATTTTCGCGCCGCTAAGGATTACCACCGGGACTTTAAGTACTCGTTAGTACAAATTGTTTCTCCGATTTTCTTCTGAAACTTTCCTTTGAAATATGTTCACCGTTTCGCACACAAATTACATTTCTTTACCGAGTTGTCGGAGAGAACGAAAGGAACTCTGAGGATTATAAAGAAAATAAAGCGATATGCATACACTCTTTTGCAATTTAGGATTTCGTCCTTTGAGAGCGTTGAATTTTTTATCGGAATCACTTTTTAACATTAAATCTACCATCGCCGGTCAAATGACCGGTTTTTGGTATTTTATTTTACAATTATTGAAATTATAATGTGACGCTTTCACTGGACAATGATTATACGCCTTTTCGTATCCACGCACATATTATAAAATCACAGGAAATCTGTATAAATTCTATGATGTCATTTTTATAAGGCAACACAAGCCAGACATTTTATAGAGCTCGGTAGATTTAGTGTTAACGTGTTTACATGGTAGTAGGAGTAGAAATGTATCTCCAAGTTTTATATTGCTATCTCGATTTTTTAATAAACTATATTGATCGTTCTATATTCGAATGGTTTAAAAAACGGTACTTTCAAGCAAAGAGGTAATTTTTGCAGTTAGACTTCCACCGGTAAAACACAGGGTTCACCATCGAGAATTTCGAGGAGAATACATTTGATCGTCGCGCAGCACGAAATTCTAAATGTACTCGATAATACAGATAATCCCGGGAAGCGTGTAACTCGCTGAATATTCTGTGTATTGTCGCAGAATCTCGGTACCCTGCACTTTCTCTCGCAAGAAACTCGGAACTTCGTCTCGTGCCAGTGCTCCATTGTGAACTCGAGAACTGGGAAGTCGAGGGTTCGGCGGCCTACAACTCAAACTTCCGGAACGAACGGCGTAACGTCGATAAACCGCGATGTCCGTATTAAAATGTCGCGCGGGGCTGCGGAATTTTCGCAGAAACGTTTATCGATAACGACTGACGAGAGAGAAAGAGAGAAAGAGAAAAAGTGAAAAAGAGAGAGAGAGAGAGTTGGAAAGCAAAACGCAGACGAACGCGACACGAGGGAAAAAAAGGCGGTGTTCGTTATTCACCGATATCCAGCGAGCCGAGTTCCGATAAATAAAACAAAGAGCCCCGCGGTGCACGGATTCCGCGTGCATTAAAAATCCGTCACAATTCAATAAATAATTCGAGAGTCTCGGCTCGTACATTGTTACCGATGTGCCCCGTGTGCCTCCACCATTATCGATCCTGAATGCCTCCTGCCGATGCACGCCGTGTACCTTCTATAGAAAGCTGTCTGACCCACTGCTCTATTCGAAACTACCGCTCTATATATTTACCTAGAATTCGCAAACCAAACGTTCAGTTGTTAACTTAATAATAACGAGAACGAGATCGACATTGAACGTTTCGTTGAAGAATTCTAATTTTTAGAAATATTTTTGAAGTGAAACTTCTTATGCCGGGGTGTAAGCCTATTCGCGTCACAGAATTCGCGACACGAAAATGTGTAACGGAAGTGGTGGGGATGGTGAGTAAGACCAGCGCGTTACCAACACCATCTAGGTGGTGTTGTCGTTACTCGCTTTCGTGTCGCTGGCAGTTGGTTGGGGATGATCATCGTTAATGTCTCTGGGTAATTGTTGAACCATCGTATTTACACAAATTGGAACATTTATAATCTGTCCTAGAATGCCGTACTGGCCATGTGTATGCCTCAATCTTCTTATCTGCATAAAAGGAATGCGTGGAGAAATTAGTTTTTCTGACACTAAATCCAATGGTGGTAGATTTGGTGGCATTTCCGGATATTTGAATCCATTGAATTTTGCGAGATTAGGGATGTGATTACGACCGAGAGATTGGTTAAAACATTTGCATATCACAACACTAGTAAGATCCACGTCCGGATCGACGCTTCACAGTAATTCTTCGTAATTTTAGTTTGGCTGAGTATGTAACAGAAAGCGAGTGTAATTTTACAGATCGGAAACATTCGATATATTCCACTTGAAAATATTCTAATTAACAGATGGGAAAGAAATTGTAATTAAAATCGAAGGAATTGATTTCCAATGATCCACGCGCCACGGAGGATAGTTTGACACAGGATAGTTTGACACAGAACAGACACTAATGCGTTCAGCCGGTCGACTCAATAGCTGTAAACAAATGCGCGCGATAGCCATTTCGGTGGGACAATTTAGGCGCGATCATTTAGGTAGAACAGGATCGGATTAGTCGGTTAGAGGCAATAGCTAGTCCCGGTGCATCTATCACGTGCTTAGCACACTGATGTTTCGTTTATCTGTGCCGACTCTATTCGTTGAATAGACCGAACAGTGATATCGCGCTCGACTGTATCGAAACGCGAGCATACTGCCAGAGAAAATAGAAAAACCGAGCCGATGTTCGCTCGCGTCCAATTATTATTGAAATCTGAACCGTCGGTTTTTATAGAGAGTCAGTTCTGTTGTCCGGATTCATGAACCTGGAGTTGACTGAAAATTTGTTTCTTTCATTGTACGCTTCATTACTGTGATACCGATATGCAAATTATTTTTCAATCTAGCGACGTTTCATTCTGTTTCGTACGTTTTCCCTTTTAATAACTGCGTTTATAGGTCGGTAAGCATAAACTTTTGTATCGAGTGGTCGTCTGTTCGCGAGTCGAGGTTTCTATTTACGCTTTGCGAATTGAAAATAGTGTTAAATTCTTTTAATTTGTGTGTTTTCATTATTACTTCGATTTTATAAGATTTTTGATCTCCTCCTATAAAGAGTCGATTTTATTTTTCTACCAAAGTACCAGATTATTTACAAAGTTTTACGCAGTCACCGTAGTGCATAGAAACTGCAGTCCAGTGATAACGGTAACTGAACGCCGAGCGCCAATTACCGCGATTTTTCGAGCGCGCAGATTCGTCGGGCCCGGTCAAGAAGAAGCGGGATGAATTGCGCGATTTCCGGTTCGACATGGCCGAGAAGAATGGCGTAGGGGGGGAGGGGGAGGGAGGCAGAGCCGGCGTATAGAGAACGAGGTCGAAAGGTAGAACGAGGAGAGGAGAAAACGGGAGAGGACGGAGGCAATTGAGACGAGCGACCGCTAATGGGAAGATTAATTCGCTGTCTTCTGGCTTCTCTTCTCCTTTCATCGTAGTCTCCTTGCCAATCCCTCCTTCCTCCTTGTCGTTTTCCCATTTGCGTGACAGGCGGTGTGCAATAATGCCCGGTTAAGTGTCGCGGATCTGGGGTTTTATGGCGACACTTGCATCCGCAGCGTACCGCGCGTTTTATATTATCCAAACATCAATAGACCGGTCCACACGAAGATTTCTAATTTTTTCTACTCCGAAACTGTGAATTTTTCAAGTCCTACGTATTTCTATCGAACAGTATCGACAACTTCGACTTCTTCGTGTTTCAATTTTTATTTAATTTTTCCTGTCTTCGATAATCTGATTATTTTCCTGTTCCTTTGTGTATTCCTGTGATTTCCGAGGCACGTGCATTTCTGTTGGAATTGGATGATTACTTTGTTTAACTGGAATAATATATAAGCGAGAGTGCGCCGTAATAATTGACAGAGTTTTAATAATACGTGTTTACAGCTCAAGGTACGAATCGAGAAGAAGGAAGCCGCGTACAGCGGCGACACGCGTACCCCTGAAAGGCACGCATACGCATACACATACACACATATATATACGAGCGCCATCATACAATAAATACAAACATTTGATGACTAAATTAACAGAGAGATGTCGCGATTAGTTACGCGTGGATACCCATCGTGTTCCAACAATTTCTACCGAGTTTCTTCGATATGATAAATAGACTGGGGATTTAATGCATTTACGACAAAAATCAAAAGGTTTCATAGAAAAGTGTGATCAATTCATACAAAAGACATCGGAGTGGGGTATGGTTAATCCCGTATTAGCGAAATAGAAAGCGCGATCGCGGGAAGCGTTTGTAGATCTTCGACGGTGCTAAATCGCGAGACGGCTGGTCGTTTGCCATGCGGATCGAGTTACAGGTAATTCCGTGTTACGCGTTCCCCGAGGCAGGAATTTCGCAGTTCGACAGGGTTAATTGATTCCCGGTGCGAGGACCGCCGATATTGATCCGACGATTAAATCGAAAAGGTTACGCGTCTGGATCGAGTCGAGAGAGCAGCAATAGCAACAGCAGCAACAGCAGCAGCAGCTTGCCTATTGTATCGTGGAGAGAAAAATCTGATCGCGCTTGTTCGTCCCGCGTGTTTTATTCCGTCGTAACGAGCTCTCGGCCCGGCCGTCTCGTGTATCTGATAAGCAGCGAGGATAATTAGTTGGGTGCATGCCTGTTTACTGTAATTAGGAGCGCCGGCCAATTTGACAAATCTTATTAGCCGTAACAATGTTGTAGCGGAAGATTGATTGTTCCTCGCTGCTTTCTCTCCGGCTCGTCGGCGATGTTCGTCCCGGCTCGCCAATCTTTATGTTTTAATTGAATCGCGCGTTTGCTCGCTAAGGAATTGATGCGCTGTCTTCGATGACCAATTAAGCGGCTCTTCCGGGTGAAATGTAATTAGCAAAACGGCCTCGAAACGAGCTGCGTACGAAGATTAATTGGGGGACCCTCCGATTCCTCGCGGACAAAAGAAACTGCACGAGTTTGCCGTTTACCGAATACACCTTGACTCTTTGTTAATTAACTGTCCGTTGCCGGTGCGCTTTTCAACCATGTCGCATTTCATTCTTGTCGTTATCTGATCCTTTAGAATTAAAAATAATTTCGAAAACATCAATTTGGACGATGGATAGAAATTCAATTTCAATGAAACACCATACAAGTTCACGAATCTCCTAATAAATGAAATGTACTCTATGGACATTTTTAAAGCTTTGCTACCCACCGAGAATCTTCGTATCGTAGCAGCGCAGTAACAGCAGTCGCGCAATTGAATTACCTTTTGACATAGATTTTAATGGGCCGCCGTTTCCCGGCCGCGCCAATGGAAAAATGAAAATTTCCGGTGGCAGTTCCGGGGGCCAAAAAGTTCCGGCAGAAAAAATTCGAAAGCAACACAGCAGCCGAGCGGTCGGTGGAAACGGAAAGCTGTTCGTGCAGCAGGCAGGGTCCCCGTCGACCAGAATGGATATGTAAAAGGCTCTCTCGCGCCGTTCCCGGAAAATAACTTCCGGCGGGGATCGTGATTCGTTTCGGGGAATCCTCGGAATGGAATTGCGAGAGCGCCGCGCCGCGCCGCGCCGCGCCGACGCGCCGCGATCCCCGCCGTGAGAGGACGTAGCTCGATTTCACCTTCGAGATGATTTGTATCTTCGCGATCTCTGCCCGGCCTCGTGGTCTCGGAACAACCGAGTCCCGGGGTGAGAGCTGGCTCGATAACAGTCGTTCGATCCTTCTCGAACCGTCTTTCCCCGAGTGAAATCGTTTTTAATTGTACCGGATGCTCGCGAGCACACCTGGTCACGCGATCGACCGCCTTAAATTCGTTTCACCTTTGCCCGATCGGGACCCGGATCATTTTTCTGCCAATGATCGGAATCGTTTCGATCATGTTCTTCTCAGTCTCTTTCCTTATTTTCTTTGTAAAATAAATTTACGAAGTGATTCCTTTGGCAGGTTGATTACAAAATCTGTGTATTTTATTACTTTCAACTAGAATTAACCCTTAGCACTGGAGTGGTCAGAGCCTCCATTGTTCTACAATATTGTTTACATTAATAATAGATTGCAGATTTTATGAATTTATGACAAAAATGGGTGCATGTAATTTAAAACAATAAAAACATTAAGACGTTCTAAGAACGTCCAAATGTTATTTTCAGTTTATTAAAATTTTTAAAGATGAAAAGAAATTTTTATATGCTTCCTGCGTCCTGTAATTGACGAAGACAATTTCTATTTTGCATAAAGATCCGCGGTATAATTATAAAATATGTTAAATCGATTACTAAACATTTAAGTATTGCACGAGGTATTTCATATCCATCAAATGAAAAAAATCATACACAATGGAATTATTCAATACTAGGTCCGAAGAAATGTTTAATTTTTCGAGTTAAAGTAGTTCAGACTGCAAAAGGCGAATAAGAAAGCATACAACGAATAGATCCTGTTCCTTGCAATTATTCCAGACAATTTTGATTTGCTTTTGTTTGGATAATTCGCTGTCCAATTATCAGCTACGAGACTTTCAGGCACTTCTGGTATCCCCTAACTTTTTAGGGGATCACCGATTAGCAAACTCTTTGTCCTTTCCGGACCCGATCCGTCCGGATGAACAATGTTGTCGCGTCTCCTGAAGGACCGACACTTTCCAGTAAAAATCACAGTTGGTGGATGGTTTTTGTCGACGGATTCCAGACGCTTCGCGGGGAGGCTCTCCCGGCCAAGTTTGCTCCAGTTTCGCAGCGTCTGGGTGTGAGCAGCCCGTTCTCTTCTTGTTAGCTAGCTGACGCCGCCGTCGAAGCACGTCGTTACGGTTCGAACCACGGCCGGTTCTAACCGCGGGAATTGAACGTTATCCGGCGCGGCGCGGCGCCGAACCGGTTCTCTTATCCGCGGCCGTAAGCGATCGACGTTACGAGGCCGATCGCGAGTTCCCCGGGAATAACGATCGCCCGAGAGAGATCTGCTCAGACGTTTCGATCCGCTCGAGCCGGGTCCCGCAACTTCCGGGCGATAGATTGTTCCGGGGTGAAAATTTCATTGGACCCGTTTGCATCGAAATGCCCGCGATTATCCGCAGGTGCGAGCTCCTCGTCTTACGAAAGGGACTCGCGCAATGGACGGAGTCTATCCCTGAAGGGAAGCATACTATGTACTTTGAAATTGGCAAAATAGATTATCGCATTTTCTTAAAAACCTCGATAATGAATGCGTGGAATGCTTTAGAAAATACTCGATTAAATTGTTGCTACAACATTATTGGAATTAAATCGTAACTATTCTCCAATTTTGTGGTTAGTGAAACATTAAGGATGTTCTGGAGGTACAATGGGAGACAATAGTACAAGAAATTCGAAATTCATCAATATATTGGCAATGAAAGCCATTCATGAGTATATTTTGCATTAAAAATTAATTTAAAAAGCTTTCGTTTAATTAGTGAATTTCATGTTATATTTGTTTTTTAATCAAATTGTCTTCACATTATAAAAAATTGTAAGTGAATTTTGCGAATAATTGACCCCTCTGATTTGAACTTCAAGATAATAAATTTGTGATGTTCAATATATGTAATTGCGCAATAAAAAGTTAAAAATAAATATTTAAATAAATTAAAAATACTTCAGAAAGCAATGTTCATGGTTATTATTGTGATGACAACACGATAAACTTGACGTTTTGTAACAGTTTATAATTTTTTGCTCTGTAACTGTTTAGTGAATCCTAATAAATTTTGAACATAATTAATTACATAATTTTTACTATATATAAAAAAAAACTGGAGTTTCTAGTTGCGTTTTTTCAAGATTTAAATAGGGTTTGAAGTGGAATTTTATGAATTTTCCATAAGAAGACGTGTTAAAATGTGCAAACTTTAAGTTGCTATAATTTTTAAACGGTGCAGGGAATCGAACCCAAACTTTGGTAATTGCCTTAATTTAGTAAGAATTATATCTTGTCGAATTTTCAAAAATTTTATTGCTTTCTTATATACCTCCAGAGCATCCTTAAGTGAAGTGAAAAATGGGTAGTCTAACATGCTCGCAGTATGCGCACGTTTAAATTTGTATTACATATTCGATTGCAGCCGGATTTCTATTGTACCGGAGATTCAATTCCCTTTTTAAACCATGTATCAAAGTAAAAGAAAGTGTTCCGTCTCGGGTTTGCTAATTGAACTCGTTAGCGAGGTTACACAGCAGAGCCTGCCTTAAATGCCTGTAACACATAAATGATTAGACCGTGGATTCGACGCATACATAACGTTTTTGGAATAAATCATTTCATGACAGCGTCAATTTATTTCGCGTAAGAATTACGTAGACATCCTTGAAACGCGAATAAACTAGTGTATACAAATTTCCGATAATTTAAAAAGGTTTCGGGTCGGAAAAATGTCGAAGGTGAGAGGCTGAAACACGGTGTTGCAAACGCCAGTGTACCGCTTAAACGTCTCGTTCAGCGGCGAGTTACGCGACGAGAGAGCACGACCGCAAGGGGTACGAGACGCCTCCCATAAGACGCTCGTTTTCCTCATTATCATACAACTGCATTCCGGTTATTGTGTTGCCGTAATTACGGTCAGTTGCTCCGGGGCCGGAGCGCGTAAATGATTGCGCAATTACGAGCCGGGAACGCCGGTTTTACGGATCCCTTTCTTCGCGCGTGCGAGTGCGAGCGCGAGTGCGAGTGCGATAGCAAGAGCCGCACTCTGTGAATTGCGATCTCCCGAACGGGGCGGACAATTAAAAGTAACGAGACGCGTGCGAGAATATGAATGCAGGCGAAATATCCGACCCGGGAGGGTTGTTTCAGGAGTATGACGGGTCCGTTCCGACGATTGCTCGTGGCATCGACGCGATAATATTGATCGCCCGGTGAAAATGTGCATGCGGCCTGCGATTCAATGGAGAGAGAGAGAGAGAGAGGGAGAGAGGGAGAGAGAGAGAGAGACAGAAAGAGAGGGAGAGAGAGTGCTGTGTGCGGATTTTCGAGTACCGAGGGAAACCTGCAGAGATTGTTTTTAGTCGTCTGCATCAGACGAGTGATTATTCATTTGGACAAAAGAATAGTGTGGCTTTGGGATGATTTTCCCTATAGACGCGGCCCGCTGAAGCGTGCGCTACACGCTCGTTGAAGTCTCCGGAAAATTCGTTTGAAGGGAACTGATTTTATCATTGGCGTTCGAAAAGGACGACAGTTTTCACAAATGTTGCTGGCTGGCCTGAACGAACCTGGTAAAATATTTTCGTTCGTTTGCTAAAGATAATTTGTAAAAGTCTCGGTATGTAATATCGTAGAATTGAATATTGTTTGAAAAGTGAATGCACTCTCTGTTGGATTATCAACAAGTTACGAGCACAATGAACTTATTGTTCGTTGTCAAAAATGAATCAATGTTCTCGGAATCGTATTCTAAACAGAGATTACAAAGTATCGATAAATCGATGTCAGAATCGTATTCTAAAGATTCTAAACAGAGATTTCGAAGTATCCCATTGTTTCAAGAGCTGAACTGTGGGGCCTAACCTAAACAGTTAGGGTTCTAGAGATTGCGGGGTCAGTCGCAGCTAAGTAAAGAGCTTCCGCACCGTATAATAAAGAATAGTTTTATATTCAAAGTACCAGTGTGCATTCTCTTAACATTTCTCTTTATTTTTAAGGTCTATCAATTTACGAACAGTAGCCAATGGAATTTCACGCGTAATAAAATTCAAAGCAATTTTCGATTTTTAGGAAACGTTTTATGAAGATTCTTCGGTAACAGTCTTTACGTTAAGCTACGCCTAAGCAGTTTCCCTTAATTACCTGGCGTTTATATTCAGATAAGTACTACAACCTTCGTTTATTAGGTGGAACGTTCAGCAGGAAGTAGTTTATTCATAATGCCACGTCCATACCTCGCAGATTCCCGTTACGAAGGAAATAGCTTCAGAATAGTTTTTGTCAGCGTCCAAATAAGTACCCGACGTTGTAAAATGCTAAAATTGTAAAATATACAGACCGTTATAGTACTCGCGTTACAATCAGGAAAAGTGTGATTCTCCTACGAAAAAGTGCTATAGAATGAAATTAACGAACGTTTCCGAAGTTCGTGTACACAGTAAAAAAAATTGCATCTTGAACATCGAATAATAAAATTTCTCGCGCACACGTGGCCCACGCTTTCCTATAGCTTTTCGACACGCACGGTGCACGCTGGGACAGGGGCGTGCGGCGCCGGGCCAGTGAAAATCCACGAATGCAGAACGCACCGAGCGTAACGGGATTTACGAGTCTGCGAAATTAGAAGGAACGAATTGCGGTGTTGCGGGACGTAACAGAGATCCCTCGCAATTCCCTGTTCCGTAAACAGCGTGTACCTCGGCTCCCGGTGAAATCTCTGTCCATTCATCATCGGGGCTCTCGGGCCGGGTATCGATAATGTCAGCCGATCCATCCGCTCGTTTCCGGTTACGTCACGGAGGTGGAATCACCGGGAAGACGCCGGGCGTCCCGCGTCTCGGTAAAGAGCGGTTTGGCTAGGAGGCCTTAATTAGCGTTCCCGACAGGTACCTAACTGTAGATTTAAAGGCGGACCCCGTTGATCCCAGTCCTGGGTAATGAACTCGGTTGCGAGGCAAGCAGGCGAGGCGAGGCGAGGCGAAGCGAGGCGAGACGAGGCGAGTAGACGATGAGCGAAAGGGAGAAGAAACCGAGAGAGGGATGATCGTTTGGTGGGGGCGACAGAGAAAGCAGAAGCGTGGGCGGGACAAGGGCGGGAAGAGGAACTTGCCGGAAGCGGATCTTGCGATAGGGTTAACGGTATTAAGTCGTCGCTCACTGTCGCCGCGTGACCCGCTTAATAGCTAGGCCACACGTCGAACGACTCATTTCGGCGACCCGCTCGACCCGAAACCCGTCCCGTCCCGTCCCGTCGAGTACTACGGAGCTGCTTCTCTCGTTCGGGTCCCTCGCGTTATTGGGTCAAGGCCAAGGCCATCTCGCCCACGACGATGTCCGATGCTCGTCCCGACCACTGCTACCGTGAATCCGCGGTTCGCTTTTTACTCAAACTTCCAACTTCCGACGCACACTCCAACTGGTTTCCCGTCGAACGATTTCGTCTTGCGTTTCCGAGCGAAATCTGTTTGATTACTGTGAATTCTTGATCGTGTACCGATCAATGCAAAAGTTTGAATGGGTTGTGGACAGTAGATTCGTGTCGATAATCTGTCTTCTAGCCAAATTGCGATGGACTTCTATTTTCTTAGATAATTACATATTGGTTTACCTTCGTCTAAATTCGATCGCGTGCCACCTCGCATGTCGAGAATCTATTAAACAGCCGTCGTTAAGTAATGCGTTCAAAATCACGAGTGTTTGAAACATTTTAGCGTTTTATTACGATCGAAACGGAAATTAAGGGAACGCGCCGCGCCGCGCCGCCTAGAAAAGTATCTCGGCATCTCAGCCGTCTAATCCAGAAAACAACCCATTAACTTTCCGCGTTTGACGCGAGAAGCAAAGCAAAAGCGGTTATCGGCATCGGTTTCCAGCTAGAGTGCTTCCGATCTCTCATTTTTCATTTTCTTCCGGCTTACGAGCGCGTTCCGAGATTGTTGATACATAAAACTTTCGAGTTTGAATGTTCGGGGTACGGGGAGATTGCACAGATTGCACGAGACGATCCTTAATTTAGATAAACGGCGCGGTTATAATTCGTTTTGCTGAAAAGACGGGGCCCCCCGGCGGCGAAATGTTCCACGGTGGTTTCGTTGCGCGCGCAGTAGCGAAGGATAATCCTGGCATCGCGATAAAACGCAGCGAACGATGCCTTCTATCGTTTTTCCTCGTTCGTGTACGCGCTAGTATATTTATTAGCTCTGGGATCTTTTAACCGGACAACAATAGCAAGATAGGAGAAAAGTGAAGAGAACAAAACTGAAAGTCATAATTGTAACTGCGCACTGTGGGACAGGAGCCTCGAAAACCTGGCAAAAAAGTAAAAAAATAAAAATTCTAGAATGTGCGGTTATTGATCATTATATCATAGTCGATAACATGCTTTAATAGATTCTGCAACAAAGAAAGATACTGGAAGGCCAAGTTCATTGTCAGTAGAGTTTAAAGTTGTGTCTTCGCAGAGATTAGCAAATAAATATACATCTACAAATATGTGATGCAATTTACAAATCAAAGTAATGTGATTTAAACATCTATATATGTATAAGTAAAAAATTACATATACAATAGTCACGAAATATTGTAATATGTAGATACAATAGAATTGTTTTTATTCTCCTAAAATAATAGTAAACTATTCATATATTCGTAAGGTTTTAGTTGTGTTCCTAGTGCGATCCAGAACAAACTTTTTTTTTTAAACGTCCAGAATTTATTTGATTTCAATATTCCGAAAGAAAAAGTTGCAACTTTTTTGCACTTTTTGAGAAATTTCATTCTTTTTACGTGCAGTATCAGGCGTGCAGGACGCGAAGAAAGACAATCGGAGAGTCCTATGCAAACGGAGTGTTGTTGCAGAGTGTCCGGGGTGAGGCACGACCGGATTGTAAATACGATTTATAATTGAATAGCCGTAATTCCCCGGGAGGGAAAACGGGAACGCCTCGGCATAAATGCCGAAAGCGCGAAAAAGAATGTCTTGTTCCTAGCCAGCGTCGCGTCGGTCCTCCGGAATGTTCAGCAACTGAAAACGAACAAATGGAATAGGTTCCGACGATTATATCGAGTGTATGTATACCGTTCCGTTCCGTTCCCAGTCCTCTTTCGCCGCTGCCGGGGCCGTAATAAATCCTGCACGAAGTTCCGCGTGTACTGGCCCGGTTGAATTTATGTTCGGCCGAACCGGGTCGATGTGTAATTATTAATCCCAGAAAGCATGAAGTTTCTGGAGCTTCTCTCCGATCCTGTAATATAGACTCGCCAAGATATTGGATTAACGCTCCACATTCGGCTCCTTCTTCTCGCGGCATCACCGTACACGCTAATATATTCTTCATCGATCCGATTAATGTCTGATACCTCCAGACTGCAGATAATTACGGTTTCAGTGGCACAGCACGCCGCCGCCGCCGTCTGCGTGTGTGCAATCGCGTTTTCGCGATCATTCCGACGCGATATGCACGGATCGACCGTTTGGGAAGAGTAATCTTCTGGGGTACTGTGCCAAACCGATGTGTTTCATTGTAATTGGCGATATGCCGTTCGATTGAATCCAGATTTGTGGAGATCGAGCACACGGTCTCTCAGCGGGGATGACGAAAAGATGAAAAGGGAATGTTAACGCTTCGGTTATTCTATCTGATTTATTTGCAATTTAGCTTTTCAACTTGAACCTTGACGAGCAACTACCACGAATAATTCTACAAGGCACAAAATGGAAACTATTTATAATCGTTTCAACTTCAGAGCGCGAAATTAAGTTTTAAATCCGGACAAAGAATTGTCTCACGCACACACACGCGCACAGGACGCGACACCCAGCCAGCTAATGAATACTAATTACCTGCCAATGTTACCTCGGCTAGGCGCGCCCCATTGTGTACCGAAAAAAGAACGATAATTATTCCAGAACCATTTGCTCGGCCAATAAAACGGGACATTCGCCATTGGAAAGTGGGACAAAGTATAAAATCTCCGTCGTTCGAATAACGATGAGCGGCACACGGCCCGAAGACGTGGAAGCGAATCAACTGAAAGTTCGCCGTTCGCGCAGGATCTCTTCAGGACGCTGCCGCGAAGCGTCGGTTCCACGGGAGAAGTCCCTAAAATTGGCGACTCGGTCGGACAAGCGAATCGGGCTCGTTCCAGCGGAACGTAAATACGCGAGAAAGCTGTTCCAGCGGATCGAAATCGATGCGGGGGATCATTTCCCGCCGCGTGGATCTTATTCAACCGAGTCCCACGGTCGAGCGACTATACCCAGCGAACGATAGAGGCAGAGAAAGAGGGGTTGGAAAGAGAGCGATAGAGGGCCGAAGGGAGGGGATAGAGGCTATCTATCCGGGACAGTTAACCCTCCGTCGAGGATCCTGGAAACTTTTCTACCGGAGGGCAATCTTGGTGTAGAGACCGAAAGTCGATCGGGTTCCCGACTTTTCGAGAGTTCCGTCGCCCGGCGTTCGCGTCCATTGAATTAGGGGCGGCGCGGCGCGGCGGAGGGTTCGACGGGCCTTCCTCGTGGGAGGGTTTTAGGGGGTCGGGAATCCTGGGGTGGGATTCGAAGTTACTTCGCTCGGCATGCAAGCACGTAAGGTAATAACGCGAGCGTCGGCGGCAGCAGTTTCGCCACGGTATTGTGGTGACGGGTAAGGTTAGCGGCACGGTATCGGTGCCGGGGCTATGGTGGTGATAGTGGTGTGACGGCGCAGAGTGTTCTCCGCAGAGGAGGTCTCTCCGGCTAACCCACCCCTCCTCCTCCTCCTCCTCCACCACCCCTTTCTATTCTCGGTTCCGCGCGCTGAAACGCTGTGATATTGTAGCTCGTCGCGTCCTCCCGTCATTTTCTTCCTCTTTACACCCTTCGATCTTCCCCCTTTTCTCTTTCAGCCTGTCCCGCCGCCGCACCCGTCCCCGCAACGTGGGGCTCCTCTCGAAAACGCCGGCACGCTTCCTTCCACGCTCCTCTCGGTTCCTCTTTTCGTTTCTCTCCCTGCCCTCTCGCGCACGCGCGCGCGAGCACTTTGTCCGCGTCTGTCGGATTATTGCGGTCACGGAAACACGAGGGTAGGAAGCACCCTTCTGTCTTCGAGCGTCTACCCTTCCGCCCTTTCCGCTCGTACCCGCGCGCTGACATCCGCCTCGGCCCCGGCGCGACGCGGCGCGACGACACCCGTTCGGCTGTCGATACTCTGCCGGTCTCGGTGTCCAATTATTTTCTCTTTTTCGAGCACGTCACCGATTCCATGTCCCTCGGCCCGGCCGGTCGAGCGTTGCGAACGGTTCTACAATCTTTCTTTCCTTTTGTTTCAGGTGAGTGCCCTCTCGACGACCATTCTCTGCCATGGCTGTCTCTAACATCGGGACACAGTGAGTTGGACGATGGTCTGGACTTTGTTTCAGCTATTCCGACCAAGTTGTCTTGGTTAATTGACCCTGAACTGGTATGCCGGGTTCGCTCGTAACTAGTGGCTCTTTTTCCTTGTCCTTTTGTTGCAAATTCTGTCGTAACCCCCGGTATACCAGTAGTTACGTTTCCGAAAGGCATTAAAACGATTAGCGGTTAAAAATGAAGTCGTTCACTCTCGATTTTACGAGATAGCGTGTTCGATACGGAGGAAGAACTGATCAGAAATAAGTCGAGTACTCTGTCCACCTTAGCTAATAAAACTTGTTTATCGAGGCGACGAGTCTGTGCCTCGTTCCAGCTTTTAAAAATTCATCCCGCGGGCTATAATCGTTCAAATTACCCAATAAAATGCGAATTAGCATAGCCATTTACAACCCGAGCGTATCTTATCTAGATACCTTGATCTTTATACTCGATATTCCTTCACGATACGAATACACAGACATTATTATGCGGTAAATTAGTTCTGTACAGTACTCTACAGATTGCCTCACCTAACTGGCACATCGTGGACGTCTTTCTCGCGACTGGTAAATGTGAAATGTCAAACGTGACTTGATGCGACGAGGCAGCGTACACGATTACCAAATATTTTCCTTGACCTTAGTCGTGACTTTCATGCGACCTTGGAGAAAGAGTGGAAAATAATTTTGTCAAATGATAAGTAAAATATCTAGTTACGTGTTCTATGACTAGACAGCAAATCTTCGTACAAATTCGGACTTTTGTGGACTAGAAAATTCCATACGATAACAATACAGTAGGGATCTCATTAATGCTCGTTGCCATACATGTTTTCTCGTATTTCAAAAATATGCAAATACTATAAAAGCATAAGGATAACGCATGCGAGGGTTCGAAGACGTTTCGAACGGTTTCAATCGGCAAGCGTCAGAGAATGCGAATGAAATCAAAGCGGTCCGTGTTTCCTACGTCTGTCCCAGATAACAGATATGTTCGACTTTCCCAAAGATCAGGTTAGTCTCGCGATTAAGATCGCGAACGGCGCGAGAAAGCGATGGGAACGCGAACGAAAGTCACCGGTTGTCTGCTATTACGTCAGGCGCGCGGCATTCGTAAGTGAAGCACGCGAGGGGCCGGGTAATATAGAGATGTTTCGCGGCACATAGTATTATTTCGCACGCACACGTTACACGCCCCCGCGTCGCGAGATTAACAAAGGTCCCTGACGAGCTGCGTTTACGCCCCTGTTCGCTTTCGCCTGGCTTTCTCCTCGTCTTCCCGCGAATCTGTTGTCCATGGGGTCGTTTATCTCCTCCCCCTCCCCCCCGGTTTGTAACGTTCACCACCGTCGAAAAGAAACGGACTGTGTCGAACAAAATCTGACAGGCTCGATGCGACCAATCGTCCCGGCCTTTTTTGGCTGACAGTGACGTACAGGACGATTCGAGCGTTTTTAGTTGGCGAATACGTCATCGTTATGTACCTCTGCTGTCTTTCGAGTCGTACTTGTTTTTGTCCATCGAGTTGCAGCGGCTCAAAAATAATTAAGGGGACTAGGCAAGGTCGAACGAATCTAGCGGGAAATTAATTATCATATAGATGGAGTGGAAGCAGTTGATAGCACGTAAGGCACACTTGTCAAGAGGTTTCGAACGACTCTAAAAGAATCCGAGTGAAAGGTGGCAATGAGAGACACCTGTGTCACGTTCGGAAACGTCCGCCGCGGTTACACCTCGATTCTATAGAACGTGCTCCCGTTTTTGCGACCGATCGTCAACGGCCTTCGATTTCGGATAACCATTAGACCGCGTCCGCAGCATGGTTCTTTCGTCGAGATGAGTGTCCTCCGGGCGGGATAGATCGCGCGCGCTATTTTTCCCTCTTTATTCCCTGTGACGCGACGTCCCGATAGGCGGAGAACAAACGAAAACTCGTGGTACGTGAGCGGAATATATTCGGGGGAGGGGTTCGTGTCGAAAATCACGTTTAGCCGCCCGAGATATCGTCCCGTTCGACGGATATATCGTCGTGTCCCCCCTCCTGCGAACTGTGTACGTGTGTATTCTCATTCATTGGCCGTCTCTCCGTTCCACGATCGTCCTTCGTGGACGATAAGGATCGCGAGGTCTCGACCGCGGATACACGAGAAACCAGCAGGACTGCTAGGATGACGACCGTTAAGGACGAGGACATTGAACCTCGCCTCGCCGCGCCGCGCCGCGCCGCGCCGTGCCGCGAGGAGCAACGAGGAGAGCTCCCCCTATCGTACCCGGCCGAGGTTCTCATTCTTTTCTCTCTCCTAGACCGTGAAACGATTGCTCAATCTTCCCGCCGAACACTCTGGAAACGCGAAACTCGCCGAGGCACACGGTGTACTCCTAGATCGTTGTTGCTATGGCCGCCGATCTTGCTGGTCCTTCGATCCTCGAGACACCATGACCACCGAGCTCGAAAAAATTGTAGATTTTAACATTGATATGTTTTAGGGCTGGGGGTCGTTCCACCAAAAAGTGTGACGCTGAAATAGCCTCACCTCCGCCCCTCCAAAATATATCCATGATTCAATGTTTTTCCATGAAGTGGAGAAAATTTCAGGGTGGGAGGTTTATGACTGCGTCGTCCGCGCCGAACGTAGAAAAGGACAGAGCATGTAAACACGGACCGCGGGGCCGAAGGCGTAAAAATTTGCGTGATGATTTTCTCTGTTCTATCATTTTAGTAGACGGAAAATACTGCATCGATTTTTTTTTAAGTGAAACTTCTTTTGCCGGGTTGTAGCCATTCGCGTCACGGAATTCGCGACACGAAAATGTGTAACGGAAGTGGTGGGGATGGTGAGTAAGGCCAGCGCGTTACCAACACCATCTAGGTGGTGTTGTTGTCGTTACTCGCTTTCGTGTCGCTGGCAGCTGTCCTATATACCCCCACTACTCACTGCTGAGGTTGGGTTGTGTTGGGGACCAAGGCCAGCGCGTGCTATGGCGAAAACACCGGCGGAACGAGCAAAAAAGTTTTGTGATCGAAAACGTGCTAACAAGCCACCTAATCTGCCAGCAAAGTCTAACTGCCAACGCAGCGATCTCAGGATTACCGAGAAAGGAACGCGGATTTGCGAATTGACGCTCAACTATCGATTACTTTTCATTCGATCGATACGCCATACACGGATTTCATTGCACATCGAAGTTGTTCCTGATCTTGTTGCCGGTCCATTAGGATTATTTACCATTTCCAATCTTAATTTACTTCTAAACATTACTAGACTGCAAGAAGTTTAACTTCTGCCGCGCGTGGTTTTCCACGCGTATGTTTTTTTTACAATTCGTGGAGTTATAGGTTCCACTGCTCACGGTGACACGAGCAAATAAATAAATCTACTGACAAAATAGTCGACGCCACATTGTGGTTTCAGCGGTTGGTCACCGATTGAAATTCATATGACGCCACGACGGCGTCAGCGGTCGTTCCGGTGATTATAATGTCACAATCACATCATGTGCAAACATGCGAATACAATATTTCAAGCGTTTGACGAATTAATTCGCGATGTATTCAGTGTGAATTGTTTTAAGTTGCACTACTCGTCTAATTACACAAGTGTACAAATTCCGATCAACTTTTGCACCCTAGCAGATGACAACGATTCTTAACGATAATTTAATGCGTTGACTTTGTCTAAATGCGGGCCGCACTTTAAATAAACATGCAAACCGAATAAAACTTTTTTGTTACACTATGATTCAATATAATTAACTCTCGAGTCTTAATTAACGAGATATTTGTTTATCCTTTCTATCACTTAATTTATATTTAATATTTTCTGTATACAGTAAAAGCTTGATTCTTGTCAAACAGCCGTGTTTTTCATGGACAAGAATCGTGGCCAGAAGTGCTTTTTGATTTATGACTCCGTCTAGATATCGCGCCGAGCGAGACTTCAATAGAAAGCCGAACATAGAGTAGGACACGATTGATTCTTGTCCAACAGCCGTGTATTTTTCATGGACAAGAAGACAAGAATCAAGCCACGAGAAGTGCTTTTGGCTTTATGTGCTGCGTCTAGATACCGCGCCGAGCGAGACTTCAATAGAAAGCCGAACATAGGGAAGGACAGAATGAAATTTGAAGCGTGTCGCCGGCACAATTTAAAGGCCCGCGTGTTCTCACAATGTAATATGCTAGTTAAAAATGCTTTATTTTTCATTATTTTTTTATGGGACTTTCACTGGCTTGTTTCTGGCATTTTTCTGATTAGAACAAGACCAAACACGATATAATTTGGCCCATATTTACTGTACATGTGAAGCATAATTTGTTGGTGTACAACAATTGTCACTTCCAGAAACCGTAGGTTTAAGGGGCGGTTTATAGACCTTAGGTATAAGGGGCCCTTGTGGCAAGGGACAGCGAGGACCGAAGTCAGTCGCACAGAAACGGTCAAACTAAGCGCGTCGTTCCACAGAAGAAATACATTCACTTAAAACACTGTACACGCGTTTTTGTAACTTTCCACACTTTAATAAATTCTAACATAATTTATAATTTATGAAACCACTTAATACAGTTCAAATTATATCGTGTTTGGTGTCATTTTAATCAGAAAAATGCCAGAAATACGGTAGTGAAAGTCCCATAAACAAATAATGAAAATTAAGAGATTTGTAAAATCGTTTCCTCGAGTCAATGTTGTGGTGTTCACACCGATATACCCGAGCCGAATGGGTAGGCTCTGGACAAGAATCGTGTCCACGTTCCGGACAAGAATCAAGCTTTTACTGTACATACATACAACGAGAAACAAAAGTTTGAATAGAAATATAAAATCGCCCGGCGGGCCGCGTTTTGGCCAGGCCTGACCTACAACTTTCGGACTACATATCTGCTTATGGTTGGTTCCTGGTTCCTGCAGGAGAGTCTCATGCGGTATACCAAATTACACGATGCTTTCCGCGTCAGCCATGCTCTTCTTACAGAGATCGGTGGACGATCTTGGCCCGCTTCGCCGGTAACGCGATACGAATTACTGGCGTGCGGCGTGCTGGGGTGTAAAAAAGAAGAAGCTGCCACGGTAGAGAGGTGAGAGAAGAAGAGGTGTGCAGGGTGTGAACGAAGCGAGAAGCTCTGCCCCCGAGGCGCGCGTATCGTGTTCGAGCGCACGCATATCCCGTCCGTGTCTCGTTATTGTGTCGCGTGAACCCCTCGTGACTGTTGTCCGATGGGGTTTCAAGCGCCCCACGAACCATTCGTGCTCCACCCCCCCTCTCTCTCCCCCTCCCTCTTTCTCCGTACCCCGTTGCCTGGCGAGGGTCGTTTCTTCGTCTTCTTCTCGACTCGTCCGCAAACTTGTCCCGGCAACGATCGATGCGCGACAGGTCTCTGTCACGTGCTCGAACATGTAATGCTCGTATCCGTCGGTCGTCGAATGAATTTACGGCGAACGCCGTTACCCTTTACTCCCGTATACGGATGTGTATGGTCAGTCGCATACCGCGAATAGATCGATTAAACGATTTCTTGGTAACTTTTCCAAGCGACGCGACGCGGCGGGCGGGAAGAAGAACCAATCTGACCGGTCTTAATTGCTGCGCCGGGATTAGACGCAGTTACTCTGTTCCGGGACTGTGACTTATTTATCGGAAAGTGCTCCGGGCGGCGACAAATTGCTTTTCTTAGCCTAGCGTTCGGAAGACACAGCGCCGATTAACCGATCGCGATCGCTTATTATTGGGAAGCCGGGAAGGACTAAGCTTTGGGAACAAAAGCGCCTAGAGGCTGTAAAGCCACTGGTACTTTTCGGTTTTGTGAAAAGTTTTTCGATAGCTTGCGAGCGTTTGTTTGCGATACGTGACCGGGACTTTTTTTTTTGTTATTTCTATAATCCAAATTCCAAATTTCTATAATTCAAAGTATTAACTTGTTGGATTAGGTCTTGTTGTAGCGCGTGTGCTACATAGATATTTGTTATTTATTTATAGCAGTGTTGCCCAAACTAAAATTCTTATCCGCTCTATGTAAAATATACATAATTTTTAATATTGAGAAATTGGATTGTTCACTGTAGAAACTTAAATGATTGGTTAAACTCCTGGCGAGTCCATTTTTGAATTGCCCCCCTATGGGGCGTGGCCCCCACGTTGGGAAACACTGATTTATAGCAACTGATGATGATGATGATGATAGACAGCCACTTACAGCTGAAAACTAATAATCCATTGAGCGAAGGTGTGCAAGGACGTCCCAAGCTCGGGTCCTTGAAAACAGCTTTACTTGAAAGCAACAGAACTTTCTTAAACAGCGTGGTAAAGGATGAGACTTTCGTGCCGTCGTCGTCGTCGTCGTCTACGAAAACATCAATTTGTATAAAGATAAGCAGCCTACTTACAGCTGAAAAGAAAACTGTAATAATCGATTGCACGTCGACGACGACGACGACGACGTGGGAAGCCGTGGTCGTTGAAGAGAGGGAAACATCGTTGAATAGACGCGTAACCGGCCTCTCGTCACCGTCGACATGGCGGTGTCCGCGTCTCGGGAAGCCCTCGAGTACTTTGCAAGTAGCTCGAAACTCGACGTCGCGTCGCGTCGCGTCGCTTCGCGTCGGACGGAAAGAGAACCGAAACCTGGAGGGCCACGAGCGGGAAAGCAAGATTAATTAGATGCCGATGACAAAGCGGGAGCGTGTCTTCGCGTTCCGCTCGAGCCGATGTTCACGGGCCGATAAACTTTGAAATTTTGACGACGTTCAAACGGCCGTCAATGGAAGACCTGCTCGTCTTCTTCGGGGCCCAGCAACAATAGCGACAGGGCTATCGATTCGTGGCCGATTCTGCGGGGAAATTCGAACCCTGCTGCCTTATTAAATTTTCTAATCGCTCAACGATGCAATTAGCTCGTTCCCCTTCGACTATGCATTCGATCGTCCCTCCGATATGTATATCGAGTCTTTTGATCGTTGGCAAAGACAATTTTTCTCATACTTTTAGAATCTTGGTAGATTTGTAGCAGCTTGGCTGTTGCCACGCCGCTTCCTTTTCATTAACCCTTTGCGATTGGTCGATTGTGACTCGACATAGCATTTCGTTCTGGCACGTCCTATGTCGAGTGTGGCTCGACATCGCTTTTCGTTCTGGGGTGTCCTATGTCGAGTGTCACTCGACAACGTCTCAATCTTATTCTAATATCCGGAATAGGCCATGCCTTTTGAAACTAAGGGCTTAGTTTTAGTCTTTTCAAACCCATTGTGGCGTACAGTTCGAACTTGTAGCACAACTAGAAAGCATTTTCAAAGTCTAAATTTCCATAAGATAATTTTTTTTTTGTAAACAATATGGCTAGACAACAGAGTCGACGTACAACGGTGCGTAACAATGAATTTGAAAGTGGTGATGCTGATTGTTTCGAGGACATAGAATAACAATTTCAAAGAATGTGTATCAGGGTTTTCCCAGTTTCCCATAAGTACCTGGTACTTACCCTTGCGCGGCCTTGGTAAGGAACTTCGTACCGAAAGGTAGGGATTTCCTCCCCTATTCTCGTAGGACTCTTTTGCCCCCACAAGGACAATATAAATAGCGCCTAAGCTCAGTTGTTTCACCGTCGCACAGACTGGTATTTGTGCTAAAGCCTGGTGTAAAATCGAAATTGTAAATATTTTCATATAGAGCTGTGGTTGCGTCCCAAAATAGATAGATAAGCATGCCGTCATACGTGGTGGACTCCCTATCTGTGGTAACCCAACCAGTCACAGGTGCCTGCACTTAGAACCTAACACTTGTTCGATACGCACGTCTTTTTTCGCAGCATTCCGTTCGAAAGCATCTTTTTGTTGTGATAATTTTTTTGTTAGGAGTGATTTTTGTGGCGAAACTTATGATGGATATTGTTGCACAAGGTATGTACATTATATTCATCATATTTTTACCAATGTTAAAATCTTTTTATACGTGTTTGTACCGATCTACAAGCCTGACTAAAAACTCTTGGATTTTCATTACTTTTCTTGCATATATTAGTGTTTTTAAACATATACAACTCATCGCAACAGCATCAAAGTTACGTGTTGTTAAACTTCAGGATATCTAGAATTACTATACCGCAAAAAAGTTTTCTCAAGTTTTCACATTAAAGAAAAATAAAGCTCCAAATATAGCCCCTCTTTTGTTATTCGGTTAATTTTCTTTTTCGTTTGGTCCAGTTTCTGTGGATTCCGTCAAAAGAAACTGCACGAGCTAGTAAGAGAATGCACAAAGCGACTGTTTGATGAAAAACTGAAAGATTTACAAGAAAAGTTAGTGCCTTAGTTTTACACATGAACACCCATAAATAAAACTTACTATCACTAGTATGTAGATAGAAATGACTTTTTTAATTCATAAACTAACTGTATAACGTAGAAAAAACAAGAAAATATTTTTGGCCAGGTATTTAGCACAAATACCAGTCTGTGCATTCCTGTCAGCTCTCGCGTCTTGTACATTATTCAAAGAATAAATCTCTGTTTGTTAGACTAGGTGAACCTTCACTGTTTTCCAATTTATTCAATCTCCTCGGGTTTAGTGTTAATAAAAATTACGATATTCCTATTTTTTCCCTCAGAGGCGTCGCTGTCATTTCTACCAAGATTTTACATTTAGAAAATGGCGGTAGGAAGTATTTTAAACGTGCAGTAGTTCCAATCAATTTGATCCAACTTCCGAAAATTCTCCGAGGACTCCGAGAGGTATTGAGGTTGCTATTGCATATAGGCGAATAGCTTTCTCGTCTTTCCGTCGGGGATAGACGAGGACGACGCGAGAACTAACGAAATTACTCAGCCTGATACCGGGAGAAACCGGTTTTAGTGGTCGACTCTCACTAGATACACTCGGCCTCCACGTGAACCCACACAGATGATTGTCGATGTGCAGTTTATAGCGCGAATTAGATGGTACATCGTTTAGGTATGCGTGAAACTCACGAGAGGTATCCCGTTCGGGACGGGACGATCAGCTCTCCGTGCTGCTTCCGTGGCCGGATACACGTTGTCGAGAGAATGCGAGTCCTTTGACTTTGACTAAAGTTAATTGTACTGTTTCGTATCAATTTTGGTGCAATAGAATACGAAACTCAATTAGACATTCGATCGAACAAGCCTTTCGACCACTGCTTGTCTTCGCAATTCTGTGAGAATGTTTTGCAGTTTGCCTTTCGTTTAATTTCTGTCTTTGACTTCTATGTAACCTGTTTTAATTAGCAAGCATCATCCATTAACAGTAGCTAAGAACGGCGACAGGACAGTGTACAGATATTCTGTTGTCAGAGACACTTACATAGAACAGCGAACGTCATCGCTGCTATAAATTATTCTCTACTCAGTGGGTGATTTATTCGTTCCTCGATGCCATTTAACAAACTAGCATTATGCCATCGTCACTTAGCAAACTATTATAGTATTTATCTTACTGGCTGTTTGCTTCGGTGTCTCTTACATTCGTGGACAACATTATCGTGCAAATGCAAACAGAATTATCGTTCATAATGCACATTCCGATAATAGTTTCCTTATAGGTTTCAGTCACCGCGATTAGCTAAATATGAACTTTTAGCTAATATTATTATTGATATATGAATATGATTGGCACAACTAAATTTCCAGTTAACGCGGAGACTCCAGATCCCTTTTTTTCTGTCGGGTCGAACAAAAAAGAACGCGTTTTATTGTTCGCAATCAACGTCAAGAAAGCGACGCGACCGAATAATTCCGAAGCCAGTCGGGGGATTCGGTCGAGAACGAATTCGGAACCCTTTTCTCGTTCCCCTAGCCGCGGGAACGGCGAGCTAGCGCGTAACGAGCGTTAATTCCTGACGAATAATGAAGGGCAATGCACAGGGTAACGAGTATTTGCCAGGACAAAGGAACCACTTTTAAATGGCCCCCCTAATGGATTGCCCGCGCCTCACTTTCGACGTCGCGGTGTACTGGCGAGGGTGGATAGCGCCGCTCGCCGATTGCCCCTATAAATATTCCTCGAAGTGGCTGCCATGTTGTTATAGCGAGTCGTCTGGAGTTGAACCCGTGGGCCTACGGGGACAATTTATTGTTTATTGACTTTTTGTCGGAACACGCCTCCGCGGGCAGGTAAAGCTGAAAATATTTTTAAACGCCGATTCAAAATAATAATGATTCTATAGTTAAAATAGTATTTTCTGTATTCTTCGTACGAAACGCTATTTTAAGCACACTCTACGGCGAAACAAAATACAATTTTGTTCTCAAAGTGACGCTGCGCTATTTAAAACGAAACGAACTATGTATTATTTGACGCGGTGTTTCGACTATTTTACGCGGTGGAGTCGATCGCGTTTGCGTCGAATTTCACGCTTGATATCCAATCCATTCGGTCGAATCGGTCATTGGAAACGCGAGTCGAATGGTCAGCTTGTGTTTGGCTGACGGAAAAGTTTACCAGATCTTATTATGGGGACACGAAACAGTTTAAATATACATAAATGGAATTGCGCGTAAAAATCGTCGAAATTATTAACTTGTTAAATTTCACCAAAATTGGAAAGCACACGGTAGAAATTGATCTGCAAGCAAGCCCGGCTAGTCGGAAAACTATCTCGAAAGCAAAACGAAGGAACAAAGAGTTTCCGGTTTCCTGTTCGGGCTAGTTACCGAGCCATTGTGTCGGCGCGAGTATTATAATCGCCTAATCGAATGCAGCAACCTTGGAGCGGCTCCGAAAGAAGGTCTGAGGCGAGCCTGGAGGTATATCTCGGTGGAATGGGGTCGACGAGCGTGCACGTACATACACGTGAAATCGTGCCTTCGTCTACGGGTTCGCGGTCGGACTTTCTACGAGTATTGCTCTCGAGCGTTCTACTAGAAAAAGGTGGTTCGTTAAAATTGCACGGGTCCCGGCATTTTTGTCGTTGAACGGTGGAAAACGACTACTGGACTGTCGCGTGGGTGGACGGGGGTGGTGGGGGCCCCGACGGTTTCCGTTCGAATTTCACTCGTTCGCGGGCCGGACGTGTTTGTTTGAAAAATGTGTCTGCCCGGAACGGGATGGTCTGTAGAATTTTATTTATAATTCAGCGCGCCGCTACGTTGGGCTGAATCGAGCGCCCAATTTCGATCCGTGGCCGGCCCGACCCGGCCCGCAGGAAATATGGGGACGCCATGAAACGTACGCTCGCTGCGGGATAAATTATAGGAATTGTATAACAGAGAGTATACATCGCGAAAATAGAAACTTGTCGAGGGAATATGTACAATTATTCGACAGGTACGGACGCGAGTCGAGAAACTTCAACATTGTGGCAACTTTATTCCGGTTGTTTAAGAAAAAAAGCAAATCTTGAAATCCAGTAGCCCAGACTGGAAAGTTTCTCCGGGAGAATCGACGGGAGTTTCGAAACCGGAGACGAAATTCCAGTCGCGTCGCGAAGGAAATTGAACAAAAAGATTCCGTGGAGATATCAAAGTGGCTGGAAACGATAGAAGTCGATCGAGGGTAGGCGGACAGTCGGCGGGAGGTCGAGCGTTGATTGTATCCCGCCTGTAAATAAGAGTCGACGTAATTGGATTCATGGCCCTGCGCTCGAAGATGTCCGCCCGATGGTTCTCCGGGCTCCTAGAGGGGACCGTTCGCTCTAATTTCACGGGACGAGTGTCCCCCGGGGACGATGAACCGTGAAGCGTCGGACCCCCGAATCTCTGCTTTTCACTTCCGCCCGCGAATCTTGTTTGTGCCTTCCACCGGAAACTCGGAGATTTTCGGCTCCTAACGATGTTTACCTAGAAACTTCGCCCCGTTCGGAGGCGCGCGGCGAACGTTAGCGGACACCGGCTTCCCAAAACGGAACACCGAGGCAATTTAATCGGCAGGAAACTCCCATTCGCTAATTAACCGGACCAATTAGACGCTCGAACCGATATTACTTTGACGGTCCTTCTTTTAGACCGGTACAACGCGCATTTTGCTAAAGCTTTGCACTGATTTCCAGTTTTTTATCCTACCGGATGGATGGTCTGAAATTAAAAATTAACGTTGGTTTATAATCTGCAGAAATGTATACGAGGAAAAATTTTTTAAATGGCTACGATACGAACAGCTCTTTTCCTCAACTTCCTTAACTCGTTTAATCTCGAATATACACCAATAGAATTTTATCAGGATTGAAATGGTGCAAATTAATTTTTTTGTCCATGCAGACCGGAAATCCTCGTTAAAAGGGACGCGAACGTAGTCGACGCGCGTGGTCGCCGCGCAGGCTCGAGCGGAATCCAGGCATAAGAAGCAGAAGAGAGGTCGAATGTTGACTGTGGTATGCACGGAACGAGCACCGGCTGCCGTAGTTTACCGTTATATTTCCGTGAGAGACTCCGGTTCTTCAAGGAAGACCGTCTTTGATCCGCGACCCTCCCCTCTCCCTCCTCCTCTTCCTCCGGCTTCTTTTCCGTCGTCGAGCCACTCGATTATTGCAATTTTCTTTCGGGGATTTCGCGACTTTCAACGGCACGCCGCGCCGCGGGCGGAACACGCGTTACCACGATGAGAAATAACATGTAATTCTTGTTCCGTCTGGCCTAGCCCCGTTTTTCAGAATTCCGTGGGCTCCTGTGGTGGTGGTGGTGGATGGCGCACTCGCGCGGAGCCGTGAATACGAATGAATCGGATGGAATACGAATGGAATCGTGTTGAACCAAGGACATAACTCTGCTCGAAGGAGCGGTTGCATTTATCATCGCACGTTGCTTTCGCTGAATAAATTATACCCGCTGCCTCTTTACTGTCGCTGCGCTCGGCGCGGCTCGGCGCGACGCGCGACGACGCGATTTTAAAGGGAATCGGTCGACGATCTGTTTCGTTGGCTGTCGACCTTGTTAATCGTTTTTTCACTTTTCGTTCAACTGGATTGTTGATTCGATGCCACGCGATTAAAAAGACTTTTCACACTGTTCGAAACGTCGTATTTTCATTCATACATCGTGTTTAGGCGAAAATTTATATTATTCCGAGAAATGGATTTCTTCTTTCATTTTTCAGACGATCAAAACCTTGCTTCGAAATCATCCAATTCAGAAAAGTTTCTGCATTTTGCAGTTCTTCGTCACAAAGGACTGGTAATAAAAAAGGAGATACATTCTCTCGGAACTGAGAAATATTATAATTTATAATTGGCGCATAAAATAATATCACAATTCCTTCCGGAACGTCCAAAGAAACAAATATCTTCTGCATAACGAGCGCACACTTAATTATTACCTTACACTTATTCCGCCTTAATTATTGCGCCGAGACACGTTCCCCTATAAATTCGTGCGTTCTTTATGCACGACTGCGAAGCAATCGTAATGCCAGCGATTGCCATCTTAAAGTAGTATATTTCCGAGTGAAATTTTCTCTAGACCCGATGGAGCCGGTAGCAAGGGGTATTTCGTTTTCGACTGTATCTCGGGGTCGACATTTGTCACGGAAACTCTTATGCCTATGAATATTAATGGGGCGTGCATTTCCGCTCGGTCAAAGGGACTTCTCTCCAACTATTTTTCCTTTTTTTTTTTTTTTATTTTTTTTTAAGCCATCGTGTACACGGTTTCGTGGAGCGACGACCGCGAGGGTACGAACGATGGAACCGTTTGATACCTTTTATCGGATTTTCTTCGACGGTCCCTCCTCCTCGTCTCTGTTTTTCACCGTTTCCTCGTGGCTCCGCCGCGATTCATGAATATTCTAGCGTCGATTACCGTGGAACAGCGTTGCGGGCTCTCTCTACCATTGTCGTTTACCAGAGTATAGCGATGTCGTTGCATCATTCGCGTCACAGTCGTTCGGGCCGGTGCCGTTGCCCGGGCCCGACTTCTCGAAAGCTTCCGCGGAGAAATGTAAAACGTGACTGGTTGCCCGATGAGACCAACAAGATTGTCCCCCGTCGAAAACCGTAGGTAATGAAAACTAGCCTGAAACAGTCGTGTCCCAGCCGTGAAACGTCCGCGCGCCACCGTCGAAATTGCGTTATCGGATATTCGGATCGAACGTCCCGAAAATAAAACTGCAAATTCGACAATCGTTTCGCTGATCGTCTCCGTCGACCGAAATATAATTCGCGAAGAGAAGCACGGTCGATCCTAATGCTCGCGGACGTGTCAAATTCGGCGTGACGTTTAAATCGAAATTGTGCCGTTCGATCGCAACCGGTTCAAAGAAATCGTCCCGTCGAAAAGTCACCGGATCGTCGGAACTTCTCGTAACGAATGCAACTTTATGTATGCACTATTGAAAGGCGACGGCAACTTTCGAAGCTTTCAGGTCCATAAATCATTCCGCGCCGCATCGATCACGTTTCGAGGTCGATATCGAAGAGTTTATTCGCGTATGACGTGGTACACGTGAAATTGAGGGGAGTTCAAGTCAACGTTTGTGCCGGACTCGAATTTGTTTTTTAAATACACTCCTCGGAATTCGGTGATCTTGCGAGTTTTATCTCGGAATAAGAATCGTAAGGTTCGTAATATTTTCTTCAGTGAAGATGTTTGTCCTCGTTTATACACTTCACCGTGTACAATTACTTTATGCGAACGTAACAACTTGACAGGTATTTTAATCACTCAATTTTCTTTGATCTCCCCGGCGTGATTTTAATTAATTCCATCGAACTTGACGCATGCCGAGGAAGTCAGACCTGTAATGATCTTCTGCATCCACGAGCGCGGACAAACGTTCTATTCGTTCGTGATTGCATGTCAATCAAATACATAGATTTCAATGTCTTCAGCCTCGAACTAACTCTCCGATATCCAAAAATGTACACTTTAAAATTATAGAATGTCCCAAAGGTTCGTTTCGTTTTCGATTGACGTGCACGGTGCAAGTTCGAAAGGAATTTCGTTTAGAAACCAAATTGCATGATTAAAGGAAACTTTTGGGACAACCCAATTGTGCACCCGGAGAGGACGTTGACCGAACAAAACTTTGAAAATAGATGCGAACTAAAAAATGTCGGGCAACCGTATGACGTACTGGAAATTTATGGTTCCGACCGAGAGTTTTTATCCGTCGTTAATCAGGAAGATATTTAAGTAAGGAGCGGACAAGATTTACGGGTACGCTAGAGGGTATCGCGACGAGGTATCGGTAGTGAATTCGCAGTTCCTGATGCCGATCTCTTGCCTCGTTTCGCAAAACAAAAAAAGAAGTCCGCGCGTTCTCCACGGTCGAAGCACGGTTCGCCAAACGAGACGGTTTATTTTTTTCTTTTTCTCGCGTAGCGATAAAACCCGTCCGCGCACGTACACCGCACGCGTTTCTGAGTCGACTTATCGCGGGTAACCCGGGCGCACTGATAATATTTAATCTGACCGGGCGAAATCTAATTGGCCGCGTTGCGTGTCCAGTTCCAGTATTCGAAACTTTCACCGCGACAAGGTGAAACACCTCCTTTTCACAGGCTGCGTTATTTTTTACTTCGCCGACGATAAAAGTCACGATTCAACCTGTCGCAAGGAAAATAGAGAAATATCGCTGGAACTCGTACCCGGCTCGCGACACGCCGACTTTATTCTGCACTCGCGAATTCTGATACACACCGGATTAACGAGGGAAACAGATTCGAGACGCGAAACGGAGTCGGAGAATACAGCGATTTATCGACCAGCTGTTTTACCCTTAGCACTCGAATGGCGACTCTGAGCCACCACTGAAAGTTGCTGTGCCATTGTATATTTTTCACACTATTGTTCGTACTTAATAAAGTACTACACATTTACATATTACATGAGATATTATATCAGTTTCATATGCACAACATGAAATGAATTGTACAGTGACTCCCACTAATATTCGGACACTCTTAAAAAAACGATAACTTTTTTAATATTCGACCATACAATTTGGATTTTTTTGAAAAGTTAAAACTATCGGTTTTGTTACGTATCGTGAAAAGAATTTTTGAAAAAATTGCAATTGGTCGGAATTGCAGAAAAAATACTAAAAGTTATGTTTTACAACTTTTTTATATGGGCTCATATTGAAAATATAGAAAACACGTTTCGTAGATCCGTATCAATTAAACATATTCTGAAAATTTCATTAAAATCGGTCAACGTTGCAATGAGCTACAAACGCTTAAAGATCGTAGAAATTGCAATTTTTCACGATTTTCGGCCTCTAACTGCAATAAATTTCAGGATTCATATATCGTTCAATGCCTGTCGTTTTTTCCCACATCAACCGATTTCGATGAAACTTTTACAATGCCTATAATTGACACAGATCTACAAAAGACATTTTTTAAATTTTCAATATACCACATAAAAAAGTTGTAAAATGCAAGTTTTAGTATTTTCTCTACAAATCCGACCAATCGCAATTTTTGAAAACATTTCTTTTCACATCATGTAGTAAATTAATTGCTCTAACTTCTGAAAAAAAGTTCAAATCGTATAGTGCAATATCAAAAAAGTTATCGTTTTTTCGATAACCATTGATATTCGCGTCCGAATATAAATGGGATTCACTGTATATGTAGAATGGATAAATCTTTCGTTTTTGAGTTAAAATAGCTCCGAGTGCAAAGGGTTAACTAGCACGTAATCACAATTGTTCAAGTCGATAGTGAGAAACAGAAATTAAATAAAAATGCATATCCTCTCTTAACCTTCGAGCAACGGACAATTTTTATAGCTGCAAAATTGACAATACTTAGGACCGTTTCCAGCTCAATTATTACATTTATAAAATTTATAACGATATTTCGCGTAGACACATTAGTCTTTCAACAGCTATTCGTTTACTTGAATTGACATAAATTGAGTATTTAAATGACAATTTTTGATGTTCCGGGTTGAAACCAAAAACAGCCCTCGAAGGGTTAACAATTGTAAATATTACAAGGGCCATGAAACGATTTCTCCGCTTGAACTGAAAATATAAAAATCGAGGTTCTCCATCTGAACGAAACTGAAAATGGAAGACCTTGGGTCAGCCACGAGATAATATTCGAAGCGATTTTCTTATGGTGTTCTCCCCTTGAAAACAGAATATCGCGGCCTTGAGGTAGAATCGAGCTCGCGCACGAGAGGGGGCGCGAATTACGAGCGCGTTTGATAGGGCTCCGAGGTGCAGCAGGCCGCCTCTTGTATGACGTAAACGTTATACGAGCGGCTCCTATATAAACTGCACCCGTAGACTTAGCGGTGTAGTTGTCACGGTATATACTGCAGCGCGATATAGTTACCCGCGTAGTTACAACCGGGGATTATCATTGCCGTGGCACGTAATTGCTTCTCGGCCCGTGTACGGTTGCACGCACGGGCTACGAACGCGAGGGATCCTGCGCGCATTATGCACGCGTTGTCAAAGACACGGCGCGACGCGGCGCGGCGCGGCGCGGCGCGGCGCCGCCGTTACCTCGTTGCGACGATATTTCGCGCCGTGCAATCCCTCGTCCCGCGAATCCCGCTGCTTGCATAAACTAATTTCTTGACAATTACCGTCACAGTCGTCTCCGAACGACATTCTTCTTTCGCCTCGTCGCTTCTCGCTTCAAATTGAAATTATTAGCAACAAACGAGAACCAAATGTGCTCGTTAAAGTGTCAAATTTAATACATAATATCGTATAATAATTGCTAGAATTTTCGGAAACTTTTGCGTAAAGATCCGCAGTCCAGCGACAAGATTTCTCCCTGCAGTTTTCATTAAAATGACGAAGTGATTATGATTTTTAAGTTTTTGTTTTTTTAGAAATTACACATAGTACAGGGTGTAGATCTGTGAAGAAAAGTTGCCGCAAAATTCTTCTTGATCTTGAATTTTAAGGTCAAATTTTTTTATTGCATTGTATTCCGCGCATCATGCAATTAAAAGAATATTTAACCTTGAAAAGATGCACAGGCTGTAAAGAAATGGTTGGTCTTGGCTGCCATAGGCGGATTCTACATAATCGGATCGATGAAGATCTGTTAAAAATAGTTGCCGCGAAATTGTCCTTGACCTTGGATTTCAAGGTCAAATATTTTTTAATTGCATGATGCATAGAATACAATGCGATACAAAATTTGACCTTAAAATTCAAGATCAAGGACAGTATTGCGGCAACTTTTTTTAACAGATCTTCATCGATACGAACATGTACAATAAAACCAAACATTTCTTTACACCCTGTACATAAAATCCAGACATTATTTCCACACGACAAGAAATACGATAAAACACGTGCAATGTACCTATACATAATGTAAATTAGTGTCAAAATACTTTTGATTTCCAACGAATCTTGTAGTGTTTTGGTCGTCACGTGGCGTTGATAGGGAGGAACGGATTGAATCAGGGAAAACGAGGGACGGATGGGGCTTAATGATCAGCGATTCCGGTTGTAGCCGAGGAGTTTTCGCAGAGGAAGAGAGAGAGACGCGGAAATTGACCTCGGGACGGATCGCGTTACAGCGATCCAGGGTAGATCGTTACCGCGCGCGTCTCCGTTAAGTAACGATGCCGTATCTTGGGCGGTGGGTGTGTTGCATCGGCCGGTATACTACACGCGGTAGGTACGCTATACTATAGAACCATGTGCGCGGAGTACATGGGCCGATTGCGCATGAAACCATTCACGCGAGGGAAGCAATTCGGTCTTGCGGCAACGTTAAATCGTACACGCGCGGCCTGCCCGATGCCACGGATAACGGAGCCACACGATCATTTCCATTCGAACGAAAAGGAGCGATCACGGGGAAAAAAGAGAAAGTTACGTCTTCCGTGCAGTAACCCCGGCATTATTGCGCGTTGCGCACCGGTTCCAGCATCTTCGAATCATTTCGATGCTTTCGAGCACCACGCCGCGCGCTCGATTGATTCCGGAAAAGAGACGCACGCGCGAAATTGAAGTTCTTTCGATTCGCCTCGAGCGGAGTAGCTTCTAAGTGGCCTGGGAAGCAATCGTAAAATCATAAATACTATCCGATGAAACGACTCGATCGTAATTTACACCGCTATGCGGATAGATGTTGTGATTGAAGAATTTCTGATGAAATAAGATGAAACCTAGATTATCATGAAATATAGATTCGTGCGGTGATTAAGAGCAGTAACAATCCGAGCAATTAAAATCGACTTAACTTGCTCGTGCAGTTTTCGCTGTCTCGCGGAACGAATATGCCTCGTTGCTGATTCGAACCGTGCAAGAAAGCTCGCGTATTCTTTCATTCGAGATCGTGCAAAAAGCGCACGCTTTAAAAAGCAGCGGTATAACAATGCGTACAATTAAAATCAGCTTAAACCTCGCCGTTCGCTTTTTGCAATTTCCCCGAGCGCTTAACGTCTTGTTCTTGATTCGAGGTGTTTTCAAGTCAGTACTCGAGAACCAATGTGTTCCTTTACGCGGGCAATTTCTCGGACTGATAAGGGGGGGAGGGGGGGGGGGTGCGGAGTTTATACAGCCGCGCGATAACGATCCGCGCAATTAAAATCGTCTTAAGCCGCAGGAGTAATTTTTCGCGCAATTCACGGGAGCGAACGTGTGTCGCGTTGGTAATTTAGGGCATAATAAGCCGAACGAGGAAAAATCTGGTACACCGGGTCTTTGACCGTCGGTCCGAAGGAAACAGATATTGCATAAAGCGTTCCTTTTTCTTCACAGCCGAGTGCTGGCTCGTGGATTTCCTCTTGCGTGTCAAATTATTACTCATTACGACCGGTCGTTATTCCCTTATCGAGGATCGTTCGAGGAGAGAAAGAGAAACCTGCGTTTCACCCCTTCCGCTCTGCCGGCATTAATTCCGCCCTTGTCGCGCGGACGCTTATTTCACCTGCTCTCTGGTTACCCAGCTCGTTTCGATTCGATTCGATTCGATCCAATCCAATCCGATCCGATCCGAACGTCGCGTTATCGATGCACAATTCAAGAAGCCTGGCTCCGGTTACTCGGTCGTCGAGAGCCTCGGCTCGGCTCGGCTCGGCTCGCTTTCTCTCATCCACGGATAATTTCCCGTCACGAGCTCGATGCATATTTTATTTGCGAGCCCGGAGCCATGTAAATCGCCAACGATTGCGGCTCTGCATTGTAAACTCGCGCACTCCCATCGTATTCGCGTTTCTTGTCCGTTTTCCGCTCGACTACGGGACGCAATCGTGGATTCCTCGATGCAGACGCGCTTCGAGAATCGCTCGGGCAGTCGATCGTCCCCAGAAAACTTTTACTACCGGCAAGATGGTTAATCAAGGCGAAACACAGAAATTTGTTCCAGGGAAAATCGTGTATTATGCGATATTCCGTAATATGTAAAAATCGGTATTAAGGGGAGAATTTCTTTTTTTCTGGTAAAAAAATGTCGATACTTTAGCATTTTTTAATAAACAGAACTATAACATTAATTAAGTTGAAACTCGATATATGTTTTTATTATACTTTCATTGAGTTATATAAATTTGTTCAGTTCGGTTCACTTAAAAATACAGTTTAAATTGTCCGTGAACGCTCCGCGCAATTGCTTCATTAACGATTGGCACGATTAAAAATAAAGTATTGCACCGATCAACTTGAAATTTTAATTGTATATTAATAAAGAATTCTTTTATCGTTTAACCGTCAGGCAAAACGATAGGTTGTATACTTTGTTTTTAACTATCGAAAATTCGGGAAATTTTTTTAGAAGAATCGAATATTTCCATTAAACAGTCGCCATTTCTCGAAAAATGATTTTCTGTTGTCAATTGTAGATCAAACGATAATTAAATGTCTATAAAATAAAACCTCGTTCGAATTTTTTATTTCGGATGAACTGCAGGGCAGATATATCATGTCAACCGTTAATGAAGCAATTGTGCGGAGCGTCCTAGTTCACGGGTAATTCAAACTGTATTTTTAAGTGAACCGAACTGAACAAAGTATGATAAAAACATATATCAAGTTTCAAATTAATTAATGTTATAGTTTTGTTTATAAAAAAATGTTGAAGTATCGACATTTTTTACCAGAAAAAAAGAAATTCCCCCATTTAGTAGCAGGCATGTACATTAGGGTGGACCTTAGCTATACTTGGTGAAATTTTTTTTGCGAGATTTTTTTCAAGCCCCCCCCCCCCCCCCAAAAAATTGTACTATTGGGTAAGAAAATAATTCCTGTAAAAGTTGAGGTTGATCGGATAATGGGAAGGCGTGCCTCATTGACGTTGAAGTTGCGAAAAACATGAAATATTGTAGGAATGGGAATATTTGAAGGAAAGACTTTTTATTATGACTAAATGTTCTTCTTGTGTCAAAATATTGATTATAATAGTACCAAAATGTAATATTTTCAATATAACAATTAACTAATTATCATATTTTTATAAATATTTATGCTAAATTTTATGTATTTTATTGAAAGTACCAATTCTTTTACTTGTATTCCTATACTAATTTAAAAAGTAGAGAAATTAACGTTCGACATAAATATTTTATATTTAATCAGAGCATAACATTTTTAACGTTTTGCTTCGCGAAAACGGACTTGTTAGCGGGAAGGTGGCAGACAGAAATTAGACAGGCTAATTAATGTGAAATAATCTTAATTCGTACAATGTACACTTGTACTTGAGTGCATGTAAGGAATTATAATGTTTTTGGAGATTTCAAATATTTAACTTGAATTTTAATTATACTCATCACATTGAGCGCGCAGTTACTTCTATTTCAAAACTTCGCGCCTGATTAGGCACGTCTTCCCGACGTCCGATTGATTTAAAACTTTGGATATATCATTTTTTCATAACATAAAACAATATTGGGGCAGGGGGGCGTGCCCAAAATTTTTTGGTCGAAAAATAAGGTCCACCCTAGTATACATCCTTTGTACCAGACAAAGTGCAGCGCGTACCCCATCCAAACTCTTCCCATACACCCCCAGGGGTACGCGTAGTATGTACATACGACACTTTGGGAAATACTGGTCTACGCGAACGTATCGACAGTTTTGCACACGAACGACACGATCGAGAGGTTGTACTCGAGCGGCTCGGCGAGACAAACAACATTTTTACGCGAAGCCAGAAGCCTCGGCCGCGCGGCAACCGATCAATTATAGTCTCCGGACCTCGGTCGTTTATTTGCCTGCCGCTCGGCGGATTTTCATCGTGGCTGAACGGCTGCTCGTCTTCGATCCAGTTTTACCGCGTGTTGTTTTTTTTTCCGGACGCGGACGGTAACCCGACCTGCTCTCGCCGAACACACGCGTACAATTTTCCCCGTTCTATTTAAGTGCATCGCCGCGTTTGCACGCCGCCTACCGTACAGGCCTCTGCCTTCGCTTAACGGTACCGACTTTGCCCATTGTGGATGAAAGGAACGGTGCATCGGAGATCTGCTACCGCGTTGACCCGACTAGCTGCCTTGTCGAAGGCCAATCACCAGTTATATCGGTCGCATCTTTGTCTGGACTCGCGTGAACTTGTCTCTTAGTAACTGATAGCTACCGGTGAATCGTTGGGAAGCTCTGCTGGAATCATACAATCCTTTTTTTAAACAGCAGCCTCTTTTGTAGTGTTCTAGTATTGACTACGTGTATTTATATTTGAATGTTGTTACGGTTATCGATCGTAATTTGTCAAAATCAGAGAAAAATCTTTATGCTCTCGGCGCAAAGGTTCGATCAATTTAAACATATTAAAGCAATTTTGCTAGTTAATTTAAACTTTCAACGTTTCGACCCTTATGTGGGTCATTTTCAAGAAAGAAGAAAACTGCGTCTGAAAATATTTAATTGTATTGTAATGATAACAGAATTGAATATATGATCAAAACATAAAAAATTGGTTTACTCACTTGCTTTAAGAAATTTTAAAACTTAGATTTTAAACGTACACAACACATGTTGTGTCTATGCCGGTAGAACGAGCTACACTGGCAGAGACCTGAGATTGACAGCAACAAGAACCAGCGAGAATCGAAACCAATAGGAGTCAATAGATCGAAAACCGAACTAATCGATATTTGGCGGCAAATTCAAAAAACCGTAAGACCTTTCACTATATAGCCATTGACAATTATATACACCGAAAAGTGTAAATATGAAATTAAATCAACATTAATGGAGACCGATAGGATGAAGCCGTTAATTCAGTTGACAGATAGTAGGATATAAGATGTTGATAGGAAAGAGAATTTATATTTGACTCTGAAATACGTTTTCATCGATCGTGTCTGATATTTAAGGGGGTCATCCCATGTGAGAGTTACTTTTTCTTGCTTTCTTTAGGAATTTTTCTTGAAGGACCCTTAAAACATACAATGTTGAAATTTTTACCACACATTTACTGACATTTTAACTGTCTCTCAGAATTTTTCCAAACCAAAATAACGAGTTGGATCGACTTTACACCGTTTGGAAGACACTTATATGTAAAAAAAAGTAGGTTGATGGCGACCATGATTCCGGAAGTTTCGATCATCTGGTATCAAAAAATCAAATGGCATTTTAGTTTGTAGACCTGCGGCTATCGCCGGTACCAAAAGAATATAAAAATATCGAAAATTGAATTTTTGGCACGGTTTTAAACGTTAAGTTCCAAGTTTCGTCATTTTTTTTCGTCTTTTCAACTTAAAAAAAAACTATAGCAGATATCAGAAATATTTTGGTGCGGGCGAGAACTATAGATGTGCTGACTATACCATAAAAATTTGAGCGAAATCCGTTCAGTAGTTTTTCAGATATCATGGTCGCCAATATGAAAAATACAGTTTGAGAAAAACGCGTTTAAAGATTCAAGTACGATTTACACAAGGAAAATATGAACTCAACATTAGTCTGCTATGTGTTGAGAAATTATCTTGGCTCGATGCTCCGAAGTGCACGTTAATTCGAATGCACTTTTTCCAGCACAAATTAATGTCCAGCTGATTGATATTTCACTGGTTATTTATTAATACTTTAATCGTAATGAGGCAAACAAATGCTCCGTTCTACGTTTATAACAGTCGAACGACTTCGAATATCGAAATATCCTTTTACCTGCATATTCTAGGAATGTTATAGAAGCAATTTGTGCAAAAAACAATTTTCCGATTTTTTGGGTCTGTCACATGGGATGACCCCCTTAAACGAACTTGAAATATCTCCAGATTATTTTTTTCCTATAGTACGTTCTCGTTTCTCGAAGGATTTGTGTAAATTGCAATCGATTATAACCTGATAGTTGTCGTTTACATATTGATTTCTCGTCCCCGAGCATTATGTTAAATATACTTGCGCTAACTAACTGCGGCGTGGGCGATAGCGGAGTTAAGATTAGGAGGATTTGATCGTGGCTTAAGCAGAATCCCGGGCTAGCGTAGCCAATTAGCTGTTCGTTGATCTGGGATGATGTGATAGCAGAGAAAGCGTCTTCTATAATCCTCGGGGAACAAAAATAAAACAGTATTCTACCAGAAACTTTACAATTACACGATATCTCTGGATTATTAAACAAGTCACAATCGGGTCTCGCGAAATTATAATAGCTTGATGGAGCTTTGTTTAGCCAAGCAATTTTCCGCTTCTCGTTACAAAACACGTTACAGAAAGACTAGCCGGGATAATGTGAAAATTCGAGTCACGTCATAAACACTCTTCAGAAAGCGGAGGTTTCAAAGATAAAGGAGAATGGACAGGTTCTGTAAATGTTGAAACGTGTTTCGTAAATGAGAAACAAGATGAATCTATTATCATACAGAAGAACGATCGGTTCATTTCAGTGTGTTTATAAAATCGTTGTTTGTTTGTTCATGGGGTCGTCCTTCAAGTATCCTGCCCGAGTGATCCTCGCTTGACGAGTTTCTATCAAACTGTAAATACGTGTTTTGCTTGTGCCTTTCTCGCTTCTGAATAAACTTTGTTGACACACACAAAATAATCTAATAGTCGAGAGTTCGGCAAAATTTTCATCTAAATAAAAATTTCAAATAACGAATAAAGAATTAAAAAATTTTTATTCATTATTCGATGGTTCGCGTTTATTAGAGTTGGCAGTAGTTGTGGAAAGATTTATTCGAAGCTTCCGAATAAAAGATACAGATAAAAGATGAAAAAATTATTCGAAGTTGGAATAAAGCCACTTCGTATAAAAAAAAATTATCTTTATTCGTTGGATAAATTCTCGTAGAATAATTCTCATCGAATAATGAATAAAAATTATTTTACGTTTTATTCGTTATTCGAAATTTTTCTTTAGATGAAAATTTCGCCCAACTCTGCTAATAGTATACCGATTCGAAAGAAACCTCGGAACCGGCTGTTTCGCGCCGAAGATAATTCATAGATCCGTTTCAACGTTAATGGAATACCGGATGGCGCGGATTCAGAGAGTCCCAGGCAAAATCGTCGAATATTTAGTGTCTCATTGTATTCTAAATATAGCGTCGCGAACTATCGTTTTCGCCGAACAAAGGGCGAATTATTCAGCCGGCCCGGACGGGGTATCATCGGATCGCGCCAGTTGCCTTCAGATTTTCACCGGAACATTTCCTACACGGTTCTAATCTCTTCCTACACGAGATTCCGTGTACCTCCGGGGCACGGTATAATTCCCCGTGTACTCCAGTGACGCGAGCAACCTGCGCGCACACACGCAATCGCATCCTTGGATTCGACTGTGCGCGAGATGCACTTGGCGCATACACGTAGATCTGTCCGACGCGACCCTACGCGACGTACACGCGTCACTCGGCCCGAGCGCGTAGATGCTATTTATGCGCGCATCTATGCTAACGAACCGCAAAACGGGATCGTGGCGACGTTACGGGACGCGCGACGACAATCTGCGAGCCCATTGTCCCTGACGGGCCCGAGACGTCTCGATTCTTGCCACCAGAATCAACCCAGATGTCTTCGGGCGATCTCGCACACTTGGCACGCTCGGTCCCTTGCAGAAAATCGTTCGATCATTCATTTTACAATCCACGAAATCGTTACTTTATCCACCGCGTCATTAAGCACCGTTTCAATTGCGCGTCGTTTCTCGTCCGGTACCTTTATTTCACTATTGTTCACTACAAACTTGCAGAATTCATCATGAATCTGTAAAATCGGTTGGTCAATTTTAACCCTTAGCACTCGGATGCCATTCCTAAAAATATTGTTCACATTATTATTTTTGTTCGTATTTAATAAACTACTAGACATTTACATATTACATGAGATATCATATGAGTTTCATATGCAAAATATGAAAAGAAAATTATATAGAATGGAAAAATCTTTCGTTTTTAGTTAAAATAGCTGCGAGTGCAAAGGGTTAATCCATCCTTTTCAGAGAAAAAAATTGTAGTCTACAAAACAGGGGTTGAAAACAGTTATGATATCGATTCCGGTTCTTGAAACCGAAAAGGTCTTATAACTGTTACAAAGTACATACATATATTGGTTCTGACTTATATCGGTTACGGTTCCGGTTCTTCAGAACCGAAATTATGTATATCGGTTCCATAACTGTTATTTTTCGGTTCTGGGTTTCGGTTATGGGTATCTGGGTTACGACTCTATCGCACGTTTTCTGATGAACCTCTTCTCACGAAGGGCAGTTCTTTAGTTGTTTATACATATTTATGTGTGATAGATAGACAAAAAAAACTCGTGTGGCCATAGCCGCAGTTTGTCAATAATACAAATTATTACAAAGTATTATTAAATATAGAATATGTATATAATGTCCTTTATCCTTCATTAGATAGGTTAGGATTGACAAATTAACCCAACTATACATATTTCGTTGCTCTGAAAACAATGATTTTTATTTTATTATTATACACCTCTTATTTACACTATTTACAGTTTACAACATCCTTACCTGAAAACAAAGAAACGACATTTAAAGTTACTATCTAAGATGTCAATTCCTCCTTTATAATGCTTTCTGTAATTCCATCTAATCTTATTCTCCTTTCTCCCTCTATCGGGTAAGACCGTCACTACTTTACCTGCGGCCAAATCCAAGTCTAAAGAAATGTATTTTCTTTACATGTATAACCAAAATGCATAACCGAAAAACATATGACGGTTATAGAACCGATATACATACGTCAGAACCGATATACGTCAGAACCGATATACCTTGTAACAGTTATGAGACTTTTTCGGTTCTCCATAAATGTTTCAGTCAGAACCGATAAATAACACTGTGAAACAGTTATTTTCGAAACCTTTTCAATCCCTGAAAATATTTCAAAATCGTTTAAATCACCGAGGTGGTCGATGCTCTGCAAAGTTACTCGTTTATTCGGAAAAAAGAGATATCGTAACAGCAGATATTTACGTCAACGCGGAACGAGAGGTTCGCTTTTTACCAAACACTTTTATCGGAAAGATTCGCCGGTACTGTTTGTCTTACACGTTTCGCGCCAGGCGAAATTGTCCGAACACATTGTGTACAATGGCTCGACCAAACTGTTCTTCGTTCCCTGAAAATATTGGTCGCGTGGATGCAGAGGGTTTTGCGCGGGTGTGTTTCGGGGGTGTGTTTCGGGGGTGCGTTGCGGACGATAGAAATTGAAACGTCGCGCGGAAATTGAACGGGCCGGTGCGGTGCGGCGTGTTGGTCGGCTCGCTCGCGGAAATGGGAACGTAGCTCGTAAACGCCGAACCCCAGCAAATCCACCGGGCGATTTTTCGTTCGCGACGTTACCGAACGCTTAACGTTTCCCGTCGCGCGGAGGCTCTCGAGCCTCGTTCCGTGCGAAGATATTTCCGCTCGAATGGTCGATACTCCCTCCCGCACAATGCGTGGAAGGTGAAACGCGAGGGGATCGTGGGCTCGATCGTGTCGGCTGTCTCGAGCCACGTCGTCAACTCTTTCGCTCATAAAAATGCAGCCTTAGTGCCGTTGCGAGTGATCGATAGCGCCGACGGAAGTTCCCCGTTGCGACCGTCCGCGAGAAACGCTCGCAATCCGCCATCTGGAGTGATTAGGCCAACGGTTGACGCGTTAAGCTCCACATGTCAACTCAAAAAATATCATTTCCTATTCTAGAACTCGTAATTTTGGTTTATTTTAACCAGTGGCGAAACTACAATACCGCAAGACCCTGCTACGCGAGGGTGGCTCAAAATTTTTGTATTTTATTATCTTGCAATTTTACTAAAATTATCCCTAATTTAAATTAAATTAAAAGTACACTGACAAAAAAGATAACATACTTTTTGCGTTTATTGAACAAAATTTCAGTTCTATAAAAATATCGAAAGAAAAAAGGGGGCCCAAAATTATATTCTGCGGGGTCGAAAATTTGTAGTTCCGCCACTGATTTGAACGAATAAAAATGAATTTTTGGACCAGGTCAAAACTTGACGTCACCCACGCGCAACCGACACTGGCACTTAACGCGTTAATTCTTCCGCCGCGATGGCCGATACGGCTGTGGGAACGCGAGGTTATGGCACAACGCGTAAAACACTCGTAAAAGTACTGTTTGCCGGACTGGAAGGTGGTAAACGCGTTTGAAGACGGTTTACGATTTTTGTCTCAACTTTGCTGCACTGTAAATTCCCCTTGCCTTTGCCATTTTCGTTCTCTTGTTTCGAGAAATTGTAATATCGCGGCGCTCTTCGAGATGGAGATGTTTATTGCATAGCTCTTCATCTATTAATAATTTAACAGTACCGTGGAGCTCTGCGGATGTAGATGTTTGACGTTGTACGATTAAGATTGGTACTGTTTGTCAACACAAATGTAAACATTACTGTGTTAGCTTTTGGAAAGTCAGTTGTATTTTTGTCCGTGCTAATGTTTACGGATGCTTCGGTGTAACGATGTTTGTGTTTTGGTAGCTTGTTGAGTTTTGGTGATGCTCGTATGCTCTGCTAGGATTTGTAAATATTTACTATTACATACATGGTAAGGTTTGAAGCTGTTTCATCGTGCTTGGGAAATCTAGAATGTTTCAGAAATTAGTAATCAACAATATTTTATACTTTTATACTACATTAAAAATTAAACAAAAATTCCTTCTAGTTATAATTTCTCTTGAATACAGTTTGTAGTTCGCAGTTAGCTGGCTACTAATTAGTAGATCTTATTTAAACGCTCCCTAGCAGAATTTCTTTTCTACGTAAGACAGAGGGACATCGCATTTTCGCGTAAATTCACCGGTGTTTCAAAGACACGGATAAAACTTCGCTAAACGCACGAAGCCATTCACACTGGAAGCGCCTATCAAACCGTACAGACTTTCATACCGTGTTGAGGCTCGAAAGAGCAATTAGTCGGGCGGCTACTAAATCCCAGACTAAAACCAAACCATTGAATGTTAATCAGAGTTTAGTCGGGCGCTTAAAAAGCAAACTTTCATCAACTACGTGGTCCGTAATAAGAACCGCTTCAGCGGTCAATGTTGTCATTGATCCGATGCACATTCTAGGTAGAATATCGTATTTCGCATGCACCTTGAAAGAAAGTCAGAACTCTTGGGTAGACTTTAGAATTCCATCGAATGAAGTCCCTGTGAAAAACTTCTTTCAAATCACTTTCCAAACTTTCTCGTGTTGCGGAAACCGCTTGGAGGGGTGTTCAATCCGAAATTTTGAAGAACTCAATTTGAGTGTCGTAAATTGATTCCACTAACAGCTGTGGAGCTGGTTTAAGTTTGTCGACGTTGTAAAGCTTTTGTGTGCGGAGAAGACCCGACGCTTTACAGGTGTCTTTCTTCGAAATATTATAAAGCTCAAAAAAATATTATAAATTTCGAAGTTGATACCTGGCCATTATGGTGGCCAGCGCGACCGTCTAAAGCAGTGATGGGCATTTTTGTCTGCCGCAGTCCAGAACAGTGTCGCCAGATGAGTCCGAATTCGGACTCATTTACTCCCCTACTTTTCCCCTTCCACTATTCCATTCCAACACCACGTCCCACTCAATCCCCGTCGCGCACGCGCAACGTGTCACATATTACGTCTCTGGCCATCAGAGAGGGGGTACCTGTATTCCCCTCGATTTTCTCGACCTGGCGACACTGGTCCAGAACAGTGTCGCCAGAAAGGCTCCCAAACGGGCGCAGTAGGGGAGTACAGCTACCCTCTCTCCGATGACCGTGGCACGTTGCGCTTGCGCGACTCTCCCAGTCGCCCCATTAAATCCCCGTCGCGCACGCGCAACGTGCCACGGTCATCGGAGAGAGGGTACCTGTACTCCCCTGAGCTCACAAAATCTGGCGACACTGGTCCAGAAGGATCCGCGGAGCTTCCCCCACCAACCACTCCTCGTGCTTTCCAGTGCCTTCGTTTTCCCCCTCCATAGCCGACTAGATTGGTGGGAGAAGCAGGCAACTCAGGGGCCCCTACTGTGCCCATCGCTGGTCTAAAGGTTAAAAGGTGTGCAAGTTCTGTAAATGCCGCAAGAGTCTCGTTGCTGTCCACCTGTCGCTATCGCGATCGCAGGTGAGACATCGGCGTGACCTTCGGACATGGCGGTCGAGAGCAGGTTGCAGGTTGCGGATCGATGGCGGGTGGATGTCGGTCGATCGGCGAAATCGAGCTCGAAACGGCGGACCGTTAATGAGAGACGGTGAATCGAGGGAATGTGTCGCAAGTGGCAAACTGTTGAGGGGCCTGTGTCGGCTGAAGGAAGGTGGGGTGGGAGAAGCATAGAGTCGTCCTTGGCGCGGTAACGACGAGCATTATATTCAAACGAGCTCTTCCCGCTGGTTAAACTCGCCTCGCTACGACGCGACGCGCGGCCAGTGATCCGCTCCAACCACGGCCAGACGGAAAGGGAGAACGAAAGCGAATGGGATGGAGGAGGAACGAGCGAGGATCTGCGGATAGAAGAGGAGGGAGAGAAGAGAGAGAGAGAGAGAGAGCTGGAGAATGCCTGGGGAGGAAAGAGGAACGGGAGAAAGATGGAAGAGGCAGCGAGGGGAGAGGATATCTGTGGGAACTCGAGGATAACCGGGAACTCTGGCTCCTAGCTTTCCGGGAAACGCAGCGGCGCTTAATTGGTTTCTGCTCTCGAGACTCGCCAGTCGAATGCGCTTCCTACCAGGAACACCTTGATAGGAATCTCGCTGGGCGCGGCATGAAAGCTTTCCAGTTACCGATCTTTTGTTCCGTGACCTTTACGCCCGTGTCCGGAGTCCGGACCGGGACCGCCCATCACGGACCAGTTTGTTTTCAAAAGCGTCGTCCGCGGAACTTTTGAGAGGATTATGGACGTCTGCGAGCTCTTTCGCGGTGAATGCGGAAAGGTCGTTTGACGGGTTGCTTCTTGATATCGGGCTACCTCCCGGCAACCGTTCAAAGCGATCAAATATTTATGATGGAGTTTCTGGGGTTGTTACACCGGGCTTTCAAATTTCACGTTACTCGGACGAGAAGAGGGTCATTGAAACAATTAAAACATTCTCTAGACACCTTTTGAATCGAAATGTTTAAAAACCTGTAGAAATTGTGCAAAACAGAAGCCGAATAGAAATTGCATTAAATTGCGCTTACTTATTTTCGTCATAAATTCGTAGTACACACATACACCGATGACTCGCTTGGTTAAAAATCGAATCGTAAACATAGCCACAAATTCTTGACTTCCCAAGCTCGACTGCGCGTCTCCAAGATTTGTAACGATCTAAGAAAAGCGATCGCTGCATTGTTCGAGCGCGCGGTGACGTCCGAAGGATCGAATCGTAGAATTCGTTCTACTTTCGCGATGAATGGAGCAGCAAAAGGAAGCCAAGGTCCCGTCATTACCTTCAATTACGATCAAAACGAATCACGATTGTTGCGGCGCAGCTGCAACGTTGTAATCGCCGGTGCATCGGCTTTCGTGCGTTGCACCTGCGTGCTGCGCTAGACCAGCGTGCCTCCTTAGTGGGTCGCCGGTCTACGATCGATATATTCACCTTGTTCAGACGCTGAATTCGCCCCAGTGACCTAGCGTCGTTTGCCAAGTGGGAGGATGCACTTTCTCTGGAAACCGTGTGCACCGGTTTACGGTTCCGACGATCGATCCTACGAAACTTTATAACGATCTTTTACGATCCGGCCATATATACCGTCGACTGGGATTTTTATAATCTTTTGAAACGGATATACTTCGGCACATAAAATACTGATTTTTTGTGCTGCGGAAAGTTGAAATTTCCAGACGATTTTTTCGAGCTAGGTATAAAATGGTTGATAAGCGGTAAATTGATCGGTATCAAACTAAATGTTCGAGAACTAAAAGCTGATTGCGAATTATTTTTACAATTGCTATTATAAAACGGTTGATGTTACGAGTAACGTCAATAATTGTTTCATTAAAGTGTGGAGGAAAAGTGGGTAAACGAAGATCGAAAGAATTTCTCGTGTAACTATTTCCGTAGCATGAAGCTATTCATTTTCACGTACAAAAATATTCCTTGTCACCGGCTGACAGTTTTGCCTCGCTCCCCATACGCGAAGATCGTTTTCGCCGTGACTAAGAGAGTCGTAAACTGTCCCAAGTTTCGTTCATTACAAAATGAAATTGTCATGAAATCTCTCTCTCTGGCACATTCCTCTAAGTAAATCTGAGGCAACTTCGGAGCACTGTTACCGCGGTGATGAAATTCCACCTGCAGTTCGCCAACTATCTCTCATCCGCCGAAAGAACCATCTGTCTCGCTACTCGAGTGAATTATACCTGTCCCAATTTATTAACATTTTATCGTATCTTTTACGAATTCGATTATTTACCATCGACTAGCTCTCGAGCACGAGCAACAAACACGCGTCCAAACTATTCTGGTTCGTTTCGTTGGCTCGGCACCTACAGGGTGATTTAAAAACAGTATCCGTATATTTAACAAATAAACGTTTTAGACATTTGACAAAATTTTTAAGAAATTGAGTGCATTAGAAATGATCTCCAAATAATATTTCGTACGTTGGAATGAATTCGATGTCTTTCATTCAAATCATAAATTTGAAATATTTATTCTGAATGTATTCATAATTATTTATCCACTGATAAATATTTATCATGGATAATACGGGAAAAGAGCATCGTTAAGCAAAAATATTCAGTTTCCGATTGCTACTTAAAATGAAGGTTGGATTTAACATGGAACGATATTCGTACGTGCGCGCGCGCGTGTCGCAATTAAAACGGTGCGAAATCTCGAATAACACGGTCAGGTAATTTGCATGGCATTGCGAACCGGGCAGATTTACAGCTCGGTACTTCTGCCGTTGCCAGAGAGTATGCTGATGTTTAGGATACCGACGAGCAACGTTACATCACACCGGACTAACTTTGTAAACCAATCGATCGAGCGTCCGGGGGGCACGATTGATCTCGGAGTCGATGCACGTTCGCAAATTTACTGGAGGATGCGCGCGGCCAAATCGGCCGCCTGTTCTCTTATTACCCGCAATTACACCGTATCCGCAAACAGACGGTGGAACCGCGTTTACAGGCGGAGTAGTTGCCCATTAAAACACCGCTCCGCTCGAAGCGGGCCGGTACTGCTGCTCGCTTAAAAATGGAATCGCCGCTGACATTTCCCAAAAATACAGTTATTTGTCTATGCGTATTCCACTACATTCTACTAATATTAACAATATTTTTTTTATTGCAAGCTCGTTCACTTGTCACTTGCTATTCTCGCTAATAAAAAGAACAGTATGGTCAACCACGCTCGTACAAGCGTCGGAAAACAAGCGCTCTCGTGTTTACATTCTGTTGGTTTTGGGAAGCAAGGGTAACTATTAAATAAAAATGCAAATATACTTTCTTAACTGAATTTATACGATGTTCTCTCAACTCAAGCTATGCTTCGACTGAACGAGTTCGGTTGTCCATCGAAACAGTTGAAAACCGAGTCGTTCATGTCAGCATACGAATTCAAAGGGCCGCGGCTCTATCTTTGATTCCATATACATATAAAAAGGTACCGCAAGGTACAGTGAACGTATATACAGTGCCGGATTAAGCCAGCGCGGGGCCCATAGCAAATGTTATGACGGGGCCCCACGCTTACACAGACACAATGAATGACCTATTTTTTTTTTTGTTATAGCAAAAAATATTTGTGCCCCCTGGCATCATTTTTCCAGATCTTCTTTATTAATCTATTCTATACAGTAATTATTAATTCAAGGTATGATTTCTCACCGCGGAAGTCATGCTTTTTATCGAGAAATAAACATTGAAACAAAATATTAAATAGAGTCGTCAAGCTCCTTAGAAGAAGAAAGGCAATTTTATTGGAGAAAAAACATCATTTCTGAAATGCTCGACTTCGAGATTCGTTTTCTGTAAAACTTTTTATTCAATTTCATAGATATTTTATTTTTGAGATAAATGGACATTTAGAAACAAGAATCCGTTCAGTAGAATCTAAAAGTTGATTTTTGGCCGAACGTTACAAAATTTTACAAGCTAAACATTTTTTGCTCAAGCCGCGGAGCCCCCAGAAACGCGGGGCCCGCAGCATTTGCTACTTCTGCTACGGGGCTTAATCCGGCCCTGTGCACATACAGTTCTCGGAACAATATTAATTTATGTAAAATGAATATATCAATACATTCCCCTACTGTGTAACCACAGTAAACGCTTGATTCTTGTCCAACAGCCGTGTTTTTCATGGACAAGAATCGTGCACCAGAAGTGCTTTTTGATTTATGACTGCGTCTAGATATCGCGCCGACCGCGCCGAGCGAGACTTCAATAGAGAGCCGAACATAGAGAAGGACAGAATGAAATACGGTTCGCGTGACTGTCCGCGTCTCTTTCTTTCCGATGTGCTGTCCTTCCTTGCGACCGAAACTTTCACCGTCGATTAAACCACTAAATACAGTTCAAATTATATCGTGTTTGGTGTCATTTTAATCAGAAAAATGCCAGAAATAAGGTAGTGAAAGTCCCATAAACAAATAATGAAAATTAACAGATTTGTAAAATCGTTTTATAGGCAGTGGAGTGGGTAGACACTGGACAAGAATCGTGCCCTCGCTCCGGACAAGAATCAAGCGTTTACTGTATTGTGAGTAAGAGAGAACAACTCTATCGCACGTTCTCCGATGAACCTATGCTCACCTCGCCAAGAGCAGCTCTTCAGTTATGAGACCTTTTCGGTTCTCCATAACTGTTTCAAGAACCGGAATCGATTGTAACTGTTTTCAACCCTAGCCGACAATCGTCTGTCCAAACGAGAGTCGGTGGACTTTCGCGGGTCGTTGATCGGCCCGCAAACCGGTACCAAATTACAATGTAACTGGGCGCGGCGCGGCGTCTCGCGGTAAACCGCAGCTACACGCCGAGCCATCCCGGAAGCGTGGACGCGTCTGCTCGCACGCGGAATCGTCCCGACACGCTCGTCCGTGTCTTGGGCCCGTGCCCGACCGAGAGTGTGCCGCCCACCAAGAACGAAGAAGCAATTCCGAGGATGAGACGAGGCAGGCTTTCGATCGTTGCCGGACCCGTTCGCGACGATCGTCCCGAAGGACACAGGCCTTGTTGAACCGCTTCGACAACAAGGTCTTGCCGAGCTGCGGTTAAGAACGCGACGCCCCGGAAGGAGGATCGCTGTCGCGTGCAACGAGACCGCCCGCGCCCGCTTCCGCATTGCGCAGTGCGGATATTTCAGACGGTACTCCACTCTCGCTGTCTCTCTCTCCCTCTGTGGTTTATCCGATTGCACGGGTATCGGCATCGTGAAAAGAATCGATTGGTCGGAATGGGCACCGGACGCTCGCTGCTGAATCTTTGATGCGAGATGAGCAAATCTGGAAGCGGATCGTCCGTCCGTTCACGGAGCTCCTCGAGAGCTGGTCTCTGGAGTAGAGTCTCGGGACATAAAGTGGGGAACTTGTGAGAACGGTTCTCGCTCTTCTGCCTCGACCACGGTGTCCGTGAAGAGCGAACTGTCATCGGTTTCTCAAAAATCTTCCTGAAAATTGATTGCACGAACGGACCTACGACACATGCTTCATCCGCAAATTTAACATTAGTGTTGTATACCCGATAACCCTACGCCCTAGTCAAACGCCAAAGCATCATGATAACCATGCCATAGACAAGTAAGCCAAAACACTTGAATTATCAGGATCAAACAGACCCTTAGACTTTGTCTCTTTCGCGTCATCCTTTCTACAACAAACCTTTTCTACTTCCTTCCACATTTTCCTCTCAAAAACTACATATATATATATAGCAGCCCGTCGAAACAGATTCAGAGTTTCTTCTTGCATACTCCAGTGCAGAAGGTCACATCGTTGTATCTTAAACTCGCCACCGTGTATATTCTTAAATAAAACTCTTCTCGATTTTATTATAAATTGTTGCACTCGATTCCCAAACCCGGAATCCAACACTAGGCGTACAGCCGAATACAGTAACGAATCTAATTACATTCCCATACAAGTTCGCATATCCTCGCTATCATCTTCCATTTTCATCGGCGAAGTTTCCAGAACGCCAGCCAGACGACATTTATCTCCAAAGAACAAGTAGCTTGGGAAGTTTGCGCGATACAGGGAAAATTGGCCGTTCAAGGTCAGCCTCCCTTTACCCATCATTCGAGGCACGCCTCCGCCAGCACGTTACGCTAGTTTGGCCCGGGATCTCTCAGCGTAATAGCCCGGAGCGAAGAGGCGAGCCAAGTGGGCGGCACGGTGGGAGTGGTTACAAATATTGACCTTGACCCGGGAATATTTTCCGATGGGAATAGGCCTGGCCGCAGCTTTAAAGCTGGCCCCGATACTGGATGATGGGTAACATGATCGGGGAGAAATGGGTCAAACGTGTTTTGTTTATATTCTGTTCGCGCGGGAATATCTTCCACGACTTTTAACGGGCATCGTTTATGATGCAGCCTGTATATCACGGAGACGTTCCTAATAACTCGCGCGGACGCACGAATGGACTATAAACGCGCGAGGAATTTACGTGTTCGGCTCGGTTTGTAGGGAAACGGGTCGATCCGGGACACGCCGCCGCGTCGGGGTGGTTCGTGCGTTCTGACGTCTTTTCGTGGACACCCAGTTTTTCTTTTTCCGTCTGATGATTTACAAGTGACCTGGAAGCTTGTTCTCGCGTCTTGGAGAAAATTGTGTCTGTCGGAGATAGATGCCAGGATTTTCTTCGATTTTCTTAATCCCAAAATAATCGGGTGGCGTCCCCGATCTCTCAGACTTTTTCTAGGGGTTACATTAAAAAGAAATCGTTAGTTTGCGTCACGAGCTCTTAGCGTTCCTTTATTTTCAAACAGGAAATACATAATCGAATCAGTCTTCAAATGTGTATTCCTCTCGTCGTTGCAATTGATTTCTACCATGTAATATTTAATTCTAGATTCAATCGTATCTTTGTACCCGAGCTTTCATCTATAATCCAATTATAACGAAAGTCTTTCGCTTTATCATATTAAACTGCGACGAATAAGGAGATTTTATTTAACCCAGACTTCGTGTAGCCCTGGAACGAATTCCGTCAGAATTTCATTGGATTCTCAATGTAAATATAACCAACAACGTTTAAAAATCATTTTTCTAATGAACCGTACCGTTTATGTTACAGGTAGGTCTAAATGGGTGAAGAAATTCCAAGAAAGTTAAACAAGAGCAAACAGATAGCAACGAACCTAACCAATGTGTGAAGAAAACGAGTGTTTCGGAAAACAAGGTAAACGCAATTTGCGAAATATATCGATGGTTTGTTGGGAGATTCATGCGCGCGTAGTAACAGCCTGCCGCGTGGGTGTTTGCTCGTGTTTCCACCGACCGGTGAAAGATTATTCGACTCTCGTCGGTCTGTCGGTCTTGATTCCGCGCGGGAAACAAGTGGAGCGTGTATTTTTCTCTTTGTTCGGGACATCGTCGATGATAAACTGCGGGACGACAGTGGAACAGCCGATGCCATTTTTCAGAAACGAAAAAATACATCGGAAGCGGGCGTCGTTAACGCGGAATCGATGACATCGTCGCAACTTTATTTTTCCACTTAGCGCGCCGTGCATCACTGTCCCGGATAAATATATCCCGCAGATTTCTCGGCACTGTACACCTCTTCTCCGACCTGCTGCTGCTGCTGCTGCTTTTGCTGCTTTTGCTGCTTTTACTGTTACCTACAACGAAGCTCATCCTTCTTCCGCGAAGCTTACGCGAGACTCGCTATTCGAGCGCCGGGACGCAGAAAATTGGAAAAGCGAATTTGGCACGAATTCTGCTCGCGATAATAACCGAATTCTGCGAACGACTGAATAACGGCGTGAAGCGTCAGCGCGCTGATCACGAATGAAAATACGGTAGCAGACTCGTTGAATGCCCGCTGTTAACGGCGACGAGCATTTAACGAGACCTTGGCAAGCTTCTCTTCAAGACTCCCTGCCGAAGTAAACGTGCTGCGCGCGTATAATAAGGGGACGAGTGCTGGCTGGGACCTGTGGTTTTGGAATTTCAACACGAGCGAACTAACGCGTGTTCATTGAAGTAATAGAGCCTGCGACTTGTAGTTGAGATGTTGGCAAACTATTTTTTATTGAGACGTACGTTCGTCTTCTGTCGCGTACACGTTCACTTTAAATATGTGGATGTTAAAGTAAAACATTTGTGCAAGAAACACTCAGAATTGTTGCGATGTCGTATCTGCATCTGCTGATACAATGTATCGAAAATGACGATCGGTAGAAATATGACGATCGGCAGAAAATGACGATCGGTATGAGGCGCGAGTGGGTAAGACGTGGTTTGTACATCGCGTCGCACAGTGTGCAATTTCACCCGAAACGCGAACAAAATGCAAGCGAATGCAATTTTTCAAAGTAACAGATATTGTTTATATGAGTTGTAATATCGTTAGTTAATAATTCAAAGTATAAGAAACCATAAAAGTTAATGAAAAAAACCGATTACAACATTATGAGATCATAGTTGTATGTCGATTTTTATTAGTTCAAATGATTTGAAAGATAATGAGAACATATTTTATCTGTCTCGAATGTGTACGCTTGGATGAGTTCTGTTTATTGAAAACGGTACTTCTGTGATTAAATAATGAGATTACAACGTTAGTATGACATTCCTGATTCAGTATAAGAGAAATGTCTATAAATAATATGCAAAGAGAAAATTTTGCCGATGTTTACCCAAACAAAAGATACTCGTGTTTTAAGTGTGAGAGACTTGTCCTGGATTTATTACACTAACGTTTGTATATGGCATAGATGCAATAAATCCAGTCAATAAGTATACTTAAAATATTATTTAAAAATTTCTACTAACAAGAGAGTATTCTTAATCTGATCAGCAATGAAATGTATATGCTATTAATAAATTATTCATGTTCGTAATGTAAACGTAATATGATTATGTAGATGCATCCTGTTACTGATTTGTGTTGCCGTTCGAGAATCCAAAGTTTTAAACTTCGATTTATAAATAACGGTTGAATAAGCAATAGAAACCTATGTTTTTCTAACGATAATTACCTTTTTCGGTCCAGAGCAGATCACAATCGTGAGTCGCAGGTCGCAGTCGCTAGTCGATCGTAGATCCGTGTATCGTGCGTTACTTTAGGCAGAATTTTACTGTGTTCAGGCTTCGATAGAATATTGTGTTGTGTTATATTGTTATACTGTATTTTTGTAAAAGATATTTATACATATAAAGGTGTTTCTTCGATATCTGTTATATCAAGTGATATTAATTCTACATAGTTCTGCTTCAAACAAATAAACTATGAATATTACTGTTTGAATTTATTAATATCCTATCACTTGTTCTTCAATTGTCTTGTATTATGTGATAATATGTTAAAATTTTAATACAGAATCCAAAACTTTATTATTTTATTAAGGAAAATTAATAAACGGTTAAGTTAAACATTAATCTGGTATTAGATTCTTAATCAGCAGCACAAAAAACCTTAGTATACCAAGTTTCGTGAAAATCAAACAATAATTTCATATTTTGTCCGCGTTTCGGGCGATATTGCACACTGTGCGTCGACCCGAAGTTCAGTTCGATGAAAGATTCGGTATCGGCAGGACATAAGTAACTGGTTCCGATTCTATTGCGTTTTAATAAAATTTTAAGTTGTTCTAAAGTGACTTATTTCACTGAGTTGTCGTTTTATTAGAAAGGTCCAATCATATCCTTCAACAGTGGATAAATCACGTGCAATTCGGGACAACTGCCAACAGAATTAGCTTGAAAAGCGTCTTGAAGAGAACAGTGCTTGTCTTCATTTTTAAAGAAGAAGTTTAGCTAGACTGTGGACGTGTTAATATTGATCTACTTTCCTTTTCGAAGGATCCATTAACCTGCTGGAACTACCAACACATCAATCATTCATACACGGTGAAAAGAGCTTATCGAGTACAGGATACAGAACCGAACTTATTTATGTTACCACCTATGAAATTCCAGACAGTGGATTTTATAAACATGTCTGGAACTTTATAGGTCACAACATTAATAAGATCGGTGGTATTTTGTATTTATGTTCGTTCATTAATAAACTGCAGAATGTAATTCCATCGAGCATACGATCTCCATTATCATCTGTGACGGTATTTCAATTTTATTGTTGCCGCGGCGAGTGACAATTAAATTGTTACGATTAAAATTTTTAAATTTGATGAACGGAAAATAGGTATGCATCGGGAGTTGCTAGCGAAAAAAGTTTCATAATTTCTCGAGGTGCTCCAACTTCCCCTGGCTCTGTTATCGACGTGATTAAAAGAAAAACCTAGTCTTTGGATTGGATCGTCGATCTTGGCGAAATGTTTCCACGGCACCACCGCGGAACATTGGCAAAGTTTGTCTGGGAACGGTAACGGGAGTTAACGCGACATCGATCGCAGGTTACCCTTGGTCGTTCCGGTTCCCTCGACCTCATGGTCCCCAGCTTCGAGAAGCTGCTATAAACGGAGTCAACCGTTCGAGCCCCGCAGAGAGGTTCTACCGGTTTACCTGCATTATTGAATACTCTTTATCGCGGTTATGCACGGACAATTTCTGCACAGCAAGATTACACGTGAATATTGAAGCGGCGTTTATTCAGAAACAGCTATTCGATCCTCGAAATCCAATGACAATACCCTGTACCCCATTTGCAATGACTTTTCTGAAAGAACAAGATCTTCCGACATCATCTTTTAATGCCGTTCTTTTCGTGTCCACTCTTCCTTATCCCGATTATTATTAAATAATTTCATTTCAGAACTTTCCGCATTCAGCTCTCGCATTTTTTACGAGCGCAACAGCTTAAGACAGAGGCTTCTCAACTAACCATCTTAATTCGCTTTACAAATGGCCGGGGGGTGGGGGGATTAGGCGGAAAGACTCTTGTATTCGCAAAAAACTTGCCATTTCCAGCGAGGCAATGAATCCCGACGATCTCGGCGACTCTATTAAAGAATTCTTCAAAGTTCCAAACGAGCTGAACTTTGATCTAAAGAGCATTTAAGGAAGCCCTTTCTTTAATTGAATTTTACAGCGGTGGTGGAACGCCCACGGCCGTGGAACGAAACGAAGCGAACCGGCACGGCAGTCGCGGGCCGAATCCGCGGTAACCGATTATTATTCGTTCGGCTAATTCGTGAGTGCGTTTCGCCGTTAACCTCGCGCGATTTTATTACGTGTGCGTTTTACGGTTCGATCCACGCCGAGACTCCGGACTCCGGCCGTCGCGTAAATCAGCTTTATGCCAGGTCGATTTGCATGCGATTTGGCCGAATCACGTCGGCCCTCCGCGTTTTATACGGTCTTGCACGGCCGCTCGTGCGCGCTCGCGCACGTTGCTTAGTTGCACAATTATAGGGAGGCGAATAGAGCGAAATTATAGGGGGCCGGGAACGCGCGCCCAGCTAAAACGAGGGATTTAAGAAATTACTGTTTCTACCGTGGATCGCTTCGGGCCACCCGCTTCAAACCCGTGCACAGGAGAATATCGTTTTTAGAACTGATCTCGCGCAACTTCTTTCCTTTTTGATTATCCACTTGGAAATTTATATTCCCACTTTTCTTTTTGTTTATTTATTTTTTTTTTTTATTTATCAAGCCCCAGGCTTACATATTATCTCTCCCCGCTTCCTACGATCTTGCTCTACCATCTTTAAGTCTAGTGCACAGCATCGATTGAAATACCTTCGGTCGACCTGCTTCAATTAGCAACTATCGAAAAATACGAGTGCAGAGTCCGCAAAATTCGATTTCCAATTCCAAACTGTGACCTGGTTTCGCAAGCTCCGGCCGCGTCAACGTCTACGACAATTATCCTCTTGTCACCTTAGATTCTCCAAATCCCTTCCACCAGTCAACGGTCAGTTATCGTTCTCCAATTCTATCAATTTTCTCGTCCACGCTTTGTCCTCGGTGAAAATGAATCGAGCACGGGTAATCCATCGAATCAGAATTTGTTGGAAATGTCATTATGTGGGTATGTCATTTAAGTAACTACACTTTATACTGTATTACACTTTATTAGTATTATAAAGATGTTTATCCAAATAACGCCACAGTGTTTTCCGCGTGTGCTGTATTTAGTCTATATGTTAATAGTGAACACTGTACAAGGTTGCGATCTGTTCATGCTAACTGCTTCTACCGGACTGACGACGGTCCTGACTTTATGCCCTCGCCTGGGCCTTTCCGTCCTTGAGTTAAACCACCCCTTACGCCTTATACCTAAGATATACCCTTATATACTTGGATTCATTTAAGAATGTAGTTGTACTGCGCAAGTCGTTGCGCGACAGCCTTGTTATTCTTGCATGGTGACCAATGGTGACCAGGAAGAGGTGCGTGGTGGAGTAGGGGATTAGCCAATGAACGACTTCCGTTAGAGTCAGATGCGCAGTAGAGTCTTAAACTCGTCGGCTAGTAACTACATTCTTAAATGAATCCAAGTACATATACAGTAAACGCTTGATTCTTGTCCAACAGCCGTGTTTTTCATGGACAAGAATCGTGCCCAGAAGTGCTTTTCGATTTATGACTGCGTCTAGATATCGCGCCGACCGCGCCGAGCGAGACTTCAATAGAGGGCCGAACATAGAGAAGGACAGAATGAAATACGGTTCGCGTGACTGTCCGCGTCTCTTTCTTTCCGATGCGCTGTCCTTCCTTGCGACCGAAACTTTCACCGTCGATTAAACCACTAAATACAATTGAAACTATATCGTGTTTGGTACCATTTTAATCAGAAAATGCCAGAAATAAGGTAGTGAAAGTCCCATAAACAAATAATGAAAATTAAGAGATTTGTAAAATCGATTCCTCGAGTCAATGGCGTGGTGTACACACTGATATACCCGAGCCGACATCAATCGTCGCCGCCCTGCGGAGCGACTTGGCGTTGACAGGCAGTGGAGTGGGTAGGCACTGGACAGGAATCGTGCCCACGCTCCGGACAAGAATCAAGCGTTTACTGTACCTAAGACTCTATGGCAGTGATGGGCAGCTATGACCAGTGTAGCCAGATGAGGAGAGTCACGGTGAAATGACATACCCCCTCTCTGATGACCAGAGCGCGACGGGGATTGAGTAGGGCGAATGGGAGTGACACGTTGCGCGTGCGGTAGGACGATGGAATAGGATAGTGGAAGGGGAAAAAGAGGAGAGTACTTCCGAGAAATTGACCGCCGTTCGGCGATCATCTGGCTACACTGGCTATGACTGCGGCAGTCAAGAAGCTTCCCCCACCAACTACTCTTTCGTACGAGGGGGGAAACGAAGAGCGCGGGGCACCGCTCCGCGGCGAAGGTGCGCGCTGCACGAAAGAGTAGTTGGTGGGGGAAGCCAGCACCTCAGGGGCCCCTACCGTGTCCATCGCTGCTCTATGGTATTGTTGTATTCCAATAGAATTAAACTTTCAAAGTCTTCGAAACCGGTGTGCGCTTGTTCCATCGGGCAACAGGGGACGAGAAGCAGATATTCGGACACGCCCGAACCCGGCTATTAGAGCGGTGACCGCGTTTTCCACGAGGTGGTCGCGGTAAAACTGTTCCCGTTTATTAATTTATCGGTGTAAGGCTGCATCGAACCCTGGCGCCGCAATTCGGTTCCGGACGAAAGTCAATTAACGGCCGAGCCTCTCGCGAATCCGAAACCAGTTGCGTTACAGAGCCGCCTGGAAATTCGCTGTATCGCGCGATCGATCCACCTATCGATCGATTCTACAGCGAATCCCAAGGAATTACGCTCCCCGACGTCCCTGATACACAGTGGACACGATTCGGTCGAAGCTCGATCTTTCATTTCCGACACGTCGTTATAAGACAGTGCTGGATTAAGCCAGAGCGGGGCCCGTAGCAAATGTTACGACGGGGCCTTACGCTTACACAGACACAATGAATGACATTTTTTTTTTGTTATAGCAAAAAATATCTGTGCCCTCTGGCATCGTCGAAATTTTTGTGGGATCTTGTAGGGGAAGGAATGCCGAAAATTTTCCGATATGATAGAAGGTTGTCTTCTGCTGTTCGTGAATGATATCCCCTATCAATTTAAAACAATTATAAGAATTTTTCATAATTTTGCAGATCTACTTTATTAATCTATTCTACACAGTAATTACTAATTCAAGGTATGATTTTTCATCGCGGAAGAACGCTTTTTATCGAGGACATGCAATGTCCTGATAAATGGACATTTAGAAACAAGAATCCGTTCAGTAGAAGTCGATATCTAAAAGTTTAATTTTGGCCAAATGTTACAAAATTTGACAAGCTAAACATTTTAGGCTCAAGACGCGGGGCCCGTAGCATTTGCTACTTCTACTACGGGGCTTAATCCGGCCCTGTTATAAGCACATGATTTGTAAAATCTGAAGTACTTTTTTGCTCAAGTATTTACTCAGGCACTTTTTGAAGCATTGTTTAACAGTTTTTGCTTCATTCATCGCGTTAAAAAGATGTCGATTTGAAAAGAATGCTGATAGTGCTAAAAATTGGTTTAATAATATAAACGAGAAACAATACGAATTAATGGAAAAATTCGTCCAGGTAGATATGCAACAAATGACACATTTGGAATATACACGCAGGAGGCCGAGGTAAAAATTGACAAGAAAAATGTCATTCCAAAACTGTAACGTTCTAAAATTCCTAGAATCTGCGTAGATCGTCACGAAGCAAATTTTTTAGCGCCAGAACGTCGCCTTGGCCTCGATCCGCAACGTCCTGCACGATCCGCGTCGCCGATTTCGTGATTTTCCGGCTGGATGGGACGGTTATTCGCGGGAATCCGCTCGTATACACCGAGCACGTTGGAAAAGCAACGTTTTCAATGAGCATTGAAGCCCGGCCGCGATAAGACGTGTACACAAAGCTGGCCGCGGTGTAACGAAAGGCAAACGCGTTATCGGATCGGGAACGTTTAATTGAATACCCACGTCGCTTTTCCTTTTCCCCGCCCCCTTCCCAAACTGTTTTCTCTTCTCCTTCTATCTCTTTTTTTCGGTCGATCGCGAGTGTTTGAACGAGGCGCGTTTATCGGGACGCGACGATTTAAAGCCGGGTGAAAGCTTCGGCGAGGCCGGTTCTACTCGTGGTTTATACAACACTCGTAAGTGCACGCGCGCGGTTCGCGACGCGACGATACTCGCGTGTGACGCTTTGGATAATTAAAAGCGGTTTAATTAACAACCGGCCCGGGGGCGATCGAAGGGCAAACTGCTTTCTGGAGAGGAGCCAATTCATCGGGAATTCCATATTCATCGCGCGCTCCATTAAGCCGCTACTCGGGCCACCGGCCTCGGCCAATTCCAGCCGCAAACTTTGAAAAGCTGACGCTCCCTCGCGTCGTCCCATTTATTTCAATGCCAGCCGAGATTATCGATGTTCGATCTCGACTCTCGCCGGCCTATCATCCTCCTACCCCTCCCAATTAATATTTGCAGCCGTAATATTTACAAGCGTCCAGACTCATTCTCAACGATCGCACAATCTCTCGGACGTCTTTCATCGTTTACCAGAAGACATTTCGTCGAATCATATCTCTGAGACATTTTTAAAAATTTTTTAAAGAAAACGCCAGTAGATCATTTATACAACTACAGAACTGATTTGGATTGCTCGAAGAATTTCTCAAAAATGTGATCCACAGCGAAGTACGATCGACTGATAAATCATCATAAAATATTTATCTATTTATTTATTAATGCCCTAAACCGTGTATGGTTTATACAGCATACATTAGTGTAACACTTTACAATTGACAATTGACAATGAGGTGTATATCGTTATATGTACTAAGTTAAATTAACATAAACGATAAACGCTAAATGCGAATGTTACATTCGAAGTACGTTACATGCGAAGTACGATCGACTGATAAATCATCATAAAATATTTATCTATTTATTTATTAAGGCCCTAAACCGTGTATGGTTTATATAGCATACATTAGTGTAACACTTTACAATTGACAATTGACAATGAGGTGTATATCGTTATACTAAGTTAAATTAACATAAACGATAAACGCTAAATGCGAATGTCACATTTTTTGAGAAAATTGAAAATAAAAATTAACGCTGTAATGTCTCACACGCTTAGAAAGAAATTAATAATTTATTGTGTGTAATATTTTCGATTGAGGAGCAGTTCGATTAAATGCCCTCGTTCTGAATCGTATTCTGGACATTTCCAAATAACATGTTTAAGGTCCTGAGCCTCTGCCCCGCATTCACAGGAACCATCCGAAATAAAGTGTACTCTCGCCAGGGAAGCATTTAAATTATAATGGTTCGAACGGCTTCTATTGACGAATGTAATAAAATGTCTAGGTAATTGGAGACCCGAAAACCACGGTATTCTTGTGTCTTTAAAGAAGTGCTGGAAGAAGTATACGCCTTTGTGCAGGGCTTCATTATTAATTGTATCGTTCGTTGACATTCTCATCCGACATTTGAATTCGCTTAAAAAATCGGTAAACGGTATTTTGACATTCGATAGGATTCCCGATTCTGTAGTTTCCTTGGCTAACACGTAAGTCTTTTCATCATCATAAAATATATTAAAACTGTATGAGATTTCTAATAAGAACGAAAAAAATCTATACTGCTAGAAAGACGAAATTCTACAGATTTCAAAAAGCCCGAAAACTTATTGGATATTATACGTATTGAATATAAAACAAATCTAGAAACAATACACTCGTATATTGCTCGAATCAGCATGGACATTTTACATTCAAATTTTCAATCCATTAGTATCGAATAAATCTGATTGTAGCCGAGTGTACGGTCCACGTTTCGAACGAGGAGTACAAACACGACTGTTTACGGACCAGAACACAATGCTTAGTCCGCGGGCCGCAGCGCACACATTTCCTAGCCGGGGAAAAAAACGTAATATTTGAATCGGCAATTCCTGTTCGTCGATAAAACCAATAGGAAGAGATAGTTTTATCGAGTCGAAACCAATTTTCTGAATATCCGATCTCGCGCGCGCGCGCGCGCGCGCGCATCGTTCAAACGGAGATACTGAAAAGAATTTTCATCGGTCTCGCCTCTCGACGCGATACGTTGAATTTTTTATTTTCCCAAATTTACGATCGCGTGCGTCTCGCCACCTGTGGAGCAACTCGGGTTTCGATCACGCCCTGCTGCTCCCTTCTCTCTCCCCCCCCCCCCTCTACGTCGGATTTACGTTCTCGGTCGTTTCCAGAAAATAATTACGCGCCGACCTTTTACCAGATATACCAGTTTTCCCGCGAATCTCGTTAGTCACTGCTTTCCGGCAACGTTGAAACATTTCCCGGGCCCGAGCGAGCGTCAAGCTTCACAAAAGAGGGTTTTCGAGCTGAATGAAAAAATTTCTCACTTCCCTCCACAATCGCGAAACTTTAAACGGAGCAAAAAAGATTTGCCGCTCGCGTTAATCTGATACGAAGTGGACGTTTAAATTCTTCGAAACTCCTTCGCATCGCGAAAGTTTTCAAACAAAACTCTCCCTCCCATTTTTGTGCATTCTAATACCAACGATAATCCGGATTACAGTTTCACATAGTTGTGGAAGAAAATATATTATTAACAGACTAAATCATCTTGTTATATTAAATTAATTTTTATCGTTCGAAATTTAACGTCTTCGGTAAAATTCAAAGTTTTCTTCATAATGCTAATGTCTACTCTTGAAAGATGAGATACAGATGTCCCTCTTGGCGAAATTAAAGTTTCAGAGCCGAATCGTTGGGCGATCCCAAAGTGTAATTACTGTTTTCGGCAAGGTGCAACTAATTCCCGGTGAAAGAGGTTCGCGGCCGAGATAAATTTCGCGAATAAAACTCGAGACAGAAATCTCGGCCGTGCACGGGAACGAATTTATACTTCCCGCGAGTTTCCGGAGGCAAGCCAAACACCCCATAAATTCGGCGGGGCAATAAAAGTTGTACGTGAATCTGTCGGTGAGAGGCACGAAACGGGGTCCCCGACAGGTTACGCGAAGTGGAAAGGATGAACCGTAGGATCATCCTTCCTTCTCCTTCTCCTTCCTGGCTCGGCGACGAAAAAGTCGAACGCCCGAATTCGCGAGAACTTCGCCAGCGAAAACTGCCGAGCAAGTTTCCCTTCCGGCGTCGATGCTCGCCGGCAAAATATGACTCGGCCAATTACATGGACCTCCAACGGATCTCAGTTTTTCTTCATTCTAACCCCCAATGAATTTATCAGCGATTTTAACCCTCCTTGGGACCCCAACCTGGAACTCGCTCCTTTCTTTCCAATATTTATTTTTTTCCTGATTAATACTCGAAACATTTGACGTCCCGCGATTATTTTAAAAGAATTTTTTGAGGCCTGGAACAGTAAATTAGTGATGGACAGCAAATCCTGGAACCAAGTTTCAGATTTTATGTTAAAGTAAAACTTTTGTGAAAGAAAAACTCAGAATTGTTGCGATGTCGTATCTGTCGATTTAATGTATCGAAAATAACGATCGGCACGACGCTCGAGTGGGTAGCACGTGGTTTGTACGTCGCCCCGAAGTTCAGTTCGATGAAAGATTTGGTATCGGCAGGACATACCTGGTTCAGATTCTATTGCGTTTTAATAAAGTTTTAAGTTGTTCTAAAGGTACTCATTTCACTGAGTTGTCGTTTTATTGAAAAGGGAACTCCATTCCGATCATATCCTTCAACATTTTAAAACTTTTGTTTCTATATATCGCGTCATCCTGGATTGGTTTTAAAGAGTGGATTTGATTCGGTAAACGTTAAAATTATACAAACTAATAGAAAATAGCCGATCGTGTACGCAGCTATCACTGTCCACGCTTTCGAACAGAAAATAGCAGATTTTCGATATGGAACATCGAATCGATACTATCGCGTAGTATTTCACTGTGAAAGACTATTCTATTCGTGTCGCGGATCATAGGTCACCGACCGTAGATTTTAATAGGTTATTTGGAAACCGTGACCGTAAAAGCTCGGAATCGACCGATGATGTTTATCGCCTTTTAAAAAAAATCCAGCTCGCGTTGACTTTTGCGCGCGGATTATTCCGTTTGGTCGTAATCTGTTATGCTCGATCGGCGAGCGCGCAGAGACGGCTTCAATGATCGTACACGGCGAAATGATTCTCCATACAAGCGAGATAATGGTGATGGCGAACGATTAGATCACGAGTTTGTGAAACTCGACGTTCGGTCTTGTTGAAAATCGGCGCGCCGCGCCGTGTCGCGCCGCGTCGCGTCGGTTTCGGGGCTGGTTCGGAGCGACTCGCCTATAAATAAGTTAAATTAACTGGAGTATCGCCCGCGCGACCCCCGAGTAATAGTTGGGTGCGATTTCGGGCTTAATTCGATCTGTACGGTTTTCCATCATGGTCGGTGTCCCAGAAACCAAAGCAAACTGCAAACACCGGCAAGGTTGGCGGACCAATTAGCTCCGACCTTCGCGCAGCGTCTCGAAACGAACCAGCCGTTTACAAACGCTTCCTGTTTGCCCCGACTGAAATTTCCCGAAACCGAGATCGAGGCAACGTCGAGGGACCTCCACCTTTCCACCGTTTGCTACGGAACGCGCGGAAACATTTGCAGTTCGTGGATCATTAAGCGCTCGCCTGCAATTAATAGCGCACGCACCCACGACTCTCCCGCTACCGTGCCCGGCAGAGATTAAATTTTCCCATCGTTTCGTTACGATCTTCTGCATATTTCATGTAAACACGATTCTCTCTTCTTTCACTCCCGTGTAATTATTAACTATCGTTCCAAATTTTTTACATATTCCACCGGCAAAGCACTTCTTTTATGCTCAACTTTCCACATTTAGAATTAATATCCTTGGAAATGTCTTTATATGTGGGATACGTTATTTAATTAACTACACTTTATACCGTATATACTTTATTACTAATATAAATAAGCTAGTGTAAATAACGCCACAGTGTTTCCGCGTATCTTGTACTTCGTCCAAAATGAATGAAAATGCCAATAGTTTGTTAAATGTTCAACTAAGTAGTAGCCTAAATATGAATTGCCCAAAGTCACCCATTATTGTTCTAGAGCAGTTTGAAAACAAGCAAAAATTAAAGTCTAAGATAGATCGCATTTCTTCCCGAAAGTTGACGTTGTTTGCCTCATCATACTTTGTTATGGGTAACATTTTTAGAAAAACTAACTACATACATTAAAGAGCGTTCTTTCAGCTATGCGTATGTGTAACTTTTGCAAAAAAATATATATTTTCTCACTTTGAAAATTATAATTTCCTAAACAACTACATTCCAGTCTTTGTTTTTCTTTAATGACAAGTACAAAGCAGAGGTCACGCCAGGTCACGATGAATTTTTCAGAGCCTATTGAATGAAGCCTCCTTAAAATTGCTACATAAAAATGTCTTGCGCGATGAAAAGTTATAACAATAAATAGGCAACGCGCTGCTGAAATTCTCTCAAGAGAGCACTATACCGGATTGCAGTTGTAATATTGAAACATTAAAATACCCACACCGATTACTGCCTGCTAGCATTTCTGTCGGGGGTCGCGGTTTATGACCTGGTTTTCCCGAGTCTTAAGAGGGTTATTTACCTGTACCTCGGTCGCCGATACGGCATTTAAATAATGAAAACCGTTATGTCTTTAATAAGAAAGGGAGCAGTTTGCAACATAATGATTGATGTATGAAAAGAAGCATATTCTAAAGCAGTAATTACGCTCGCTTTAGTCATAATTCTCTCTAGGAAGATATAGCGATAACGGGACTATAGCATTGTTTAAATATAAGAATTTTCTTGACTGTTTATGTGTGATAAGTGTATATCCAAATACAATACACGAATAAATCAAATTTTTTATTTTTGCGGTTTGAACAAAGTTATTATAATTTTTAATTTTTTATAATTATTCGTTTTTAAATCAAATTCATAATCAGCAATCCCAAAAATATGGGAATACTAAATTTAAAGGAAATCCGACAATTTTTTGAGTAACTCATCTGCCGTATTGAATTCGCCATTTTGTTTTTTGAAATTTTGAAATCAAATTCATAATCAGCAATCTGAAAACCCACGGAATACCAATTTTCAACTAAATTATACCTAAGACTCTATGGTATCGTTGTATTCCAACAAATATTGTAGGCAATTACATACGTATAAATACACATGTAATGGTAGTATAGGTATGAGCTTCCGTAGTTGGAGTGGGGAAAGCGGTGTCGTTACCCGGCACGATTTCATCAGTCGCTCCGTAGTCATTATGATAACAAGATTATATTTCTCTGTATGCTAAGTGTATATTCGTTATTAAACTAATTATCCTGGGTGGAATTAATAAAGCGTTACAGACGAATATCACGAAAAATATTGATTACACGCAAAATTGTTGCAGATGAAAGTTGTTCGGTACCGAGGGGGAAACATCACGTGGTGGGACTTTTATTTTTACCGGTGGACACTCCAAGGTGAGGTGACGGTCAAATTTCTTTTTTTAAGTGGAATGATATGTTTTTTTATCCGACCTTGAATGACCTTGAGTCATAGGTCATTGAACCTATATCTAAACCGCTCTGTTTGATGGTGGATAAAACAATATATCATTCCATTTAAAAAAAGAAAGTTGACTTTCACCTCACCTTGGAGTGTCCACCGGGAAAAATAAAAGTCCCACCACATGATGTCCCCCTCGGTACTGAACAACTTTCATCTGAAACATTTTTGGAGATATTCGTCTGTAACGCTTTATAATTTCCACCCTGTATATACAACAAATATAAACACCACCAATTAATATAAATCATCGGTGAAGCGTCCCGAATTTCGCAACTCCGATATATCGAACTTCGCGGAGTCGTAAATTTCGCTCGCTTGCTCGCGACGATAATCAGGTGCTTTGACGAGGTTAAACTTAACAACGCATATTTGAAATGAAACTCGATTCTTGGAAATCAACAAATAAATATATTTTTTTAAACTTAACAATGTATTTACAATGTTTTACGTTTGATTTGACGAGATGTTGCGATGTTCGAGATTTAGTTGTATCGGTTCGATAGTTAGTTTGAATCTGTTCGATAGTATCGTGTCGCGTATTACGTCGGCTCGGATCTTTTTCTATTGGTTGGCTGTAAACTGTATGGGGGTGACTAAATGGTTTCTAATTGGTGGATGGATGGTTTGTTTAAGTTTAAGTCGTCGGAGTAGAGATATGCAAAAGTAATCTGTATTTTTGTTAAGAGAAATTAAGTGTGAAGGATATGGGAAACTACAATTGTTGTTTTGGTTTCAGTCGCACTATCAATGGGTTCGTTGACGTAGGTCTCGAAGTGGTGTCCGATGACACCCAAAACACTTCTAGGACCGTCGCGTCGCGTCGCGTCGAGTGTCTCGAAATCTCACGTTCGGTCTGATTGTTACCGAACAATCAGCATGATTAGAGTATGAGCATTACAGGCAAAAAATGTCCATTTACTTTAAAAACTAGTGCGCGTTTTATTCCCAAAATCAAGATCTTCCGCAGTCACCCAATATCTATAAATTTTCTAAGATTACGTTGGACCGTGCAATCGTCCATTAGGAATTCGTTTCACGTAGCCGATGGAATCTTTGCAGTCGTAAACATTGGTGCGCGGGGAACGTCGGGGGTTGATCGCTCGGTTCACGTTCCGGACGGATCCCGTCGTCGTCGTCGTCGTCGTCGTAGGATCGATGGAGCGTTCCCGTCAACAATTTTATCCCAGCGTTCGCGGCATATTTATATCCCCTTACAAGTTTAATACAAATCGTACGGTCCGGAGATCTTTATTTTACGCGCGTAGACGGGTAGACGGTACCGATTAACTCGATACTAGCCTCTCGGCCCGGCTCGGCTCGGCTCGGCTCGGCTCGGCGCGACGCGGCGGTGCTCGTAAAAGTTTGTCGACGGCTGAGAGTGCGCGAGAGTGCACGGGTATTTGCAATATCCCGTGTAGAAGCGTGTCATCCGTGTCGGCGTCAAAGTGGCTTCATCGATCTTACACACAGCCTCTTACCACCTCCTCGAAGCCTGAACGAGCGTGCCCGACGCCGAACTGCTTATAGAAGCCGTCTGCTGGCCTCTCTCTCTTTCTCCCCGCTACTTTCTCTCTCTCTCTCTCTTTCTCTCTGTGTTCCTATTTGCTCGGCCGAGTCAGCGATTTTATCGGATAATCTCTTCTATCGAACTGGACGGGCCTCTTCTTTTCGCAACCCTCCCCCCCCTCCCCCCATCTCGAAGAGCTGACGGGAGAGACCGCGGATTATACGGACGATGAAATTTCTGTATAAATTTTCCATCCCCCTCGGACGGACAGCCTTCACTCCCATAAGCCCTGTCTTCTCCGTCAAACGACTCCGCTTCGCACTTCGTTTAATTGTTTATTTGGCGCCGGCGACTTATTGGCTAATCCCCCACCGAGAATCGAACGACTCTTTCACGGCGAAACGATGCTACGCGACGGAAAGGATTACCGAGAGGCTGTATAAGTTTTTCATTTGCCTCCATCTTTAAGAGATCCGCGCAATTCGCTTCTTTCTGCGATCGACTTAGCAGTTTCTGCTTCTCCTTTCCGGCGTCTCCCGGTCACTATAACGCCAAGAAAGGTATTCTTGTTATTTTGCATCGCTTTGAATGTTTTGCCATTTATTTATGCAACTTGTGGTAAAATTTTGAATAGTTTCAAAACAATTTCGCGAACGGGCTCTACTTTTCCAACTACATACCTCGATTGCTTATTTAGACGGGCTTGCGCGGCTGCGTATAATTGTCCGCCTGTTCGACTGCAATTACATCGCAAACACAATATTTACGTATTATAATTCGCGACACAGAGTAATTTTACACCGGCGGCGGCGTATTGACGGTGTTCCGTCGACGTTAAATTACACCTGACTCTATGCGACCGAGTATGTAATAAGCCGTCAACGTTGTTCGTCGCGCGGCGTTCATTAAACATAGTTAACACTGTTTTACACGCGGAACGCGCGGGAGCGTCGATGAATTAAATTCGGTTGAAAATAATTACGCGGCGGGGTCGGTGGGCAGAAGTTGCCGGTATAAATACTGTTAAAATTGGATGCGTTGCTGACACTGATCAATAATTTATCGTTAAATAATTACGTTTCCAGCGGATCGCGTGCTTCCGCCGACGTGCCGACGTACCGACGTGCTGCCACGCCGCGCTCCGGGGCAAAAAAAAAAAAGAATTAATTCGCGAGCTGCAAATGAATTAACTGCTGCAAATATAATCTGATTGAAATCATTATCGGCGATGTATCTACAGTCGGGTCGGAAAGTAAGTTAATATCATACATATATGTTTTACTAACAAATTTGTTTATTTACGTACGCCTCTAAATGAAAACAATAATAATCATTCTAAATGATAATAAATTACTTTCCGACTCGACTGTACTTTCGACTCCACATGGTATTAAATCCTCCATCGTATTAAAATGTTCAATTTTTGTAACAAGCGTAACTCGTTGCTCCCTCTACCGACTACTTTCTTAACAAGCTTCGTAGAGCAGTGGGGATGACTACGGACAATTATCGAGGCAGAGAACTCTATAACCAGTTTACGGACTATTACAGACTTCATTCTCGTCGATCATCGCGGAAACTTCGCTTCACGCGTATCAATTAACGTTCATAGACACTTCACTCTATACTGTCTTTACCTCGACATAAATTCCCATGAATTCCGTCGCACTCTCGACGACAATTCATCCGACAGTCTCCCGTTGAAACTTCAATTAACGCGCGTCCCGTCCCTTTTCCCGGAATTTCCATGTCGGCGGAAAGTTCCGAGGATCAAAACCGCTGATCGAATTCACCGGGCTATTTCATACCTTTTTTTCTTTTTTTTTCTTCTTTTGCAAGCTCGACACAGGGACGCGGCGGCGCGGCGGTAGCGTGTACGTCTGGCAGGGAGCGAAGAGTATTATAGGGCGAGAATGCGAATCACGGGGAAGTGGAATCACGTGGAAAATCGCGCGGTGACATTGCTGCAGCAATTCCATTATCGTCGGCTCGTCAATTCGATGCGCCGTCTCTTCCTGTCCGCTTCCCAGTCCGCGCGGTCTCGTGAATTTTATGAATAGCCAATAAATAACCCCGCTAATCGAAACGTAATCAACGGGGATCGGGATTCTCTTCTTTTTTTTATTTTCAGTTTTTTTTCTTTTATTTTCAACGTCTCCGGGAACCGTTGCGGCCGTTGCCACCGCAGCGCGGTTCGTCCTCCGCCTCGTTGCACCGTATTAGCGGAATTATTTTATGGGCGTTATTTCGAGCGAAGGGGCCGAGGGTCGCTCGAAACAAATCGGCGTTGCGGGATTTTCTGACGGGAACTCGTGACGAGAACGATTCAACTGTAATTTTGTTGTTTCAACGAAGCATTTTCTGTTGATCCTCACTTCGAAACAGCTGGGATTATTTATTTGTATTTCAATGATTTTAACGAAGAATGGGATGCACATGTTTTGTACAAGCGTTGCAACTAAAGTTCGTGGTTTTAAACTTTTGTAAAAATTGTAGCAGACAAGAAAATCACTGTCCGTTGATTCTCTTGAAAAATTCGGTACTCGTCAATTAGTGACGCTTTCCTTCAAGCAGACAATTTGAGATCATGGTTATGAAAGTGGTCCAAGTCATATATTTCTTGTTTCGAGATATTTAAAAGATTACATTTGAAACAATAAATGAATTCCATATAATGTTGACAATATCGTAAAAATTACATTGAATTCATTTAGTTAAAAACAATGTGATGTGAATTAACCGATAAACTCATTTTTTTTTTTAAATTTTGACTTAGACCACTTTCATAATTATGAGCTCTTACGAGTGTCATTTTGAAGTACAATGTTGAAGCGACTGTCACTCGGGGTTTCACCCGCCTTCACAGCGTCGGATCTCGTAAATGAACGTCGACAATAAACATCGAAATGCTTCATCCGGTAATAGGAAAGATTGAGAGCACGACGTACCAGAGACAGCTTTACAGTTCATCAATTCGTATCAGCTAATTCGACGTCCGTCGGCGCGGGAGCTTTGATCCGAATGCCTCGTCGACTTCGTCGGCAAGTAGCTGGTTTGCAAAATTACCGAAGTGGTCGTGGGTATGCATAATGGCAACCCGGAAGCCTCTTTCGGCCTCGTTGTTCGAGTGTGGGTGCGCACAGATGTCCCTGTGCCGTACGTACACACGCGGGCCCCGACTAATAATAATGTACCGAATAAGCGCTATATTACGTCGAGCACTTCGCCGGGGCGAACGTTTATTAATATTGGAAAATATCCATCTCGGCGATCGTGACGATCGAGGTTATCCATAAATTTCAAGAACGGCGGAACTGCCTGATGCAAGCGCCGCGCCGCGCCGTGCCGAGCCGCGCCGTCGCTTTCTACGACCGCCTCCGCTCGACGTATAAACCCCGAACGTTACGACGGCTCATACCGAAATATCGGATTTTCCCGCGCTTTCGTCCTGCCCCGGTAGCCCCGAGAAAATTAACTGCAGACTTATCCGGGGTTCCGTCTAATTTAACGATGGCGGCGGCCAGGATTTTAAACGGGGCATTGAAAACTCGCCGAGATTAGGTGAAACGGACGAGTTGTTGGTACTGTTTTTCTGCTCAGATTTATTTTCGTGCTTCTTCTAATTTTTAACATTTTTCTAGTAGCCATCGCTCATAGTCAAGGGATGGAAACAACCCTGAACGCTAGAACTGCAAATACTATTTAATTCTTGGATTCTGAAAGCAGTTAAATAATATTTTTATTTCTCGAATATACCTTGCAAAAGACGTTTGTAGAAATCCCTATTTGCATAAAAATATCTGGAGCATTTAAAATCAAATAAGCTCACATTTCCCGGAAGTTTGAATTGACTGAAAACTACAATAACATTTACATTTGAGCATTTACTTTTCAAACATTTCAGCGCTGGAGCCTGCATAAGGATACACGCAGCGGGCAGATTAATGAATGCATCAAACGGGACAAATTCTTCGATGGAACCGTGCGCGAAACCATCCGTGGCAGAATTGTTAACGTCCGCGATAAAACAGATTGGCTCTATTCGAGCCGCGTGTGCCAGCTCTCGTGAATCTATATTTTTCACCCTTGAGTTCCCCCACGGATCTGTTCGAGCAAACGAAAAGTCAGCCAGGGAGGGTGGAGAGAGAGAGAGAAAGAGAGGACATCATCCCCGGAATCCGGGGTTGATTTTCCGTGCTTCCTGAAAAGAAACGGGCAAACGTACACAGAAGGGAAAAGTTCCAACTTCTGCTTCGTCGGAGACATCTGAACCTCGAAGCACCGTAAACCTGATATACGAGGGCTGGAAGCCTTTTAACGTTTCACATCACCGTAAACACGTTTCGTCCCCCGTTAATTGGCCCGATTAATTACGTATGTCCTACGTGGCACTACCGCTTAATTATTTCTCGGGAAATTTAACGTGTCAACTCAAACGAGACGTGCAATTTTCATGTCGACGACTCGCCGCGTTCCATTTGACAATCCCTGCTTCAAATTATCATCCTTTGTGTCACGGCTCTTTCCACTTATCCTAATATTTGCAAGCTCACTGTGTAGCGGAAATTTCAACACAGTTTTACGAGGTTTTCATTTTACAGTAAAGTCGGGATCTAGCTCCCATCGCCTGTTCCGAGCAGGGTCAGAGATCGTGTAGGGAAACTATTTTTTTATCACTGCGTCGACCGCGCTCAAAAGTACAAAGCATGCCGAACGTAGAAAAGGACAGCATGTAAACACGGACCGCGCGGCCGATGACGCAACAACAGAAAGCGTATCGGTGAGACAATACTAGTGCAATAATGAAACTGCTTTATTTTTTACTTATTTTCAATGAAATTTCACCAATATATTTCCGACATGTTTCTGATTAAAATGACACCAAACAAGATACAATTTGGCCCACTCGCTATCCTCTTCTATGTCCTAAAGTCACTCCATACCGTCAATTAAACCACTAATAACAATTGAAATTACATCGTGTTTAGTGTCATTTTAATCAGAAAAATGCCAGAAATAAGTTGGTGAAAGTCCCATAAAAAAATAATTAACCGATATACCCGACTTGGTACAGGATTACACCGCATTTTTAGGGAGCTAGATCGCGACTTTACTGTAAGTCACTTTATAATTTCAATAATTGTTAAATGAAAAATATAAAACCTGTCATTTGACCGGCAGTGGTAGGTTTAGTATATTAACTGCTGTTTTATTCATTAGCGACCTCAAAATGCAGACGAATCTTGCGATTCTGTGGCAAATTGCAACTTCGGAAGTTCGATGCGCATAATTTCGATTTCACCCGACAAAGTGAACAAACATTAAAAAACTTTGTATAAACTTCCGAAAAGCCCATACCTCCGATTTTTTTATACTCTGGATTCTTACGTATTTTGACGTGCTATCATTTTTCTCAGAAAGTATTATCTTTATGACAAAAGTCAATACAACATAAAATGTGTATTTTAATGAGACCTACAACTTTTATCTGAAGTATTTTTCAAAATTTCCATTATCGACTGAAATAAATGGAAAAACTATGATTTTTTCACGGTTTCCGCTATGAAAATAACATTTGCGCCAATTTTCACTAACATATTCGTAATCGACACGTCAAAATACGTAAGAATCCAGGGTATAAAAAACATCGTAGGTATAGGCTTTTCGGAGGTACACCCAAAACATAGCTTTCTGGTAAAGATTCGTACAATGTGTCCGTGTTGGAATGAATCGCGAAGAACGAGGGATCGATATCGAACGAGGCGAAGAACACTCGTGAAAACGGGCGGCTGCACTCCGGGGTGCAGAGTGGCTCCGATCGTCCTCGAGCGACGATCGCCGAACGATTAAGCTTGGAATTCACGGAGCGGGCCGCTGTTAACCGCGTTAATTGCGATCCAGACGCGCTTTCCAGTCGGCGATTTCAATTTGTTCGACACGGCTAACCAGCGTACCGAACCGTCGCGTCGCGGGAGGAAACGAGAGGCTGAACGGCCACGGGGGACAAGGACGCGACGGAACACGGACACGTGCCAATCTATACAAACCCGCGCTTGAAACTGCATCCTTGCTATTTATGCAACGCGGCGCAGCACGCGGCGGCCGTACCGTGAGCTGACCAAAGTGTTACAGCCGACGATTTCATCGTTTTACGGGGATCGCAGTTTCGACGCTCCACTGCATTAGCGGATGAGTTCTATCAACTTGAATCCTAACCTATCCAGCCTACAGATACGGTCTGCTGATCCCGGAAGCTTTCGAGGCCTCTTTAATTGCCATTGATACTTTCATCGTTTACTTATATCCTCGAATTGACCATCTTTTAAATTGGAAATGCCAGTTCTATAAATGCAGAACGATAGAATGAAACTAATGGACGATTTTATAACTGACCTAGTTAAGAAGTAATTAAATTGACGGCGTCAAGAGTGATGCTTTCCAGAATGAATTAATTAGGAGAAACGGACCGCCGATATGTACGGATTAAACTCATGAGCGAAGGATTGGAACAGTTATACATTATTCAAGAGTTATCGACATCTTTAATCTAACCAAGATCTGTGAAAATTAACACTTAGCACTCGAGTGGCGACTCGGATTCGCCACTAAAAATTGCTCTACCATTATTTACAATATTGTTTACATTATTAAATACTATGGTGCTATCTAATCAATTACTAAACATTCAAGTATTGTACGAGGTATTATATCAATTTCATATCCATAAAATGAAAAAAAAATCGTATAGCATGAAATTATTCTAGGTCGGAAGAAATGTTTAATTTTCGAGTTAAAATAGCGCTGAGTGCAAAGGGTTAAGACTGTTGCGTCGCGTCGTGGTCTCAATGCCCAACAGGAATAGCGGACCGTTGAGTGTACGCTCCCGACGAGGAATAAATAAATGACAGTAGGGTAAACTTGCAACTTTAATAAATTTAACAAAACTGAGGAAACGGAGTTTTAGATTCAAAACTTAAGTAAAAAAGGTAATGACAACGTGACTGTCTACCGTGATGCGACTCTTACGTACAGTTATTTTTAGACAGCCCCGATCGCAATGTCCTTAGACTATTTATATCCAAGGGCCCTTCGTGGGCGTAAACATTGTTGACCAATGGCCTAAGTCCTGGAAAAATCTTGGGTGGTTGCTTTCCAGACCAGATTCCTCCGATGGGGTCGGCGATGACCCGAAGAGGTAAGGAATGAGAGGTTATGACCCGTCAATCGCTGCAGCATGTTTTTTCATAGGAAAACGTACCTTAATAAATTAGGTAAAATCTCCAGAAAAATAGCGGAACTCAGTCGCCCGCGTCATAAACATCCCTCTATAAAATTGGTCAAAAATCTGCCTGCGCGTCATACAAATTATTTCAACGAGGTCAGAATGAAATGGGAAAATTAATTCTATGAAAAATTGAATACTGTCCAGATACTGTGTGACCGCTTTGCTAAATTTGCGACGTGCCAAATTTATTCGAGAGACACAAATTAAACGGACAGTGGTTGAGCAAGTTGTTCGGTGGCAATAAAGTTAATACAGCCTTTCTCTTTAATTAAGGCTGGCTCTGACATGACAGCGAACTAATGAATAGTACAATTTGTATTTATACCCTTCTGTGAAAGTTCTCGAACGGCAACGCCTCATTACAAGTTGCCCGTTCGAGCGCACGACGTAACCCGGAGAGTCTTATAAAAGGCGAGAGCGGGACGCGCTTTTGTTCCCGGAATCGATAGTATTCTTTTGACGTGGCTGTCGTTTCGAGTGATTCGCTCAGAACGGAGAGCGAAAGGCGTGTTCGAATTAAACACAGCGGTAACGTTTCACGAGAAATGGCCGAGTAAAAAGAAATGCTTACCCGCGCTACGCTCGAGAAATTTTACAAAGTTGATCTCGCATGAAGTCGCAGAAAAGATAGACAATACTTTTGAAAAAACAACTGGACAAAAGATCTCGAGAGCGCGCGCGGTGTCCCTTGTAAACGGCCGCGTCTCGAGTATCTCCGGCGAGCATTCGCGGAATCGTGTTTCGCCTCGAGATAATATAAAATTTTACTCGCGCCGTAGCAAATTAATTTGCAACGAGTCACCGAGAGAAGAAAAGGGCTTTCAAACAACGTTAACGAAGAAGGGAAAAGCTGGCAGAGACGCCAGCAAGGTACTGTCAATTAAACGGTCTTCCACGTTGGTCTGGCTTTCGCCCTATAAACTTCTATAACGGCACCGGCGCGGCGCGGCGCGGCGCGGCGCATTTTTCTCTGACTTTTCCCATGGGGAAACAATGGCAATTAATGAGCTCGCCGGTAAATGTCAGATGATTATCGGGACCGGGCGTTATATCGAAAGCCAGCGTTGAATAGCCCGATCGGCCGGGAAGACGTCGAAACGCCGAATCGGCGATGTTTTATTCAGCTTCGCGGAAGGAAAACCCGCCCGTAATTGCCGAGAGGGACCCCGATGGAAACGGGACACAAAATAATGCCACGGTGTCCCGTATTTCACAGGTGGAAGCGTCGCGGCCGACACGCGATGTGTCAATAATGAGAGTCGTTAACGTTCGCGCGTGACGTCGCACGCGATGCCTGGAACGATCGGGTCGACGATCGGCAGTGAGTAATGAACGAAATCTACACGGCCGTCATTGTCCACGCGAACGAATTCACCGGCACGTTCGAAAATTTCTAGTCTCTGATCCCTAGCCCCAATCCTATCCCAATCCACAGTCTCGATCATTCTCTAGCTTCCCCTCGCCAATACTAGCGAGAACCACCATTCACTTTAAACAACCAGTGGATAAATAAACTCTCTACAATCCACCGTATTTCATCGTCCAGATGAAAAATCATAAGCCTAACCGAGGTTCCCGCAGAAACGAAATTTGTCAAAAGTGTCGCGGCAATTAATCATTAGTCTGCGGATCTTTATGCAAAATAAAATATGTTTGAATCTTTTCTCGTCCCAATTATCTGTTTAAGGAGGTCATCCCATATGAGAGCTACTTTTTCTTGCATTTTTTAGGAATTTTTTTTTGAAGGACCCTTAAAACATATAATCTTGAAATGTTTACCACACATTTACTGATATTTTAGCAGTCTCTCAGAATTTTTTCAAACCAAAATAACGAGTTGGATCGACTTTACTCCGTTTGGAATACACTCATGTGTAAAAAAAGTAGGTTGATGGCGACCATGATTCCGGAAGTTTCGATCGTCTGATATCAAAAAATCTAACGGCATTTTAATTTGTAAACCTGCGGCTGTCGCCGGTACCAAAATAATATACAAAAATATCGAAAATTAAATTTTTGGCACGGTTGTAAACGTTAAGTTCCAAGTTTCGTAATTTTTTGTCGTCTTTTTCAGGTTTAAAAAAAAACTATAACAGATATCAGAAATATTTTGGTACAGGCGGGAACTATAGATGTGCTGACTATACCATACAAATTTTAGCGAAATCCGTTCAGTAGTTTTTGAGATATCATGGTCGCCAATATGAAAAATACAGTTTTGAGAAAAACTCGTTTAAAGATTCAAGTACGATTTACACGAAGAAAATGTAAACCGAACATTAGTCTGCTATGTGTTGAGAAATTGTCTTGGCTCGATGCTCCGAAGTGCACGTTGATTCGAATGCGCTTTTTTCCAGGACAAATTAATGTCCAGCTGATTATTTATTAATACTTTAATCGTAATGAGTGCTCCGTTACACGTTTATAACAGTCGAACGACTTCGAATATCGAAATATCCTTTAACCTGCATATTCTAGGAATGGTATAGAAGCAATTTGTGCAAAAAACAATTTTCGATTTTTTGGATCTGCCATATGAGATGACCCCCTTAAACTGAAACTAATACACTAATGTCCTTAAAGTTTTTTTGATAGCGCCACTGCTTTCAATTGTGCGTAACCATTTTTATCATAAATGGATAAAATTCGCAGTCTATCAATCATCGACGAGGATCAGCTTGGGCGATGCGCAACGCGTCATAAATTCAACGACTGCTCCATCAACTTCCTTCGATTCGGTCGATCGGCCGATACGGAGTTCCGGAATGTATTCTCGTGCTCCGGAGATGCTTTATCGGCCCGCGACGGAACGCTATCCAGAATTTCCACGTTGTAAACGACGCTCCATTCGAGCGGGTTCCTTCGTCTCTTTTTCTCTGTCTCGCTCCGTCCCACTCCTCTCTCTCTCTTTTTTCCTCGGCTTTCCCGGGCTGTTTTCACCGCGGCGCGGCGCGGCGACGAGACCGCCTCCGTGCCGAAGCGAAAGTGCAATTCTGTCCCCTCGCTCCGCTCCGTCCCGATGCAGTTTTCGCGCGAAGGAAACTGCGACTTACGAGCTTTCCACGTCGCCGGGAAAACGCGCCGCTTTAGTTACAAACACTTGTTCCGAGTGAGTGCGCGCGCGCGCCCGCGCTCGCAAACAGTTCTCGAGCGGTCGAAGATGAAATGGCCCCGTCGACCGTTTCCGGTTCTACGTAAACGGTCTTCGAGAAGTTGCGAGAGCACTGCAAGCAATTGTCAAAGCGGATCAGGCTTGGCCAACAAGCGATACGCGCAGCGAGTGCGTTCCCGAAGGTACATACCTTGTGAATCGCGAGAAAAATATTATCTTATCTTAACATTATCTTATCTGTGTTTTGCTTGCAGACGACTTGCCCGTGTCTCCTGTAATCGGGCATTCGAAACTCTTATTGATGCAGGGTCGTTGAAAATTTCAGGGTTTTCATCGGAAAGAAATATACCATATACATATGTAGTGCCATTTTTGCCATTTTTGTCTACTTTTATGGAACCACGTTATAATTTTCTATAAATCAGAAATTTTTTATTTTTGTCGATCGTAAAGTGTTTAAATAAACTTGGAATAATAATCTCGGCGCTACGGTTCCATCAAATTCTACCCTACACATATAGCTAATTTGTAATAAACTCAAACGTTTTTCGATTCGGATTTGAATCTGTGCGTCATAAGACCACGTTTGCTATAGATTTGTTTTCTATAGAGGAAAAGAAAGGTGGTGTTTCGTCCTGGACCCGCTAGAGGACTCATCAGTAAGGCTATCTAGCGGGCCCTGCCTTAGACACTTGTGTAGAAAACAAATCTATAGCAAACGTGGTCTTATGACGCACAGATTCAAATCCGAATCGAAAAACGTTTGAGTTTACTACAAATTAGCTATATGTATAGGGTAGAATTTGATCGAACCGTAACGCCGAGATTATTATTCCAAGTTTATATAATTTTCTATGTTGGAAACTGTTCGTTGGATCGAGTTGAATATTCATAGTATAATCTAGAAGGTTTGACACATTCTAATAAATTTTTTCCCATTCTACTTCTACGATATGTCAACTGGAATTACATATTTTACCTGGAACAGATTACCAGCTATCCGGAACTCGTGCGTTATTCATTAAGATGATTGCGTAAATCGCAGTCATCCTCTTCCATAAAAACTTTCTTCTTGATTCGAATTATTCAATTGACCGAAGGTTAATTCCCCGAGTATCCTTCAGCCCTATCTTCGGTCTTTGCCGCGCGTAAGTTTTAATCGTTTCCCTTTTACTCGGATTTACTTGGTTCGACATATAAATTGGCGCTAAGGTATTATAAGCGCAAACACTTTCGATCCGGTCGCAGAGGCGCTTTTATTACCAAGAATTTCTCATTAACTCTTTGCATGTTCTATTCATGCCTCGGTCTACTGATTCACTGTTAACCAGTTTCCCATCCGCGGACGTAAAATTAGAATTGGTAATGCGCCGGGCGCTTTTGTTCAACTCGCGTCCGTTTTCCGAGCGCAACCAGTCTGGCGCGAGTCCCACGTAAGAACAGTCACAATGTTGCGAAGTTTATCGCAAAGGGACGATGCGACGCGACGCGACGCGACGCTAAGGGAAAAAGCGAAAACGGAATGGGAGGGGGGGGGGGGGGCGACCGGGAATTCTTGAACGCGATAAAATAGTCTGTCGGAATGCGAGAAACCAGGGCTCCGGGTTCGGTTCGCTCGGTTACCGGTAACGCTCGCCGCAAAACGATCACCACGGAATGAAAATCTCGCCCGTTATTTGATTGGATGTCGCGTGTTCCGCGAGATTACAAGCCCGGCTCGTTTTCCCGGTTACGCGCGTTCGACGCAGATGCGTGATCGAAACTGTGCCGACGCGATATCTTCCTGGTTTGCTAATCGCCGATGAACCGTAAAACGAAACACCGTCGAAGGAAGCAGTGGTTTTTGCTCGGCGAAGTTAGTAGACTAGAAACTGGAGTATCCGGTCTCTCAGCTGAAAGCTATTTTAATCAAATCATTTGCCAATCGCTTAGCCTCAATTTTTTTATTCTCCGATAGGGAAAATACAAAAAAAAAATTTGTTTCCCACTCTTTTATACAAGATTCATACTTCGTAATTAACCCGGGAGTACGCGCATGTTGGTCTTTTTGACCGACGATTTCGTATATATTGAAATATAATCAAAGTCTTCGACTGTTGATTTTTTCCGGCGAGCTATTCTCATTTGAAGGGGGTTTCGACTTGTTTATCTTACGGGGCGATACTTAGGTGCATTCGTGTAGGTTTTAAAACAGTATCGCTACGCGTCGGTCTATTCGACCATAGCGCGCCTGCTAACAATGATGGCTACTTTCGGATATGTTGAAGACATTGAAGACGAGGTCAGTGATTCGGCAGAAGATTCCGATTATGTAGTAGAATCCGATCACAATACTGATTCGGAAATTGATTGCTCAGACATAGAAATATCCGATTCAGAGGAGACATATATTTCCAATGAAGAAAACGTAAGTTCTTATTCGTGATTTTCAAGATATATTTCTAATCTAAAGAAAATTTATAAGTACATTTTATGAAAAAATACATACAAAATATGATAAATTATTGGTGTTGTGAAAAAATAAAAATCAAGTTTTAAATTCAAATTGATAAAAGGACACTATACTATTATATGTAAATTTTGCATTCGCAAACATTTGTATATAATATTTTATTTTTAAAATTAATTACAATGTATCATTTGCATAAAAATAAATTTTCCAGAACTCTACAATCCATTACATTGGCAAAGAAAAACAACTGTATGGTCTAAACTACCACCTAGAACCAAAAGTAAAACTAAGAACGTCAAGGAGTAAGATCTACTGCTAAGAATGCTAAAACGTCTATTGATGCATGGAGACTTTATTTATCTGACGATATTACACATTATTTTTACTATATTAGTAATTTTATTAAATTATTTATCATTATATTAGCATCGGTCGAAATTACCGACGCGCGCCTACTAACGTAAGTGCTGGTGGCGCGCGTACTCCCGGGTTAACAAGTTGGTATTTATCAAATTGCGAAAACAATAAACCAAAATATAATTAATATCGCAGAGTAAACACACGTACCGGTGGATTATTATTTAGCATCCCGTTAATAGCGGCCAATTTGAACAACTCGAGCTCTCGCAATCGTTCGAGGACTCTACAGAACCACTTTCCCAAGGATTCTCGAAACTTTACCGCAGCGATGAAAAAAAAATACGGAGCGGGCATTTAAATTTTCATTGTGGGAGATTTATTCAGGCGATCGGAACGAAAAATTCTCTTTTCAAGAATACGTTGAATAGAAACGGAGGTAGCTATTTGCGGGCCATAAAGCAGACGTAACAAGGAGAGCAACAAGGAGGAGCCGATTCCTCGCCGCTCGCTCGGATCGCAGTTAATGTCGTTGCTGGCCATTGGCGGTACTCGGCTGGTAGCTAGCCGGTGCTACAAATCGACATTATTTCGAGAATTGGCCGACTGCCAGCTGTGTTTCTGCGGATCGGTATTTTAATAAGCCCGTCACCGTCGTTACCCGGCATTTCCGCGCGGCAAACCGTATTTCCTCTAAACGGCCATGTCTAGTTTACAATCTGGCAACAAACCGGAATTTTCGAAAATTTTTCTCTAAAGAAAATTAATCGGAAGAATCTTGAAAATCGTTCAAATATATTATTGGTTTCCTCGGGAAAAATTCCTAATCATCGAGACGTTTTTCGGATTGTTATCCGAGCATGTCTGCTTAATAGAGGTATACAGAACGACTATTTTATTAAGGGGCGTAAATCACTCTCGAATGAAGTCGTGGAGAAGCGAGGTCGTTCGGGTTCTTCCTCGAGCGAGTTCCGATTGTAATTTCAGAGGGAACGATCGTGCCACGGGTAACCGGGCCCGTTCATTAGTCGGCCGTTTACGGCTCTGCAAAGGTAATTCCGTGCGAACTACGGCGATTAAAGAAACAATAAGTGCGCACCTATGTATGCAAGATTATACTGCGGAGGTGGGCCGTCGCGTCGGTTAACGGGTCGCTCCGGACATTATTCTTAGCGATCGGATCCGTTTCCATGGGAAACGAATCTGAAGGACTTTGGCATGCGCAAAGGGGACCGAATTGTCGAACCACACGCGAGGAGGATTTACTTACATTTTCTCGCAGACCGAATCTGCTATGGACTCTTACGAACAGCTTGTTAAGTAAAATCGAAGATCGTAGTCTGTACGCAAGCTATACTTTACGCGAATGTCCGTCTCTGATTGATTTCACCGCCACGGTAATTGATTGAGCACGCTAAATCGATTCGGCAAATTTCTGCGAATCTGTCCGTTGGGACGCAACGTAATAGGAGACACACGAAAGTGTCTCTACAATGAGTCCCAAGAAATCCTAAGACCTCGACCACTCGACTAGAGGTAATAAATTAGTCGAAGGGTCGAAGGCTCTTGAGATCCCAAGCGACGGGACTCTTGCAGTTTCTGTGCGACTTTCCGGCGCCATAATGTATATAGTGAAATAACATCTGGATCGTTTTCCTAAAGTTCACACCCAATTTTCCCCCACTTTGTTTTTACCATCTCCACCACGATTTTCAGATCTTTACATAAGTTTCTCTACGTTTCCATTAGTCTTCAGTGAGCTCTCATAGAAGCCACAGCGTTTTGTACAATCGTTTTTAGTTTAAATACAAGTCATTGTTATTTACAAGTTAAAGTAATCAAAGCAGTATTTATTTAAAAGCAGCTCATCCTTTAAGAATTACCTTGCACGGTTTTAATTAACCAAGCAAGGACTGATAGATGTGAGGAAAGCTGATATACCAAATTTTCCATCTACGCACGTACATATACTGTCACTTTTACAAAACGTGAAACTTAATTTTGGTTCTTCCGTTAACAGAATTTTAGAAACGTCCCAGTATGATGCTTCGTAATCTAAGTAAATATAACCACTTAAGGGGCTGTGCGCACCCAACTACCACCACCACCCTTACCACTCACACATCGATAGATCCGCATATACGTATACGAAATGCAAGGGTTACGGCGAAAGAAACTGACGCCTCAATATTGCAATTAGAAGTTCAGACCCGGTCGATTATGTTTCCTAAGAGTCCTGGCCAGGGTGATTCAGAGCCGAAATTTCATATTTTTACTTTGTTGAAGAGTAATTTGCAATAATCGGCAGCGCTGACTTGTGACAAAAAGTATTCTGCCGATTATTACAAATTACTCTTCAACAACGTAAAAATATGAAATTTGGGCTCTGAACCACCCTGGCCAGGACTCTTAGGAAACATAATCGATCGGGTCTGAACTTCTAATTGCAATATGTATTGAGGCGTCAGTTTCTTTTGCCGTAAACCCTTGCATTTCGTATACGTATATGCGGATCTATCGATGTGAGAGTGGTAAGGGTGGTGGTGGTAGTTGGGTGCGCACAGTCCCTTAAGGGTTAAGAAATATAGCAAAGTCGCGATCTAGCTCCCTGAGGATCTTCACGGTCCCTTCGCCTACCCATTCCACCGAGGGGCATACTCCGCAAGGGGCCAACAAGATCGACAGTCATTAAAAAAAACAGTGTCCCTACACGATCTCTGTCCCTGCTCGCAACAGGCGATGGGAACTAGATCGCGACTTTACTGTACACGGAAATTGATTCGATAAATATTTTTTTCCAAGCACATATTGAAATGAAAATAGCACAAAATCTAAATAAATAGAGCCTCGTCGTTTTTATAAGCTGAAACATTTTAACCGCTTTGAGTGCTCGGTAGGTTTAGCGTTATTATATTAAACTCACCGCCACGGTTTGTTCCATTTCTCGAATTAATTGAATCATTCGTAACACCGATTCGCCGAGCTCACGATATCGAGCTATCGGATGTCTGTCACGAACAAGGGATCGAATTCAACCGTCACGATCACGACCCACAGATTTCAGGTCAGATTCGAGCGAATCATTTAGAAAAAAACCTGATTCGCAAGAATCTTGAAGTTCATTGAGATTCACGGTGAATGCAGAATCGATGTTCTAAATGTCAGTCGCGAGTCGTGCCGGCTACTTACAGGATGTAAGTCAAGGTTCTGGAGCAAAGATCAACGGGAAAGAATGGGAGATGAGTCTATTACAGGAGATCTCGTGAATTGCATTATTAGAAAGTTTATCTCCCACCTCGTGGAATCACGAAGCGTATCGAAACCTGCTCGAAAGGAAAGCTGAACATTTCGAATGGTACACATCCATCAACTAATAGCAATTTGAAAGTAAGTTTGCGCTCCAAATTATGGTCGTTTGACGACGATGTCGTCACGCCACCGTCGCATTAGGTCTCGACAAGGATGGTCACGGAATCGGAAGTGAACCGAGCGACGTTTCGCGTCATCGGACGTCCTCGCTCGAAAATCCGCTTGGTTTGGGGGCTCGTGATCTATGGCCTCGTCGAAACGCCGAGCAATTACCTGGTAGTCCGAACGGCACGCATTATCGACAGAAGAAACCTCGACTCGCAAAGCTCGTTAACAAACTATAGCCGATCCATAATTCTCGGCCGGTGATATCCTGGCTCGCTAGCGCCGCGCCGAGCCGCGCTGCGCCGCGCCGCGATCCCCGTGTTCCTCGGGCCCGGCCGCCCCGGCTAATACACGAGAATGGCTATGGCTGCCGCCTACATTACAGATTCCACGGAAGAACATTCTGCTTACACGACGTAACGCAGCGCGTCGTTAGGCGTGTTTATCGAAGCGGAAAACGCGTCGATCAAACGCGTATATACTCCGCGCCCAGCACGTTCCGCCGCGTGTTTTCCCCGTTTACACGTGCACCGTCGACGGTGCGTCGTCGTCGTACGCTCACGCACACGCGCATGCATATGCGCATGCACGCGCACACGGGAACAACGCGCGCACAGGAACAACACGCACACACTCGGATATACATGTCACGTATACATGCATATATATTAGCGGAATGTGTCGGATCTGTGCACGGGACGGTGAAAACGGGGCTGGCAGGCGAGCGAGCGAATTCAAACTGCAACGCGTCACGCGCCGGATAGGAGTAGGAAATGTTTGCCCGCGGATCTGCAGATTGCGTGAGTTTATTGCGTATATAGCGTAGCCGCTCTCTCGCGGAGAAGCACAATCGATATCGTGTCCGACCGTGTTCTCTGTCTCCCTCTTCCACCCCCACCCCCCACCCCGCTCCTCCCATTCTCTCTATCCCTCTCCTCTACGCTTTGCGGAGGTCGAGCCAGGCGAGAGCGCGCGCCTACGATAAATGCAGAGCTTCGAGCTAAACGCCATGGCGAGATCGATATTCACGGTTTCGCGGGATGAACCGGATAATGGACCCGGACGACCATCGACTTATTTGCGAGTTACGATCTCGTTAAGAACGATTTAAGAACTTCTGCTCGAGCAGATCTTACTGTAACTCTTTTCGCTTGCTTGCGAGCGTCGCGGATATCTTTGTTAGTAGTGTGCGAGCTCGGTGCACATTGTTTCTGTATTAACACGATCGAGTTCATTTACCCATTAATATGCAATCTTTCTCGCTGTATTCTCCTGGTACTTGAAATCAATTTTTTTGTTTTCACCTTGGTCGATTTCTATCATCTGTATCTGCCGAAATAGAAGCACAATCTTTTAAAAGCTCGAAATTGAATAGTACTGTTTGATTCTTATTGTGACTCGAACTGAAATTTTCATCGTGTCTTGCGTCGAGTGGATAAAAATTTCACGAAATCAAAGCCACTCGTCTAATGAAACAAAAATTGAGTTTCGAAAAACCCTCTTGCAGATACTAATCAAATGCATGCTGAACGTCGATACAGAAAAATTAATTGTTAAAATTCTACACAAGTAATTACTACGACCATGCATGATTGTCAATGCGGTGGCATTCAAAGGAAATTCGTTCTGAAATTCTTTTTCAACATTTTATTTTCGTCGAAACGAAACGTCCGAACTGATTTAATAGGTACGGCGAAACAAGTGACGGCGGCAGAATTTTATTCGCGATAAATCTAACCAAAATACCATTCGTTTATATAGATTCATGGTGTGCCAGAGACACCTATTCATATAGGATTTAGCTCCCCCGCGCCAGATAGAAAGAGAGCGACGAAGAGCAAAAGTATGTTTATACGTTTTCGATATTATCGAGCCGGGGCTCTGAATAAAAGAGTCGATCAAACTTGCTGAAAGAGTTCGCCGATAGAATTGAGCCGGGAATATGAAGCGCGCTCTCCGGACAGTGTTTCTTCTTTTTAACAGTTATACTGGAACTTCGGTTTTACGAGTCCCTCCGTCGTTTTATAGTTTGCCGTACCTCTCTCGTTTTAAAACTGTGCCGTGTTACACGTCTGGTTTGCCGTCATTTAAGTTAGCGCATACTGTCTCGGAACGTGATATCGGTTTTCTTCCCGTACTTTCGGGTTTGCAGAAACTACCATTGCATCCACGTAGCATTCTGTAGATGCGTTTCCGTGACAAACTTGTTTTAATCGCGTTTATGATTGGATTTAGTTGCAAGCTTTCTTGTGGAAATTGCCTTTGCACGCAGAGATTATCCATTCTTTTTAAGAAAGGAAATAAGTTCAGCAGTTTTCTCTTTGTTACACATTTATCTCATAGTTCTCTTGCTCTTGAATAAAGCTGCGCTTCCTATATCTTAAATAATTATATCACGTGTAAGCAAATCGAAGATTCTATACCGTAAACTTTTGTAAATTATTTAAATATATTTTCAAACGATTAGCCGAGTAATTGGGAAATTGTATGTATCCTGTAATTACGTGAATAATGCAAACTCACTTTCAGGAATGGTAATAAAATGTCACACTGTGACAACGACTGAACAACAGTGAAAAATGGAAATGCGAAGAAGACGAAGGTGGATAAACACTAGTTTGACGAAGGATAATACATGGAATCAATTTGTCCAGCTCGGGAAAAACGCTGGGAACCACAGAGCTTTGTTCATTGATATTCGCGTTATCAGTGGTAGCGTCTGGTATTAGTCAGACCCGACGGGAAATTATCCCGTCGCACGACAGACAGGTTCATTGCCTCGTCACGGAACGCGGCCTCGAAGGAACTTAGTTTCCGCTGGAAGTTCCGCGAACGGTCCCACACTCTCGAGGAACTTTCCGCTGAAATCTTACGTGGCCGCTTGTTCTCCGGGAGTTTTCGGCCGAAGATAAATGGCCCTGCCCCCCCCCCCCCAGATAAATTAATCGAAAAGTCACGCGGCTGGTTTACGCGTCCATGCTCGTCGGTATTGTATCGCCCAGTGAATTGCCTTATCGAATTAATTGGCACTTGGCGCGCACCAATTCGTGACATTTCGATGACTTCTTTATCGGCTCCGAGCGTTCGTTGTGAACAGTGTCGCCAGAAAGTGCCCAAACCGGCACTCGAGGGGAATACAAGGTACCCCCTCTCTGATGACCAGAGCGGCAGAGGAGTGAGGAGTTCAGGAGAGTAGACTGTAGAGTATGTGACATTTCGCAAGTTTTAGGTTATTGCAGCGTATCGTTCTTATTACGAATCGTTCTACAGATTATAAACATGCTTTATTATAAATAAAATGAATTGTAACATGTGGGAGTTTCAGTTGTGAAGTGGAGTATGAATATTGAAAAAAATGTTGAAATCTATAGTACTGAGTTACATTCCAGTAAAATCATAAATGTCATAAAAATAAATCATAATATATTTTAACATTTATAAGGAATGGGCATAGCAAGTTTTGAAACTACCTTTTTCAATGCATATATTAAAAAGTACAGTCTACTCTCCTGAACTCCTCTGCCGCTCTGTGAGAGAGGGGGTACATTTTTTCACCGTGACTCCCCTAACTCGGCGACACTGGTTGTGAAGCGACTTCGGCGAAACAATCGCGGCATTCGAACGTGTAATCCGGAATTCTTTCGAAAAAATAGTAAAGACGCAGACGAGAAAATAATTTCAATTATGTTCAATTCTGTTTTCTAAGCATTTCTAAACAAAATCATCTCGACTTTCGTTTGCAAATTCATCATCCGACGAAATGACCTTTGATCGCGCTAACGAAAAGCGCGGGAGAGATCGAAGAATTCCTGTGTTTCGGTGGATGAGGATTAAAACGGTTTCCCGATCCCGCGGCGGTGTTATTTCGTAGCGAAACCGGCAGACCGCGGCCGTGGAATGTTTTTTTCTCCCGCGAGAAAAACAAACGGCCGCGGCCCGCTAAAAAGACGGCGCAAAAGTTTTCGCGGTCGGCCGCGACGATAGGGTTTTAAAGTTCACGCGCGGTGTTTACGAGGTCGGCGCAGCGGCTTAAATATCCTCGACTTTTTCCGGCGCTGCGTGCCGCGGCCCGGAATCCCGCGTTCCATGGAAAGGGAAAAACTACGCGCGGATGAATATTTTTGCCGCGAGCCCGTTCGCAAATAACTGTGCGGTGACGTCAGAGCACACCGGTAGACGATCAGTTTCGTGTTTTCCGCGAAATCTGCGCTCGCGGAAATACAATTTCGATCCTCCTTTTCCTCTTACCTTTCCCGTCGTATTTTCACGGTTTTCTTGCTCGTCCTCATTCTTGCGGATTCTCTTTTTCGCACCGTTTTTCTCCCCGCCCTTTGTCATTCTCACGGTATCTCTCTTGATTTCCCATTTCCTTGCTCCTCGTGTATTCTTTCACATTTTCGCAGTTTCTCACTCACACTTTTCCTCTTGCCTGCAAGTTCTTCGGTCCCTCAGCATTCCGCTCTCTATCTTTGTCGCCTCTGAAGTTTAACCGGGAAACTTCGGTCCCAATATCGTGGACGCCGAGTTCCCAAGTATTTTGTACTCCGATACGGTTCGCGCGTCTACAAACTCCCCGCGCCGCGTCGCGTCGCTTTGACGAGCGGATTTTCTTGCACACCCGCGCGCGCGCCCGTTTCTCTTTGCCAACCCTCTGCTTTTGCTTGTTCTCTTTCTCTCTGTCTCTCTCTCTCTTGCGTGTTTGATACGCACGACGTGACGGTTCTTTTCGGTAGATCGCGAGACACAATATTATATGTTTGTTACGTTGCAAGCATTTGATAGATCGCTCGGGGCAGATTCTATTCGAGCAACGCTCCGCGAAAGAAAACGTGCGAGCAAGATCCGTATCTTCTTTTGTTCCCATTGTTATGTCCTCCCAAAAGATAACTTCAAACATTTTGTTCCCCGTTCGCTGTTTGAAAATACAAACACGTACGTATATAAATGTAATTCTAGAAATTATCCAAATTTGATGATGTAGGTTTCCATGTTCTACAATTTTATTCTCCAGACAGTAAAGTTGTTACATCCGATTCGAAGGAACGAGTAGGGGAAGGCGGGGTATTGTGAGCCACGGGGAATCGTGAGCCAGCGCCATCTTTGTTTTACTGGTAAATATTGACAGCTGCGAACAACTGTTTTTGAGTTGTCTCATAATAAGGTGATATTTCCACGATCAGTTGAAGTATGCACCCACATCATTACTTTGCCCTGTTAGCAGATACAAATTCGCTGCGCTCGAAGTATTATTTTCATTTCGTGTTTGGTCTATTATTGTTACATTTTTCTGTGGATCTAAGCAGGTAACTGTGTTTATAATACTCGTGTGACTTCAAGCTTTCGAAATAAATAAAGGTTAATTTGAAAATAAAGGGTAATTTGAATTAGGTTAGGTTTGTGTTATTTGTTTGTGGCCAAGTTGTAAAAATAAGGGTTCGGGGAATTATGAGCCACTTTTCTCGGGGAATTGTGAGCCACTCGATTCTTGACATTTAACGAGATAACCTCAGGTGTTTGATGTTTCTCAACGATTGTTTATGCAATATTCGAGCACGATATAAATTTTTTGGCAATATCTAATAGATATTTTATCTGATTTCTGCATAATTTGCATGGAAATATGCCGAAAAAGATGAACCGCCAAAACACCATTCATTGCAATGTCTGCGATCGTGCCATCCACTTGGAATGCGCCGGAATGACCGCAAAAAATTGGACTTGTGAGCTTTGCATTTCAGATTAATTGTGGTTATTTTTAACTTTTTTTCTTATTATTAAAAAATTATTTTGTCATTCAAATACATGAATAAACATTTCGTAACAGAAATTGAAATTTTTATTTGATTTTGAAAGTGACTCACGATTCCCCGATATTTTGCAAATTCAAGAAAATGCCAATTTTTTGTAATAGTCTTAAAATCATCTAATTTGCAGATATTCGATTAAACTATTGTGTCTAAAAGAAAGGTAAATCTTCATACTACAACATTTAGCGTTGAAATTTGATGAGAAACTTAATTTAATAGCAGTTTTTTCGCAATAAAAATAAGTGGCTCACAATACCCCGCCTTCCCCTACTATATTTGTTGCTCGATCACTTGACGATACATTCGAGCGCATTTCGTTTCGAATAACTTCCGATGCAGCTGCATGCTCGCATAAAAAGATCGATGGATCACCGAAGTATGATCTACAGCATGTCGAATTAGGTTATCCGCGTCAGGTGGCATCCTGCAGCCGTGTCTCTTATTCCCCGTGAAATCCCGATGCAGATCTCGGCGCGTCATAAATATTGTCAGGAAATTCAAGTGCGAAAATATCGCTCAAAGGGTAATTCGTATTCCAGAGGCGCTCGAAATATCCGTCTGTTTCTCTCGCACCGTCTCGAGGCCCGTTGCTCTATCTCTCTCGGTGTCTCCGGGCTCTCCTCTCCTCTCTTCCCTTTCGAGGCTGGTTCGAACAGGAAGATTTATGCGGAGAAGTTGCACGCGGGATCGGCACAGCCGCGAGTACAAGCACGTACGCGGACCCCCGCTCCGTGCCGAATCGATGGAACGCACAAGTTCCGGGGACGACGCAGCTTGCAGCCGAGTCGTTGCGGACGTTCCGCGGTTCCGAATTATCAGCCGCAAGAGAGACACGAGGATACTCTCTCCGCTCTCGCGACACCAATATCGAGGCCGGATATTGCTCGATCGTATTGGTGATCCGCCTTCCCGCCGCGGCGCAGCGCGTTGCTACCCGGTTTGCTGAGCCAGTAAACCCGGCGAACCCCGCTCCAGCAAAGCTGCTTCAGCTTCTGAAAATTAACCTACCGCACTGTTTTACCAGGGCGCGATCGATCGAAATTCTACCGTGTTCTCGACCCATTCCGAACATCGTTGATACTAGGATATGTTAGGGACTCCATTTAGGAAATTACAGAGACAAATGTTTTATACTAGTTTTACTTCATTCATCATTATTAGACTGCGGATCTTTATGCAAAATAAACATTGTCTGCATCAATTGCAACACATAGGAACCAAAGAGAAATTTGCTTCTTTCTTCGATAACTTCAAGAAGTTGGTAATCGAATATTAATATCTGTTGAAAACAGATTCGAATAAAAGATACTTTATCTTTATTCGTTATTCCAAGGCTCGAATAAAAAAAGTATCTTTATTCGACGAGGTTCGAATAAATCCGCTTCGAATAAAAAAAATTATCTTTATTCGTCGGATAAAATTATTTATTCGAACCTCGTCGAGGCCTCGTGGCAGGCCTATCGACTCAAGAGTCGGGTGTACTCGTCACCCATCGGTCGGGCTCGGTATCATAGAACGAACTCGATTCAACTGCGGCCCACTCCAACGTAAAAATCGTATCCGCGACCACACAATCGAACTGTTAAGTATCATATTTATAGATAATAAAAGTGTTTCTTTAGTAAAGACAAATTAAAGTTATGTTACGTCTCTCGAGGAGGACTATTGGATTCTTGTGTATAGATATAAGTTCAAATATACATTTATATGTTTATTGCCAGTAACACGTGGTATTCAATCTCTCACCTCCACGCTATTCATATTATTTTAACAAATATCCTCTAACTCTTAACTATTTTCAAATCTCTCCTACTTACTTTTCTCATAAAACTCACAGTCCGTACATAATGCGGTAAGTCTCGACTACTTATTTCACACTAGTATTGAAACCGGCCGATCACAAAGGCAGCTGTCCCTTCGAGGGGTTAACGGAAAAACAAAATAGCAAAGAGCCATAATAGAATGGTCGGAACATCAATCGCTCCAGTGGACGCCGGTATACGGAGCCACTCAACAAAGGCAAACCACTCGCGAGCAAGAACCCCGTTCCAGTAGACGCCGTCGAACATCCGTTCTCGAATACCGAAAAAATGGGTTCATTGTTCGAGCGTCCTACTTCCGCCGCGGCAGCCCTCGAGAACTTATTTCGAGAAGGTCGGCAAGAAGTTAACTGAGACGGTGGCGCGCGTCAGCGATCGGGTTTTTGACGCCGCGCCGGCTGCTTTCGAATCGAGAATCAAAGCTCCGACATTTTTGCGGAATTCTGGAGTCGCGTTTATCGCGATCGTTTTTCGACGCTTTCAACGGTCGACGCGGCGACGGAACAAAGGGTCGACGGTTAATAACCGGCGCATCGGTGGAAACTGCGCAAACAGATAACGAGGAAAATAAACCGGAAGACGGCGAGGGCCCCGGAATACCCCGTCCGACGGGAAGATTGGATTGGTTGCGCGGAAACAGAGATACGGAGTGTGATATCCGTAAGAAACGGAATTCTAGGGATTCCGAAGACGGGAATATTCTGGTTCGCTCGAAAACCGGGAAACACGCGGGGCCGCCGGAGCTCATTAATTTTCAACCCCCGCGGAATCCTCCAACTCTCGCGGTTCAGTCACGGAATCAGGGGAGGGAAACGAAATATGTAGCAATGCCACGGCATTGGAAATTCATACTTCTTTCCTGCAAGGTCGGCTGCGCAGACGCCCATTGATCGGGCGGAAAGGCAGGAAAAAGAGCTTGATTGACTTATCGATAATCTGCTTACTTTTACCGTGGCATATACAATTGTTACGAAGCAAAATATTTGGGTAATCGTCTAATGTTTGTCCTCTTTTTCTGTTTCAGGTACGTTCTTCATTGGAGACTTTATTCCACGTGTCCAAGTGTAAGTAAAACAGACGGACCGATTTTGGAGTGACATTTCGAATTAAATTATACAGAGTGTCTCACGACGCACAGACTGGTATTTGTGCTAAAAACCTGGCCAAAAATCGAAATTGTAAATATTTACATATAGAGCTGTGGTTGCATACCAAAATAGATAGATAAACATGCCGTCACACGTGGTGGACTCCCTATCTGTGGTAACTCAACCAGTCACAGGTGCCTGCACTTAGAACCTAGCACTTGTTCGATAGGCACGTCTTTTATCGCAGCATTCCGTTCGAAAGCATCTTTTTGTTGTGATAATTTTTATGTTGAAAGTGATTTTTGTGGCGAAACTTATGATGGATATTGTTGCACAAGGTATGTACATTATATTAATCATATTTTTACCAATGTTAAAATCTTTTTATACGTGTTTTTACCGATCTACAAGCCTGACTAAAAGCTATTGGATTTTCATTATTTTTCTTGCATATATTAGTGTTTTTAAACATATACAACTCATCGCAACAGCATAAAAGTTACGTGTTGTTAAACTTCAGGATATCTAGAATTACTATACCGCAAAAAAAGTGTTCCCAAGTTTTCACATTATAGAAAAATAAAGCTCCAAATATAGCCCCTCTTTTGTTATTTGGTTAATTTTCTTTTTCGTTTGGTCCAGTTTCTGTGGATTCCGTAAAGTCTATGATTCGAAAGCAACTGCACGAGCTAGTAAGAGAAAGCACAAAGCGACTGTTTGATGAAAAACTGAAAGATTTTACAAGAAAAGTTAGTGCCTTAGTTTTACATATGAGAACACCCATAAATAAAACTTACTATCACTAGTATCTAGTTAGCAATAACATTTTTATTCATAAACTAACTGTATAACGTAGGAAAAACAAGAAAATATTTTTGGCCAGGTTTTTGGCACAAATTCCAATCTGTGCGACGAGAAATTGATTTGTCGAGAATGGCCGGGGATTAAGGATTAGAAAATCTTGGACGAATACTAACGTTAAGGAATTGCGGCGAGCGGGTACGTGTTGACAAGTTTCGAAAGCTGTGTAAAGCGGTCGGATGGGTGGGGGGAATCAAAAGCAGTTTAACAAGTATTCGCGCGCAAGTTTCGCCCCGGCAAGATGCACGGCAGCGATCTATCTGTGAACAAGTTGCCTTTATTACCGCAATAGCCGTGCGGAGCATGAACGACGGGACGATAATACGTTTATGGCGGCATTAAACTTGCTACCGCGATGCCGTTACCAACTTTCTTGGGCGAAACTTCCAACGGTCGGCGACGCGAAACAAGAGCCCGCGGCTCGTTAATAATATTTTGACGACCGTTTTCGACGACGATCGTCATCGATGACGACGCGCCGGGCTACCCCCTCGACACGGGACTCGTACCCTACGAATCGGCCAAGTTACAGTAATGTCGCGATCTAGGTCCCTGAGGATCTTCACGGTCACTGTCCCTTCGCCTACCTATTCCACTGAACCACTACTAATCCAATTACAAAACTTCTTCATTTTTCATTATTTTTTTATGGAACTTTCACCAACTTATTTCTGGCATTTTTCTGATTAATCATTCTAAATGTTCGTTCGCACCGCGTTGAAACGTCGTCGACCGGAATGACGTCTCTGAGGGTTGTGTTTTGATGCCACTTTTTCTTAAAATGTGCAAGGCAGATGGGTTTGTTTTATGACCTCGACTACCTGGCTCATAGTTTAATGTGAAAGAATATGAAGGGTCAGAAGATCTTAAACTGCGCTGAACACTAAACTCGATATAATTTCAATTGTATTTAGGGGTTTTTAATTATAATTTATGTTTCACATGTACAGAAGTTATTTTAATCAAATAAATGTCGGAAATATATTGGTAAAATTTCATTAAAAATTAGTAAAAAATAAAGAACAGTTGTTGCGCCATCGGCCGCGCAGTCGTCCGTGTTTACATGCTGTCCTTTTCTACGTTCGGCGTGGTCGACGCAGTCATAAAAAAATAGTTTCTCTACACGATCTCTGCCCCTGCTCGGAACAGGCGATGGGAGCTAGATCGCGACTTTACTGTAATTCCTTAATTGAAATTCGATATTGTGCACCGTGGCGGAGTGCGAGCGCCTCGAGCAGCCAAATTGGTTGCAACAACTTTCCAATTTGGCGGAGAACTCGCAGCCGTGCCGGTCGCGAGGTCGTTTTCTGGCCGATTTCCTCATTGTTGTTCGATACAATTGCTGTCGGCACGGAGGATTGACACTGAATCGTCCATTCCGTTACCCATCCGTTGCTCGATGCATGGATGAGTTGCTAAAATTGTTGGACAACGGGAAGACAGTTGAAATTCAACGGGCCGTAATGTAATCTGACCCAGTTTTCGCTCCGAGGGAAGAATGTCGAGGGTGAAACGGCGGCGATGTTAATCTCCTCCAGTGACCAAAGTGCGAACACGCCTCGGAATGCGAGGTTGTGAACTTTTTCCCATTATTTCGCCGCTATCTGTTCCGATAGAGCCAATTCGCTAATAAGCGATTGCTTGTTTTCGCAATTACACATCTTGGCAGAATGCTACGTTCTATTTCCAAGATATTCGTGCGATATTAAATACGTCTCCGAAGCATAATAATTAACTTACCTGCGGCTATTTAACGGATGTCGATCCATTATGAATCAACTCTGAGGATGTCCCAAACAATGATTCACCGTCAATTGACAGAGAATTGCATTAGCTCGTAAAAACACGACCAAAAGATCAGATGCACAGAAGAGTTAGACATATGGTAAATGGTTCGGAGTCGCAAAGCAAGTTTGTATTTCTATTTGCGAAGCATTTGAAACTAAAAGCAGAGAGGAACGATGCCGGTGGTAATAAAATCAGCGTGATACAAAAAAATAACGGGAGCGAGGCTGGAAAAAAATAAGACCGGAGGCGATCGATCCGATCCTTTGTCCGGTTGACGTGCATCGAGCGCGCAACCGTTTCACAATTTATCTTCCGCCAACAGCACAGTTGATTTTGACTCGGCGCGCCGGCCGCGGCCCTTTCGCGACTGATCCCAATTACTAAAATGGTCGAAAGTCATTTTTTCCCTTTCCCGGGACAGGTTTGATAAAATCGGCGCCGCGGCGAAAAAACGAGAGAGAGACAGCGTCAGCGAGCGAGCATTTGTAAGAGAAAGGGGGGAAAAAAGAAAGCAACAAACGCGAGCGAGTCTGCTGCTGCACGCTGTTAAAACGCGACGGGACCCGCTTCCGCGAGCCACGAGCGCAAAAGGGGTTTGAACGCGGATACGGTAAAAGCGGCAAAGCGAAGCGTACGCTCGGTAGCTCTATTATCGGAGCGGGCGCGGAATTTTCGTGCCGCTTTGTACGCGTCCGATGTTTTTTTTTTTTTTTTTTTTGTTTCCTTTAACCACCCCGGCCCGCACGGGGCCCTCGACGAAGTTTCGCGACGACGCGCGCCGCTGATGGTCATCGATTGCAAACAGTTTCCATCGGCGTCGCTCTTTGAGTCGGTGCGCACGTTTTGCGCCGTTTCCCGCAACACACGACAAAATACTCGCTCGCAATTGCTGCCTCGCGGATTCCCATTCTCTGTCCCGTTCGCAGCGGATCGAACCGCTCCGACGAAATATTACGTCGGTACATACTCCTTCTCGAACATTGATCCTCTCCCTTATAATCTCGAGGTACAAAATTCACATAGTAACAGGTGCCAATAGATAGCGGACTTTCGTAGCACATCATAATTTTTCAAGAATCCATAAAATCATTCAAGCAAAATCGAATACTCAAACGCAAAGCAAATAAAATGTTATCTCAATACAGATTCCACAGATGCTCGTTCTACGTATCACCAGCTAACAAAATACAAAAAGTTATTACCCGAACACACAGAGATCAGATAGGAAACTCTCTTACCGAAAAATAAGTAGCCAGCAGGTAGGTAAACAAGGTTCCCGTTAGCATCGCGAGTATGTTCGCGAACAGGAAAACGTATTCCCGTCGTTCTTATACCCTATTCCATGATCGTGTTAAACGATCCAGTTTATCGACGATCGTGGATCGTCCCGTTTCACCATCACGAACACCATTTTTTCCAGAACCGGATCGTATCCGATCTATTGGCGAGGAGATCGTTCGCAATCGGTCCGCCATCTCTTTAACCTTTAATCCACCGGCTCGGCGTTATCTGGCCCGATCGTTAATTACCTGTTCTTTTTGCTCGATCGAAAGGAGGGATCGGCATCGATCCGTGGGTTATTAAGCGCTCGACGCAACTCGACGCAACGCCTAGCATTGCAACGCAGGTCCCCGGAGCTTTCCACGTAATTTACATCTTCGTTCCCCTCTCGTTTTTTTCCGCGGAGCTCACAATATTTTTCCAGTATTTTTCCAGTACTTTTCCAGACTTTATCGCGCAGAGTCAGAGTCGCGAGATCAGGGGAGTTGACTCGAATCGAGGGGAAAAAGCTGTACCCCCTCTCTGCCAGTACCGGATCAGTCGCGTGACATCGTGACAGGTGCTCGACAGAGACGGAACGAGTCACGTGACCGGGCCGTGACGGAAGCGCGGGGGAAATAGCATCGTAGAAGGAGAAGGTAGAGTGGGGAGAGACACGTCTTAATCATTCTCGTTGCAACAGTGGAAATTTTGGCGAATTTAATTAAAAAATGTTCCTATTGGAAAATCTGCCTGGTTACAGAAAACCTCTCGAAATTTTTATAATCTGCTCCTGCCGGCTCTCCGTGGTTATTTTCATTGCGGTCCGGATGATGGGAGCAGCGCGATGTGATTACGTTTGTTGTATTTCGAGCGCGAGCTTAGTTTAGCTAACCACTGCTTCTAAACTCGGTCGGTATTCCATGAAAATTTGAACGCGTTCTCGCTTCGGCTGACGAATCGCCTCCTCTTTTACATTTACCTCTCGGCAGGTTGCAATTTATCAGACAGATTAATCGCATGAAAATTTAAAAAAATCGTCGCATCGGTTTATTTGGTCGAATCAAGTTATATTCTGATTTTTATTTTATTCATTTTTGTTTTTTTTTTTGTTTGTTGAGAATTTAAACAGTTCTCGGTTTTAAATGTGACGGATGCATTTTACTTCTGATGGTTTTATCGTGCGCGACCGAGAACTAAACATTTGCTTCGGACCACGAGATCTTTTTTCCGCTTTGCGTCTGTAATTTCGAACTACCAAATATTTCTTTCACACCGCTACCAAAAATTACGAGAACGAGGAAAATGCGAACAGTGGGCACGTTGGAGATCTGTTCTTCTTTTTTTCGAGTTTTTGTTACGGGCGTTTACTTTCTCTTCTTCGCGGAAATTAAATCCTGTATTTCAAACGCTATTTCTACCTTGAAAATCAAATAAACGTAGTTACGAGATGCTTCATGACAAAACTGAAAAGAAATTAGACGAATTTAAGGAAACGTATCTTCATTGAACTTCGATTTCTCGTAACTGACTTGGACAATAATTTTGATTACACATAAAAGTCTTGTTTTACTCAGAGGAGCTCACAGAATCATTTACACAAAAAGCAACTGCACAACTGTCGTCATTAACACTGAACCTATCACTGCCGGTCAAATGACCGGTTTCATATTTTTTTCTTTTACAACTATTAAAATTATACTGCTACTTCCATTGGAAATGTTTCAATAAATTTCTTTATCCCTGCACGTGCTATAATAAAAATTGTACACAATCCAAGTAAATACAGTCTTGTCATTTTTCTATGATTAAACATTTTAATCGATTTTAGTATGTACTTGGTGTTAGAGATTCCCACAAGAAGTCTGACATCCGTCGTTTCACCGGTGATCCGGTGGTTCCAGTGTAAAAATTAGTCGAGCAGTTTTTCCTGGCGCATTAGCAATTTAAAGTAGCAGGAGGCGTCGCGGGGACATTCGTCAGCCCTAAACACCAAAAAACCGTTAATATCATTATATTCAGCCGTGGAATTTCTTCCTCGCATGTTCGTCGGTACGAAGTGGTTCATCAAGGAGTGCGGTGCCGGGTGCGGAGTGATCGATGTGGCCGAACAAAAACCGTCCCACCATTCTAAAGGTGTTTACATGAGAATTCGTGCGCCGTGCCGCGCGCCGTTCGTGATTTCTTCCCGGCCGTAATCCCTCCGCCGCGGTAGAGACGATATAAGAACCGTCGCTCGTGAATTTCCAGGCCAGCAACACTGTTCAACGAGAAACGCATTGTCGTCCGTGGGATCGAAGGTAAAAACCATAATCCACGCGGAACAAGAGTCAACGAGTCGACGTGGGTGGCTCGGGGCCCGGCTCTTTATACCGGCGGTCGTTTACTCGCGGAACCAGTCGTGGATTATCCCCCGGCTGACACATACTAGACAGGATTCTTCTCTGTCTTTCGTCCCCAGGCTTTTTCCATCGATTCCTGTTTTTCGGTGAAAGACCCGTCACTCGACGTTTCTCGCTCCCTCAAACCATCCGAACTGTCGAAATCGTCAAATACAGCTTTCAGCTTTCTGAATTAACAGACACGCTCTTCTTTTCTTGCGAAACTGTCTCCAAAATAAATTCCCTGTTGGAAGAAAAATATATTGTGGTGTCGTGTCGATCCCGAAATTGGGTAATCGTATCACGACTAGGTTTAACGGCGAAATTAATGTAAATTCAAACTCCGGAGAACTGGTATTTATTGAATAAGTGCAAGATTTGGCTTGCTGTCTCCAAGTAAGACTCGACTGCGCTTGGAGTTGCTGATGGTTCGATAGTCGAAACGGTTCTGACTTCACAGAGCTCGCAACAAATTAGGGAAAGCTCGGAAGTAGGTGTGGTCTTGGAAAATTGTATGTGATTGGTTGAAGGGTGTATTTTGGAAAGTGGTGAAAGTGGTGGAAAATTAGGAAGAGTAGGAGTAGAGATAGATTTGGGTATAGGCGGCTACGGCTGTAAAACTATAAAACTCGGTAGGGTAACGGAATGACGATTATTGTCTCGAGTAGGTATTCCAGCTAACTGACCTTCAAGGTAACGTGCTTGTCCCTTCGCAGAGGGTTTTAAGACGGAACATATATCGATCTCGTAACATACGCACAGTTTTAATAATCATTTAAAAACTCGTATACATACTGCTTGCAGTATATGATATTTGCTTTAAAAGAATTAAATGAAATTCGATGTGACCCCATTGGCACTATTCATTTTTATTTAAATCTAGTATTTCTGTAAGCTTAACAATGAATTTACGAGTCCTTTAAATTTTTAATTAGTTCGGAGATCTGGCCAGATTCTCCTGAAAAGCACACGTAGCTTTTGCGGTCCTTTGGCTGACTATTTGGAGATTGAATTTCGGTTGATTATACGGGCATTCAACCGAGTTTTATTCCGTAATAAAGCTAAAGGATCACCGCGAGTTCGAGCGATTTTGGGAGGGGACATCGGCGAATGATCGCCGAGAAGTTCCAAGTTCACTTTTACTGCTCAATTAACGTATTTACGCGGCACCCAGTGAGTAAAACGGTCCCTTAAACGGCCTGCATCGTTAACCTGATTCAGGAAATTAGACTTCCTGCTTCGATCCAAGAGAAATTATGATCCTACCCTGAACACCGAGGATATTTCGAAGAAACTTAAACGAACTGAACGAATCAATTTGTTAATTAGTTATTCGCGTATTGTACGCATATGCAACTCTCGAAACATAAAAGGTCAATACGTTTTAATAAAACCCGTACACTCCATTTAACCTAGAAATCCATGAACAATATAAATTGTCATTTAATTCCACTTTCAGCGCTGTTAGCCATTAAAATGTAAATTCTCGTGAATGTCCGTTTAACAATCATTTTCAGTCAAAATCTACAATTCAATATCCGATTACATTAATAATTGTTGTATCAAAAATGTACGAAAATCTGTTACACGAACACGTGCAGCGTCATTTCCGACGTAAGCGCGATCGAATACTTTACAACTTTTACTTCCGGAATACTCGTTATCGGAACCGTTCGTCAATGATGATTAATTTAATGTAGCCTGTTAAGAAGATAGAATTTAGATGGGTCGAAACGGTCCCAACGCCATTTCGATGAATTTTGTGTCAAAATCAAAGAACTTTCGATAGAAATGAGATAGAGCGATAATTTTTTTTAAATTAAAGCTGAAACATTGCTAATATTGGATAAATAGTGAGATTATGGTTCGAACGTTTTTTAACCTTGAACATATTTGTTAAACTTGCAGAATTTCAAGAAAATTGTGGTTTATCGAATACCACGCGCGGATAGATTTTTTTTTACTTGTCAAATATCATTTCCCGTAGATTTCGTCACGCTGATTCCAAATCTGGTCGACAAATTTGTCTACCACCACAGGATTTTGAAAGAAATCAATTTTTGTAAAAAAACTAATGAAATTTGAAGAGTGGTTACTAATGTTGTTCTTGATTTATAAATGGGGTCATGTACTCGTATACGGTCTGCTGGTATTGTTTTGAGACCAGCGGGATAGACAACTGATCATAATAGCAGTGCGCTAGTCTCGCCTCTACGTGAAACGGGGGCACACCGCGTTCTTCTTCAGCTCATTCTGACGCCAATTTGCAATTCGTCATCCTTTTCAAGGTCTCATTTTGAAGGTGAAACTCCAGGGAATATAACCATATTTTTTTCAAAATTTACATTACCCTGGCCTCACATCGAAAAAAACGTAAAAAAAAATTTGTTTACATTTTTCGACATTATAAAGTTAATTATCGAGGTTGAAAAAATTATTTTATAATAGCCTAATTCTTCCGGAATAAAACAAAAAAATGTAGCTCAATCGGACAAACAGTTCCTGAGATAAAAATTCTGAAGTGAAGTCCGTTTTCGCCAAAAGGGGCAAAAATTGCAAACGAAGGTGTCATTTCTAAAAAAATTCGAAACCGGCAAAATGAGGACTTAAACTCTTCCCCAATTTCACATGAACTACAACATATTTCACTTAGAACAAAATTGACGATGGTGATGTCAAAAAGTGATCGAATATCAATATACCTTCAAACTACATAGTGGGTTATCAAATCATTTCAACGAAAAAATTACGATTCCATTAGTTTTTATCACAAAAATCGATTTTTTTCAAAATCCTGCAGTGGTAGACAAATTTTTCGACCAGATTTGCAATCAGCGTGACAAAATCTACGGGAAATGATATATGGCACGTCAAAAAAAAAAAACTATCCGCGCGTGGTATTCGATAAACCATAATTTTCTTGAAATTCTGCAAGTTTAACAAATATTTTCTAGGTTAAAAAACGTTCGAACCATAATCTCACTAGTTATCCCATATTCTGCAATGTTTCAGTTTTAATTTTAAAAAAAATCATCGCTTTATCTCATTTCTATCGAAAGTTCTTTGATTTGGACATAAAATTCATTGAAATGGCCTACTGTTCGACGCGACGTCGAGCCACGTCGAAGACGATGCAATCGTGAAAATTGTAAACTGCAGAAGCTCTCGAATAGCCAGCGAGTCGAACGTAGGCGATTCTGCAGGTTGAGAGATGCGCGGGACGGTCGATCGATGGCCGTCTCGCGAAGAAACGAAATTACTTCGACCATCAGCGGGGGCGCGTTGATTCTCGTACGACGTCAAACAATTTCAGCGAACTTTTTCCCAGCTTTCACTTCGCTGTCGTGATTTCCCGCGTTCCGCCATTAAAGCCGACGCGCGGTGCAGGCCCCGCCGATCGATTTCGCGACGCGCCAGGTGTTGTACAGCTCTCGCCGAAAGAACATTCTTCGCCCGGGGGAGAGAGACTTTTGCTTGGCGAAAAACGGGAAAGCGGCCGGGATAGGACGGTTTGAAGCTTATTATATTTGACTTTCCTCGAATAGGAGTTCCGTCTGCCTGTGAGCCGGTGTCTATCTTATCGCGCCTGTCGGAATTTATTTTCGTATTTCAGCCAGACCGACCCGAGACGTTCCACTTCGCCATGAAACTGTTTTACGAGCTCGTACCCGTAGAAACGATTTCCGAAATTCCAACCGTCCCGACCGGGAACTGTCGTCGCAGCTTCATCCCCGTTGCGTTGCTTCATTCTTTCGATGGCTTTACCGTGTCGACCGTCGACACGCCAAATCCACCGGATTAGACCCCGTTATTGCCGCCGGGCTGATTGTTCCCCCCTTGCTCCTCCGAGATCATTACCGCGAATTACCATTTTCACGAGCGTAAGAGAACAATTATTTTGCCAATCGAAATCTTCTAAACAAGTTAAAGAAACTTGATTTTTTCCAATTATCCTACGCTACAGTAGGGAATGTTAGTGTACAGAAACTATGTCGGATTCATGAGAGACCGTGTTATCATATTTCGTTCGAACCGCTACAATTTTTCTAATTCGAAGGGCCGTGCAACAGCGAATTTACGCAAACATCCGCAACCCCTGTAACCTCCGAAGCGCATAGATAAAAATGGTACAACGTACGCAAACTAAACTTTATTCACGAATAGAATTTCGTTTTTGATTTGGCTTGGTTGATCCCCTAAAAAAAAAACACGTTTTGAAAAATGCTTTATACGGCGGAAAAGCCGTTTAGAAATTGTAGCATTCTGTAACCGTTCGCAGTGCTATCTGTCAATTTTTAACGTCAAAACTACTCCCCGTGGAACGTTCCTCGCTGAATTCTCGACGATCCTGCTCGGAAGCAAATTTTCCAAGCGTCGCGGCGCGGCGCACGGTTACCCCGTCGGACAGAATATCCACAGATTTTTCATAAACCGAGCTGAAAAGCCGGCCGTGAAAATTCCCGGGGAAATTAAAGCGTCGCGGAATATGCCCGGGCGATACACGCAAGCCCGGCGTGGGCCCGATGGTCGCAGACAAGGCCGAGAGAAATATCGTGCGATAAATGTCAAACGTGAACCAAACACAAGCGCGGAATCATGACGAACGCGGAACAGTGTCGTTTACTTTTGATGGCCGAACTAGGATCATTTCGAATGCGTCGTTGTTCGAATGCTGGACCCGTTCAACGAACCCCCTAATGGACCATGATTAACGAGCACAGTTGCTGAAATCCTTGGCTTCACGGCTATTGCCATGTTCTACAGGGTTGTTTCGCCGGCTCTGTAATTCATGGCGGTCGCTCGCGGCCGACATAAGTGTCTTCAACAAATCGATAATGTTCCGTCTCTCCTATTACGTTCTGGTTAGCCAAGTAATTACTTGTATGTCTCTCTCTCTCTGTCTCTCTCTCTCTTCCGGTTTTGTTCGAGTTGCCGTACCCGGACTCGAAACTTCTGCGAACCTTCTCTCTATTATAGCTAAAGGGTGAAAGCACAAAGAGAGAGAGAGAGATAGATAGAGAGAGGTTGAGAGAGAGAGAGAGAGAAAGAGGGAGTTTACATAAGTTTCGAACAACTTCCTGATAGTTATTGAAATTTTTCCCTGCTCGAAGATTGGTAGTCTGTATCCCCGGCTACGGTTCTTAACGCGTTTACTGCCGTGTGTCCGTCACACATCGCATTCGGAATTGATATAACTGATTATTATCGACGCAGAGTGACGGCCGGAATATCAAATGCAAGTCGTGAGCTATGGAACGTTTTATGGTTCACTTGTTAACCGGCGCCCGTCAGCTGTGGGAACACGAAGACAAATGCATTTGGCGAGCCGCTCCACAATTGATTCGAGCCGTCTTAATAAGGAGATCCATCAAAATAAAGTGACTCTCGTTCTTCGAATAATTAAAATTCTCGAAATTGAAGATACAGCTCCAATGTATTCTGGAAAACGATGAACAGAGCGTAGACAACAGATTTTCTTCGAGTGAAAATTCATTTCGTCCAATTTTTTTCAAGTAGTAATTGTGATAATTAGACTGCGGATCTTTATGCAAAATAAAAAATGTTTGCATTTATTGCAAGACGCAGGAGCAAAATAAAAAATTGTTTCGTCTCTTAATTATCTTATTAAACTGAAACTAATACACCGATGTCCGTAAGGCGGAAGGGTAGTCACGTGACTTTCTCTAGAATTCCCCTAGAATACCCTAGAAATCTGGCCGACACATGGTTTTGCTCCAGGTAATTATTCTTCCTTATATGAGCATACTTTTCGCTGGACAAGGGCTCATTCGAAAGAGGAAGGTTCAATATTGTTGGCTCGACTCGTGATTTGATGAGATTATGCAAATATTTTGTAACATAAGTGTTAGAAGTAGGCCAAAGTAGGCATCAATTTTGTTGGCTCGACTCATGATTTGATAAGATTATACAAATATTTTGTAACATAAGTGTTAGAAGTAGGCCAAAGTAGGCATCAATTTTGTCCTACTTCTAACACTTATGTTACAAAATATTTGCATAATCTCATCAAATCATGAGTCGAGCCAACAATATTGAACCTTCCTCTTTCGAATGAGCCCTTGTCCAGCGAAAAGTATGCTCACATAAGGAAGAATAATTACCTGGAGCAAAACCATGTTTAGGTCAGATTTTTAGGGTATTCTAGGGGAACTCTAGTGCGGGTTCTACCCCCTTAAATCTTTGATATCACCGCTGCTTTAAATTGTACGTAGCCATTTTCGTCATAAATGCATAAAATCCGCAGTGTAGCGATGATTATTTTGAAATACGAAGAAGAAGATAATGTACGTATCCAGCTGTGAAATTCGCAACGTTAATTCGAAGAATTCCGAACGAGACCGTACGAGAAACTTTCCGACGAAGGCTTCTTTATTGCCAACAAGTGGCGAGCGTAGGTTTTCCAAGATTGAACGCCCACGCGGGGTAGGAACTCCGTCAGGATGCGTCGGAGAGGAAAAATTATGTATTCGCAAGCGATAGGAACTGAACGCGGCTAAGCACACCGGTGTGTCGTTAGCGTTTCCGTAGCTGAATATTCTTGTTGCACAAGTCCCGAGGAAAGAATAGAGATCCCGCGTGCCCACGAACTTGATGGAACATCGAACGCGTGACGTCACTCGACCTCGCACCTACCGGTCTATTCTCGACAGCACACCCACGCGGTTAGGTAATATGTAATAGCAACCAGCGATTCGTGTAGCAAGGGTGACGACGAGGGAAAGAGAAAGTCGAACACGTTCACGCCATTTCTCTTGCTACCCGAATTGCTTACAAACAACGCGACATTGTAATCGAATAACCATTAGGTCGAAGGTTCTCCGAGGGTCTGGGACGAAAATCTATTTTTGGTATAGTCGGCCACTAATTCTTTCGAATATTTTCCAAATTATTTCCACGCGAAAGAACAACTCCTCTCCAGACGTAACCAATTAAAAAAAGGCTAATTTTGTATAACAGATGATACAGTCACGTACCGGAAATCAAAAAATGATTCATGTATCATTTCATAAAAGTTAGAAAAAATACACGGAAAATAAAATACAGATACGTACCGCTAACTCTTTTGTATACACAGGCGATCGACCGCGCTTTATAAATTGGCAAAGGCGCTAAATGGATAAAAATCCGTAGTGTAGCGACGGTAGCGTGTTTCACAATGGATCGATGGATACGGCAGAGAGGCTCGATAAACCAAAGAAATTTCGTCGACACGATGAAAACCTGTTTTCTATCGATGATTTAACGAGCCCCGCTGGAAATCACGTTATCGTCGCACACTCGACGGGTCGAGACGAATATAAATTTATTGAAATGCGTCGCGACCTCGATCCCCCTCTCATCGTCCATTTTCTTCTCTCTCTCTCTCTCTTTCACTCTCTCTCTCTCTTCTCTCGTTCTCTTTCATCCCCTCAACGAGAGTGTAACGCCGTCGGCCACGCTTTATTTATCGACGAAGTCCAGACGTTATACGTCGAGCGTTAATTAAGCGTTGGAAATTACCGATTAAAAGCCGATCGCTGACCGCGCGTGCGCGCGCGCGCGCTGGCTTTGATTACGCGATGCCCGCCGGCGAGAAACGCGTAAGTGCTTTTGTAAAGTCGCTTTTACCATTGTAATTGAATCCCGTTTTGTTTTACGGGACCGCGGGAACGGCAAATCGCGAACGTTGCCCGCACTCGATCGGTTGGAAACGTCGATTTTTAATACGTCCTGGCCCTCCGCATTTCAGACCGCGAGATAATAATAACAATACCGGTAGTAATTATTCGACGCTTCTGCAATCGATAATATCCGGCGAAATGCTGCACCGTCGCAAACCGACGTAAAGAGTCGTTTAATCGAAACGAATATGATATCGGATCGCATCGAGCCCGCATTTCACACTTTTACGATGCACGTGTACAGTCTTTCATACATACAAATATTGCCAAAATACCTGAAATTTTCCACTAAAAAGAGAAAGTAAATATTTGAAATTGTCGCCAACAACCTTATTATTTATTTATTGCTTTAAACCATATAAGGTTTATGTAGCATATACATTACAAATTATACAATACATATATGATTATGTTACGATATGCTTTAATGTCTAACTTACAATTAGTTCACATTAATTTTGTTAGGTTACAACCACCTCATTGAAATCAAATTTTAATCGAGCGACAAAATATTATGTTAGAAAATGTCTGTGACCTTGAAGTGACCTTGGCCATGACACAGAGACATCTGTCGTCGACCAAAGTAGAAGCACGGGATTATGAACACTTCCTTGAAATTCATACGTATCTTGGAATAATGTCGTTTGATTAAATAGGGAGTTGACCATGACACAGAGCCATCCATCATCGTACTAGCCGAGTGTAGAAAAATTCAATTATGAATTCCATTGAAATTGTACACATATCTCGCGTGAACGGTACAATGGCGACAATTGAACTAATTGAATCAGGGATTCGCGCATTCCACATCGAACTTCATATGGTCAGTTCAACTCTGTAAATGTTATTACTTCTGACAGAAAAGATCGGATGATTTAGTGTATTTAGGTAATCGCGTGATAGAATCCGCGTTGTAGTCAAACTCGCGGGATCAGAAGCAGGGCCAATAAATAACTCTTAACATACCATTAATAAAATGATTTTTAGTTGGGCGAGCGACAGACAGCGGGCTTAGCCGGGGTCTTCTAACGCAATCGGCCGGATGATAATTTCCAGTATAATTTTGGAGCATCGTTGAGCACCGATCGCGTGGTTTCTGGCGTGGATTGGCTCCGGCGCGGTTCCATCGACGGGCATTTTGATATATGACCCGGCCAAATCGTATTCAACATTAACGTCGAACACCGTTCCACCGGGCCAACCCAACCTGGCCCGGCCCGGCCCGGCCCGCGCGCCTATCGTCCGTCCCGACGAGAGAACGACGTCGCTCGTGGATATACGCCCGCGTCCCGTTAATTCCGCATTACGCGTAATTAGACCGACCGTCGATTCGCCGATAGATCGCACCGGTGAACTCGACTCGACGTCGTTTTGCTCACCCGTCGGTTATCCTCAATAGCTTAATATTCCCATTTTTAACCGTTCCCTTCCCTGAACGGTGGATCAAACGAGCAAACGTGCACCTTGCTTTTTTTAAAAAATAATTTGACGAATCAGTTGAAATTTCTATTCACCGTTTAAAAGTCGTACAAAGTATATAATAATTTTATGGATCGAAAAAGTATTTAACATTTTCGATCCTCGATAAATTGCCAATATTTAGATCGCGATACTTTCGAAAAAACAAATAGCGCAACCATAAGTCCGGACGCATATTTTAATGCTCGGAGTCTCTACATTCTCAAAGTAGTGTTCACATTTTTCTCCAAGATAATTTTACATGATACATATAGCAGTAATACGGAATTATTACTGTTGAAACCAATACAGCGCTTATAGTTTCCCATATCCTTCACACTTAATTTCTCTTAACCAAAATACAGATTACTTTTGCATATCCCTACTCCGACGATTTAACTCCACTGCCTATCAACGCCGAATCGCTCCGCAGGGCGGCGACGATTGATGTCGGCTCGGGTATATCGGTGTGAACACCACGCCATTGACTCGACGAATCGATTTTACAAATCTCTTAATTTTCATTAGTTGTTTATGGGACTTTCACTACCTTATTTCTGGCATTTTTCTGATTAAAATGACACCAAACACGATACAGTTTCAATTGTATTTAGTGGTTTAATCGACGGTGAAAGTTTCGGTCGCAAGGAAGGACAGCGCATCGGAAAGAAAGAGACGCGGACAGTCACGCGAACCGTATTTCATTCTGTCCTTCTCTATGTTCGGCTCTCTATTGAAGTCTCGCTCGGCGCGGTCGGCGCGATATCTAGCCGCAGTCATAAATCAAAAAGCACTTCTGGGCACGATTCTTGTCCATGAAAAACACGGCTGTTGGACAAGAATCAAGCGTTTACTGTAGTTCATTTAGGGTACCGTTTGACCGTCGAAAGAATAGAGCACGGTCGTTCCAGATTTCCGTAAAACTCGGTAATGGCGCAGCAAACGGTCAGACGAGTGGCTATTGGAGTTCCCGTATGGGCTAACCAGCTGCATTATAGGGTAGTAGTTATCGTTAACCCCGACGTTAACCCTTTGCTGTGTAATCACGTCGCCTAGACGTTGAGACACTCCCCAGGATTATTAAACAGTAACTTTTGTATTCGTTTTGATAATGGGACCACTCGAGAAACACATCACACTAGTTTATGACCGGTTGATTGCTATCTTCGAGAGAATTAAATTGCTGTATGAAGAAAACCTGCTTTACCACTTTGCCGAAGATAAAATAAAGTACGTGTCCTTCGTCCATCGATCCTTACAATGAGGGACGTCGGTTGCTGTATTGTACACGCGAGAAGGACTCAATCATTTGCATTATTAACGCAACATATTATTACACAACTTGTTAGATTCCTGTCGTACACACGGTTAATTAGACACCGTATTATTAACCTCCTTGTAATAGCTTGATCGTCTTTACGATGGGATTACCAACACTGGCACATTTCTCTTGCGATTATGTCCCCTCCTTGATTTAGAAGGATCGAACGTCGCACAGACTGGTATTTGTGCTAAAAACCTGGCCAGAAATATTTTCTTGTTTGTCCTACGTTATGCAGTTAGTTTATGAATAAAAAAGTCATTTCTAACTACATACTAGTGATAGTAAGTTTTATTTATCGGTGTTCATATGTAAAACTAAGGCACTAACTTTTCTTGTAAATCTTTCAGTTTTTCTTCAAACAGTCGCTTTGTGCTTTCTCTTACTAGCTCGTGCAGTTGCTGTTGACGGAATCCACAGAAACTGGACCAAACGAAAAAGAAAATTAACCAAATAACAAAAGAGGGGCTATATTTAGAGCTTTATTTTCCTTTAATGTGAAAACTTGGGGAAACTTTTTTGCGGTATAGTAATTCTAGATATCCTGAAGTTTAACAACACGTAAGTTTTATGCTGTTGCGATTAGTTGTATATGTTTAAAAACACTAATATATGCAAGAAAAGTAATGAAAATCCAAGGGCTTTTAGTCAGGCTTGTAGATCGGTAAAAACAAGTATAAAAAGATTTTAACATTGGTAATGATATGATTAATATAATGTACATACCTTGTGCAACAATATCCATCATAAGTTTCGCCACAAAAATCACTTTCAACATAAAAATTATCACAACAAAAAGATGCTTTCGAACGGAATGCTGCGAAAAAAGACGTGCCTATCGAACAAGTGCTAGGTTCTAAGTGCAGGCACCCGTGACTGGTTGAGTAACCACAGATAGGGAGTCCACCACGTGTGACGGCATGTTTATCTATCTATTTTGGTACGCAACCACAGCTCTATATGTAAATATTTACAATTTCGATTTTTCGGCAGGTTTTTAGCAAAAATACCAGTCTGCGCGTCGGTGGCTGTTTCAGCAAACTCGCAGGACGAAAGGCTCGTAGGGCTATACAGTATTTCATCGATAAATGTCCCAAATGTCTCTCACATAATTGTCCCTGAACTATCCCCACTCCTGCGGGGTATACCCCTTGAAGGGCCATAACACTCGAGAGGCCTCGGCCGCCGAGAAGTGTAACATGATACGGGTCGGGTATATCGGTGTGAGACCAGGAGACCACTACTAATTCAATAATAAAACTTCTTTATTTTTTATTATTTTTTTATGGAACTTCCACCATCATATTCTTCACATTTTTCTAATGAGATTGATACCAAAAATGATATAATTCCGATGATATTTACATGTGTAATGGACGATGGGAGTTTCGTGCGCAAGGAAGGACAGCGTATGGGATAGAAAGAGACGCGGAGAGTCGCAGTCGCCGGCACAGTTCATAGGCCCACGGCGTCCTCACAATGTAATCCCAATAAAAAACATTTTTTACATTCCTCGGCGACCGAAGCCTCTCGAGTTCCCATTCCATTTCTACGTTCGGCACAAGTCAAAGAATAGTATGCCTCACACATAATTGTCCCTGACCGGACCCGTGATTGGGACAATTATCGATGAAATACTGTAGTTCGTCCTTATTCCGACGATTTCTCAAGTAGAATTACGGTGCCGGATCACACGGTGCGCGATTATGCACGGGGAAGCGGGCTATGCAAATCGAGGGTAGAACGCCTCCGCTCCATACGAGGAGGAAACCCAGCGGAGGAGAATTTTCAAGGCTGCCGCGAAGATTTATCGAGTGTCCCGATCGACGGACAAGTTGTTGCTCGAGGTATCGTCCCCGATAGCGGACCTCACGCAATGACAGAAACGTTTTCACCTTACGCGCGAGTCTTAGATAAATCTCGTCGACGTTACACGTCCGAGCGACGGAATTCGGTGTCCCCTCCAACGGTTCTTCTTCCTCGACGATGAATTAATGGCGAACCATCCATCAGTCAACACTCCGCGCCATCGTGTACATATTTCTAGGGATTCGACGGCGCGGTCTCTTCTCTCTTCTCTCGGAGCCATTACCAAATGTCAATGGATTCCTACGAGCTTGCTAATGAGCATCGGATCATTAATGTAGAACCTTGTTTAACCGTCTCGTTGTGTTTGGTTTTCGTTGTTTGAGCTGCAAGGCTTGTATGTGCGTTCGTGTTTGTATCGTAGGTAGCGCAGGGTTTAGAATTTTGCTCGATGAACGTCTAAATTTACGGAGTCGATTTCAAGAAACTGACGTTAAGGGGTTACATCACCTTGGCGCTCGGAAAAATAGGTATAAAAATAAACTTCTTTTGGACGCTGCCATTAAGTATATAAAATGATCTTTATTTTACACACATATATAGTAGTTTTATGAACAATTTACAATATTGACGATTAATAAAAATAAAAAATGGCGGAGATATAAGCCAATAAGTAGGACACTCTTTTGAAAATCCTTGCTGATGGTGTACTTGATTTCTCTGTTAGGCATCGTCTAAAACATAATAAATAAATTTTTTCTTATTTAAAAGGGTATTAGCTAAAATGTGACGTAGGATTTTTGTCATTGGGTGCCATGTTCGAAAGTTATAAATTTTTTAAACTCAAAATTTCGATGCAAATTCGAGTTTTTTTCAAACAGCTGTCATTTCTACAAAAATATTTTTTAAAATTTTTCCCTACGTCACATTTTAGCTATTACCCTTTTGAATAAGAAAAAATTTATTTATTATATTTTAGACGATGCCTAACAGAGAAATCAAGTACACCATCAGCAAGGATTTTCAAAAGAGGGTCCTACTTATCGGCTTATATCTCCGGCATTTTTTATTTTTTTTAATCGTTAATATTGTAAATTGTTCATAAAACTACTATATATGTGTGTAAAATAGAGATCATTTTATATACTTAATGGCAGCGTAAAAAAAAAGTTTATTTTTATACTTATTTTTCCGAGCGTCAAGATGGTGTAACCCCTTAAATGAAAATTGATTCTTAATATTTTTATTTGATTTTATCTACTAATCTCGAGATCGCGGTATCGAGTTCAGCTTGAGCAGAGCGCTTCCTCTTTCTCCTGAAATCCTCGCAAGTAAATTGATTTCTTGCAGCAACCGGATTGGATTCCGCGCGACTCGCGGATTCGTCGCGATGACGATAAATGTAAATCAAGGACAAACCGAAGCCGGTCTTTAGGCGGAACCAATTAACGCCGAACTTAAGCGGAGCAGTTCGTTATCGTCGAGTTAAGTCCGCGTAAAGTCCTCCGAGCTAAAGAGCGAGAATGAACGCGCCCGGCAAGTGGACAGCGCGCGGCTGTGCTCGCCGAAGGGAAGCTGCGCCGACGCCAATTAGCGAGAGGATATCCAGACGTTAAACAACGTAACGTCGGCTCGATAATTAATGAAAACTCGGTGGTGCCACTCCGAACCCCGGGACTATTTGCGGAAAAGTTTTTCGCATTCGTTTCGTTTCGGGGGCCGAGGCGGATGACAACGGTTTCCCCGCGAGCCACGAACTTCGACGCCGCGTCGCGCCGCGCCGCGCCGCTCCGGCTCCCGGAACCACCGGGGGAAGTATTGCTTTCTGATGAGGCCGGCCACTCGAAACAAACGGGAAGTTGCCGAGTTTGAATCTAAAAAGGTTTGCTGAAACGAGCTGGCCACGGTAAACTCACCGGCAAGGCGGTTTTGTATTCTCCGCGGAGCAAATATAGCGACTTTCTTGAGGACCTCCCCGGAGACTTGCTAAGCGATACTCTTGTTTCATAGAAACCGTCAAGCGTGCTTCTATCTCTCTCTCTCCTTTTTTTCCCCCTTTCAATACCGTACGTTCGCCGTGTACTCTCGTAATTAGTGAAGTTTGCTTAGGTATCTTGAATAGTGGCTTTCATCTATTTCGCCCGCTAATTAACCCGCAACCGGTGTTGTCCCACTTCGGTTGCATAAACAGTGACGCGGGGTCTCCGAGGTTTCGGAGATTCGTGAATTACTTGATATTGTCGGGCCGATATTTCTTTCTAATGTTAACTGCGGTTCTTGTACAGTTTTCCGAGGAATACCTCGAAACTTTTAGCTGAGAATATTGTCGAACAAGTTCGAACGGAAAGAAGAAAAAAAATATAAGTTCGACTTAAGTCCTTTATTCGTGAGGCTTTCATTCGTGTTGCTAGACATAGAAGCGAAATAAAAATTTCTTATTTTTTTTTAGAATAAGTTTAAGATAACTATCTTATTAAGCTGGAACTAATACACCGATGTCCTTAAATCCTGTTAATATGTCTCCTTCTTTAAACTGCACCTACACATTTTTGTCATAAATGCATAAAATCTAAAAATCTTTGGTACCAGTATTTAATAATCAGCTTACTTCGAAGAAAAACAGTATAAATTGTTTTATACGTAATGTCTACGAACCTATTATCTCTCGAAGCGAGATCTACTCGAATGTTCAACTAGTTTATAGTTTATTATCTACATAGCGTCAAATAATTTCGGAAACGCTATGTTGCGAATAAACTTTTCTCGATCCTAATCCAGGCGACAGTGATGTTACAATTCGAAGTACTCGATCATAAGTTTCCCCCGATTCTCGTTCAGCACAGTTTTCCAGTTAACAATTTCATTTAAACTTCCGTTGCGTGAAAGAAAAAGCGTTTTCAGATGTCGTTCTCATTCGCGCGCATGATTTCTAGAAGTCCTCGAAATTCTCAACTACCTCAGAGTTAATTTGTAACTCCGAAGGAACTTTCGAGGTAAGTACAACTCGGTATGGCGGTAAAACTTCCAAGGTCTGGCGAGATTGAAACTGTTAGGAATGATTTAAGGATTTTCCGTGATACGCGAAGAACGTCCTCTGTCTTTTTTTTTTTCTATATAGAGCAGCCGCTTTGTATGGCTAACGCTGAATACGGCATAGGAATGTTCAAGGTCCGACATTGTTCGTTATTAAAGAAATACTTGAATCTAGGAAAACGTGCTGCGGTCTTTACAAGAGGAGCATCGAGGAAACAAATTTTCGGCGCGTCAACAAAGTTCGTTTCGCGTTTCACCGTATAATGTTCTTCGATTAGTCAACGTGAACCGTATTTTGATCGACGATCGTCGTTTCGGCGAGCGTTCCCCGGCAGCGTAAGAGTCTCGGGTGATAAATCGAGCGCGAAAGGCAAGACGAAAGGGAGAACCGCGCGCGCGACGCGACGCGACGCGGCCGCCTGGTGATCGATCGTACGTGAAACGAGGAACGCGTACCCTAGAAAAGGAGAGCCGGTTCGAAGGCAGCCATGACCGTTTTCTTTCGTTGCGCCTGACCTCTGCCCCCTGACCTATTTCCGCGATGCCCTTCCCCTCGCCCTTTAATATCCCGAGGAGTCGCCTATCGACGACACGACTCTCCTCTTCGGTATCGCGCGGTGATCCTCGCTCGGATTCACTTGACGCTTTCTTTCCTCGCGCTTTGTAGTATAGCTGGTTGATTTTTTCCACGTCGCCTCTGCAACCAATTGTTTCCTCGACGGTCCCGTTAAAAGCTCGGACAAATTGTATTCGTTCGGATCGAGACACGGATCCCGACCGTGTGTCGCCCGTTCTTTCCACGCTTTTTGTTTCCTTGTTTCTCGCCAATCGATTCCGATTCTTCGCCCTTCCGCCGCTCTCGTAAACCCCCGTTTGACCGCAACCGCGAACCGGAAAACGCGATCCGGCCGAACGAAGACTCACCGGAGCAGTTTCGCCGGTTACGATCCAACGGATCCCAGCTCTCTCGATCCTGCTCGACAACGATAAAGCGACCGCTACCCGCGCCGTCTCCGATATTGGATCGGGTCCGGTGATTCGTTTAAGAAAATTAACTCTGGACAAGAGTGGCCTGCGTCTGTTTATTTCTCGTTGTTTTGCCTGTGGTCATCGAACAAGGAAAACTCTAGAAGCAGACCACCTCTGTCCCCCCGTTGCAAAACTTTACGAAGAAACAATTTTAATGGAAATCTGAGAGACGATGAACCCGGGCATTCAGATTGATCAGAAATACTTCGTAATGCTTCAAAAAAAATATTGGGAGTACAGATAAGTGTCCGCCATTTTTCATCTTAAATTGGGCATTTATTGCGGAAGAACGGTACCTTGTGTTTTATTCAAAGTATTGTCCATCGCTGGCCACTACTTTTTCCCATCTTTCTGGCAGCATCCGATTACCGCGTCGGAAGAATGCTTCATCTTTTGACGCTATCCATGAATCGACCCAATTTTTGGTATCTTCATATGATGCGAAGTGCTGCTCAAACAGGCCATGCGTCATCGATCGAAACAAGTAGTAATCAGAAGGAGAGCAATGTCTGGTGAATACGACGGGTGGAGTAAAGGTAAAACTTCCCAATTAAGTGTTTCCAAGTAGGTTTGGACCGGCGCCTGAACACGAGGACGAGCATTATCATGCGGAAGAATGATTTTGATCTCGGCGTCAGTTCGTATGGAATCCAATTCCCTTGCTTTTGAATCATTCCCAATGATTTTAAACTATGTGAAATCGGTTGTTGAGTCACTGATAATGCAAGTGCAAGTTCTTCTTGCGTTTGGCACGAATCTTCATTCAATAATGCTTCCAATTCCGCGTCTTCGTACACTTTCGGCCTTCCACTACGTTCTTTGTCTTCGACATCAAATTCACCGTTCTTAAACTTTTCAAACCACTCACGACAACTTCTCTCACTTAATGCAGCCTTCCCATATGCTTCTACGAGCAATCGATGCGCCTCAGCTGCAGATTTCTTCAAATTCAAGAAGTAAATCAGACCTTCCCGCAAACGACGTTTATTCGGCTCAAAACTCGACATTTTCGCACGAACAAAATACAGGGTGTCCCAAAATGTCTTCAACTCCCGGAAATGGGAGGTTCCTGAGGTCATTTCAAGCGCCATTTTCCTTTTGCAAAATGTTGTCCGCGGCTTTGTTTAGGAGTTATTAACGAAAAACACGGACCAATCAGTACGCGACCTAGACGCTCGTTGGCATGTTCAGCCAACCGCCTGCCGGCTCGCCGCGCTGAACGTGCCAGCAAGCGTCTAGCTCGCGCTCTGATTGGTCCGTGTTTTTCGTTAATAACTCCCAAACGAAGCCTCGGACAACATTTTGCAAAAGGAAAATGGTGCTTGAAATGACCTCAGGAACCTCCCATTTCCGGGAGTTGAAGACATTTTGGGACACCCTATATACGAGGCTGATACACAATACATATGTCGTGTTACATCTGACACTAGCCGCCATAACTTACTGGTTGCGCTATCTGATTTCAAACGGCGGAGACTTATTTGTACTCCCAATATATTTTTCTCTCCACCCGTGAAAAAGATCGGCCTTCTCCTATCTTCTTTAAATATCCCGGACTCGCTCGATGAATCACGTCGATGCGATTCCGCGAAAGGACAACGAACTTTGTTTTCGCCCCTGGTTAATAAAAAGAACGCCGAGATTTGCGACCACGTTCCTGGAAGAACGTGTCGTATATCCTCGGCCAGCACCGCGGAGGCAAACTAAATAAAGATCGCGTCGAAAGAATATAAACTAGAAACATTGATAAGGAATACATTCGATATGTACCACCGTTCTCCTCGCATCCGATATCGTTCCACATTCAGTCTTCGAATTTCATTTCCAGCATACATACAGGTTTGCTATTTTTCAGAGCGCAGCTTTTTGAAATGTTTGCCTCGAATCTGGAAACGCCGGATTTTCATTTGATTTTTTGCATTCGTCGAATGTCTGCTCCGTGATATGAACGGTGTAATACGCTATTGTTGTAAAATGTAGAACGAGTACGGCACAGAAATGCCTGTTATTTGGAAACAAGGTCGTATCGAACATGTGTTTACATGAACCCCTGTTTCTCTTATTTTTCGAGGTTGAATGCTCCGGAACTGTTTACGTCGAGCTTGATGTTATCGAAAGTCACGAGGAACCGATAGCACGGAGAAAGTAATCAAAATATTGGAGAAACTCTTTTCATTGTTTATTTTTAACATACCCATATCTCAAAGAGTACCACAATTCGATACACCAAAATCTTTCTGAACAATAAACGCGGAAGGGATTTTAATTTTTGGTAACTATTTCAGTTAATGAATTCTCATACGTTCTTCATGATAAATACTCACTATTTCTAGATACAGTAAACTGTCTAATTTTGTCCTATAATATAAGCTACGCGCTTTACACGGATCGTACAGGGTGTTTCTTAAATGGTGGGCAAAACTTTAGGAATAGATTTCTAATGCTTAGACAAGAAAAAAAAATTTCCTCTATGACGATGTGACGAGAATTGTGGCACGAAAAGTTTAATAACTCAGAAATTAATAATTTCCAGACCTATGTTAATATAACTTTCTTGTCTTCTCTAAGCATTAGGAACAGGGGTGAAACGGTTCTGAAAATAACTGTTTGAAACAGTTATACATATTGTACATCGGTTCTGACTGAAACAGTTATGAAGAACCGAAATGATGTTGTAACAGTTATGAGAATATCGGTTACGGTTATGGTTCCTGAGAACCGATATTATAACGGTTCTATAACTGTTATTTTTCGGTTCTGTATCGGCTATAGTTCGGCTCTATGTATGGTACATGTATAATAAGTAATATGTACGTACGTATTGGTAGCTTATTGCATAAATGTTGTACGGCCTCATTTAGTGTTTCTGAAAAAGTTGCACTAAAGTAATAGATTCGAGGACATATAATCTATAAAAATATTATTTTTTATACATTTGTAACGTAGATATATGTCTGTGATATCTATACAGCATAAAAAACAGTCAGAAATTATTTATTGCATATAAAAATTAAAATTTTACAAAAATTGGACATACAATATTTATGCAGTATCACATCGATACATTACTACGTTTGATTTGGGTCCTGATTTATTGGGTTTGAAAAAAAACATGTTAGTACGTGAGAATTGACATTTTAATTTGGTACGACTTTATCATAATTTAATCTTGTAATTAATACATCATTAATCATTTGTGCAGTCATTTTTGAACGATACGGCGATAAAATATCCCAAAAATAAACGTTCGACGCTTACTTGCGTCGGTGGAATTGCTAAAACAGCTTCTTCTACTTTGTATAATTCTGGGCTTTTACTTTTTTTATTGTTGAATCTCAATCGTACCGCGTACCTACGCACTTACTAACTTATTGTTAGTAAGACGCGGTACGATTGAGACGCGTTGTGTTTCAAGCCACGTGCAGATGAGCGGCGAGCGATCAAGCAGCGCGGCGATCAGTTTGAGTGGCGGTGTGTTTAAGATGCGGCATGTTTGAAGACCGTGGAGGCCTCGAGCTGAATTTTGTCGTTTTGTGTGAGCCACTGTGAAGTGAACTTCGAGGTAGAGTTTTTGCGAGATGTATTTCTAGTGTACAAGCGTGGGTTTTTGTACTGATATATGTATAGCCGATACAGAACCAAAAAATATCAGTTGCAGAACTGCAAAACCGATATGAGTAAAACCGTTCTGAAGTCTCAAGAACTGTAACCGTAACCGATGTAAGCCACAACCGATATTCTCATAACTGTTACAACATCATTTCGGTTCTCATAACTGTTTCAAGAACCGGAATCGATATCATAACTGTTTTCAACCCCTGAATTAGGAATCTATTCATAAAGTTTTGCCCACCATGTAAGAAACACCCTGTAGAAATAGGAGAGCGACGAATAAATTTGTGAAAAGTTTTTATTTTAAGAGTTCGGGTCGGCCAATTTTTCCTCGCGAAATGGAATTTAATGGCGGCGCGTTACCGTTAACGGTGCAGCCAGCTGATACTCGGCCCGTAAAAGAAGGATGAACTTTCATTTTTTCCTTCGTTGACCGCGAAGTGTGGTGGCAGCGGTACGTTTTGCGGCGGTCTGTTCAGATAATTTCTCCCGTAAAGACAATGGAGATTACGCTGCCGTAATAATCCTCGGTAGCTCGTACCCCCCCAAACCCCCCTCCCCCGGACGGTAATCAGCATCGTCCCCGGGTCGGTTCTCGGGGAGAAAGTAGTTGCGGTCGTTTATTGTCCGGCCTCGGACCGCTCGGAATGCCCGGGACTACTTGATAATCGACCTCGGTCAACCAGTTGCCGAGAGAGGAACTCTGTTACGGGAATCTTTGACGTGGAATGCTCGGCGAATCGGTGTTAGTAATCAGAAATACCGATGTGAAACCGGTCATTAGTAATTACCGTGAAATATGCCCATAATCCTGACGTTATTCGAGACGGATCTATACACACGGCCGCTTCCTCCTGATTTAGCTTGTACTGTTGGCCGAAGGATCGCGTGACATTTTATGGCCTGCAATTACCGACCGAATCATTCATGCGACTCGATTTACATTTCTCCCGATTTTATGCTCTTTGCCATTCGTGTACGTATCGTTACGCATTTTCACTTTTAAGTTATCGTTATTAACACGTTATCCAATAATTTCGCCGTTTCGTCAAAGCACATCGCCATTTATCAAATACCTAGCACGGTTTTAAGTAAACAGGAGCGACAGATGTGAAAAAAGTCAGTGTACCGATTTTTCCATCTACGCGCGCACAACTTTATTTGATTCGAATAACAAATTTTGACGAATTTGACGAAATTTTTTAATCTACGATTATTTGAGATTGTAGGTATGAAAGAATGAATTTTTCGAATAACATACACTGTTTTAGACATTTAACGCTAAACCTACCGAGCCTTAAAATTAACTGGTAAATGTTCCCTTATAAAAACGACAAGATGGATTTTATTTAGACATTGTGCGGTTCCTATTGTAATACGTGCTCTACTAAAGATATCTATACAATCATTTTTTATGTAATCATTTTCATTACTTCGATAATTGTAAAATAAAATATCTAGAACCGGTCATGATAGGTTAAACAGTATGTATTATGCAGCCATAACAGTATTAACCAAATAAAAACGTAAATGGGTCAAGTAGATTCAAGGAATGTAGCATGGTTAAAACATTACCACAAAGTATGATTAAGAGATACCCCCGACTATTTAATTAAAGAAGCGGTTGCGAAGAATGTTTCAGCTCCTGAAATGATTTACATTTCTTTTGTACGTACAATCCATGCTAAAATTATATCCCAATTTTATCTAATGACGATTAAACCCTTCGGATATGTCAAACAGATAAATATTGATTTTCATCCGGTTTGCACAAAACGGCTCGTAAAAAATCAACGAAGAGAATGAAGTATATAAAAATGATCGTGCAGAAAGATGAATTACGATGAAACCAGTGATCCAACCGCATCCGTCACTGGAAAAATCCAGCAACGAGCGCCCGATTCGATGCATCAAAACGGCGGATCCGGTGTTTGGCTAAAAATCGAAAAAACGTATAACGATCCGACAGAAGTAATTGCGGCGATTCCGTTGCGGTAACGGTACATTAATCCGCGTGCATGGAGCATCTATTTCTCGGTGGGAACACGCGCTCGGCTACTAAACCGGCAGGCGGGCGGGCGGGCTCTCTGGCTGCCCTGTTAAACGTAGTCGGCGGCGTCCGTTCTCGTTTCCGAAAACAACAAGCATTATCTCTGTCACTGGTACGGTTGATTACCTCGTCATAGCGTCACGCTCGTCGAGCAAACACGCGTCGGTTTGCCCAACGCGACGCGACTGGTTCCCGCTAACCGGTGGAATCTAGATCTCGATCAAAGTTTCCAGGGAAACGAGTTTCCTAGCCGTAAACGTCCTCGTTGCTCGCCGCTCGTTGCTCGTTGCTGGCCGCTCGCCGATTCCCTGGAATCGTTTACGTCGCCCCGTGCCGGATTGAAATATATTTTCAGCGGCATGACAAAAGTTCCCGCGGACGAAGATAAATTGCGCGAAGTTCGCCGCGGCCGCCGCCGCGCCGGCTCGAGGCGCTCCTTTCCTTTCCGCGAGACAAACTCGGAATTGGAAATGAAGATTTACAGTTGCCCGCCGTTTAACTATAAATCACCAGGCGATTTTCTTTTTTTTTTTTTCACTCGGAGCCCCGCAAATAAGTTGTTCGCTCGGGTCATCGGAGTCCCGAGGTAGTGTTCATCGAGTCGAGGACGCACTTTGCTACTCGCTCATCCGGGAATATCAGGAATATTGATAAGGCCAGTTCTGAAGAATCCGAGGCTACCAATGGTATCGTGGAGGTCTTGGAGAACCGAGACTATCGAGGATACTCGAGTGTGTCGAGAGAGTCGAGGATACCAGTGGAAATCGAGGATCGTCTAGGGTCCTGTAATTTGAGGATGCTAGTACATAACACATATATTCACTGTTAAAGTAAAATATTTGTGAAAGAAAAACTCTGAATTGTTACGATGTCGTATCTGCTGATACAATGTATCGAAAAATGACGATCGGCATGAGACGGGAGTGGGTAGCACGTGGTTTGTACGTCGCCCGAAGTTCAGTTCGATGAAAGATTCGGCATCGGCAGGACATACCTGGTTCAGATTCTATTGCGTTTTAATAAAGTTTTAAGTTGTTCAAAAGGGACTTATATCACCGAGTTGTCATTTTATTAAAGAGGAACTCGATCGTGTCTTTCAACATTCAAAAATTTTGAAAAACTGACGAAAGCTGATTGTGAGATTTGTCAAGTTAGGGATTTTAAGATAATCCCACTTCCGATATGAATAGCACTCGGAGATGTTGTTTTGCGTAGAATCCTACAGCTCGATGTACATCGATTTAATCCGAATAACCTGGTAGCGTTGAATCGAATCCCAAGAGTTCAATGTTCACGTGAGCCGTATCGGTAGCTGTAATATCGAACTGGTCCGAAGGCTAAACGCGTCTACAATCCTCGACGAGCACTCCGCAGTTACCTCGTTCAGCTTCTACTCATTCTACATAGCTTCTATTAATCTCGGCAAACTGCCACGATCCTATCCGACCGATTCCCTAACGAATTAATAAAGTAAGCGGTTACTAGATTGTTAACAGTTTCGCGTAATGCTCCTGAGAATCGTTCCCAGGCCTCGCGGCAAAAGAACAGAAAAAAACGCATCAAACGGGAGCAGTAACACGCGTGTTACTCATTCAGAAGTGATTTAACGACCGGCTTTCGATTCTCACGTTTATCCAACTCAATCACTGCGCGGCAGATTGGAAGACTGCAGATTGGGAACGCGATAAATGGAGACGCGTAAGTACTCGGAACGATCGAGTGCTCTCGGTCTCATCGCGAAACGACCGGATTGCTCTGCAGCGGATGGTCCATTTCCAGGAATCCTTCGCGACGTTAGCATACCGAACGATTAGCTTGTCGTCTGTTCGTACTGTGGTTTCGAGACACGATTAAAAGTATGGAGAGACGAACGGGACACGGGATAATGTCAGGAATTCTAGTGTCTAGCTGCTTGTTACGCGACGAATGGCGCTCACGAAACCGCTAATGATACGGCGCCGGTCAATCTCCGGTGCTTACACGGAGTATCAACCTCCTATTACTATCAACGAACGAACCAAGACATCGATCACCTCTTCCACGACGCCGCGCCGGGATCGAGTCGTAAACACGTTTAACGTCCTGTCGAATGGATCATCTTTTAACCCAAGTTTTAGTTTATTCTTTCGACAGAGCAGATTTACTTGCCAAAGCTACAATTACTGTCGCGGTGGTAGATGCTTATTTGCGTTACTAATAGTACGGTGGAAAAAGTGTTTGACGAATATCGTGCGCATCAGGGTAATTGTAAAATTGGACCGATTCGAGGATGGTAGGTTCAGGCGTTAAGCACTTTTATCGGCCCTCGAAGTGTTTACCAACGGCACCGCGGTTTTTACGAGCGTTCAACGGCCGCGGACCTCTGGCTCTGCATATTATGGACCCTTAAAAGTTCCCGTTCACAGCGCGATATCGGAGATATGCCGCGCGCCGCGGACGAGTTAACATCCGAGAAACTTGGAAGCGCGGCGCGGCGCGGCGCGGAGCACTTGGCGTCATCCGGGGGATCGTATATTCAGCGTCAGCGGGCATCTGCGTCGGGGGATGCGGGTTCTATTACGTCAGACGCCTGCCCGACAGAATGGCCGATGCGTTATTACGCTCCGGTAAGAGGGCGACTCGCTCGTTAAATTACCATGAAACGTTTTTCACCGCGGGAAAAAGGATAGGGACCTCTGTTCCATCAATTTCGCGGATGAATCTCCCGATGAAAGGACGATCGTTTAAATGCTCCAACGTTTTTATGATTCACGGACTCCTCAAGGTCGATCGGAGGGAGCTACCGGCGCGGCGAAATGAATATGAATTCTTCGGAAATTCCATGTCGATTATAATTGGGGCTTGGTAATCGTTCAGCTGAGCGAGATGGGATTCGAATGAAACTTCGTTTAAATTCAACAGATTCGGGCCGAGCTTGATCTAATAATAATCCCGATAAAATTGAGTCGCGCAATTTATTATAGATTGCGTGTTTCGCACGTATCGTGGTCGCGTATATTTTATAAGCGAATTGCCCGTCAAACTAATTTTCGGCAATGGGATCTGAAGGTAGAGCTAATGGTGCGCGTGATTTGATTTCGGTAAATTCGATTGTTATTTGTAAACGCGACGAAGTTGTGCTGGATAGCGATGTTTTCGTTACGATGGAAAATTATGTTCTAACTCGCTGAACTGAATTTTCCACCCTCATCTACTCGAGTCCCCACTCTTTGCGAATTTCGCACACCGTTTCCAAGCATGGGTCCTCGTAAGGCGTTTCCTAATATTTAGCCTAATTGTAAAATTGACCAACACCGTGTCACCACTCCTTTCAAATGCGTCCGAAGCGCGCTGGGCCCGTGGCAGGGGTGATGCAGCTGGTCACCAAGTGTTCTTTAAACCTTGGAACTTTATAACGATGTGTGATGTTTTCGGCGCACGGTTCGATCTAATATAAACTATCTAAAGCTATTTTGCAAGTTTGTTTAAACTTTTTTCGACGTTTCGATCGTTATTTCAACAATTATACGATCGAAAACCTCAATAACATTTACTTGGAACTGTATGGTATGGTTCTCGCACCTGCGAGGGTTAATGTAATCATGCGTAAATCCCGTACCTTCTAAATGTCTTTACTACTAACTGCCGCATGTTGGGTGCAGACCGGTCTGCTAAAGAAAATATAATGGCTCGATGTTAAACGAAATGCACAGATTGAGAAAATGAAAAACTGGCAGATGGTTGTCCGTTCCATAAAGTTATTTTTCGACGGGCTTATCGAAGCCGTCATGGTTCCGCGACGGAACATTGCGGATAAACTCTGGATTCTTACCATGAAACCATGAAAAAACCATAAAAATCATAGTTTTTTGATCATCGAAATACACATTTTATGTCGTATTCATTTTTGACTCACTCTCTGGTCATACATATACGTATAGGGTGAGCTTTCAATGTTGAAAGACTATTCCTGGATTTTCGTGGCTCCGTATAAGTGAATAATTACCTATCATTTTTCTCAGAAAGTATTATCTTTATGACAAAAGTCAATACAACATAAAATGTGTCTTCTGTTGAGACCTACAACTTTCATCGGAAGTATTATTCAAAATTAACATTATTTACGAAAATAAATGGAAAAAAACTATAATTTTTATGGTTTTTTCACGGTTTCCGTTATGAAAATAACATTTGCGTGAATTTTCACTATCATATTCGTAATCACCACTTCAGAATACGTAAGAATCCAGAGTATAAAAAACATACGAGGTATAAGGCTTCTCGGAAGTACACCCATATTTCAGGATCGAACAAAGTTAATAACGATCGACGATATTTCTCGTGCACTAATGCTACAAGGAACCTCTCGGTTACCAAAATAACTATTTGCTTTCATTCGGAATTTCAAGCTAACGAAAATCAAAATTCTCACAAAGGCGTGCTCGCGAAGACAAATATCGTGGAAGTGGAGTAGGGGTAAACCGAGTAGTATCAACTTTGTCCGATGATTTCGCTCTAGACCGAAGCCTCGAATCCTCTAACAGCAAACATTTGAATGCTAGAGTGAGCTGATGCCGTGGTACGAATGAGGTTCTTGAGCCAATTAGTTCGTTCTAGCATACCTATCGAGCATATCGCACCTCATGTTAGTTGTCGACGTTGACTTTTTCAACGGAACTGTCGGCCGAGGTTTCCTTCCGCTATCGTTTCACTTGCGAAAGTCAGCGAGTGAAACAATTTTCGCGGACACCGTATCGGATGCGACCGTCGCGTCGAGTCGCGGTAAAAGGGACCGGGGTTTGATCCGTGTCGTTTAACGTCGTTCCATGGGTCCTATCGAGTCAGCAAGATTTCATCGTAAACGCCCCCGAGGATCGACGGCGTTCGCTCGGTTCAGGGCTTATCAGAACCTCTCAACGGTCATCCCCCCAGGTTTTTCCCTTCTCTCATCCTTTTTTCCCTATCTCTCTCTCTCTCTCTCTCTCTCTCTCTTCATTTCTTTCCCTCTCGGCCGCGTTCGGAAGACAGAGACAAAGGGTCCCGACATAAATAATTTATCCGAGAGGAGGCAGGCATCGCGGCGGCAACACGGTGTATGTTGCATTAAATATGAAATCCAATATAAAGTTCCGCGCAGCTCCTGCCCTTCCTCAGACCATTACACGGCTCCTACGCGGAAGTTTACGCGCGTGAACCGCTCCGCGTACCATCACACCCCGTTAATTATGCCGCAAATCGTGAAACCAAAAAGCTCAGAATATTACTTCTATTTATATTTATCCGCGCAAGTGTTTCGTGTTCGTTCCAACAAATGTTATTACATCTACAAAAAATATTTTATGAAACGATCATGGACCCTGGAGCAAAATTTTGTGTTTCAGACCTTAATCGAGAAAGGGAGATTGAAATGATGTAATTTGGAATTATCTCCGTTACATGCAAGCGAGGCGTCAATGTAACGGCATAATGGATCCACTCGTTTACATTCCATCGAGTCATCGTGAATATTTTCGAACCTTTAAAGTGTCCGATGCAGAGAATTTTATTACTGCAACCGAATATTATTAATAGTCGATCATACGTAATTAAATTTCACATATCTATCGTAGATAAGTAAATCGTTTTTAACTTGTTATCTCAATAATCCGTATGATTTAAGAAACACCCTCGACTTGCGCCACTTTCATAATTACCGACGCAAGCGTGGTTAGTAGGGGTGTGCGAGAACCCGAAATATCGGGAACCCGATGGCCGGGACGAGTCGAGAAGAGGTCGAGTCGGGTCGGGTCGGGTTCCCGAAAATTTCGATATTCTCGAATTTATCGGGATTCCCGAAAAAATCGGGATTCCCGAAAGAATCGGGATTCTCGAATTTATCGGGATAATGAATAGTATTCATTAAAACGAATATAAATGATTACTGGGTTCTCGGAATTTTCGGGAATCCCGATTTTTTCGGGAATCCCGATAAATTCGAGAATATCGAAATTTTCGGGTACCCGTCCCGATCCCGAAAAAATTTCGTGTTCCCGACCCGACCCGATATTTCGAGTTCTCGCACACCTCTAGTGGTTAGCAATTAATCGCAATCTTTGCGCAGCGATACAACAGTTTCGGTAGAAATGTGTTTAACCGTGATAATTTTATATTATCGGCTGGTGGGAGTCCCTCGCGGCGGCGCCGGCATGGCAGTTTGATTTGTTCAACGCCAGAGAATTCGTTCGCGAAACAATTAAACGCTCGCAGTTTCATATTACCCGTTTTCCCTCGATATTTCAAAGTATTTCGAATGGGAAATCATTTTATTCGCGTTCGGGGGAAAGCTAATGTTCGAGCCACATAAAGAATTTAAAGAATCCCTCGTCGGAGGGAATACCGTGTTCGTTTATTACACGCAGTCAAGAAAATTATACGATTCTACCATTCTTTTATTGTTCCGATGCTTGTTACCGGCGATGAAAGAACGCGTAGCCGGTGTAAACCGATTTATAATTCATTAGCTAATTACGGGTTCGGAATACTGTGTACCGCGGCGCGATGAGGTATGATAATATTTAATTAAGAAGCTTATGAACTTTTTATGAACCCTCGCTTTGATGCAGCGGATTTTATAGACCGTGGAGTATTTCATTTTCTTCCTGCTTGTACAAGTATACGGTAAACTGTTTTTTTTCCCTCCAGAAGATCGGTAACTGGGAATAGCGAAAAACGAACACAAGTAAAATAAAAACTAAGGAGAAGCTGGATGTATATATATATATATTAGATGAATGGTATTAATTATTGGTTTATAAGGCAATAAAACTCTAAACACTAATGGAAATTAAAATAGAATTTATTTAAACGTTAAATTTGGATACACGCGGAGAGGCGCGTCTTTACGCTTTTACAAATAGGACGCGAATGAGGATCGTTCTGGAATAAACGGACAACGATCTGAGAAATAATTGAGAGTCCGATGACGTTAACAACATTGTACATAGATACGATATATCTTCGAGAACTTTCGAAAGACAAAAGCAATAGAATATTCCAGAAGATCTATTTTTGTCAATTTGTTTCTTAAGTATAAATTCCAACATTAATGAAGGGAAATTAATACCACAGAATTCAATTTCGAATAAAACAGAAATGAAAACTGATTAAAATTCTTAAGTGCATAGACTGCACGGATCTGGAAAAATCTGCATGCTGGCAAATATAATAATATTTCTGAGCATCGGTGTATCGGGTAATCTGATCGATCGAGCGTACGCTGAACTTGGTGGTAAGTAAATGTTTTCGTTGAAAGAGGGCAACGGGGCCGTTATAGAAAATACTTTTCGGTTGCTGGCGCATCGGTGGCTGCCGAAACCGACGTCAATAACTGCATACATATACATACTGGTCGTGGTTCTTCAATGTAACGGGTAGCAGACGGGAGTAAAGCGTGCATCGACGTTCAATCGTACACGCTGCTCGAATATCGATGCGGCATCGTCGAACCCCATGGGTGCAGCTGCGCCGCGCCGCGCCGCGCGTTTCCATCAATCCTCGGCGAACTGTGTTCATTTTATATATTTTTTTAATATCAAACTTTCACCATGTATCCAAAAGCGATACTGTAACAGAGGGGAAGTCTGTTCGACAGAATTTCAAAGCGTAGCGACGGAGGATTCTCCGCGCTGCTCGCGAAATTTTTCATCGCTGTGTTGACTGTTATTGTGAAACAACCATGCGCGCAGCCGTGTGTCTACGTAACACATCCGGAAGAATTAGAGGAGCAAGATTTCGCGAGAATTTCACCGACAATGCGGACGAAATAAGCTTTACAAGATGCAATATGTGTGCCCCGATTTTCGCCGCGACCCCAATGCCTCGAAAAAGGGTCGAGTCAACAGAGATCCCAGCCGAGGCCAAGTAGTTCAACCTACACCGTGGCCGGTTCCTATCGTCTGTGCTGAACAATGCTTCGATTAGGCCTGAAAAGACCCACCACTCGTGGCCCCCTAACAGTTCCCAAAACAATGGAAATCTCACGGAAGAAGGTAATTCTCCTTTAATCCGCTGACCGAATTAGTGTTTTCAAGATTTCGCTGTTCGTCCATCGATCAATCCCTACCAAACAATCCAAGTTTATTCGAGTAAGCGGAGACCATTCGTTCGACTGGTTGAAAAATAAAAATTCTGAGAGACGTTGCACCTTCTTTTAGAATTGTTACCGTCTAGAAGATTGTATAAAATCGCAGCCTCGAGGATTGCATTCGAGCGTTAAAAGTGTTTCACTTCGACACGCAAACTACGTTCCCTGAAAATTTGATTTAAAAATTCAGGAAATTAACGAAGTTGTGGTCTGCAGCGAACACTTACTTCGGCGATGCTTGTAACAAAATTGCAAACTTCTAACGCCGTCTTTTTTTTTTTTAAACGGGGCGAAAGGTAGCTCAAAAACCGTTTTAATAGTTACCCCTTTTTCGAGCGTGACAATTCGCACAATTTCCCGTTGTTTACGCTGAAAATGATTGAAGTACGTAATGCACAAACCCAACACGCGAAGTCAATATTATTACGAATTTCAAACCGGACAAGCAACAACTCCGACATCGACACGCGAAACAGATATTATTTTGATTTCTGTTGAAAAAATTCAGTTAGTTCGATCAAACGATGAAGTTCACCGACAATATCGAAAAAAACTGTACAATCTCTTCACTGATACTCTTTCAAAGTCTTGTTGCCTTCTTATTTCTCCACCGAATAAAATTTCCCCCTATTAATGAAATTAAACTTGCCAAGTGGTCCCAGGGGGTGAATCGAAAAAGAATCCAATTTATCCGCGGTGAATATCCGATTTTGGATTCAATGAAAATTCCACCGTATTTTCGCCGCTGTTACCGAGTATTAGCAGGAGCGTGTGGGGGGATGAAAGGGGACTCGTTGCCCCACGCCGCGTTTACTTAAGCGACGCTCTCGACGCGGCGTAAAACTCATTCCGCTTATTTCTCGGTTTTTCAGGATGCAGAGACAAAGCCGGAGTAGCTCGGAGGTGGAGGTTGCGCTTATGCGCCCCGTAAGCACCGCTGGCTAATAGCACCACGGCCCATCCCCGACACCCTGCAGCCACACCAGGTAGGATACACCTCTTTATGTCTGTCTTTTATGCATCCGCTGTTCCATGCGTCATTTTACGCGGCCCTGCCGCACGCCCGCCCGCCTGCGCCGGTTTTACGACGAATGTTATACGGCCGATCCTTTGACCGCGGACAAAGCCGAAATCGCCCCGTTATATTTCTGTTCGGCGCGGCGTTCTCTACTTTTTGGCCGCACCGACAAAAAGCTCCGACGGGGCGTGTTCCTCTATCTTGGGACGCGACAGTTCGGCAATTCCGGCGCGAAACTGGCGAACCGGTGACCCGTGGTTGCAGAATCGCGTGCGCGGGAGGATGAAATCGGGCCGAATCGCCGTGTTTTACGATCCTTCGCGGCATCGTTTCAAAGTTTCATTAACCGAGGCGCGCGGGCTGCAACGTTCGGGGATGCTAAAACATGTTTACCACCGAGGACTCGGAGAGTTCTTCGTGCTCTTGATGAGGTCGTCGAAGCTGTCCGCCGAGAGTTGGCAGAGAGAAACTAGTAGGTACCACGTGATATTTCCCACTACGCGCTACACGTCTTCCGCGATTGGCCGAATCGCTTGACGAAGACAGCAAATGTGCGTATTAGTGTGACTGGAACAGAGCGATGAGGTGACGCTGAGCTCCTATGTCGACCGTTCCCGCCATGCTGTAAGCGTAACAGTGGGATCGCCTAGCGTCAAGAGTGGGAACTCGTAGATCCCCCTGCACCCCACTGTCGAAATCTCTGCCAACTCTCGGTGGACGGATAATACATACGCTTGTGATATTTGTAAATAGGTAGACAGTCCGTTTAAACGGTAAACACTAGTACGTTATGTAACACGCAAGGCCTCCAATTTAGATACAGTATTTTATCGATAATTGTCCCAGCCACGGGTCCGGCCAGGGACAATTATGTGTGAGGGATACTATTCTTTGACTTTTGCCGAACGTAAAAACGAATAGCGAAGCCCGAGAGTACTCGGTCGTCGAGAAGTGTAACATAATACGGGTCGGGTATATCGGTGTGAGACCAGGAGACCACTACTAATCCAATAAAAAACTTCTTTATTTTTTATTATTTTTTATGGAACTTTCACCAACATATTCTTGATATTTTTCTAATGAAATTGATACAAAAAATGATATAATTCCGATAGATATGTTTTTTTTACATTTTCGTTTTAATTCGTTCGCAACGGGTTAATGAAATATTTTTATTAAGAGGCAACCGGATAGATACAAAATTATTCAATCGACTTTCTGATTTGTTTCCGTTAATTTTTCCACGGTACTCGAAATGTTCTGTCCATTATTTTTGGGTGAAGTAGTCCGTTGTCGAAAATAAAATTCCAACCATTAATAAAGCTTAATTTATTGTTCACGTATTGATTGTTTACGATTCGCCTAGATTTGAACCGAAGGGTGCCCTTAATTAGACTGTATTTATACATTGTTTATCTCGGGAACTAGTCCGATTTAGTTGATTCTTATTTTATATTAACCAGGATGATTTCGCCTATGGTAACGTAATTTTTTAATTGTTAAACTACTTTTTAATACAGGCTTTATTAATGGTTTGAATTTTATTTTCGACAACGGACTACTTCACCCAAAAATAATGGACATAACATTTCGAGTACCGTGGAAAAATTAACGGAAACAAATCGGAAAGTCGATTGAATAATTTTGTAGCTATCCGTTTGCCTCTTAATAAAAGGATTTCATTAACCCGTTGCGAACGAATGACGAGCGAAGTAAAATAAACATATCTATCGGAATTATATCATTTTCGGTATCAATTTCATTAGAAAAATATCAAGAATATGTTGGTGAGAGTTCCATAAAAAAATAATAAAAAATAAAGAAGTTTTGTTATTGGATTAGTAGTGGTCTTCTGGTCTCACACCGATATACCCGACCCGTATCATGTTACACTTCTCACGGGGTATACCCGGCAGGAGTGGGGATAGTTCAGGGACAATTATGTGTAAGACCTTTGGGACATTTATCGATAAAATGTACTTGCCTCCAGTTGAACCTTTGCTGCGAACAGGGTCTGAGAAAAGAGACGCCATATCTTTTTTATCTTGGGGGCGTTTTACCTTTGTGTCTATGATACTGTCGCGATGTCACTTTTTTCAATTTTTTTTTTTTAATAAGATATTGTTGTACGCCGTGCATGTATAGACGCAAGCATTGACACGTGTTTAACGCCGGAAATTATTAAAATTCTTCGATACTGGTGGTCAAAGACTTCGTGTATATGAAGGTGAATGTCATTTGAAATTATACGGTTTCTATGGAAAGCTGAACTGAATATTCGTCGGTAATTAAATTTGAAGCTGTACGCAATCACTCATTCAGAACAAATATTTTATTGAACGATTCGTGCTGGAAATAATAGCTCCTGCAAATCAGCTTGCAATTACCGTTTTGATTTTTCTTGAAATTAACCTTGAAAATCCTCGATGAATTGTTTAATTATATTGCGACACGGCAAGGATAGATTATCTGAGAAAAGGTCAGCGAGTTTTCACAAGAAATATCAATGGAGGATTAGACACGTTTGACCCGTGCAGTGGCAGGGTTAAAGGCTCCTCTGAAAGCGGGCAATTTATGCATAGAGGATCAAGGGGAGCCTCGACGACAGAAATCGGAGCAGGAGGCCCCCTGTGGAACTGAATTACCGTGTTCGAGAGTCGTTCCCAGTCTTTAAAAGGCTCTGTTTTCTCTCCGCGTTCGAATCGAGAAGAGCGAAAGCGCGCGCCGCGTCGCGCCGGCTATCGAGTTACCGGTTTCGTTCGTATGATAAAACGTTTCGACGAGGAAACGGTAGGAAGAGGATACCCGGGGAATCTGCGGTAATTGAAACGCGTGTACGGCAGTAACGGAGCAAGGACTGCTCTAGAGAAGATCTAGATCCTTGAACGATTTGTGGGCCCGCGAGGAACGGGGTGAAAACCGCAGTATAATTTCGAGCGCGACGGCAAGTGCAATCCTGCCTCGCCACGAATCAGAAAATCCAGCGATGTACTTTTGCGATTTTTAAACTGAAAACTACACCGAAATCAAATTTTCCCTGGATAATAAAAAAAAATTAAAAGATACGTAATGCAATGTATTTTATGCTTGTATTTCAATTCTCCCTCTTTAAGCGTTCTAAGATCGTGTAAGTAAAATTAGGGGGAGCATATTTGTTACTTCTCCCGTTTAATATTTTTTTTAAGTAACTTTAATTCAACATGTTTTACTGTTTGTAGAAGTACACTTGTAAAGTATGGATTCGTTAACAGTGGCGGGGCGGGCATTCGAGTGCCATTAGAAATGCATTGGATATCGATGGAGAGTCGACTTTTTGGGAAAATGTCGGCGAATTCTCCGATCCGGGCCGCGCCTGCGTTCCAATGGCGGCCGATACCGAGGATAGAAGCCCCGTGTCCCGTTCCGATTAAACTTCCACCGTCGTTCCCGACTAATTCATACACGCCGTGCGATATTCATGAATCCCGACATTCCGAGCGCTTCGAATATTTCATGCGACCGCCCCGAGACGAACCTCGTCTCGGTCGAATCACGTTCCCGTAATTACGCGGCCGGCAAAGAAATCGAAGACACGCGCTAAACGTTGTTCCGCTTCGACTAACCCGCAGAACGATGCGCCCTCGACGGAATAATATTATAATTATTCTGTCGAGATGGAATTTGTAAGTGGAACGGGACTGTCGAATCTACGGGCACCGACCAAGTTCGAAATCTTGTTAGCTGTACGTTCTCGAGAAACCCGTGGGAAGTTCGAATCACTTTTTACATTAATCCCTGATCACAGGCGAACGTGAAAATTGTTGCGACAGAATTCATCCGTAGACCGTGGATTACAATGGAAAATATTAATTGCGAGACATATAGTTAGTAAGTACGTAGACGTTTGTTTAGTGTTTTAATATTTTTAACAGGTCGAAAATAATTCATCAATATTTTTCGATATCTTTTATGCACGTCTGTACATCGGTATTTTGAAAATAGTGTAATTATAAATAATGTCGTTACATTTATGTCACCAGAAATTGTTAAACTATCTCTGAAAATCGGGATACGCTTACAAATCCATATTCTAATAATTAGTGTCTCACTGTACGAGAGTGTAATTAGAACATTTTCACAACAGAACAAAATTTACATAGTGAAAGAAGTTTTTGCACTTTGGTCGGTGATTGCGGGGTTAATTGGCCGGAATTTGATTAACCGTGGCAGCCATAAAAACATTACGACCGTATCGCGAACCTTGCTGAACTTTTAATATACATTTAACGTTCACGAAGAAACTGCATCGGAGATCGCGCTCGATCCGATCGCACGTTAATTCCGAAAACGGTGAATCGTCTGGGATCGCGCGGGCTCCGTATTTGGCCCCGCGGCCGCGACAGATAAACGCGAACGAGCCGCGCCTGGTGAATTATTCCCGGCCGGGATAGGCTGTTTACGATAATAGTCGACCCGTCGATTTACAGTAATTTTACACGCGCCTAATTAGCAATTCCGATCGAGGCCGGCTCGTCCGTCCGTTCAACTGCACCGGTCCGATCACAGCCAATAACGCAATCCAACACATATTTTCTGTGCAAATAACCGATCCGCCATTCTTGTGCATCAGCTATCCTGTCCATGAATCTTGAATCCATTTTTATGAAATTCAATTCTAAAACGGTGTAGTCATGACTTTATTCGCACTCGCTGTGCGATCTATAAAAATGCTTCTAGAAACTTTTGCAAATAAAATGGTGTATTTTTTTGTGAGATTGTTTATGAAGTACTTGGGTACATATTACCACAAAAATTTGTATAAATACAATCATGTTGTATACTTATGAGACTGCGGATCTTATGAATTTATAGCAAAATTGAGTAGATGAAATTCAAAATTATAGGAAAATTGTGAAAATTATATATGATCTCTCATCTATGAAAATTATTAACACTAAACCAACCACTGCCAGTCAAATGACCGGTTTTATATTTTTTATTTCACAACTATTAAAATTATACAGCTACTTCCATGGGAAATGTTTCAATAAATGTCCTTATTTCAGCAAGTGCTATAATAAATATTCTACACAATCCAAGTAAATATGGTCTTGTCATTTCTGTGAGGTAAAACATTCTAATAGATTTTAGTGCATGGTGGGTTTAGTGTTAAGGGAACAAATAACATTCTATTTAGTTTCTATTCCTCGCAATCGACACGGACAATTTTTATTTTGCATACAGATCTGTCGCCATTAAAACTTGCTCTACCATTATTCACAATATTATTTACATTATTACGTAATCAATTACTAAACATTTAAGTATTGTATGAGGTATTATATCAACTTCGTATCCATAAAATGAAAAAAAATCATATAGATAGAAATTATTCTAGGTCGGAAGAAATGTTTAATTTTCGTGTTAAAATAACTCCGAGTGCAAAGGGCTAATAATGATAAACCAGTCGCGTCGAGCACTTATTAATTCCTGCGTTACGAGACGAAATAACTGTTCATTGGGCTCGAGTGTCTCGCAACTGAAGCAGACAAAATTTTTGTTTCTTCCTATCGCGTCGTGTAACCTCATTAAAATCGCAAGTCGACTAATTAAGCAGCTTCTCTTTCGAGTACAGCAGTAACGCGCGGAAAAACTGTGAAACTTGGACAAGCATAATCCTCAGTGAACGCGTTTCGGTCCACCGATGAGGATTCCCGGTTCCCGGCGCGATATAGTAAACGGAATAAAATGAAGCGGAATAGAATAAAGTCGGTACAATTCCGAGGGGGCCGGGAAGAGAGCATCGCGCGGGTATAGCCAGGGCGCATAAAGGATTATTCGAAACGCAAATACGCGGTAACCGAGTGGAGAGAGGCCGAGAGAGCAGAGCAGAGCAGAGCAGCGTAACGCTGTGCTGCGCGGCGAGGAGCAAAATGTAAACTCCTCGTGCGAAAGTGAAGGGGCGGGGGGACACGCCGCGCCGGGGAAAATTAAATAATACAGAAAGACTGGGATTACGCGAATGCCTCGTTTATAAGGCAACGACGGGGGTCGTCCGGCGTCCGGTGGGAAAAAAAGCGGGAACAGCCGCGAAAAGCGCATTCTCTCGGCGAATCGGCTCTCGGAATGGGCTCGGGCGACCAGCGCGAAAGTATTTACGGGCGAGCGCCACATACACGCCGATTCGTGTTCCCGAGCTATTGTCGCCGAGCATCGCAGCGGATTGTTCTGAATGCACGCCTGTCGAGGGACATGTAATTGTTTCTGAAGTAATAAACGGCCGCGGCTGCCAGGAACAACTTAATTGACAGTCAAAGTAATGGCTCGCGCAGCGCCCGGTTCGCGGGCACAATTAGCCGCAATGCATACTTGCAACCTCACCGTTCCGTGCGCGGCAATCTGTATTCGATGCCGTTCGTCCTTAATCCGGTTCATTTAAGAAGCTAAACTGGTATTTATGGGGAATGTGTGAATCGTACTCGCGGACAGTTTCATTGCTTTTACTCGGGAAATCAAGATAGAGGAATATACTAAACGACGTTATCGTAATTTCAATGATACCGTGGCAACGATATTATTCTTTGTTGCGAAGGCCGAGAAAAAGGCTTCGAGGAATAATTCGGAATTTTCCGCGAAATTTGTCCCCATTACGGGCCGCTTTAACCGCGATTTACGACGATCCATTAATTATTGAAGCAGTAAAACGTTCGCGACGCACTTCCGTTAAGGAGTCTTTACGATCTCGGCCGTTCCACGTACTTAATACCACTTCAGAACCCGTAGATCCGACGATTTGAATCTGAAATATGCTCGCTCCCTTCCATAACGGAGGATCGCTGAAGGGATTCCATTCGAGACCTCCGTTGTGTCGCGACAATAAGCGATAAAGTTTCGCGGGTAGAGTAACAGCGTCCGACGGTGCTATTTTTCACACCGTTACACCGTCGCGTTGCGTCGCGTCGTCGTCGTCGGCGCGGCGCGGCTCGGTCCGAAGAAATTTATTCGCGTAGATCATCGGTTTCCGAGACCGACCATAGTGTTCTCGGCCGATCGAGAAATCGATTCGGTGCACCGTCGCGACGCTTTCTTATTTCCGATATCGACGAGCGCCGGGACGTCGATACGTTTAGTGCCGATTCAGGATATGTATACATAATAGTTCATGGGGTCCATTGCCTTATTCTTGGAAATAGCTTGTACAATATTAGAAGCAGATAAATTATTTTAAAAATTCATCCGCGAGATGGTAGTTTCTTGAAATCGAAAATACGATTCGATCAAATCGAATGCTAGATTATAACGATCAGAAAATATCCAGAATGTGAAATCGATTATGAAGTTAATTAAGATGTTATTAAGATGTTATTAAGTGCATAAATATACACAAATGTTAAAAATAGTAGAAATTTATTTTGACGTTGAGACGCGTGCGTTCGCCGTCCACGGCTTTAACGCGGTAAACAAAAGGAATTCTTAAGGACTCCTAAGTTTTAATTCTTCCTTGTGAAGATGTATGGTACTTTTTTTTTTTAATTTTCGTTAAAACATAAAAAAACAAGGTCACGTAACTAATAAAAAAAATTTGTTTACCAATCGATATATCTTTGCATTTTATTTCAAGGAGTATGTATTAAGGTACTTTACTCGAAAATTACTTACAAATGAATATATTCCGATGAGAATTCACACGTATTTTTTTTATCGGCAACCATCCACTTTGAAGGGGTGAAAACAGCCCTCAAAGTTGGGAGTCAAAACCATATTTTTTGAGATATCTCGGAAACCAGAGGTCGAAAAAATTTGAATGTTTTTTTAAATTGTGTGTTTTTCAATGGGAAATGTAGTCGCGCAAGATGTTTTTAACAAACTTTTTTTTTCTCAAAAAATGTGGTTTTGACCCCTGACTTCGAGGGCTGTTTTCACCCCCTCAGAGTGGATGGTTGCCGATAAAAGAAAATACGTGTCAAATATTTTTCGAAGAACTATATCTCACATAAGTTTCATCAAAATCGGCGTGTATCAACTGAATATGTTCCCTTGTTAGTTTAAGAGTTACGAATTTTATCCCGAACGCCCGTATGCTAGTCACACTGTGTGTCGGGCCGCAAAGTTTGCTCATTATTAGCTGGAAGGTTATGAGAAAATCCATTTTAGCAGGACTGCATCCGTAGATACATATACTAACATGGACGATACGCATCTGCCGACAGCGATCAACTCGATCCGTGAATGGAAAATGTCGCGTTATGGGAGTGGCGGATTGTTGCACGCTATCTAACGGCGTCGAGTCTTTATTAGCGACGCGTTGGTATTTATACTGCGGTGACTCGTGAGGCAACGGTTCGCTGTGTTGGCTTTCTGTGTCAGTAGTTTACAGATTGGTAGTGACGACTTCACCCGAGACTACGTTGCTCCAACGTTTCCGTGCTCGTATCGAAGAATTTTCAAATTCTTTAATGTTCAAAATACGTAAATTTATAACTAGACTCCGGATTTTATGCATTTATGCGAAAATGAGTACGTGCAATTTAGAACAGTGAAGAAATTAGAAGACTTAAAGAGTATTAACACTGGAACTACCGAGCCAGTCAAAATGACTGGTTTCCGGTTTTTCCATTTACGATTCGTGAAGTTACAGATGTATTTTCTTGAGAAATTTTTTAGTATGCTTCTGTATTCAAGTACATGTTACCATAAAAATCCTACGAAATCTAAATAACCTCAATTCTGTTATTATTATAAAAGAATATACATCACTCTCGTTTAAGGCTCGGTAGTTCTAGTGTTAATATATTATTTTAACTATATTAAAATTAGTGAAAAATATATATTTAGCTCCTGTGTCTTACAGTTGATGCACAAACTTTTTATTTTACATGAAGATCCGGAGTCTATTTATAACAGTATCGTAACACTGAATTTTCATAGAAAATTGCTACGCGCTATTTCGAAAAATTAGTAGCCTCGTCGATACAGTATCTCTCGAACAAAAGTGATTCATATAATTCGTGTTGAAAACCGACACAAATGGCGCCACTCTGGAATTTATGTGTACGCCCTATTCGAGGGTCACCGGTAGTATACGATGGTCGCGCGGATCCGGTAAAACGGGATCGTAAAAAGACACTCTAGTCCCTCCTTGCCACGCTTCCGACTTTGAATAAGATGGACGCGTAACCCGCGGATGACCCGTGTAGCAGTTTGATAGGTGGCTTTAAAAGTACGCGAGAACAACGATAGTCCCGTAATCCTCTTACCAGTGTCGAATCGATTTCCTCAAAATTCGAAATCTCCGCACGTTTTCGAGCAACGAAATAAAACATCGACGTGCGAACCCGAATCCCTCTTGGATCTTAACACGATCGATCACACTATTATGGCGTCAAATGAATGTCAGCGATTAGCGTTCTAAGCCATTTATTTTATGTTGACTTTTTATAGCAATTGAGATACCGTCATATAAAATGCAAAGTATTAGCACTTTGATCGTCGAAGGGTAGCATTAAAAAGATCGGAGCTATCGACATAACCACTCAACTATGTAAATACTCTTTTTACCAGCGTTTCATCACACCGGCTCCTTTGAAATCGAGATCTCCTTCTTGCTCTATCTTCGACGCTTTCTTTATTCCACTAGTTCAACAAGAGACTGCACCGTTGCTTGACATAATTGTATAATCAATCAGATTTATCTGCGAGCATTAAGGTTGCACGCTATGATTTGTACTACACCTGGATTAGATTTAATAACAGCGTTCAGTCGTCGCACCTCGCAACACTGCACGCAACATTGTCATTGCTGTTTCATTTAATCGTGCATACGATGTTACGCTAATGCACTCTTAGTCTAAACGAGTGTATACATATATTGTAACTATTTTTACAAGTAGAATAATTCTCTATACAGGGTGTTTCAGAAATCGTGGTACAAGCCGAAGAAATAACATTTTAACAGGGATACGTTTTAGGGCTGTGGTCGTTCAAAAATTTGCGCGATGACACCAAAAGTGTGACGTTAAACTTTAAACCCCCCTAAATATATCCATGATGCAACGTTTTTCCATGACGTAGAGAAAATTTCGGGGTGGGAGGTTTATGAATCCGTCGACCGCGCCGAACGTAGAAAAGGATAGATGTATGTAAACACGGACCGCGCGGCCGAGTCCGCAACAAAAATATTTCCCGAGGCCACCACCAATTTTAATTTGCAACTGTCAAGAATTCTAGAGATTTATAACTTTCTTTGTTTTTGTTTAACGTGTCCCGTGTTATCGAGAAAAAGAAATTCGAACAGAAGAAATTCGCTAATCACGAGGTGCAACGTGCCTGTTTCCAACGGGAACGTTCGCCTCTCGTTTTGTAACAGAGTTGTCACCCACCGGAGCGTTTTATGACGAAACAAGGAAGTTATTATGTTTGTGCCATCAAGAATACGCGACTCGGTGAGCGTGGAGGGAAACGTCGCGCGCGCGCTTTTCGAGACCGAAACGAGCGAGTTCTTTCCGTTTCGCGGCGGTTTACCCCGGGTACCATGATGATGTGTTGGTTCAGCGCGGCATTGAGCGAATGCGGCACACGGAACGCTAACGCAATTACGCTACGTTCAAGCTTAATGAAAAGCGTCACGGCCCGAGCGGGGTGGCGGCGTCGCCCAGAGTTTATTATTGCGGCCACACGCTTTTCGGGGAAAAGAATGGGCCGGCGGAACAACGGAGTTTCGTCGAAGCTGTTAATTGTGGTCGTCGCTTCAAGTTGAATCCTCGGGAACCCTTCATGTGTCACTGGCGCGAATCCTCCGACACGTTAAGTACCAAACGTCCACCCTAAAATTCCCCACAAAATCAAAGCAATTAAATTAATCAAACGGTAACTAGAAGATTAAAATTTATTACTTTTCCGCTCTAAGAGTTCTAACAAAATTCGTATACAGGGTGTCCCACGTAACAGTTTTCACGATTTTTTAAGTACTTGCGATAATCTGACAAGAAATATTTTCAACAAAAGTTGATCAGTTTTCGATTGGCTATACATTGCAAGAAAAAAAGTTCGAAAAACATTTTTTTTCTAGTATTGTCAAAGAGGTCACCTTTATTTTTTTAAATGACACTTTGTATTTTTGACTTAACAGTATTACAGTCCGTGCCAAGACGAATTCAACGATCCAGTATACCCATGACCTTTGGATGATCTTGAAGTGCCATTTAAAAAAATAAAGGTGGCCTTGGCAATAATAAAAAAGAAATTTTCGAACATTCTTTTTATTGGAATGTATAGCCAATCGAAAACTGATCAGCTTTTGTTTAAAATAATTTTTGTCAGATTATCGCAAGTACATACCTAAGAAATCATGAAAACTGTTACGTTGGACACCCTGTATATGTATTACGATAAAAATTACTTTTCATACTCGATGAAAAGATTAGCGTCGCTCACGTATAACTGTCGTGACAGTTAAACGATTCTCGAACGAGCTGAATTATTCAAGCTCTGTTTAAAGTTTCGCGTCCGATTTGGGTAAAATAATTCGATTTTGAGATAGAATAATCGAAAAATAATGCAGCCGAAAGATTTGCTGGAAGAAGTTACGAAGAGATCGGTGTCGTCAAAACCGTTCAAAGCGTCCGATACGGATTTTCTATATTTATCGGGTCTACTTGCTGTTATTTGCGAGAGTTGAAGGTTACGAGGAACGTAAATATCTGACAAGATAACACGGTTTTCTACCGCGAACGAGAACTCGGCTGCAAACGATGTCCCAGCGAGGCGGCGCGACGCGGCGCGACGCGGCGCGGCGGCGGCTTTAAAGCTTCTTTTTCCCCTCTTTACTACATTTCCAACTCTTTTCCCAGCGTTCTCTCTGCGAACCGCATAAACGTGTTATGTGCCATTTGACTTTGAAACAACAAACTCTTAGTTTCCCGCTAATACACTAGCGGACACGGTTGTTTGCATCTCGTGGCGATAAAACGGGACGTACGTCGCGCAGCAGCGACAGTTTCTACAATTCTAAACCGGCGCGCAACGAAATCTGAACTGAATTTTCTACTTTTACGACAATCGTACAAAAATTTAGTGCCGTCCTAAAACAAATCTGCTACATATTTACTCTCTGAAAAATCTCCACGCATTTTGGATCCCGTTTCGTGCAACGAACGAGGTTCTACTGTACCGATAAATGTCGCAGCAACATTTCTATATTATCTGTTCAATTGTACAGTGTTTCCTAAATGTATAACATTAAGAGAATGTTTATTCTGTGAAATTGTAGTGAATTGTAGTGAAATTGCGAGGTCGGGGGAGTATCGGTCGAAACAGTTTGGCAAAAGCAGAGTCTTGCTAGGCGAGCAAAGGGCTCCCGGTTTCCGCGAGGACAGCCGGTAGAACGAAGCCAGCCTAGCCCATCCGCCGTTTCATCTCTGCCCTTTTTCACCCTCTTGTCTCTCGCAGACTTTTGACTCGCGGTGGCCTGTTTGATGAAAGCGTTACTCCCCTTTTCGAGATCGCGCAGCCGGCGCGGCGGACCTCTTTCTCGCCTAGCACGCGGCTGGCTGGTTCTCGTCAGCACCGTAGCGACGATCACAGAGGATTAGACCCCGAAACTGAGGTTCCCTCAACCTCGGCCGCCTTCGCGCTTTATCGCGCCAGAAATTAATAAAAACCACGTATCCGTCTTGTTAAACTTTGTTCTCGCGTTTAAGTCGACCTCGTATATCCTCCCTTGTTTCCAACAAGACAACTATTGCGATTTTTCAAATCTAATCGCACACTTTCAAACGAATGACTAGTTTTCTCTAAGCGAATGTCTCGATACCGAATAAAACATTGTCCGTGCTCTTAACTTCTCAAAAACTACCGATTTATACTAACAAAATCTAACCTTACTACCACACATGTCAACCGATAAATAGGAAAATTCACACATATACATACATATACAGGGTGTTCATTTGAAAACTTTCCAGCCGAATGTCTCGAAAAATATGAAAGATATTAAAAAAGTGTAAAACACGTGTCCAAGGATTTCGAGGGGGAAAGGGGGGGGGGCAGTATCAGTTTTTTATTTGGGTGGCGTTTTCAAGGTCATTTGAAGGTCAACTTTGTTTTTTGAAATGGAAACTTATATTTTTTATTATGGGATCTTATTATACGTAAAAAGACCAATAATTTTCGTACAATAAGTACAATAAGATCCCATAATAAAAAATATAGGTTTCCATTTGAAAAAACAAAGTTGACCTTCAAATGACCTTGAAAACGCCACCCAAATAAATAACTGATACTGCCCCCCTTTCCCCCTCGAAATCCTTGGACACGTGTTTTACACTTTTTTAATATCTTTCATATTTTTCGAGATATTCGGCTGGAAAGTTTTCAAATGAACACCCTGTATGTAATATCTACTGCTATAAATTTACCGATGACTCGGTAGTTGACGCGACTTTAATAAATAATAAAAAAAAAAAGAACTTGTACCGTTCGAATAATTTTTCTTCATTTATCGCGACTTTTAAGAGGGGACTTCAAATTCTAGTCGGCCGGTGCCATAAGGACTAATGTCGTCCACGGAGTAACACCGCATTCGCAGACGCGATGTTTATGACATCGCGGGGCTAAACCACCGTGGACCAGGTGCTCGCGTTTACGAGGATCGCGGGGAATTTTGGGAATTCTTTCTTAATGAAAGCCGACAGACGGACGATGCAGCGATGCGCGAAATTTATTCGTCGCATTCGTACCGCGTGTTACGTAAACCTCTCGCGAAACGGTCGGTCCCGCAGTTTTCCTTCTGCCTGCGCGAATTTACTTAGCGAATACCTGACGTCCGCCGCGGCGCGGTTGCCTTCAAATGCTAATGCGTTTATGGGACGGTCCGAGCTGCGCTGCCGAGCCCGTTTTTATTAAAGACTTGCGCGATGAAACGCTCCAGTTAAACTCCGCGAAGAATCGTCGGACGTAACGCTGCTTGTTGTTACGGAAACTTTGGCGAACGAGACAAATATTCTATAATTCAGCTTCGTCTGATATCGTGAATTATTAAATCGAAACACCTCTTTTTATATCAGTACATACTTACGAATAGATTGCGGATCTTTATGCATTTATGGCTTCTAAAAATGGTCAAAAAATGCTAGAATATACAATTCCACAGAATTTAATACGATCTTTATTTATCTTAGATCTGTAAAGGCCACTGAAAATAAGATTCTATTTGTTCCCCACTTTATTATTATGTATTATTTATTGCTTTAAACCATATAAGGTTTATATAGCATATACATTACAAATTATACAATATGCCTTAGCGTCTACTTGAAACTTGCCTACAAAAATTAAAAATTTCATAAATATCCACAGTCTACTTACGAATGTTCTAGCTGCATCTATTGAATCCATACGCATCAATTTTATTCCACATATTTTCGAGCCGGGTGATCAAATGATACCGAGAGATAGCGTGCATTACAATTTCCCGTAACAAAGCCGAAAAGTGTAAAATTTAACGCCAGCGTTTCCTTGTATTTGCATTTAAGCGCGGCGGAATGCCGGCGGCCGTGAACGGGCGCGCTAAACGACTGGTCGTTTCAGCGTTAATTTAAAAATCTTAATTTCGCGTCTATAAAATCCTACGGTGTCTACAAACTGCCGGGCAATCTGCTACAATGATCTGGCCGCTTCGTTGCAGCCGCTTTATTTTAGGCTAACGTTGAATCTTAAAAGCGAATTTAATCATTCTGTAACATTTTATAAAGTAATCCGTATTCGCTTTTAATGTTAAATACGTTTAATGGTTAAATATTGAGCGTTTATACTTAAGAATGCAATTATTGCTTGCGCCGCACCCACGATCCGATCACGAATTATCTCAGCGTTAGCGATTGTCGCGCGAGATCGCGGGCTCGGAATACAGATGTTGTCGAGCTAGAACACATATCAGAGCCAAAGGATTAAGGCGGTTCGCATTCGTGTGCCACCCTCGTCGCGTACTGTCGCGCGTTTTCGTACGTTGCTCACGCGGCGGGACAATTTCTAGCGTGAAATCGTTCCAACGCCTCCCTCGGAAAGAATTACTCCTTGGAAGCGTCGTCAGCTCCTCGGGGAGTTTTCGATTCGGTAGTAAACGGAACGAGCATGAGTCAGAGATGATAATCGAAAACCGTTTAAACAGGAGGAGTGGCCCCATAATCATTCAACATGGCTAGTATTTTGGATATTCAAGTTTTGTATACACGTATACAAAAATTTTCTCTACATACGTGTAGAGTGGAAGTGTTTCCTCGGGAGAGATCATAACGTAAGATTGATGGTATGCTTTATTTCTCTGTTACATGTATGCTCTGTCGAGTGTGAACGTTAACTGAACTCTTCAAAAAGTCTTCTATTCGAAATCGTGTCCTTCGAACGCGAGTCGTCGTCGGTCAGCTGTTGTCCTGTGACGAAATATGGGGCGACGACCGCGCGTCATAATATTGTTCGAGGAACGATGCTTTTTCCTCGCGTAACGGACATGTGTATTCGGTATATGTCAGCGCATGGTGTTTCTTTTACATACGATACTTAGAGAATTGAATTTTGGCCAAGAAAAACGGATTTCCTAAGCCAGCCCACCGCGCGACGTAGTGGGTCACCGTGCGTAGGTCGAGTCCGGAAGAGCCGTTGTTCCTCGGATGTGAGAAGTGGCGAAGAAGAGCGACACGGAGGTAGGGTCGCGCGAGCATGAGCGCGAGGCCGTGGAACGAAACTTGGCGACCTTTCAAGCCGGAATTCCGGGTCTCCCGGCGGGGCTTAAACGACGAAACGAGTCGCCTCTCTCCTGCTCGTATCCAGAAAGACGACACGAATCCCCCGGGGTCGAGCCTGCACTCCCACTTCCGAATTCGTGGCACGAAAACCGGTGGAGAGCTAGCTAGCCCCCGCTCCCGGCTGAAATTCGCTCGCATGGTCCCGCGAAAATACGAGGCCGCGCGCGCGAGTTTTACGGCTGGATTTAAAGCGGACTCGAAGGAACCGAGAAATATTTTAATGGGACGTCCCGCGAGGCGCCGCCGCCGTCGCGCCGTCTTCCAACCCCCAGCCCTTCCTTCCCAGCGAAATATGAATGTCAGAGATCGCGTGAAAACGCCCGGATGCTCGATCGGTTCGAATTCATTGCTCCTCCTGCCGCGCGATGTCCCGTTCAAATAGAAATCCGGCCAGATTCAACGCGCTCCGGGCTCCTTCGATTTGCCACCACGTGTTTGTCCTTTCGCTCTTCGCATTCTTCACCCTTCGACAGCGGACCATTCTTATATCAAGGCTGCAGATTTTTATGCGAAATAAAGATTGTCTGCATTAATTGCCAGATATAGCAGCTACATTTCTTGTTTCACTGAATTATTTAAACAAGTTGAAAATAATAATCACGTGCTACCACGTGATTGTCCTTTCGCTCTTCGCATTCTTAACCCTTCGACAGCGGACCATTCTTATATCGAGGCTGCAGATTTTTATGCGAAATAAAAATTGTCTGTATTAATTGCCAGATATAGCAGCTACATTTCTTGTTTCACTGAATTATTTGAACGAGTTGAAAATAATAATCACGTGCTACCACGTGATTGTCCTTTCGCTTTTCGCATTCTTCACCCTTCGACAGCGGACCATTCTTATATCGAGGCTGCAGATTTTTATGCGAAATAAAAATTGTCTGCATTAATTGCCAGATATAGCAGCTACATTTCTTGTTTCACTGAATTATTTGAACGAGTTGAAAATAATAATCACGTGCTACTACGTGATTGTCCTTTCGCTCTTCGCATTCTTAACCCTTCGACAGCGGACCATTCCTATATCGAGGCTGCAGATTTTTATGCGAAATAAAAATTGTCTGCATTAATTGCCAGATATAGCAGCTACATTTCTTGTTTCACTGAATTATTTGAACAAGTTGAAAATAATAATCACGTGCTACCACGCGATTGTCCTTTCGCTCTTTCCATTCTTAACCCTTCGACAGCGGACCATTCTTATATCGAGGCTGCAGATTTTTATGCGAAATAAAAATTGTCCGCATTAATTGCCAGATATAGCAGCTACATTTCTTGTTTCACTGAATTATTTGAACAAGTTGAAAATAATAATCACGTGCTACTACGTGTTTGTCGTTTTGCTCTTTCCATTCTTAACCCTTCGACAGCGGACCATTCTTATATCGAGGCTGCAGATTTTTATGCGAAATAAAAATTGTCTGCATTAATTGCCAGATGTAGCAGCTACATTTCTTTCTTTACTGAATTATTTTAACGAGTTGGAATTAATCCTTCGGAAGAATTTACAGAAGCTGGTGTATCTTTCGCGAGTTATTAAAGTCGGTAGAAGAAAGAAATTTTAGATTAATATACCCTTCTCTTGCAATTAATACAGTTTCATTATTTCTTACGAAGATCCGCAGGCTAATTGTAAAATAGCTATTCGTTGACGAACGATTTGGAGCACCGGGTCTGATTCTCTTCATTGAGCCGAAGCTCTGGCAGTACGCTCTTGTTATCGAGACTTGTGTGTCAGCGTGACATACCAGTTGTACGAATACCGTGATTCCTGTTCGGGCCATGTACCCTCCAGCCACCGAAACCATCGAAACCATGTAAATTGTCCACCAAGAGCCAACTAAAAATTGTAGAATCAAATTGCTTTCGTAGCTCGTTTCGTTTTCAACCAAATTGAATTTGCGAGCATGTACGCACGCTGTCCAAATGGATCTATCCCGTTACACGTAGTTTTTGTTTATCGTACGAAACGCCCGCATTGGATTAATTTCCAATATCAATTTTCTCGAAAACGAAAGCCGTGTCGAAACAACGTGTTATATTTTTAACGTTTTTCCCTTCCGTCTGCTTTCTACCATTTTTTTTTTTGGAAGGTGTATAGTATTAACTACGAATTTTAGCTTGACCGACAGAAGCACTGTCTTCTAAGAATCGGAGGGATGAGGGCTAGTCTGTGCAAACAAAGTACACCAGCAAATTGTTTGTGCTTTATGTAAAATAGAAATACACTTCTCCCTTTAATAATTTTAATAGAATATAAAAATGTTCGAATAGTAACATTGAAAAGACATTTGAGCTCATAATTATGAAAGTGGTCTGAGCCATATATTTCTTGTTTCGATGTATTTAAAGGATTTAAACACTAAATGAATTCCATATAATGTTGACGTAACAATCACTATTTAACGGTTCATTTTTGGCAATATCCTAAAAATTATATTGAATTAAGTTTAAAATAATGTGACGTGCAATGACTGATAAACTCTTTTTTTTTTAAATTTTCACTTAGACCACTTTCATAATTACGGTGCTCATTTAAGTATGTTTGAGAAATTATTGCCGTTCTCCGAATGGCCCGACGTCGGTGTAACGGAGGGGAAAGCGTTAACGATATCTAAACGATATTGTCGATGTATCGTTAAGCGTCAATAAGATATCGATGATTTACCGATAATCGATAGTCACACCCCTCGGGTGAAAGCTGGTTAGAAAAGTGGCGTTAGCCGCGAAGATGAGTTTCCGGAGTCGTTCGACTATCGCGGTGGAGATCGCTCGGAGATGTTGTTATACTTTGTAAACAGAATGCTGAGAGGATCAGCGTTCAGGATGATCGACACCCTCGGGGTGGGTGAACGTCGGGACACGTCCCGTTCTAGGAGAGGCGGAGAAAGAGAGAGAGAGCGAGAGAGAGAGAGAGAGAGAGAGATATCCTTGATAAAGCGTTCCACGAGGCGCAACGCGGAGCCAGTATCAGGTGCCAACGTCAGGATTCAAGCGAGCTCCGTGTCGAGCAGACTGTTGGTAACGTGGCTGAGGGAAAAGAGAGGGCGAACAGAGGAGAAGGTGGTGGAGAAGTTGGTGGGTGAGAGGGGCGGAGGAAAGGCGAGGGAAATACTCCTCTCCGCATGAATATTCAATCGCCTTCCAGTTTGATTTCGCAACGACGACCGTTCCACTCGTAGCAAGGGACTTTCTCAACGAGCCCGACATCGTTGATAACCATTTGCGAAAGAATACTTTTCTGGCGTGGCTGGTAACGACGAGCTTCGTGTGCGTCGTGCAATTTCACGAACGATAGGAAACACGTCCCTCCCCGACAGAGAACCAGTCGGTAATCGTTTAACCACGCCCACGGAGTGTCGTATGGTATTTAACGTCACGCTAATGCCGCTTTTCTGTTCGTATTTTCTTGCAGTCTCGTACCTCCTTTTTTCCCTCCGTTTTCTTTCTTTCTTTTTATATCGTCTCGGCTAGCCTCCCCCTCTACGTCTCTGTATCCGATAACACGAATTACGAGATTGTTCCAGCGAGAGTTATTATTCCCCTGTAACCGAGACACCCGCGACAGGCGCGGCGCGGCCCGACGAACGTTTTATCGAGTCGCTAATGTCCGTTTTTATTATGGCTTTGATAGAAGGCGTTCGACGCGGCTCTTGCGGCCAAATGGGTCCTCGGGAGTAGGTTATTCGAATCACGGCTCTACCTATCGGCTGTTGTACAGTCTTTTGAAACGCTGATAAATAATCGAGCAGTTCTTGAGAACTCACTCAGCGATAATCGTTCTATTCGAGCTATCTCGAGTAGTAAACTCTAACGAGTTCTTGGGGGGAAAAGCGAAGCTGACTAACTTCTAAATAAATTTTGTACAGGGTGTAAAGAAATGTTTGGACTTGGCTGCCATAGGCGTATTCTACATCTTCGGATCGATGAAGATCTGTAAAAAAAGTTGCCGCAAAATTGTCCTTGATATTGGATTTCAAGGTCAAATTTTTTTTTATCGTATTGTATTCTACGCATCGTGCAATTATAAAAATATTTGACCTTGAAATTTAAGGTCAAGGACAATTATCATTCGATCCGAAGATGTAGAATACGCCTATGGCAGCCAAGACCAAACATTTCTTTACACCCTGTACAGTTTCAATTTTTAATTACAAATTGTGGGTCAGAATGGACCCGATCACCGCGCCGCCGAATACGGCCATTTACAGGCGGTATTTCGCGAAAAATTGCTCGCGTCCAGTTCCGATCGGCTATTTGTTTCCTTCGCGCCGATGATACCGAAAAATCGAGAAGGCCATTCGTTTTCCAGCGTAGGCAGAACGACGAGGCGGGCGGAAAATTATTCATGGGTCGCGGAAAGCCAGTTTGGCAAATTTGAATCCCATCGGAAACTCCGGCCGGGAAGTTTTTTGCACATCTTCGCGCGGGTCCGTGGCCGCGTCAGCTGCAGCTGCGCTCTGTGTGTGTGTGTGTTTTTTTACCGGAAACTGCATGGTAATAAGGTACGTGCCAATCGCTCGCGGCGAGGATGCGATTTATAAGCGGGGGTGGTCGATCGAGAGGTTGCCGCTGCCAGGGGTGGGTTTTGGTTGCCGGGGGGTGGAAGGGGCGCGAACCCGTTCCGTGTTCGGCGTGGAGCGCGTGCCCGATATTGACAATAACAGTCGGCGATAACGGTGACGATAAACGGCCGTTAAACGATGCAGCGAGCGTATCGCGCTAATGAAACAGTTTTCGTCGAAATAATGAAATAATGCAGCCGGTGCACGCGCGCGTGATTTAAATTACTCTTTCCGGCGTGCATGTAAAACCACCCCACCGCTAGGTCTAGCTCTCTGCCCGCCCCGTTACATGTTTAATTATCGGGACAACGGCCGCGCCGAGGAAAATGGTGAACGATGTTACCAACGGCTGCGTATTTTCCACTTTGACTTCCGGCAGCCGTCGTTATCGGGGCAAATTTACGCGGCGGAAAGATTAGGGAGATACGTTTTCCAACGGATTCAATGAAGCGGTTGCTTCGCGTTATTATCTACGGCGCTAGCCACCTGGATATATGTAACACAATATTCAATTTTTCACCGTGACCGTTCGATCTTCCGCGCGACACGGTAATGAGCTCCTGCTGGATTTTCTCGAGCGTGAAATCGCATCAACCGTGGTCAGTAATACAAATCAATGCGACACAATTCGAGTTTCAAAGATAACGGAACGATACGCTGATTATTTTTCGTTCGAAATGGCAATGGTAATGGATAGAGGTCGCTGGTAGTAATTAGAATTCGTATACGTTTATTCAAATTCGACGATTGCTTTCTTGGAAGTGCAGTTTCACGCAGCCAAGCGTGTTGCATACACCTTTTGCTGGTTGTTGAGTGCCTCATAACTGCGTAACATAACTCACTATCTGTTTTTATATTCACGCTCGGCGAGCTCGGATAACAGCAGGAAAAACTGTGAAACGTGTAACCGGGAAACTTTAAACTATTAAAATAACTAGCGGATTTGTAAACTCATTTTTAGGCCTTTCTTCATAATTTTACTAGGTGTGGGCGAGTACCCGAGTACTCGGGTCGGGTCGAGCCGGAGCCCGGAAATTCGAGATACTCGTGTACCCGAAAATTTTGAATACTTGAAGTCACAGTTGAGGTGGTGCTCGGAAATCCGAATATCTGATATTCGGGTACCCAAACAATATAAATTTTCGGGTTCCGAACCTGGGGAAAATACCCGGTCCGACCCGAACCTAAATTTTCGGGTCAAATTGCCCACCCCTAATTTTTAGTACAAATTAAATTCTTTACGACTTCACACGGCTAAAATTCTATATAATAATCAGACTACGAAAGCTTATGCATTATTGCATCCGCGAAGGTTAATCGATGGCACCAGAAGTCAAATAAGAACATGAATCTCCATCAATGAATTTTACGACGGACATTCGTTTTATAGTTTCCTGTCCCCACGAAAACAGTCATTGGCACGAACACTGCGAGTTTTATGCGTTCATTAAAACGATATTATTCGCGTCTTCCGCAACTAATAAAACGATGTGTATAGGATACTATTTAACGAGTATCCTGAAAACTATGTTAAACTGACAGGAAGTTCCGATGCGGGTTAAAGGGCGGTACGGATATTTCTGTGATTGACTGCACGTGTACCCGCGGTCTAATAATATCCAATTATCATCCATCGAAACACATCAATATCCGCTGTCGAGCGCGTTCCGGCTGACCCAGTCACCGTCAACGAACGTGTCCCGGCAGCGTATCGCTAGATCGAATTGTAGGATGGGCGGCGGGGGTGGGTGGACGGCTAGAGGGTGGCCGACGAGTTACGATGAAAACCGTTCGGAGAAATTATGAAGTTAGGGGGAGAGAGAGAGGGAGGGGGCGGGTGAGAGAGAGAGAGCCGTTTACAGGGGGTTCGACGGCGTAAATAATTACCGCGTGTCAACGACGCGTAGCCGTATTTGCCCGTGGCAAATGCATCATCGATAACCGTGACAGGGCCGGTTCTAACCGCGATAGACCACCTGTGCTCTCGTGCGCCGAACGTGTCCGGAGTTATCGTGCGTCCATCGATTCGTCGCTGGATTAGCAGCGAATGTCCATTAACCGTTCGCGTGCGCTCGCGGCGCGGCGCGGCGCGGCGCGGCTCGGCTCGTTAGCGGGCCGGAGCTGGTGGAAGCGGGTCGAAGCGGGCCGAGAGGCCGAGGCCGATCCGGCTTGGCTAGAAAATTTATTATCCCTCGGCCGCTCGCAATAACGCCGGCGGCTCGCGAATTTGCAATCGGAATTTCGACGATACGCGGAAATTGCGATTCGGCGCCGCGCAGCGCCGCGCCACGCCGCCTCGCGCGTTGTTTAAAGCGAGAGTAGTCGGACCGGACAGACGGGCCCGGTAGCCGGCGTGGCGCGGCGAGGCGTGTGCCGCTCAGCAAACAATAGATATGACAAACGAATTCCGTCGTCCGCGTGCTCCTCGTGTATGTATATGCGCGCGTGCGTCGACCACCGCCACGGTAAACAGAATATTTTTCATCCGCCCCGTTCGTGAAAAATTCATACGGCCAGAGACAACCACCCCCGGCGCGGCGGCTGAATGCGGACCCAGATCGATGATAGGGGCTACTCGGCCGGATCAACTTCCCGAGGATTCACAGTCTCGCGTTTCCCTTCGAAACCGGATTCCTTGGGCACCGGCCGAGAGCGCACCTACTCTCCGCGTCATACAAATTGACGCGATTAGTTTAAGAGATGTTGTCGGGTTCGCACTTTGCTGAACGATGACGGGGGGGAACAACGTCGTTTGAAAGGTGACGCGCTTCGCTCGTGACGCAAGGCTGCCAGCGATTACGATCGGTTTTAATAATTTAACGAAGGTACGTGTGCGCGGAGAACTTCTATTCGTGAACAGCTCGGTTCGATCGTTCCCCTCGTTCTGCAGAAGTTGGTAGATTTTGTAAATTGTGACGTTTCGATGTCTTTAAACAGAAATCGTTTCCCAAGTGAAACTTTCTTCGGAAAGTATGCGAAAGTATCGTAGATGTACACGCGACGGGTTCGTAACCAAATTCCGGCAGAATTTCCGAAACGAACCGTTTAGGAAAAGTACGTATAATCCTGGCAGCGTATAAATTCAAATGACTGGTCGCGCTGTAAAACGAGCCGTGAATATTCATTGGCCTTGGCATGGCCTCCCCACAGCCCTTCGGATACACACTCGTCCTCTCCGCGTCGAGGGGGACGCACGTAGAAAACGAGGGAACCGCGCCGGGTCCACCGGTCTTTACTCCTTTGTCGCTTGCAGAGATACGTATCTCTAGTTTCGAACTTTTCGCGGGACAGGCCGATCTGCCGAAAAAGGATTTAATTGGCAGACATTGAAATTAGCCGGCGCGGCGGCCACCGGTTACAATAAATAATTATGAGCCGCGCGGCTCAAACGTTAATCGCCTTAATTGGGATTTAATGTTACACGGAATTAGTTTGGAAATATTTATCGCTCGAATTGAAACCCCTCCGCGTTTAATTGCGCGCGGTGTATCGTGTTCCCGGCCACCCGCGCGCGCGCGCGCGCTCGCGAGCGCCTGTTTGATTTTAGTTTAAATTGGATACGTTCTACGGCGTGCAAACTGTTTGCGTTCAACTGGCGTATTACGCGACGAATCTCTTATGACTTTTGAACGACGTGTTCGCTCCCATGTTAAACGATACTCTATTCAGTCCGCTTTATTTGTTCCAGCGCGAGGTCAAAAACAATTTTTTTGTTTTTTGGAAGACATCCTTCACAACTAGTTGACTGTTCAAAGTTCCACCAAATAAACTCGAATAAAAATGCATACGTATTTCACTGTGCAGATGAAAAAACATCATTTTTTGGTGCCTGTTATGTTTTCTCGAACAAGAATGCACTGCGATTTATTTTACGATTACAGCGATTTGTCGTTCATAATTTCCGAGTATAAAATTTGATTTCGGTTTAAAGAAAATTAGTAACATACATATTTAGCACTAAACCTACCGAGCACTAAAAGCGATTAAAATGTTTTATCTCAATATGTGTTTGGATAGAAAAATTTGTCAAATCAATTTCCATGTACATAATTGAAATAATAGCAAAATGAAAAATATAATACCGGTCATTTGACCGGCAGTGGTAGCGTTAGTATATTCTGTTCGAAATCTTTATCGCCAGTCTGACTCGATGTTATTGTCAACTGTACCGTGGTATGTATATGGACACTTACGGAGACGTAGAATCGAATCGAATATGTACCTTAATAATTTCAAAATGATCTGTTGTTTCGCACACACTGTAACACTCGGTAGAAAGGCGACAGTACACTCTCCGATTAAAGTAGCGATCCGTTGTGCACCCTCTGTCCAATAAAAGCAATGTCGAAAGGGAAGGAGGTTATCCCGAGCATACATATGTTCGCCTGTTTTCATTCTCCGGGTAAATAGAGCAAAGTTGTCGACACCGGTGGACCTTTTATTTCTGAAGCGCCCTCGACGAGACCGTGCAAATAAAACAAGCCGGGCGAGCAGGTCGCGATGCGTGAATTTAATGCGGATAAAAATTCACCGGATTCGACGCGTGTGCGCGTTTGCGTTCGGGCTCGATCATGACAAAAGTTCCCGGAATTGGCGACAGTAGCGCGGCTTGTCGGTGGAATTCCTTTGAAACGGCTGGATAATTGAGCGCGGCATAATACAGGCCGCGTTATTCGAGCGGGAGCGGAGGGACGAGCGGGCCGGTTAAAAGCTCGATTTCACCGTTCAAAACGGAGCGAAATTAGCGTCGGTAGTTTGACGCTGTCACGAGAAATATGCGACACGGAGCGCGGAGTCGCGCGGCGTGTCTGATAATTAATTTTCCGGCGAGCGAGTTCGCTAATGCACACGACCCCGAAACCGGCCTCGCAAATATTGTTTGTGCATCGAAAAGTCTCTGGAGGGCTTGCGCGGGGGGTTACGGGTTGCGGGAGTATGCGGCCGCGCGGACGCTCCCACAACGGATGGAATTCGCCCGAAGTAGCCCGCGGAGTTAAAATTTCATTGTTTCCACCGCAAGCAGCTTCCGCTTCCGCCGAGATACGTATTAAATTTCCTTCCATTTTCGCCTTGCCTTGCCGGAGAAGGAAGATGCGCGCCACGCGAGAACGTGTGCTCTAGATCTCGGGGAAAAGCTCCGACGAACGAACGAGGAAAGTCAACACTGCTCACCGCTGCACCGGAGGATGAGTAACCGGGGGACGAGAAATGGGGGCGGGGAGAAATTTAATAACGAATACACCGCGTCCATGATCGTCCGGTTCTCGAGCTTACTGGTCCCCGGTTATTGATCAGCGGAATTAATACGCGGGGATCGGGTTTAATTGGCCGACCCGGAGTGAGCACTCTCGGCCGTATGCCGCGCTTGGAAAAATTTCTCGAACAAAAACGATATACGTTTCCTTCCCCTTTTAGCTCGCTAATTGCCGTAGAGCTTTTTGATCGACCGGCGCGGCGCGGCGGCCCTAGGAGATTTTATAATTGAATCGGCGAGACTGTTTTATTCGCCTATTGCCGGCGAACGCCGCGTCTGCAGCTTTCAAAGTGGCAAATAAGCGACTCTGATATCGTGCTTTTCCCTTATCCTCTGTAGCAGGTGTGTAGATGCATTGGGTGCACGACGCAGAAATCTGGGAGAACTTAACATTTTTAGTTATTTTCAATGTGCTCCATTTAAGCAAGGCCACCTAAATATCTCTTCATGTTATTGCGATGCAAAAACTATTTCATACCTAATGTGCATGCTCTGTCAATGGACCAATATCGGGCAAGAACATTTTTTCCCCCTCGGTAATTTTTTTCGGAGTTATTAAGGTCATCGGTTTTATTTTGATACATAATTATATTTTGTTTTATTGCATCGTGTATTGAGAGGTAATATTGAATTTATATGAAAAAATTAATTTTATAGGAAAATTTAATATGAGCGAAAAATACATTCAGATATGTATATAATATAACATGACCTTCAAATGACCTTGCGATGACTTCGAAAATTAAAGCGAACAATCCGGAAAAAATAACATTTGCAAATAATTCACCTTGCGATACCATTTATGTTGCATTAAAAATTTGTTATTTCATCACAAATAAAGGAGACATTTAGGTGGACCAACCTGTATAGACTTGATTCGCGGATAATAAAATTTGTCGAGGTCTGATCTCGCTGAAAATCACGTCTAACGTATTCGCGCATCGCGCATTTCAGAATGGAGTAGTTTACACATAGTTCGTACGAAGTAAACCGGTTTTCCCGCTACGCAGACCACTTTGCGTGTTCGCCGCCGCGCGAACGGAAGTCTACGAAAGTTCTTGGCGGGGGAGTTAGGATCGCGATTCGATGGAGAGGAGAGAGGGGAGAAGGGAGCGTAGCCGCCTACTTGAGAATTGGCACGAGACCGGCGCAAACACGTGCGTCCCATTTACCGGGATTCTACGCTCGCGAGTGCGCGTTCGTGCGGTCGCTGCCGCCGCTGTCCGCCTGTTAATACCCTCGATTAACCTCTCGTTGCTAACGAACTACGAGCGACGTTTAATTCGATCATCGGTTTTACGTCGGAAATTCATTAAGCTGCGCGCGACGCGACGCGACGCGACGCTTCGGACGCTCCCGTTGGAAAAAGGTTCGGTTGCGAAACGTGTCGACGAGACGATCCTAATGTTACTCGGTCAAATGAACCTGATCTCGAAGAAGCCTGCGATGAATGAGTTCCGTTAGAGCGAGCTGCGATGCCGGAGAATGAACAGCTGTTTCTTCGAGCACGATCGTTGCGAAAGCGAACCGTGAATCGTTGACCCTCTTCGGATGTTTCAGAAAGAATTGTGCTACAGAGAACGATTATTTTAAAGTGATCCGTTTTATTGTAGTGGATTTTCTGAATTGACGATACATCGTACCAAATTTCGAAAGTACAAACGGTGTTGGCAAATTTTCTTTTCATTTTTGAAATTATTTAGATTTACATGAAAATATTGTTCTCTTATATCAATAAGACAATTATATTTTGCGTTGATTCGATGTAAAACTGTCTATATCGACTGCTGTCCGAGTGAAGCTCTTCCACGAATGACGTGTTTAAAATAAATTCATTTCATTTCAATTCAAAAGTATGTTAATACAATTTTCAATCTGCCAGTATGTCATATCTAAATTCGAATGAAGAGCAATTTCAGATTATTATAAAGTATGATATGTATCTAGTTTTATTCGGTATACCTAGTTTTGACCGACTTCTAAAAACAGGGTTGTTGTAAAGATTAATTTGGCTCTCAAAATAAATTCAAATCATTGCATCGCTGACATTTTGACTAATGAGTTTGCCGACCAATGGTCTCGATGAAATCAAATAGAAAGGTCCCGATCAGAATGTTTTCGGAGACAAGATTGATATCCCTGCAGTATAGTCGTCGCTATATTAAGAGGTCCCTAACACCGATTCAGCCCTGATTTTTGCGAGAGTTTGCCTTCCGCATTAGCCACCCTCGAGCGTTGCTTAATTAGTTGAAAGGGGCCGTTATCGTTAGGATCGACGAACAGTTAGGTCGGCTTTCATCCCCTCGTTATGGGATTTACCGTAATCGATGCTCGGTATGCGCATCGGTATCCGCATTCCGGGCGCAGCTTACAATTAACTTATTATTGTAAATTATTATCGTGTTACGAATATTCACCAGTAATTTCATCTGTATAGATACATACTTACCTAACCAACGGCGGCGCAAGCTATATCGGATTAGTTTCAATACGCGAGCGCAAACGATAATTACATATCCGTTCCCATTAAAGAATCCGTTTGAAATTCGGTGAAATACGTCGCGAAAATCCATGAAAAACCCCGGCAACGATCGGGGGGCGTGTTTAACGATATTTAATGGTCGAATAACAGGTCGGAGATCACCGGAAAGAGAACGATGCGAGCAGCAGAAATCTGTCGGCCGATCGAATATGTATCTGTTTTACGCGAAAGTAACATTCAACCCGTCGAATCGTAAACATTAAAATCGCGTTCGAGCGCGGCTAGCGGGAAAGAGAGGGGAGAAACAATTCGTCTTCTTTATCGTTCGCGGGCCGTGGTAAAACAGGAACGAAAGAGGTCCGGCCCCGGCAAACGAGGCCAGGAAAAAACCCATAGTCAATTACGCGTTTCGGTCAGTCGGCCCGGACAGATGTGGAGCGGCCATCACCGGTTTTACGTGCAGTTCGGCCCTCTCGTTATTACTTATTCGATAGATTTACGAGCTCGCCGGCCGTTTCGTCACGATCGACCGACATAAATACACACGGGTCGAGGCACCGGCCAGTTCGTTTCCACGGTGTGCACCCCCCCCCCCCCCCTCCTCCCTCACGGAACTCGATAAATTATTTCGCACGGAGGCCACATTATATTCGTGGCCCGTAACCTGCCGCCGATGGCAGCCGACGTATCTGCGGCCGATAACGATGCCAGAAAAATGGAAATGAAAGCGACGCATCGCTCAAAATTTCTGGCCATTCGTATATACTCTGCTCTCGAAAAAGGAATCTTTTTCCGGAACCATTTCTTTGCACATCAATCAGTCCTTTGCGAAAATTCCTTCCAGAGATTATTCCATCAGCGATTTATCCTCCAGACAACTTTCAGAAATTTATTAGAGAGGAAAACTAAATAATACAGAGCTGAGGAACTTTTCGTAATATATTCAGGCATGATTCGATAGGTAGGAGATAGTCCTCGAGGACATCCAAGAATTTCAGAGAAGTCGCCTGAAGTCCTCGTAGGCGTCGTTAAAGTACCTTTGAAACTATTTAATAATTTCCAGGATTTTAAGTCTCCGAAATCCCAGAAACGTCCTTCGTGGATCTCTCGAGCAGCTCACCGTTGTGAAAGTCCACCTCTCAAGTCCAAAATTAAGGTCCCCAAATGTTAGCTGAAGTTTCGCGCAAAGGTCCTCAAAGGATCCTCGAAGTTCTTGCAAAGGTCCTCCAAGGAACCTCTAGTAGACGCTTCCACCTACACAGCTGGGGAAGGTCCTTCAAAAACATCCAACGATTGCCAACATCCTTGGTCCGGAAGACTTGCAAGAATTCCCAAGGTCCTTGTAAAGCCCTTTAAGTATCCGCAAAGGCCTCGAATATGCTTCCCTTGGATGTCCAATGGTCGAAGTCGGCCAAGGGAGCCAGAGCAGCCCAAAGGGACTCCAGGGACTCCGCTAAAGGAAACTCTGTCGAGCATAGAATGGCGATGTTAGGCTCGAGTTGTTGTATTTATACCTTCCAAAGGATCACAAACGATTCCCTTTAACCTTTCTTCGCGACGTCTGTATGCTTCCTGGACATTTGACGCCACCCGGATGTCCTTTTGTAAATGCTGTTATTATTAGAAGTAGAGCCTTAAACGTACCAAAGATAGGAAGGTTGGAAAATAAATGAACTACACTGGAATAAAATAATATTCGGTTAAAAGATTACTCATTCTCATTTAATTGATAGTTAGACTCTCGATCTGTATGCAGAATGAAAACTAACTGCATCGAAATTTTCCTCCTATCTTGAATAATTTAGATCAGCTGAAAATAACGAATTGCTACTTATGCATGTCATGAATGCATAAAATCTACACAGTAATTTATCTTCCACTTTGATTACTGTTTCAAACAATTCCCGTCGAATTAATTTCAATAGCATTTTCATTGTTATCGACCGTTCGTGTTTGGTACATGCTACTTAGCGTCTGTCTTCTTTATATGAAGTATACTCGAATCGAGGTAGGCTAGACAATCGTAATAATTTTATGTAACGACAAAAATGACTAGGTGCAGAATCGACACACCAGAAAGATCAGTTATATTAAGACGGGAACCGTGTTTTACAGTTTTCGAAAAACAATCCGCGGATTTCAATGCAGCGGCGCAAGTAACGCGAGAAGAACGATCGTTTTTTAATAAAAACATCCAGATAGGATCTCCGTGCAGGGAAAGAAGGAGAGAAAAAAGGAATGGGCCGACAGCCCGTCAAGCCGTCAGCGACGTAATTGATCGTTCCGTCCCACGGTCTCGTGCGTGCGCGCAGTCTTCATGAATTCGAACGTCGACGATCGGCGATTCTATTTGCGTGTACCGTCAGAGGTCCTCGGCGCCCACTAAATTCGTGGTTAATTATGTACGCGGCCGGCGCCAGAAATTCGATACGCACGCGACCGTGAGCGCGACGAATAATTTCATCGCGCGCAGTCGGGATCCCCGTCCCTCCTACGATTCTCATTCTCCTTTTCGTTCCTGTTCGCCGTTTCGTCGAGATTCCGGAGTAACGAGGCCGTTCCCGTGTCGAGAAGAATCGCGAGCTCAATTTTTTCGAATCTCTACTCCTCAAGACAAATCATTTGAGAAATCTGTACCGTCTGTTTTACATTAAAGTTTCGCGAATCGAAACAACTACGACTAGGAAAATTGTTAGCGATATGTTTGACTCGAATGCGAAGCTTTAAAATGTTTCTCGCAGACTTTTCACATCGGTCGCCATGGTTTACCAGTTTAAATTTTTACGTACACGCTAACAGATGTTATTTTATTCTTTTGTAGATACTGAACGTATGCCAACACGTGAAAAGATCGATGTTACGGTTTTATGTGAAAACCATTTTGTCAGGATATACATGTATCGTATATGCGCGGTCTAATAACCGCGTAAAAATTGTATTTTGTATTTTTGAAATAGCGTCGGACTAGTCCAGTGTAATTTTAAATTGAAAATTGCTAAAAAAAAAGAGTGGGCGCGAATAGGGTTTGGAATTGAAAGGTTTCGTATTCGAAACCGATGTGAAACGCGTCGCCCGGTTTCCGCACAGCAACGAGTTGGAATCACGGGGCTGATTGTTGACCGACACGACGCGTCACCAAGCTCACGATTAAAATCTCGATTACAGCGTTCTGCCAGCGGAGCCGGATAGCTTTGACAACGAACACTCAAAACTTCGGTGGTTCTCGGCGGCGCGCGTGCCCGGTATCGTAGCAAATTGATGGCCGATCGTGTTTCCCAGTCGCGAATGTTTCCCGATCGCCATTGCGCGTCGGTCGAACGTAAAATTACACCGTGCTGCCCGGGGAAAGCAATCCGCGGACGTCGGAATTGTAACAATTCCGCCGGAATCGGCTCGTACTTCCGTAAAATTGGCAAACAGGCTCGCGTCACGGTATTAACGGGGCCCGTATGGTCGCGGTACCGCGACGTTTGTTGCAATCGTCGATCGTCGATCACTTTGCCGAGCGATGAAAATCGCGAATTGATGAAGTGCAAATGTTGCACCGGCAACGCTATCACGCTCTCGCTCTTGCTCTCGCGCGAACGCGGTACCCATACTCTGATACTCCTTGCGAGTTTTCACGCGAAATCGTTGCCCGAGACGCAATATTTGTCAATAAGTCCTGTGAGTGACGTAAAACAAATTAATACTCGCCGACGCGGCGTGGCGACGCGCGTTCAATCGAATACAAAACCGGCAACGCGGCCGTGTTCGCGCTCGAATTATCGAACGGATATCGACGCGAGCTCTCGGCCAATATGACGCGTAATCGAATTCCATCGGAACGTTAACCCCTCTCGCCCCCGTCGACGCATGAATTGCATCCTTAAAATATATTTACTGTTCGAACGGAAGATAATGGCGGACAATAATTTCTTTCGATTCCACGCTAGTTTCTGTCGCCGATTTTCAATATCGAGAATTCAATGCTTTTGCATTTTATGCGTCCACCGATTTAATATTTTCGCACGCGTTCGTAAACTCGTATGAAATCCAGACAGATATTCCCAAATTTGAAATTCCACTATAAATAGGCACAATAAAATATTTCATATCGACGATTCTGTTCGCTTAAAAGCATATAAGATCTTATTAAATCCCCTGGGAAATTGGATCCAGAAATAAACCAGTTCGTTGCCCTGTCAAAAGAGATTCAAATTTTATTACAATAAAGCTATTTACAACATTCACGCTATTTACATTCAATCCTGTTCACCTGTCAAAAGAGAAACGACATTTACAATTCTTCTAAACTATGTATCTCTTTGATTTTCTCCTTCTGCACACGTGGTCACCTTCTCGAATCTTCCACGTGCTCTCCATTATACCGATCTTACTAAACCCGGCGTCATGCCGCCAAATTCAAACGAAAGAAATATATTTTCTTTACAAGCATAACATTTTGTAAACCATATAACTTTTTAATATTCATCGATGATCCCAAATGCTGTTGCAAGGAGGAGGATGAGACGCTGAACCATGTTTTATGGCAGTGTAATTTGTACGATGAAGAAAGACTAATATTAATTGAAAAGCTCCGTAAAATCAACTTTCACCTGCCCATGGATGTTTCGATAATGTTAGCTAAACCTAATATCAAGGCCTGCCGCTATATGCTGTCATTTTTTAGAAACTGCCGCACTTAGCATATAGCCATAGTTTCCGTCTATTGCAATACACCAGCCGTAAGTGCGCGATTGGTATGAATTTTCTGCGTTTACTATACATGTTTCAACATTAATGATCATATATTTGTTTGTAATCTGTATCTGTGTATAAGGTTGAAATAAATCTCTTATGAGATTTTTTATAGTAAAAAACATAAAAAAAACATTTCATTATTACGTACATGTGTCTCTTTAACGTTTACCGATAACAAATATAAAAATAAGTGGAGTAACAATATGCGCCGATTATTTTATTGAATTTCAGGCTAGTACACATAGAATTTTCTCGGGGCGACGCTTCTCCACGTTCCAGAGCCATTAATTAAAGCATCCTCCAAGTTTCTAGATCGATCGAGCGGCTTCTATCGCGTCTAAGAGGAAAATAGCAACTCGTTGTGTTCGTAGCTCCGTGAACAGCTTTGATAGGAAGCGAATGGAATCATCAATGACTGTCGTCGCGCGCGAGTCGACAACTTCGGAGTAAACAGAGTATTCTTCGACGAGGCGATTCATTAAAAACCTAAGAACACGGCGAGAAAGACCGGAAGTTTACGGAAAGTTTCTCCCGGCGAGTGGCTCGCGACGAACAGCGAAGTTTCGAAATGCGACGACTGTCTCCCCCCCCCCTCTCTCTCTCTCTCTCTATTACTCGCAAGGTTTCCCTCTCGAAGTAAAATAAGACGGCGAACGGTCCTGCAGCCTCCGCACCGCGCCGCACCGCGGGTAGCTTACCCAGTATCTCGAACCATCCTCGATGCGAACTTCATTAAAGATTGCTACGGAAGTTGGATCTCTTAAACTTCTATTCATATAGATTTAAAGCTCGTCCAGGGATTCGCCGTGCAAACATTTGCCTCGTTCTCAAAATGCACGATCTCTATCCCCGCCACGTCGCGTCGCGCCGTTCTTAGTCACCGATTCCAATAAAATTCCATTTCCGTGGGAAAGTTATCCCCGTTCAAGATGGTAATGTACAGCGCTGCTAGAAAGTAACGGGATTACATCCGAACCGTCTTCCCCGAGATCGTCGCGATTTACGATTTAAATTAATCTTCCACGCCCGATCTTATTCCTACCGCGGGAATGTTGACGTTACACGCCGATCAACGATCTTCCACCGACTCTCCGCTATACGAAAAACTCATTACGAACCATCTTCGGGAACTCGGTCAAGTTTGCTGGTTATACCCCCAGTGCCTGGTAAATAAACATGAAACGCCTCGCCTCGCCTCGCGTCGCGGTAAACATAGTCGCGTCATTAATTTCTTGCCGTGCCGTGTGTTCGCCATCTCTGAAATCGCAAACTCGGAATGGGGTCAACGTAATGCTCCACGGTAAATCAATCATCCTGTTTTTGCATATTATCGTCCTTCGAACTTGCTGTAAAAGGCTCGTAAAGCAACGTTGCCCGCGTCCTAGAACCGTCGACCCGTTGTTTGCGGAACAGTTTCCTGCGATCGATTCACGCCGCGCCGGTGAAATCGGCCAGCAGCGACGGGTAATCGAGCTGCTCGAGTCTGTTTCGAACTGTTCCGACCACTTACTTGCGTTCGCACCAGCAGATTCGGTTGAAAGATGCACCAAGCCAGATACAGCTCAAACACCAAGCCACTCGAGCATAAAGCAGATCAAGCGTTTAAGCAATTCCAATATGAGGAAGCTCAAACGCCAAGCAGTTCGAGCTTAAAGTAGCTCAAACTTAAAGGAGTTTAAATGCGAAGCAACTCGAGCATCGACCAACCCATGCACAGGGCACCTCGAGCATACCACAGAGCACGCATCAAGCCGCTCCAGCATTGAACAGCTCAAGCTCGAAGGTAGTCCAAACATCAAGCAAGTCAAACATTTAAGCAACTCATACACAAGGCAGCATAAACACAAGGCAGCTCGTGAATCGAACAGTTCAAGCATAAGGCAACCGAAACATCAAGCAACCATACGACAGCTCCAGATTCAAGCAGCTTCTTGCACGATTCCAGACTAAAATATTGGGGACTGAAATATAATCGTTTCAACATCCCATCACTTTGCATTAACACGTCATCGCTACTCAAATACGCCAATTCATCAATAAACTTCATAAAGATGCGATCTCTAATATAGAAATATTTCTGGGTTGCTTAATCAAGATCGAATACTATCATAAATTGGCGAGCATTCGTTGTTCTCTGTAAACAAACATCGATACAGATGAAGAATAAAAAATGGATTGTACACGCGGTAAACGGCCAAAACTAATTCTATTATCGTTGAGCAAAATTGTCATCTAAATAATAATGTCGGATAACGAATAAAATATAAAAAAGATTTTTATTCATTATTCGATGGTACGAATATAAAAACTATCTTTATTCAACGAGCATCGAATAAATAATTACATTCGACGCGAATTTATCCGACGAATAAACATAATTTTTGTTTATACGAAGAGGTTTTATTCGAACTTCGAATAAATCTTTCCGCAACCACTGCCGACTCTAATAAACGCGAACCATCGAATAATGAATAAAGATTTTTTAATTTTTTATTCCCTATTCGAAATTTTTATTTAGAACTCTGTCGTTGGGCAAATAGAAAAAATAATCGAGACGTAAAAATTGTGGGGAATATCATCGCCGTCAGTGACAACGTGACGAGGGTAGACGGATAACGGGGCAGGTCGACGAAAACTGGAAGTTCGGAGCCCCGGTTTCCGTGTCAGCCTAATTCCAGGGCGATTTCAATCATGCTCTCTTGAAGGATCGCATTCTTCTACGGCCCCGTCGCAGAGGACGCAGCAAGCCGCCAGTTTCTTTGACTTGCGAATTATTAAACCGACTGCGACGTCGGCCGACGTCGGGGGCGCTCCTTTAAAGATGCATAACGCCCGCGCAGCTGGGAAGAATTGGGAAGGGAGCGTAGCGCGAGGAAATTCGAGAGAATTTCTGAGCGGCGCGGCGGCCGGATTTTATCCCCGATATGTTCTTTGTGCCCCGGGATCGGCCATTGTTCCTCCGTCGTGCGCGACGTAGACGCGGAATTGAACGGGAATTCGGCGAGGAACGGATGGCCGAGATACGAACACGGTGATCGACTAAACCATTTTGGGGTTCGCTCTGACGTTATTGGACTGCTGCGGACCTTTGTGCGTTCATACCCTCCGAATCCTTTCTAGAAACAGTAAAACATTGTACGAAATTCTATAAAAACCTTCCAGTAAATCAACGTCCCAAAAAATATCGAAACCGAAGCAGAAACTGCCATTTGCCCAATAAAAAAAAAGAGGATCTGAAAAAGAGAGTATATAATGTTCGTAAATAATGAACTTGATCTTACAAGGGAACATATTCAGATGAGAATGGCCGATTTTGATGAAACCTAATGTGAGCTATAGTTCTTCGAAAAATATTTGACACGTATTTTTTTTTATCGACAACCATCCATTTTGAAAGGGTGAAAACAGCCCTCAAAATTGGGAGTCAAAACCATATTTTTTGAGATATCTCGAAAACCAGAGGTCGAAAAAATTTGAATGTTTTTTTTAAATTGTGTGTTTTTCAATGGGAAATGTAGTCGCGCAAGAATTTTTTAACAAACTTTTATTTTCTCAAAAAATGTGTTTTCTCAAAAAAAATTCACCCCCTCAGAGTGGATGGTTGCTGATATAAAAAATACGTGTCAAACATTTTTCGAAGAACTACACCTCACATAAGTTTCATCAAAATCGGCGTGTATCAACTGAATATGTTCCCTTGTTAGTGCAACAAACATGGATTTTATTTGAAATTCAGAATGCTTATAGTAACGATAGACAATTGTTTTTTTACAAAAAGATTACGAATCTGTCCGATACCAATTGATCTAATAGAGCCGAAAACAAACCTTTCTAGGCTGGTTTTGTGAAAATCGGTGTCGGGTGTAATGGAACATGGCGTACGGTAAAAAAGAAATTGGTGTTCGGAGTTTCCTTCCCGCGAGAGGATCCCGGCCGAGATTGAAATAAAACGTTTTATTAAAATTCAAGTTTCGTTTGAGACAGTTAAATGCGGGCGCCGAGACTCCCGGTCGATTTTTCACGCTTCCGGCACCTCTGTTCCGTTCCGTGGTTCTTATGCGCGATCTTGAACAAACTTTCGTATCCGTCCCCTCCCACCCCCCGGCCCGGCCCCCTTTTGTCGTTGTCGACCTTCCGTCTAGCCTGTTATCGAACGGCACGAACTTCTCGGCGAACTTTATAACCGGGGTCATTCTGGATAACGAATTTCCATGGTTACCACCCTCTCTTTCTTTCTGTCTCTCTCTCTCTTTCTCTTTCTCTCTATCTCTCCTTGCTCCTTTTATTTCTCACTCGCTCCCCCACTCATTGTTCGTTCCGCCTTTCCGTTTCTGGATTCTTTATGATTCCATTTCTGGCGAAGCGGTAATCGAGCAACGAATTCTTCCAAGTTGGTTCTCGCGTTAAAAAGGCTCGTTCCGATGCAACTTTCCACCGCCACGCTCTGCTGTCCTTTACCCTCCGCCCCTCCCTTCACAGCGAGTCGAATAAAGGGAAAGAGAAAGGGCGAAGGGAGGAAAAGAGCGAACGCGCATTAATCCTCGAATGTAATTTGTTCTTTATCGAGCACGGATTATCAGCGCTGCCCGGCAGCTGGTCTACGGCGCAACGATCCCATTTTATTATTCATTCATAATGGCTTATTATTTAAGAACGCCGTTATCAGGGGTCAAGACCCGGGACTCTCCGGGACGCGATTATAAAATTTCAATCGGTCGATTTAAATCCGGATCGGCCAATTAATTCTCCGACTCGTTCCTGCCGGGGGACCGGGCGCGCTCGAGTTTCCTTTTCACTCTTTCTATCAATAATTATAATCGAGTTTGAAAGTTCTTCAAGGTTTCCGATGGGTGCGGAAGGCTGCGCGGAAGAGCGAGGGGGGTTAGCAGCGATTCTTCTAGGCGGTGTCTGCCATCGAGCCGATTACCACGGCAATTCCTTGCAGATTTAGTTTCCTAAGGGCTTAATTACGTATCGGTAAGCCGATCGCCGGGCTAACGATGTTTGCCGGCTTTCATTGAACTTCGAAACTGCAAGCTCGCCAGCCCGGAAGTCGAGGATCGGCTGCGCAGCATCGCGGAAACGCTCTTTAACGGGTTACAGTTCCGATTCAGGAACGACCGGGCTTCCCGCAGCTCGCGCCCGCCGACGCGTCCCTTCAACCTTCTCTAACTCCGTTGTTCCGTTTGTTTTCCCTCCCCCCGTTCATATTTCTCGCTTTCGCCATGAATCTCCCGCTTCCGTCGCGCCCTGTCGCCGTGAAAGCACGTCGACCGTGATTTAAATCGCTTTTAATCCCCGCCGCGGAACAACCCGCGAACACTGCTCTCGAGCCTTTTCCCAACGAGGACGTCCTTAAATTGAATCGGTGGAACGGGCTCCGACACAATTATGCTACTACATTTGCTCTTACGCAAGATTGTTCGGCCCATGATGCATCAGAATTCTTATTAAACACTGAACGCCGGCTAATCTTCGGATACCGAAACAACCCTGAAAATGCAATTTTCCATACAACACATTTAAGGGGGTCGTCTCATATGAGAGCTACTTTTTCTTGCTTTTTTAGGAATTTTTTTTTGAAGGACCCTTAAAACATACAACTTTGAAATTTTTACCACACATTTACCTACATTTTTGCAGTCTCTCAGAATTTTGTCAAGCTAAAATAACGAGCTGGATCGACTGTACACCGTTCGGAAGACACTCATGTGTAAAAAAGTAGGTTGATGGCGACCATGTTTCCGGAGGTTTCGATCATTTGATATCAAAAAATCAAACGACATTTTAATTTGTAGACCTGCGGCTATCGCCGGTACCAAAATAATATAAAAATATCGAAAATTGAATTATTGGCACGGTTTTAAACGTGAAGTTCCAAGTTTCGTTAGTTTTTTTCGTCTTTTCAGCTTAAAAAAAAACTGTAGCAGATGTCAGAAATATTTTGGTACGGGCGAGAACTATAGATGTGCTGACTATACCATAAAAATTTGAGCGAAATCCGTTTAGTAGTTTTTGAGATATCATGGTCGCCAATATGAAAAATACAGTTTTGAGAAAAACGCCTTTAAAGATTCAAGTACGATTTCCAAAAAGGAAATGCAAACTCATCATTAGTCTGCTATGTGCTGAGAAATTGTCTTTGCTCGATGCTCCGAAGTGCACGTTGATTCGAGTGCACTTTTTTCCAGCACAAATGAATGTCCAGCTGATTGATATTTCACTGGTTATTTATTAATACTTTAATCGTAATGTGGCAAACAGATGCTCCGTTGTACGTTTATAACAGTCGAACGACTTCGAATATCGAAATATCCATTTACCTGCATATTCTAGGAATGTTATAGAAACAATTTGTGAAAAAAAAATTGTTCGGTTTTTTGGATCTGCCACATGGGCTGATCCCCTTAAGAAAGTGCAGTCACGATCGATCGCTTCAAAAAAATGTACAAGGTCGTAACTTCTCTACCGAAGGGTTCGCAAAAAACAGGCATATTCTATTTATTTAGAACGCTATTGGTAGAGCGGTCAGACGATATTTGATTGAAATAGCGTCAGCGGTCTCGGTGAAAATGGGTCACCAGATTCGGCTCACTGTATATAAACCCATCTCTTTCGCTGAAACGAACAGACGCATAAACAATGAGACACAAAATCATCGTTTACGGAACCACCCGTTGAAAATATTTATTAGTTTGTGCTTTCGCTGGATATCTTGATTCGTCGGAGGCAGATCACGTGGAGACACCCCATTTCCTCCCCCTTAGGGTTTCAACGGGGAAACCGTGGAGTCGATGTTTAATATTTAAATACGGTGGGACGCCGTTCTAAATATTTAGACTTCTGGCTCCCTTCTCTTCGGGGAAGCAACCTGACATTTTACATTCGGCGTCGTTTTTCTTCCCTCTTGTTCCTCCTTCGTTCACTTTCTTCCATCCTGAACCCCCACTCCGTCCCGGGACTCTCCGAGACGGTACCGTTTGTGGTTCGTAATGAAATTGCCAGGTAGAGGAGACTTCTCTTTCTCTCTCTTTTCTCTCCGCTTTTACGTGTCCACTTCCTCCTCGCTCCCTCCGTCTTTTCCCGGTACACCCCCGCCTCCCGGTCACGCCTGTTTATTTTTACGCCGCACCGGTTGCCCGTCTTAACGCTGGTTCCTCTTTTGTCCGTTTAGAATCTGCAGGAAGGTGCCGGGGCTCTTCTTCCTCTTCCTCCCCCCTGTAATATCCCGTCGTACCCCCGGAAACCGTGTCTTCGGCAACAACGCTCGAGTCCAAGCGCGATTTGCATACGCCACGAGTCACCGAATCCGCGTTTAGCCGCCCTTTTATGAAACGCCGCCACCGCGCTTTTTCATCCCACCATACCCCTACGTAATGAATATCGTTCTTTTGCGTTAGCCAGATTACACCGCGTTCCTGGAATTCTCGAGGCGCCACGGCCCGCCCGACGACCGGGATTTTCGGCGCGCGTATCCGAGAGCTCTTGGATTTCCAGCGTCTCAGATCTGCGGTCTCAGCCTCTGCTCCTCGAAATGCTACGTTGCGGTTTACTATTGTGCTGATGTCCCAAACAATTGCACAAGTTTAAGCCGTGTGTCCGGGATTGAAATTCTTCTGGATCATTCTCAAGCTTGCATTTGTTTCCGTGACATTGGTCCCACGAAAATCGAATATGTAATGGGTCTTTCAACGAGAGGTGTCATTTTTAATTTCGCGACATTTTTGAACTGTCATTGCAATGTCATTGGACTAGTAAAAACCAGGTGGTTTTTAGATATGGATCGATACACACTGGCACAGCGAATTGAAATATTGAAAATTCACTAAAATAATGGTGAAACAATGCATCACATGTCACACAGCTGGTGAAACAATGGCTCGATTGCGTGATGAAATTTCCTGGACGAGTGATTTCTCGAAATGGAGGCTTAAATTGGCCGCCGAGATCATGCGATTTAACACCATTAGACTTTTGGGGCTACGTTAAAGTTAAAGTCTAAGCACTGAAAAACAATGTTAGAGCCGTTATTCGCGAAATACAGCCGCGATTATGCGAACACGTGATGAACAATTTCATCAAACGATTGACCATTTGTAAGAGGAGCCGAGGCGGACGTTTGGCAGAAATTGTGTTCCATTATTAATCTCGAAGGTTGTACTTTGGATTAAAATAAAAATATCACCACTTTTGACAAAAATATTGCGCTTTTCTGTTGATTTAAAATGACACCTCTTGTTGAAAGACCCATTATACATATTGTGGGAAAAGTTGATCGTTTACCCGTAACACAAACGATATTTTCCATCCCCGGCAGGATAGAATCAAGGATCGTGCCAGTGGTTTATAAACTGCCTCAAGGCCAAACATTAGCTTCCTAATGGAGTAGGTTAGGAAGGCAGGATCGATTGGTTTAGTTTGCGGAACCAATCACGTAGGAACTTCGTCTTACCTAAAGCAGATGGCCCGTTTGCGAGTTCCCGCTCCTGTATCGATTCCATCCGATTTCGTTGAGACTAGATCGGAACTTCTCTTTGGGCAAATTCTTCGCTCCGAACTGGAACTTCCAAGTAACGCAATTGCAAAATGATCCTGATGTCCAGAAACAATTTCCTCACTGTGCACGACTGCATACGCGACACTGTATACAGGGTGTCCCACGTAACAGTTTTCACGATTTTTTAAGTACTTGCGATAATCTGACAAGAAATATTTTCAACAAAAGTTGATCAGTTTGCGATTGGCTATATATTGCAATAAAAAAAGTTCGAAAAACATTTTTTGTACAGTATTGTCAAGGTCACCTTCATTTTTTTAAATGGCAATTCGTATTTTTGACTTAACAGTATTATAGCCCGTGTCAAGACGAATTCAACGACCTAGTATACCATGACCTTGGGATGACCTTGAAGGCGAGGAAATGAAAATTTCAACAAAACGGGTGATAAGAACTTCGCTATGACAGTAGCAAATCTACTACGAAGAACGGAATTGTGCCTACAACAAAACGGATTTCAATACGAACATTTGACGTGACTTTTTTACAAAACCGTTTGCGTTCATTTAGTCAAGGTTTCTGAATTTAATGTAATTTCGAGCCTTAATAATAAACACAAGTTATTATCACCCATTCAAACAGATTGTCATGTTTTGTTGAAATTTTAATTTCTTCGCCTTCAAGGTTATTCCAAGGTCATGGTATACTAGGTCGTTGAATTCGTCCTGACACGGGCTATAACACTGTTAAGTCAAAAGTACAAAGTGCCATTTAAAAAAAATTAAGGTGACCTTGACAATACTATAAAAATATGTTTTTCGAACTTTTTTTATTGCAATATATAGCCAATCAAAAACTGATAAACTTTTGTTGAAAATATTTTTGTCAGATTATCGCAAGTACTTCAAAAATCGTGAATACTGTTACGTGGGACACCCTGTATACGTACCTTTTCTTTTCTGTTTGGAGCGTATTATTTAAAAATTGTGTGAAAAAGGTTCGGTGTATACGACTACTGTTTTCGGCGCATGACGCGGAAAATGTTCATTCTGCGCGTGGATAGGTAGCCTAATTGTTACCGTGTCGTTCCGGTAAAACGCGAGCGCAACAGTGGCGGCGGAGGAGGACGGGTTTCGCCGCGCGAGTTTACGGTTGTTCGAGAGTGGGCGGATTTCGAGCGGGTCACCGAATTACCGATAACCGGGGTTGGGCCCTTCCACGGTAATGCGATCGATATTCACCGAGGACGAGACACGTCGACCGCGAATAACGAGTTTATCGGCTGGAGACCCAGATTCCTGGTAAACCTGTCCGTGGGAAAATCCAGGTCGACCGAGAAAGCGAATTCCGAATGCGAGACGCAGAATTCGCTCGCGGCTCGCCGTTCTCGCTGGCTTGTTCGCTCGCTGGTTCGCTTGCTCTCTCGCTCGTTCGCTCGCTCGCTCGTGACACGAGGAAACGTGACGGCGGAATTATTATCGTCTCGCTCGAGACCTTCGAGAGAGCCGAAAGCGAGCGAGCGAGCAAGCGAGCGAGCTTTCCACATCGATCGTGACTCACGTCCGGCCGCCTCTCCACGCCGACGCCGCGCCGTTTACGATTGATCGTTGCACCGATCGACTGCGACCAGATGTTCCGCCGTCGACTCGACGACTTAATTAGCGTTTATCGTCCTGTAATCCTTTATGCATCGTCTATCGATCAGATTTCCCTTTAACCCGTTACCCGGACCGCTCTCGCGTAGAAGCTTTCAACCTACCCCGCCTACCCTACCGATCGCCTTTCCTACTCTATTGTCGACCAGAGATCAACAACCCTCGTCTCCCCAGGACTCTCCTTCGGAACGATACCGTTTACTTTACTCGATCGCACGTTTTGTTCTTTACGCGTTTATACGTTTACGTGATCATTTTAACCTTCAGAGAGCCACTTTATTGGCTTTAGGAAACACCATCTTAATGCACCCTCTTCGAATGCACACATGAGTTGGTGCAATTTTTTTGTTTTCTAACCTGGATATGTTTTAGGGCTGGGGATAATTCCAAAATTGGCGCGATGACGCCATCAAGAAGTGTGACGCCGAAATAGCCCCTCCCTCAAAAGCATGATTCAATGTTTTTCCACGAAGTGGAGAAAATTTCGGTCAAACAAATTTAGTGTTCCATCTACTAATTTTTGCCAGAAAACCATGACAAACCTCGAGTTTAATTCCGTCGATGCGAGACATGTGAATATTTGCGCGTCGCAGGGATTTCGAAAGAGCCTGCCGCGAGTATCGATGACATAACGGTGCGGAAGAAATCGAGCATCGTAATTCCCGGTCGATTCTAGGAACACCGGTGTCCGAGAACGGTTGGTTGGGTATTCGGGAAGCGATCTCGCGGCTCGAAATTGAGGATCGAAAGGAATTCCGCGTAGGAATGCCGATAGAAATCCGAAGTATCGGGCGAACCGGGTGAACGTCGTAATCGGCCCCCCTAATCAAGCTGCGTATCACGGTGTATATCCGCCGGATAGAATACAGGATTACACGCGGGATACCCGGCGACGGATTGATTCATAATGGGCTGCTAAATATTAAATAGCGTTTCGGATTCAACTGCGAGCGCTGCGTGCAATGTTGTGCAAGCGGCCCTGTAACCGTCCGCGGATGCAACCGCCGCGCAGCGTCGCGCCGCGCCGCGCCGCCCGCTCACCGTGATGCATTCATCGCGACGCAGCGCGATAACGACTCGTTGCATTTACATATTTCAGAATCAGCCGGTAATTATGTAAAGCAGAGCATTACGGAGCCACGGGGCGGACTACGTTTGATTCTGTTCGACGAGGACCGATGTAAAGTGCTGTCTTGAATACCGAATAACCTCCTCTCCGGCCCCGGAAAAACCGTAATCAACGACAAGCGACGCCGCGATACTCCCGGCACTTTTCACGGGAAACTTTCATTCGATTACGATGCTTCGTAGCACCTTCGAGTTATCGCGTGGCGATACATTTAAGGGGATTGTTCCATGTGGCAGATCCGAAAAATAGAAAGATTTTTGTTTGCACAAATTGGTTCTATAACATTCCTAGAATATGCAGGTAAATGGATATTTCGATATTCGAAGTCGTTCGACTGTTATTAACGTAGAACGGAGCATCTGTTTGCCTCATTACGATTAAACTATTAATAAATAACCAGTGAAATATCAATCAGCTGGACATTCATTTGTGCTGGAAAAAAGTGCATTCGAATCAACGTGCACTTCGGAGCATCGAGCCAAGACAATTTCTCAACACATAGCAGACTAATGATGAGTTTACATTTTCTTGAGTTTTCATGAGTTACAGTTTTTCTCAAAACTGTATCTTTCATATTGGCGACCATGATATCTCAAAAACTACTAAACGGATTTCGCTCAAATTTTTATGGTATAGTCAGCACATCTATAGTTCTCGCCGGTACCAAAATATTTCTGATATCTGCTATAGTTTTTTTTTAAGTTGAAAAAGACGAAAAAAAATAACGAAATTTGGAACTTAACGTTTAAAACCGTGCCAATAATTCAATTTTCGATATTTTTATATTATTTTGGTACCGGCGATAGCCGCAGGTCTACAAATTAAAATGCCGTTGGATTTTTTGATATCAGATGATCGAAACCTCCGGAAACATGGTCGCCATCAACCTACTTTTTTACATATGAGTGTCTTCCGAACGGTGTACAGTCGATCCAACTCGTTATTTTGGTTTGAAAAAATTCTTAGAGACTGTTAAAATATCAGTAAATGTGTGGTAAAAATTTAAAGGTTGTATGTTTTAAGGGTTCTTCAAAAAAAATTCCTAAAAAAAGCAAGAAAAAGTAGCTCTTACATGGGACGACCCCCTTAAGTGTCCCCGTACGGTTCTTGGAAACAGGTGCGCGAAAAATTCTCGGATGATTCTGTATTGATTTTAACATGCATATTTTTTTAGGGGTGCGGGTCCTTCCAATATTTGCTTGATAACACCAAAAGTGTGACGCTAAAACCCATCCTAAAACATATCCATGATTCAATGTTTTTCCATAAAGTGGAGAAATTAAATTTTTTTTGAACACTGAACCTACCGAGCACTAAAAGCGATTCGAATGTTTTAGTGCTTCCAATATGTGCTCCAATAGTGCTATCCAATATGTATGTGCTTGGATAAAGAAATTTATCGAATCAATTTCCATGTAAGCATCGTTTCGATAATTGTAAAATGAAAAATATAAAACCGGTCGTTTAAACCGGTCGGTTTAGTGTTAATAGAACGTCTAACGGAAGAATCTTCATTTGACTTGACCACATCCGCATAAATGAATACGCATAAATACGTACGGGGTATCAGCCTAAAAATCAACAAGTTTGTTAGCTCTTTTCGCTCTTTTCGTTCCTCAAAGACTCTAATCTCCGAGCTCCCGTAAGCCAGCTTTAGCAGCCATCAACTTTTATTAGCTTTTAATAAGGAGATCAAAGCGTATCACAAAAGAAGAGTACAAGACTGTATAATAATAAATTGAGAAATTGAATTGAAACGTTTGAGTTTACTACATATTAGCTATAATTTAGGTTAGAATTTGACCGAACCTGGCGCCGATATTATTATTCCAGAAAATTGTTTAAAACCGTATAATAATCTAGGACACTAGTAAGAAGTTCGCTCGTTGGTCGTCAGCAGTCGTTCAAGATGCAAATTCCGAAATTCCGCGCAGCCCGAAGACACAGTCGGAAATATTAATTCCTTCCGTACGCTGTTTGCACTGTTATGTCAGCAAGAACGAGTCCGGGGGATCGTGATCGCGATTTAAATTCGCCGGGTTAGCGAGATCCGAGAGTGGTCGGGGAACGTTCGTCGACAGTGTTTCAGTAGTGCGATTCTCTCGATCCCGGACGGTCGCGCGCGCACCGTAATCGATGGCAAATTACAAGGAGAAGTTACTGGACGGGGTCAGGTGCTCGAATCGCGTCGCGATACCACGAGATTCGATGCCGGGAGCATGCTACGAGCGGGAAGATTAAGGCAACCGGGGAGGGAAGAAGCGCCGCAGCAATTCAGTAGCTTGTATATTCCGCGCAAGGAGATTATCGTGCATAGATTAGGGACGATTACATTGTCCCGAAACGACGCGGACGGCGCGGCCCGGCCCGGCCCGGCCCGACCCGACGTCTTGGCGCTGCTGCAACGAGACGTCCCCCGATTCCATTCGTGGAAACGAACCACCGAGGAGGAATATGCCCGCAATACCGCGAAACTTCCGGCGCCTGCCACCGCCGCGAAATAATTCGGCGCCGGCCCGTGATTCTTAATTAGCCGACCTCTACCCGCGATACTTTTCTTTAACTCGACGCGATCTTCTTTTACGAGAACGTATCTTCGGTCCGGAACAGTCTCCGTACAGGGTTTACGATGGAATTAGTTTTCTGAACGTATTAGGTTGTCCCGAAAGTTTCTTTCGCAATGCGCACGATTAAAACGCTATCCTTTGTTTTGGTAATGTTTTATTTTTTCCGAGCATCCTTTTATTCCAACGTACCGTATGGCTTCTGAAAAAGCTGGTCTGAATGTGCGTTGAAAGGGGTGTATAATATAACAACAATTAAAAGTTGCTGTTCGTCAAATAGGTTTTTTGTAGAAAATCGACGGAATAGCATCGAAAGGTGTGTCTCGTGTTCCACAATTTTCAACGTTACCGCGGTCAATGGCGCAGCGAGATAATTATAATAGATCCCGGTTTCAGCGGGCAATTTAAAAGCTCCGCGCGGCTATTAATTAAAAGCGGCAGCTTTTTTTTATCGACACGGTTTTGCTCGTGACAGTGGCCGGTGGTTGGCGAGAACGTCGCGTCGGCGGCAACGTTGAAATATTTTCGGTACGTCTGAATTTCACGAAATTGCGTGAAATCAAGGACGGCCCCGGCATTAAGCGTAATTTCACGTCGTACAGAAAGTAATGCCGCGCGTTAATGGGTTTATGGACGTTTAAATGTAAATTTACGGTATCCCGGTGAATCGTCGGCACCGCCACAATGTACATCCGACCCCGAAATTACGGTCATTAAATTAATTCCGCCAATGCTAAAAATACACAAAATTTAATTTCGTGTCGGGTAAGTATTTTTAACGATTATCGCCGGTTTCACGGAGATACGAGTAAGCCTTGGCACGTAATTGTTTTATTTTTTACACGTCCGACGAAATAAAGTTCAGCAATCATCGTTCCCTGGATGTACAGCGGAGGGGGGGGGGGGGGATATTATACGGTACGGTAAATGTTATGCTAAAGACGTAAAAGGGTCGAGAAAATGTTTAACTCGGACAGGATGTAGCACATTTCGCAGACGTACGGACGCGCAACGTCTTTCGCTTTTTTCATCGAGCTACCCGTCGACGTTGCTATTTATCAATTTTTTACGCTCACGATACATGTACGCACGTTCTACACACACGCTGCTCAATAATTTACACACGCGGCTACTTTAAACCTGTACTGCAAACAAATTACTCCACGGTATTTATCTTCCCGCGTGTTTAAAATTTAAATCGGTTTTGTAAATTCCGGAACGTCGACGATTTTTCTTTTTTTTTTTGGAAAGCGTTTTTCGAGAAATTATCAAATATTATGTTTGCATTTTACGCACGGTAATTTGAAATCTGTGTACTGCAAACAATTTGTACAAAATCGAATTTCGCTGCTTATATTATCTGTTGCCTCTGCTGCGAAAGCTTTTTTAGTAAATAATCAAAAATACATTTTGTATTTTAATGATTTACGCACGCTCACTTTGTACCTGAATTAAAAATAAATGTTTTTCGATCGTTTTCGCAACCTTTTACCAAAGAGGCTTTTAAATAAATGATCAGAAGTATGTTTTATTAAGCCTGTATTACAAGTAATCAATAGACCTATTCATTTTTCTTATAAATTTTCGTATAAAATCCGCGGTCTAGTAATTAATATATAATGATTCCGTAGGTGCGATTTAAAAAAAAAAATTGGGAAACATAATTATCGTTTGGCGTGCTGCTCAGCTATTACCTGGTAGTCTCTCGATGGCCGAATTGCCGGCGATCGATACACCCCGAACCTATTTATCCGGCACTTAAACCGTTTGCGTGGATCGCGTTACTAATAATCCTTTTCAAGAACTAATACATGGCCCGTGACGCGTAGACCGCGTTCAAATTAACAAGATCATCCTCGCCCGGCCATAAATCCGTGAACAACCGTCGCGCGAGTGTCCGATCGCAGCGCAGCGTTCCGACGCGCGTGTGCACTGCAGCACACTGCACGCGCACGCAAACGCAAACGCAAACATCCACATATGTATATACGTAATACACGAATGCACGGAAATGCACACGCTCGCGTCAGTATCGCTCGTGCACGCTGGAAGCTCTAAGTAATTACGTTAGCCGGCGAATTAATTAACCGTCAGGCGACGGTTATCGGTGCCCGCTCGAAGGTGCTGGACAGTGACGCAACTATCGATCCAGCACGATCGGGAGGACACGCCGGAAGCGTCTTCGGTAATCCCTGAGGATCATCGATCGGGGGATCGTTCACTGTCATCGACCATGCGACTCCTCCGGCGGCTATCTAATCGGTGATCGTAGTTATGCCTATCGATGATTCAAGCCTTCTCAATCGACCCACTAGATTAGATTATTAATCCTTTATGAATTCTTCGGATAACGCGTTTGTTTGAGCTACTTCAGCATCTCTGTATGAATTTCAATTCTCGGTTTAATGTTAATGTGGTAACAACAATTTATGTGTAATTATTAATTATATATTACAAGCATTTTTGTTCCGTGAACAGCGAGCTTGATTCGATGCGATGTACCTTTCAGTGCACTGGTTAATCAGCGTACAAACTGATAGTTATATATTCTGATAGATATATTCCATGTTTATTGTATGCGTACGTTCACTCTAAACCAGTGGTTTCCAACCTGGGAGGCGCCAAAAACCTTGTTATTATTCTGTTAATAGTAGTTTTCAGTTTTTTTTTGTAATAAAGTTTTTATTATTTAAAAAGTGTCTATATTATCATATCTATTAAATACATAAAAGGCAGAAAGGCGGGGAAAAAAATTTTTTCGGATGGCGCAGTAGCATAAAGATTGGAAACCGCTGCTCTTAACTATAAAAATATCAGTAACGTTATTTTATTATTATGTATCGAATTTAAAGGAATTTCACAATTTGAAATCCTTGTCACAAACATCAATTGATATTACAAGACAGGGAGCTAATATTTGCCCACACGTGCACGGGAAATTACGGTAATTTCTGCTCGTTTACACTTTCACGCATCAATCTGTAAAAACTTGGTAAATTCCAGTATGATTGCTATTTTATTGTATATCTTCTATGCGCGATAAACACGTGAATAACCTTAGCGGAATGATAATCGAGGTAAATTGCTGTGATCATATACCTGCTCGACCGATCAATATGGAACTCCCGTGCTATCGCGGACAGCCAAGGTCAATTACTCTCCGAACTTCTAATGCATCCTCTAAGTAATGACTGCGTTTAATGTAGCTAGTTGCTGAAGATTATATACCACCGGGCGACAGTTTGAAGTTACTCTACAGTTAAGGGATGTGAAGACGTCTACGTCTAACAGTGGATAATAATTGTATCTGGAAAGAGGTGAAAGTTAAGGCCGGTATTAAGTGAAGTTGAGGAGCGTATTCTGCGGTGTAGATATTCATCCTAGAACTTAGATCATCAATTCATATTATATTCATCGTTTACTAATGAATATACTTGGCATACAGAGAAATATAATATTCGATTAACGCGTCTTACTATCTTAATGACTACGTAGCGACTGACGAAATCCCAATGCCGGGTGACGACACTGCTTCCCCCACCCCAACTACCACAGCTCATACCTATATTACCATTACATGTGTTCTTACGAGTGTAATTGTTGGAATACAACGATACCATAGAGTCTTAGGTATAAGGGAATGATATGTTGTTTTATCCACCATCAAATAGAGAAATATAATCTTGTTATCATAATGACTACGGAGCGACTGACGAAATCGTGCCGGGTGACGACACCGCTTTCCCCACTCCAACTACGGAAGCTCATACTTATACTACCATTACATGTGTATTTATACGTATGTAATTGCTTACAATATTTGTTGGAATACAACGATTAGAGCCTTTGGTATAAGGGTATATCTTAGGTATAAGGCGTAAGGGGCGGTTTTACTCAAGGACGGAAGGGCCCAGGCGAGGGCATAAAGTCGGGACCGTCGTCAGTCCGGTAAAAGCAGCTAGCCTGAGCACATCGCAACATTGTACAGTTCACTAAATACAAGATACGCGGAAACACTGTGGCGTTATTTACACTAGCTTATTTATATTAGTAATAAAGTATATACGGTATAAAGTGTAGCTAGTTAAATAACGTATCTCACATATAAAGACATTTCCAACAGTAATTGTCAACAATATTGTCAAAGTTGTCACTCTTTATTCTATTTACAAAATAATCATGTTTCCAAAAAGATTTAAATGTTTTCGGCGCATTGGTTCGATCAATTATTACAAAACACTATTTGCAAATTAACACAATATCGTTTCTCAACGTTTCGATCTTCATTTAGATCATTATCAAGAGAATTACAATAACATTGCGTCTGTAAAATAACAATGAATAATACAATATATATATTGTGAAAACACCATCGGAAAAATAACCAAAAAATAAAATTAAAGAAAACCTTACTCACTTGCTGAGTGTCGCAGGGTAATTTTTACTTAAAATTTAGAAACATTTTAATGACTACCATGTTGTATTCTAAATTTTAAGTAAAAATTACCCTGCGACACTCAGCAAGTGAGTAAGGTTTTCTTTAATTTTATTTTATGGTTATTTTTCCGATGGCGTTTTCACAATATATATATTGTATTATTCATTGTTATTTTACAGACGCAATGTTATTGTAATTCTCTTGATAATGATGTAAATGAAGATCGAAACGTTGAGAAACGATATTGTGTTAATTTGCAAATAGTGTTTTGTAATAATTGATCGAACCAATGCGCCGAAAACATTTAAATTTTGCTTTAGCAACTTACGATCGACATTGATGTAACATTTTTCCAAGAAGATGTTTTCATAATAACATCATGTTTCATAAATTCCACCCGATCGCAATAATTCAGAATGTGTTCTCGAAATCCCCATTTAGCGACTCCGATGGGAGTCTCCGTACGTATAGACTCGAATTCTCGGTGCTCGATTTCGAATGAATCGGACAGCAGCGGGGTCCCAGGGTCCGAAATGAAATTCAAAGAAGCAATTCAGGTGAGGCGTCGTGATTTATCGGCTACACGAAGTGGCGCGACCCCGTATCTCGGATCTGTAGTTCCGAAGTTCCCGGGGGCGTAACGGGGAGCGGCGGCGGCTGGTGGTGCTGCCTCTGCATCCGGCTGAAAGCAAAAGGTCCCGCTGTTTCCCCGAGGCAAGAAAATAAGGATGGTCTGGTTCCAGCGGCGAGGAAAGTGCCGGCTGGATGGAAGCTCGAGCATCGATCCTTGCCATCCCCGTTTTCGAGATAAGACCATCTTCCCCGTCCGCCCCAAGAATTGCATTCGCGCGGGCGCGGGCGCGCGCGTGCGGGCCCGTATTACTTCTTGCATTTACGATCGGCCCACACCCCCACCGGTATCAGTCGGCCGGAGTTCATCTTCCGGTGAAATATTGGCCGCGCTCTCTCGGTGTCCAGATTTAATCACGAGCGTGTATCAGCTCGATAGATCATGCTCCGCGAGTTGCCTTGCCGCGGCCCAAGCGCACAAACTCGAGTTTGTTTTCTAACAGAGATTAATCACCCTTCGATGGCCCGATCCGTCTTCATTCGCCCTCGGCTCGTTCCGATTTGATGAGCACGGTCCACGACGACTCCTGCTCGTTTTGCAAATTCTTCTCTGTTGAACACCGATTAACAAACCGAACAATTTTTCTCCTTTTATCTCACCGAAACTAAACGGAGTTCTAATCTGCGCGAATCTGACACCAATGGTCGAACACGAGCCAATGAGAAAAATGTGAAAAATAGGAAACTGAAAAGTCGAAACACTTTGGAATGTTGCTTGCTACCATCATCCCGCCATTACATTCTCGCGAACAAACGCGCAAGAAACGTTGCGAGAAAGATTCAGCTTAGGAGCTCTTGACATGATCGATATCCGTATTGACTCATCGATAGGTGGGATCGGAATCCAGAGCCATGACCGACTTCGATTGTTGTCTTTAAAGTGGGAATGATCGTGGAAAACGACCGAGTGATTCTGATCGTTTCAACGTTCCAGGATTTACGGCGTATCTGTTGCTATTCAGAACGTAACAGACCGAAGAATGAAACACGCTTTATCCCGAGGTTCGTGTTTTCTCGAGCGTGGTCTAACACAAAACATTCAGTTGGAAAGAGAGAGAGAGAGAGGGAGAGGAACTCGCTCTGGCGAACGGTCAGTCGTAAAATTTTTTGGCTACGAAATGGACCAATCCGAGGTGGCAGTCTGGTGTAGTTAAACCAGCGATTGCTCTTAATCGGCAACACAAGAAACGGTCGGAAATTCCCGTCGCGTTAACAAGGGACGTTTCGTATCTTGGTAACAGGTGGCCCGAAAGTATCGTAAATAGAGATTCCTTTAACGACGGCTTCCCCCGTCCCCCGAATAGCATGGAGCAATTAAACTATCTGACTGGGTCTAATTAAGAACGGCAGACAGTTCCGGTTTGAGATTATTCAGCTCGCCCCTAAATTTAACCCGGATCGAATCGGGAAGCGGCGGCGAACGAAATTTAATCGGTGAAATCAATTAAAATGGAACCGGGGCTGTAAAAAGAAAATGTCCGTGGAAAAAGACCCGGTTAATCGCCGGTGAATCTCTGCGGACCTTCTTTCCTCGATCGATGCAGCGATAAATCCCATCGATCGTATTCAAACTCCAAACCTTCTTCGCAACTTTCCTTCGAATTATTATCTTTATTGTAGCGTCGGTTGGTGGAATTTGTGGGTCGTATCGAATGAAGAGGTCGATCCACGAAAACGTCGCGATCCTCCGGCGAGCAAAAGCGCAAGAACCGTGAAGCATCCAGCTAATTGAAAAGCAGAGATACTCTCCGGCGGACGAGAGTAGTAACGAGCACATAAACACAGATCCTCTGTCGCAGACGTTGTTTTCTTCTTCGACGAAGCTAGAACGGGATAAGCCTGTATTACGTTTTTCGAAACGTCGCGTCGCGTCGTATTGCTCGAGTCGTTCCACCGCGCCGTGCTCCGGGATCCGTGGACAAAGGAGAGACGAAGGGGTGGGAGAAAAAGGGGGCGAGAGAGGATGGGGCTGAGAGACGGGGGTTGGACGAGATATTGCCGGTGCCAAGACTCCGGATGTGTAAGCTCGCGAACCACCGAAGAAAAATACTGCGATGACGGTATACGACTTTATTTCATCCCTTTTCGCTCGTAGCGATACCGTTCCGCCGAGCCCCTGAAACTATTGATATTTTCATCTCCGATCTTCTAGAAACATCTTCGCTTCCGCTCCCCGGAGGACTTCCATTCCCGGACAACTGTCCTATAAATCCGGAAGATTCCCCAAAAATTCTTATGCGCTGATCATTCTCTTGCTAAACGACCGATTAAACGTATTTCAATATTTATTGTTGGACTATCGTTAAACATCTCGAAACCCCTAAGACCGAGCCTAAAGTTTTCTGCACCGATGATCCCAAGTCTGGAAACTTTCGTACCCAAGAGCAAAGCTTTCTTGATTCAGAGTGATTAAAACTACCTCTTCAGGTTTTAAAGAGTTAAATTGCTGCCAAGACCAATCTCGACTAAACTGTCAATAATTGCGAAAGTAATCGCTCCTCTTATTTCGAAATCTGTAATTTTTCTCCCGATAAGAGGTCAGCCTAATTTGTCGATTTTCTTCAGGGAATCGTTCCACGCTCGGCATAACTTACGTCGTGAATTCAGAAAAAGAGAGAGAGAGAGAGAGACAAGTCTATTGGGAATTCTGTTTATGTTTCAGTGCAACGATTGCACGGCGGAATGATTCGCGGAAAGAGACGAAGGCGCCTTCGGCACGCCGGTTACGACCTTGCCCTGATTGTAACTCGTGCTTTCAAAGCTCGCTCCTTTGCAGACACTCGAGCACGTTCTCATTTCACGCTTCAACAGCGCGTTGCGTCGCGTCGCGTCGCGTCGTCGTGTAGATTCCGATTTCTCGTCCATTTCTATTCTTTCAGATTCCGATCGTTCCCGACGCGAATTTTTTCCGCGGGACAGCCCGAGCGATCGAGGCAGAGGAATGTTTCGCTGCATCGCGAAGCTCTTTCTACCTCGGCCAGACGAATCGAAACTCTTAATCATTATCTCATTGTCTGCAGCTTCGTGTCTGCTGGTTTTCCTCGTTCTTTTGGCTCGCTTGTTCATTCGTCAGCTGAACGCTATATCTTTTTCAGGTAATTTCCATATCTCACCGCTCCCTCCGCCAGTCTTTGCTACTTCCTTAAAGCGTTATCTGTGTTGAGATTACACGGTCACCTGTCTGCTCTATATTTCGCAGGAAATACAGCCGCGCTGTGTTCACTTTACAATTTTATTGGACCTAGCTTTTCTATCCGCGTTCCATTTTCGTTGAATAAGAGTTTCGAATATATCTGGATTAATTTCTGTTGTTTCGCTTTGTTAGACATAGATATACTATGTGTAACTGTATGTTCTCATTCTATATCGATAAGGTAGATCATAACCATATTGTGCGTGACAAGCGACACCTGTCACCAAATAAATCTAATAACGATATACGTCTGTATTCGGCCACAACGTCTCAGACGTAAATCTACCTCTTGTGAGAACGCACGTGTCATATTAAACTGCTACGTTATATTTCAACTCTAGTTTTACTCCATAAAACCAAACTCTGCTCCCATACCCTAATAACACGCCTGCGTTACGTACTTCGAGTATACGAATCCTAGTGTTGATTCTTTCGTACAAAGCAGAAAGAGAAAACAATTAATTTCACAAGTTTAAAAAATCTATTACAGTATTGTTGACCATCCAAGACGGTGAGGGCGTGTAATTGTGAAATTGAAACATAGAGTCCCGTTCTCGGACGGCCAGCAGACGGGGCGTGGAATCGATTATCGTCCGCTTGTCCATTCTCTTTCGGTAATTCGTGTTCGGGTCGCGGGCCAACGAACGAATAACAGGCGGCCCGGCGCGGCGCGGCGTGGTCTGGCGTGGGCCAGGAGAACCGCGAAAAACAAAAGAATAAGACCAGAAACGTGGCGTATAACGCGACGGGGGTTGCAAAGGGGGGCGGGGGGTGCGGGGACGAGGACGCAGAGAAAGCGAGGGAACCGCATCGAGAGACTACCGAATGCAATATGATTCCCACCTCGACGTCGAGTCCGCTCCTCATAGAATATGCATGACATGCTAATGCGACTTGTACCTAATCTAATTATACAGTTCCACGCGAGCCGTCATCTAACCCCTTTGGCCTATCCTATCGTTTCTTCGAGCATACGCACACGCGTTCCCGGCCGCTGTCGCCCATCAAAACTTCGTGTTTCCTACCCCTCGTTCCTTCCCCGTCTACCCCAACCACCGGTTTGCAGCGAGTTCAAACGTAATCGCCAGGAATATAAGGCAATTTTATCGTTGATCGATCGTCGATCGATCCCCTTGGATCTTCGAGTTTCGGCGTAAAATGGGGTTCCGATCCGATTCGGAATCTTTCGCGACGGCGGCGCGAGCTTGTTGGCGCAAACGAAATCGAACGTAGCTTGCGATACCGGCAGCTTGAATCGATAGTTTGTTGCGTTAGAGGAGAACTTTAAAAACTGGCAAACCGATCGCTATTTTTCTATGGGTACCACTGTGAGTAACATGGAGACAATAGGTGAACTGTTGGATTGTTATTTCTATGGGTACCACTGTGAGTAACATGGAGACAATAGGTGAACTGTTGGATTATTAGCAATAATAATGTAACTGCCAGAGAGCAAAAATGAATTTGGTTCTCGTGGGAAACACTGCAGTTTCTCTAACGTAGAATAACAGACCGGATGTCATTGGACCCATAGGCCTGGCTTTTGTCATACCCAAGGGCCAGGGCAATAAACAACTCAGCCTTCGGTTTTTCCTTATTTCAAGTAGGCGACTGATTTTCTCTTTCGCCCCTGCCACATTTCTTTCTTTCATTTTCACTTCGAGTCTGCCAGCTGAACTGTGATGATCCTCCTTCCGAGCTGTATATGAAAACAGTTTATAAAGGATATTCGGTGTGTTCAGTCATTCAGTTACCAATTCCCAACATGAACAATTTTACTTTCTGCAGATTACTGATTTTTCGAATTTTGGGCTTGTAGGACCCTGCGAGATATCGTAAATAGTTGCGTGAAGTCCAAAAAATATGTACAACCAGCACGAGCGAATTTTGTCGACCGCAATTCGACTAGCAGGATACATAGTATACAATTTCCAAATGAATTTTCATAGAAGCAATTACACGGCGCGAGAATCAATTTCGCCGGGCGTTCCCCAGACAAACTCGGATCAACGCGACGCGACGACGCGACGCGAAGGCGAGGAGGAGTGAATTCCCATGCGAGTCGTTCACGGTGGAAACTTCGAATTCGAGTAGCAATCTCCCCGGGCAGGAAGCTGTTCGTGTTCTTTCCGTCCTACTGTCTTTCTTCCGTTTACGTGCTCGCTGGTAGGCGGCACGGGTAATGAGGGTGTGCTCGCGAAGTGTTGCACGGAAGCGCAGTTACCGTGCTTCCGATGGCGTTTTCCAGCGAGCTGGTGCACACGAGGTTTACGTAGCCGCCGGTGGGCCCCCTCTGCTTCGTGGACGAGAGACAGTGTCCGACGAAAGAGAAAGAACAGGCGACAGCCGTTCGTTCGCTGGAACGAGTGGATAGATAAAGCGATTACGCCTCGGTTCCCCTCTTTTCTCGCGCCTTGGCATTACCCCGCCAAACCCGCCTCCGCGTTACGTTCGAGCTACCCGTGACACAGATCTGCCCCGGAGAGCAACGATTTCTTGCGGTCTTATCTACCCGGGCTCCTTTGTCTCGGGACCAAGTCCGAGGAGGCTCGGAGTCGTCGTCGTCGCCCTTTTCTTCTCTCTCGATTACACGGTGCAACATTTACCGCGACGCTGTATTGTCCCCTGTTCTACCCGTCGACGCCTTCGCGGATCATCCGTGTCGTTTCATCTCTCCCGTAGACTCTCAAAGCGTTCCTCTTGATTTCTCTCTTAGGCCGCCGCGCCGACCGGATGATACGCGTCGCTGAAGTTCAGAGCTCGTATTAGACCAACATGATTTATGCCTGTCGAGCTACTTTCGTTCTGACACACTCTCGCGAACGTTTAACAATTACGCAGTGTTCAGGAATTTTGTTTAGGTTTCTGCTCTATACACCTTGCCAGACGGCTTATTCTGGAAAAATTAATGGACGCGTTCTTCGAGCATCATAAATATATCGCTGGTCTAGAATGTTCGAGGAAATCATTTATTACGGTCTGTCTTCGCACTAGCATCGAAGAAATTTCTCTTTGGTAATATTTTTGAAATTAATTTACAAAATGTTATCTTTCCATACACAGCAAAGGGTGAAACTTTCACTCAGGGGACCAAATATTTTCAACTTTTCTGAATGTAATATTATACAATTCTAGTGCAAGGAATTGGAAATTTTTAGTCCTCTGAGATCAGCCCAGCAAAGCGTCTTGTTTTATCCCTTAGCACTCGAATGGCGACTCTGAGGCACCGATGAAAATTGCTATGACATTCTTAAAAATATTGTTCGCATCATTTTTGTTCGTATTTAATAAACTACTACACGTTTACATATTACATGAGATATTATATCAGTTTCATATGCACAAAATGAAAAAAATTGTATAAAAAGGAAATATCCTAGAACGAAAAATGTTTCATTTTTGAGTTAAAGTAGCTCCGAGTGCAAAGGGTTATCTGTCTCAAAAACAGCAATTTTCTCGAACGAAATGTGACTGTTCAGCGAACCGTATTTGTCGTCTCTCGCGAATTGTTACCACCTTCAATTTCTGCGGAGCGTAGTTTCAATAAAAGGATCAAAACCGTAAAACGAAGGTTAAGGATCACCGTCTGGGAAGTTGCAAAATCGAGGTCAGGTATTAAACCAACGATCGTACGAAGTGCCGATCGTCGAGTTAAGGATCGGAGGTGTTAATGCAGCTCGGGTGCGCGTGATCGAAGTTTCAAGCGTTCCGATTATTGATCCCCACTCTCCAGGCGGTTCGTACGATCGCGGAATCTCGTCGGGACGAACTTTCGATAAAGCTTCTGGTCGTTGAGGTCGCCGTTATACATATCGATCCCGACCGGGATCGGGTCGAACGGTGGAAGAGCGACGGGATGCGACTGCATACGGCGTGCAACGGGGTGAACGTACTCGCGGAACGTATGGTGCAATTCGGCCTGTTGCACCGCGTGCACCAGCGACCGAGAGCAGCTCGCATTACTTTAACGGGCCGCAAGGCTGGCAATTGTCGGCCGTCGAGATTATGCTGCTCGCTCCTTATGCTACCAGCTCCTTGTGCTACCTGTCGACTCGAAAGCGCTGCTCGGGACGCTAATGGCCGTGCACCTGAGCAATCAGAGATTTTCAGATCAACAATCGCGATCCGAGAATCATTGATCTCGAGGATCTGTGTACACTTTGAGAACCGATCAACGCATTTATCGTTTCTCAACGTGTTCTTCAGGGTTTAAATGCTTAGAGGTAGGGGACTGATTAAACGAAACGGTGATCTTTAGTGTTAACGTACCGTAGACATCTAATTTTATTAAGCCCCGTGCACAGGCAGACGCTTAACAACATCGCGTTAGATTAATTTATATAGATTTCGGCAAGACAAATTAGAAAGAAACGTTTGCTACCGTGTCGAATTGATCCGAACAGTGCGCGAGAGTTAAAATTGATGAAGTTGAAGATGATGAAGAGTGAAAGCGTTTTATTGGCTCGAGTTATAAAGGGCATCCGTTTCTGAGAATAAATTGTAATAATACATTTATCATCGTACTCGAGCTGATCGACGACATCAAATCATCGCGAGTAATGGCGAGGATACAATTGTTATTTATTTTATGGCTAAATAAAATTGATGTAAACGGGAATTATTTACGATTCAAAATAGATATACAGGAACTATGTGCGTATCCAAAAGCATAAATATTTTAGAATTAAGACCTAATCCCGATTTTTTTATCGATGTTTCCTATCCGTCCCATTGTGATTCTTCTTGAAAGGTTCTATCGATGCGGAATAATTTGATGATTCTGCGATCCGTCCGCTGTTGGACCGCATCGTGCCTCCATGCGGACACGCAGCGATACAGTCCCGCAGACCAGGGACGGAATCTTTGCGAGCGATCTCAAGGTCAGCCGGGGGTAAGGTCGAGGGTCAACGATCCTCACGCTTTCCCGGTCGAGACCTGTGCGAGACGCACGTGGACGCTCAAGTTTCTCTGTAGGAGAGCGACCCTTCTTCGTCGTCTGTTGCCGACCCACGCCACGGCGACGGATAGGTTCATTGACTGCTCTCGTTGGAAGGGGAGAGCCCTCTATAGGGGTTGATGAGAGTTCGATTTGGGCTACTTGTTGGGGGAACTTGAAATATTGTTCGCAGCCGCCGGGGTTCGTTTTTACTGCGACGACCTCGTCTTCGAAATTCTAATTGGCCTGCAGTCCGCTCCATTTAACTGGGTTCCGGTTACTGACATGAATTCGTAGGCTGATTACATACTAGACAGCAGAGTTGGGCAAAATTTTCATCTAAATAAAAATATCGAATAACGAATAAAAAATTAAAAAAATTTTATTCACTATTCGATGGTTCGCGTTTATTAGTGTTGGCAGTAGTTGTGGAAAGATTTATTCGAAACCTCCGAATAAAAGATACAGATAAAAGATGAAAAAATTATTCGATGTTCGAATAAAGCCACTTCGTATAAAAAAAATTGTCTTTATTCGTTGGATAAATTCTCGTCGAATATAATTATTTATTCGATGCTCGTCGAATAAAGATACTTTTTATATTCGAACCATCGAATAACGAATAAAATTTTTTTTACATTTTATTCGTTATTCGAAATTTTTATTTAGATGAAAATTTTGCCCAACTCTGCCAGACAGCGGATATTTATGCAAAATAAAAAATGTCTGCATCGATTCTATGAAACAGGAACCAAATCAAATTGTCATTCTTTCTTCAATAATTTCAGCACGATGAAACTAATTATTAATGTTCTCTAAATTTTACAAAGCAAGTCCATCGCTAGTCTAAAATGTGAATACATTTATTAATGCAACAGTGGATCGTGTTCTGCATAGTTCCTGATTAAATTAAATTTAAATTGTCTTCCACATCGATCCATTTCACTTACGTTCCCACATAAATTTGCATTCCCGCGTCGTCTGTTCTCTAGTTTTTCCTAAAAGCAGCTCGACTTTACGCGTCGTCCTCATCCTTGGCTCTTCAGCGTTTTGTTTCCATCGCCAAAAAGACTCGGTGTACTAAAATAATCCGCACGGGGGGGGGGCGGTCTCACGTGCACGGTGTTATTAGCGGCGCGGAGTTTCGTTTACAATGTAGTAAAACATGAAACTCGCGAGGAAATTAATCTGTAAACTCGAGAACACTTCCGGAAACGATAAACGCGAGCTTGTTGCGGTTAACGATCACGCCACGGAATGCTTATTAACGCGGATCTTCGAGGGAGACTGGTCGGTTACGACGTAGCCTTCGATTTTTATCGACCACGATCTCTTTCGACATCCTCGCGGCGCCGTTCGACGTTACTCCCGACGTGCTTCGGGGGTGCCGGCTTTTGCTCGTTTTGCCAGAACCCCCGTTGCGTCGCATGCACTCACCTGCGGAAAGATCGTCCCGTAAGTTTCGACGTGGCGGGAATTCGTGGCCACGAGAACCCGATATAAAAATAATTCAAGGCTCGATTTTATTTATCGACCGTGCCTGCTTCGCCGTTCGCGATTTCGCCCCGAAAATAACCCTCGGCCGGAAATTTTTATTCAACGGTAAAATTCTTTTTAAACCCAACTGACTCTATCTCGCGAAATGCTAATCCTTCGCGTTAAATTTAAACCCCTCTAAAGTTCCGAAACTTCCTTCATCAAATCAATCTTCGATAGCTCTAGTTTTGATGCTGAGAACGTACAAAAATTCATAGTAGTTTAAACATAAAAACTTGGCAAGTTTCATAAAAATATATTTTAATCTTACGAACAAAAAAAAAATTCTAAATATGTACCTACCGTTTGGAAGCACACTGAAAAATGGCAGAAAATAATGTTTCGAACACCCTTCCGGAACGGACTGAAAAATGGGAGAGTTGTCCAACAATTGTATCTTTCATCCATACGGAGGAGCCAATAAGCCAGTTGGGTTAATCGTGGAACAAATTGCTTCGCGATAACCGTGAAGTCGGCCGTAGAAACGGTCGCCGCGTCCCTCGGCGTTCGAGCGATTGCCATTGAAAATCGCTTGTCGCTTAGCGCTGCTGTAGGTCGCGATGACTGGGTGACGCTAAAAATAGTCGGCGGGAACGATGCCGCGGCTATTATTATGCTCCGATCGATGCCGAGGCAGTCGTGGCTAGTTATTTCAGACTGGGTGTCGCGAGTAACAGAAGGAAGGAAAATGGCCCGCGCGGCGACGCGTCGGAAAAATCAGTTGCCCCCCGGGGCACGAACGTGTCCTTGGCGAGACCGTGTCCCGCGAGAATGGCAAATGGTCGCCACGCGAGCCTCAAGTACGAATTAACTTGTCGTTATACTGGTTTTACGATTTTCTCGCGTACTCCGACGCGTTTTGAACGCGTTCAAAACTCCGCAAATTTTCGAAAATGTCAAATTTAAGAAATTACGCTTAGAAGACTCTTTGGACCTGGAACTAATTGTATTAGAATGTTTGTTATTACATGTGTTGATATATGTATCTGTTGATATCTATTTAACTTTTTATTTAAACAATATGTACTATAACTTATTGAATCCTTAATACTGCTTTAACAATGCTATCCTGAACCAAACAATACTATTCGCGCGTTATACCTATAGAAATACCTATAGGAGTCAGCTGAAAGACACTGTGACGTCACATTTTCAAAAGATGTACAAGCTATGCTCATCGACAGTGTCTACGCTTGGCTTACATGGGGAGAGGGGGGTCAGCGGGTGCGCCATGTACACAGTACATTTAAAGAAATTATCTTAAGACTTATCTTGTGACGTCACAGTGTCCCATCATCTTTCGGACACTGAATTCTCGGTTTTCCTATACACATACTATACCTATGCCAGGTCTATTAGTATATATGGTCTAAGGTCCAAACGCAAGAGAATTCATTCGTTTCCTACTTTCCAATCATGTCGCACACTCATACCAACCTTATTCCGCACGCTCAAACCTTTAACCACACTCATACCAACGTTCAACCTTCTCTCTCTCTCACTCGTACCAACTGCCTCACTATAATTATTATGTACCAGCAAAATGGAATTAACCGCTTGCCTTAATTGATTTTGATCGAGTCGCAAACCGAGGAAAACCAGAATCGGTGATAAAAGGACGACGATTAGCGGCACGGAAATAAATCCTCGACGACTTCATGGAATCTGAATAAAATTGAAGATTCATGGCGTACCGTTTATTCAACGGCCTCGGGAGGCCGCCGGAGAATAATCGCGCGTCTTCGAAGAAACGCGGGACTCGCCTCTGGTAGCCCCAAGTGGCAATTAATCGGGCCAGGTGAAAAAGAGACAGCCCCATCTCCGACCTGCCCCGAGCCCGAGCTGAATTCGCTGCGGTTTCATAATCGCAACGAACGCAGATATTTCAACGATAATGTCTCAACGATTGCAAGACGACAGAATTGGAGCCTCGACAGAGATACGAACCCACCATAATTAGATAATTTTGATTTCCATAATCAACCGATAATTAGCTTGAAACGCGGTGTAATTACAATCGGACAGATTAACGTATGGACGAATCGCACGGGTCAGCGGGCGCAGGAAGAACGCGACTGGGCAGACAGTTTTAATACGTCGATTGAATAAAGTGGCGGTGATTTATCGGGAAAGCGTGTTAGTCGGTCCCCGGGGGGTGGCCACCTCCTCGTCTACGAGCGTTCCACACGGTATTCCACGTGTGCGGAACCAGGCCGAGGTTGCTACAGCCGCTGGACGCCCGCCCGTATATTTCCGCGTGCGATTTCCTGGCTAAATATGGCGCCGATAAATCCCGCGGCCGGTTTATCGGGTCCCGTTCCATTGTGTCCCGTGGCCTCTCTCGAACGCGAAGCCCACGGTCCGAACGAACCTTCAACCCCGTCGCTCTCCGATCGCGCAGCGCGGCGTGCCTGTGAATACCGTGAATGCGATACGCCACGGTAAATAAGCCCGCCCGATACCCGTCGCCATTATCTATTATGGGATACCGACCGATACGAACCGAGTTTATTCCTTCTGCATCGAAATAACTTTGAATCAGCCCGCTTCCGACTCGGCTCCGCCACCCCCTCGCATTTTTCGGATAGCTCTACGCGTATAGAAAGATGGCGATTTTATTTCTGAAACGTCCGAATATACATAGACCGAACGATTCTTAACCCTTTGCACTCGCAGCTATTTTAACTCGAAAATTAAACATTTCTTCCGGCCTAGAATTTCTTCCATTCTATACGATTGTTTTCATTTTATGGATATAACACCTCATACGATACTTAAATGTTTACTAATTGATTGGGATACGAATATATTTGATAATATAAACAATATTTTTAATAATGGTACAACAATGTTTAGCGGTGCCTCAGAGTCACCGCTCCAGTGCTAAGGGTGAAATCCTTTGCGATTTTCTTTCGAAATTGAATTTTTCTGATGGAAGTCCATAGGTACTCGACGTCCATGATCGAAGTTGGAACACTCGTTCTACTCTAACAAAGTTGGAGTCGCGCAGATTTTCCAGCAATGTACTGAGATAGAACGAACCACATACAACTTTCGTAACGTTCCATCAAAGAACAATTTGCATGGTGAAATCGTTCGACATCCGACATTTTATTTTACCCGAGTATATTTCGGTGTTTTAGTATAATGCAAACAAGTGTCGCGATTAAACCGAAAGGACGCGTATTCGACAAAACGAGGAAACGAAGACAATCGAGGGGAATTAAATTCTTAATGATGTTGTTTCTTTTTTTTTATCGTGTATTTTGGTCAAACTACTCAAAATATGACGATTTCTAATTACTTTAACATGGCTTTTATTGCATTGACCGAAAATACGTATTTTAACTCTTGCAAATTACTGTTTGAGAGGGTATTTAATTTAAATGATACAAGACTTTATTAAAGTTTATTAAAACTAAATACATTTCAATACTATATAAATATATATATTTGCTGTTATAATGTATAATTTTAAGAAAGCACTGCAAGTAATTGTAGTACTTCTTGAGTAAGAATTCCTTTCCGTTTTGTCGGAATGTACCTTAAAATGGTAATCAGAGGGTCTGACGATATGAGCAACATATTCATAAGGTCTGTATTTGTGGCTATCCGTGAAATTTTTCTCGTGAAAAGTTCACGAAACTTTCTATTATCAAACACAACAACAGTTAAACAATAACAATTTAATATAGTAACAATCAAAAAGGTTGATGAAAACAAATGAAAACTCCCAAAGACGCAGACGAACGCAAGAGTTGGTTTCATATGTGACTAGACAAGACTTCAATGTAACCATTCAGTGTAGTTTCAAGTCCATATTTGCTGATATAATAATGTTTCACTCTATAGAACATTGGTGAATACTGAAAAGTTCTCCGATTTTGTATGATTATTAACTATAATAAATTCTATGTATAATATTTAAAAACTAAAAGTATTGAAAACACACTACAAAGGATTAAAAAGTCACTAAAATAAATACAAATAACAGTTGAAGTTCATATACACACAGTTTTATTCGGGTAAAGTACCACTGACGATTGATGAAGTTTCATCGTTTGTATAGGCAAAAAGTTCAGTTGAGGCTTATTTTTCTTATTTGAACGCGATGAAAAATTAAAAATAACAGTGATTCTGGGTCACCGAAGTATTGCTTTTAAACTAGTAGTAAATTCGCAATTATTAAAAAATTTTCAATTTCGAAATTAAATTGCCCTAAATGATCGAAACGTCACACACTGCGCGGATTCATAAATCGCGGCCGCCAAGAGTAGATGTCGCGACCGCACAATAATTTTTTCGCTCGGGAACACCGAATCTCGAGATAACGTTCTGAAATCAATGCCACGCACATCCTCTCCCTATAAACATCACTCCCCCCCTATCCTCCACAACGGTTCTCGGGGTGATATTGAATCCGGAGTCGGAAGAACTGGAAGTCGGCCAATACGGTAAACTATGCGCAAGAGAGCCAGATGCAGAGGGGAATCTCTAGTTAGTTTTAACTACCTGCGAACTGCATTGTAGTCGGTTCAAGTGCTTCCAACTGCTTCCCCAAGAGTTATCCCCCCGTTCCTGCCGCCGCGTTCGCGGGGAAAGCTCCGGATACGGCCGGCGATCCTTTAATCGCAATCGCCCGCAAATCCACCGATTATTTCGACCTTTCCGTCCATGTGCGTGTACAGGGTATCCTAGAACTACTCGCGCCATCGAGTTAAGGGGCTGTGCGCACCCAACTACCACCACCACCCTTACCACCCTACCAGAGCCCAAATTTCATATTTTTACGTTGTTGAAGAGTAATTTGCAATAATAGGCAGAATACTTTTTGTCACAAGTCAGCGCTGCCGATTATTGCAAATTACTCTTCAACAACGTCAAAATATGAAATTTGGGCTCTGAACGACCCTGGCCAGAACTCTTAGAAAACATAATCGACCGGGTCTGAACTTGTAATTGCAATATTGAGGCGTCAGTTTCTTTTGCCGTAAACCCTTGCATTTCGTATACGTATATGCGGATCTATCGATGTGTGAGCGGGAAGGGTGGTGGTGGTAGTTGGGTAAGCACAGCCCCTTAAAGTCACTATGACAGCCGAGTCTTCGAAACACATGGAACGTTGTTCAACATCAACCCCTTTATAATGCAACACACCCCTGCCAATTTCAGTGCTCGCATTAACACCGAACATACCGAGCTTCGCAAGCATCCGGTACACGTTGCCTTAATATATTTATTTAATCATTCACCGCGAAAGCATCTTTATGATTTCATTAATTGTGAAATAAAAAATCTGGAAACGGTCATTCGTGCTGGTAGGTTTAGCGTTAACCTGCATCAGTGTTAACGAATAGATCTGTAACGAGTGATCTAGAAACTCAACTTTTCCCACTCGCAATTCAGTAGCCTTATCTTCGTCGGTGAATATTCATTTACGATGAATATTTTGATCAGGTGTCGTAAACTGATACGTAGCGCGCAAATAAGTGTGAACCGGGGAAAGTAGAACGCACTCGCGATAACAAAATGTTAATAAATTTCATGCGCCATTTAATTCCTGTTCTCCTTATTCTGCGGAAGTCTGCGCAAACTCTACCGACAAGTCTGCGCGAAAAAGAAACATAATTATCGACATTCCACTAAAGATAGGAGTCTGTAAAGAATCATAAAACTTGAAGTAGGAAATGTAATATTTCAAAAATAATTGGTAGGTATGTACATTGGTGGTAGAGCTGGCTTTTCATCGCAGCTCGAGCAACCGGTTGAGAAACAGCTTGCTCCCGATTGATTCGGTAGCTAATCGGACGCATCGGAAACGAGATCGGGTCGTCGAGGGCGTCGCTCGTTTTCTTCGGGGAGATCGATCGGAATCGGTGGACAGGTCGGAGTTTCGAGAAATCGTTTGGAACCACCCGGTACAGGGACGGGGGTGCGCACCGGTTATTTGCGCTCGTAAAGAATCGAACGGTATCGCGATGGCGCGGTGTAATATCGAGCCGATAATAAAAATCGCAGGGTGAAAGTGGTCGCTTCGGATGGCTGACGGCGCGGCGCGGGAGAGAGAGAGAGAGAGCTATCCCTCGAAAATAGCCGACTCGATAAACGCATGCACGTGGATCGTTAGGTCGAACGGACGATAATGCGGGATAACGGGTGTGGCGGATAATGCCGGAACGTATCACGAGGCTTATTTGCCACGGTGGTGGCGTGTCCGTGGACGCACGCAAACACTTCACGCCCCGATGTTCGGTGGCTCCGAACGCAGCCTTCGCCACCAGGCACAATGGAACGAGGCCGATAAACAGGCCTGCCGAGATTTATCGTTCTCGGTCCTTTGCCAGGAAATGCTGGCCCGATGTAAATACGTTTACAAGCACAGGCGCGGCGCGGCGCGCGCGTGCACGATGCTGCTGCCGAAGGTACCAACGAAGAAACAGCCTCTCTCTCTCTCTCGCAGCTAATTACACCCACGAGCTCACACGATCGGATTTTCGGCTACCGATGCCACGGCTAACGAAAGGAACCTCGATACACTTTGCCGAACGCCGGTTCCGATGAAAAACTAGCCCAAGCATTCGAGCGGTGAGGCACCACTAGAAATTGCTGTACCATTATTCAAAATATTGTTTACATTATTATATATGTTGATATCTAATCAATTATTAAATATTTAAGTACTGTACGAGCTGTTGTATCAATTTCATATCCATAAAATGAAACAATGGAATGATTCTAGGTCAGAAGAGTTGTTTAATTTTCGAGTTAAAATAGCTCCGAGTGCAAAGGGTTAATTTAAAATATGTTAAAACGCGTCCGCAAAGGATTAATCTTTAAATCTCGAAAAGTAATCGTCAGAGTAAATAACAGTCTATTTTGCAAGCACGGTAATTAAGTCGATATCGTTCCCGATGGCACCCGGAGGAGTCTCGCTCTCCGAACACCGCAGCGGGAATAATCTGTTCGGCATCCGATAGATTCATCAGCTCAATCATCGGTATTTAATTCGTCGGTAAAACGAACACGAAGAAACGTTAGCCGGGTGGAGAAAACGATCGGCTCTCGAGCGAGAGGAACCGAGTCGAGGTGCAATGAAATTTATCGTTGTCAGTGGGTCTATAATGATCGCCGCGATCAACGGGTGCTCGTCGCAGCATCTACAGATTGCCTCCGGTTCTCGGGAGCGTTAATGCCTCCATTCGGTGGACGACGCGCAGAAGCGTCGACGTCGACGAGGACCCGGCAGAAGAAGCCGAACCCGAAGAACCCTATCGCGCTTAATTATTTTCCAATGGTGGCTGCTCGTTTAATCGGATCTCGACTAATCGTACCCCTCGTTCTTCTCGTCCGGGGCTGTTCTTCTTTACGGTGTAACACCGTTCGCCCGTGACGGGGCTAAGAGCAGTAGCAGTCGTGTTCCGTTCGATCGTGAAAGCCCATTCAGGAATTCCGATCGATCCACTCGGAGGAAGCGCGAGAAAATTGCCGGACTACGGTCCGATCGAGATGAATACGCGCTTCCGATTTGATATCGAACCGGTTAACGATCGCCGATGGCCCTGTTTTGAAACGCATCATTTTTGTTTCGTATTTCTGTTTGAGAGATTATCGAACGGGTTTCGAAGACTTCTGCTCGGGATAATTGATCTGATCAGATTAGCGACAACATTCTTCGCTGTTGTAGGGGTAAACATTTTGTCCAGTTTCTACATCGTACGAAGAGCAATTTCAATTATTGTAATCGTCGTTCCGGCGAACGAATAAATGCCAACTTTTTTTTTTTTTTTTATTTAAGCGTTTGAGATCTCAACTGAGATCTATTTCTGCTGCACTAAGTAAGATAAAGTACAGTATACACATGTGGGTACATACACAACCTACATTGAATCAAATTAAATACGTAGCTTACAGTTTTTGAAGAAATTAAAAATGAAACAAGCTTTAATGATAGGTCGGGCGACTAATATTTCCAAACTTAAGGGTAATCGAAAGCTTAATTTTACGCAGTTGATGAATTAACTTATCTCGTTGCGAATCGAAGAGACAACATTGCCGAACGATATGATTGATATCCTGACTGCCATGCCCGCACTCGCAATCTCGTTTGTAATAAATAGACTGCTGGTATTTATATTAGGTCGTCTCATAAGTTCGTGCCGCTTATTGTTCTACTATTTAATATTTGTATGTGAAGCATACCTTTAAAGTTTACGAAAAAATGTAATCACACCCTCTCGTCTATTCATCTCTCTCTCAACTCTGATCCCTTTGGGCGCTTATCGCTCTATGTTTATACAAGACAGCGCGGAAAGAATAAACATATCCGCGACACGAACTTATGAGACGACCTAATACAAAATAACTGCAAGCTCCGAGTGAATCTTCCCGCGAGAGGGTGCAGCCGGCTAATTATCCTCCGCGTGGAGGTTTATGAATTTTAATGTCGTAAATTTCTAAACTCGATAATCCTGCAGCTCGCGCAATTAATTGAAACGATACGTTACCATCGTCGCCGGCCGGAGTTAAAAAACCGAAGGCGGGGGAGAAAAGTTCCGAGGGGTTGAGGGCGGCTTGGCGGGAGAAGTTGAAGTTACTAACGACGGCTTTTGTGAGCCGGCCTCCCTTGTAGCCGGAAATCGGGGGACTCAGGGATTAAACGGCACCCCCCAAAATCGTTTATCATCCATCTCGCACATACACACACGTTCCAATGGGTGCACGCATCTCCACCCCCGCGATTCCGATAAACGAGCTTGGATTTTATTGACAGTATCTTCTCCCATTCGGGGGACCTGCGGATTTCGTCTGTTGCTCTCGAATTTCGAGATTTACAATCTTCTCGGACACAGAGAGAGATAGTGAAACGATCTCTACGGCTCATCTGGATTTAATGAGACTTAATTGTGAAAATATTATTTTGAATATTCTTGAGTTTCTTGTTTTTTTTCATGTACCGACACACTGTATACAATTTTGAAGAATAAAAGACCTCCGTTGATTCCGTGTGCATCGACGCGACAAAAATGATTCACGAGAGACTAATGAAGCGCATGAAGTTGAAAGTGGCGAGAGACGGCCAGCAAAAGCGGGACAAAGAAAACCGTACCGTTAACACCGGCGATTAAAGACCGGCCGAGTTGCGTTGCAAAAAGTATTCACCGGTCGCGTTGGAATGGCGACCACGATGGTAGGAAATGCACACGCGTGCACGAACGCTGCATTTTCGTTCTTGTTTCTACGTACGGCTAGAGTGCACTGACCGACCTTGCGATCTTCAACCCGTCTTTCCGGCTCGCCGCGGCCGGCGCGGCGCGGCGCGGCGTGCTGTCCAGAATATTCATTGCTGTCGTCGCTCCTCCGGCCCATGAATTTCCACGAAAATTGATGCGCGCCGTCGGTAAACAAAGAACCACTATTCCCGTGAACGACTGCCGAGTAGGCTGGACAGGTTGTACATTAACTTTCGATAGAACTTAATCACCGGTTCAATGTTTTTTAACATTTCGTAAAATTATTTAATTAACATCGAAACTATTGTATTCATTCAATGTACATTAGGGTGGACTTAAGTTATACTTGGAGAAAGGATCACGTGGCGCATTTAAATTGAAAATTTTGAAAATTTTGAAATTCACCTTAACTATGCAGTATGAGATATCTTTAGATTTGTCTTTTTTTATTAAATAGGAATATGGAAAAATTATATGACCTTCTTTAAATAAAAATAACGATAACCATGAAATTTCGAAAATTTGATTTCCTAAAATTTTCTTTGTTTGCCATTATATTTACCTTATTGAATTATTATAAAAAATTTGTCCTTCTATTAAGTAATGTAGCACATGCAGAAGGATATTTCAGATTTGATATCAGACGAAAATCGGAAGTTTTTTAGTAGATTCGGCATATCGGCAGAATTTTTAGAAAAAGATCCTATAGTTTCGCAGTATGGATCATCTTATAAAATAGGTTTAGATATAATTAAGGCTTTACACAGATGATACTACAAATTTTAAAAGATTACCACCAGCAATATTCTGATGTAAAGAAAGCTACTTTAGCGAAAAATGTGTAAATTCCAAATATAAGTTCTTTAAAATATAAGCAATAGATCGAATAGAAATAGACTTCATTACAAAACTACAACTGCTAATATGTTATTTTACTTATACAGGATACATATGTCCTACCATCAATTAAAATTTGGTGAATGTCAAAATTTTCAAAATTTTCAATTAAAATGTGCCACGTGATCCTTTTATCCGATCAATCTCAAAGTTTGCATACATTTTTTCCTCTCCTAAAGGAACAATTTTGGGGGGCGTCGTGAAAAAAATTCGTTGATCAAAAAATAAGGTACATGTAAAATCGATCAAAAACTAGTCAAAATACATGAGTGCTAATAAAATAGAAGCGACAGTGTTTGCCGTCATAAAACAGCGATTTCGATGAACCGGTTGGCAAGCATCAAGGGCTCGTTTCTCGATGATACCCGTCGAAGCCACGAGCTTCAATTAATTATATGCGCCCGCGGAAGAATCGCGAAAGTTCCCCGAGGAACAATGTTCCAACGAGAAGTAATTAAAACTCGCCGGATTCATGACGGCACTCGAGATCCAGCGAAACAATCCGACCGAACATCGACCAAAGCTCTGTCAACACGATTCCTCTTCTCGTCGACGATTCTCCGCCGGGAGATCCTTGTTGCGGGGGTGGCAGAGCAGGGACGGGGGTGGGAGAAGGGTCGTCTTGTCTGGAGGGAGTGTAAACCCGGTGTTCCGTGGAACTCGAACAAAAAAGGACGAGGCGAACCTATTCCAGCCTCGTCTTCTGCCCGCGAAACGAGTAACCCGCTTTACGACGATTCCCGTGGAACGGAATCCGCGATACGCCCGTAGAAAATTTCCCAGTCGTCTCTATCTTAGCCCGTTTTCAGCTTCGGGTTCTCCTGCCTCGGTCCTACGGGTTCGTACTTCGCCTCCTTTCACCGTCTCTCAATCTCTTTGAATTTTATTCCGCGAAAACTATCATCAGGCGCATCCGTCTACCGTTCCCGAAGACACTCCGAAATTTTGGCAACCTCGCTGCCTCCGCCGAAACATGAATGGACCGTTGACCTCGAGATCCGCTCGAATGCGCGAGCGTTTTGTTGATGAAGTCGCGCGCGCGGCTCGGCGCGGCGCGGTTCGAACACACTTCAGTTTCGCAGTGGTAGAGCTCTGCTCCCAGTGCGAATTCGGCACAGTTTGCCGCCGCATTTTTCCGCGCCTCGGTGACTTTAAATCGCACGGTTTGTGTAGCTTTTCGAGCGCTCCAAACTTTCGGCTCCTTCCAACTTCAGGAGTTCGTGGGAAGTTTGATTTAAGACGCGCGGGGCATTGTTTCCGGCATTTCCTGAAACGCGTCCGACTCCAAATTAGTGGCGGCGAGAGAGAGAGAGAGGTGTGTCGTTTTCTTTGTCTCGTTCCAAGGTTTATTCGATACGAACGATCTCAAACATTAATTTTATAAAAACGTTTACACGAATTTGTGGACACTCGTCTCGTGGAACCAGAGTTGGGCAAAATTTTCATCTAAATACAACTTTCGGATAACGAATAAAAAATTAGAAAATTTTTATTCATTATTCGATGGTTCGAATATAAAAAGTATCCTTATCCGACGAGCATCGAATAAATAATTATATTCGACGAGAATTTATCCGACGAATAAAGAAGTTTTTATTCGACGTTCGAATAATTTTTTCATCTCTTATCTGTAACTTTTATTCGGAGGCTTCGAATAAATCTTTCCACAACTACTGTCAACTCTAATAATCGCGAACCATCGAATAATGAATAAAAATTTTTTATTTTTTATTCGGTATTCGAAATTTTTATTTAGATGAAAATTTTGCCCCGCTCTGCGTGGAAGGTGTCGTGCATTCTTGTAGAAAACTTTTGTGGGTCACTATTAACCAATCGCGACAGTATTTTTATTTATCTTTCACCCGATGAAGTGTTACAGTAGACGAAAGAAATTTTATCCCTATGGAAATACGAAGTTGCATACAAACGAACCACAATCTATCCGTGAATGACGTTTCTTGATAATAATAATGTTAGAGTCTCGGGCGTAGAAAATCAACGTGATTTCGTGTACGTGTAAAAATTTGAATTTCATCGATATGAAAATTTTGTTGAGAACGTTCGCGAGTAATGTTCCCCGGGTATCGCTCGAGTATAAAAGCCCGCGACACAAATCTCCGCCGATCTTACAAATCCACCGGTGTTCCCAAGAAGCGGTCGTACATTGAGGAAGTAGAGGCGCCCTAGTAATTGCACGCTGCCATCCGGAGACCCATCAGAACTCTCATTCCCTCGAAAATAGGCTATTCGGTGGCAGAGCGAGGCCAGATTCCTTGCCTAGCCCTTATCGCGTTGAAAAACAAAAGCGACGGGGGAGGGTTAAACCGCAGTGACCCACATTACACCCCGTCACGCGAGAAAGAAAAAAAGGTCCCAAGAGCGATCGCAGGAAAGGTTCCCTTTTCCAGACTGAGAAAAAGAAAAAGAAAAGAGGAAAATAAGTGAGCGGCAAAATAGCGATGAAAGTGGGCAAGCAATTCCGAACCACGACTAATTGCCACCGGTGAGGTGGCTGTTTCGGAACCGTTGACGCGCGATAGTCGCGTGGCGCGGTTATTTTCGAGCTTGGCGCAGCCTCGTAACAATGTTACACGCTCCCAGGGCTTTCTTATCTGGAACTGTCCGTGTAAACTCGTCGGGTAACGTATGCGGCGTCGCGACGCTACGTTTCAACGGCTCCAACGGAATACCAAACATCGCCGTCCCGAACGAAATTGCTATGCAGAGTTTATCTTAGGCGTCGCCGGTAACGGGCTCGCATCGTTCCCTGTTTCCTACGCGCGAAGCGGTTTCAAAGTCGACGACGCGCCCCGGATGATTTCCTTGGGGCTCGCCTTCTCGCTGTTATGCGATCGGCCGCCTCGACTTTCCTCGCGAGATATCGCTCCTACGATCATCGCGGATCTGGCGATCTCGTTCGCGAGACTCTCGAGTCTATTCGGCGTCGTTACGCGCCGATGAGCGTCGAGATTCAGAGATACAGTTCATGGATTATTTTATATAAATGTTCAGTAACTCATTGTGAGATCAATTTAGATCGCGGAGACGCTGGAACGAGCAACTCAATTTTTGCAAGCAAGCACTGGACTCTGGATCTTTATGGAAAATAAAAAGTTTGCGCATCAATTGCAAGACACAGTAGCTAAATATAAATTTATATTTGTCGCTAATAATTTTAATGTAGTGAAAATAATGTATATTAATACTCTTGAAGTCTTCTAATATTTTCACTGTTCTAAATTGCACGTACTTATTTTTGTCATAAATGCATAAAATCCGGAGTCTAAATATCACTATTAATATCGAGCTCGTACCGTCATGTGAACCGATCTTAATCCCACCGCGAAGAAGTACTTACGTCTCGCTTCTGTAATAAATTAGCGTTACACGAATACGCAAGAGTGTTCGTGCTATACGGGGCTTCGCGGAGTTCGCTAAAATCAATATTGACATCGAACGAACCGGTTTCATGTTGTCAAAGCTGTCTGTTCTTCGCGAATGGCGGGGTCCGGCTGTTTGCCAGGTGATTTAAACGCGCAAGTAGACGATTTATTTGCGTGATCGAAATTTCTACGTACTCATACTCGAAAATAGAACAGTCATGGCAAATTTGATCCCACGCTCGAGAATATTTTAAGAACGACTCGAATCGTGAAACTGCTTCTCCGGAACGTGTCACTGGGAAAAGATTTGCTACGGCATTTTTCTGTAAGCGTCCGACAAAGTTTCATGGGTTTCGGGAACGTTTTCGAGAACGCTAAAGCTTCATCCCAGACGATTTTATCATCTTTTCCTTTTTCACCCCGTACGCGTTCGCCGTGCACAATCTAAATTCCCAACGACCGGAATCCTAATTACTCCCGGGCACTAACGCAGTCACTTGGCGAGCGGTCTTTCACGGTGCTCGCGCCGTGGGCCAATGTTGCATGCATATCAACGTCGTTATCTTCCCCCCCCCCCTCCTTCCCCGGTTTTTGGACCACGCTGACGGCACGCGAAACACCCGCGACCGTTTCTCATTACGACAACTTTCCTCGTGCCAAATTACGTTTCACCGTTTTCATTCGCGGCGAGACGCGAGAGAGCACACCAGACCTTCTCTACATCAGCCGCCATTGAATTCGTTGCGACCAATTACCGTCTATTATCACCTTAATAGCTGTCCTTGTTGGAAATCGTCTGCTTAAAAAACGAGCAGTGTCTAAATTAATTAATACAATGGTTAATGCAGTCTCTTTCTCTTCGTTCGAGATATTCGAACGGAACTGCGGAATTCTGTTGCACATTGTCTTGCACCGATACATATACAAAATTCAGCATATTTATTATTTCGATCGTTGCATTCTTTTGTTAGACTAACGATCCATGGGTGTACTTCCGAAAAGCCCATACCTCCGATGTTTTTTATACTCTGGAATTTTACGTATTTTGACGTGCTGATTACGAATATGTTTATTATGGTTTCCATGGTGGAAACCGTGAAAAAACAAAAATCATAGTTTTTTCCATTTATTTCAGTCAATAATGAGAATTTTGAAAAATACTTCAGATGAAAGTTGCAGGTCTCATCAAAATACACATTTTATGTTGTATTGACTTTTGTCATAGAGATAATACTTTCTGAGAAAAATGATAGGTAATTATTCACTTATACGGGGCTACTCTCGATTTCAATGTCCTTTACATATGTTATGAGGGACCATGACCTGAGTAACATTTCCTTATAACTTAATCGGCGGTCGGAGTTAGGTCTGGGTTAGGTTGTGGAGGGGGCCGGCCACGCATACGAACATCCAGGAATAGTCTTTCAAAATTGAAAGCTCACCCTATATACATATGTATCACCAGAGTGAGATCGTTTTTCTCAAAAACTATTGTTTTTATGACAAAAATCAATAGGACATAAAATGTGTATTTCGATGAGAGCTATAACTTTTATTTGAAGTTTTCCAAATTACCATTATTTACGGAAATAAATTGGAAAAAACTATGATTTTTATGGTTTCCGCTATGAAAATAACATTTGCGCCAACTTTCACTATCATATTCGTAATCAGCACGTCAAAATACGTAAGAATCCAGAGTATAAAAAAAATCGGAGGAATGGGCTTGTCGGAAGTTTATCCCAATCTTTTGGTCAAATTTTTCTAGAAAAGATTGAATAATGTTATACATACTACGAAATTTAATGTTCTTTTTGGATCCAATGTATAATTGTGGCATCTCATTTAAGCGACCAGTATTTTGAATTAAATTCGAATGAGAATTATTTAGTGAAAAAGGGTAGTGCAGGTGGTGCAGCAGTGGAGCGTATACACCGGAGAGAGGAATCAATCGCGCGTTACGATTCTTACACGAGCTAGAAGTAGATAGCTTATGCATGCGGTGCACCGACCGCAATGTGTTAACCTTTTGTGATCGAAGGCCGGGATATTCCTGGCAAAGTGCTTCCACAAGGCAGCGTCTTCAGCTCCGCTTTTGCATTCATTATTTATGATTCCTTGACGAGGATAAATGACATGTACAGGGTGCTCTATGGATCCGGGCCAGGCCCTGTCATTGCGGACTAGCCGCAGATGGAGGATCGAATCCTAAAACAGAATTTCACGTTCTCCACACCTTCGTGCTGACATGCCGTCCCGGGCAAGAATCCGCTGGACAGGAAATTTATCGTGACACTGACGGCATCAGATAATTCTGCAAAACGTTTTGTCTCACCAAAAAAGATCAACTAAACTTTCAATTTATTTCTCGAAGTAAACAAAATATCTGTTTACGAATCTACTCGAGACATTGCGAAGACTTCGCGAACGGAAAATTTAGTTTATTGAACCTTCCCCTCGTCCGAATTAACTTTACGAGACACGAGATTCGTTACCGAATCTAATTAACACGCTGTTCCAGGGAAGACTGTGCAAATAGAAAATTCAGTTGATCGTGTCACCGGCAGCGATCAAATAATTCTGCAAAGCGGTTTGTCTTTTGATGAAAAATTAATTGGGTATCCCTTTGCGTCGCGCAAGAAAATATCGAAGCCCTTCTGTCCGAATTCGCTTTTGCGAAGTAGCAGTTTCTGTTTCTGAATCCAATTACGCGCAGTCGTTCATTTCGAGGGCACAAAAGGCCGGGCGCGCGTGTCTATTCATACGCGTCTCTACAGACCATGGTCCCGTAATTTTGTTAATTTTCGTACGCGAAACACGACTATTAATTAATTATCAAATTAATATCTTTGTTAATTCTGCCGCCAACGGCCGATATCGTCGATACCGTATTCTATTAAACACTTTATCGGTGAAGAAGGGGGGGGAGCTGAAGACTGAATCGAGTTAATTAATGGCTCTCGAAATTTCGATGCGTTCGTTTCACCGGTTCGCTTGACCGGCATTATCGCGCCCGAATCGCTTCTAATTACCCTACGGTCGTGCTCTTTTAAGCCGTTCCGCGGGCGAGGCGAGCCCCGAACGTTGTAAAACAATATCGGCAATCTCGTAATTGAACTTCTCTGCGGTTCGCGCGCTATTATTCCGTCATAATAGATTACATTAAGCCGCCGCATCCAGGTTAATCTAGCGAAAAGTTGTATATCCAGAGCCCGCCGCGCGGATTAGTTTAAATCTATCTCTTTCTCTCTCTCTCTCTCTCTCTCTCTCTCTCTCTCTCTCTCTCTCTCTCTCTCTCTCTCTCTCTTTCTCTCTCTCTCTTTCTCTTTCTCTCTCTCTCTGTTTCCCTTTCTCACTGCCGCCGGTGAAATCGTGTTCGAAGGAAACGCGCGCCTGCCTCGCAACGAATCGAACTTTCTTTTCTTCATTTTACCGGGACACGATCGATTCTGCTAAATCGAACAGCTGTACCGGAAAATCTTTTTAACGAGTCGACGAAGGAACGCCTTCTACAAATTTTTCCTCGCCCTCGAATATAATTATCGTTGCGGGACGCTTTATCCTGAACTACTGGGTTTGCAAAAAATCTTCCCCTCGGGAGCTAAACAGTTCAATTTTATATTCGACTAGTTTGATGTAGTTGATATTAAGAATTATATTGTATCATCGAAAAATGAATAGTATTCTAATGAAGAACATTTTTTATGTTTCAGGTAAATTCATCCAGGATTATGAGCTGTTCCTTGCGAGATAAGAACGCAGGTTAGACGATGATTAAAAAACTTTCTATGCTGTTTAAACTATTTACTTGGCTTAGGTCCAATTTAATTTCAAAGCTTAAAACTTATTCCATACAAGGTGTCCGAAAAATGTTGTACTTCCTTGAAAGTCAAATTACCTCAGGAATCAATGAATTCACAGAAATATCTACATTTTCGGAACACCCAGTATATCGTTTTAGGTCGCTATTAATTTATGATAGAACGTTAAAAATAATCAAGTTTGACGTACGAAGGCCATGACGTCTCTGAGACAGCAATTCAAATGCTGTATTAATGGCTAGTTTATCAGAATCTTCCTCTAAACGGCATAGAAATTAGAAAACCCATAAAACTAAACGATAAAAAAATAAAACGTTAAGCAGTAGGAAATAATTGAATCGCATTGGAGCTGCAAAATTCCCGAACGCCATATTGGCGCATTAAACACGTCCGCGTGCGACCAGTTGCTTCAATAGTCCGAATGCTGGCCATACCGATTGATACAATTAATCTGATTAATAGAATTATACCAGACATCCCGCGCAAGCAGCCAATCGATTGGTATAATTAATACTATTAACAGCGTTAGACATCGAGACGCCCGGTATTCATCGGTATAATTAATTCTGCTGCTCTATGAACGAGCAACGCAAACAGGTGGAAGAACACTGGATAGTTCCTCGAAAATCTTGGCGTTACTCGGAGAACTCCATTCGTCGGTACCGCGCAACTCGTTCGTGGAACTCGATTTCCGGTTTCTTGTTTTGAATGAATGTCGGAGGAGTTGACACAGAATACGTGTCGCTAATGATTTCGATGCAAATTGTCTGAAATTGCTTATCCCCCATGGAAAGAGAAGTTCCGTCGAGGACGAGGATGGGAGGGTTGGGGCAAAACGGGAAGGCGGCGAAGAAGAAGGAACGATGGGAGCGAGATTAAACCGAGTGCAAATATTTAATTAAACCCGACGAGCGCGCATGCCCGCCGCCGCGCCGCGCCGCGCCGGTGGCAGTTTGCCGGCGTCGTCGTTGCAATTTCTTCCCGAGACTCGCAGTGAAAGTGGATGCGCCTCGGTGCAGCCGCTGCATACGCGGCCGGGCTGCTTTCGAGGTAATCGAGAGTGCGTAAGAAACCCTGCGGCCATTCTTACTCGGCTCCCCGATCGTTCCAGCCACGTTCCCCTTGAATTATTATACTAGTCAACGAAATCAAAAGCATCGTTCAAAGAGAAGACAATTTTTCATGTGGCGTGCAATTTTAATCCATTTAGAATATTTTCGGACAAAACAAAAATTGAAATGGCAGACGAAAAATTAAAAAATTTCAACCAAACAATCTAGACACCAAGGGATTGGTAAAGTACAGTAGAACCTCGATTATCGGTACTAGTCGGTGGAACACGAGTGTGCGGATAGTGGAAAATTTAGTGTCAGTGTCAAAAAATTCTTTCTCGATTGTACAATAGATGAAGCCAAAATTATAGAACCACAAACAGGGGCCTCTACATGAGCGCCTTTAATACTCAACCATGAGATATACAGGGTGTCCCACGTAACAGTTTTCACGATTTTTTAAGTACTTGCGATAATCTGACAAGAAATATTTTCAACAAAAGTTGATCAGTTTTCGATTGGCTATACATTGCAATAAAAAAGTTCGAAAAACATTTTTTTTATAGTATTGTCAAGGTCACCTTCATTTTTTTAAAATGGATAATACGTATGTTTGACTTAACAGTATTACAGCCCGTGTCAAGACGAATTCAACGATCTAGTATACCATGACCTTCGGATGACCTTGAAGTGCCATTTAAAAAAATGAAGGTGACCTTAACAATAAAAACGAAATTTTCGAACATTTTTTTTTATTGGAATGTATAGCCAATCGAAAACTGATCAGCTTTTGTTTGAAATATTTTTTGTCAGATTATCGCAAGTACATACTTAAAAAAATCATGAAAACTGTCACGTGGGACACCCTGTATATATAATTGTGATGTATACATATAGATCGCTTTAGATTGAACTATTTCTTTGTGGAGAGTATTCAGACAATAATGAATTCAGACATCAGAGGGGACCAGATAATCGAGGTTCCGCGGTATGCAAAAATTGTGTGCGACGCAACGTGGCGCACGCTTTACAATCTAGAAGCCGAGAGAGGTTAAATCCAATATTTAGAGCGTCCACGGAGTCACGTCTTTGTCCGTGATTATTCCTGTTTCTTTTATGGTCGACCGCGTTGCGGAATAAAGCGAGGTAGCGGGAGGAGGAGAGATTATAACTGGCACAGGCTAGTCAGCCACGTAGAAATTTCCTCGCGGCCGGATCTTCAAAGTAGGCGGCTCTGTGAAAGACGCGTGCAGAATCTGCTCGATTCGAGTAGAGCACGCTCGAATCTTCTGTCTGTAACCAGACAATGGCCGAAGTGCCGGTGAACTTTCCGGGGGCGAGCATCGGCCACGAAGAAGTTTCCCGCGATCCGGGGGGTGAAATCGCCGCTTTTAAATCAGCCCGCCCCGTGGACGTTCGGCGGGCTTGTGCAATTTGAAAGTTAGATTGCTTAAGGAGCGCCGTTTGACGGTCGTCGGAAGATGACGGAGATATTTTCCTGCCGGGAACAACGCATTGTCTTGCGTCCCGGAAGTGCCCGGATCGTTTCCGGAGCGTTTCAAGAATCTGTTTATGTCGCCTGATTCTCTTCAAACACGTGGTTACCTTTGACGCTCTGGGTATTCTGCGAGCGACAGTTACGATCTTCGTATTCGCATTAATTCGAATATGCCGAAGAGAAACGTCTGTTATAAATACACCGATGTATTAATACAGTGGCGCAACTAGAAATTGTCGGCCCCTCGTAAAATATAATTTTGGGCCACCTTTTTCCTTTCGATATTTTTATAGGCTTGAGAATATTTCATACCACAACATCATCTGATTCGTATGAATAAGGAATGCTTGTAAGTACATTGGTATGAAAGCATACAAAATGTTTCTTCCATTTCTGACCTTGAATGACCTTGAAGGTCACTGTGCAGTATACGGATGAATTCGTCTCGACACACGCTTCCATGTGATATAAAAATTCGCATATGCCGAAGAGAAACGTCAGTTATAAATACACTGATGTATTAATACAGTGGCGGAACTAGAATTTGTCGGCCACCCGTAAAATATAATCTTGGGCCACCTTTTTCCTTTCGATATTTTTATAGGATTGAGATGTTTTAATGCTTTTCAGGCAGGAGAATTGTAAAAATTCAATAAACGCAAACAGTATGTTTTTTTTTGTCAGTGTACTTTTAATTTAATCTAAATTAGGGATAATTTTAGTAAGATAATAAATGCAAAAATTTTTGGCCCCCCCTGATTACGGGCCCTCGCGGTGCGGGGTCTTGCGGTATTATAATTCCGCCACTGTAATAATTCTAATATATTTCATTAATCCCCGTTGGATACGTTACTTCGTTGTGCATAAAATCCGCAGTCTAGTAATTACGAAGCGTTGTCCCTGTAATTGTCCTTAACGTGAGAGCGCAACCGCACGTAATTATAGAAGCACGTACGAATTTTACGTAATGACTCGATCAACCCTGAACTTGGGGAGTGCTTCGTGCAGCAAACTCGTGGATTAGATTGCAGTCTAGTACTGCTCAACATTCATAGACCTTCATTTCGAAAGAAAAATCTGCAGTGTATCCACCCTGTAATTCGATTATTATACAGTTTCAATATTTTACTGTGTTTCAATTAACAATTTCCCATAACATTCTTCGGAATTGGAATCGCTCGTTATCGATCGCCGCGAATCGGTGGGGAACAACAAAATTAACAATAGTCGGGATCGCCGGCCGAAATGTTCGGGCAAATGTTATTTAAGATTCACGGTTCGACCGCGGTAAATCTCCGAAACGAGATGGATCGACGGGAAATCAATATCACCCGGCGAATAATATAATACTTTCACGAGCTCATCGATCGACTTCCGACAGACCGAGGGCAGGTACGTTTCCCCGGTAATCCCTGGTAGGATTCTAATATCCATTAGTCCACTCGACGTCTGGCTAATCTATCTCACGGTCGTTTTCTCGATTTGCATAGCTTCCTGGCTTTCTTCCACCGGGGGCCGGCTCGTTTGTCTCGCAACGAGAAAACTGGAGTTCGATCGTATATCACGTTCGCGCCGCGCGGATACACCTCGATATTCCTAATGCCCGGGGAACACGTAGATGCCTCGATAACCGGCACAAATTGCCTTTTGAGAGGTGTGTATCGTGCCCGGAGAAATATATATATATATATATATATATATATATATATATATATATATATATGTATCTGCCTTGTTACAGCCTCGTTCCCAGTCGGCCGCTCCACCACAACCCTTTTCGCACTTCGTTACCGTTCAATTCTCGAATACCGATAAGTCGAAGATGCTCGTACCACGGTGCCCATTACCAACCAACAGCGGGGACTCTCCATCTTTTAGTTAACCCTCCGTAATATTGAAATGTACCGAAATGCTCGCGCTCGCGATCACTGGGTGCAGCGAAAATGATCCTCTTTATCCCTATTCGAGTCGATGCAACCTCCCTAAATTTATGTTAATAATAATTAAACAGCTGTTTGCGGATTTCTATAGAATATCAAATATAATTGAATTGAATCGTTGCATTTTTGAAGCTCATTTTGAAAATCAAAGATTATTTATACAATTTTCATAATATTTTATCAACCACAGGAAATTAAGTACAATTAACGAGCAGTAACATCGAACACAGCGCTCGCAAAACAAAATCGCCCGATGCGTATCGATACATATTTGCACAGTCGCGACCGACAGAACGTTAATAGCGCATTATGCGATTGATACTGGCGTGACAGCAAGCTTACCGGGCATTATGTACTGCTAATCTGAAATCTGATTTTCGTCCGTTTTATTTAGCTATTTTGCCCGCCGATGCGACAGAGAATCGAACTCGTTATTTACGCATGTTTTAACGATTTGTTTATCATCGAGGTATCCGAAGCTCGCGAGCTGAAATGCTTTCAGTAGACGCGCGACAGTGTATTGTGACTGTACGAGACTGTCAGCGAGACAAGTCGATACATCAAACCGGCAATCGCGAAGATACGATAACAGACGGTGTTCGCGTACTCGCCGATGACGCGGCGGAGCTGTTATCAGCGAAGAAATTTATCGGTAGTTCTGATAACGCTCACCGGCGACTGTGATGTGTGCGTAATTGCACTCGGTGGTGAAATTCTCCTCCGTTTCTGGAATTCTACGATTCTACCACGTAGATCGATCATTTAAAAGTGCACCGGATTCTTTCAAGTAAATTAATTATTCTTCATATTCTGTGTAATTATTCTAACAATGTTTTACGAATTTATATACCCCAAGTGTTTACGTCCGACGAGTTCCGAAGATTGAATTGTATTAGAGCCAGCTGTATAATTTAACGATTTCATAACGATCCATTTTCAATCCTCATTCGTGTATCATTTCTACAGTTTAATCGTTGTACGTTGATGTCAAATCGACACAATGCTCGAAAAGCAATATAGTAGAAACAGAAATAACTCTATAATTCTGTGAAAATATACATAGAACGCTGGTAGTTGTACATCGTCTTCCAAAGATATGAAAAATGTCGAAAGTATCAGCGCTTGCCAATTAAAGACACACAATTTAGCAACACCGGGCATCCACTGTACACGCAAGAAGCGTCGCGTCGATAGCATCTCTGTTCGCGTCGCAATAGCATGATCGAAGCCAGAGCCTCTATCGAATGGAGAGTGTCGGAGGTTTGAGCAGGTCAGTAAACGGTGGATGAAAGTGTTTGCGAAGACGTGAATACGAGTGAGCGACAGAAAGACACTACGGTCGAATGGATAAATCAGCGAGTGGCAGAAAGAGAGAGAGAGAGAGAGAGAGAGAGAGAGAGAGAGAGAGAGAGAGAGAGAAAATAAGAAACGCTCGAAGAGCTTGAATTTCGCCGGGAATTACGAGCACTAGGAATCACGACGATAAATTGTCTGCCGTGCTCCGCGGATGCCAGGGTGTAAGCAGGGTGTCCGGGCTTTTCTATTATTCCTTTAAAAATTGTCTAGGGAGGTATTACGCAGTTGGAACCAGCTAGGACACGGAGACGAAACTTGCGAAATCCTAGACGGTCGATGACTCCCACCGGAGCGCTCGGGGCACTCATATTTGTCGGTGATTCGATCGGATTCTCCTCTCTTCTCCCTGCCATGCTTGCTTGCTTGCTTGCCTTTGCTCCGGCTGTGTCCCTCCCTCTCCATCCTCTCCTCGTCCCTGTTCCGAGCTGTTTGCTACAATTGTGTTCGCCAGCCGGCCGGAATTTCGCGTACACAGCACCGTCACCGGAAAAGAATAGACGGAGTCAGGGGAAACGAGACACGGGGGATGGCGGAGACTGTTTTAAATAGCGACGGGCAAATTAAGCTGGAAAGATTTCGCGTTACCGAGTGATTTCGTGCTCGTACCTCTCCCCGGGTTCGCCTCAGCCTTTTTTTTTTTTTTAATACCGAACACCGAGGGTGCACAGTTGACAAGCAAAACGACGGTGGAAGCGTAGCTGGGTTTCATCTAGATTCGCTGTCAAACCCTGTTTCGAATTTGTATGAAAATTTATTGGATAGTAACATAAATTCGTTTTCACCTATTGATAAAGTAGAGAAGAATATTTCATAGCAGAACATCATCTGATTCGTGTGAATAAGGAATGCTTGTAAATACATTGGTATGAGAGCATACAAAATGTTTCTTCCATTTCTGACCTTGAATAACCTTGAAGGTCACTGTGCAGTATACGGATGAATTCGTCTCGACACACGCTTTCATGAAGGTCACCTTCGTATCTAACGATATAGTGTAAACACAAAAAAATTACACACGCCATTTTGTTGCGTATAAAAAACAGTACTACTTTTTCCTCTTTCATTTGTTTCTAATATTTACTATTTACTAGAAAAACGCTAGCTAGTGATACCGTGAACATCCAGTATATTCTGCTTTTAATGAAGCGTGTTCGTTTTGAAATTTGATGAAGATTTCAAAGCAGGATTTAAACGGATCCAGCCGCCGTTGTCAGATGGTTAGTAACGTTATGTAGGTAGAGTGCATTTAGTATTATAGGTGTTGCTCTCCCGGCGGAATGTGAGCATCTTGAAGCGTACAAACTTTTCCACAAACTCGCAAGCTTACCCGAGTTCGATGGCCGTTCGAACCTGTTCAAACTTTTCGAAACGCGTTGAGTTACATTTTACAACAGCCCTACGGCTGAAACTTGCTCCTTCTATTATGTACTGTATCGCATTATGATTACAAATACCATCAAAATAACGGCTGGCACGAAAACTTTGTCTTCGAGAAGGGACTTGGTTAACTGTCAATCACTGTTGCGTATAAAAATATGAAACTGTATAAAAGTTTGAGAACGCTCTGCATAATAATTTGTCGATAGACAATTAAAACAAGAAATGGTGACATCACGCACGATGTCTGCGCGGTCCGTGTTTACATGCTCTGTCCTTTTCTACGTTCGGCGTGGTCGACACAGTCATAAACCTCCCACCCCGAAATTTTCTCCACTTCATGGAAAAACATTGAATCATGGATATGTTTTGGGGGGGGGGGAGGGCTATTTAAGCGTCACACTTTCTCTTGGTATCATCACGCAAATTTTGGAATAACCCCCAGCCCTAAAACATATCCATGTTAAAATTGTAGGCACCCTTGCAGAACAAGAATCAATCACATCCAAAACCGCTTCGTTGCTGTATAGCGGAACAATATTTCCGATGTAACACTTGCCCGTTCCAGAGTTTCGGAATTAATTCGTTGCGCAATTGCAGTGTAAATTGCACAGAAACATGACAAAGACGTCGCCGCGTAATTGCGAAAGGGGAGAGAGCATGGTAGAGCGTCGAGAGCGAGCTTCTAATTCGCCGGTGCTGAATTAGAAGGTCAGAAGAGGGAACACGATTCCGCCGATTATTCCGCGTTTTCCGTAAAGAATGGAGGACAGAGAGCCGGGGCGTGTAGCATCTGGGCGCGAGGTCGGTGATGCATAAAGTAAAACAGCGCTCGCGCTTGCAACGCAACGGGGCAAAACTCGCGGCGGTGTTAAGTGGGCGAGGCATTGTTCCGCGCGGCCTTGAATCTAATTATTCCGGTGGAAACGGTTCTCGCGATATCTGCTGTTACTCTTGCGCCGCGTCGCAACGCTTCGCGTCGTCTCTGCCGCGTTTGCGTGGGAGTACGAGTTGTCGGCCAGGTTCGCAGGAAATTGAACGAACGTGTACACAAAAGCGCACGAGGGTGGTCCGAGACTTTCGGATCGAGCCAACAGCGGAACAATGTCCGACGTATTATCGTTCGGTTAAACCCTACCTCTTGTTAACGCCGTCACGACCACTGACGCCACCTTGGCGTCATGAGAATTTCAGGGTTACCCGCCGGCTCCCCTCTGGCGTCCATTGTTTGACGTCATAGTTCTTCGGACGTAGATATCTGCAACTCTCGATAGAGTAAAATCTAACGGGAGAAATGGAAATTGTTTGTCGATTTTATATTATTCAGATCGTTAAACAATTCGTGCTCAAACGATTATAGCCGTGAGTTTTTATCATCGTGGATGTAATAAAAATTCTTCCTTTGAACGATAGAAAATTCAGTCGGTCTGTCTCTCATGAATCTTTTTTTGCTCTGAACATCTCTGTGGAAGCTTTTTCTCCAAATGAAATTTATCTCTTGGATTCTCGTTTATTTTCCGAATAAATTGACTCCTTTCAAATTTCACTTCATACAGTGGGATTTTATCTAATTTTCGGACAATCATGTTAGATTGGCTACTTCTCTTTAATCTACTGATAATATTATTTGCAACAGCGACAGAACATTTTCGAACAGAGTACGACGTAACACTTGTATTCTATTAAATTTATTTTGCCGAACCTAATGTTTTGGTACGTTAGAACAAAGTCTCGAAGTTCGGCCACAGTAATCGAAACAATTAAGGTCGCTGAAAACTTTCCGTACAATAAATAAAAATAAATGATTACTCGTTTAGAAAGTTGCACAGAATCTGGGATGTCCCGTCTTACCAGATGCTGGTTAAATCTGCGATAGTTACCTTCCTACTTTTTGTCCGTACTTTTTATAAACTCGTTTAAAAACTTTGCTCAGACCTCGAATAACTTTTCTCATAACTCCCACCACGTTTTCACGAGAGCAACTTTCGATGTTGACGCCTTAAAGACGGATGACTCAACGTCGCGTCAACGCGAATACTTTTGTTACAAGATACGAACTTATATTAAACAGAAAGAAAATTTCGGCGAACTAGAAATTATTTTCGAGATTTTCGATGACAGGAATCAGCTGATGTTTAAGTACAGAACTGAAGTTTTCATTACGGAGGCGTTGTTCGTTAACGCTTTAACGACGCAATGATAACTATTTTATTGCCTCCGATGATCTGATTGGGAGTTTACCGCCGGAAAAGTTTCCGATACACAGTCTTAACAACGAGTCGTAAGAGGCAGATCCGATGCTGACGACGTTCGTCGTTTCCAGTAAGATTTACACGGTGTTTCACGATCCACATTTTACGACAGCCGGCCGCAGTAAACGACCTCGAAGGCCGCCGCTGCTACAATGAGATTCCCCCCTTTTCAGAAACGGGACATTTATCAAGGGAGCTTCGAGAATCGCTCCCGCCGGAGACCTCATTATTTATCGCGAATTTCGTCCGCGAATGAATAAAATGAATGGAACGCTCCGTCCGCATTAATCTCGCCAGCCCTCGAATGCCCAGGCGAAAGTTACACCGCCAATGTATTTGTTGCTATTGTTCCCGGCGCTTTCGGTGCTTCTAAGAACAGTTTCGTTCGCCTCGAATGCTCTCGCGAGTATTCTCTTTAACACCTTGACAATCGCCCCTGCGGGATCGAGCTACTTAAATTTAATTCGCGTCGCAGCTCTTCAAATTTTCAAAAGATTTTTCAAAATCAAATTAATTTTCTGTGACGATATCTGTTTTCCGATTTTGCACGGATACACTTTAGTAGAATGTTGTAACCACGAACGCTATTACTAAAATAAAAGAAAATTGTGTCAAATGAGGATTAACACTAGAACTACCGAGCCCTAAACGAGAGTGATGTATGGTATATTCTTTTATAATAATAACAGAATTGAGTTTATTTAGATTTCGTAGGATTTTTATGGTAACGTGTACTTGAATACAGAAGCATAGTAAAAAATTTCTCAAGAAAATACATCTGTAACTTCACGAATCGTAAAAGAAAAAACCGGAAACCAGTCATGTTGACTGGCTCGGTAGTTCTCGGTGATAAACAAGCGAATCTAGAGTTAATGAAAAATTTTGTACTCCATTTTGCGGTCGGGGAAAAAGAGAGTGGAAGAGGATTAGATTAGAGGGATCATCGTTTTTGGCACGGTGGGTTTCAAATTTTGCGAAATCTGTAAGCGGCCCGCGCCGGCCCGTAATTCTTCCCGCGATTACGTTTATTTGTCCGCTCGTAATAACCGTAAATTTTCCCTCATTCTTGGGAGAAGCCGGCGGCCGGGATCTCCATAACGGGGGCCGGGCTCTCCGCGGGGTTTGCGCAGTCAGCAACGAACACCGCTCTTAAGTAATAGTACGTCAGCCGGCGGAATTTATTATCGACTTACCGACGACGAGAAAGTCGCAATACTTTTACCGCTACGTCCCGCCTGGCCTTCAAATTCTGCAGATTCACGACCGCGGATACCATCCGACAGCAGATTTTGAAATATTCCGCGGCTCGAACAAAAGGCGATTCATCGGGGAACTGGGGAATTTCATATTGCGATAGAACGCGGTTTTATTAATCCACTGCTCGTCGAGAATTGTTTATTAGCCGGAACGAAATCAGATAGGTATCCGACGATTAATAGAATAATAATAAATCGGACTGCCGATGCGCATGCAAAATAAAAACTTTCTCCGTCAATTTCTGGAAATTGAACTTCAACCACTCCGGAATAACATATTCTTCTTACAGCTTCTGTGTATTATGTTTCTACAGACATATTTCTCGTAAATACGTAAAATCCTCGGTCCAGTAATTCATTCTTAAAACGACAGAAAATGTTCGAGCAAGAATATAAATTCCGATTGATTTTTAATGAAGGAAGGGGATGAATAATTCTTCGCAGGATCGGTCGATTAAAATGTGATTGAAATTTAATATGCAGAGCATGTAATGTATAGTAACATTTGTGAGAAAGCAAGTGCAGTCTGCAGCTTATGGAAATTTTATGCAGCAGCAGCATCACGAGTGAAAAACGCGCTGCGGCAAAATCTTCAAGAGAGTTTAACACATTTTTCTCCTTTGCTTTTATGTTTACCAAATCCGCGATGCAGTGAATGAATTTCAGTTTAACATCAGCCGTTATAAATACGTCTTTAGAAACTCAGAATTTACATAAAGATCCGTGGACAGATTATTATTATGCGCCTTATGGTTCCCGCGAGTAGCCAGCGACCATAAACAGGTCTTTTATAACAGTGGCCTACTTTCTCCTTGTATTCTTTTTAATTCCGTATGGAGGTTTCATCGTTGATCCGAATACACTTCTAATTTAGTTGTTCTAGATTATATTGCAGGACGTCACGAGACCCCTATACATACATTAGAACGATTCGCGTATACACTCCAGAGTGAAAATTATTGTAGTAGTATGAGTCTGTTCGCATTTAATTTATTTGACAATTGGTAAACTTGTAGAAAAGAAATATTAATTTCGAAAAACAGAGAAAATATAAAGCGTCAGCTATTTCATTCCTGTACATAGTACTGTAACGACCGGTGACGCCACGTTAACGTCATATGAATTTCAACGCGGAGTGGCCGCTGACGCCACGCTGCTCTGTCGTCAATGGTTTTATCGCCGCATTCGTTTACGTATAAATTTATTTATCCATTTGCCCGTCTGTTTATTTATTTAGCACTTCCAGCTTGTCACATTTGCATATTCATAGCTACCGAATTTTTTGCATGCACAGCGGACTGCCATTTTAACTCGCAAGTTACCCTTCACATATATTTTTCAGTATTAACATCCGCTCCAAATTTTCTCCACTTAATTTTTCGAACGAATTCCAAGCAGATAATATCCGATACTAAACCATAGTGGGTTCTGCAGGAAACAAAAGGCCTGCACTATCCCGAAAACCCATTTTCCCCGGACGCCTAAGTCCCCAGCGGTCCGCGTCGCGTCGTCGCGTCGCACTAAGTAACCCTTAGGAAAGATTTGCTCGGCGCGGCGAGCAACTTTAAAACCAAGAAGTTACCGTAGTTAGGAGTTTTCATTACGATATCATCCCGCGTGCGGTCGGAAGCGCGACGTAATTTTCCCTCGCCGCGACCGTTTCTATTCAGCCCGGGTGTCCAAGTTTTGCGGGCGGCAATGTTCCCGCGTTCCGCTTTAATTCCATTTGGCCGCGACCCCCTTTCGTCCCATCACGAACCCGTCCTCCAGGCTCCCTCCGCGTTTCCACGCGACGCGACGCGACGCGACGCGACGCGACGCCCGGAGAGAGGCGTCCGTGCACAGAAAATTTGCCAGTTTGACAAACCCGCTTGTACGGCCACCTGTGCGTTCAAACTTCATTCGCCCCGTTTACGCGACCCGACCCGTCCATTTGCCCGCTTGCCCGCGCTCCACTTTCCTCCCCAAGACACACACCGTCTCCGCTTCTCTCGCGGAAACGCCCCAATAAAACGATAATAATGATCACCGTCGAGAACCGATAAAAGGCGAGCGTCTAACGTCGGAACGATCCGCGAAGTGCTCTTATCGCTCGGACAACAGAGATCGCACTCCGATTATCGGAAATCACGAGGACTCTTCCGAGCACGCGGTCGCCGCGAGTAGGGTAAATATACCGATTACCGCGGTATCAAGCTTCGATCGTATTTTATTTTAATATTATTCCTAATTTATCATGAAATAATAATATGTGTAAGCATTTTATGGAAGAATGATGTGTTCTGAATGCAAAAAAAAATTGGTGGCCCTCAAAACCTAATATAACGTAAGAAAATATCAAAAAATAAAATCGATAACATTTCGTACGTATTACTGCGGACGAAAAAGAGCCATGTACTAATTACTGCGTACCATTACTGCGGATTCGAATTTACGTACCTCGGCATTAATTTAAATAACTATTACATTTTACAGTAGACTCCCAAATAACGCGATGAAAAAATTGTTTAAAATTAGTGTATGTATGTATTTTATGTGGCAGTAAGTGTACAGTCTTCTTACATAATGTTTCGTTACTGTAAATTTAGTCCGTACAGTCTTTTTAAACAAGTTTTTCGTCGTGTTATACTGGAGTCTACTGTAAATGAATAAACCTTTAATAATTTTAACAACTCAGTTTGATATCACATAAATAATCTTATTATTATTACATTTTAAATGAATAAACCTTTTAATTTTGACAACTTATTAGTAATTAGTTATTAGTATTAAATTTCGATTTAACCTTTGGCATACGTTATTTTTTCTATAATATTATTCTTTCTCTAACCTAGGTGTACAACGTTCGGCTGAAGTAAACCTCGTTTCTTATCGTAGTTGCAATTCATACCGCACTATTAGGAACATTCCTAGTGATTTTTGTACCGCAGTAATGGGCTCCTCCTTCACTTTAATGTACGTAATGCTGAGGGCTTAATTTCTTTATTAAGAAGGCAAGAGGAGCTTTTTTTAATATTTTTATTGTATCGAAGTACGTATCTAAATAATAAAAATATCCCCTATGCAATTTAAAGCAATACATGCAAAGAATGTACAGTCATGTGAACAACAGTCCTTTGGTGATCGAGATAGTACAAAAATCGTCTTATTTTTACCTTTTATGAAGAATATTTTTTCACATCCCGAGATTATAAAAATATAAGAATGATCGACAATTTTGTTTGCCTAGCCAACGAGAATACATTCTCATTGAATTGTACAAATTTATTCAGGGCAAAATATTTATTTTTACGTATTTTAATCTCATTGGGAAAAAATACCGCAGTAATCGGTCCATTTACCCTATTTGCACATTCGCTTCAGCTTCAGAAAACACAAAATGCGCTAGGTCTTGTTTAATACTCGTTCCTCTCCCATTTCCCTATCCTCGTTTACCGTTTAGAATTAAATGATAGACGAAAATTGTAAATTATTATCTTCATAACATGAATATAACGCGAACAAAGTTCAGAATTTTTCTGTTCGACAAACTAAACAACCAATTGTTTTAATATCAACATCGTACCATTAAAACGATGGATGAAATTGTTTCTGAAGACAAACAATTATTTTTCACAGAAAAATGCAGTCACTTCGGCATTGAAACTGGAATTCGAAAGCGATTTTGTACGAGCTTACGCATCGCTTTATTACTCGAAAGCACGGGAACAAATGTTGCAGACATCAAAGCAGTCATTGTTTCAATCGTTCCGTACTACCTATATCGTTCGCGTTCTCGTTTCAGACGATTCCTCTGTTTTCATTCTGCAGCGTCATTAAATGTCATTCAGTGGCTCCGCGGAAAGACTGCTGCAACAGGAATGCAATTACTAGACTGCGGAACTTCATGCGAATCCACGTTTGTAAGGACTAACCGATGGTACCGGAAATTAGATAACCGCTAACTGCCTCTACGAAAATTTCTGCTGGATAAAGAATATTATCAATTTTACCCTTTGTTCGAACTTTTATTGGACTCTCTCCACTGATGCAACATCCGCGATCTACCAATTGATGAATCGATTACATCCTGATCTTCCGAGTTCTGAAAATGAATGCAAGAAAGTAAAGATTCCGATCAACAGCAAAAACAGACCGACATTCGAAATTGTCCGAAGAACGGAGCATTTTTCAATTCCCGGATCTAAACAGCATTCGCGTCGTTTTATTTCTCCTCGAGTTACCCGGCACTAAAACACCGGGAAAACAGAACGAGAAGAAGCTGGCTGGGCACTTCCGATCTCCTTGGTTCTGTTTTTCGTTTCGATCGAATCAATTTAAACGTCCCGGTCTCGCGCGCGATATCCTCGAAAAAAACAACTGCTCCTCGACCGGTGAGTCTGTTAGCTCTATAAGCGGATCGAACGAACATTAACGAGCTTCTGTTTACCCATCCTCTTTCCTCTGCTTATACATTTTCTCTCCTCCCCGGGCGGCACGTCCAACGACAAACTGATAGAAAAATTGTTCGAGGCACTCGGAGAAGCGAACCTTTGCCACGATCTAAACGCTGGTAAACGGATCTGTGATGGCAGAGTGCCCCGCTGATGTTTTAGGGGAGAGCTTTCCTTGTCTTCTTCGAAGGGACCGTGTTTACTTATTCGTGTCCCTTTGTATTCGGGGATGCAAAGATGTTCTATGGCGCTACGCTAATGGCCTCTGATCCGATCAGGAATACATTAATATCGCACTCGGCCAGTTTATAGGATCTTAGCTTTGAAAATGCGGAGGTGAATTGTGTCAATTTCTCTTTGAGAAGGAGCTAATCTAATTTTTAGCAAGAACCCTGAACCGTCTGAAAAATATTATTTCTGGCGACAACTTTTCATTCGAGATGCAATATAAAATGATAACAAAACTTCACTTTCGACAACTCTTCATAGTGATTCTTTAACACTAAACCTACCACGGTCAAATGACCGGTGTTATATTTTCCAATTTTTGGAATTATAAAAATCCATTTACGGAAAATAATGGAATTTGTCCAAGTATCTATTAATCTATTATATTGAAAATTACAGACAATCTCAATAAATTTAGTGTTACCATTTTTATATGGCAATATTTACTGTGTGTGTAAGTATGTATACGCGCGAAACAAACAAAGGAAGAATGTGAGAGGAGTGGGGACGTAGTCGAACTATGGCTGTCGTCAGTCCTGAGAGAATCCATGTTGGGAGCGCATGTGAGATTAATATTCCATCATTCTTACAAATATATTTATCGTTTTTAGTAATATAGAACGAGTGTCCATTTTATTATCCATTAACCAACATTTACTAGATACTTTTAATGCTTGGTACGTTTAATGTTAATTTCGCTGGTTAGTGTATTTAGTTACTAATTATTTTCGTCGAATCATCCATCGAAACTATTCCGCGAAGCATGTGGCACAATCGATTTCACAGTACGTTAACAGCATAGAACAAACTCCGTCGGACCTTATCTTCCCCATGGATCCGATTTAAACCCGGAATCTCCGAGTTTACTACCAGGAAGGGCCTCGGTGCTCGCATTTTTACGATTCCAACCGAAAATCGATTCGATACCGAGCCAGTCTTTTCTCAATTTCTATCGCGTCGGTGATTTAAGTCGCGCGCCGTGCGTCCCGTAGGTGATCTTGGTCTGCTTGCCGGAACAGATAGCGAACAGCGCGATCCCTTCCGCCATAATTGATTCATCGTGATTCGGACTCTGTCGTCCGAATATAAATTCGACCGGTTCCACGCGCAGTCAGCAATTAATTTGCCCCGAGCCACTCGGATTCCCCGGTATTCCCAGCCCGGTCGAATACGTAGAATTACGCGTACAAAACCCGGCTGTGCTGTTGTGGGGAAAAAACGAGTGAAAAGTAGCAGAGCTCTCTTAACACTAGAAAGCCTGAAACTTAGTACATATATACCTATGTATATTGCCCAAAAGCAGTCAAAATGACTGCATTGTGAAAGAATAACTAATGTGTAAAGAAATTTGTTTAAAATTAATTTTTAATATTTTTTATATTATTTACAGTTATATAACAAGTTATTAGTAAATATTAACAATAAAAAAAATTTACTTCACTTGGGACATCGTATTTAGTATTTTCTCGACGAAATTTACAGGATAAGATATGTGTAACAACCGAAAATCTGTGGGTTCGGGAGGAAAAGTTTACCCATTTATCATGTACTTGTATGTTATTATGTGACGGTAATCGAAAAAAAAATGAAAACTGTTATTTCAATACAGAGCCGAACTGGTCATATAAGAAATTTACTCAATTCAATAATAAGTCATTTGATTATTTAAAATTTCCAAAAGCAGTCAAAATGACTGTTTTTGGGCAATATAGGTATAACACACATATACATATATACCGGAAATGAAGGAGAGGGGAGGTAACTACAGTTATTAATAAACGCATTTATATGTTGTACAAAAAGTCACAAAATTCTAAGAAATTGTGTCATTATATACATAATTATTTTTCTAATTGAAATTAAAAAGTAAATATTTATGAACTGACGTAGCCGTTTTTCCCTTCGTCTTCAGCCCGTGTTATCTCCTCTCGAAGGGTTCTTTTAATTTTTTAGGTATATGTATATACTAATTGTGAATCGAGGGGAAAAAGTTACCTTCTCTCTACCAGCACCGGGTTAGTCACGTGACATTATGACGCAGCACGACAGCGACGAAACGCGTCACGCGCCCGGGCCATGGCGAAAGCGTGGGGGAACAGCGTCGTAGAAGGCACGGTGGGGAGGCAAGTCTTAATCTGGCGACTCTGGTGTAAATGTTTATATTTACATGTTTTTCGTGACCGTGGAAAGCACCGATTACTGTTGTTGTTGTGTTGGTGATGTCGTAAAATCGTCAGTGAAGGCGGGAGGTTGTCGAGCGTCGGTCGCAGGATTCCTTTGACGAGCAGAGGCATTTTATCGTTTTATTGGTTTACAACAGGGATGCACAAACCGGGGCCCGCCTCGCAGTTTTTATAATTATTTATTTACTTTTTATTATCTTCCATTGTAACAATATATGATAACTATAAACAAAATAAATAATACATGATAAATAACTTTCACCATGTGTTTTTGTTGGCGGCCCTCCGATAAGCATAGTGAATTTATAATCTATGTGGCTCTTGATCTTCACAAGTCTGTGCATCCCTGGTTTACCAGGTCTACCATTTCGTTCGGCTTAGGTGTTTTAGTTGCTTTAGACAAAAGGTTTCGAGTTGGCTATTTGGTTGTATTTAAGAGATGAATAAAAGAAAGAGAACATTCTTTCTGTGACGTAACAATTTACTAGTTTATATAACTGTCGAGACTGGTTGATCTACTCGATTGTTTCGGTCTTTTCACCGTCGAAACGGGAGGATGTAGGTTTATCGGTGAAAATAACGTGCGAGACGATTTATGCTTACGCACGTGAAAAATTGTGAGAGGATACCGTCGTGATGGATTTTTCGGCAGAGAATGGGAAAAGGAGGAACGGGAGAAGAAAACGAAAGCAATTAGGGCCGCGCGAAAAATGTTCCGGATACGGTGGAACGATTTACGGTGAGCTCGTGCCTGCAACAATTTATCACGACGACGGACTCGAGATAATCTCCAATGAACCTGTTACGCTACAAATTAAATTAAAAATGATTAAAGTCCTCTTCGGCGACTCCGTTAACAAGTGTGTGCGTGCCTCGAACCTCGTCCTCCGCTCTCGTTCAAACGAGAATAATTCCTCGAGATAAATCATATTTCACGATGTTTACGGCGAGAGATGAACGACGGCTAACGACTCGCAGTGGCCCGTATTAATTCATCACGGCGATGAATTCGATATAGAACTTGAAATTAACCCGTTCCCTTGCGAGTCTCGATCAATAATAATCTCTTAAGTTAGGTCGTTGAGTCGTCATTATAGCATCCGCAGACCTATCAATTTGCGTAATGGCATTTCAATTGCTATATTAAAAGAACGAAGCTCGCGGAACGTTAAAAAATACGCGGAAATATTCCATTGACATATAATTTTTCTGTTTTCCATGGAAATATAATTAAATGCTCCTCCTCGTTCAAATGGAATTACGCCCGAGGTGGAAAATGTTGATTCACGAGTCCTCGTTTTTACATGCAGCCGGTAAATTACAATAATGAAGGAAGATCGGGAAGAGTGGTGAATTCAAAGAACGAGTTAATTCGTCATCGCTCGGTTAACAGGTGGTTCATAATGTAAAGGTATCTCCATTTTTCATTACTGCATTGTCCATTTTCATTCATTTATTCCGGAGCAGAAGAAACAACCGACCGGCGAAAGTGAAAATATAATTCTGTATATTTCTACATTTGTAATGAACACGCCTCTGTTAAAAACCGGCGTAATAAACGGTTTTATACAAACCGGCCGAGTCTTTGCTACATTGGGAATGCAATACGGTTGTCGATGATGTAAATGAGCAGCCATTTAAATCTGCCTTTTAACTCGTTAAACGTTGACTAGATGAATAAATTTGTTCAAACGGACGACCAAAAAAGACTACCATCGACATCCGCAACAAAACGTCGCGCATTTTTGGATCTTTCTGAAAAAAATTGAAAAACGAGCAGAGCGAATGGATGAATCGTGGAACACACACGAGTGAAGCAGAGTGGGGGTAACGTGAGTTCCAGCAGCACAGCAATTCCAGCGCTGCCCATAGCGATTCAGGAACCGTTCCTCGGAGCGATTCTGCTCGCGAAGGTCAGTGACGCGACGCACTCTCCGAAATAATCCCGCGGCTCTCATTACGAGCGTCGTTAATCTCCGCCGCGAGGAACGCGAAACGAGCCAATTAATCTTGTCGGCAAGAGGAGGCGAACGCGCTCGTAAGTAGCGGCCCGACGCGGATGAATAATTAAATCTGTCCCCGGGCCCGATGACTGGGTCGCGGTGTTTTCGCCGTGGAATTCTCCTGGATCGACGGCTCCTCCTGGCGCGAGAGGGATGAGGATGCTGAGAGAAGGGGACGTTTTCTTGCTGCGATCATCGGGCGCAGTGTACCGTCACAGGAAATGCCGAGAGAACGGTCGGGTAGTTGCTCGTAAGCGTAAAAAGCTCAACCGAATTTTCGACGTCCTCGACAATCCATGAAATTTTCCAGAGTCCGACACCATAAGTTTCTCTCTGTCTCGCGACGATCACTTTTATTTTCTTCTAAAAAGCTGCATTTCTGACTAGCTCGTCACGAATTTGTATGTTCCCATCGGTAGTTAACACCGGCAATACCTAACTACCTTACCGTGTTAAAATCACGGTCATAAATTGGAAATATTTCAAGCGAAACACAGAAACTCAATTTCTCTAAAAACACAATAATTTCAATCATTTTTAAGCGAGAGACGAAGAAGTCGCCCAGGAACGTACGTTAAAATATGTGAATCCGTTTCAGCATTTAGCCGCGCAACGCATAGAGACGTTTATGCGGTAAAAATATTAAAAAAGCTTGGTGAAAGATATTCATAGTCTCTCGTTCGACTAAAAGAATCATACGAAAATCAGCTAGGAAAGCCCGAAAAACCATTCCGTTCGTAATGAATAACGTATAATTTTAAGTGATATGGTCGGGGGTCCCGTTTCCAGTTGCGGGGGCGGGTTGAGCTTGATCCTCTTGCTCGCAGTTTGCTCGCGACCGTCGAATAAAAAGCGACGACAATAAAGGCATTATTAATGGCCGCAATAACGGCAATTACGGGGATGAATATTGAGGTCGCCGCGAAAGTTCTGTCCCGCCGCGCCGCGCCGCGCCGGTTCGCCGTCGAGATGGATCGGACCATCTTTCCCTCTGAAAGCCCTCTTTCATCGGGATCGTCGAAGTTAAAGCGTAGATTTTCTAGCGTTATTTACCCGGCGTCCCCTTTTTATCAGCCCCCCTCCCCGCGATATCGTTTCGAGGTGTATTATGCGAAAGCGAAATACGGCCGCGTTCATAAGCTTTCGAGCATACTTCGAGCCTTTAAGGAACTCCTCGCTTTCCCGGGAAACGTTTGCCCACGATTGCGACTTCCGTTCCGCGATGCGCAACGGGGATAACAATAACAACGAAGGTAGCAGTAATATTTCTTTGTGACGCATTCTCTTGGTAATCCGATGGTGCGTTTATCTTGAGTAGTCTTTGCGCCGGTGGGGCGGTGCTTCCCGTGCAATACTTTCGCAAACGTTGGCGTTTTCCTGCTGGACTGTGCTTGGAGGATTATTTGTAAACATAAACGTGTCTCGCACTTTGGGTTAAATGAGTGTGGAAGAGGTTTATATAGCATATACATTACAAATTATACAATATATCTGCATACCAATAACTAACTTAGAATTAGTGTACATTAATTTTGCTAGGTTACAACTAACTCATCGAAATTCAATTTTAATTCACCCTTAACTCAATGAAATCAAAAATAATTTTCAGGCCTTTTGTTGGGATGACGAGGTTGGGAGATTAAACAAAACTTGTTATTTAACTAATTTATTTAAACTCCACCGCACATGGAAAAACTGTAATCAGTTTGTGAATAGCATATAACACAATATTTTACTTTATTCCGTAAAACACAATTAAAAAGAATGTTGAGTTGTTGTGAGCTGTGACTTGCTCACAGGGCTACCTTAGACAGACTGAAGACCTTGTCTTCCTTCTTGGGCCCTTTAGCCCGGAAAAATGGCGACGCTGGAAAAGCCTTAAACTGCAGGTCAAAAAGACCTTTCCTCCTCCGAATGTCCCGTGCATTACGGTGTATACTCCAACACCTTTAATATTTGGGCCGCATAGGAAGGAATGGATAGAAATCGGGAGACGGTACTTGTATCGGAAAAGCTCTGATAGAAGCGTGTCACGCTCAACTTCACAGATTGGGCATTGCCAAATGACATGATTTAGATCTTGCGATTCACCACCACACTGTCTAAAATAAAATTAACTTTGGCTAACGAAGCGTTTAAATTGTAATGATTAGAGCCGTACCTATTAACAAAAGTTACAAAGTTTCTAAGAAGCCCACGGTAAACCATGGCTCACCATCATCCTTATGAAAAAATCGGATGTACTCGAAGGGCAGTTAATAGTAATTATTTACACAAGAAACGTTGCATAAAAATAGTGTAAAATTCGCGTTCGACCCTTCATTAGCCAATACGGGGATATATCCGAGCATAGAGACGTCAACAAACGATATCGATAAAATCCCGTGAACAAGAGCAAGTAGAACGAATCGGAAAGCGATGATTCTACATCCGTCAAAATCAAAGAGCTCGCGCGTCCCGCAGAGTATTACGAGATCGGCAAAAAATTCCGGAGAGATTCGAAAGCATTCCTCGACGTCGACGGGGAAGCATCGAGCGGCGCGGCGCGGCGTATCGAATAACGTTCAAGCATTCAACAAGGCGCGATACCTATGTACGAAGAGGCCGCTCGCGCTCTACGAAACGGATCCGAAAATGTTCTCGGGCGTTCTCTCTCGCGAGCTCCGCTTTTGTTCTGGATCCGGACGAAATGGCTTTACCGTGGAGGGTGGGTGCGGGAGGGAAAAGGAGGAAGGAACACAGCGTGAGAAACAAAAGAGCCAGCGGAAAAAAGGAGAAGGGGGTGGGGGGTGGGGGTATAGAAAAAAGAAGAGTCACGAAAACTCCGTCGGGGCTCGTACGTAATTAAAAGTCCCCCGCGAACGCGTCGAAAAAGCTTCGAGCGTGTTGCTGTTTGATTCCGGGCGCTCACAAAGCACTCGAAAATGCTCCTTATACGGTGGCAGCGCGCGAGCGAGCGAGCGAGCGAGCGTGCCCGTTTGCGAGACAGAGAAACACGCGGGAGGAGAAACGTGACCTCCATAAAAGGGAGTTTTATGCGAGCGGTTCGCATTTGTTCGGAGTTTAAAGCCGTTTCTGCAGGTGCTCCCATGCCGGTAAATTGCATGTAAACCCTTCCAGGCCAATTGCGCGACGATGGAAACGAGAATGCCGACGCTGTCGAATTCCGTCACGGCTCTCCCTGATATACCATTCCTTTTCGGCTGCCCACTGGATCCGTACGATTTTTATCGGTCCCACTTCTAGATGCGTTACGATCACGTTCTGCACTCATTGAAAAATTATCATCGACGCTCGATCGCCGAAATTTCCCACTTTTTCTCTCTCTCTCTCTCTCTCTTTCTGTCCAACTGATACCGCCGAACGTGCAGTCTCCCAACAGCATCGATTTTCTATTTACATTAGCGACAGGGTCATCTTTATCGAAAAATCATGCTGCTTCAACTTTGACATTATCGATTGAAAATGTTTTCAGCTTGATATTTACTGGAATTATTTATTCTGTCACACTCTCGAAGTTATGCGTACAATATTCGTAACAATACAGTCGATAAAATGCCTCGTGTCCCGTTTATTTATTTTAGATGTGATGGTAGATTACACACGTTTGAAACATTAAACAATACTGCGCGCAATATTTAAACAATATAATCAATGTTTCCAGTATTCTATTTGTTAGAAAAACATTCTCCGTTTTTCGAATTTAATATTTCACCGACGCGTCGCTTCGTATATGATTCATGACATAATATTTTATATTAAACTTCCATTAATATTTTCGAAAACTCTGGCCGGTAGATATGTATATATTCTGCCAGTTGCGAAAAGGTTAAATAAAAATACGCTAAATTAATCAAATCGTAAAAAGTGGAATTGAAGAATTTCAAGATCGTGCGTTTGTTATTTACTTCGCGCGCTGTTTTTAACGAATACATTCGATCCCTCGCGCCTATACCGTGTCCAACAGATCGAATAAGAATAACTGACGTTTATATGAATTATAGAAGAACGTTTCACACTTCGCGTTCCACCAGAATCTGATTGCCGATAATTTAATGAAACGCGATCCTCAACCAAAGTACACCGAAGTGGAAGCTGAAATTAAGTGAAACACTTCCGACCAGGTTTTCGCGTAGGAAATCAAATTATCGAGATTAAATTATTCGTTTGAACTAAGAGCCGCGTTACACTTTAATACTTCCGGAACATTCTCGGCTTCGGCCAACTGTCGCACGGCGTTTTTAGATAGACATGATTAAGATTCAAACAGAAGTTACATAAAAAATTGATTTTCTACTCCTAATCATTTTAACAAGTTATCAATATCTCTATGATAGTCTTAAATTCTTTAATGTCTTCACTGTTTTAAGTTTCGGCTACTAAATTTTGTTATAAATGCATCAAATCGGCAGTCTATTAATCAGCGTCGTCGTCACCGAAATTTAACCGTGCACAATCGTTTATCCGCGTTGAATCGACGTGTTCGATCGATGCTGGTTCCATAGTCTGCAGTTTTCTTCCCCTTTTCTCCATCCTCGGTCCTTCCATAATATTTTCGAGCAACGATATCACCGCCCACGCAGCGAGGAAAACTGATTTTCCCCGGGCCGGGTCGGGTCGGGCCGGCTGGTGTGTTTGTCCACGGGAGCGTGGCGTCGAATGTATCGTTTTTCTCACGACCAGCGTCCAACAAAATAATCCATTTAACGGATTCCTGTTTCCAGGTTGCTGCCCACGCATCGATTCCCATGATATCGCCGACCGATAGAGCTTCCTACGCGCGTACGCGTAAATTAGTTGGGGCTCGATTAGCCACGATCGACTGGTTCTGAAACCGAGTCGACATTTAACGTCCGTGACATATGCGGAGAATTATCGGCGAAGATATTTCACCGATAGCATCTATGCCCGCGGCTCTGCGCGGGAGGATTCATTGATTCTCGCAAGTCCCTCTGGCATTCCTATAAATAAAAAAAAAGAATTGCGCGTTCCCGTAATTTTTCCGAAATTCGTGTACAGTCAAATTCTCGTGCAATTGTTATTCGTATCGCCGAAGACTGTCGTCATTCATTAACTTTAAACGCGAAACGACCATCTTAATTAACACGACGACAGTTATCGTCCATTCTGCAATGACGCACGGCGAAGTATATTTTTGAGAAAATGCCAAGCGATAAAGCGAGAATAATCTGACGTTAGCGTAATTTTAAAGCGGAAAGGTCATTGAGTTTACATATTTTTAAAATTTCGAGGCAATCGATCTGAAAAGTACGGTTCCGAAGATAACGCGTTTAAAGTTGTTCGTGTAGTTTCAGCATGTACGTACGTTGCAACTTTGTCGTATTGCCAGATTTTTAAAAATCTGCTTCAGGGAAAAACGCATTGAAGTTTTTCGACCTGTCCGAACGAGGTCGGTCTAATTCGAGTTTCGAAGTTCCATCGTAGGCGGGGTCGGTGTTGGAAGTTGAAGACGGTTAAAGTTCTTGCGCATCAGAGAGTATCACTCCGGGAAGCTCGGTCGCGTTCATAAGACATTTCTGTTCGTCAAATTCCATTTCCCATGATTCGATTGGTCCCTTCCTCGACCGGCGAACTTCCCAGTGGTTTGCTCGCTCTGATCACCGGCTTTTTTCCCGTGTTTGGCTTCCCTGACCTTATTCCAGCTTGCCGGTTGAACAGACCGGCGCGGCGCGCGCGATATCTATCTATCTGCTCGCTTGCACCTCGTTTTTACCGCCCCCGGGAAAATTGTTTACAACTGGCCGGATTATGAAATATTACCGTTGTCGTGGAGCTAGGAAAGTCGTTGCGAAAGCCCATTACGAAACACTGCCGGCTTGGGTTTAATGGACAACGAGTGATCTTGAATAATGATTGCGATACCCCGGTCTGTCCGCTTTCCAGAGCCGAGGTTCGACCATCGATCGAAGATGTTCGACTCGTTTCCCCCGCAACACGGTCTATCTCGCCAGCAAATTTTTTTTCCTCAAACTGGACAAAAACGTTGTTTCCTTGTTCGCAGATTCATTTTTTATTCCAGTCGATCGATTCTCAACCGTCGGTGCGGTGTCTCGAAAGCGCCTTCGGCCGTAGGATTGACAAGTTAACTAGTCGTCGATGGTGAGCGATCGCTCTCGCTTAGAACACGACGAAACTCATTTGTCTTAACCTTTCATGAGCCGGTCTGGCATTTTTATCTTCGTCGCCTAGTGGTCTGCTCGCACAATCAAAATGCGCGTTACGTTCGTCCGGTTGTCGCTGTTTCGGTTCATTACTCGCGAACCAAGTCATACTTAGCGGTGTTTTACACGGTTGTTAGTACGTAATAATTCTCCGACACAGACCATGCTCCGAGCACTTTCACCGCTCGTATTTGAAACCACAATGGACTCGGAAGTCGAGCAAAAGTACCGGCGGATTTTCAAATCCGATTCGAAACTTTCTTCGACAACCATCGAGGCAATACCGTGCAAGCTGATCTCTTTTCAAGTTTGTAAGTCTCTCTCAAGGTTTGTTGCATTATGGAACCGCTACTGTACATTAGGTTCTACTTTCTACAGTTTCGATTTTGAAACTCCAATTCAGAACTTTCTTCGACAACTATCCAGCCACTATTGTATTAGCCGATTTCTTTTCGCGAGTTCTCCTCGATGTTTGTCGCGTTATGGAAACGCTACTTGTAAATTAGGTTTAGGTTAGGTGGGCCAGTTCGACGCGCTAGCTGTTCATGGGCTGAAAAATCAAAAGTCCTCATATCGATTTTTAACGAATGTATAAGTCCATTACATTCGAAAACGATAATATAATTGAAAGTATTAAAAACTCTCGTCACAATAAGCGTTCAAAGATCAAACATTTTCAGACACCGTTTTGCACCGAAAAAATTCCTTTTCCTCGTAACGCTGTCCTGGAAAACCTAGTGAACATTATGAGCCCATTTTTTTATGGATAGTATATGCGTCTATATTTACGACACACTTGGAATTAAAAATTTTTGTTCATAACTTTAAAAAAAAAAATACTCTGTGAACTGAAGAGATCCGTCCAAGTTTTTCACCTTTGACAGGGGGTAAGTTGAAAAGTGCTCAAAAGTGTAAGCTCTAACAAAGTGGAACATTTTCAGCAACATCTCCTCTAAAAGATCCTGCAAAATTCACGTACCACCTCAAACCACTTTGGAAATTATGATAGCTTAAAGCGTCGCGTGACACTCAATTCCGTAGCGAGTCGCGCCACACGAGGCGCATTGATGACCACTCAGCGGATCTTAAGGATGGAAAGACCTAATCCAGACCTTTTTTTATGAATTTTTTTACATTATACAACCATTGATAAACAATCGAACTTCTTGCTAGCTCAGTCGAGTCATTTATATTTGAGAGAGCATAGCATCAGCATCGCAGCATAGCATCGCAGCAATTTTCCCATATTGGAAACCTGTATTTTATCTTGGCTAAATAGAATTATTGTATAGATTTTTGTTTATTAATAGGTAAATACAGGGTTTTTCTGGGTTGAAGGTCATTTGTAGGTCATATTGTGTTACATGGATGAATTCGTTATTTTGTCAGCTACAACATTACGTTAACGAAGATATATCATTCCATTTAAAAAAACATCGATGACCTTGAAATCTCATAAAAAAATTACCTTGAAAATTTTTTCCCTTACATCGTTACATGTGGCCCTTCAAACAGTGTAACTTTGTCCTAAGAAATTTTTTGTACAACGAAAAGTAACGGAGATATGTAGGTGTTCTGTTTCTTCGGACTCACCCTGTATAATTATAAGCCGCAAATCCGTATGATTAATTGATTATAGTCGGTAACTGTCTAAAATATAATACTTATTTTTGTTAAAATATTTGTAATTTTTAAATAAAACAGTAATAACACGTTTTTGTTATTCCATTAATTGTAATAAAATTCCTCGATTCAAAAATTATGGATTACTCTTGTTTCAATTATTATTCATTATTCACACGATTTTTCAGAAATTTCCGGTGATGTGACAAAAAAATCTTTCCTACAAAAAGTAATCGGTAGTCGGTCTTCTACAAATTTCAATATAAAAAATTAGAAAAAAATTTTTTTTTTAATAAAAAATTGAGGTCACCTTGATTATTTATTTATCACTATATATTTTTTGTTTAATAACATTATAGCTGACGCCAAGACGAATCCAACGACCTTACTTACTGTGGTCTTTAAGTTTTGGAATAACGCTAAGATAGGCGTGAACAGCTTATATCGTTATTCTGGCCCACTGTGCGCCGCGCTGCTATGAACAACTTCGAGGAACGATTAAAAACTAAACTGGCGAATTTCCCCACTGCGTGATAAACTTTGGCGAATAACCGGTCCGCGAAGGATCCGAGGAAAACACGAGAAGAATTATGATCGAAGATCGTATCGCCAAGAAATATAATCTCATACAAACTACGAGTGACACGAATGCGCAAGATCGATGGGCATAAATCTCGCGAGTTTGCCGTTGTTCAGACGAGATTCTCCAACGGCGCTTTTTCCTTCGTACTTCCTTAAGCTTTCAAGAATCGAGATTTATCAAATTAAATGCCCAAGAGAATCCGTTCTTCATTTTTCGCCGCATTCTCTACCCGCGCTTCCGCTTCTTCTAGCCGCCGCGCCGCTATAGGTCAAACTCTATTATGGCTTTGCTGCAAGCGGTTTCCAATCGATCCTTACCCCGTCGGCCTTTGTTACCGCCACGTGTACCTAGCAAGGTAACCCATTATTAACTTACTGCTTTCAAACTTTGACGGTGATACTAAATGCGAGTACATTTTCGCTCTATTTTTTATCATTTCGAGACCGCGCCGACGCGCGTCTCTACCGGAAGCTATAGAAACAGATGTCGATTCGTGTTTCATGTCGAAAATTGCTTTTCATTTCAAATTTAGCTCTACAAAAAGCAATTGTAAATGTAGGTGGGCCCAGCGAGAGATCGTCGAACAAAAACGTACCGGCATTGTACCGGGCGAATCCGATAATTCATTTAACGATAAATTACGAATCGCGAACTACTCGTTCACCCGTGTGATGATCCCCGCGGTACTACATTTCTGCTACAAACGACATATCCAAGAATGACACACACACACACACAGTGTGTCGCTAACTGGGTGAAAATTGCAGCGAAGATCGGTGACCCGTAACGTTTCCGGTACCAATTACATTTCGCTGGAATTCAATCGGATCCGGGTGAAAACACCTCGAACGCGTCTAGTGTGCAGATGGAATTCCCTGATACAAGATCAGCGTTAGCCCAATCGAGCCCGATTGGCAGTCCGGCAATCAAAGTACATACATATGTATGTAGTTCGAGCGGTGCGGCGTGTCATTGTCAAAGGAGATACTAAAGAAGCTTTGGATCTTTGATCATGCTAACAACGCTTTTTTTCAAACCTCTGCCCGGCCCCCGTCGCGAGCAATAAAACTAATGCGGGCGGGGGGACTAGCGTGCACCAGCAGCGTGTATGTGTGTACCGATGTAGAAAGGGCTGAACCCTGTTCGAGGGGAAAGAGGAAAGGAACGGGACGTTGAGCGACAAAGAAGGGTGGCGGTGAGAGGGTGCGAGAGGAAGAGGGTGGAGAAGATAGAGGGACGAGCACGACTGACCCACTCCACCTTGGCATCCACTCTCATCCGTTCTCGCAACAAACGCATCCGTACCTCAAACAAGCGGCCACCATGGCCGACGACGACACCCTCTCCGCCACTTCACGGTCGTTCGCACCGCACTCTCTGTCTCTCGCACCTTCCATCGACTGACGACGACCCAACCATCCCCCTTTTCTGTCGCCTAACCACCACCCTCGGGCCCGGTTCGATCCCACGCTTTTATGGAACCGCCGACAACCCTCGTCGGCGAAATGTTAATCCTCGAACTGTCTTCGTGCCCGGGAAGAAGAGCGTAGTCGATGGTTCCCGGGGATTTGCGATTTTTATCAAGGGCTCGACGAGGCGCGGCGCGGCGCGTGTTCGCCGCCAGATACCCGCCGCGAAATTCCCGCAAGACTCGTTCCTCTTTTTCGACAAAATGCAGATCGGCCGGATTTATAACTCTTTGCTTCGGCGACCTAGCGGTGATCCTTTGTTTGCCATACACGAGGGACGGGATCGAGACAGATGATACCGAATCGAATGTATAAAATCTTCGACCTAGAGATCAATCTAATCGAAATTTGTAACCAATCGAGCAACTCTATGCAGTCATTAAGGGGCTGTGCGCACCCAACTACCACCACCACCCTTACCACTCACACATCGATAGATCCGCATATACGTATACGAAATGCAAGGGTTTACGGCAAAAGAAACTGACGCCTCAATATTGCAATTAGAAGTTCAGACCCGGTCGATTATGTTTCCTAAGAGTCCTGGCCAGGGTGGTTCAGAGCCCAAATTTCATATTTTTACGTTGTTGAAGAGTAATTTGCAATAATCGGCAGAATACTTTTTGTCACAAGTCAGCGCTGCCGATTATTGCAAATTACTCTTTAACAACGTAAAAATATGAAATTTGGGCTCTGAACCACCCTGGCCAGGACTCTTAGGAAACATAATCGACCGGGTCTAAACTTCTAATTGCAATATTAAGGCGTCAGTTTCTTTTGCCGTAAACCCTTGCATTTCGTATACGTATATGCGGATCTATCGATGTGTGAGTGGTAAGGGTGGTGGTGGTAGTTGGGTGCGCACAGCCCCTTAATCCCTGGATAGAGCAGAGTGAGCCCGTTTCTACGAAATCAAAATTTCTTACGTGATTTGCAACAAACTGGAGTGAAGTAGATTTTCTTCCCTATTTCGTTTAGCAGATTGAAAATAATATAATAGTATGTCGAATTTTTCTAATATTTTTGCTATTTCTTAAATTACACCTGCTCATTTTTGTCGTAAATGCATAAAATCTGCAGTCTAGTGATGACATAACAAATGTTTTTATTGCAATGTAAATGATAGGTATATTTTTCTTTCAAAGTCATTTTTTCCGGAGTGTTTACTTTATATTTCAAAGATCAAGATCATTGGAAGGTTATGTTATTATACATATCTGAATGTATGTTTCGCTCAGCTATACGATGCAATAGAAAACAAATGCAGTTATGTATAAAAAAATTACCTTGGGGGAAAAAATAACATTTGCAAAACATTTACTCCGACTACTTCGCTGAAACACGAGCAGTAGCAAATCACCGAGGGAACCCACACACTATATGGAGATCGAAATTCAAATTTCCTTGAAAATACAGGTCCATTAGATCCATCCTGTTCCGCTCTGACGCGAGAAAAGCGCCATCATCGATTATCAGCTTTGGATTTAAAAAGCCGCGGCGGCGGCGGTCGAGAAAATGAAAAAAGAAATTTCCTTCTGCCCGTTTTCCCGAACGATCGAGTCGACGACGACGGTATCGGAGGAGAATACGAGAACGGGGACGTAAAGGAAATGTATTTCGGTTCGAACTGGCGGTGGCGGCGGCTGTTCATTGGATTCGGGGCATGCAGCCTGGGCAAAAAGTTTACCCGAAGACGTATGTTCGTCGCGCGACTAGGCGTCTACCGGCTCTCCCTCCCTGGGTTGAACCAGTTCCACAGCATCCATTTAAGCCGCGGCTTAACCCGGCTTAAAGCGTTGCCTGGCCCCGTCTCATACTTCCGCGACGTTCCGTTGCCTGACCGTTGCACCGCGGCTTTTAATCGAGCCCTACCGGATTATCTCGACTCGCGATCCTCGGATCAGCCTCCAAAGCACTCGACATTTATATTCCGCGTTCGAACGATACGCCCCTTCTTTCCTGATCCTTGAAACACCAGCGATCCTGCAGGAGCACTGTGCTTGCGACTCCGTCGGTTCTCCGAACTTGTTACGTTCCTCCAGTTCTCGAGGAATTCCGGTTATCAAAAATTTTAGGAATACAGTAAACGCATGATTCTTGTCCAACAGCTGTGTTTTTCATGGACAAGAATCGTGCCCAGAAGTGCTTTTTGATTTATGACTGCGTCTAGATATCGCGCCGACCGCGCCGAGCGAGACTTCAATAGAGAGCCGAACATAGAGAAGGACAGAATGAAATACGCGTGACTGTCCGCGTCTCTTTCTTTCCGATGCGCTGTCTTTCCTTGAGACCGAAACTTTCACCGTCGATTAAACCACTAAATACAATTGAAACTATATCGTGTTTGGTGTCATTGTAATCAGAAAAATGCCAGAAATAAGGTAGTGAAAGTCCCATAAACAAATAATGAAAATTAAAAGATTTGTAAAATCGATTCCCCGAGTCAATGTAGTGGTTCACACCGATATACCAGAGCCGACATCAATCGTCGCCGCCCTGTGTAGCGACTCGGCGTTGACAGGCAGTGGAGTGGGTAGGCACTGGACAGGAATCGTGCCCACGCTCCGGACAAGAATCAAGCGTTTACTGTATTCAACTGTGGAATTTCCAGACTGGAAGAACCGACCAGTTCGACTAATAGAGCCCGGTAATAACAATTTACTGTAGCCTGATAAAAGCGGTTGACGAAGCCATAATAGCTTTAAAAAGTTCCGCGAACCAGCTCCCTTTCGAGCAAGATGAACTAGAATAATTATCCACGCGACGAACACCACCGACGACTCGGTGAAATTAAACGCGCATAAAAAGTTGCGCACTATTTACACCCAAATTCGAACTAACGGGCGAGAAGCACTGCTTGTTTAAACGAGAACCGAGCACGATTCGAGACAGCGTTTGCATACACATATTTACTGCCTCCCGTTGAAATGGAAAACAAGAGAACGTCTGCGGCGAAAGTTTCATTAGCTTAGTTGCAAAACGTGCGCGCTCACGGTATGCCAACGGTGGTGTATTTGTGGAACATCGAAATTACACGACTGGGTAGAAGGTGCGAGCATCTTTTGTGTACTTTTAGCTTTACCGTTTGTTTTCTTTAATGTCTTTCGCGACGATATAAGGAACTTTTGAAACACCTTTTCTTCGTTTAGCGGTAGCGCGTCGAGGAAAATTGGAAATGTCTTCGGGCAATATTTGATGACCGGGACTTGCTCAACGCGAACATTCCTGGATCGTAACCGACGTTTTCAGGATTTTTCGTATTACCGGCAAGATCCTGGGATCGTCTTTGGCTACGAGCATTGGAACCGCCCGAGGTTTCCAGGGAGCCACACGCGCGCCGAAGATTTGGTTAGCAGGAAGATTTCCTGTTTAACTTACTCGACATAATATTTGGCTTCCCAGACTTCCCGGTTCCAAAGATTTTGAACTTCCCACGAAGTTTCGGCACTCGCGATATCCACCAAGTTCCTGGAACTCTGGGAATTCAGTCTCCTCCCCCAAGCATTTCGCTGTTTTTGGGGTCACGATTAACAAATTTGATGATCTCCGAACTAATTTCGAACAGCCGAGTTTATTGTCGCGCCAAATTGTGAACAATGCTAACATCATACGTATACTTCATGAAAGTAATTTATTAGAAATCAAATTTGTTGAAAGTGTATTTACGATGAACGACCAAAAGGGAACTAGAAAAATATTAATTACCGAAGCGCTAGAATGATTAAATAACTTGGGTCTTGAATATAAATAAAACTTTCAAAGTTTTTTCATTTATTTTCCTGCAGAAGTCGTACAGAAATCGAGAAGACATCGGATAGGTTGAGACTTCGCGCCGATTCATAAATTAAAAATAAATCTTACATAACTTCAATTTCACAATTTCGGTATAATCATCTTAATTGGGTATTCGAACGATGATACCCTGCGCGTCATACCGTAGATGGCGAAGTTAGGTCGAAACACTTGCAGATCGAGTTATAATGGAATCTCCTATCTTTCGATATTCTAGGACGAAGAATGAATAGGTATATTGCATGGCTGATGGATTTCCAGAGACCCTTCATCGAATTCAACAAGCGAGAATTCCCGGGTGGTCTGATTTCTCCGGAGACCAGCCGAGAAAAGAGGAGATCAGATTGACCGAGGAGATCGTCCGAGAATTGGGAGGGTCTGATACCCTTACTTTTGAGCACTCTCCATTAATTGTCGCAGACTTGTCCAATTACCGGTCAATACCTTCTTTCGTCGAGCACGAAACCGTCCGAAGCAAACCAAATCTTTCTGGCAATAATATTAACATACTAAGCACGTTCGTTCCGATCTTAGACCCTGTTGCAAAAATCTATCGTTTTTACAAGAGTTGGGCAAAAGTTTCGTCTAAATAAAAAATAAAAAAATTTGTATTCATTATTCGATGATTCGCGTTTATTAGAGTTGGCAGTAGTTGTGGAAAGATTTATTCGAAGCCTCCGAATAAAAGATACAGATAAAAGATGAAAAAATTATTCGATGTTCGAATAAAGCCACTTCGTATGAAAAAATCATCTTCATTCGTCGGATAAATTCTCGTCGAATAAAGATACTTTTTATATTCGAATCATCGAATAATGAATAAAAATTTTTTTTATTTTTTATCCGAAATTTTTATTTAAATGCAAATTTTGCCCAACTCTGGTATTTGCTGGCAAATGTATTTTCTGGTAAATTAGAAACGTCGGATGTACAGACGCTGCAGGTACAGCATAAGCCAGAATTTCTTCCGGGACAATATTTGGTTTTATATCCTTCGTCCTCGTAGATCAGGAAACGAGAACACAGCATTTTCCAGGAGCAATTCCAGAAGGCTATCCTTAAAGGCATTACCAGTTTCCACGGTCGAATACCTCGCGATCCACGGGCGGGGGGCCCGCCCGGCCCATCGAATCAGCCCCGGTTCTCGGTCGCGGCCACTAAAACAGCAATATTTATCGCGAATCTTATCGGCGTGCCCTTTCGCATTTCGCCGTCCCGAATCCAGCCATAAAACGTGATTCCTCGCGTTTCTATCCGATCGGTTCCCCGGGTCCCTCTAATCCAGAAACACATCGGCCACTGCTTTAGCCCGGATATTTATTACCGGGAGCGTTATCGAATGGCTTGGCCATGCCCGAAACCGTGAGAATTCCAGTTAACCGTTTCACCCGGTCGTACGACACACCATGATTCCGTGGACTCTCCGTCTCTGTGTCGGTGTGTGCGCGCGCGGGTGTTGGAGGATGCATTAATTCCCGTCGTTCTTCGACTTCGAATGTCCATTATTCCCATGCTACTTTATAATCGGACAGCAATAAAAATAATTTCTGGTAAAAGTTCGGTATACATTAGACATTCTCCGGAATCCACGGTACGAATTAAAGCAAAATTTCGAGCCATCTATTCCCAACGGCGCGAATTAATGCAACCTCCTAATATACGTGCGTGCGAAAGGGGGGTGTGGAGAGCGTGAAAGGGAATGGAATAGTTCGAAACGAACGGGAGAGAAGAAGGACTGGTGGAAGAAGGACGGGGGAAAGAGGGGCTGGTTCGAGAAGGAAGGGCCTTTGACTCGCTCACGAAGGGGACCGAAGCAACCCCTTAGCTTCGGTCTACAAGGGTGCGCGATATTGATTCTCGCCTGGCGCTCGACACCGACGACGCTCGTCTCCGACGTCGTCGTCGTCGTCGTCTACCATCTACCTGTGTGCCACCATGGAGCGTGGCTGTCTACCGTGCGTCGTTTTACCACGGTGCACACGCAGACGGTGGCTCGTTGCACGTCTCAATGAGCGACGACACGATCGAGCCATCGCGACGCGGCTCAGGAACCGCCGCTGTCTCTCCTCTTCCTTATCCGCCCGTGATAACCGATAACGATCGCCGTTCGAGTGGCTGCTCGCCGCGAGGATAAGCATCTCCGGCGCCCTTCGATATCCGGACACCGACCGGCAAACCATTTGATAGGGACTCGACGTCGAGATCCCTCCCCACCATGACAACGGTGAATCACGATAACTGACGATCCACCTTCCTCCGGATTCGTATAAAGCGATGCTACGCGTTTCGAACTCTGTTAATGATCGATCCCCGTGAGTGATTTATACGGTTCGAAGTCGGTTTTACTGGCGGTCCTCGGTTTAGCGAGGCAGCGGTCTGGGGAGGCTCTGGGAACCGCTAATCCGTGGAATGCCATTTCTGGTTTGTAGATTGATTCATTACCAGAACGCATTCGATTTTCCTGCTATTGTTTCGTCCGTGCTTCGAATTAGTCAGCCGGATTCGCGTATAAACATATCGGCGCAACCGCTGTAATTCGTGATATTTCATTGGTGATCCCCGACGGTCTTCGGGAAGTTGCGTTTAATTGAGCCACGACCAGGGGATGGGTTTCTCTATCAATCTCGGCCATTTAGAGCCGTAACTGGACGTCATCGGAGTCGCTGAACAATCCCGCTTTGTTCCTCCCGGCAGGTTGCTTCGCCGCTTCTCGGGATGATCTTATCTTTCACGGTGCATCGTTGGCCCAACGAGATTAATAACGCGAGATCGCGCCGCCTCGCAGTTCAAGTCGCTCGCTCGGGAAAATAGGGGCAATAAAAGGGTAGAGGGGCGAGAGGGAACGAGAGGGAACGAGAGGGAACGAGAGGGAAAGAGAAGGATAGAGAGGTAGAGAGCGAGGGAAGCGGCTCGCAACAGACAAATACAAGACAATGAAGATTAATGTTTCGCCCCGGTTCCATGGCCGACGTGGTAGCCAACAGCACCGTGTGAACCGGGTTTTAGGTACTCCACATCGACGACGCTTGTCCGTGTTCCTGTGGTTTCGTCGGGGATTCTCGTGTTTGAACAGTCTTGCCGACATTGTCTCCGTTTTCTATAAACAATCTTCGTTACGTTACGATTCAAGCCCGACACGCATCCTCGCGACAGATTGCGACGGTACAATTTTATTCGACGCGAGATGATCTATTTCGGCGCGGAACATGACGCACCTTCGTCAGGTCTGGTTTTAGGTGTATGTAGGTACCTGGTCATTGACCGTTGGACCCGGACTCCAGACCGTTCGGTGGTTTATGTTTATGACGTGCTGTTCAGGATTCTAGCTGTGAAATTCGGTCTCTGTTGTCTATACCGGTGATCGCATTGTCACCCTGTTTTTGCCGTGTTTGTAAACACTCTGATGGATCACGGGACGCCGTTGCACGACGCCGCGCCGCTTAGCAACAATGACCGTTCTCATTGGCCGAATTCCACCACTTGAATCCTTCAAATTGCGGAAAACAAGGATCAGACGATCGATCCTGACCCAATCACGTGCGACCATACTTTCCGTTCAACGCGTATTTAAGGGCTCTTCGTGTCGGAGCGAGCCTTTTCTCCAGTGTCTTTACCCAGTTCTAAACGCGAATTCAAACGGCTCTCGTCTCCTGTTCGCACTGAGATTTCATACGATCGAACGCTACTCTAGTTCCATCTCTCCGATTCGTACGAAAGCGATTCCCGCGGCGAAGTGCAATTGTTTTTAAATAAAGTGCAGTGATCAACAGATACCCGCAGTTCAAGTTTTTCTCTATCTCTGTCACTCCTTGCCCGTCCTCGCGCGCTCACGTCTGAATGTCACGCGAACACGTGCTTTATGAATTGTTTGTCAAAGGCGAGCAGAGATTGAAAAGTAACGAATATCGACGAATTATGAAAGTTAATTTATTAAACAAGTGTACTAGTTTGCGCGTCATAAACATGCCCAATGTCTGCGAACCAGCTATAGCAGAGGCTGACCGTTGTGTATTTTTTAACGGTACAACTTTTACGCTAGTAAAAGTTACTTGCTAGTTAGAATAATTAGTTTAACCCCTTGCACTATGATTTATTTTACGGTTTCAGTGATTAGAACTTATTTGTCGTTTCTAATTTCTTAGAAAAAAAGGAAGTTTCTATGCAATTTATACCTATGCAGTCTCCAATGGTTTCAACAACAAAAAAATATAATTTTGTTTGAATTTAAAGTTTGAAGGAAATTAATAGCATGAATATTTAGTAGACTCTAGAAGGGGTTAAGCGTTTCGGTATAAGCGATGATGATATACGTGGATCGCTTTCGTTGACAAGGGACGTTTCTGATTGCAGATCAGCAGTCGGCGTGACATGGATGTGAGCTTCACGAACGTATTAGAGGGGGCTCGCCAGTTCTTCCAGGGACTGCCCGTACCGAGTACAGGTGGTGCGGCCGCACCAACGGATCACAATCTCGCGACATCAACGGGTACCGCCTCGTCCACGTCGGCGTCGCACGACCATGGCACCGCTTCTCCGTCGCCAGCAGCACCGGCAGCCCCGCCAGCACCACCGTCACTATCGTTACCGTCGCAATCGGCTCCGGGCAGTAGCAGCAGCAATAGCAACAGTAGCAGCAACGCCACCAACGACCCGGAAACGTGTCGATACCCCACCAGCGACGTTCGGTCGTCCTCCGCGGAGACCGGCGGCGGCGCGTCCAGTTCCAACAGTTTTTGGAGTCCATCGGTGGAACCGTATCCCCCGCAACCGACGAGGGTCGAAGTCCCAGACACGAGGCCGGGCGACGATGGATCCTCGATGGAGGCCAGCTCGTCGTCCTCGAACACGATCACGTTAACCGAGATGCAGCCGTCGAGCAACCGATCCTCCGCGTCGAACTTCCCCCCGAAACAGTCGTCCTCGTTATCGTCGTCGTCGTCGTCGTCGTCGTCGTTGTCGAAGGAACATCCGCAACCGGCAACGACGACGAGTACCGACACGAGTTCGCCGCACATGCACCAGATGCAGCCGCCCCAGCAACCGACTTCCCCCGGTCCGGTGTACCAGCAGCTGAACACCGTCTCTAGAACGTCCTTCTCCACCGCGGAAATACTCGCCTCGTCCCACCAGACGAGCTACCAGACTGCCAACGAGCGACAACCGCAACCGAACGCGGCCGTTGTAGCGCAGAGAACTCAGTACTACCCCCGCTACCATCATCCGGACATCACGAAGAGCGCGCCGGTCCCGTTTAGCCAGAACTCGATCTACCAGTCTGCCAACGTGGCAGCGGTGACGTCGTTGGGGAACGTCCAGTCGGCCACGAGGCCAACGCCGATGGAGCAACCCCACGTATCCAGCGTGACCGGGCAGGGACACGGTCTGGAGCAAAGGGTGCCGAGCTCGTACGGCAACCCCGCGGCGCCGACGAGCGCGGCCTCGATCTACGGATCGCCCGCGACCCAGAGCTATCGTCCGTTGCAGCATCAACCGCAGAATCGATCGAGTGCGTCGAGTAATCCGGCGGACAGGCCGTTGCACGCGGAGAGATCGCACTCGTCCCGCGTGTCCTTGTCTCCGTCCTGCTCGTCGGTGAACCCGTGCAGCCCGCGGCACGGCGGTAGCTCGAGTCACATTCCTTCGCCGTCGTCGTTGTCGTCGTCGATGCCGTCTTCGGCGGCGTCGTCGTCGTCGCAGAATCTTCCGGCGCACATTCCATCGTCGCATCTGCCGTCCGCGGCTGGCAACGCAGCGGCTCACCGTACTCAACAGCAACAACCGCAGCAATCGTCCAACCAGATGCAACACCAACAGCAGCTCCAGCAACACCAACAACAGCAACAGCAACAGCTTTCTAGTCGAATAAACGCGTCCCCGCATTCGATCGGCGCCAGCGCATACCGGATGGTCGTTCACGGGACACCAGCGTCCTCGTCCTCCTCCGCCGCCTCCTCGTCCTCTAATCAAATGCCACCGCCGCCAGCGTTGAGCGGTTATCATCCTGTTGCTTCTCCCCATGACGCTCCTCATCACGCCGCTCCGTCACCGCACAGACAATCTCCTCACGTGTCCACCCTGCACAATCCTCACGCCTCTCCTCATCACGCTCCATCTCCCCACAGCAGCTTCCAGCCCCATTCGCCGACGTATCCACCGCCGCCGCCACCCCCAGCCACGTCCACTCCTCACTCGTACAGCCTTCCGATTACGTCGCAACACTACCAACCGAACACCGGTTACACCGGTAACCTGTACGCGCTGCCGCCACAGTCTTCGTATCATTCCTTCCAAAAGAATCCCCAACCGCAACAACAACCGCCGCCGCACTCGCAGGCGGCGAGCTATTACCCGCAATCGAGTCGATCTCAAGGACAAACGTACGTGCCACCGATGCCGTTAGCCGGCCCGGCTCAATCGATCTGCTCCGGAACCGGTAACACCAACGGCCCCGGCTACCATCAGAGCAAACCGATGACGTACAACGGCGTCGATCCGAAGAGGAGCTCGATGGAGGTGCCGTATGCCTCCTATCGATCCCCGTTGACGTCCGTTCAAAGAACCAACACGCACAACCTTCCTCCGATCGCCGCGGTCTCCTCCTATCATTCCAACAGAAGAGAGCAATCGGCGAGCAAAGCTCAACCGATGCAAAGACCTCGCGGTTACCAAGCGGGCGCGCCGATCAAAGTCGCGGTGGTCGCGAATCTGAATTCCTCGATGGCCGCGCCTCAACGAGTCGCCGAATATCCGACGACGATGTCCAGCATGAATCACGCGATCCCGGTGAACGGACGAACCACCACGGTCACAAATTCTTCGTACAGCAGGTACGCGAGCCAACACGGTTACCCGACCTACGCCACCACGACGGCGCCCAGTCACCAAGGCAGCAACTCCTCGAGCACCACGGTCACCTCGATCGGGGTCGCCGCGAGATCTTCCGTTCCGCCGGTCAGCACGATGCACGCCTATCAAACGGCCGACGCGAGTCGCACGGGATCGTCCTACCATCACCAGCCCGTCAGGGCTACCGACGATTACGGGTACAAGGAGTATCCCTATCAGAACTCCTCTACGTCGACGGGCCAATCCAGCATAGCCTCGAACATAGTCACTCCCTCGCCGCAAACGAACGGAGTCCGGAAGAGGGAATCACCGTTGGACTTGTCCGTGAAGACCGTGAAGACGTCCGCCGATTCTACCGCTCAAGACGACATCGAGACGGCCACGGAGAAGCACGTGAGCAGCTCGACGGTGATCTCGTCGAGGAGTAACGGGTCTAGAAGCATGCTACCACCGCCTGTCCAAACAGCCCCGCAACCGGCATCGTATCCCACGTTCGACAATCGGTTGTCGAGCAACAGCGGCAGGGGTATCCAAGCGACTAGCGGGCAGATCCGCGCATCCACCCCGCAAACCGTTTGCGCGCCAAAGGTCGACTTCCTGCCGGACTTCAATTCGGCGCCGCTGCGTCACCACCACGGGCAAACGCACGAGAATACTTTTCAGCGGAGGAGCTCGGCGCAACAGCTGTACGCTCCGCCCCCGCAGTCTCTCTCCTCGCAGCATCCTAATAATACCGCTCCACTGCCCCACATGTCCTCGTTCAAGAAGTCTTCACTGCCCACCGCGCAGGTGTACGATGCCGTGACAGCGACAGCACCGCCACCGCCGGTACCGTCGTCCTCTTATCTAGCGGCCAACGAGTCCAGGTCCTCGAGGTATCCAACGCCGATGGTGGACCCGGCCAGGATGGGACACGCCGGCCTGCCGATTCACGACTACCCAGCCGAGGCCAAGTACTACATGGACAGTAGGAACAAATTTGGTCAACTGCCGCCTCCTCAGAGGGACCGGACGTCGTCGAAGAGGTCCGGGGACCCGATCTACGGAGCCGCGGTCCCGCACAAGCAACCAAGACTCGACGATTGGTTTCACAAGAGACTGTCCACCGCGAAGGCGATGCACGAACAACAAAAGAGGCAAGAGATGAACCTGCCGGTTCCCCTGCCGAACGGAACCCTGGTCGCGCCTAACACCTACGAGCAAAGGTCGGACAACGGGTACTCGTCGTCCGAGTCCTCGCGGTACCAGCAAGCCTACTGTGATAAGAGGAGCTACGCCGAGCCTAAGGTCACCCATAGTTCGCTACCATACAATCATCCCTCCGTCGCGAAACCTGTCAACGTGCATTCTTTGCCGCAACAACTGAACGCTAGCCAATCCGCGTACTCCAGCTACCGACAGGCCCAAAAAATGGGTCCGCCACCAGGAGGAACCTCCACCGGACAACCCGCCGAGCCGCCTAGCAACACCGGAGCCGACAAACGGGTGCTCAGCTTGCTGAGGAACAGCCTGGAGAACAAACAGCAAAGGGAGGAACAGATGAACAGTCAGCAGCCTATCCTGGCGAATCATAGTCAACAGAGTTTCCAGAATAAGGTATGCTTCGTCTATCGTCCACGCTTTACTACTAGCTCTGCAACGACCTACTTTTATCATTTGTTTGTTCCGACTAATTCAAACATATTTTCTTAATTTTTACTATAAACTACTCGTCGCGTGTCTGAAGTAGACTGAACTGCTGTTATCCCTCGATGAACCTCTGATGTCTTTGCCTAGAAAATATACAGTTATGCAGAGGAACATTGAATAAGAAAACCAATAAAACAAAACTCTTCGTAACCCTATGTTATATAGCCCATTAGATTGAGATAACTTGAAACAGACGAACAATGTCAATTTTATAAAACAATATATAATTCATTTAGGAAAATGAGGTTCTAGAGAAACATAGATTGAAACGCGAAGAGCAAGATGGGTTGGTCATTATACATGGTTATCCAGCTCCTTTGGTGCATCCTGTTCGGCTTTTATAAATCGCGTCTACACGCTTCGATCGTTTCGAATTTTGAATACGCGCGAAATACACCATGAACGTGTAGAATTTGATAGTATTCCGGTGGAAGATATCAGAGACGTCGAAAAGGCCGATAGCTATCGGACTAACAGTTAGGTTCTCTATTCCCGAAGGTGGTCGCGCCGGTCGAGCCGAAAACAAACATCGGACGACACAACCTGTCACCATTCACGGCGGCAAGCCTGCTGGAACGGAATAGCAACACGCCGCCCCATTACAAGTTCCATGTGCCGAGAGCCGTAGACTCGATCACTCAGGAGGCGCCCCGCAGCTTATACGCTTCGAGAGTAAATTCATCCGCGACGCTGCCTGGCAAGGAAGCACTCCTGGGACCTCGGGGAGCCGAGAATCAGATTCACCGTGACAAAGACGACGGGCTTGCCGCCATATTAGCCGCGAAGATCAGAACCAAAGCGGAACTTAAGCAGGTGAATAGGACTGACACGTTCTCCCACCTGTGACTCAATACTTGACACCCCGGCCTCGTCGTCGTCGTCGTCGTCATCTGACAACCTGCTTTCGTCTGTTCCAGGTGGGAACCGGCCAATTCGCGAGCAAGCCGACCGCTGTACCAGCAGCTCAGGAACCGTCGTCCATACCTAAAGGTACACGATACTTCACTTTAACGTAGATCATTCACTTTCTATAAACTCAAGTATTTTCCCTCGTTTTCTCCGATACCTTGTATTTTCTAGTTTACGATTCACTTCATTTTCTTCTTCATTTTCTACTAGAACATCCTCTTTGCTTGAACGAACTCTTAGGGGAAGTTCTTGTAGTGCCGGACACATAAGGACCTTTTTGAAAATGTATAAGATTAGTTTGTACACGGTTTTTAGACTGTCTGTGTTTTCATTCGCAGAAATATTAGATATCTCCGCTTCAACGTCCGGTCCCCAGTCATCAGCGGGCAGTCCTCCGAAGTTGACGCGCGAGAAAGTCGCCTGTTTGCCACCTCGAAGACGATTATTCTCGAGGACCGAAGAAGAGAACATGCCGGTGGCTGCGACGGTACCTGTGCAAACTCCTGCGCCAGCGATCGCTTCCACGGTGCCAGCACGAGCCAGCGGTTTCAGAAGTTCCTCCGAGACGTCGGTGTTCGATTTCAGGGAGAGCGATTCCGAGGGCGAGATGCCGGTCCTCGAGCGGCAAACGTTGGAAGAGATGAGGAGGGACAGGAAACAGCTGTCCAAAGTACAACCACCTGTACCTCTGAACGACGCTATGTGCATGGGCATGACGTCCTCGTCGGATCTAGTGAAGATAGAGTTGAGGGTAAGTGGACGTTTCGCTTTCAATCTTAGCAATCTAGAGACCTCTGGAGTTTTTTCGAACGAAATCGACGAATGAAATTGAAATCGATTTTGTAAAAGGGAGAATGAGAAACTTCATATTTCAGTGGTTTGTACAATTAACGAGGCAATGTGCTTTGCTGATTAAAACTTTGTCAGCTCGCGTCGCACAGTTCTTACAGCGCACTAATGTCCCCCAAAAACCTTCCCCCCAGGAGAACGAAAAGATCACGGAGGTGGACAACCTGTGGTCCAGCGCCTGCGACAAGTTTATGGAACAGCTGCGTACCGGTGATGCCATGAAGAAACGTGGTCGCAAGAAGAAGACCAGCTGCACGGTGACCTCGAAGCTCGACGAGACAGAGACCGACAACGACAAAGAGGCCGACTCTAACACGTCCTCGCAGATCAAGCCCGAGGACATAAAGCAGGAGCTGCAGGATATCGAGTCGCCCTCGGACGTCAAAGAAGAGTTTCCGGAGACCAGTAAAGAAGACGAAACCTCGGATACGAAGGACATCAAGGTGGAGGTGAAGGAAGAGCCGGAGGTCAGCAAGGATTACGATAAAAACTTGAGCGACGACTCCGATGAAGTGCCGCTGATTCGAAGGACGAAGAAGATGAAGAAGGAGGACAGCGACTGCGACGAGGAGATAATATGCAGGAAGAGGCGAGTCGGTCGCGGCAGCAGGATAAAATTGCAATCGTCCAGCGGTAGCGATTCTTCTAGCGAAGAGAGCGACGCTAGCACGGAGTTTGGTCATGGTTCCTCGGTTGCTGACAGGCTGCGAGCGAGGAAGCGGTCGTCCAATAACGGTACAGAGTCCGAGGGAATGAAGCTGCGATCGAGAGACACAACACCGCACAAGGCTAAGGGAGAAAAGGAATCGAAATCGTCCAGTTCGAAGACCGGCTCCGGGTCTAAGAAGAGCAAACCGAAGCCTCTGTTCGGAGACGGCAGCGACTTCAGGCCCGGCTGGGAAGAGGAGGTTTACGTGTACAAAAAGTCGTTGAGGATGCCACCTAGGTTGATCACGGTATCAAAGCAGCCGAGGTTTCACAGGTTATCCACCTCGCTACCGGACTTGGATCCCGACTCCCCGGCTTTGTCCGTGTCCATGGACAGCTCCGACGTGTGTCTCAGCAGGAAGAAGATCTTGGACAGCGACCTGGAATCAAACTACAGCTTCAGCACCACAGGGCTTGGCCCGGGAAGTAAGATCGACGACGAAGAGGCCACCTCTTCAACGACGATCTCGTGTCCTGCGAAGACTACTACGAAGTGCAACAAATCGGAGGGCAGCTCTATCGTGGATGTTCTGGCTCAGAAAGTCGGTACCAGTAGGAAAGAGCAGAAGAAGAAGCAGAAGGAGAAGGCGGAGAAAGGAAGCAGCAAGCTGTTGCCGAAAGGTAGCAACGAACCGGAACTGCTTCCGACCCCGAGCCTGACGCCGTTGCTGGAGTCGACAAAGTTGCCGAAAGGCAAGTCTCCGAAGAAGGACACGAAGTCTCTGAAGTGTTCGCCTATCAAGGTGACTGACTCGTTCCTCTTGGGTTACTTCCGCAAAGAGACGGTGAACAACTTCCGGGACACGTTCAAGAACAATCACGCCCTGCCGAACGAGTTCTCCACGCTGGTATTGAAGAGCAGAACGAGGACGGAAACGCGGGTGCTGAAGAAACAGGCGACCATCAGGGAAGTGTTCGGCGAAGAAAGACCCGCCTCAGCACCGCCGATGCAGATCCACGACGACACGTCGCAAGACGATGACTCGCAAACAGAAACGCTGGATAACACGTTGAGCAAGGCGAGGACGTTGAAGCAGAAGGTGGTCTCGCGGCTGAAGAGCGCCGGGATCCTGAGGAGTCACAAGGCCATCCTGCACTCGAAGCGACATCTGTTGATCGCGAAAAGAAGGAAGGACCTGCTCAAGTCGTTGGCGGAAAAGAAGCTGCAGAGTCTGAAGACCGAAGCGGAAGACGAAACGGCACAGGAGGAGACGAACGACGCGAAAGAGGCGGAGAACAACGAGTTGGACGACGAGACCAACGAATCGGAAGTTTCTAATAAAAAGAAGCACAAACTGCGGACCAGTCGACGCAAGTTCCGCTCCGGATTCGACTACGTTCGTAAGAAGAAGAAACCGTTGAAGAAGGACGAGTCACTGCCTAAAGAAAGAAAGAGGGTACGTATTTATGACGATTCAGTGTATGTCTTCCGCTTGTACGTGGTACTGATGTTTCATGGGATATTTGTATTGCAGCAAGTATTGACGAGGCCCAATCCAGAATGTGTCGCGGACATCCAATCGGAGATCAGAACTTGGGTGATCAAGAAAGGCGTCGGCGAAACGCTGTTACACAGAGCTGCTAGACTCGGCTACACGGTAAGACGTCCTTTTTAGTTTTACAAATCTTACAAAACTCTCGCGAGTCTAGTCCTCTTAATTATAGTTTTATAAGAGCGTGAATGCTCTGTGAGAATGAAGACTTTCTTAAAAAAAATTGTACATAATTCGGAAGTTCATCTAAAAACTGAATACGCATTTTGCTTGCAGGATGTCACAGCCTACTGCTTGGAGAAGCTTAATAATGCACCGAGTCCCAAGGACAACGCAGGGTACACGCCTCTTCACGAAGCATGCTCAAAGGGCCATCTCGAGATCGCGAAATTATTGCTCGCGTACGGAGCAAACGCCAGCGAAAGTGCAAACGGAGGAATAAGGTAAATTGTTGATCAATGTTTCCATTATTGATACTCGTCGAGTTTTGTGAACGTAACCAAATTATAACAACTTGTCTGGTTACAGGCCACTTCACGAGGCGGCGGAGAATGGTGCTACCGAATTAGTACGACTATTACTTTCATACGGCGCTGATCCCCTACTGGCTACGTATTCGGGCCAGACACCTCTGATGTTGGCTGCAGATACGGATGCTTATTCGATTCTGGAACAACATTTGGATGACATTCAGGGTCGGACGAGCACGCCATGGTCCTTCGGTGGACCGTCTTCTATTTTCGGTAATTATCCCTGATTCAGAATATTCCGATTACTATCCTTGGCAGAAAGTATTCAATTAGAACCGCGAATAGTTTGAATACACACTGATAAATACGATATGAATAATTTGATTTCAGACCCCGAAGAAACCGGTTACAACCCCGTCGACAATCCTCCAATGGACAGTCCGGAACCCGAGGTAGACGAGATCGAGATGGAAGTGAGCGACGTGCACCTGCCGGTTTTGTTCTCGTTGATCAACGATCCCGACAAATGGGTGCTACTGCAGGACCTGATGACGGCTCTGAAGATAAAGAGCAGGGACGCTTTATTGCGTCAGGTGAACCCTAAAGCTCACGCTGGACCGCCGACGATCGCGCACCGTGACGTGATGAGAGAGTTAAAGCTCCAAGACTTTTTGGAGCAGTCAAGGTGTTGTCATCTGCTAAGCGGCGGCGAGAGGATCAACGTGCGAGGCTCGAAGGTGACGCTGATCAAGTACAACGACAAAGTGAGGTCCCTGTTGAACGTCGAGAAGGTGGTGATCAGCCTTAGGTGACAGGAGACGACTCTGGGGCAGTCGTCACCCCAGGCTAAACCGTCAACCTCCGCTGCGAAGGATGTCCCGAAGAAGGCGAAGACCTCGAGCTGCTCCCCGAAGAAGCAAGGTAGAACGCGTCAGGGTAATAAGACGTCCGACTGAACAACCGTTGAACGGGCCTGTACAGGCGTAGAGATTCGAACGAGTTTCGTCGATTGTTTCCCCTATCGTGGTCAACCGGAACACACACCTGAGACAGCCGAGGGACACGTATCACGGTGCGAAGGGCACGGTGTGGACATACGTAGCCGAGATCGAACAATGCGATCGACTAACAGCGAACTGTGACGCACTATTATTAGCAGTATTTATTGGAGAATATTCTATTCGTGTCTATTCGCAAGAACAGTGATATTTTATTAACTAGAGCCAAGCGCGATCGGGTCTGTAATTGTAACGCTTCTAGAGTTGAGGATTTTCGCAGAGATAGAAGCACGATATATCGTTCCTGTCCGAAGATTGTACGATACTATTGAATATTTAAGCGTTTAATCTCGAGTTAAGAGACCGTGAACAGTCCTCGCGAGGAGTCAGGGCCGGAAGTAGCCGGGGCCGGTCGCGAGTAAAGAGACGACGTCGTCTAGAAATATTTTTTATCGCAACACGGATCCAGTGTGTATGTATGTGTGTGCGTGTGTGTGTACATGTCCACACGCTTCTTTTACCAAGCACGATCCACCCGATCGGGGAGGATCGCGCGATTCGTTGTTAGGCCAGCAGGAAAGAAGACGACGACCGTCGGAACGCAAACGTCGACTTGTCATCGGCTTTCACGTGTTACCACTTTGTTAGGTTTATTTTTTGTTTCTTCCTCTTCTCCTTCTCTGTCCCTTTTTGTACTGGGTAGTCAAGCGAGTTGATTAGCGAGTAAATCCGGTTATCAATGAAATCTTTACGTTGATCTAGGCTTAAGTAAGTGTTGATTAGTCGTTCGAAAGTGGAGCATTTATTTTCCTGTTTTCCGTTTACCTTTCTTTCTCCTTCTCCTTCTTCTTCTTCTTCTTTCTTTTTGTATCTTTGGGATGTGCAATCTTGTTAGGCGATCCTACGAACGCGATCGGTTGTCAATCCCGGGCTGGATAGAGAACGCGATCGGTTGTCAATCCCGGGCTGGATAGAGAACGCGAACGGATTAGGGGGAACTGTAATATCGGACCGATTTGGTCACGGCAACGTGTCCATTGTGTGCAATAATTTTCGTCCAACTCGCGATTGACTCTTGAATCGGCAATTTCCGTTCGGTTGAAATTGTTTTGGAACTGACAGATGCGGTTCAGAACGCGTTCACTGTTGCTTGAGTTTGCTAATTAGCACCACCGCGTTGTTAATCGATGACTCGCGAAATGGCGGGCGTGTTTTTTGTTCCTTCGAAAATTTCTCACAGAAGTTAGCGAATTTCGTTGTCTAGTTCAATTTTATTAATCGGTTATTTTTTAAAATGTAATTTCGGTATAATAGCGAATATGTTGTTTAAATGTGACGGAGAGGGGCGAGCACGTCGAGCAGTGAACGCGTTGAAGTGGATCATCGACAGGAAGAACGATTTATAGGAAATTTTCGCAAAACATGGACTTCCTGTTCCGGTGACCCTTTTCTCGATTTCGACGAACGAATTATCAGCGTACTTAGACGTTCGTGTCTCGACGGAACGGCGCGTCAAAATCGAGGGGGAACGAGAGCTCCGTGTGCCGCAAGCTTCTATGATTGTTGTTCGATGAAAAGGCAGGTTTGCGCGTTTCATTTCACTCTGTATACAGATTTCAATTGTTATAATCAGTCTCAGGGAACTATCTCTATGCGTATTTTCGATATTCTGTGCGTTGTATAAATTGGACAGAGACGTGACGACCAGGCATCGTCGATCAACAACGACGCGTTCATCCTCTCGATCAATTTTTGTCACGCGACGATGAACGTTCGCCGATGGAAAAATACATAAACGATACAATACTCGATGCAACGATGTATGGCTAGAGTGAGAACAAAACATCCACTGTAATCCCTGGCTGGAGAACGAACCAAACTCGAGCTCGGGGAGACATCGATGCCTGGCCGCTCGCTCTGACGGTTTAATTTTATTTAGCTGACGATACGAGGGAATCTTGACGTGGACAGTGCAGTTTACATGTACATATACCTATTTTCGAACAAAACGATTCCGCGAACGTGTGTGACTCTACGCCCAAAATCCGGTTCACGTTGCAGCTCGTCGCTTCTGTGCAATTCTCACTCGCGCGAGGATCGGCCAGATCGATCGGAGACTTTGCGCGCGTTGATCGGTGAAAATTGAAAGGGACTAACTTGTGCGTACTGTGCGTAATTGTACCTTTTTTCGAAATGTAAAGTAGATGCATATACGATGTAAGTAGCGGAAAGAACGCACTGCAACAATAGTTCATATTAGCGTATGAAGAACACGTACACACTCCTGTGTAATTATAATATATGGCGTACGGAAGGGAAACCGCGTTTAGAAGGACTTGAAGGACATTGTAATTTCAGTGAAACCGATTGAACGATAGATACGTGGAGATACGTATGTACATACTTCTCGCAATCTAGGGGCTATCGCAATTATTACCGCTACTGATTACTACTATTATTATTATTATTATGATTATTGTTATGATGATTATTATTATGATTATAATTATTATTATATTATTATTATTATTACTATTTAACACTACCGTCACAATAACTACGAGTACTACAAACTACTGCTGATGACTATTACTATCGCCACCAACAACTATTGCCACTACTGTCACCGAGTATCCGCTTTTTTTATTGTACGATATATACATAATAGCGAACTATTAATGTACATTTTCTTAGCTGTAACGTCTCCTCCATCACCAACACAACCACCACGACGATTTTCCTCTCCCCCCGATCCCCTCTTGTAATTTATATATATTCGAGATACTTCTAAATGTGTTAAACTGCTGCTGCTTTACGAGAAAGAAAGAAGAATTATATGTGAGAAAAAGAACAAATATATTATATATATATTATATATATATAAATATAAATATATATGTATATACACGTACATATATATATATTTTATTTCAGAAGTTTAGTTTAATGGATATATAATGTTAAAAAAAAAAACGCGAGGAAGATAACAAATTGAATTCTCTCTCTCTGTGATTCGTCTAAAAGAAAAATGGAACTAAGGAAAGATGATAGAAAAAAAAAATGAAATCAATTGAAGAGTTACAATTATTAATTAATTAAGTATTATTATTGTCATCGTCTCATTATCATTGCTCCGTACCGTCAGGTTATATCGAACAAGCCACAATGAACCGACAAACACAGTTTTCGTAATGAACTTGACTCGTGAACTTTTCTTTTCGCTAATAACAGTAACGAGTTATCCTATCGATGTAATAAAAACAAGTATTTTTACCGATATGCCCTTGTTTCATTTTCCTTGCCTGTATGCATCTATATTTCTCATCAGAAAAAGGAGGTTTGGTTTAAAGAATTCCAATTTTTAATATGAAAATTACTAAAATGTATCAGTAAAATAATGAGTAATGTAAAAAAGAGGTGGCAGGAAACGAAAATCTCAAATTTGTATTTTGTATTAGGAGAACATAATATGGAAGGAAGTTTCTCGATGCAGTAGTACAACTCAACGACAAGTCAGGCATCGGAAAATTTTTGTTTTTCAATGTTATGCTATTTTCGCAATTCCAAATTAATACAATAACTCAATAACAAGTTAGACGGACGTAAATTCTTGCGAAAATCAGTAGTATAACTCTACGACAAGTCGGACGTTCGGGAAAAATTGATGGTACAATAATTAAATACGCAGATATGCTTTTTTATTATATTGTCTTTATTTATTCATTGTAGATTGACACATAAAATGTTTGTATTGTACATTTACATAAATTATATTCTAAAGATTTATAACATGAAAGTTGACTGGCTCAGAGAGACTGACAATGCTGTAAAATCTAGCTCCCTCAGACACACAACTTTTATATTGCAACCCCACGTATGTAGTTCACTAGCTGATCGTTTCATTTCGATAGAGTCCGCTGTCGTATTAGGGCATTTTCTACATTCTACAGTGTCGGTAATTCAGAATCGGAGCCAGAAAAATGCCTTGCGTGCAATGTCTGTGTCCGAGTTTTATACCTCGTCTGTGAGTATTTAAAATTTAGATACTCCCATTTCTCCTCTTGCAGCGCGTTTTTATGATTCTATCAAGATATATAGGTGTAGCAGGATCGGTGTGTGGAACATTTAATGTATAAATGTACAATGCAATAGTGATTGTTTACGCTCAGTTTTGATTACTATATGATAAAATGCTACAGTCTGTTTTGAAGTCTGTATTTGGTTATGATGATTTCAAAAGCGACATTCAGAAACGAGCAACTACTGCTGTTTACAAAGGTTAAATAGTTATTTTGACAATATACTTTTAGACGATAAACAGTTTTCTGTGTGTAATCGGTTATATATTTTCAGGTAAAGATGATGTATTCGTATGTATGCCAACCGGAGGTGGTAAATCACTTTGTTTTCAATTACCAGCCATAATGAAAGAAGATAAAGTTACAATTGTCTTCTCACCACTGTTAGCTCTTATGAAGGTATATAGTTAATTTAATAAAAGATGGAAAGACGATAGAGCGAGTTATATAACATTAATTTCATATTGTAGAATCAAGTAGATTTTCTAGTTAGCAAAAAGATAAATGCAAGTTCATTAAACTCGACTACATCGACCAAGGAAAGAAACACAATTATTAAAGATATATCATCTAATTCGCCGAAAACTAAATTATTATACGTCACTCCTGAAATGGGAGCACAGCAACATTTTCAAGTTAGTTATCTTTACTTTATTTTATTCTCAATAGAATCATAAGTTCAAAAGTATCTGCTAAAATAATTACTGATGTCTTTTTATAGGATATGGTAGTAAAATTAAGAAAAGCAAAATCATTGGCTTATTTTGTTATCGACGAAGCTCATTGTTTAAGTCAATGGGGTCATGATTTTAGACCCAGTTACAGACAGTTAGGTATATTCAAAAAATTGTGTCCTAATATTCCTATAGTTGCATTAACAGCTACTGCTGCAAAAGAGGTACGCTTCTTTAAGCTTTTAGTTAATGTACGTTTAATAATTGTTTACTCTAATATGTGCCAATTACAGGTTAAAGATGATATAATGCAAAGCTTGAGCATGAAAAGTCCACTGATATTTTCAGTGCCTGTATTTCGATCTAATCTTTTTTATGACATATGGTTCTTAGAAAGTTTAGATAAACCATTTGAACACTTAAAGAGTTTTATTTTGAAGGCTCTTGGTTCCCAAGATCCAGCTACACCAAAAGTAAGTTATACAGGCCAAAAGCAGTATAGAAAAATTTTTTTCTATGAACCTTCATAAAGAAATGTTTTTAGGTAAAGAAAAATTGTGGCATTATATATTGTAGAAAGAAAGAAGCAACCGAAGTGATTGCGCATAAACTGTCCAATTCTGGCATATCTACCTTAGCATATCATGCTGGTATATATTATATCATTTTACAGTTTTGTTACAGTAGACTAATGCATAAAAAAAATATAGGTTGGTCAGTGTATAGGCTTAAAAACTTCCTACTAAATAATTCCAATTGCAGGTTTGAAGAATCAAGAACGTAATGAGGTTCAAAATAAATGGACATCTGGCGAAGTACCTGTAATTGCAGCAACGTGCAGTTTTGGAATGGGTGTAGATAAAGGACCCGTTAGGTAAAGTATAAAATTGGATTGTTCTTATCTCCATTTCAATAAAACTTCATGTTATTAATTTAAGAGCTGTTATAATTTATATTGTAGGTTTGTTGTGCATTGGACAGTCCCTCAAAATATAGCAGCATATTATCAAGAATCTGGCAGAGCGGGTAGAGATGGGGAACCAGCTTTCTGCAGAGTTTATTTTAGTAATGAAGAATATGGACCCATTGCATTTTTGATTAAAGAAGAAGTAACGCAGAAGAATACAGAACTTGTAAAGTTAAGATGGAAAAATTTTGAAAAAACTGTCTCGTATTGCCTTGAAGTGAAGTAAGAATCATAATTCACAAACATTTATTTTAGAAATTTTTAATCTATATATGCTTCTTTAATAAATAAGATGCATAAAATTAATAGATGCAGGCATGCAGTATTTTCCAAATATTTCGGGGACAGTCCACCACCTTGTAAGAACAAATGCGACGTTTGCGAAAACAAAGATGCTGTTCAATCAAGAGTTTCACTATTCGAAATGGCTCAAACCAGAAGAAAAAGCAATTGCAGAAGTAATTTAGATGGCATAGCTTTACCAAAGTATGATGTGTGAGTAGCATTTAATTTATAAACAAAATATCTGTACGTACTTTTTATTGATATATGAATATTTAAACATCTATAGAGAAGAAGAAGGTGGTAAAGGAAAAGAAATTTCAAGAGACCAATTGTTAGCTGAAAGCAAACGTGAATCAAAAGAACTAATCAACAAACAGTTCGCTATTCGAAGAAATAATAATAAGAACAACGAGGTACAAATATAATAGATTTGTCTGTTTATATTATTATTTTTTATCGTATTACACTATTTTAGATAAAGAAGCAAAATCTTGAAGATGCTATACAATCTCACGTACGTGCAGCCGAAAGTACTGACGTAAAAATCAAGGGTCTAACCGTACAAGTACGAGAACAGTATTACATTCAATTAAAATCAGCGTTATCGGATAACTATGAGAAAATGTCTGCGGAGATAACGGAGCAGCTACGAGAGAAAGATTTTCATAATATAGCATACGAGCTTGAATATAAGGGGTTGTGTAACACCATAGTTGCAAATAAGTACAAGTTCAATATGTCGAAATTGGTATGTAATTTTTTAGCCTATTTACATCTTTCCTTAATGTTTTAATTTACACACAAACATTTACTTATGTTTTCTTATGTTTCGTTGACAATTCAAGATTTCTTCTGTACGAAAGTGTACTAGCAGTAATACTGTTCATGAATATTTGCTTGATTACGAATCAAACAACAAGCAACCTGAAAAGTCGGGAAGTTTCAATAAACAAATAGAGAGTAGTAGCAGCTTAGATAGTACGACAAGTATACCAAATAAACTTTTTTATAAAGATATTCGTGTTCCTTCACAAGAATCAAGTGCCACAAGCAAAAATATTTTGTATCCTACATTTAAAACCGCCTTGGAGATGAGAAACGTCGAGAAAATTGTGCAACCACCATTTAGTAGTAATAGAAAACAGTTGTTTGATTCAACAATTTTAAAAGATGACGACGAAGACATTAACATAATAGAAACGCAAGTACATAAAAGTCCTGTTTATCATAGCAAGAGTGTAAATATTGAGAAAGATAAAACTATTGATGGGGATAATAAAAAGGCTGAAGATTCTCGAAAATTTAATGGTTTCATGTGTGCTAGGAAGCTTCACGAGGACAATAAAAGTATGTCAAAAGTTCAGGAGAAACAATGGCGGAAGCGTTCGCAGGAATCAAAAAAAGAGTCGAAAAATAAAAAATCACCGCGAGCGACTAAAACGGTTTACGAGCAAATCTTGAGATCTGCCAAGTCATCATCGGAAACTAATGATCCAGTTGTAGAAACTATTTGCAATGAATCAACTTTAATGTATGACAAAACTAGCGATGATACAAATGTTATTAATGATATGACGAAATCAAACTTCCATAAAAGACGGAAAGTTATAAATTTATTCGAAAACAGCGTAGACATTCAATCAACTAAAAGGATGAAGCTTGATAAAGAAAAATTATCCGTGACCAATTCTGAGAAAACTACAAACTCTACTAATGATAACGATCATATCGAAACTGTTGCAGATGAGAAAAAAGGTGAAAGTGAAGTTGTAAGAAATGAAAAAGAATTATCGGATACAAAAGATGTGGACAGAAAGGTGTCAAGTGATTTAGTAAAGGAGAATTCAGAAAGAAAAAGATCTCACGAAGAGAAACGCCATAAATCAAGTCGCACAAAACCTTCGTCTGGTAAAAAGGAAAAAGTTATGGTTCCTGCTGATAAAGCAACGCAATTTAAAACTGCAGATATCCTAAAATCATTCTTAATGAAATATTATCCATCCAAACGTATTCCTGACAGAACGACATTTTCAAAAACCTGTAGAGAAATGCATTACACCTTACTAGCGCAAAAAATATTCGGTAACGTACATGTTAATTACCTTGTAATGTTAATTTAGTACGAGAAAAATATAATAATGATTACTTTCAGATGAAGCGGGAATACATCGGTTTGTTAAAAAATATATGTCACAAGATTGTGGATCGACATAGAATTGTACATATGATATCTATACAAATATGGATCTGCAATTTCATTATTTATGTTTTCTATTTATATCATAAATTGCCTAAGTAGATATTTTTCTGTATATATGCGTCCATTAATTATACTTCAATAAAACTTAAACGTAAATTTGAAATTGATACATATTTGAAATACATTAACTTTTACATTTTATATTTCAATGATATTTCGTAATTTATTTTTTACAATAAATAAATATATGCATTTTTAGGAGGGTGCTTTTGAAATTACAAAAGAATTGTGTTAATATAATAAATTTTTATTAAAAATATTGTTTGAGCAATTGTTATAAATATTCACATTATTGATGTTTCACTGGCAAGCATTACAATATTAATAATAGTGAAAACTACAACAGTCATGATATACGTGCATATACATCTTATCAACCATAGTTACTTTTATAAGATGTATAAATGGTACAACCGAAGGATCGAGATAATTAAAAAAACCATAAAACAATGTTGTTTTGTCGTAACATTATATCAGGACAATATGAATTATGTGTTTTGCTTCGTACTATAAAAATACTGTTTCCTTAATTGGTTCACGTCCACGATGTCCATAAGTTCCGGCAAGATCGGTATTTCAAAAATATTTATATTTATTGCGCTACTTAAAAATGTAATTACGCTAAAATCTTATTATTTCCAAGACAGTAATTCATTTATAAAGTGCACGAGGACATTACTATTATGTAGCATTAGTATTAATTTCGTGCCAAAGATAAAGTGAATTGATTTGATACCACAATGTTTTCAAATAATATTGAATAATCTCGTGCCTGTTAATAAAAGGTATGGCGATTTACGTAAAATAATGTTCCATGAAAAGTTACAAAATGTTCCTTACAAATAATACTTTTGAACACTTATTATTAAGGATACATACATGGTTTAAAGTAAATACATGAATAAAGTCATAGCTAAAGTGGTTTTTCACATGTTTGTTCATGTAACTGTATCCATGTATTTTTTTCATAAATATTGTTCCCTTTTAGAATACGTGTACCCACATAAAATGCGTATAAATTATAAATTATTGAAAGTTTAACAGCGAATATTGTTTACGATCATTCGTACTACTATTATATTAAACCAATGATGATAAATATGCACTAGGATAACAAACGGTGCAATTCCAAGCAGATAGTCTTTGACAAGTAACGTCATTATATAACTATAACGAAATAACACAACCATTCTATGTAGTTCGATTTACAAAATTCATAATCTTTCCCGTTCTTTGACCATTGCGTTCGATCATCGTTCGACCAAAACCACTTAATCGCTACGACCAGTCTATAATAGTATCAGTCTTAATTCATTTCGTTTTCTGTCCTATACATTCATGTGCAAATTGTTCGTGCATATACATTCTGTTTTCTACTTATCTTTTTTGATAAGCACAACAGACTCCTAACCGATTCTACTCGTCGATGACTACAAGTACCCATCAATTTCAACCGTGTGAAAATAGAGAGAGAGGTATAGCTAAGATCAATTAAATACGTACCATGTAATGGTAATGGTATTTAATTAATCACGTTGCAAACCAAGAACTTGTCATGAACTTGCACCGTTTGTACTGCCAAACGGTATACGCAATGTGATAGAAAAATATAAAAAAAACCCATACGACGCTACTCACCACGTGAGCCGATTGTTACGCTACTCGATTCTACTTAAAATTTAAACTATGTATACAACAAGCCCTTTCACGATCACAAATTTTTAAGAAACTGTGTCCGGATACTTGCAGCAGAAATTCGGCAATGCTATTCAACAGAAACATAATCAACAGAAAGATAACTCTAATTGTAAGCTCTTCGAGCGTTAGAGCACTCTCCTATATTTATCGATCCGGACTTCGTTCGATCGGTCTAACCGAAATCCGAAACGACTTGCCACCTAATTTAGATACGAGTGTAAAACAAATTTACACAGGAAATAGCCTCTTCCTAGACCTCGAATCGCGTACGATCTATCACACGATTTCTTCCTTCAAGTTTGATAGTTCTGATCCGATGTCGGACATTGCGTTCTCTCGGTTTGTTTCGGCATCCTTCGAATTGAGCAACGAGCTGTAGTGCGTGTCCTGTTCGTTCAATTTGCACGAGAGCCGCCTGTTTGCTAGGTACTGTAAGTTTTGGTTCTTGATGTCCGAGATATTAGGTAACAACGATCCTTTTGTTTGGTACAAAACGATCTTGTAGACAGCGATAAATATCCCCGTGATACCGGCGAGCAGCAAAGAGTACATCGCTACGGTTGACATAGTTGGTAAAGCGTTCAAATAAAGCCAGAAACGAACGTTCATTGATGTCGGCAACTTGTACATCCCCTGAGAAAAAGATATTCGATAAATTAGTTTGATCATTCGTCACAAATGTTGTTCCTTTAAATATACGTTTACCGACTGTGTATAAAAGACATCTACTATGTCGACAATAGAGAAATGTTTTTTTCTATTAATTAATTAAACCAGTTGAGATTATCGTAAACGTATTAGATGGAAAAATAAATGAAATTCTTAGCGACTGAAATAAAATAGATAAAATTCTTGAGGAAAGGCAAAGAAAATGAAATTTAATGTTTCAAGATTTTATACGCTATAAAATAATGTGTTGGTATAAATATAAATACTTACGATTTCGAACCAAAGTAGTGGTAACACAAAATTTTCGAATTTCTCCACTCTGGCCATGTGTCCGATATTTTGCAGGGCCATGTTTATTTGAAAACGGAAGGCAAGGTTCACCGGAAGTCCCGATTTTGGATTAACATAGGCATAGGATTCATGAAGATCTACTCTCGGATCTAAACCATCTACAGCTGCCAAAATGGTTGGATCCGTTTTATAGAAGTGCGGAAAAGACAGAGCTATTGGAAAGCCTAAAACATATAAAAAGAAATGGTAATTCCAAATATCCCTTCTCTTACATTAATTCTTACAATGAATTTCTAAAATTCATTTAATTTTTACCGACCAACGTCGGTGCTAATGCTTAATTCAAAACTATGTAAATTATCTTACCGTAATAACAATCGGTAACATCGATTAAACCAGCTTGAAGACAGCGCCCTTGTCGACAGAAACATTTGTTTTCCGGGTTGTAAAGGCCATTGTCCAATTCGTTCTCAACGAATTTAAACTTGTATGTATGCAATCCGCTTATGGTCTTCTCTCCTACGCGAGTCTGCAACATTTTTTTGCGAGTCACAGTATTAATCATTCGGGTTATTCAATCGAACAGAATAAATTGATTGTTTTGTAGTAGAGTTGATAGAAAAAGTGATAATTTATAGGGGAACTAGTCGAATCTATGCATACAAATCTATGTTAATCTTAATACGAACGTAATACAGTTCAAATAGAAATCTCTCGGAAACAAGAAAAAAGTTAGGTAATCAATTATAAACTGGAAAAAAGGATAGAAAAAGAATCGTGGAAAAAGAGAGTCGTTTCTCTGCACAAAGCAATCGTCGAATCATTCTACTTTTCCAAAACTGCTCGTACAGCCAGGTCATTTAAATAATCGAATATCCAATTCGATTTATTAAAGCAAATCGTATTCATTCGGATGTTGCATTTGATCATTCGGTTCGCTGCAAGAAAGAGAGGGTTATGCCAGTTTTGCGAGATATTAAACTTCAGTGAATAGTTATAATTCGGTAGAAATGTTAAAGTCGGAGCTAAAATTTTTTTTATGTAAGTTAATTAACCCCTTGCACTACGATTCGTTTTACGGTTGCAGTGATTAGAACTTATTTGTCGTTTCTAATTTCTTAGAAAAAAAGAAGTTTGTACGTAATTTATACCTATGCAGTCTCCAATGGTTTCAACAACAAGAAAATATAATTTTGTTTCAATTTAAAGTTTAAAGGAAATTAGTAGCATGAATATTTAGTGGACTATCTTCGAAATCTTCGTCACGAGTCCGACTCGGTATTATAGTGCAAGGGGTTAATATAAAGGCAAAATATATGAGAAAACATTTGTAAAAAACTAATTTTAACATTTCGTGGCATAGCTCCTTCTTGCAGTGGAACCACAGATTGTTGCTAGGAGGAAAGTTCAACGCACCATGTGAGCACTGCGACAGAGACTTTTTCTGAAGAAAAGCACAGTATCGTTCGGCTGTATGTAGCCTGGGAACTTCACTCCGTCGCTGGAGCCGTTCACATTCGCACACTTTCCTGTCCATTGCGGCAGATTTACATCGCCGTTGTACTTTTCAATCAGGCCTGAGAGACGGACATCGGTTTCTCCCGTGTAAACTGTTTCGTAATCACCATCGAAATCGTACATCTACGGGCAAACACCAGTCAGATTAAAGATTAACCAGAAGATTATTACTTCCTGCCGAAGTCGGCCGGTAAAGAACCATAAATGTCAGATGGGAGGGTAAAAAATTATGAAAAATCATCTAAACAATATGACTTACCCTATCAATGAGTCCCAGCTTGTCAAATTTAATCCACGCCGGCATCACTTTGTTTCCCAGCGTAACAAGAGTGGATTCGTAGCCAAACATAAATTCTCGAGCAGTCATTCTGACTAGGGGTTGCGAATCCGTTTGATGGATCAACATATTTAAACCAAGCCTGGTGATATACGACGCATCCTTCATCACATTCGTGATACTCTGGAACGAAGAAAAAGATACATTTAATAACCGTGACGAATTTAATACGTATCTCTCATTATTTAATTAGTTTATTAGGTACTCTTATTAAAGACGTATTTAACATCGTATTTCATGGCGAATTATATTAACACAGTTTCTCTCGAATGATATACAGTCCACCAAAATAAACGAAATCGGGAACTCGAGTCAGATATCAGATAGATTAAAACTGTACCCAATTAGCGTTAACTTGAAATTATGGATATGTATGTATATCTTGTACGATGTTATAATTGCTAATGTTTCTAAAACGGGTGTTTATGCGAAGTAGAATTTTTCTACACTAATTGCGACAGTTAACTAGAAGTTTTCCGGCGATTCTGTCATTTTGTGTTTCACCGATGCATTCATCGGAGAAATTCATAAAATCCGCAGTCCACTTGCGCAACAAGGAAATAATCTGACCCAGTTATTCGCCGTTGTCAATTTATCTTCCGTGTTATAAAACACGATACGTTAATTAGCGGTTGTTTGTTATCGGAAAGCATTAAAGAGGCTCGTTCATTCAGACTCATTACTCACCGCGGTATTTTTTCTCGGGAACTACTGAACAAGTCTATTGTTCCGTTGTATTTTACAACGTGTCTGGTCGAAAGATCTATCGTGGTTAGTTCTTTTTTTTTTCTGTATGACAATAAAACCGATCCCCGAGCTTCCGCGGTTTTTATTATCTGTGAAAGTTCGTTGACGCCATTGTAATTGGCCGCGCGTTCGCTCGCCGCCGCCGCCGCGCCACGCTTGTCGAGGATCTGCTGCACGCTTTAAGTCAACATTCCTGACGGCTGCATACATATGCATGCGCGAGGTATCGATACACGTGTTACATAAGGATGCACTTCACAAATTATTCCTGATTCTACTTCACTCGCTGTGAACGACCGGCAAAGTGTCCCGGGGAACGCATCCTCGATCGCATCTTCATTCACCGATGACTCTTCGCGCGCTCGTTCTTCCCGTCAACATAACAACACTGAATCACCTCGTTCAAATAGTGAAGAAAAAGTTAGTAAACACATGAGAACTTTCTGCGCTCGTTTGCACAATCGTACTATGTAACTATTCCGTCTGCCATTTAACTCGTCAGGAATGCATATTAATTCGTTACCACGTGCGTTGGGTTCTCAAAAATTAAGCGATTCCGTGTTTCTAAAGGTTTCGAATGCATAAAGAAAAAACCGATATACATAGTAACTATATGATTTATATTCTATAGCTGTGGTATTTTGGGGGTATCGTTGAAGTTATAACATTTCCTAAGCGAGATTTTTTATCGTTTTGACGGATTCCTAGAACTAACTCACGCCAGTGAATAATACCTGCATAATGTATTGTAATTACTCAATTAATAAGCGTCATTACACTCTTATATAACCCGGTCCTTGGTGTCTGTGAGATGTTGTTCTCTACTCGACATATGCCACATAAACAACGCCGGATATCGACAATTAAGCGAATGAAAAAAGTTCTCGTGCGACATCTTGTTCCAATTAATCGTCGTTTCTCGGACATCGAGGTGTGATACGGAAATTTTAAGCAGTGCTCGATTCTTCCGCGTCGATCTATCGATTAATGGAGTATACGAACCTCTCCTGTACCAGCAATGACGGAAGATTGGGCTACAATTAACCTTGAACCTCTGACATTTCTTCACCACATCATAAAACTTGATTTCCTATTGTCATATCGAGTCTATGATTATTCGATAAAAATTTTATTTATTCTTTAGGGGGATAAAAAATTGTGATGACATTTGATTGGTCGCCCTACGTACCAGAAAACTACAATTAAATGTAAATAGATCTCTCAATCTTTTGTTCAGCTAAAAGAATAATGTGTTTGTCGATTCGATCATTTTCTAAGGACTATAGTTGTTTTCAAGCTGCGCAGTAGGCGTAGAGTTGCAGAATACGATTGAATGAAAAGGAACCCATTTATGTATCCTATCTCACGGTTTAGACTAATGCGAATCTGAATTCTTCCAATAGATCTAATGTTCTTCGAAGAACATCCAATTAAAATTTTTATGAAAGTTTTCAATATTTTGGAACTCTTAACGACTCCAGAATGTTCGAGAATTGTTGCAAAAGGTTTTCGCAAATGATCTCCTTATTGAGAAATGTTCACCTTGACAAGACCAACATTTTGTGCAAAATAATTTTGCGGCGGACGTATTTGTCAAATTAATGATACAATCTAGGTTCACCTACGTTCACCATTAGCTGATCTATTTGCTATGGGCTTTTACTTAACTGGTTGTTATTTAATCGATTGCATCAGGAGAATGACGGTTACGCAGCACATTTCCGTGTGGATAGAGATGACTAATAAAAAATGTACCAGAAACGTGAGCAAATTCTCCTTCGAGCGACAGTTGCAAAATCCTTCGCGATGACTGTAACGAATATCGAACATTACTCGGAGTAGATCGATTTCTTTCCTCGCGAGCAATTCCAAGCATGTTGAATACAGTGGATACTAGTTTGAACATTAGTCACTTTTAGTGCTCGGTAAATCTAGTGCTGAACACAGTCGACAGTTTTAAATTAGTTGAATGGTGTCAAATCTCGGAACGATACTCGCATCGAGAGAATCTCGAAGCTGTTCGTATACGATTCGCGGCAGCCTTATGAATATTAATTTTCGTTCGAATGAATAAGGAAGCATGAGACACACCAACGACGGTGTTACATAGTCCACAGAGTCCGCCTTCCCACGGAAAATGGAAATAGGTATCCGCGTGAAATCGATGACTCCGATCTTCGTGATTGCACGCCGACGGAGGTCTCGGTGTCTCCGTCGCGTAGTGTACGCGCAATCGGATTGTGATTTTGCATTTCCGTCTTCTTTTTGTCGCGACGCGGCTTATAACCGGCTTCATAAGCAAACCTTGAGCCGCCTGATTAACATCCGATTCGATTTCTGCGACGAAGACACGATCCGCCGCAGTTCCTCGTCAGAACACACGCGTCGAGTCGACCATGTTTTTCGCTGTTTTACAAAGATTATCGCGGTTTCGGCCGGGGCCAAACAGTTCCACGTAATCCGATGCGAGCCGTGCAACAAGCGCAACAATGAATGTAACCATTTGCATAACCGCGTTCCTGCGGCCACACGCGTAATATACTTTTTCACGCACGGTTACGCGTTCCCTTTCATTCATAACTTATTTCGCTACGCATACGTAACCAGCGAAAAGTCTGGAACCAGTCTGACGTCCAAACGATGTTCGGATCTCTTCGTTTTTTTGAGAATTACACCGCGCATATTCATGCGAATTTTCATTTAATTTCGCGGAAATACTGAAACAAGGCAAATTATTTCTTTCGTCGACTACACCCAGATAGCACACGGCGCCTTAAAGACGTACATGTTACGTCCATTTTAGGTCTGAAAGTCTCAAGACCTAAAAATACGTCTTTTTCGGGACCTTGTTTTAACGTCTTATTGGAGATTTTATGAGATGTTAGTTTATTGTACAATCACTAAAATACTTTTGTAATTTTACTATTACTTGGAATGACAAAAAAAAAAATAAAAAACCCACTTTTTTTAAAGTTTCATTGCAAACAATTAAAGATCTCGAAAACCGCAGCTTTTTCGCTAGTTCTGACACTTTCGACCGATTATTGCAGTTTGTTTTCAAAAATTGCAATTGCTTAGAGTGACAAAAAAGTCTACGCTCAGATTAAACATTTAAGAAACGTGAGTTTTTTTCTTTTTCTTGTCACTCCAACTATAATTGCAATTTTTAAAACAATTTTTCAGCCATTGTTTACAAAAATCGGTGGCAACTTTTTTCAGGTGAGAGGAAATAAACACAACACTGTCTAACGAGTATATTCGGGCGGTCTTTGTGCTATCTGGACAGGACGCTTCATGGTGAAAAAAAAGTAAAAATTAGATTGCGAATTCTCGTAGAAAATAAACAATTTCGGAGACCAAATAGAAACTTTCTTTTCTTTGCAGCTTCGGTAATGTGGAAATCGATAGTCTGCGATTCATTTAATCTTTCTACTCTTCCCACTCACTCCTCATTGAAGTAAATACATAAAATTTGGAATTTATTGCTATATAAACTTAATAAACCTTCAAACACAAAGGACTCGAATTAAATACTCCCTATACGGTGATTCGGCTCATTGTCAGATGCAGCGTGACAACACGATTATATATGTTCGAATAAAAATCAGGCGTCTTTTTCGTTGGTATTTACGAATTACAGGCTATCGGAGAATCGTGACGGCGCGGCGCGGCGGTGCAGTTTGAAAATAATACGTCCGCAGCGTGTGTCGTGGCGAGGTTATTGATGGTGGGTGCTGTCTTGTATCGCGAGTCACCGTCGCGTCGCGGCAAAAGGATCCAGACGTTGAAATCGTTTCAGCGATTAATCAGCGACAACGGTACGTCATTCAATTAAAAACCGACGAGCCCAGTCGGCGCGATTAATTTCGTCCTGTTATCTGCCTCCTCCTCGGGACAAGCCCGCGAATCGGAAACGTGAAAGCGTCGCGTAACAAGACAAGTTTGCAGCCTTCGTGTGCGCAACAAGGCTGAAGCAAACAGGACGATTAACGGCGTTCCTTCAACAGGCTAGGTCATCGCTGTCAAATGGACGCGATACAATCGGCGATTCCGTTAATATGTTTGCGGATTATCGCACCTTATCCCCGTAATGGCTCGTACAATGTGCAAATGGCTTGTAGCGAATCGGTGAAAGGTGAACAAATCTATTTGTTCTGGCGAATAGATGGTGCACAATGCTTTGATCGACGAGCGTACAATCGATGGAAATTACTTTGTTCAACGGCGATCATTTCTTCTTGCAATAAACATTGACGATGTTGCGTTAGTATCTGTAGTACGAAAGTTTTATTATTCTCTTCCGTGTAGATACAATTGTGTTTTTTAATAGAAAATCTCTGCTTACGTTATCGAGCGGGATAGCGTTGACAAGCGAAACAATGTGTTGAAAAACAATATTTTTCACCGTCGAGCGAAATGACGGAGAAATAGGAGGGTCAGGGGCCAATCGAAGATTGCTACATCGAAGCTAATTGGGCTCGATGGTAATTTTCAAATTAGATAATGCAGAGTTATTAGCACACCGCGGTAAAATGATAGCAATGGAGCCCGGCAATTTCTGCGCGAATTATCTCCAGACGTATTGTCACGATGATGAAGGGGTCAACACGAGGATTCTCCCGTTTTACGGGAGCCGGTTTATGATTAACGAGCGATCATGCGGAGATGTCGCGAATTTTGTGTGGCAATCAACGTATTAATATACCGGTGCCGGTTGTCTAGCGATCGTTCCAACGGAACTCGCTTTATTGTGAAAAACTAAACGATAACTCACTGGCGACGGGTCTTTTTCAACGTCCGCACGTTAATGCGCGGTGGTAAGGTCAGTGATAAAGAAGAGTGAAGTTTCCGGAAGTTGTCATGAAATGTTAGAACGTCTCTTATTTCAACGGTGTCCTTTATTAAATCGCTGCGATTTCGCGAACAATGTTCTTGCTACTATCTTCTTGCAACCGGTAATAATCAGTCAGTTATTATACTCGGGAGACATACTTGCAGAAGAAGGAGCATGTCTAATTTGCGAATTAATCCCGTTAGAATCAAACGCGTAGCCGCCACTTCTTCGCTGACGTTGAGAAGTTCTTAATACGGTGTTTGCCAATTCATTGTTACAAACCTTCTCGGTAATTTAACTATCGGTAGTTACGATAAAAAACCGTGCGTATCATTCAAGATATTCGTATATTGCCAAACAAAGCAACGAATCGGAAGAGGACGTGCTTATTGTCTTAATTAAATTTTATAAACATTCACGGTAATTGGATTTCTGACGGCGCAGATTTTCCGTTCTCTCATCGCGTTCGAAGTTCAATGAAAAGGTCTCTTTGAATTTTTCTTTGGATTCTTTTTTTTCCCCGATAGGAATAACCGTGGATCTGCGATTAGCATTATGCTTGCGGTATATTATACAGTTACAGAATAGAAGTATGCATAATCATGTTCGTAGAAATCCAAAGACGTTAAATTTATTAGCGGCGATGAATATGGATCTTGAATATTGTATAGATTGGTTACTTCGCTCACCAATAACGCGATGTTTGGTAATATCATGATGTCCTCCTCGGTTCCGTTGCTCATTTCCGGCATGTACTGCAAGGGATGATAGACGTTTGCGGTTACAGTGCCGTTTGGATTGAACTCCACGTCTTTGTGCTCGAAGGCCTCTCTGAAATTAATTTAACGGTGTAATTAGTACAATTTTTAGTTCTCGTCTACTAACATTTTTATCGGAAAACAAGTTCACGCCTAAACGTTACTACAAAATAAAGGCTTCTTGCATTCTGCGGATCTCAATCGGTACACTGAACATTAAGTTTTAACCTTGGTGAAATAATTCTGTCTCTCGTTTTTTACCAACGCGGTACTCGAACGTTAAAAGCTATTTTCACGTCTAAAGTGAATATTTGTAAGCGTAAATGGTGCGAGAACATTTGAAAGGCGTGCGTGCGTTCCTTTTACGATTTATTTTGTAAGTGGTATTCCGATGAAAGTCGAAACAAATCGATCGCTTACTTGTAAACGTAGGGTCCAGTTTCTTGGAAACTCAACTTGCTCGCCTTGCCCGACATGTAATCCTCGTGGTTCGTCACGTTGAAAAGGTAGACCTTCAGGTAAAGTTCGACGTCCGGTTTCCGCCACATTTCGAAAATCTCTCCGCCCGGTCCGAAAGTGACCTTCAACTTGAACAACAGCTCGTACGGATCGACCACGAAGAAGATGCAGCCGAACGCCAGGCTGAACAATCCCAAGCCCATCAGCAGAAAAATGTCTGTGAATTTTGAAAAAAAATCGAACGGTTATAAAATTTATTTGCACCGCGTATGAAATTAATGCTCCGCCGTATGGGTAACCGTAAAGGTGCATCGAAGGCTAAACGATCAATGAAAAAACTGTTTAACCAGCCGGCAAGAAAATTTTATCGAGCAATTTGTATTCGCGGTTTTTGTGAACTCTGATCGTTAAACAATACTTAACTTTAGATTCACTTGTACCATTGTGGATATTTATGTCAATACCAACGTCGTAAATTATTTTATGAAATTTAGGACAAGGGAACGAATGGTAGAATCGACATTAAATTTTTCTTCATTTTCGTTAGCGTACATCGATACGAGGATTATCATTGGATCGAAGAGACGGGAAGCGCAATGTCACCTAACAATCGTTCGCATTATTACATCTCGGTGACAAACGTAAAAGTTGTTCTAGTTTTTCGAACACTTCCGCGCACGCAACAACGGATTCGATTTTTCCATCTTTTTGTCGCGTTGGGCGAAAAACGCGATCGAAACCCGCGGATCATCGTGACTATTCCGATTTCTTTTGGTTTTTTTCCACGAGAGCACACCGACGATGTCTCACGAATTATTCACCGGGCCCGTTGCTTCCGACATCTTTTAACTTATTACGCGTTGCGAATAGTTCGTCGAATTTTGCACGCGACATACCTACGCGGAATGCGCGGGAATTCCGGTTCTCTAGTTTATTTCGAACGGGAACCACGCATCAAGGCGTATAATGAATTTTAAGAGATCGAGGAGAAGTTTCCGCCGCCATTTTTCTCCGTTTTGCGTCAGAACTGCGACAAATTCGAAGATAAAAAGTTTCAAGCGATATTTGACGCGTTCACTGCTAAACTACCACCTCAAAAAATCTCGGAACAGTGAACTAATTTAATTAACCAAACCGAAACTGAAAAGGTAAAATTCAACAGATCAACTCTACCCTTCAAATCTTTTACATTCTGCAAATTCATATTTTGATAGACCACTTTATAAAAGTTGAATCTAGAGTTATCTCGACTGAAACGATAGTTTATTCATAAAGTGATGTTTCATTAGCATGGCACGTTAATGCGTACAATTAGAAAAGCAAAAGGGTAACTATACACTGTAATCGGCCGATAAATTATTGGTTTTGCACGGCTCAACAGAAATACGCGTGGTGATCTGATTTTAATTAAATTGTTTCACTGATTTACATGTTTTGTAGCTAATCGAGTACTTTGTAGATTTTTTTACGGCACAATTATTTCTCGATACGATCTAAATAGATCATTCGGTAATCACTTCGATCTAGAACGTAATGCTGTGACGTAATTTTCGGATTAACTTCGCGAAAACAAGAGTTAGCGCGATAATTACTGCGAGGCGAATATTAAATTTGCTCGTTCTCAAGAAATTTCCGTCTTCGTTAGTTGTTATTGGAATTCTCGATGGGAATAAATTTGTCGTGGCATACTGCACATCACGGATATTAGCTTATATTAACTTCTTATTCGCCGACCCGTCGGAAAAACATCGTCAAAATCGTTGGATCGCCTTTTTGATTTCTATATAGTTAATGCATTTTTTAAAACAAAGCTAAAATCTTGCTGTCCATAATTAAGTAATAAAATTTTTGGTTCCAGATAGAATTATTCTCTATAATGCAAATTGTATGCAATATTTTCTCGTTGGCAATCGCATCGAACGCTACTAGTTTTTCAACCTGTATCGTCAACCTTAACTCGTTCAATAAAATCGTATAGCATTGCATAATCGCATACGGCAACTCTCTAAATCTGCCATAACATGACCAAATATGAGAATTTATAATGGCTGTTAGTAGACTGTAGATCATTGTGAATTCAGGGCACGTGCGAATTTTTTAGACCGCGTCGAGGAAACTTGCATTAACATACATTAATTACTTTTCTACTGTGCTTATTCCTTGCACTGTGATTTATTTAAAGGTTACAATCGGTAGAACTTCTTTGTCGTTACTATCATTTAAGAAAAAGTTGCGTTCGATTATATGATTATATGTGATATAATGTATTCCTGTAACTGTCAACATGTCCATTACTATGTAACTTTATGCTAAGACTTTCTTTTTCTTTTTTATGAATATCTTCTATTGTAAACATTTGTATAAAATGACTTCGGTCCGTAACTAATAATAAATAATAATAATAATTATGTCTCGGAAGAGAAAGAAAATTTACATCTACCGTCTGTCTATTTGCAGTCCTAAAATGAGAAACTGCGTTTTCGCGCCTAAGCGATCGCCAAGGTGAATTTCATTCGGCACGCGCCTCGTAATCGTAGTCATCGACATTGTAGTTTGCACGCCTACGCGCCGATTCATCGAAACACGATGAACGTGTGCAACCGATTGCTTCGGTTGACCGTTAAGTAATCTCATAGTAAATGATGCGAGACACATAAGCGTCACGGAAATGCGAATTGAAACATGGGAAGCTGCCTCGCCGGTTAATTTTCCGAAGAAAGGAGTCGAAGAGTAATTGATTCGTTCGTTTCGATCGATCAACCATAATCGCTTCACACTGTCCGCGCGTCCGGCGACCATACCAGCAGCGCGACGACTTGAATTATGAGTTATGCCTCGCATTATGAAGATGTTATCAACGACTCACGTGTTGCTCGCGCTTTAATATTGTGTAATTGTCAGCGCTAGCACGTGCCTCGGGACGAACGGGAGCAAAAACTGCTCTTCCCGAGAGATAAAAATGGATCGGTAGATCATCATCGATTTCCTGACGGTGAAAAAAGATGTACACCTTCTTCGCGATCATGGCGTATTGTGCAAAAGAGACGCCAGTTATCGGCGCAGATCGCGAATCGTTTCCGACCTTTCGAATCGACGGCCATCGAGTTTAATAGGCAGATGCAAAATCCTAAACAGGGATCTAGGATTGACAAACATTCGTTTCGCAGAAGGAGCCCGGCGCCTCTTGCTCCCGACTGTTGCAAGATTGCTGGCAGTGCGACACGATGTGGTAATAATTTTCCGACGGTAATCGGGACGCGACTGCGAATGCGCTATCCAATAGAAAGCGCATGTTTGCCCTCCGCCGTTATATTTTATATCCATGAAATCCCGACAGCTTCCATACACGGAACAGGATATTACAAAATCCACGCCTCGAGTATACAATGAATTTTATTCGACTTTCGCAACAGACGCGACCGAGGATTCGGTTGTTTCTCGAGTGGATCATCGTGCAAGCGTCCTAATCAATTGTTTCATAGCGTGGCGAACGTTCTATAATTACCATACGGAGTATAATTTCTTTTTTTTCAGATATTTCATGCAACGTCACCGAGCACACTTTGCACTCATGCATTTTCACTTCTATCTCTCGCGAAAAAAGAAACGGCATCTAACTTCGACGTAGAAAATGCAGATTTGTTGAATCGTTTATTTTTTCCTCCAGTCGAAAAAGTACTATATAGACCACGATACACGTATAAAAAATGTCGCCAAGTTTCCGATCAGTTTAAAATAGATTTTCATGTCACGCTCTCGTATCCACGATTTTTATGATTTATTCTTCGAAGAGAATGTAAAAAATTCATTTAACTTGCTCGACGAGTTTGAAAGAAATTGACCTGTGCAATTTGTGTACTAACAATTACATTATTCATCTAGCTGTTACAGCATTTATTATTTTAATAAAATTCAGGTAATCCTATGTATATGACAGTCGACGTGTTAATGCTTAACACATATTCTAACACTAACGAGTATAACTGTAAAATCTAAAAATAAAGTCGTCAAGTTTATAGATTTGAGAAATCACACCAGGATGCCGTGATGTTCCCACAGTCGTAAAAGCGAAATAGCATCCACGAGGAAATAGCAGAATTGCTTTATTACATTTTACTGCGGTGCAACGTACGCTTATCCGAGCTGCAACCCCATTAGTACCCGATAATTTCTCTAAGCCGCTCGACAAGAAGATGCTCCGTGAACCATAAAGATTAATCGAAGCTAAACCAGTGTCGAGATTTTTGTACGTCGTAGACCGAAGGTCTCCCTTAATCTCAAAGCGTTAATAGCTCACGGCCGATCCCTTCTGGTCGCTCTCCACTTAATACGAGCGATAACACGTATCCATTAAACAGATTCATCGTCGGCAGCCATCCGACGCATTCGCGTGCGACCACGTGCAATTTATCGCTGCAGTTGTGTCTGCGAGGGTTGACGACTCTTGTCTAGCACTGCCGGGTTTCCCTGGAATTGCCCTAATTTTTCGCTAACGATATCCTGCTTTCGAAACACCCGAAACGAACGAAATGTGGCGCGCAGCTTTGTATCGATTTATGGATTTTTTAATAACAACGGCCGGCGCAATTGCACAAGGTAAATAAATCCACGTGATAGCCGTGTTGCACAAGACGCGACGCGACGCGACGCGACGCGGCTTTTTCAGAGTTTCCGCGGAGTCCGCAGGGCCGGATTAAGGATGTTCTGGAGGTACAATGGGAGACAAAAGTACAAGAAATTCGAAATCCATCAATATATTGGCAATGACAGCCATCCATGAGTATGTTTTGCATTAAAAAATAGATTAATTTAAAAAGCATTCGTTTAATTAGTGAATTTCATGTTATATTTATATTTTAATCAAATTGTCTTCGTATTATAAAAAATTGTAAGTGACTTTTGCGAATAATTGTACCCTCTGATTTGAACCTCAAGATAATAAATTTGTGATATTCAATATATATAATTACGCAATAAAAAGTTAAAAATAAATAGTTAAATAAATTAAAAATACTTCAGAAAGCAATATTCATGGTTATTATTGAGATGAGAACACGATAAATTTGACGTTTTGTAACAGTTTGTAATTTTTTGCTCTGTAGCTGTTTAGTGAATAAATTTTTAACATAATTAATTACATAATTTTTACTATATATAAAAAAAACTGGAGTTTCTAGTTGCGTTTTTTCAAGGTTTAAATATGGTTTGAAGTGGAATTTTATGAATTCTCCATAAGATGTGTTAAAATGTGCAAACTTTAAGTTGCTATAATTCTTAACCGGTGCAGTGAATCGAACCCAAAATTTGGTAATTGCATTAATTTAGTAAGAATTATATCTTGTCAAATTTTCAAAAATTTTATTGCGTTTTTATATACCTCCAGAACATCCTTAAGCCCCGTAGCAGAAGTAGCAAATGCTACGGGCCCCGCGCTTCTGGGGGCCCCGCGCATTGAGCAAAAAATGTATAGCTTGCAAAATTTTGTAACATTTGGCCGAAAATCAACATTTAGATATCGACTTCTACCGAACGGATTCTTGTTTCTAAATGTCCATATACCTCAAAAATAAAATATTAATGAAATCGAATAAAAAGTTTTAGAGAAAACAAATCTCAAAATCGAACATTTTAGAAATGATGTTTTTCGGGCAGATCGTGCCCCCACGGACGCTTCATCGATGCCCACGATGCCAGGGGGCAGACATTTTTTGCTATAACAAAAAAAAAAGGTCGTTCATTGTGTCTGTGTTAGCGTGGGGCCCCGTCATAACATTTGCTACGGGCCCCGCGCTGGCTTAATCCGGCACTGGGAGAGTCCGGGCATCCTCTTCGCCGTGCGCCAGTTCGAATCCTGACAACTGCTCGGCTGGATAACGAGACCAGAAACACGGGGAACGCCATATGTGCTCGGCGATTATCTTTCTTAGATTGTGCACGTCAACGTTGCTGCTGCTCAGGTGCACCGGGATTTTTCGAGCACCGTGCAACTTCCTGATCTGACTGAGGCTAACTCGCTCGCTACCGGCATTTCTACCGCGGTAACAATCTTTACGGTATTGTACAATGGGGTCTTTTGCAAATTATGGTCCAGCGGAACCTCGATTATCCGAACTAAACAAATGATCAGATAGTAGACGCTGGAAAGGAAAACCTTCTAAATACGGAGCAGCATTGTTCCACTCCCTTCAACGGCGATTGCCGAACGAACTCGACAAGGTATACTTAGACAACCGTCGAAGATATACTTGTCCAAAAAGAACTGAAAATTCTGAGCCATATAAGCAAGCTGTATTTTCGTGTGCAACGAGATGCCCGTAAAATTATGAAATATATAAGTAACGATCATAGGCAATAAACGCGCACACACACACACACACACACATACACAGGTATCCACGGGTGTAATAACGCCTCGTTATTGTTTTTACGTAATGATAGTTCGCGAAATTATTAGTTCTTTCACCATGCCACTTTCCTTTCCCCGTGCCTTTCCAATCGCTAAATTGCACGTGTTTATGCAAACGCAGGACGTTTTTCGAGCCGTATAGGCAACGACGATCAAAAGTGCTAACTGGTTTTCGTAAAAATTGTAAAATTGACGCACGTTTTACGATACCTCGGCTAAATTTTTCCCGCCGTTCGCTTCGCTTTGGAAACCGGCTGGCAAAACGCGTATTAGTTCAATGTCCAACTACTTAATTAACGTCCCGCGTATTATGTCCCTAATTCGGGTTTTGGGGACGGGGTGCGCGAACATCTCCCACGGTATTGTGTCGGATTAGCATTCCGATGGATGTATCAAATGCCAGCGACGAAAGATCAAATTACGAAGTTTCACTTTGGCATTTTCAAGCGTGCGCGCATGCTCCCTGTTGCACAAGCGTGTCACAAGTGTGTCGACGACGAAGGTTAGAGTGTAATGTTTTAGGGTTACAGACGACGACGACGACGACCACGTACCGAAATGTCTCTAAACATTTTATTCGTGGAATCTTCTAATTGGGTCATCGCGTTATTTTATAAACATCGTCGATCTATCGCGATGTTTATTAATAGATAATGTTGTTACTCGTCTACTATAAGTATATGCATATTAATTCTTTAACTGCAGGATTATACTTCTCTCGAAACATGTTTCTTCAGTCTTGACCATTCCTAACATCGTCCGAGGTATCTCGATGTGTGTTTTCTTTTCGAGAAACTATTTTTCTGCTAAGGTCGTACCTCACAATAGCAATTAGCAAGTGATTTCCCTGTTTGCAGCCGTCGCGATCCTTATCAATCGAATCGATATCACTCTGTTCCGCGTTTCTGGCGCGACAGAATGATCGCTGGTGCGAAACCGAGGCTATGCCGAGAATTATAATAGTGGTTTTGAAGTTGTTGTAGGAAGAATGGCAGTGACTTACAGTCGAGCGACGAAGACTGCATCGTATCGTTACTACCAAAGAGTCAACAAAATACCGGTGACGCGTGCCGTGTACAAAGAATCGACCGAGAGGAATCGAGCGTGTAAGGTAATTAAGGATCCAGCTCAGCGAACCGTGTATACAGGATTGCTCAAAAGTTTCGGACCCCTCGCGAGTATTTTACGAATATTTATCACATATATTGCACAAAAAATGCGATTCGGTTACATACCAGCGGTACTGTTATTATACATTCTGGAACGTTTAATTGTTTTCTTTGCGTGGAACGGTGTATGTTTTTCTAGCGGAAATGACACAAGAACAGTTAAGATTAACGTTTGCAACGGAACGATGGTAAACAAACGATCACGAAATGATATACTGCGGTGTCTTTTACTGTCTTTTTTTCATTCCAGTGGTCACGTTTGCTGGTATTCGTATGGATAGAAATAATTTAACCCTTAACGAGTGTTTTCTAATTTATTATTAATAGACCGCGGGATCGATATCCGAAATAAGAATTTTCCACCAAGGATTTGCAACCAACAGAAGAATCCAGTAGAAAACTTTTCATTCTCGGTAGTTTTAATAGGTTGGCAATAATGTAACAGTATATTCACAATTCTCCTTGAAACGAAGAGTCTTTTAAGGGGTTTTGTACGGAAATTACGATACGATATATGGGTCAGAGAGATAAAAGGGAGAACCAGTTTACATTCCAACGTTTCGATCGAACCACTATAACTCGCTGCCTTAATCAGCTGATCTTCTATTGATAACGTCAGATAAAATTTGACTTTCTAATTACGAGTTTAAACACGTTTTTTGCCTCGTTTTTTGCCCGTGACAAATTTATTGCTCTATACACGTTGTGTTTCAGATATTCTAATTTCTCTGCGTGGTTCGGCTCTGTTCCTTAAACCGCGTCACAGATTTATGCCACGAAAAAATTCAGGTGACTACTACATTCGTCAACCGATGACTGCCAGACTGAAAACCAGTTTTAACTGCAATTATTTAACGACATATTTTATTTCGTTTTTTTTTTTTTGTTGAAAAAATAAAAACTTGTCTTTTTTCGTGTTGAATGTTGGATTTGTGGGTGGATCACCTTTCGTGGAACGCCCTATGCAGAGATCAGGCTGTCGAAGGATGCTAGATTCACGTAAGAAAATCTAGAAATTTCTGATCGCTCGTTTTTGCCTTATTTCGCCGCGGTGAACCGGTTCCGATCGACACAGCCAGTTGTTTTCACAGCCGATGTCAATGCCATTGCTGCGTAACGAAAAATTATTTGCGGGAACTGATGCATCGTTGTGCATAAATTCCCTTTCGTCACAGATCGTAATCATGGGAACCAAGTTCCGTACCGTTGCGTTCCGTATTGTTATTTATATCCTCTATTTAGCGTCTGTCGATCTTGTCCGAATTTTTTCTTGCCGGAAAGAAAATAAATACGAAGACGCATTAGCGTGTGAAAACTGTGCAAATAATACAATAATTGATAACGGTGTTGTACAAACAAGCACTTTTAAATGTTGCAACATCTGTACTTAAAGTTGTTAAGCAATTGGCGTGTATAAATAGCACGATCGTCTCTTTGTTAATGTTTCATTATTTGACAAGCTTTCACTTGTTTAACTGTGCCATTTGCTTCCTTGGAACGCTATTCTCAACTTGCATTGTGTATTTTCGGAATAATTATCCTGGAACTGTTTAGATTGCAAAGTGTAACGTTGATAATCGAATTACGTGAAATTGGTAGGACTTTTTATTACTGGTTGTAATTGAGGAGACAGAAATGATTTAGGTTTTCGGGACGGTTATTAATAGATCCGATTTCGATCGTATGACTCATCTCGAATATCATCGCAAATCTTGTATGTTAATGCATTCTGTCGGTGTATCGAACTGACGATAGAAATGGCACCTGCTACGAATAACCAGTATAGACAATGAACTCGAACTGCGGATCAACTCGTTGTGTCAATACTTTTATTATCTAAACGAATTTTAAACCTACAATCGTGTACCTTAATTTTATTCCAACATTTTTCTTTCCAATTCCGATTTTTGCGAACTCACTTTATCAGTGTATAGGGACTATTCAAATTCTTGATCATGCTATCCGATGGCGGCATGGTAAGATAATAGCAATGACAGGAAGCAAGTCATGACGCAGCCTATATTTGCAAATATAAAGAGGAACAGAAGCTGTCTATACAGAGATCCGTTAAGTCGAGACTCGGTTAATACACGTGATGAATTTTTAATGTCGCTTTTTGTCTAAAACAAAGCCTTCTTACGTAAAATCCCCGTTTCCATAATTTAACCCTTGTTGCATCCCTCGATAACGTTATTCCATGAATACAAACGGATAAATCCATTTATTATTATTATTATTAGACTCCGGATCGTTACGCAAAATAAAAAGTTTGAGCATAAATTGCAAGACACAGGAGCTAAATATAAATTTATATTTTTCACTAATAACTCTTAGTCTTCTAATTGTTTCACTGTTCTAAATTGCACGCACACATTTTTGCCATAACTTCATAAAATCCGGAGTCTAATTATTATCCAAGATACAATCTCAAGTCTCGACCATCTCGGCCCATTAAATTTAATAGTCCTATTCAAATGTGCGGATCGTAACTGTTTATTTATAACTACCGAGGCGTTAATTTCGCGCGAACACGAATTTGTTAGCCAGCAACTCGCGATTGCTAATTCTGTTAATGATGCCATTAAAAGAAACGTATTTTCCTTTTTAATTCTCTTAATAACTGGCAAATGATACAACACTATTCTTAAATTCTTTTAATGTCTTTTCAGTTTTGTGTTTGACCTGTTCATTGTAAATTGCATATTTGCAGTCTATTCGTGACCTTCGAGGCAAGTTAGTGTAGATATTTTTCACTTGCACGGAAAGGAACATTTAGCTCGTTTACGAAGTAGTGTACGAAAGAATTTCGTGGATTTAATTTGCGTAGGAGTTCAAGGCATTGTACGAACAAGGAAGCTTTTCATATTCGAGGATTTTTATGGTCTCGTAGAAGTTCTACGCGTGTGTCCAGGAAGGATGGTCGTTATTAGCATGGCCAACGCGAGCCGGTTTTTTATTGCTTCATTGAAACCTTCTTATGGGGACGCGACGTACTCTCCTTACCTTTCCTTTGTTCTCGCTGGAATGGTATCGTAATTGCTTTGTTGACCGCACCCGCCATGTTTTACGAGAGAATCTGCTAAATGTAGATTCTGTTTGTCTTTAATTTTAATTGAATTTCCGCGTTGGTCACTTATAACGATCTATTAGTTTACTCTCACTCGATTCTGTCCTTCGAAAATGAAGGTAACAGTTAAATTGGGTGACACCGTTTCTCGTATCGTATACTTATCGCGAAAGAAATTCTTTGCCATTGATCATGTTGTAATGAGTAAAGTGTATCAAAAATGTGTTGCTTGCATTTCTGACGCGGCCAACCTATTAATATCTTCATCAATATTCTATTAGTTGCAGAAAACATAACTGACATTTGACACAGACACAAATCGACCAGTGATATTGCCCTCAAGGATGAATTCGTTGGTGAATGAGAACCGACTGGAGAACAGTTGCGTATCACTTTCTCATATCTGTTCCAACTGTATTGTGAAAAATCCACGAATTTTTAACCCTTTGCACTCGATGCTATTTTAACTCGAAAATTAAACATTTCTTCCAACCTAGAATAAGTCCATCTATATGATTTTATTCATTTTATGAATAGGAAATTGATATAATACCTCATACAATACTTAAATGTATAGTAATTGATTAGATACCGACATATTTAGTACAGCAATTTTTAGTGGTGACTCTGAGTCACCCCAATCGACTGCTAAGGCTTAAAAATTTCCCCATCCGATTATCTAATATTAGTACATACTAGGTTTACAAAGCATCAATAGTGATTATTTTACATTACTTTAGACGAATAACCAGAATCTATCTATCCAAATTTTTAGCCATTTTTTTAATAATATGTAGGAATAACTTTAACACAGGTAAACCAATTGCGAAGGTGCGACAGGCGTTTTGGTCGGTTCAAAGCGATAAAAATCGCGAATTCGATCGTATTACAAAGAAACGGTATAATAACAAGCGAGCATTTGCATAATGCAGGCAGAATCGCGAAACGGCCAGCAGATCTTGTAATGTGCATCGTAATTCTCTCCCGTAATACTTGTGCTACGTACGTAACGCTATCAGATTCAGCGTTTCGATAATATTTGCGCAGCAACTGGAGCGTTCTTAATAAATCACTGCGAAACGTACGCGAAAACAAAGCAGGAAGCAATTAACAGTCGTTCCGCGAATTTTCGACGGTAAAGACGCTCGAGAAACGTGAGCGAGAGTAGCGAATTCCGTGTTCGGATTGTGTAACGCGATGTAAAATTAATTCGGTAATTTCTATTAATTCGTTCATCGTTAGAGGATGCCTGGAACTAGAACGTTCAAAAAGATAAACCTTTGGTTCACGTTCGAGATTACTTCGGCTATCGAAAATTTCACTTAGAAAACCTCGACTGTTAATCATTCGGTTTCGAGAGGCTACGAATAATCGTCTGCTAAATTGAAATGCTCCAGTTGCTCATATAATTGAATGAGATTTAACATAATGGCACGATCATCTCTGTTAACGCTAAAACAATTTTAGCCTGGGAAATTCGTGCGTGTCGAGTGTACGATTGTTCGAGCAAACTATACCATTGCGAGAGGTAGCAGCGACTTCGATGGAGCCATTGAAACAATGGAGATTGTTGTTGTTTGAATAATATTTAAATCTGTACGGCGATTTTTCAATTAATGCGCGAGCTATTTCTTCAAAGTTATTGCTCCGATAGCCGATAAACTAGACGACGTCGATCTTTTTATGAACAACGCTCGAGCATAAACTTGAACTTGCCTTCCGTAGCATGACGGAACGAGTTTCTACAGTTTTTCGCGTAATAATTAAATTGTGCGAAACCGCGCGTGTGTACGTATGTATGTATGTATAATATTATGCGATCCAACGTTACCAGTTATCGCGTGTGACTTAATGGCGATGGTACAACGACCACAAAACCGTGGATTACGTTGTCCGTTGCTTTCTCTTCTCTAAACCGCGAACGTAGCGAGCGACCAAATATTTTTGCGGTGCAGACTGCACGCGTTCTCTGCATCGCATCGTAGCGAGCACGTTGATAAACTTCGGGACAACCGAACAAGGTCCTGTCAGTGGGCTTCGTTAGCTATTAATTTCTCATTAAGTCAAGGCTCTGCACTTGACCCAGTAGTATCTGTCATAAAAACAAGTTCGACAACGAAAGAACAAAATTGACGGGCGACATTTACTTTCACACACACACACACACACACACACACACACATACTTCTTCACGTATCCTTAAACGAGCCGGCATTACTCGTATCGGATAACACTGCTACAGAGTATATTGAATTTCGTCGAGAATATCCCACGAAAATTTCTTAAATGTTAAAAACGAGCCGTATGGATCTCCACGCGAATACTAACGCAAATACTTCTCGCATGACAATGCAAGGTTAAGCGCGCGAGATTAATTTTTTAACGCTAGAACTACGACGGGTTCCGAACTTTTTCATTCGCGATTGTTATGAAGAATTTGATTTTTTTTATGGATACATTAAAAATTTGCAAAGAATAAATACGTTTTTGTCACTTTTATATAAAACGTTTACAATGTTATGCAAGTCGTTTTTAGTGCTCCGTAAATCTAGTTTCGAAAAAGTGCATTTTCATTCGAAATGCGTCACGATACTATCGCAGGTGGCGCGTACTTTAATTATATGTATACAGCAGAGCATGGTTGAAGTAACACGTTTTCCAAGGCGTTAACCCCTTACTTTACGCTTTCTTTCACAACTAGGCTCATCAAAGTTTTGCTTTATCCATAATACTTTACTATAATAAATAGAATTTCTACGGTCGCTAACAATCTATACAGCGAAGATCAAATATTCAAATTGGAAAAATCGTTTCCCATCGAAATAGTCAAAGTTCACTGGAAATCTCCATTAGCGCGTTTCATTAAACTTTCCGTTCAGCGCATAAGAAATTTTCGACAAAAGAAGACGACGATTTATTCAGCTATAAATTTTTGCATTGTTTTTCACTGTATTTTAAACGCTGCACTTTTTTCTTGATAATTATTATTCTATTGCATATAGAGGCGTGGTCGCGATAATTTGTACCAGCGTTTCTTTCATAATCGGTAAACATTAGAAAAAAAACCGAAGAGAGAAGGAAGTTGTAGTATATTTTATTAGCAATAGCGTATATCAATTTTTTAAAAATATTTTTCCAGAAACAAAGGCGACCTTCATTTTTTTAAATGGAATAACTACATATTTTTTTTACATCAAATGCAAGCGGGTATTAAGACGAGTTCAACCAGGTGGTACACTATGCTCTTCAGGGTCATACAAGGGCAGAAATAAAAGAAATAAATTTCACATTAAGTAATATACTGTATTTACTAGTATGTTATATTGATAAGACATATCGTGCTCGATGTGACTTCCATTAGCAAGAATGCATTTCCGAGTTCTGCTGATCACACTCCTAGCCAATCAGTGGCGGAACTACAAATTTTGCGGCACCACCGTAAAATATAATATTTCCCATTTTTTCTTTCGATATTTTCATAGGATTGAGATTTTTTAATGCTTTTTAGGAAGGAGAATTGTAAAAATTCAATAAACGCAGAAAGTACAATATGTTTTTTTCAATGTACTTTTAATTTAATTTAAATTAGTGATAATTTTCGTAAAATTATTAATATAAGTATTGTAATTCCGCCACTGTTGCCAATGTTACACTGGATGCACAATCTTCATTTATCCGAGTTTGCAAGTCGTCCAAATTTCTCGGTGGTGCATCGTAAACGCTATCATATTGCTAGTAAAGTATACTACAACTTCCTTCACGCTCAGTTATTTTCTAATGTTTACGCAAAAATCGCTGGAACAAATTATCGCGAACACACTGTATCGTGGTGACAACACATGCGTCACAAGCAAAACAATACATTTTAATAACGTACGCGACTTGAACGGTATGTAATCGGAAATTGGCCCGGCGGCACGGAACGTGCTAACGAAACCGACACGAACGCAATAAAAACAAGTGGGTTAACAACGATTTTTAATTGTTTCCGAAGCCGTGAAACCGCGATAGGCGATCATCAATCCAAGTACTTACTCTTCGGGCACTTCTCGGTGCCGGTCGAGTGAACCGGCGACAGTGCCGCATTAAAGAAGCGGTTCACGACCACCGATGACTTTCTCCTGATGTTGTTGGTCTTTTGGCTGATCGTCATCTCGTCCGTTTCGCTCGAGTCGCTTTGGTTCTGATTCGTGTTGACGGTCGAGTACCGTCGGCCGGTGAATCGACTCCATATCATCACGAAGTCCTTCATCGTGCGACACTTCACTCCCGTAATATCGGAATCGAAGTCCTCTTCTTTCCTGACGGCTAAGGGCACGCGCGCGCGCGCGATCGCGATCGATTTGTCGCCGATGGAATTTCGCACGGTTGTCGGCGCGCCGAGTTGTTACGAAATTGTTGCGAGACCGGTCGCGAAACAGAAGAAACTGGTGGTGGTCGATCGGCGGCGGTGTTGTTGTTGCTTGTTTACGGAAGGGACCACGAAGAGCATTCGCGCGCGCGCGAAACGATACGCGATTAAAACCGGACCGCAGCTGTCTCGCGCGAAACCGAGGCTCGGAGACACACCTGGTGGAAAACCTTCTCTTCCGATTCACACTTCCTCGACGACACACCGGCGTGTCTATATTCTTCTAATTTTTCTTCCGGTCGATCCTCGATAAGTGTCACAGGTGTCTGTTACTTTCGACCGATGCTGCTACCAGCACCGTTGCTGTCTACGTGTTTCTTGTATATCAGTTCTGAATAGAGGTCACTTTTCGAACAATTTTCTTCTAGGAAGAAGAGCGGTGCTATTCGACAGCTATAGAAGACTGTACTGGTGACGACGAGCTCTCCGGTGTCTATGTATACTTTCCTAACGGTGCGTACCGCGTGCGCTTCTGTGCAAAAGTGATGAAAACGCGGGTCGGTGGAAGTTCAAAAATTATGTTAGAGTCATTGCAGGGCCCCCACCCGAGCGGCGGCAGCGGCGTGCAGCACGTGGACCGTTCGCCAATCGGTGACCTGGACCGGTGCCCCACCACAGGTGAGAAAGATCACTGGTCCCAGGTGGAAAAGCCGGGGAGGCACCGCGCGGCCAGTAACAATTGCACTGCCGCGAGATCGCAACGATCAAAGGTCAACGGAACGTGCACGAGTAGGTATATCGGGGGATGCCCCGTCGTCCGTGTTTACCGATATGTACAATTCCCGATCCCTTCGCCCTGTTTTCGTTTTGCCTGATGTTTTCACGCGGTTACGTTCGTTTACAATGTGTTTACAGTTTACGGTTAGTATAAGGACGAACTCTGTCGCAAGTATACGCGTATTGTGTCGATATATTTCGAGATGAGAGTAACGAATTGAAAGCTAGAAAATTATTATTGAGATATAGTATGTTTTCTCGGACAAATAGATGAATAGAAAATGTCTCATTTTCGAAAAATAGATCGGTGAAAGTAGGCGAACACCGTATACATTGATGGATTTTATTGCATTCTACTGAATCGGGATTGAAGTTTTAGAGAAATTTTTTTTACTCGCGAACACGTTTGTTTGGCAGATAAATTTCTTCCGATATTGCGAACGCCTGAATTCCTTCAGATTATGTTATATTTGTTATCGAGCTTCGTGCGTCACCAGACTTCTCCACGCGGGATATGATTTCCAATCATTTTTTCTATACAAAGTACATAATGACATGTTACCGATGATCCACATAACGCAAACGCATACAATTATTATTTGTAGGAGTACGTCAATAGGTCGTCAAGGTTTGTGTTTTGTTCTTTTTTTTAAGCACGGAAGTCGAACCGTATCTAATCGTTAAAGATGAACGCATTTATTGCGATTTAACATTAATCTTGGATGTTCGTATTAATATACATATTGCGGACAGATAAAAAAATATCTCACGTTTTGTGTGTACGATTTATGTAAGTAAATATTTGCGAGAATTGGAGTCAACGACCGAAATCGTCGCTTATCCGAATTTGCCGAGGAAACAAGTGATATTGTTGCTAATTATTCCTGAGAATACGATGTTTGTTGGTAATAATCAGCTAATTGCCTTCTGAAATATTTTTTTCAGCATTTAACAAGATAGCAAACCTTTCGTTTTATTTATAAAGATGCGCAGTCTGGTCATAAATAACTGAAAAATATTTGTCACAAAAGGTTAGGTTGCTCGCAGTGTCTAGTCCATAGTGTGTCATTAGACATAGGCATTATTTCGTTTAACTGCATATTGCACAAAGGACGGCGAACTACGTTCGAGGAGTAAAAGTTGCAGTAAAATCTCCAAAAGGCCTGCGCCAGGTTGTAAATATATGAAGTGGCCTTAAGGCGAAAACCTTTCTTATGGTGTTGCGTATCCAATACTTTAAACACGCTGCCCGAATGCCGACAGGTTTGCTCCCTCCTCGTTCCATTATTTCTTCTTGGTTACTTACTTCTTTACTTATTTATTTCTTGATTATTTTCAGTTACACACGCTAATTGATATTCGGACGCTCTTCGAACGGCATTAATTCTCTTAATATTGCAGCAAACAATTTGAATTTACTTAAGAAGTGAAATGTTTACTAGATTGCGTGCAGAAGAAAACTTATAGAAATTCCAATTGATTGCTTTTCACAATTCTTTTGTCTGCATAAATAATTTACAAACTACGTTTCGTAGATTTGATATTCAGTTCCTATCGGAATAAGCCTCCTACAAGAAATTTCTCCTTTCTCTAATTCCTATAAAATAGCTTTCGAAAACAGGCACAAGGATCCACGGTATAATCGTCGGTAATGGTTTGCTTCGAGCTTCGCAGAAAATCGTAGAAAAATTTTCTTCGAAGCGTGCTCGATCACGTGAAAATTTCCCCGTGCCGGTGCACAAGGTTTTCGCGCTCACGCCTTTTAATTGCACGTTATCGCTATAGGAATACGTCAGCAATTCTCCTGCGTTGAATAATATCGTATCAACTAGCGTATCGTATAATCCAGTACCCAGTATGTAGTATACACACAGAATAGCCAAGACATTCATCAACGTGTCAATACGAATGGGAAACGCCTACCTGATTAAATCATAATTTTGTTTTGTCTTTGTCGACTGATTTGTTTACATCCTCTGGAATAATCTGGAGAACTCGTCCGATGGTTAAAAAAAATCTCTTGCGTACGTTTCAATATCGACACTTCCGTTGCCTTGCAAAACTTATTGTTAATTTGCTCCTTGGCGTTCAATTGGCGGGGAAAGATAAACTTGTACATTCTTTATTTAGAAAGATGAACTTGCACATTCTTTATTTAGAAAGATGAGAATCTACAGTAAGGCGAGATAAATTAATTCCATTCTGACAAATTGTATATTTTATTCGTAGACTTCGGTTTCAAACGAATACGTAGCACAATCGTGAGGAAATTGTGCGATATGTCAAACGATGCCGAGGAAAAATGCCTAAAACAGTCATAACTCAGTTTGTAACAGAAGTAGCGAATAGTTGCAACCGACGAAACGACGATGCGCCGTGGTACAGCTATTCCTCTCTGTCTGAGAACGTGCTAATTGACTAATTAAATTCGCCCCTACCAACCGGATTTTCTACGAGAAAGGTTCATTTTGGAAGTAACTCGAAAGTAAACGTTCGAGTATAAAATGCGAAGTATGCTATACAATGTTCAAACTGCCGGGACGAAGACTAATTATGAACGCAAACAAAGCGTCAGGCAAAAGAACAAGTGTACGTAGAAAAGTATGAATAATTTACGTTCAGTAGAACGATTGTTTCGAATAATTCTCGCGGGACATTTGCGAAACTGGTCGCGTTCCGGTTTTGCTTCGTCAACCGGTCTCTCGAGATAATTTTAATATGCTCGGAACGATAGAACTAGGCTCGCGAAAAGCGTAGCGAGAATTCCGGATGATTTCTTGAACCAGTCCCGGAGTCAAGGATCATTTCCGCGAGACCCAAGGCCTGCCAATTCAGGAAAGCTGCCACACAATGACCCCAACAATGAGGAATGCTAACGCGTTCAAAAAATCCCATATATACATACATGTGGCACGTCTATATGTAGACGCCGCGGCGCCCTCTTTCTGTTGCTTTATCGTCTCCGAGGCTATATTTTTCCTATCTTTTATTCCGGTTGTTAAAGGATCCGCGACACGACCATGGTCATTTGATCAGCATATTATTCGAGTTTAGTTTAATTGCTGGTTGTACAAGTGATTTATGATCATTGACAACGTGCGAAGGTAATGCGTCCGAAAAATGAGATACATATATCATCTCGAGTCACGCAACCTACACGAAAAAGGACAATTTCCATGCCCGAGCAGACAGAAAGCGAATAAACCTGCAGCCTTCTTCGGATGTTAATGCACCATGAAGCGATAGAGGGCAAAATGTCGTTCCGCTTCGGATTTTATGCGAATTCTTGTGTTTGGAGAATGACCGATGAAAACTGAGAACTTAACAAGGAACTCCCATTAATTGGAGGGTTGGCTGGATCGTAGACTGCGGATTTTTACGCGAGATCGTGTTTCTACGGATTAATTGACTATCCGAATCTACTTGGAAGTTTATTTATGAAGCGATGAAGAAAGAGTTTTTTTCCATTATTTATTCCAGATCGCATAGATTAAAACGTTATTTGTCCGGATTCATGGCGATGGCTTGTCGAGACACGATCAAAAGAGATGCAAAAATTATCTCCCCGTGGCATCGGTGAAAATCTGTTGATAAATAAATGTATTTATTTTTTTTCACTCGAAATTATTTTTCGAATGCACATCGGACCGTTTAGCGAATCGATCAATGAATATTTATAGTCAAAAAATTCTTCCGCTGAACTGATTTGTACTCGGGTTTCTTCCATGTTAGGATAGCCCGACCGATTAGCATAATCTTTCGTCATTGCCGCTTCAGCTTTCGTGTTCTTCCTCTGTTCCTTGTTCTTTGCTGGTGGACCATACCTGTGGTGCATATTAGATTGATTAAGACACAAATTTCGGTGATTCGTAACACCGATGCAGGCGAGCTGTTTTATCGATAGATTAGTAGTGTTACAGCTTCTGTTTTCCTCGTATCCATCTATCGATTCTTCCCAGTTGCCTTTGAATGTACCGCCATCTTCCTCGTGACAATTTTTTTCTTTTTAATGAAGTTGATCGAATTTTTCACCGTGAAAAAGAATTTCGTTTCTCAATGGAACGAGGCTCTTCGCTGATCGAGGCTAACGATTAATAGATAATAGATAATTTTTTCCTTGGTCGGATTTTTAACGATATAGTCGATCTAGAATCTAGAATGTACTTGGCAACCGTGAATCGATCACATCTAATACGCGCATAAATACGAAATTAATTGTTGAACTTCCTGTCGGACGGATTTAATTTCATGCAAAATAAGGTGGCATGCTGCGCGAGACGACAGCAATTTCGATTTCATGTTAATCGGTATTTTTTTTCGAGCTCCAGTTTCTGTTTTTATACGATTATTTTCTCATGCACGACACTAATTATTATTTTATTGTTATGCGAATATATTAACCCTGGTAAGACCGAAGGATGAAAGAAATTTTCCACGAATCTAATCATTTATTCTCGATACTTCTTTTCAGAAACAGCGTCTTTGCTAAACTATGTATAAATAATTCTCCGAGCAGGCTCGTCGGAGAACCATAAACGCATTTATTGTCCTCGACTGACGCCATTCTTTTCTTGTCAGGATACGTTAGTGTCCAAGAAGAAATGACGCGGAGCAATCGACGTGCGATCACAATAATCATACGAGAATAAAAATTATATGTTGGCCGTGTCATTCGTTGCCGTTTCTTGATTTCCTTGCGTAGAATTCTCAGAAAATTAGTAGGATCTGCATTCCGGATATTTATGCGGACACAATCAATCAGCGGGAATTGATCCCATTACAAGCTCACTAATCGCCTTTTTTCCATGAAGAAAAAAACATTACATCTGTATGCATCGTTAAGATATTCATTTTTCCAAGCGTCGTTGAATAAAGCATGCTGTAAATATATAAAAATCGTCCGGCAGGCATTGGCATTGAAACCCCTAAAGACCACTGCGACATAGATTAATTAGTTCAAGAATTTTTAAGAAAGATTTGTCAGAGAAATTTTGAATCTTCTACCATTTCGCAGCAGTTCGTCGATCTCAACAATAATAGGCTAGTTCAATTTGTCATTCTGCAGCACTGCGTGAATTCTCTGCGGAATTTTAGACTCGACAGAGCTCATTTGTTATGCTTTGTCATCGTAGGAAGGGTTCCCCGATCAAGAATAGAGATTGTTTTTGCTCTTTCTGTTCGGTGTTGCCGGCTCTGTAATTTTGTTAGCTCTGGCCCTAAGATCATTTGTTGTTAACCAAGATTCTTATGGGAGTCGTCGTCTCATCAACCACCCTGTGACCTTCCTCTTGCAGACACCCGATGGCCTCTAAAAGATCATCGAGGACGTTGCTCGCTGCACCGAGTTTCTCGAGGTTTGCCATTGTTTATTTTGCGATCCTAACAGTAATGTGAACGCCTCTGCCTGTGACCAGGTTGCCTAATCCACTAAATTTCATTTTACTCTGCCTACTCCAAGATTAAATTTTTCCGGTCTTTCTTGCGAACATCACGTGTTCTAATTAAGATCTTAAAGATATCTTTGGAACAAATTCCGAATGAAATTAACCCTATGACCTGTAATATCCTGTTGGGATTTTTTATGAAGATTTTGAAGAGAACATATGCACGTTACCCATTTCTTTGAAATTAAACGAAATAAGGATCCAGGGTACATTTTTACAATTGATTACTATCAAGCTAATTTTCCGTGAGTAGCTTCATTTTGACGAGACGCCCAACTTTTTCTCTTACAAAATTCTCGATTGTGGTAGCTAACAGGGGTAGCAGGGATAAAATATGTCGATTTGACGATTCTCAAAAATTTATTACTAACTGGGTTTTTTTTTGTTAAATCTCAAGATAATTATTTAAATTATTCATCATTTTTGATGACCTCGTTATCGATACATGTTGGAAGGAGGGGACTCGTTGATAAAACCATACATTTTATAGGACAAATATTTTTTCGAATAATTTAAATAATTATCTTTAATCTCTAATCGAGAATTTTGTAAGAGAAAAAGTTGGGCGTCTCATCAAAATGAAGCTACTCACGGAAAATTAGCTTGATAGTAATCAATTGTAAAAATGTACCCTGGATCCTGGACTACAAATGATAAACGATAGAAAAGTTCTAATCGCTGTGAAAGAAATCGTAGTACATTGGGTTAATAGACAATTTTTTGAAGATCGAGCATTTTAGTAGAAGACAAGATACGAGTCAGTCTTCTTGCAAAATGAAGATAAAATAAATCGCATTCGAAGCTCAATGCTGCATTAACCCCACGATTTTGTTTAACGATCTTCAACTTATCTGTATTCTGTTCAGCATCCCGATACGACGATCTTACTCCGCCATAATAATTACAACAAAGGCTGCCGGCTAAGGACCTGCATTCTAGTGCATCCACGGTAACGGTTCTGTCTTTAAACCGCTTTACTAGAGTAATCGTTCTTAACGAGAAGGCGATTAAATGTGGCAGAAGTTAACCTACCGGGTGCAACGGCCTGGGTTTTGATCCAGACGAACCAAGTGGATCCTGTTTCCGATCGATCTTGTGAAATGTTGATTTCCTTGCGTGTGCCTAAGTGGAACGTCCCTCGTTCGAACAGAAACGTATAAATTTACGATCTGGAACAGTACCGAATAATGAATAGGTTGTCCCTTCCTTCGAAAATAAATTGTTGTTCCAAACGGACCGGCCGTCCAATAAAACAAACTGTTTACGCCAGATTGAATCTCGTAACTCCGCGTCACCTACTATTATTAAATACTTTTTAAGCATTAATCGGACGCGCTTTTTTTTTTCTTTTCCGATACAAGCGAAAGAGGAAAATATTGATAAAGCTTCTCAATTCACGGTTTTAATGACAATGACAATTTCAAGCGTGAGTAATCTATGTATATGTAGTATCTAATAATCGTTTTAGGGATTATTATTTAATAAACTATCATGCATCGTAAATAAAATTGTGCTCGCTTCAGAACGGATCGCGAAGAACGTCGTGCTATCCCGTCGTGATTTTTATAATAATTCAAGAGTCCCGATCTCAAAGGTCGTCGATAAAATACTACAATTAATTCGCAGAGGCGTCAAGATTAATAAATATTTCATATGCTCGACATTCGTCGCGAAGCATGCAAATTAAAGAGCCTTTCACAGGATCAAAAAATGACGGGTGACGTTCGCGATTAAAGAGATCTGCGCAGTAATTTTTGATTATATAATTGTAACGATAATAAAAAGTGGAACGCGTCTCGTTCGAAAATTCTCACTGGCTGGAGCATGCGTTGCGTTGTCACAGGCATGAATGAATTTTGAATACATTTTCATCTAAACACAATCAAATTAATTAGTGACGTCTCATCCAAAGATTTCCATAGTGGAATTTCCAGTTGCCCTGAATGAAGCTGTAAACCGGAAACACGCGACACACATCATAAAATTCTGGTTAAACACGCCTCGTCATGCAATTTACTACATACATACTTACAATTCTGACAATATCGGAATGATTGAAGGGATACAAATTAAATAATACAGCAACAGAGCCGCGTTATTATAAATCCCACGTCACAGTAGTATCACTCGATTTCGCTTAACGATCCAGAAGAACCGACGATATGGCCTCCGTGACGCTTTTTTTTCTAAATCATCATGGATGATGCGCCAATCTGTTCTCTTTTCCTGAATTTTGAATACTCGAAACCGTGAAAGTATAATTCCACTTCCGAACGCGATGTTCGAGATTCGCGTAGGAATTTCTCGCATTGGAATATGTTTTAATTAGATCCTGACATCCTAACCTCGTTCTGGGCGTTTCAATGTCTATCCGAAACCGAGAAAGTTTAAAGTCTAAAAACTGATTTAATTCGAGACAGTTCAAAGAAAGTGGATATCCGAATATTTTTTCCGATTATTACAAAAGATTGCGCAACTTACTGTACACACCAACTGCGAGAATCCGCTTAGCTAAGGTTGATTGTAGTTTAATGTGGTTTCATTCTAGGGCGACCCCGCGTAATTCAATTTAGCTGAATATTCCACACAATTCAGAGTGTTATACTAAGTCTTCTAGAAGCAACACGATATAAATTCACAATTTGCATTAGATCGTAATTTATATTATAATTCATTTTTGAATGCCAACATCGTAAGCATGTCGATAGGCAAATTTCTTCTACATTAAAAGATAAGTATTAGCATTTTACTCAAACTCATAAATTCTTACGAAACGGAGAAAAAAATTTTCAAGGATTATAAAAATCTCGACTGAAGATCGAATCATTCTGAAAAGTGTATATATGCGGAAATCTGCCGTTGAACCATGCCTGACATTTAATGTTTTGGAAATTGTCGATCGGAATTCATGAATATTAATGTGATTTATGTTACCAGGAATAGTCAACAAATCTAATTGAAAGAATCTTTCAATTTTCAGCTACCTCGAACGGAAGACTATTTAGTACCGGAATTGTTATCATAAATTCGATAACGGAGTGTCTGAAACATAGTTCGCTCTTTGTCTAGGTTCACAGTGAAAATAGGACGGGTCTAGGTCAGATTGTGGGTTAACCCCTCTACTTTTTCACGATATTTTACATAAGTTCGTAGAATGCGGTCTTAAGCAACACATGTTTATATTTACGTATTGATTGCTTATGTAATACCACGTGTAATTATCATTTTGCATCATCAAAATTATATTGTTTGGTTGTCAGAACTTTATACGTTGACATCGGCAGAGATTTTTCAGTGGTACTTAGCAAGCTGATACTGTCGAAGCTCTGAGTATAACATGTTTGTAATAAAATGATCAACATATATAGAAAGTATATAAAACTGTCATGCAGTCATTATACGAGTTGTTTTAAAAATCTAATTAAAGATGAAAGTTATCGAATCATAACATATTAAAAATAAACTGTTATTCATAGATGCACAAAACCCGCAGTCTATCACTAAATTCGATATCGTGATACTACATTCAAATGCGTTCCAACTAATCTCACTTAGAGATTACTATTTCCACAGCATATGTATATACATATGTATACGTATACATATATGTAATATGTACACGTGTTATTTCATAACTTCGTATCACTTTCCAATAATTTGCTTCTTTATCTGCAAATAATTACGCTCTCCTTTCATGTCCGAGAATTTTGGTCTTTTTAGACATTTCGAATGTCCAGTGAATTCAAAGATTTTCAGTTCGCACCGAGTAGAAGTTGGAATGTAGAAATTGCGAAGGATTGCAGGCCCAGCTAACGGACAGTGGAAGTAATTTATACATTCACTAATTAAATTCTTCGATGTTCATAAACGATTTAGCACGGTTCGCGTGGAGTCGATGAGAATCAAGTGTCATTTTCTTTCATTAGCAGCGAATTAAAAATACGTTGGTCGCGAGGTTGTTTATCTTCCTTGAAGTAATCGCTGCCGGTGAACTCGGTTCACCTCGGAGGCGATTCGTTTCTTTTTATTTATGCTACATCGCCGACCGAGGCGTAAAGCAGGTTCCTTCACAACGGTCTATGTATTAGGTGTGTGGGGAAATACACCCAATGTTCGAAAAAGAAATATTTTTCGTTCTTCGCAAAATAAATTTTATCACTTCTCATTGTTGGGAAACCAAAACTCCCGCTTTCGTAGTGAACTTCGAAAGTAGAACTAATGAATAAAAATGCAAAAATTTTTGCTGCACTTTGCATTCCATTGTTTTCCCGCAAACCTGGAATCATAAATAGATGAAGTTATCTCCCGTGCGGAATCTAAAATAATACAAAGATGTTCACTCGCGTGTCGCTACTGCGAAAAACAGAGTGCACGTAAAAATCTTCCACTGGACCATCTATTTTTGCAGACAAGGTACAGGATGCAGGGAAACAGTTTTATAAATCGTTTAAGTTGTTTTTCAGCTCTACCCACGTCCTCTTTCTGCACCTCGACCGACCTCACAGTAATCCAAACCCTTTTCTCTTGTTTTATCCCGAGATGTGAACAGTGTCCGCGATTTTTGCGAGAGCACCAGCGCAAAATGTCACGGGCTACGTACATATATGTACCTGGAAACGTCGGGTTGGTCACGATATGCAAATCAAGATGGTCCCGGAGACCAATAGCAGTTTTCTGTTACGACGTCCACTTGGAAAAGTAAAAGTTCCTAGCCATTAGTAACGATGGAACCTGGTGATCTTCCACCGCAGACCTGTTTCTCTTCACCATTCCCGGTTTCTTCTGTGCTTCACCTTCGCTCGATTCTACGAAGGCTCGCTGGACACGCCTAACGACTCGATGGATTCTAACAAATGATACGGACTTTTGTTTAACGCCGCCGGAATATTAATAACAACGTCCTTCCAGTGAATATTATACAGGATGTTCATGCTATTATTAGCCAGCGTTTTTCTTATAGATAATAAATATTAGACAAAAATCAAAGTAGTACTGCATTTTATACGCAACACAATGGCGTATGTAATTTTTTGTACACTATTTTGTTTACGTATGAAGGTGACCTTTAATTTTTTAAATGGAATGCTGTATGCTTTCATACCAATGTCTTTACCAGTATTCGTTATTCATACGAATCCGATGATGTTTTGGTATGAAATATTAAAAATGTTTCTTCCATTTCTGACCATGCATGACCTTAAAGGTCACTGTGCAGATCAATTCGTCTAGACACACGCTTTCATGTGATATAAAAAAAATGTACAGCATTCCATTTAAAAAATTGAAGGTCACCTTCAAGGTCACAAAATAGTATAAACACCAAAAAATTACATACGTCATTGTGATGCGTATAAAAGACAGTTCTACTGTTTCCTCTTTCATATTTTTCTAATATTTACTATTTAGTATATTCACTAGTCAACTGTACAACTTTGGATAGCCACGAAGATCGTATTTACAATTGGAAAAGTGATTAACAAATAAAATCGTGAAGCCCCCAATCTCGAATGCAAAATATAATACTTCTTTGTGCACATTGGTGACCTATGACTGATTGACACGATTCAGACGAATACAATGCGAGAAATCGGTTCTGCATACTTGGCTTTGTTTAAGTAAATACTTGTCTTCTATTTTAAGTGTCGAAGGGGTGAGATGTGAGATCACGTTTCATGTCTCGTGCGTGTGAGGTGACGCCTAACTTCTGAATCAATGGAGACAATGAACTCGTTAAGTTCATCGATTTTTACTATTTCTCCTAATAAAATAACAAAAACGTGAATAATAACGCCGTCTAAACTCGGAGCGTTCCCCTCCATTAAAACCGAAGGGGAGCGACGATGAATAAAAATAGGGTAGTCTTTTGTTATACTAAAGAGTTGATGAACTTTTAGCATAATCGCGAAACTGATAAATATAATGTTATTATTGTAGACGAGAATTAGCAATTAATATCATCGCGCAGCAGGGTTTTGTTTTCCAACGGAGTTAATGAACTTTTAATGGAAATATGAAAACGATCGATAGAATGTAATTTTTGTAGGTGGCAATTAGAAATTGATTAACTATTTGTTTAGTTATTGCTTAACAAGTAGATCAGTGGATGTAGATAAGGTACTTATACTAAAAATCTTTTTAAAAATGGTTAATGTGCTGTCTAAACATATCTAAACCATCTATACCTTAGAATCACGAAAAGCATCCACTTTCCAGGTGTGAAGAAAGGAAACATTCAGTCGTTATCATTGTATTTAATAGACACCGATTTGTTCACTATGTGCACCGCCTATTGCACAATAAAAACTTTGTTTTCATCCTAGACAAACTGGTGCAGTATGTGATCTATCGAAAAAAAGGGGTCGGTTAGGAAAAACTAGGAACAAGACGCGCACGGTATACTTTGTAGGCTAAACAAGCGTCACGCTAATGTCCCAGCTCGTTAGAGAACCATTACAAGAATTATAATTGACGTGTATGTGGTATATTGCGTAGAAGACAAGCGCATAATGTATGAATCCGTAATATCATCCGCGATTCTGCTAAACTGTTTCTAGTATGTAGTTCGTTGCATTCGGTGACGGCCGTGTACAGTGATACCGATTGCTAATTCTAAATGGTTACATAACAGCTTTTGTAAAATAGCCGTAGCTCGAAAAAGTCGATCGTATAGCTAGGGTAACGTAACAGTCATCCGGCGAACCTTTGAACTGTCATCAGTCAGTTTTTGTTGCAAGTAGAATGATCGAGATATAGTCAGACATGTTAATCAGACACCTGTCGTTCGAGCTGTCGATTATCTCGAAAACAATGCTGCGTACGACTGTATTTTCTTCTGTTTACATGATCTACATGTCGATTAGGGTATATAAAACAACGAAATTTGTTACAAATTCAGACGAAGCGATTACTCCAATTGACCTGAAAAAGAGCGATCGATTGTAATATACGAAGCGGCACTGTCGAATCAGATTTAACGGCTAATAAATTTGTTTCGGACAGTACGAGAACAACTACACGCTTGTTTGATTATGTGAACGCGTTGTTGTCGCTAATGAAGTGTTAAAGAAACCGCGATAACGTCTCCGGGCTAGAAGTTGCTGTGCCGTTTATAAAGTTTATCGCGACTTCTATGCATTGACAAGTAGCTCATTCAATAACGGCTGTTGGCCGATAATTTGCCGAAGTTCACGGCTCGCGAAATGCGCTCGAAGATAATCGAGCAAGTAAATTTATTTATTTAATTATATATTCTCAGATTGGTTTCGCGTTCGCGTTAGAAGCAAATATGTAAAAATACTTTTTGCCGAAGGCAGCTAGTAAAATGTAATTAATGAGGTACTAATTAACGACTAATTAACTCACGAGCTTATGTTTAGCTCATAGTTCGCGTTACCTACAATTATTTTAATCGCATACGATTTTCTCGAATTTATGCGCGTTCTTGACAAACATTGCTAACAGACACCGTTTTGTCAAGTCATAATCGACTATTTCTTTTTTTCCAGTGATTCATTTAATTAGTTCATAATCGAGTGTTTCTTGTCGAAGTGTCGAAGACAGTCTAATTGATTTGTAGATTCAGTGTGAACAGATCGACATAGTGAACGAAAATGAAACACAATGTTTAGTATTGAAATAGATTTGTTTACCGTTGCTGTCTTCGTTGGAGGCATTTCAGGGGAAACATTTGAAACGGATTGCTCGACTGTAACTCCGTAGCAAATAAATTAGAAAAATATCCATTAATTCATCGGCAGAAATATTCTGTTCGATGTTCAACGTTGCATACATCCGTAATATGGTCGGTGAATTGTAAATTGTAACGATTAGCTCGACATTGCCAGGCGAGTGTGATCCATACCGACGCGGAAAAAAGGTCTTCGATCATTTGTTATAATTTGCGTAATTAACGATTTCCGGTGATTTCCTGATCTGGAAATGATCCATATTTTTCCCCGGCATATGGCATCTCGTCGGCAAACATGGCTGCTCGAACGACGCGACGCGATGCGACGCGACGCGAGACTGCGTATGCCGAGGTATGTCGAGGTTGCAGCCGTGAATATTCGCCGGAAGGACTGCAATTTCGTTTTTTCGGGGACAAACGTGTACGTTGCGAAATAAGTTGTTTTCAGACGCAATACGATACATTCGGTTACTAGCCGGTTACCGGTCTGAAAATTACTTAACGACGTACCTCGGGTAAATCGCTCGCCATAAGGAGGCCAATTACAACGTGCACGATACAACGATCGCCGCTTCAGGATAGATTTAATATTGTTAATATAAGAGCAGACCTATATAGTAATTTTCCATAAATCGTATTAAATATCATAGTTGCATCTAAGAGTATTACGAACATTTCTTACATTGTATAAATTAATTGATAACGATATCAGTCTCAGCTGTGAATAAAATTATTAATACTCGTTCACGTGACAATGAATGCGTGTTGATTACTGTGAAATCATTTGTCCATTCAGACGTATTCAAGGAAACAATTACTAGCGCGGTAAAACGGTGTTGTTACCGCGATCAACTATGTCGGCGCAATTATGTTGTCTGGTGACCATCGTTCGAAACTAAGCGACAGGAAAATAACACTAAAGCATCTAGGAGAAGAAATCTTCTTCTGTTTCTCCGGAAGTAGGGCGCCTCTCACTGTGAAACATTTTTTAATTGTTCATCGGACAATGTGTATCAATCTGTCGCTATTAGAGCGAAATACCAGTGTATATTTTTATATCGAAGCAAACGGAAATACGAGTAAAATTGTTATTTTCTTGACTAATGGATATATTGAACGATAAATAATACGATACGGTAATAAATAAATTAAAAAATTTTTTAACTCTCCCTCTCCTGCCATCACTTTCCACCGTACTTTGCAATAAAAACATCAAAGAATTTGTTTATAGCTCGCTTCACGAGTTTTATGCTGAAAATTATGGAGCTCTCCGATCATCATTCCTGCATATTGATCAGGTAATTATAATCGTCAAACATCGACACGACTTCGCGTATGCAAATGTTATTTTGAAAAATGACAAATGTTCTTGGCGATTGTCATCGCTGTATTTTTCATAATTGTTCATTATTTATAGACGCACTAGTTTCATTCATAAATTTTAATGAGACAAAAGTTGACGCACGTAGCATAAATCAATTACGACTTTACGCGATCTCGCGACGTTTAATCGGCGTGGTACAGCCATCGATACCAATTTACGTCTATGCGCCTGCGCCTCGGTGAAAAATCGGTTACTTACAAATCAATTTCGGTATTTTCGCGTGGTACAACATCTTCGACTTCCGGTGTCTTCGAGTGGAAGATGAATACCGATCACGTGAACACGGTGCCGAGCGAACAATACGAAACTATCCAAAACGATTTGGTAACGTGACTTTGCGACGGTTTCAATGCAGATTCGGACGTCTCCGTCGACGACCGTCCGTGCACTGAACGCTGCGTATTCGTCGTAATTCGTCGTGAATCTGTTTCCTTTCGTTCTATTTTTTTTATTTTTTTCGAGCGGGTCTGAAATCGCCGGGGTGATAACCAGTTGCCACTAGGAACAGATAAGAAAGTTGGGGATTGTTCGTCTAAAGACTGTCGTCGGCTATCTATCAGTTGACGTACGACGACGCGCGCGGAGATATAGCTCGGGTCTTCGGTTGTCTACCACTATAGCGTAAAAGATCCATGATTAAAATGATTCTTTGGTGTGCCAAATTGGGAGATTGACGGTAGAACGAGACCGGTCGAAGTAGGTCGTTCTTTAAAAATTTTTATAGAAATCGTAAAGGCACTTTCCATGGGAAATCATTCGACACCATAGCAATAATTTTTATAAGAAATTGGAATCATAATTTCATATTTTATACACATTAGTACTTAACATTGAAAGTATATTTTAATATACACATTCGTTGCATTTCTTTTTTCCTGTTAAAAAATGTTTACCCACGTCTTTTGTTTACATCGGAATATCTTATCACTTCGACAATGTGTACATACATTGTCGCATTTCGTAGACCAATATCGAGTAACCAGATAAGGACATTAAGGAGCAATACAATCAAAATCAGATGATAGTATTAACAGTTGAACGTCCTAGAAATATCTAAAAATAATCATTCAGATTAACTGCGAATGGGACTATAAATCCACCGGTGTCTATGATTTCGAATGCACGATTTCTAATCAATTTATGCGCCAACCATAACTCACACTCGCAGCATTCAAATGTCTTCCAGAAAAACTAGCAATAAATCCTTGCGAAAAAGCGGTGATTATTTTTTTGCGGTCCTGTATATCATCCTCCACGCGCGGGGAACCGAGAAATTCTAGATTTCCATGGTTTGTATTTAAATGTAAAGTAATACGCCATAACTGTCGTGGACTTGATGATATCAAGGTCACCTTGACCTACAATGGAATGCGGTCCTTTTTTCCGTATACTGTTTCACTTGCTGCGAAGACGATGTCGACGACCTGTTGCGTAGTGACCCTACGTGTCCATAAACATTGACAGCTCGAAATGATGTGGGTCGGTGACAGTGGGAAAGGCTGAAGGAATGTAACAAATGCGACTGACTTTGGTTCGTTAAGGCCAAGGTCATTTAGAGGCTAGTACACAGTCCATTGACCATAAACAGTAAAATTTTATTTGACCGAACTAGAACAAAAATTTAACGAATAGGACTGTCTTAGGTCCGTTGACAACTAAGGTCATTCAGAGGTCATTGTAGTGAATATTGACAATAAATAGCAAAATTTCACGCGACACGTGAAAAGTTTCAGTTTGTGAATCGACAGACTTTTGGAGTAAATTTCACTATCGAGTTCGGACAGTTATTTTTAATATTGGGGAAGATAAGTTTTATCTATCGAATTGAATTTACTTCCGAAGGCTGTGCGTGCAGTTATCATCAACGTTCTTTTTGAACTCGGTTGTGGTTATCGCCAGACAAAGGTGAAGCAATTTGTTACTGGTGGTATTTTAAGGTGTTTTTTTTTTTGGCACAGACGTTGGGCGCGTATCTTGCCAGAAGAAAAGAAATATCAAAAACGAATATGTCCATTGCGATAAAAGCAGTTTTCGGAGACCTAATTAAACGTAACAAATGACCGAAAGTAAAAGGCAATTAATTCCATTCGATTACAAAGTTTCCACGCTGTTGCATAGCATAGTCTAAATGGAATGAAATTTACGACCGGTAGGAGGACAGAGATGTTCTCGATGGATCAAGTTTCGCGATCTTCAAAAGGTACCTGTAAGACCAACATGGGGCAGAAACCTTCAGGTTTCGGCCTCACCTTTTGATTACCGGTCTTCCCACAACCCCATCGACGAACGTCAACGACCTAGCAAATTGAAGGCCATTAGGGAATCCCTCGTCAGTGGATTGGTTTCTTTTTCGTTAACGAGGTATGGTACAGGCAATCTGGAAATTCCCTCGTTGCCCAATGTCCAAGATAACCGCCATCGAAAAATATTTGTAAATACAATCGTTTCGACGACGCTTTTTTCTCTCAGGCGAGGGTTGTCTACTGGTATACCGATTACGTCGTGATCAGCACTCTAATTTTCCAAAAGCTCTTTAAAAAGTCAGTTTAGTGAGTTCTCCGCGTAATCCTGGTGCCAGGATCCACCTGCTGTCGGCTAATTCCAAGACACCATCAGAAGGCATTGCAATTAAATGGGGAAAAAGTGTGTTAAATTACTGCACTGATGATGGCGTCGGGAATCTTCCGCAGTAATGTTCGTGCATCCACGCGCTTGGACGTACGGCAGCCAGCAGCGAATGTTCGATCATTTTTCAAAGCTTGAATTCGGAACAAGTCGAGGAACAATTTAAATAATCTAACCGGTGAAGTAATGGGAAAAATATGGACACCGTTAGCAGTCATAAATTATTCGTCTGCCATAAATAGCTTGCAAATGTCCATGCAAATTCTATGTTAGGTGGACCGTTTCCTGCTGAAATAATTTATTGCGCCGAGCGAAGAGCCTTCTATGGTCGTTATAGTATTGGTACAGCTTCCATTTAAATATTAAACGCTGTATCTTAGATAAAATCATTTTCACTGAATGCTACTGCTAAAAGGTATTTTGCAATCAAGATAAAATAAAGATGCTATTTAACTTGCTGAAAACTTGCTTCTGCTTCATCTAATCTAGATAATTACAAAAAGGAAATATTAAATGCTTTTCGATTGCAAAATAGAAGGAAAATAAAGATGGGTACTATCAGCCCCGGTTAAAATTTACTTTTACCCTTCTGGAAAATCGCAAAAAAGAAATAGCGAACACTACGCGACGCAGTGCTCAAATTACGTCAATTACGTCAGGATCCATGTATCATGTTCCGATGCAACCGTGTGTGATTAATAATCCTGTCGCGATAAACCGCGAAATTCTCCGAAACATCTTATTTATTTCTATTTTGTGGAACTGCACCGACTGGTTTGCGGCGAGTTACATGTTGTCGGGGCTTAGCTAGTTAATGCCTGCACATTTCTATCTTGTAGCACAAGGGACAAGTTATCCGGTATCATTGCCGCAATTTCTTGACTGCATTATCCAAGTAAAGAAGAAAAAGGCAAGTGCCGAACCGTGTTTTTAAGTATTTGCCGGTGGGTTTCTAGCTGTAGCTGTTCATTAACGATTGTCAACATTCTTAGGACGTGAAAGGGTCCCGCGTTGTCAATCCGGTTGCTCGACCGCTGCCATACCCTTTCGGGTGTTAATCGCACCGCTCTTTTTGGTCTCTCTCCACGTGGTACCAGCACTGACCCCTTTTCCATCCTATAAAACAAAACGGACCTTTTAAGCGTAATATTACTGAATCATCCGTGGAATCTGCTTGGTCGCCGGTGCGTCATAGTTTTACAGCCTACGCGTCAAAAATAAATAAATCATGCAAACAATGCTTTGGATAGCAAATACAGGATAGCGTTCAGTGGCCACAATCGCTATCGGAACTGGTATATTATTAAATGGCCAATCATAGTTAAAAATATGAAGATTTTAAGCATCTCTTTCTGAAAAATTAATGTACAACGCACAACTATAAATGCAAAGAATCTTGCTGCTTCTGAATAAATATTGCGATAACAAAAAATAATAGCTTAGCATTGCACCTTGTGGTATAGCGTTTTTTCTCTGCGGACGATTAAAATCAAATTGTACCTTACTGTGGCGAGGATCGATTACAGAGCTGCTCCTGGGTTCTTCGGTATTTTTCCCGTCACATTCGTCCAGTTTTTCTCCCATCTAATCGGCCGCCTTTTTGCCATCTGTCATTGGATTTTTCCTACAATTCTCGTTTCTATTTCCTCTGCACTCGGCTCGCATACAAGCGAATCGTTATTTTTTTTCTGGTCGATTATTATTACAGTTTTCTGTTGTTTGTTTCTTGGATTAATCGGCTGCGACTGACTTCTCTTCTGCATTCGCATCTTCGACTTCACGTTGACGTTGCTTTAACTTCTTTTTGTCCTCGGCTGTCAACTTGACGCCTGTTGCATAGGACATATGAATTAATCCCATTAAGCGAGTAACAATTGTTATAAATTGGCAAAGAAACGGTATTCATGGCTGAAGAAGAAACCTCACTGTCTAGAAATATTTCCAATATTGATCGCTATCGTTAATGAGAAAATTCATAAAAAGTTCAAGATTCGCAAAGATCGACCCACTAAGATGATTTCTACGAAATCCCTGGGGCAGAAATTGGTTTCATCGAATAAAGGCATGACATTGATTCCAACGAAGTGCAGAATCACCGATTCGAATGCAAATGTAATGATACTTACCCGCAAGGCATATTTGGCTATCGATAGAGCATATACTCTTGCATTCGTCTGCCTCCGAGTCTTCGTACGTTTTACTCTTTTTCGCGACAACATCTTTTGTTTCTTCTTCTTCTCGTTTCGATTTGCCGCCTTTTGCCATTTTCTTTGTCCTCTTCCTCCTCCTCTTACGCCTTCTCCGACATTTTCCCAGTCGTTGCTTCAGGAGACACTCTTTACAAGTGTTAACAAATGACGCGTTATTTATCAATTATCATGTATTAGCGTAAAAAAAAAACTGTCATTATTCCAGGGAAGAAAAACGGAAATTATGTATCTTACAATTTGTATAAAATCGTGTCTGTTCTCTACTATAATTTTATTCATATAATATTGTGTAACACTATTTACAATTTAAAACTGCTGCGCGGTGACGGTGTCTGGAATTTTTACCAAACGTCAGAGAAAAAAGGTACATTGATGGTTGAGACATCATAAACTTTTAAAGTAAGAATTCCATTTTTTATCGAATGTTCCATTATAGAAGAAGTGCGACGCAAAGAACAGATAATAAAATAGTAGGAAGAATTCAATATCTAAAAAATTAAAAAATCGACCGGAAACGTAAAGAAAGATTTGAGAGAAGGAGATGAAAAGAGGAAGGAAGTAATATCTTTTTGGGATTTACTTGCACATTCTATTATTGCCATGTCAAGTTCCGGCACAGTGGGGTTCAGGCAGAGCGTGTGCCGTGGGTTAAGAAGCAATTCCCTTACCTCCATCGAAGGTTTAATTTTCTTCAGCGCGAGTTCAGTTAATGAAATATGTTTCAGCACGTACAACTTCGTTTTCTTTGGTCTTTTTTTTCTACTCCTCACTTTCTTGCATTTCCGGTGGCTGACCTTCACCGGTTGCGCCTCATTATCATCGTCGACACAGTCGAGCCCTTTTTTCAGTTTTTTCAGCTTCGGTTTATCTTTCTTCTCCTTCTTTTCAGCCTGCTTCGACTTTTTTGCCCGTTCTAGTTTCCATTGCATGTACCTCCGACATTCTGGACGATGTATCGTGCGTTTCATGGTTTAAAACAATCTAATCTGTTTAATATGCATTGATTTTTCAGACGGGACTATGGATAAAAGCATTTTCCAATTCTATTGACGGCCATGGTGATTTTATGGATTGTTTGGCGAGTTTTTTTCAGGTGAAATGCATGTTGGGGTTTAAGATGTTTCGGCTGCGGTTAAAAGCAACATCTTGTTGCTCGCAAAGAGGATGTTGCTCGAATCTCGATACGCGAATCGCCATTATTTTCATCTTTTGTTTCTTCTACAGAAATTCTATACATACTTCACACTGTATTATCTGTCAATCTCGAAAAGCACATTCCTCAAAATTGTAAGTGACAGTCTTGTAAAAAAATCTCTATGAACATGTAAAATACCAGCTGCCTCGAAGAAATCAATGCAACACACAATCCCGATAAAGATGAAGAGAATATTAAAGTAAAATTGACATGAAGTTCACAGTAGAAACCTTGGTTGTACATACCTCTGGATATTTATTGAAAATGTGAGAAATTCAATGTCTCTCGGTATACGATTCACCGGTACAATAATAGCATCTCACGCATCCAGTTTCTTCGAGTTTACGAAATAAAATACGCAAAATGGACAGAGGAAAGTCGGTGGTGGAAGTCGACCGGGACAAGAAATTCGAACACAAGTACAAGCTGACGCAACTGGCAGAATGCGAAGAAATCGTCTCCCAGGAAGTCGTGAATGCTATCGGTCGAGTGACCGAGACCGTCCGAGCCGCCGACGAGAATGCGCCGAGCAGCGACGAGCTCGACGAGGATCTTGAGGAGCAGTACAAAGACTTGAATTTCTTCCTCGATCTACCGGATGATACGTACTCTCTCACCGAGATCAGACCGGAACTGCCGACCTGCGTGCGGTATGGCGTTCGAGCGGGAATGACTCACATCAACATGCCTAAATTCTCCCCTTTGTCCAGAGGCCATCAGGTGACTATTGTCAAAATAATGTTACTCGAAGCTGTCGACAATAAATGTTCATTCGTTCACTTTTACTTTTTATATTCCGGCTGTACTTCCAATGCGTTATTATTGGACTTTTGTGGATTTTATTACTATTTTTTTTTTTGTAGATTTTATTTAACCCTTAGCACTCGAGTGGTGACTCGGAGTCACCACTAAAAATTGCAGTACCATTATTCACCCTCGAATCAATGACCAAACATTTAAGTATTGTAGGAGGTATTATATCAATTTCATGTACACAAAAAGAAAAAAATCATATAGATTGGAATTATTCTAGACCGGAAGAAATGTTTAATTTTCGAGTGCAAAGGTTATTAAGTATTTCTGACAAAAAAAATCTAGATTTACCTAGAAATCTAGATCAAAAGAAACCTCGATTCCCAGCAGATCGATGATCAGAAATCTCGATTCTTTCTTCTCTATCGCGCAATCGCCGGAAAATCGCGCGAGCGCGCACCGTCTAATTTCTCTCGTATGCTGCGGATGTAATCAGATCCGAGGCCCTCGATCCTGATTGTTACCGATCCTTTGAAATAACAGGGTGGAGCGACGGCGATAGCAGCTTTCGCAACCACAACGGTGTACAAGTCACGGTGTTGGAACGAGGCGGTGATCGACCAGATAATCGAGGACGGGGATACTTTTTACTGCGAGTCCTACAAGCAAATAAACACGGACGATCGTCGTTTGCTGACCATCCTGCATCTTCAGCGGACGCTGTGCGTGCAGCACAAGCTGACCGTAAACGTGACCATCGAGGACGCGGCTTATGCGGGGAAGTTCCGATCATCGGAGCCAACGGAGCTGCATCTGGTGAAGGCTCTGGACCTCTTCTTCAAGCGTTACAACGCCGGGATCCTGTCGTCGTCGGTTCTGAATATAGCGATCTGGAAGGACATGAAGTACTACAACATCTTCGACGGCCAAGCTCGAAAGGAAAATTGCGAGCCGGCTCCAGATGGTCTCAGCGGGACAGCGAAGCTGTTCCTGGTCAAAGACATGATTGGAGTCCTGTTCATCATCTTGGAGAAAAGCCTCGTTAAAAATGAACCGTTTGTCCTCTACGCCATTGCAATCAGTGGCGTCGATCACTATACTCAACCGATAGCCACCGTCGACAAGGAGGTCTACGCTCACGCTGTAGAAAGACGACCCAGCAGTTACAAGCTGCAAGAAAAGTACCGAGCTGTGCTGCAAGGATCCTACCACATAATGCACCCAGCTCTGCCAGCTCTTGTCCGCGGTAGGACGCACATGATCATCGCGTTGGCAGCCTTGGTTTACTCGAGACTGGTGAACAGCAACAAATGGACTAGCGGATTGGTCGATTTGATCTTCAACCAGGCGAACATTTACTTCATCGACCTGGTCCGCGTGATCGACAAGGACCTAAGCGATCCTGAGTTCGAATTGAAGATGGACGACGCGATGGCCGACGTGATTCTAGGGGTTTACTCGGCGAAGGTGAAGATCAGAACGAATGTCGTGCCGGGTTATGGTCAGATGAGGGGCAAGCTAGCTTTCGATTCTGGCTTCAGGGATTTCTTCGAGTCGCAGAGCTGCGGTCTGCTCGAGATCAAGGGGATTTATTATGCGATCTGGAGACACGATGATACGTACTACTATATGGACCCGTACGCTTGCGACGACGAAGGGTTTAGGTCCGGCACCGCCGAGCTAGACGGCTCGGACAAGCCGGGAGAGGCGGCTTGCGTGACGATGAACAGCTCGATCAACCAGATACTGGAGACAATTATGGAGAACACCGGATGCAGGGACAGAGACCCCTTCATGATCCACGGCGTCCGTGTTCTGTACGTGAAGACGGGAACCAAGCCGGGAGGTCCTTTGGAGTACGTGATTTATCGAGAGAAAGGTACCAATCGCAGACCCCAGGCGTCTCCAACCACTATGACCAAGCCAACAGAAAGATTGGATTATGACGATGTCGAGGACATGACGCCAGCGATACGACCGCAGTTGCTGAAAATGAAGAACGTGGCTGTGCAAGTCCCGCCGCTGATGCAGGACGCGGAGGCGTACATGATGACTGACGACGAGCCGAGGAGCTACGTGATTCTGCCGCCTGAAGAAGTGAAGGCACCTGTGGAGTACCTCGGCGAAGAGGAGGAGGAGGAGGAAGAGGAGGCTCCGAAGAGGGACTGGGAAGAGATGGTAGAGGAAGAGGAAGAGCCTGCGGAGAAGCCGCCGGAGGAACCACCTGTTGAAAGAATCATCAAAGGGTACTTGAAAGTGAGTCCTAATCGATTGGTTGTTCAGGGCTCGAAGAACTGTTTGGACGATGCATTTGAGATAAGATCCAGGGGCAAGCAGGGTTTGATGGCAGCGCTGGTGGCCATGGCTTACAGGAAGCTGAAGGATCCTAAACTCTGGAGGAACATGGATATCGATCAACTGATCGATGTTAGCGACAAAACGTATGGAGAAATTATCGAGTGGATTCGCCACGGTAGTCCTGCTGTGACGGATGCACGGGAGACGGCGATGGGCGAAGAGGAGGAAGAGGAAGAACTAGGCGGTGGTGAGGGCGAGGAGGAGGACAGGCTGCTTCCCATTCCCAGCCACCTGAACCTGACCATGCTACCCGTTCGACTGAAGTTCGGCGAGAACGACGTGTTCTTCAAGACGAAGATGGATATAATCCGTGGAGATGCTGCTCCTCTGGCGAACCTGGCGGAGGCTCTGGAATGTTACTTTAACAAGTACAACGAGCTGGTGCTGGAAAATAAGAGGCTGATGTACGGGATCTGGAAAGATAACGACCAGTTCTTTCTGTTCAACCCTTACGGCAGTGATGCCGAGGGCTGGCGTCTTCGAGATTATCCGGCGTCATTCGCCGTGCTCGGCTCCCTGAACGAATTAGTTAATCTTCTGCACGGTGTGATAGAGTTCAACGACCCTGGCTTCATCATCCACTTCGTGGCACTGGACTCGATTCAACCTGGCAAGTTCGCGGTCGAATATGAAATCATTGTGCCGGGCGACGAGATCGAATTGTTCAAGACGAGGTTTCTGCCAATTACCGATAACGATATAAAGACGTTAGAGGATGAGTTGAAACCCCAGGTGGAAGAAGAGGAAGACGCGGACGTCATTGATGTGACTATGGGCGAGGAAGAGGAGGAAGAGGAAGAGGAGGAGGAGGAAGGAACGCGGAGGGCTCGCGCGGGTCTCGCTGAACAATCTGAAAAGCCGATAGTCAATCCTCTGGTTGAGGTTCCACAGAAAGATCAACCCGATGCCCCATACAGGTTGAATTTGGCTTTGCTCACGGCTGGATTGAAGATTCCCGAGGAAACCGAACAGGACATGAGACGAGTACACGCGCAGAAGGCTCTCGAGAAGCTGAAATACGAGCACCCGCCGCCATACGTCCTTCCAACGAATAAAACGTTGATCAAGCTGCTCGAGGCGAAACGAGCTAAAAGATCGATTCCCTCCTTGGTGTCGAGGTTCTCCATCGATTCCAGGCTGGACGTGAAAAAGAAAGGCGGTTTTGGAGGTTCGCTGCACTTGTCCAGGTCGAACGTCATGATGACTCCAGCGCAAGGAACGGACGACTTGGTGCCCTCGAAGAAGATCAAACTGTGTCCAAAGAGATACCTCTTCTCGAGGTTGCTGCCGATTTGTCTGATACCGATGAGGGCAATCGACGACAAGTACATTCAGTACGATGGACCATACGGGGACGAGGGAGAGGAACCTGACGATCAGAAGCCTCCGGACGACACGGTCCGAGAGGACTTACCTGAAGCACCTGTGGGTGTACGCATTCGACCAACTTTGGTACCGTTAGGGCCAATCATTCGGACTCCGATTCCCGAAAAGAGAATGGGCACCTGTCCGGAGAAGAAGAAACGGAAGTGCCAGCTAGCCAAGGGTGATGTGGGAGACACTTTGATGGAGAAGGTCCTTTGTAATACCGAAGATCTCCTGCTGGAACTGTTTTTCCCGGATTTTAAAGTGACAGACCAGGTTTGCGTCCTTCTAAAACCATTTTATATTCGTTGCTATGATCCTGCTGTTGCTATCTGTGATATCAATGTTGTTACAACAGCTGTACGTGGAGGATAAAGATTCCAAGATAAAAATTTCGCGGAAAGGATCCACGGAGTCTCAGGAGACCACTATTCGCATGAAACCGCCCGGCTCGAAGAAGAAGCAATCGAAACGGTCTACACGATTGAAAGTAAGAATACGGATATCTAGCCCTCAATTTTATTTGGCTATAAAGAATACGAGCGAATGCTATCTTAAATTACCTCGAATCTCAAGGTCATCGACGATGGAATTCGGATACTACACGGTAACATGTGCCTCGAAAACCGTGCGGAAACCGAAGAGTGTCATTTCAAGTCCTGCTTCTTCGCCGCCCTGCTGTGTATCCTAACAAAGATTAAGCTAGATCCAGACAAGTTCTCTCCAACTACTCTGGATCAGTTGGTCTTTCTGGGAGACAAGATCTACCAAAAAGTCGGGAAGTTGCGTTTCAAACCTTACAGATGGTTCCATCACATCGAAAGCATGAACACGATCTACAACGTGATCACGAAACAGGCTATTTACGCCGATCCAGCGAGCTCCGATCACGACGATCTCGAGCACACGATGGACACCTTCTTCGAGAACAACCAAACAGGCATAATAGTGTTCGCGAATTGTTCCTACGCCTTCTGGACCGCGAATGGAGTGTATTACCTATTCGATCCTTATGCTTGCGATGAAAACGGAACCGTCAACGCAGATGGATACTCCTCTTTGATGGAGTTCTGTGATTTGAACGGTTTGCTGGAGAAGATCGAGGCTAACGTGGGCGAGAACACGAGGAAGCCTTATCGATTGTACACCGTGTGCATAGCTCATATGGAGACGAAGAGGAGAAGAAAGAAACGCAAGAAGAAGGTAGTGCAATGCGTGGATAAAGCTGAAATGGAAGTTCCCGTTGAAGAACCGCCGGAAGTGGAGTTGTCCGCCGAATCATCGGTGTCCCTGATCGAGCAGTTAGATTGGGTCACTGTGGAATCGAAGACGAACTTCGGCTACGACATGACGATCCCTGGGTTCGCTCCCATCAAATTCTGCAACGCTTCGATGCTGGAGGTGACTGTCCTTGAAAACGAAATCACCACTCCGATATTAGCTCCTTTCAAAAAGCTCACTAAGAACATCACAGAAGACATGGAGGAGTACGAAATATCGAAGCTGTTGAACAGAAAGAGGATCGTCGACAGAAAGTTCAAGACATCCACGATCGTCGCCACTCCACTGGATCTTTGCGTGATGGCCTGGTCCTTGATCCACGATCCCATCACTTGGTCAGTGAGGACAGTTAGGGGATTGTTCGAGGCTGTCCTGGATTACTCTTTCAACACTTTGCTAGCTGCTCAGGATTCGACTGTCGGCGACATGACTGACGGCATGCTGCCCGAATTCGAGATAGCGAATTATGTTTTCCGAGTTGTGTTCGTGCCTCTGCATTACGGGACTCTGTATGCAACCGAAGGCTGGAACCTGGCGATGTCCTTGCAGAAGATTTTTGATACTCCCAGCTACACGGGCGCTATTTTATCATGCGGCACGGCGCACGTAGGAGTGATGAAGAATGGAGAGAACCATTTCGCTTGGTGGATCGTTGTGGGCACGAAGAACCTGAGGATCATCACTGCCACGGACTTGAAAGAGTTCTTGAGGTTGATCGTTAAGGTGATCGATCAACCCGAAGGGGAGATGTTCATGATGAGAGTGATCACTGTGTCCTACGCGCAGAAGATGGACCCTGACTGCAGCGATACCAAAGGACTCCACGAACCGGTGGTGCCAGCAACTTCGTTGCCAGTGATCCACAGAATGCCCACGGAACCTTACGATCTAGAGGCGATCTTCAGACCCAGCGTGCCGGAGAACAGGCCGATATTCGTTCGTGGCACGGTAGCCTTGCACAACAGAGATTACTTAATGGAACCGAGGGTTAAAAGGTGTTACTTCGTTGCCATCCTGGCGGTGACGGTGCAGAGGGATATCGTACAGAGTCCGATGCCAGAAATGGTGGACAAGATCGTAGAAGTGGCAGAATCGGTCTACAGAGAATTCCCCGAGCCCAAGTTTCATACGGAACACATTTTACGCAATCTCACGATCATGAACAGGATTTTCGATTTGCGGGATTGCACGTCGCCATTGGTTCTGCTTACGACGAACCCGCGGACCATGAGGAACGATTTTTATCTTCAGGTGAGTGCTTTTCGGTATTTTTACGGATGTACGTAACTGGAAATATATGTATATTATTTCTTCTAACCGAACGTCCAACTTTTCGCTACAATTACCAACCAACAATAAGGAACGCTTTTATCGATAGGTAAGAAAACACCTGAGGAAGTTCTTCAAGTTCTACGCAAGCGGGCTGATACACTTCACGAATTGCTGCTACGGATTCTGGTATTCGAGAAGCACGAACGCGTATTACTACCTAGATCCTTACCAATGCAACGATAGAGGAAGAAAGGTTTCGAGCGGTGGCAAAGCTTGCCTATGCATCTTCCCGAGCCTCTGTAATATGGTGAGGAACATGTGCATCAATCAGTTCACGGACACAACGGGCTTCTTCATCCACCACATCCACGTGGACTCGATCAACGTTCCTCCGTTCAACACGTTCAAAGAAGACCCGATGTGGCTGTACTTGGACTACCATTGGAACTTCAGACACGCCCCCGACATCGTGAAGTCGAACGGCAAGAAGAAGAAGAGGAAGACCGAGGAAGAGGACGAAGGGAAAGTGAAGCAGTTCTGGAACAATTATGCCGTGGAAGTGTCGAACCTAATTTACTCGGTTTGGGGGACGATCGGGGCCTACGATTCCAGGTTCGGCGATCGAGCTGGAAGGAACCAAGCAGCCATTTGCGTCGCTGTGCTAGCTATGCAGTACCTGAGCCATCCATCGAGATGGGGACCTGCGATCTTGGACTCGGCAGTGATCTGCGGGGACTCGTACTATACCGAAAGCATCAAAGCAGCTATTCAAAAGTGCGCCAAGCATTACAACCACTTCAACCTGCAGCCCTGCTTCAAGATATTCCCGCATTTGTGGGTGATCGACTTCAGGGAGAGCATCTGCGGCATTCTTTACGGCGCTAAGAACAAAATCACCTTGGCTGCTGCTTTGAACAAAGCCTTCGAGGAGTCACCGAACATCCTGATCGACTGCAACAAGATCGTCCTGGCCGGTCTGGCGGCTAAAGATGGATTCTATGTCGCGGATCCTGGATGGGTTGGACCGCCGTTGTTCGAAAAAGATCATGGAGCTATTTATGTCCTCCGCTGCAGGAACATGAATTGTCTAGTCTATGCCGTGGTGAAGATGCTGAACACGAACAAGAGAATGGAATTCAGGATCACACCGGTGGCGTTCTCGTTCGAGCAAGAGGACTTCAACTTTGTGGACAGCAAAACTCGCGAGACCAAGAAGAAGGTGTTCCTGGAGCCGCTGAGAACGACGCCTGGAAAGAGCTATGATCCTGGTACAGTGATGGGACTGGTCTTTCAATTTATGGCAGTTTTCTTCGTAGGGGATGGGGCCTTAGTCTATTTACTCTTCAATTTATTGCCTCTCGATTCTTCTTTTACTCTTTAAAGACGCTATTACTTTCTCCGTAGTTCCTTCTTCATTGTTTAGAGGATCTTCCTCACCTAGTAGTCTTTCTTCCAGCTATTCGTTCTTCAATCTCATTGTCAGTCTTCTTAAGGATGTTCTGGAGGTATATAAAAACGCAACAAAATTTTTTAAAATTTGACAAGACATAATTCTTACTAAATTAATGCAATTACCATAGTTTAGGTTCGATTCACTGCACCGTTTAAGAATTATAGCAACCTAAAGTTTGCACATTTTAACACGGTTTCTTATGGAGAATTCATAAAATTCCACTTCAAACCCTAATTAAACCTTGAAAAAACGGAACTAGAAACACCAGTTTTTTTATATATAGTAAAAATTATGTAATTAATTATGTTCAAAATTTATTAGGATTCACTAAACAGTTTCAGGGCAAAAAATAATAAACTGTTACAAAGCGTCAAATTTATCGTGTTGTCATCTCAATAATAACCATGAAAATACTGCTTTCTGAAGTATTTTTAATTTATTTAAATATTTATTTTTTACTTTTTATTGCGTAATTATATCTATTGAATATCACTTTATTATCTTGAAGTTCTAATCAGAGGGTACAATTATTCGCAAAAGTCACTTACAATTTTTTATAATATGAAGACAATTTGATTAAAATATAAATATAACATGAAATTCGTTAATTAAACGAAAGCTTTTTAAATTAATCTATTTTTTTAATGCAAAATATACTCATGAATGGCTTCCATTGCCAATATATTGGTGGATTTCGAATTTCTTGAACTTTTGTCTCGCATTGTACCTCCAGAACATCCTTAACTTATTTTCTACTGTTTTGCGATCAAGTGCATAATTTTCACCCTCTAAAATTCCCACCCTCCAAAGGCACACTGATACCTGGAGCCGACGTAGTGCCAGACGGAGACTCTTACCTTGTGTACCACAAGAATCTCGCTACTGGTATCTTGATGGGTCACAAATTCGAATACCCTGAATTACCTTCCGTGGAACCCGTATTAAGCCACACTGCCATGACCAGCGCGATGATTAGTACCACCTGGCACTTGAACCTAGGCCAAGCTGATCCTCTGCAGAAGACAGAACCGAAATTCGACCCCATGCTGATCGCTCACGATCCAGAGAAGTGTGAGAAGCGCGTGGTTGGGTCGTTCCAGCCTCAACAATCCGTGCAAATGTCGATCACCGATCTCCTGGCAGCTTGCGACGATTATCCAAGATTGGTGGATTTCAAGAGCGAGAAGACTACTTTCGAAAGGCCCGTCGAGTGCACCGGGGCGACCAGTTTTCTCACTGAGACTGCTCGCGAAGAGTTCAATACCTGGACGATGGATATGCGTAGGAGTGTTTACACTACTTACAAACATCGATTGCCGAAACCTAAGAAAGCGCCAAGTAGGTCCATTCGTGAAGAAGACGCTGTGGACGCGGACGAAGGTGCAAGCGTAGCCGAAGATGCAGAAACGACTGAGGATGTGGACGAAGTGCTGTACAACACAGAGGCGACAGAGGGAACGGAAGATGACACTGCCACGGAGGCGGAAGCGGAGGCTGTCGCCGAAGATGATTAAATGGTTTCTGTACAGTGAAAGTGAGATGCTTTCAATCATTATATTTCCGTGATTATATCTGAGTGCAGTCGTTTTGTGCTTTTATTTTGGATAGTGCATATCCCTTTCTCAATGTTTATGATTGGATAACATAGTAACTATTATATGTCAAGATTTTTTTACTAGGTTTTGAGTCAGTAATGTAGATAAATTGTAAATGTATGAAAAGGATATCAATGTTTTTGTGGATTGACTTGGGAAAAATTTGTATTTGATTTCATGAACTTATTCGGTCAGGGATTTATTAAAAATTAGATACTTATTTTACCAGGCTTTGTTTCATGTATCTCATACATGTGTACTGTGAATCTTTCAGTGAGACGTTTCTAAATGGCTGTATATTTTGAAAGTATTGTAATATAATGAATTATTGCATCAACTTGTACTTTTCACTAAATTATAAATTATCATGTACAAATCCTTTTAGATAAATTGTACACTTACCTATCGCTTTCTATTACCCCGTTTTTATTTGCTTTTCAATTTTCTGTTTCCAGAAGTGTGTATAATCCCTTCTAATAATACCGAACTGGATTTGCATGTACTAATCGAAGATTGTTAGTTATACAAGTTACACGCAGTGTCGCCAGATGAGTCCGAATTCGGACTCGGTTACTCCCCTATTTTTCCCCTTCCACTAACCCATTCCAGCACCACGTCCCACTCAATCCCCGTCGCGCATGCGCAACGTGTCACATATTACGACTCTGGCCATCAGAGAGGGGGTACCTGTATTCCCCTCGATTTTCTCGACCTGGCGACACTGCTTATACGTGCTGTAATTCGTGTCTTTCATACACGTTCAATGTCATGACCTCTATTCCGAACAATCACTGGCTACGTCTGTTTATGTTTACACATTAACACGTCCTTTGTCAGTATCGCACTTAAAGACAGACGTATTAATTTCATGAACGTCATCATTTATAATTAAAACGTTCAATATTCAGGATCCTGGATCGATATTTCAGATTGAAAAACGTTCGTTATCATTTGCAGCGACAATATTGTCGCAGTGATTAATGGAGAAAACTATCGTGCCGAACGTAATAGTGCAATTTCATCGTTCACGGTAATGTTTATTCATATACGTTTCTTACATAACTCATGCAAACAACTTCACGATAGGATCGAATAATATAATTCCATGTTAATTGAAATAATTTATTGGTTCAAGTGAATCGGCGAAAACCCATTAAAATATATCAGCTTTTTGAACAATTCAAAGATCGTTCTCCGAACATCTAACAGGGAGTATACATGTATATCAGTATCCTGTTCGAGTGTTTCGAATAACTTATGTAACTGATAATGGCTGCGATGTTAATTTATTTGGACAGGGAAGGTCAATGTCGGTATCGTGATAAATGAAACATTGATGAAGTGGCGTAAAAGAGATCTCATGATCCAGAAATAGTTTCCTGCGGAATCAGCATTCTTGTATCGAGGACGTTCGAAGGAGATCAATATTTTGAACAAATTATTATTAAAACGCACGCATTGATCAAATTGTAATTTATTTGACATGGAACGTACAAATTAGAAACATCGACGTTGGACGGCAATCAATATTAAAATTAAAACTTTACAACAGAATGTTACAGAATCAGCGAGCGATACGTTACAGACTTTATAATGTATACTATCCTATCCGCAATTACGTAAGGTTAAGTATAAAATTATACAAACTATAAGGGTAGCAGTAAATTGGGGTACAAATTACGTTTGTAAAAAGATCCTCGAAACTTGTAAATTGTATATATAAGCGGTGTTAGGTTTGCACGTTAGGTCTTAATCATCTAGGGATACAATGTTAATGGCGACACACAGAACTGAAATAATTCTATATCGTGTTAAAGAAGAATTAATAATAATCCACAATATACAAAGAACACATTAAACGCTTCAAAGCAGCTTGGATCGTTCTGATATGATTCGGCGTCGACAATTCAATTCGATGATCGTTCTCGATCATCTTTCGTATACATACGATATCAAAGATAAAACATTGTGCATTCAATTGTGAATTGAAAAGGTTGGGGACAATGTGTTAACTGGCGTTAGAACATTTATTTCTCTTATATCTTTTCTCGATCAACTTTCGTAAAATTCGGTACATTTGCATTTAATTAGTTACAAGTGCAATAGAAGGTCCGTGGCAGCTGGAAACCATCGAAATCGATGCGCCGCCGACAGGGACCTCGATATATGTATAATGTATTTTTTATGCATTCACAGTAGCTTTATAGGAAGCAAACGTTTCAAGCAACTCTCAAACGAACAGCACGTATACATATACGATACGAATGTTACACTTAGTTATTATATTTAAATACGCGATAACAATAGTAACAATAAAATTTAAGTACATCGATTTGTTTTCGAACGCGACACGCGGCCGTGCGATTTCAACTTGCTCCTGCGAACTTGGTGCACTTTATACGAAATTAGAAATCTCGTAGGTCAATAGACATTGGTAAACTCTCTGAAAAAATAAAAAAAGTTTGTGGTAGTTAATAATTTCGCGAACATCAATTTTGTCCGCATGAAAATGCAATTTATGCAACGAATCAAGCGTGAATCGTCGGTTTTAGTTTAGGTTGCAGCAGGTTTTGCTTTTACTTTCCTTTTACGAACACGATCGACCCGCACACCAATAAAAATGGTTAGGCTCGTTCGCGTTCGTGATACACTTTCGCGAGGCCATGTTGAAAACGCTCCCGAACTGTGGTTACGTTGAATTTCAGTTGGTTTGATTTTACGACTAAAATGCTCATGGTAACGCGTATTTGTTCACCCGCCTAAAGACACAAACGCTTCGACAATATTTTTCTAAAATTTCCCGTCATCCAAAACTAGCTAGAAATTCCGAAAGTGTGGTATTCGAAAAAGACTTGTACGGATTAAAACACTTTTGATTTCGAGTGATGTCTACTTTGATTACTATGTCATGGAGTTTGAATCAGATGTCGATAGTTCGGTCCCGGGTTAGTATTATGATTCGTTTGATTTGTATGAAACCCCTTTCGATTCTCTTCCTTTAGATTAAAAAACTTAAATGAATTGCAAGTAATCTTACCGTACATATTCTAACAAAATATTCAAACTATTCTAAATTGTTTGATCCTTTTCAGACAAATGCAATGCTACGGTGAATACCGTTCATAACGCTTCTTTAAAACTAACAGGAATCGTTGTTCGCTCAATTATTTATTATAATCGCTTTATTCATCCACTGCGATTCACCATAATTTCGCATAACTCGTTGCACTCGAATGGCTTCTTCAAGCTAATTTTCGAGTGCAAAAGGTCGATAACAAACGATTAATAAATAGAAATTCGTAGGGTCGGACGAACCGTCACGAACAAGGTAGAAAACAAAATTGGAATAACATCTTAGCGCTACTAATTACTAATATCTAAGAAATAAACTGAAAAGGATCGAATAAAGAAAAATTTTTTAAAATGCGTTCGACGATGGCTGGAGGATAGAAGTTTGTGATTGCAGCAGCTCCCCGTTTGTTCGATCGCATCGCATCGGCGAGAATGATCTATTCGTTGTTGGGCGTCTGCTGTTCTTCCGTTGCTGGTTTCGTGTACAGAATTTCAGCATACTCCGTTTTGTCCTCGTTTAGGCGACGAGGGTTGACACCCTGTTGCTGTTGCGTCAGATCCAATTCCGCGTAAACTATTCCACTTTCGCCCGTCGACGGATTAGGTTTGTTCTCCTGTGGCTCGGTCGCCAGCGCTGTCTGCAGCTATTAAATCGAAATCATTTGATTAAGAAATCCGCTTTTCCCATTAAACATCTATTTGCATGATCCGTTAAGAACCTTTATGCGCCTGGAACATTGAACTAGACATTGGACCGCGAGTTTTTATGCAAATGCGAATTTTTCCGGGCAGATTTTAGGCGCCAGCAGTAAACATATTTTTCCCACGGAGAGATTCGATTTAATTAAAATTATGTGAATACATTGTTGAACATTACCGAGCACTATCATTGATATGGCACGTGGGAATATGATTGCATAGAACGTACGAAGTCTGATCGTGATCCGGAGATCTTGCGTTCCAGATCGTTCCTTCGAATGATTCTTGTTCGTGTTAATGATCAAGTGATTAGACATAATAGAACAATGGTGAAATATTTGATGAAACGTGAAATAGCGTTGACAGAGAGCGTAGCAGTTATGATGCAGAGATCATGTCTTTACCGTGCGTTCGAGTCTCCGACGAAATGTGTGTCGATGATATGTTTCAAGTGAGTTCAAAAATAAAGAAAATTTATACACAAGCATATACGAATATAATCACGATTTTCATGAAATTGTCAGAAACATCCGCCGTCCAAGAGTTAAATAAATTCTGTTAAAATCCGATATAAATTCCATTTTTGCGAAATATTTTCATATTAAATACCTTTTCATCGTCAACTGTAACAACAGTCCTCATGGTGTCGGTGTCAGCGCCAGACACTTTATCCTTGTTGCGTTTGAAGAGCCGAGAGAAGCTGATTTTCGGTTTTCGTTCTCCACGAGATCCGTCAACTTCCGTTCTGGAGTACCTTCCAGCACTTTCAGTGTCGCTTCTAACAAACAAAATTCATGTTCACCAAAACGCATATCATTTCGACAATTCCAGACGCAAACATCCTTCAAACTCTTTTCAGACTGAAGAGAAGCAGCTAAAAAAATGTCACAACCGAATGAACGAGAATTTTATTTGATGGTTTACCGAAATAACTTATTAGTGCGAACGGTGCACTGAATTATAATTTAGAAAAAATATCGTCTAACGAGTAGATCCTTTCTGAACTTATTGCTTTGTCAGTAAATAATTAGTTAGCGTTAGTAATTAATAGTTAGTATCCACATTCAGCGCACCATAACCAATAGACAGCAGCTATATTAAATTTCAGGATGGAAAATTGTGTGGGGAAACAGTTAGTTGGATTATTTAGCCGCAAAGCCTGCAGCAGCAATTCTAAAATTGATTAAGCAGGCTTGGTGAAAATGCATTGCAAAATTGGCGTTCAAGCTAATGAAAACAGATTTGATTATTTTCAAACGAGACCTCAATGAATTTTTTAACGTGAATTCGAAGCCTATTCGTTCGCCTCTAATTACCAGAAAATGTGACGAAATTTGTTCGTGACTTGCAACAGGATGAGCAACACATTAAAATAATTCGACTAAACAGTCAAACTGGTGCATACGAAATCTCGTCGTTCTTATTGTATCGTTATATTCATTATAGCGCTATAAACATTTCGTTTATAATCGTTTAACTATTCCGATACTTTTTTCTTTATTATAGATTAACATTCGATTTACATTCCAAATTAGTTGTGAAATAATTAATTAGAGGTTTTCATCTGTTATCGCGTGATACGTTGCTTTTTCTACTGCGAAGTGTATCAATCTAAATGTATGTATGTGTCTCTGTTAAAAAGTCATCGTGCAACGGCGGCAAAAATTTCAACAAGAACTAGGTTTCATAGGCACCAATTTCATAATTAAGTCAATTAATGAGCGCAGGATGTGTTGACAAAAAGAATCGCAAATTATTATTGTAGACGGTGACCGACATACGTACCAGTCACTGCATTAAATTCTCTCATGATTCGACATTGTTTTAATTACACCCGCTTTTTACAATCGGATCGAGATTCAGTAATTAGCATAACTTGAATTTTTGTTATACATATGATGGTTCTGGTTGAGCATTATTTGAATGAAGATCGCATAAGAATTAAATTTAATCTTTCGGAGGACTAGAGACTAGTATGCGGTAATCCGCATGAAACGACGGAAAAATTAATTTTCTTAAAAAGAGAATAATGAAATTTCGTGATATGGAACGTCAGTCAATTAGTATAACAATAAAGCAACACGTCACGTGAGAAGAACATTAACACAGCACAACGTGATTCGAAGCTTGTGCAACTGCTGGTGCAATGTTAATAAAAAGTATTTCGATATTTCCCACGGGATGATGATTCGACGTTGACGAGGAAAGCTTGATGGCATATTTTTTTTTTTAAAGAAGTTGAAAGAGGCTTGCCTTTGCATATCGATATTGTCTGGAGTGTTTGTTTTCTCATAACGAAGGAGACTAACACTCACTGCTGGATCCGCAGCTTGTCTGAAAATTTGTCATCTGCTTGCAATATCGTAAATATCAATGGATAAACCTTCAACACGAGCCAGAAACGAGTTTCGCTCGAACCGCCTTTCTTCGGATAAAAATATTACGGAAAATCTTAATTCCCTATTTTACGATATGTTTTACACAGAAAAAAAAGATAAAACTGATTTTGCACGATTGTGAATTCTCTAAACTTCCTTCGAACCTATGTCCACGACGTCGAAGAGGTTTTTATAATTAATTTTACATGGTTCGTAATATTTTCTGATAGATTAACAAATAAAGTGGTGGTTATTAAATTATCGTATCCATCTCACGATTATTATCATTGAAAGAGGGCTCTTAAACTGATACGAAAAACTATTATTAGACACACAAAGTATTAAGTTTAAACCACTATTAGGTACATATAAAATATTTCTTGCACCGTATCATTTTCCTCCAATAAATTATACGAACGATGAAGTTAGCAAACAGATGAAACGTGGATAATTTTTCTAATTCTACAGTTCAAGAAATATGTTTTTCGTATCTTTGCAACTTCGTTGTGTCCTTTAATTCTGTAAACACTTGTAATATTCAATATAATCGAATTCACTGAGAAAATCTTTGTTTTCGATGGTTTATTAGGCTCCGTTAATATTTTGTTTGTAGTTTTCCCCTGTTTGCAGAAAAATAAAATTTGTCAAGCTAGTCAAAGTGTTCTACGGTAAAGCACTGGCAGAGAAAAAAAAGTGTATTAGTTACGGAATTCAGAAGAGAATAATATTGGGACACCAATAGTGCACTGTGCTACCAAAAAGTCCACTACGAATACCCGGACGAAAGTGGATACTCACGACTCGCCGAAGTTCCTGGTCGTTGTGTTACCTGAAAATGATTGAGAAACACAGGTTTCAATAAATGGTGATATAATTGAAGAATTGTGGCGGTGACAGGGATGGCACATTCTCGTGTACGTTCGTCTGTATTTAAAACAAATGTTTTATTTCAAAAATCATATAATACCTAAGTATAATATCATAGCGATGAATGAACTTACAGTTAATTACATACAGCTCTCTATATATTAACTTCATTTGAATTCTTAATTAGATTTACTCTTGCCTATTGCGTTGTATCTACAAGTACAGATACAAAATGTTCATGTTCTTCTCGTATTCGTATCTTCTTATTCATCTCTTTTCTTCATGTGCTCGCAGTGTTCGTGTGTACGTGTGTACATGCGCAGTGTGTGTATGTATCCGGTGTGTTACATATGTTTCTCGTATTCCATTTATCGACCGTATAACATTTAAACTTCTCCTCTTTTTATTTCTCTGCTCGCAGTTCAATTTCGCTTCTTTTCCGGTTTTTTTTTGTCAAATTCTTAAAATCGTAAATTTTTTGTTTTTTTTTTTTTAAATCGTTTCTCTCGTTTCGAAGTAGCGATCTCTGAAGTATTCTTAAAGTGCTTTGCCACATCCTCGGTGATGCTTGTTTGCAATTGGGCCCTCGTTACACAAAGGAAAAATCATAGACGAAAACACGTCGGTATACCGAGAAACGTAATCATCAAGAAACTGACGTTCTCAAAAAACGCAAGTAACGCACGTTTTTTTTTATTTTTTTTTTCCCCTCCACTCCGATCATTGTCGCATAAAGGCTCGCCTAACGATAATCTTGATTGACTTCTAAAAATGTTTCAGAGAACACCGTATTCAGGTATTCGCGAATCCGTTATCGTTTATAGTCGTAATTTAATACCTAGACTTACATTAACATAAATATATATATTATTAGCCTGGTAATAATATATATATAAATATTTATACTCCATTGTATGGCCAACGATCATGCTTCTTACAATTATTACAATATTAACCGCCTTAAGAATATTAGAAGTTTTACAAAATTTTCAACCCGGAGCCGCCATTCCACTAACTTCATTTACAAACCTAAGGAAAGAATGATGGGAATCAACGTCGCTCGTCAACGATATCGTTCGAGTGCAACCCACAGGGTTCGTAAAAGAAGAAGTTCAACGCGTTCTCTCTTTCGTTTTCTACGCTCGTTGGAAATCGCGTGCTCTCGTTCGCATGCACGCACACGCGTGCACGCGTCCATCGTTTCTGTTCGCGCGCGGTTTCGATGTGTTTGCGTACGAGCGCGTTGCGCCCGCCAGCATGATCATCGTGTATAAATTAATAATTATCGTTACCATTAATCAATCATTGAAATCAGTTACGAAATAAGTCGCTTAATATCATTAAAAAATGTACCGCAAGGAATTTCTTTTTTTTTTTGTACATTAACGCGTAATATCCTTAAAACTCCCCCCGTAAATCGATTATCGTATCGATGCGCTTCGTTGCAGTGACCGCTCGACAGGCTGCACGAATCCTAAATGGCGTCCAGAAGGGAGTCGTATCGATTTTTCCGTTCGTCAAACTGTTTTCGCATCGAACCGTTCATAGCAACCGATCCTCCATTTTGATTTTCGCGCCGGAGATCGACGATAAAAGCGCTGCAATCTCGATGATTGCGAAATGATTTTAGCATTATACTTTGGCAGTGGTGTTCGACACAGGTCCTAGATGCTTCTCGAACCTGCTTGTGCTATATCTCATTGCGTTTTTCGATCCATCGGACTGTTGCGCTCAAGATGACCGACGATCTTATTTCCACCGAGTCGATTCGTCTTTGATAAATATTTTTATAATGATTAAGACGAACAAACTCGTCGCGCAAATATTCGACGACGTACGAACAAAATGTTATTGTATTTCAAATTCTGACGACTTTGTTTCAACTTCTTTTTGTCAAACGTTAAAATTAGGGTAAAAAATATACTTGAAAAATGAAAGCTAAAGAATTCGGCACTCCGGTCGAGGTGCTAAAACATTTTTACGGCTATCGTAAAGTCCGTTCCACGGGGCGAATAAAATTCTTATTTCGCTTGTTAGGACCGCTATCGTGCCAGAGAATTTGACGTAACTGCGTTCACTGTGTGAGAAATTATCTTTACAGCGGCCGATCTTGCCGAATCTATTCTCGACGATTTCGCGAGAAGGCACTAAAGAATGGCGTCGTTACTATTCTCGTGTTCATCTTAGCCGCAACAGCCGTAAAAGAATGGAGTCGTTAGCGCGTTTCGCGGACACGGTATAAAGCTTAAAAAATCGCGGTAGGTTCGCGAGAATCGGTATAAAAAGCTCCGACTTTCCCGTGACTCGTCACGGAACCATCCCCCTCGGCTTTTTATTATGCGCACGGTCGATTAACGAGGTTTCTTGGGCTTTTTACTCGACTCTGTCGCACGTGCTAACACGCGTTGATCGTTAGTACGCGTGATATCGACCGACAAGCTTATTAGATTATTTGCCGAGTGCTTGCCGGGAAACGTGCTCGCTGTACCGAACGGGGGAAAAACGAGCCCGGGAAATGTTCTTCCGGCAGTGCCGTACTCGTTCTCTATTAAACTAACCGTAAAAATGGCAGGCGTTCTTAGAAGTTATATCAAATGCTGGACTGTGACGTACGAGGCGGTTCATTGATTATACAATCTATATTAATTATGTTAGCCTTAAAAACGTTTGATTGTGGACTCTTTCCTGCAAATTGCATACCGTATCAAAATAATTAATCTACAGTATTTTATTTACCGGTCAAATGAGAGTTATCAAAGTGTCAAAATTGCTGTTCATATGTACATCAGCGATTATTTAAGAGTTTCAGCTAGAGCTTAATCAATTTTCTAACGGGAACAGCAATTTTATTCGTGGATCAGTTACGATCAGCCTTGATAATGTAACATAGTAATTTCTTCCTGGTATTGTTAATTAAAGGAATATTTTTAAAATGGAACTGTGTCAAATTGTTCAGCTTACAAGACGTTCTGAAACCATTCCACTAAAACTACAATATTAATTCCGGATATTGCGTCTCCATTACATAAAGCAAGTTCTGAGAAACTGAAAAAACCCCGTCGAGCTTAAAAAAGTGAATAATTTCATAGATCCTGATCGCAATGTGTTGCCACTTTAGTTTCCGAACGACGAGGACACTTTTCGTTCGAGAAACGCGAAATGGCCACTTCGTACGTCACCAGACCCGATAAAAATGCGAGACCATACGAGGCAGTAAAGTCGCGGCATTTCCCCTCGATCTCCGTCGTCGCATGAGCGCATAGGTCGCGGGCAATAGTGATACGGACTCGGTGTGCAGCCTGTTCAACCGGCACGTACAACGTCCCGGCGGCACCGCGAACACGATACAAAGTACTTAATTGGCAACATACATCCACGTAATCGATCCTTAATATCTCCTTAATATCCATCTATAGTTAATTCTGTATTTTCTTTTTTCTTCTTTCATCATCTCTCTACCGTGTCGCGAAATCACGGTTCGCGTTTACCTATCCTTCCACGCAGAACATCTTAAATCACACTTAAGTGTAACCCTATTACTCTGCCCAATAATTAGTCTTCCTCTCAAAAAATTTCACGGATAACGACAGGTCGCACGGCAATTGGAGTGCAAATGGATAAATAAGTATTCAGTTTAATATTTACGAGTTGCAAGCCAAGTGCCCCCCGACACAGAATATAATATATATTTATATTTATATATATTTATATCCATTACTATTATTCAATCTCGTACTATATTTATAATATATTTATATATATATATTTATTTTTATATATATATATATTTAATATATACAACACGCAGTAATTCCGATCGTCTTCACCCGACGAGCTCTCCTCGAAGAATCTTGTTGAACATTGTTTACTCGCTCGATACTTTCTCTTCTTTCCTCTAATAGAAATAAGGGTGGCCGTTCACCAAATGATCCACAGGGTGGACCGACAGAAATGAATTTCGCTGCGCAGGAGATCTCCACAGAGATACATCGTTGGAACTCGTCGGATGGGATGATCCCTCTTTGTAAGTGAAAACACGATCGCATATGGAAAAAGTGAAGGAGTGTATGTGCAGAATTCGGAAATGTTTCGTCAACGAATGACAGATGCAGGGATCGATTCTCTAGATCTCTTTCTCTCAACTCTCGTCGTCCCTTTCGTTTCTCTTATCCCCCAAACAAACAATTCTTACAAGATTCAATTATTCTTCCGCACGACGCCGCGCGGTAGACCTACGTTCGTGAACTTTTTTTTTTCTCTGTTTCAACTGTGGATGTGACTTCGTCTACTGTGTATAGCGTGTATATGTGTGTGTGGGTGTGTGTGTGTGTGTGTGTGTGTGTGTGTGTGTGTGTGTGTGTGTGTGTGTGTGTGTGTGTGTGTGTACACGCGAATTTCGCTCATTTCTCACAGTTTTCCTTCTGTTTAGTTTCGTTTCGCGAGGACTGAGCTAAGCAAAGATCACCCGTACAAAAGTACAAACAACACTTATTGTCGACGGGAATGATAATGAAATTACGAAAGTCACTTCTCGAAAATATTCCGGTCGCGGCGCTACAACTGCTCGTTCATTTTTCTCCATTTCCTTCGTTATTTGTCCCCTAGTTTTGGGAAACCAAGCGTCTGGTTTTGTTGATTGCGATGTTCGTTTATCGATCGGCTCTAGAAAAGTTGATTCACGGTGCGAGGAAAGTGATCTTTCTGTGGCAAGACCGATAATACATCAAATTACGAAGTATCATACTAGGATCTTTCGAAAATTCTGTATCCTCAAATGTCTTTAGGTATATAATTTAAGACTTAGCGATCGAAATATTCCAAAGAAAAAGAAACTTGATATTTGCAACGATCTTACAGTAGCGAAAGTTAGTGTACAGAAACTTCGTTGGTGTGATGAGCGACTCCAGTATGCCAGTTAATCTGGAGTATGCAGTTGCATCTTAATAAAATAAGCAAAGGTGAACTTCGTGAAAAAGATTTTTAATTGGAGAATATAATGGAAAGGATTGTCGAATCTCCCGGTTCTTGCACAAAAAGATACACCCACCTGAATCTCATTGAAATTTGTATAAAAAAGCGTTCGACTGCATCCTTTGCATCGGAAACAAATTACGGAAAGATCCTTATCGTCCTGTTTAACTGTTCGAATTCCACTCTCGGTTGTTCTCGTGCGATCGGTGAATGAATATTCATTGTTCCTGCGAACCTACGATTTATCGCGGAACGATAAAATTATTCCGGCCCGTTGATCCTGTCTCTCGCGTATCGAACGAAGGAAAAAAGAAACATCGATCGGAAAACGGCGACGCGTTTGAGAACAGGCTTTCGGGACGAAGGACGGCCATTTTGAAAACGCAACGCGTCCCTTGGTAAACTCTTTGAAAGGGCCGAATGAAATGAGAACACTCGCGGAATACTGTTTCCGTCGCGAACGTAAGGGAGAATGTCAGACTTGGCCTCGAGGCGACGAATCTGTCGACGTTAACATTTTACCCACCGGAAACCATCAGAAGAATGCTGCATCCGGTGGCTCAACATTTTTAAATCCCCCCTGGATTTCATATTTCAGAGCTGTTAAAAGTATTCACTTTTGTATGAAAAATTTTCGATTCAATAATAAACCGAAGAGACGGAGATGCTTTCGTATGAAACTGTGAAACGCATTTATTTATTCCTGAGCAAACTACAATAAAAATCGAAATTTTAATAAATCTGCGCTTTGCATCGGATAGTATAAAGACTGTTGAATATTTTTAGAGTTAAATAATTGAAGAAATGGTTAGATAGAAGTAACGGCTACAAGAGAATGAACTTTTAAATGATCGCCGGTGAGCAAAATGTTAACAGGTCGACTGCCGAACAAACTGCCACAGTATAAAACGTTACATGTATAGTACGCGAGGATGGCATTGGTCGCAACACTCGATAAATTTGTAAAATTCGATCTATAAAACTGTTCTCGGTAAAATGTCTTGTTATTCGTGGAATGTTCACAGTCTTCGTCTTGTTTTGAGGATATAAAAAACGGTGCGCGGCGGATGGATGCAACTCTGACTAAAAAAGTGAATCATTGCAATCGTGGCTTATAATTAAATGCTGAATGGAAAGTCTGTGATCGCTAGGTGGGTCGCGGTTTTTGAAAATGTCTAACTCTTACGTTAACCCTTCGTTTCTTTCAGATAGTCCGTCTTTTATACATAGAAAAATGTTTTGTAATAAACGATGCAAGAAACACGATCCAGCGACTGCAGTCTTTGCACAGAAGGCAAGTAATCTTTTTGGAAAAATCGAGTTACAAAGTACGAGGTATCAAGAAGAATATCTTTCTACTATGAATGCAATGAACGCACAATTTTCAGTTCAACTTCCACGAGAAAGAAGCCTTGCCTGAATGGGCTATTCCGTAAATGGTCTATAATACTTTATGGTCTCGTATAAAATGACTGCGTTTGTAGATTATGCAATATCCTCGAAATCATTTTTCCCTGGCCGCATACAGCCGACCAGCTTCGAAAAACTCGTTTAAAATCGAACAGCTTCGCGATTCTCGATAAAATAGCGTAAAAATCGGCCGCCATTTAAAAATTTGTTAGAAACGCCATAACGGCGGGTGATCCTAAACTAACAGAACTCGAAGGGCTAACGAGGTCTCGAAATGTCTTCGTAAATATGTTCGCGGATCGTTCGACGAATCGCGACAAAGAATAATCGGTTCGCTGAATCGTTGAATGTTTCGTTAGATACATATGTATATCGATAACACCGTGGGCAGCAGGTAAAACTGTCATGGCAAAATCGGGAATAGAAAGAGAGACGGTGCTCCCTAAATAATACTGTCCGAGAAACGTTCTAAATTACAAAAGGTGATACTAACCACGCGTCAGTCGGCACGTGTGCTCCGATGGAAAATAAAAAAGACCCGACTACGAACGAAAAGCTACGTCGTGGAATGTGTTCGTTTGTCTTCGAACGTGGTGACGGCGCGATATTGATAGTTTTTCTTGCGGCTGCACGTAGAGCGCTCCTCCCCACCGTGACTTTCCCTCGCGAACCGAGGCTTCGAACGCATCCTGACTCATCCCTTTGCGACCGAACCTCTAATTTGCTAAACAATCACCAATTGCATTGAAATTCGAAACGCTGGCAAATCGCATACTGAAAAACGTGTACGCCGCGAATAAAATTGTTTTGTGAAACGTTCGGCACCGTGTTACGTATTCTATTAGTTTTTCTAGAATTTATGTTATTTAGAATTCGAGCTCCAATCGCAAAGGGGTGAATGAAACTTTCAAGAAAATGAACGCAGCTGAACGTGCAACCGCGATCTACGATATTTTGTTTCATACCCCCCCCCCCTCCCCACCCCAAGACAACGATGTGTCCTCCATTTTGTTTTAGAAAAAACCTCGACTACAAAATTTGATTTGTTCGCGCTAACGTGAGTTTTTCCCTTTTACGGCGAGAACCGACTCGTCCTCCCGTCTGCGTTAATTTCGTTAAATCTCATTAATAATCGCTATGAGCCCCGTGTCCAAGATCGACGCGTCCTTTGTCGGAGCGAATCCCAGCCGAACGATCTTGCACGACGGAACACAAGCAAACTGCAAGTATTCGTGCGAGTAAGAATGATCATAAGGTAATTTCGAAAAACTAGAACCGCCAGAGAATCGTCATAGTTCGTTCGAACGGATATCAAATAAGATAAAAAGTTCTTTCTTTCAAATCTCTAGGCTACATCGAATTTCAGAAAATCGTATACGAACGCACGAGATATCCACAGTTTACCGATTCAGAGAGTGTTACGAATTGCATCGTGCAGGAGATCTACGTATGATCGCCGCAGGATCGATCTCTCGGAGTCGCGGAGCTCGTACGAAAGTGTAGCTTAAGAATCGACTACTCCTTCTCTCTTAGCGTAGAACGGTACATTTTAAGGACAGCTCGTAAACACGTGTTACTTAAACGATATACCTTAGCGATCTCTGGATCCTCCGGCTCCTTCGAGGTCCGCAGGATCGCCGCTACTAGTCTCCGTTACGCGAGAGGATCACCTCGCGGTATCGATCTTGGAAAAAAAAAAATGATCGCCGCGGATCCTCGAAGTGGCGGGAAGATCTTACGATCGTACAGTTGTGTGTTAGTGGTTGTGGTATAATATCTTGATCCAAGCGAATTTCCCCGGAGTGATCTTCGCGCGAGAAGAAGAAAATGGGTCGGGGGCGACGCGACGGCTCGCGTTTGGCGTCGCTCTCGAAATGTTTTCTATTTACAAAACTTACACCGTGACGAACTTGGTGAACGCGAATGGCGCGGCATCGAGGGGCGTCGGGAAGTGTGTCTTTTTCTCTGTGTGTGAGTGTGTCGATCGTTCTCGATCGGTCTCGATCGCCGGAGAATGATCGCGCGCGACCACGCACGCGGCGAATACGGTCGTGTTATATCCCGGGCTACGAACAGCTGCCATCGAAGAGACGAAAAATCGTAGAAAAATAAGGGCTCGCGAACGAGGGGGAATCAGATCGAACGAAATCACTTTCTCGTTTCGTTTTGCTGTCCTCGATTTTTGTCGGATATATGTATATCATACATACGCATAATATGTATATCGTTTCCCTTTGCTACGCGCGAATCGATATCCGCGATCGATCGAGAATGCTGTACGCTCGACTCGAGTTTCGAATAAATTAATAAGATCATCGCCGGGATTCGTCTGCCTTAAACTATCTGAGATTCGAGGCGGGGGAGGATCACGCGAGCAAACGAGGACTCGTGATCCTCGGTGATGATCGGTCCCGAACCCCTTTGCGCTTCTCGCCTCGTAAATTGTCGCAAGTACTAGGTCGTTCTCGGTTTTTTAAACTGTCCACCGTTCGAATAATTATCCGGCTCGAAAGCGACTGCGGTGATTGATATGTCTCGATGCTCGTGTTTCTTCCGAAGGTTTGGGCTCGATGGAAAGTGACCGCAAGGTCGGTGGAAATGAATTTCGTACTGGGATGCAGGTACCAATTCGTGGTGAACGGAATGTTGCTAGTCAGACTGTAGATATTTATGCGTTCGAGGATAATAATAATCTTTCGAAGAAAATCATAGTTTTACTTCTAAATCTAGGAAAGTAAATAACGAAAGTAATATTTGTATTGATATAAAAATTTAAAATTACATAAACATCCGCAGTCTGATTGTTGAACGTGCCGCAGTGTTGTGTGAAAATGTTTGACCGTTTCTTGAGGAAAAAAGCTAACCGTAGTTCTCGCTGTAACCCGTTGTTACCAAATAGAAATTCTTAAATATCTCTGGGTAGTAATTAAATACGAACTGTATGCAATTTACCGTTAATTTGTCAATAATAAAATCGTTAAATCTAATCCAGATTCTACATCCTCCATCGATCTTAAGAAATTAACAAACTAGTTTACAATAATCATTAAACATACTCGACGTAAATAATCGCTAAAATAAATACTAAACAATACTAATTTATATGATCTAAAGATAAAGAAAAAAAAAGTAAAGAATTATCTCGAGAGATTCCAAAAGGCTTTCCAAAATCCAATTCGACGGTCGAAGTTGTTCGGAGTCTCTTTAAAACAATAATAAGGTACAGTTGTGCACACTTAAGCGACCGTATTCGGTCCCGACTGCGGACGCTTAAGTGGGGTGGTGACTGAAGGAAGGAGAGGGGATGGAAATGCCGATCCGAGGTCCCATTTTTTTTTTTTTAATTTGGTGGGGGGGATAGCAGCAGACGCGGAAGTGTGCACTACTGTGGTTCTCGGATTGAGGTGGGGCGCATAAACATTGGCTGGCAGTCCATCGATCATCCAGGGACCTCGAAGAAACGCATCGAGCTTGAGTAAAATGTCGAAAGGTGGGAGAAGGGCGCAAAGGGTCGTCGAACCGAGTGTACGGGGGTGTGTGGTGACAGCTTATTTCCGCGGCTGAAAAGGGGGACGACCGGTGTGTCACGGGTGGCCACCGTTTAAACGGGCGTGTCCGTTTTCTCGTCCTTCTTCTGCTCCTTGAGGTCCGTGCGGCCGTTCACGTATTCGTTGCTCGCGTGTATCGGATTCTCCTGGCCACCCTGCGGTATCTTCTCGTCGATGATGCGCGGGTCCTCGTGATCCTCTTCGTCCTCGTCCCCGGGGGTGATGTGCACCTCGCTTCCGGCGCCGACACCGCTCGCAGCTTCCTCGTCGCCCCGACGCCTCGCTGCAACAAGCAACGCCACGATCGGTCAAGGCAAAAGTGTGTGTGGGTGTGTGTGGATTTCTTGCTTTTCAACGTTTTCAATTTTTTCGTCAGTTTTTTTTTGTTTTTTGTTTGTTTTTGGCTTTATTCGTTAGAAAAAAAAAATCGCTGTAGCACAAGATGCTTGCTGCAAAGCGGCTCTAGATTAGTGTCTGTCGTGTCGGAATCGATTTTTATTTGTTCCAAGCTGAACTTTACCGGTTCGTTCGTTCGTTTCGGGACGTGTGATGCAAGGGGCTGTTGCGTACGAACAAGTTTCGGTGGCCAGCAAACGCGCGAGTCAAACGCTGCCAAGTATCACAAATGATTTCTCTTTCGATTTTCGGAGTTTCGATGAATTTTTGCAATCGGAACATTGCAGGCTTTTTTTCAAGTGGACATGAATTTTGAAAATTTTGATTTACAATCTTTCAAGTTTCAGGAATTTCTCTAACTGCAATATTCTTCTGAATCGAGTTCTATCGCGCCGTCGATAAACAAAGTAACTAGCATGAATGTGTAAATTCGATCAACGAACCGCAGGAATGTGACGTCAGTGTCATATTTTCCGGAAAGTTCTATCATTTCTTGCCGCGTTCATTTTAATGGCCGCCATTTTGTACGAACGTACTCTACCAGATCTTTCTAACAGTTCGCCGACAGATTTTGCATAGAAACTCTCATTAAACCGGAGCCGCGTAAAAACAGACAGATTCCGAGAATCCCAATTAATTATACATATAGCATGTGTTATGGCCAGTTTTTAACGGAGGAGGCTCATTAAAATCGGGTCGGACTGTACTCAATTTTCTGCATACCGGCAAAAACTAACACGAAATCATTGACGTTGGGACAGTCCAACGCGTAAATGTCGACGAGGGAGAGAAAGAGAAATAGACAGCGAGAGCGAGCGAGTGATCAGGTGAAACCGATTTTTGTCGGTAATGTGACTCGAGGCGTTTGCGTACCACCGTGGATTAATCGATCACGGGAGCTAGCGGTTCATAATTATAACATTCACAGGCAATTCATCACACTAAATGTATAATAGAGTTCATAATCCAAGCAGAGGTAAACATGAGAGTGAACGTGAACGTGGAGCAGAACTTTAAACACGTAATATCCTAATTGTCTAATACACTGAGATCGTGTGTTCTCGGGAGATAAAAAAAAAAACGGGGATCAGGAATCGATGGAGGTATTCGGGTGAGTTGAGGGTCGCTAGAGGGACGATACAAACATGCTTGAACGGTCTAATATATTCATGGGAGTTAGAGTTGTTCATTCTTTCACCTGAGATCGGGGAAACGGCCCGAGAAGCGAGCCGAGCGAACGAAAATCACCATTCGTCGGAACCGATCGATTCGATTCGATTCGATACGATTCGATTCGAACAAATGTCACCACACTACTTGCCTTCGCCGATTGTTTGTCGTTGCTTGTCGCTAATGGAGACGTTCGACAAAATTTCACGAACGGAAACATGGCGCGCGAACCTTGCCGGTCTTGTCCACGCTCGCTGCTTCGCTTTTTTACTTTATCGTTCAAATCTTCGTATTTAGCGTGTTAAGGTGTTTCGTATAATGATTCGGAAAAGATATTCGTAAGCTGCGATCTCTCGTCGTCGTTTCGCAAACGAATTTATTTTATGCTTTCGAAGAAATAATAACGGCTTGAAATATTTTATAAAACGTCGTGATAATAACGGTTCGGCTTAGAAAAGGAATTTTTCCCGCACTCTGTCTATTACGACTCTGGAACGTCGATGTTCCGAGTCTTTCAAATACTTGCCACCGTGATCCTTCAATTAAGAGCAAGGGGCCTCCGAACCAGGTGCGGTCATGAATTTAAATTATCTCTTGGACTTTCTCACCGCTGTCTGCTCTAATGATTAGTTCTCTCAACACGTTCGCGCTACCATTATTCTTTTCAGAAAAACGTTTTCACCGGCTACGTTTTTAATATTTGCATCTCTCTCTCTCTCGCTCTCGAGAGAAAGATATACATATATTTAAAAATATGAAAATATGACGGCTCTCCGTGAACTGGATCAAACGTATTTCGCCGACGAGCTTGCGAAGCTAAGCATGACGTTGAGGTTTCATCAACCTTTGCTAATGACCACGTTCGATTCCGTTTCATACGTCCGAATGTAAAGCAAATGCATGAAACACGTGAATGCGATTAGAATTTTAAATGACGGAGCTCGTAAAATTCTATCGATTTTTTTCCGCTCGTCACGTGGAGGGGACTTGCGATGACGACGGATCAGTGACACGAACGGCAACGAACGTGTTGATACATATTTTACGCGAGTGAGAAATAAATGGCCAATCTTTTTATTAGAATCGAATAAGCATCAGTTTTTTTTTTTGTTTCGAGGAAACGAGCGAGAAATTCGATAAGTGAACTCGTAGTAGCTGTTTGAAATTCTTTTGGCATTTTCCACGGGTGGGGCCATTGATTTTTCACCGATACATCGAAGTCTCTCTTTTTTAACCCCTTGGCCTACGATTTATTTTACGGTTTCAGTGATTAGAATGTTTTTGTAGTTTGCAATTTCCTAAAAAAAGGGAAAATTTATATCTATTGTATCCCGATTTTAATCTCGATTCAAAGGAAATTAATAACATACATATTTATTAGACTCTGTTCAGAATCTTCATCACGAGTCTGACACGTTATCGTAGGGCAAGGGGTTAAGGAAGTTTATGCTCTTTCGACGCTTATTAACGGACAACGCCACCGATATTCCGTTCGGCGATTTTCCACCGACTTTCCACGAGAGCCATCCCGCCGCGCCCACGAACTTTCCTCTTCGCTGGGAAATTAGTTTTCGCGCTTGGTAGGCCGTAAGGAACAAACTTTGAAAAACATTGCACGGTGAATGCGATATAAATTAAGTACTATACATGTATTAGTGCATGCAGTGGAACTCGGAAGCACAACGTGCACGCTCAAACGATCGAGGCGTAGATTAAAGTCGATTTTTAAAAGAACCCTCGTCGTCTCTCATTCTTCCAAATGATTTACGTCGACGCAACACTTTCTTTTTCCCCGACGAGTGCATGCCTCGGCAAAAATTAATCATTGAACTTCGCGTTTGATGCGAGAACCGCTTCGGACGCCTGTCGTTGCGAATAGCACGCAATTTCCTGACCAATGAAAAATTAAATGCTGATTCGATGCATTTATATGTAGAACATTTAAGCAGAAAATGTCGCTGCTACGTTGGTGAAATTTTTCTCACGATGACTCGATGTTTGTTTAAGATTGTACACATACGATCTACACATTCCTGTCGCAAACGCATCACAAATCCGCAGTCTACTACGTTTTGCAAATTGATTTTGGCTCCCAAGCGGTTCTTTCACTCTGCACAATGCTTTCTATCCCGTTCATGGAACGAGTGTCTCTCGGGCATAAATAATAAATCAAATAAACAAGTAACGTACACCGCCGATGAATAAGAATTTTTATTGCGGTCGGGCGTTGTCGGGAACGAGCGCGTCGATGTTTTCGAGGGGGAGAAATCGTTAGCAGAAGATCGAAATATGTCAATCGTTAACCGATAAACGAATCATTCCGAACAATGAAATTTTGATTTGTTCATTTGTCGCGCAGGCTTCTGCCGTGAATAATCAAACTCGCGTTCGAGCTTTTCTTCTCTCTCTCACTCTCTCTCTCTCTCTCTCTCTCTCTGTCTGTCTCTCATCGTGCGTATTATTCGCGAATCCGAGCCCGCCGTGTTTTTTTTCTCCTTTTCCCCATTTCCCATTCGCGTTCAGGCCGGATCGAATGAAATTAAAAAAATGAACGGAAAACATCGAAGCCATAGAGATCGATCGCCACTGGAATTTATCTCGCGATCCGGACGCGCGAGGGTCGACGTTAACATTATATTCGCCGCGATTTTATTTTCCGGCTGCTTTGTCCGGGGTAACTTTAAACACCGGCGATGTGGTTTTACCGTTCGTTTTTAAATGCAAAGCAAACATTTTCCGTTCGATGGATCTGTTTGTCCAGACAAGCGAAATGACTCGTTCGTATTTAACGATTTTTATTCTTCCGTTGGACATACGTATCCACCCTTGTCACTGGTGAACACGTTTCGAATATTTCAGAGAACGATATTAAATAAGTTAGAGGTGTTTTTTGGTAAATTATAGGTACGAGCATATGTATAGAAAACTTTCGGTTGCTTTGCAGGTACACGTGGATGCTTGTCTGGCAGTCAACAGGTGGTGTTTGACCCTTGGATGGCGGTGTGCGGGTCCTTTTTGACCCGTATTTTCTAATGCTTCTGGTACGATATTCAATTTCGAAGGATCACACAAGTTTTAAATAGGAAATACATTTAGAAAGTTGATTAGACTGAGCGAAAGTATGGAATAAATCAAGGGTCGGATAATACAGGAAATGTGTTTTAAAAAAAATTGATAGGCAAGAATTAAAAGTGAATGCAAAGAAAACCAGGAATTAACACAACAATGAAAACTACGTATAAAGAATTCGTAAGATAAAATTAAAAATTCTTCTGAAAGAATCGAACTGTCAGAATCAAAATATATTTCAAAGAATTCAAAAGTGATAGTCAGAAGCACGCCTAGAAAATACATTATAAACATCTACATGCGGAAATAGAAATCGAAAAGGAGGAGTAACATTTTTACGTTCAAGTATTAGTTGGAATATTTTTGATAATCGGAAACAATCGATAAGCGTGTTTGATCGGATCTAGACGTAGCATCATCGTTCAGGAAGTGGTCGAAAACGCCTTCCGAGGGTCAAAGGACACAGAGACGGGGGGTTCGGTGCAGTGATTAAGTGGTTTCCCGTCGATGAACTGGGACGACAGGCGCGATATGCTCGAGGAGCCTGATAAAAATGGTCGGCGGGCAAAAAATTGTGGCGAGCAGAGAGACGAGCTGATGATGAACGAGGAGGAACGAGCAGTACTTTGCAGATAAGGGGGAGGGGTTTGGTTGCTGGTGGTTGTTTTGCTGCCTGAGGTGACTTACCCCTGGACAGTGTCATGCCTAGAGTACGGAATCGCAAGGTAATTGTTGATGTTTCTCCTTACTCTTTACTTGGCCCGACTTGCATGCTGTCCTATCGGTAGCGGCACAACACACAAGACATTTGTATACATACAAATATATATATATATATATATATATAATAGATAGGTAGATAAATATGTATATATGTATATCAAATAAATAGGCATTTTCAATATTAAGGTAGTGTTACAGCTGCGGGGATCGTGTGGACCTCTAGAACAATACCCATCGCACGCGCATACATTTCATTTATTATAGTTCCTCTCTCCTGGTACACTTTCTTGCTATTCCACTCGTTGCACTTTTTAAACAAACACTTTCACGTGTATAGTCTTCGATAATTTGTAAGGTCTTTTCTTAGTCTTCTCAAGTAACAATGGAAATTTCGGGATTCGCAAGTATTCTCTCCCTACAGTCACTCTATGTATAGTTAGAATAGAATTTGGATCGAAATCTTTGAATGTTTTAGTAAAAACTGTGATTCTTCCTCTAATCATTTTAAAAAGTTGAAAACAATGCATTTTTGAATACTCTGAATCGTTCTAATGTTTTATATAATATGTATAATATATTTCGTACTAAATTGAAGTTTTGGTGAAAATGTGATTATGGAGAGGGAATACTGTCTCGCTTTTAACCGAAGCTTCATTTATCACCGTAGATTCTGCAGAAATGAGAAAAATACCACATCTCCGGCATCACTAACAAAAATTACTTATTAGGAAATTGATCTGGAACGCATTGGAGGTTAAATACATCATTTAAAATAAAAGCAAACGTGTGCTCGTTTGATTGCTCGACGTACGCATGTAGCTTCGGTTAAATACAATTTGCAGAAATCCTGAGTTGACATTGACATTGACCTGCGTGTGGGCAGCCGATCTATCAAACGAAAACGAAGCGACAGAAATAAATGGCGAGAACAATCAGCTACAAACTGTACGCTTCGATGATGCGAACATCGACGACTAACAATTAGAAGTGACTCTCTTGTACATCGACAACAAGATCCATACAAAAACAATCGAGAAAGGGGGAGGTGTTGTCGTCGCGAGGTCTAACTATACACCTTGGGTTAGATCGATTCTCCGTGTCAGCCTCACAGAGTGTGAAACGTCGCTGAAAAAGAGAACCACGATCATTCTCGGATCGATTCATCGCTAGTGTTATTATCGTCTTCATCGTTCGTTGTATGTCTCGACAAAGCAACAAAAGTACACGAAAAATCGCCAGACGGTGGAGTAGGGGGAAATAGGAGCACGTGGTTTGGAGACAGAGTAACTTATGCGAACGGTTTAAAACGAGTGATGTACTCACCTGGGAAGCACCAGCGGCCGGTTGCACGGGCAAAGATGAACAGAAAACCGATGAGAATCAGCAGCAGTACCCCGACGACGATTCCGATGATGGAACCAGCGTCTAAATCAACGCCTGAAATTTCGTAAAACGATCTTTAATCAGTCCCGCCACGATTACCCCAATCATCGGTTCCGTATCATGCTAATCGTTACTCGTGGATTGCAGCAGAGCTACGGTATATCAAGATCGATCGCGGTATTGTTCCGGACAAAAATTCGCTCGAAACGTTCCGTATAATATCCGACAAGTTTCACCGAGAATATCGGGAGTATCGATGGTGTTCGGTATCCGTACACGCAAACTCGCACAAATAGGTCCGTGACACACATTGAAAAATTGAAAAATATGTATCTTGAATATCATGCGCCGCGCCGGTTGGTTACGAGTGAAATTTGGGTGATCGACGGGCAGCGCAGTAAGCCAGCTGAAGCGTCGACAATTCCGAAGAGACAATGGCCGACTAATAGCGAAAGTTCTCGTTCGGAAAATAATTGCGGCGCATTTTTGTTTTATTGTCCGGCGAACGTGAGATGCAAGCGGAAACGTTTATATGTGCGCTCCTTACAATTAGGTTCTCGGAAGTACATTCAGGATCGTCCTAATTCTGCGAACGATACGTGAACGTCATCTTTTAACACGAAACCTACCGAGCACTAAAAGCGATTAAAATGTTTCTGCTTATAAGAATGACAAGACTCTATTTATTTAGATATTGTGCAATTTTTATTTCAATATTTGCTTGGATAAAAAAATGTGTAGAATCAATTTCCACGTAAGTAACTTCATAATTTCAATAATTGCAAAATGAAAAATATAAAACTGGTCGTTTGACCGACAGTGGCAGGTTTAGTGTTAATAATATATTTAATTATCCCGGATTTGATGAACTTTTGACAGAAACGAGTAGGTGGACTTATAAAACTGTGAGCACATTAGAAAAATTGAAGTTACACTGGTTTGGACCGACTAAATTAATTAAAAGGCGAAATATATTTACATTTAATTCCTGTCCCTTACAATCGACTCAGGCAATGGTTGAGACCTTGCATAGCGATCAGAAGACTAATCATATTTACTAAAAAATAATGTTTATATGTATACCGTTCCAAAATTTTTGGGAAAATTGAGGATGTACCACTGAGAGCCTAAGAGATAGCACACTTTCGGTCCGGGAGCGTACATTTCGGGAAAACGACTTCGAACAGGCATTCAAAAGCTTTCTCTGCGATCGACGACCGATTGAAACGCGGCCGAGCCAATATTTATGCAAAAAAATATATGCTGCAAAGAAATGAGCGGCTCGTGTATCTGTGGTTGTGCGTGTGTTGTTCAATACCGACGAAAGCGTTAATTTATAGAGAAGCAATCGAACAGAAATCTATTCGCGGTTGATCGAAAATATGAATCTACCATTCGCGGCTCCAGTGATATGAATAAAAATGTAACATTACACACACACATACATATATATATGTATAGTATATACATTGGGACGCGTGTGCCGCGGCGCGGAGTTCCATTCACGTGGTTCCATTGAAAAATCTCGATACCGATAACACTACATATATGTATACATACATCGAGCGGACCTAAAAGCGTCGGGCAAAACCGCAAGCGGCCTTCATTTCGCCAGCTGAAAATGCTATGGATCCGAGCCGAACAATTTACTAGAAAACAAACGGACCGTGTGGTAAATACTCGAACAATTTTTTGCCGTTCGAAACATTCACGACCCACTTCTTTGAAATCGCGCGATCCGAATCATGTGCGAGATGAATTTCCCGCATTTTCCACGGCAAATCGTTATCGCTACTCGAATAAAGTCTACGAATGGGGAATAAATGATTGGTTCATTTTATATTTCATCGTTCTTTTTACTTCTATTTGCAGCGATCGAGAAGCAAAAAATATGTCTCGATTAATGTGAAACAATGGTTTTTAATTTGTGAATGGGACGGACCTTGTCGAGTGAAATTTCTATCTTGAATAATTAACAAGTCTGATTTTATTAAATTATCTTACTTGAAATCCGTAGAACAGGATTCTAGATTAAAAGATTTGTACATATACAACCTAACAATATACATTTTCGAATAATTTCGGATGGAACTCGACGCCGAGGCATCAGCGTCGTCTACTTACGTATAATAATTTGAAAGAATGACATTACCTAGTGCGTGCATGTGTTCGGAGAGCTTACCATAGAAGTGACTCAACGCCCCTGTGTGTGTGCATGCGGTGAAGGATTGATATCGTTAGAACACACATAAAAAAGTACATATACATAGAAGAAGAGTGGCGGAAAGGAAGAGGAGACGTAAAGAAAATAGAGAATAGAGCACAGAGAAATATTCTAATTCATATATTTTCGGTGAGAGCCGAAGGTGTGTAATAATGCCTGACAGTACGTGAAGGTGACAACGAACGTGACGTAGATCGATAGACAGCGAGTGAGTATGCTCGGATGGACGAGACGAGAAGTGACGAATATGAAGTGCGTGAGCTAACAGCATGATTGACAGCTACCAGTGATTTTCGAACGTTTTTCATTGCAACCTTCTCATCTTGTGACATTAAATAATTGCCAGTGATTACACAGCTACCTCGATAAATAATTTATCATTTTACCGCGCCCTCGCCCTACCGATTAGGGCACCCGGCGCGTTTATAGCAAGCACGATTTCGCGATCGTTTCCCTAAAAATCTGAAGCTGGAAAATTTTTCAAAATCGCATTCTGGTCGTCCGGAAGTGCCAATAACAGTTACCGTAAGCAGAAAATTTAGTATTTTGTTGTTGCAATGAATCAGCAAATTGCAGATGTTCTTTTTCCAAGATCTTTTTAATAAATAAAATGTATAAATAATTACTTGTAAAAATTCAATAAACTTGTTGCATGAAGCGGTGACGAACAATGTTTTCGCCGAGGTTTGAAAAATTTGTGCGTCCATTTGTACGTATTATTTGGCAATGAAAATTTAGTCCCTATTTTGCTATATCGGTGCAAAGTGTGGGTGGATGATTCGTGAGACATTAACCGCGATTTATGTCGACAGGTTTACCTGCGGGTTCTGTGGAAGTTGACAAAACGATACTGTATTCGGCAGCTCCTTCGTCGTTACGAGCTTCCAGAATGTACTCCTTCTCTGTGTCGGATTTCTGAACGCTGTCGATAGTGAGGATCACGCTCCACGCTCCTCTTCCCTGTAACAATAAACACATACACACACAGGTTATTTACAATAATTATAATTGACCCCATTCAAAATTTTATCTCTCTCCAGTAAAAATGCAAAGATTATAGTTTTCTATGTCGAGTTCCAAACGATAAAACGTATATACGCGCATAAAATCCGTCTACTCATCACATTCTACAAAAAAATTTGTGAATTTAAAAAGCGTCGTGTTTTTTTATTCGTGTCCACCCGCCAAAAATGTTCGCTGGTTCGACTGAAACTTTATACAATCTCGCACAATTTTTCATTCGAGGAATACTTCGACGGGTTTTTAACTGAATTTTTGGGTGGATTTAAAAATATGAATTTGTAAAAGGTTCTACAATTTCAATGTTACTATACCGCGTATACTGGTGGATTACAAAATATTAGAAGACCGTGCTGCATGTGAAAGTGTTCGATTATAATGCGAAGAGGCCAAATTTTATGCATAATACACGATGTCGTGCGAATGCGTTTAATTCCTCGGGAGATTATTTTACAGAACCAGTCAGCGTTGCAAACCAGGCGTCTGTAAATATCGGTATCGATTTCCCGTGGTGCTGATATGTGCATCGAGTTCCATGAATCTAATGTTGCAGCGTTCATTATCGTTATTTTCGAGTTTTACGCGTTATATTCTATTTGCGCAGATTCATTTGCTCGTATCCGTTTACGCGAGCTTAAAATCTACCAGCACTGCTCGTTTTTCACGAATTTTAGGATATTCTCGTCGTGAAATTGTCACCTACCGTTGCATACGACAATAACTGTAGCGTCGAACAAAAATTGGCACTCGGCTAATATCCGCTACGAAGAGAAATTTAATAAACGTTCATTCTGTTTGAAAAAGTAGCTTAGCTGTGCCAATATTTTTGTTCGCGATTATACATACATACTATGATTCGAAGTTGACGTTTGCACAGAGATTTTCTAGTCAAATCGAACAAACGCGTGACGGGCGAGAGAACAGTTTTCCTCGCGCGGCTGCGACGACTTTCAATGCCGCGATTTCATAGAAAAAAAATGTAGTTATTCTTCACTGTCACTGCGACGACAAGCCGAAGAAGAAAACAAAAAAACCGTAGCCCGCCCAATTGTGGCGTTTCTATGGCGTTCCCTGCAAACGCTCGCAAAGATCAACAACGTTTTTCGTCGCGCCTGATAAAATGGCACGCGAAGAAAAATCGTCGTCGTCGTACAAAAGGGATACGCAACCGTTCCCGATGACCGTAATTGCGTTTTCATTGAAAACCGTCTCGCATCCGCGAACAGCGCGCAGAACCGCGATTTTCAGTCCACAACCGAAACACACGCTGCAAAGCTATTCATTCCGGGGCCTAGACGAGAGCGGCCTCGTATAGAGGCTTTGGTTGTTCCATTCGCGGCGATGTTGTTAAACTATGCGGCCGGGAATGGAGAGCAAATTTTTCGCGTTGAAACGTAACCGCAAAAATTCCGACACGCTTCGCAACAAACATTGGAAACTCTAGCGGAAACGACTGATAATTTCTTGGAAGAATTTCAACTGATACGCAGCTGAGGTTAATCAAAGAAGAATTGAATATTTGGATCGTGTAGAAAAATCTATAAAAATATAACACAGAGAATACGTATACAGGGTGGGGCAATAACTATTAGCACCTCAGATATCTTCGAAACTATAAGTTTCACAGAAATATTTGCTGAAATAAAATTGCACATTACGAAGGGGGTCATCCGGTGGCGATACATAATAGTTTTTTGCAGGTGGAGGTACTTCGGACGTTTGAAGGTCACCTGAATTTTTTTAAATGTTTCGGTATGTTTTTGCTTCCGTATCATGATAGAGGATCTTAAAACAAGTTCAATGACCTATTACATAAGGCCATTGAAGGTCAAAGAAAGTAGAGAAAGGCGATAATACTTACGGTTTTGGTAGTAAATGAAATGCACGTTTATAGTAGGTGTTCGAAATGATGACCATCACTGTTAATGCAACAATGGATTCTTTTTACGATTGATTGACTTGCAAGTCTTACAGCGTCAGAACTTATTGACGCACAGGCTGCAATAATTCGCTGTTGAATGTCGTAAGGTGTAGTTGGTACTTCTTTGTACACTTTCTCTTTCATTGTTCCCCACAGAAAGAAATCTAGAAGTGTTAAGTCTGGTGAACAAGCTGGCCACGATATTGGACCGCCGCGTCCAATCCAACGATTTCGAAATTTTTCATCGAGTTCCCTTCGCGCAATCAATGAATAATGTGCTGGACATCCATCATGTTGATACCACATGGTTTGTCGTATAAGTAAAGGTAACTCTTCTAGCAAAGGACCCAATGTATACCAAAACCGCAAGTATTATCGCCTTTCTCTACTTTCTATGACCTTCAATGACTTTATGCAATAGGTCGATGAAGTCGTTTTAAGATCCTCTATCATGATACGGAAGCAAAAACATACCGATCCATTTAAAAAAATGGAGGTGACCTTCAAAAGTCCGAAGTACCTCCACCTGCAAAAAAAACTATTATCGCCACCGAATGGCCCCCTTCGTACAGTGCAATTTTATTTCAGTAAATATTTCTGTGACACTTCTAGTCTCGAGGATATCTGAGGTGCTAATAGTTATTGCCCCACCCTGTATAACAAAGCAAAATAGGTTAACAGCGGGTTAATGGTTGATCAATTGGCACGAGGGGAAGCATCTCGTCGAGAAATCGATACTGCTCGAGTTCGAAATTGTTTTTACAAAACAATCCACGCTTTTGGAGGAGGCACGAACAGTCGAATTATTCCGAGCGATTGCCTCGGGTCGATTTGTAGCGTCCGAGTTGTTCCCCGGGGAATTTCATTAGGGCCGTTTGATTAGCAAGAAACTTTCGAGTCACGCGAATGCTTAAAAAATGCTAAGTGCGCCCCACTGTGCAAATGGCCGCACCGGAATGCCGCGCCGGGACACCTTTGTCTCGATACCTTCGGTTCTTGTTTCCATTTACTTCTCGGCTGCTCCAATTTGTTCCCTCGCTAGGAAACTCGTCGATTCGCGCGACTATCTTTCGCTGTTATTTCTCGCGACGCATCCGACGGCGTTCGTCAAACCCCCATTTATTTTTTTTGTTTTTTTATTAGGAAATCTCTTATGAGATTTATTACAACATAATGTGCATTCTAGAGTATAGCCAATAAGAAACTATGTCAATTTTGTTCATTGTTAAACATAAATATACTATGTGTAACTGCATGTTCTCATTAGATATCGGTAAGGTAGATCAACCTGATAGATCATTACCATACTGTACGTGACAAGCGACACCTGTCACCAAATGAGTATAATAACGACATACGTCTGTATTCGTCTTCAACGTCTCAGACGTAAAACTGCTTCTTGTGAGTCAACACGTGTTATATTAAACTGTTCTGTTATATCTCAACTCTGGTTTATTCCTAAAAACTATACTCTGCTCCCATACCCTAATAACATTCATACGTCTCGGAATTTGATTATTTGCCATTTCTCATCTGCCGGCAATCGTCGGAAGATTTCCGAAATTCTACTGTACAGTCTACTTCTCCGATATTCTATTATGTTGGATACCGGAATATCGGAAATCGTTGCCGTTACAATTCCTTTTAACGCTCAATGTCAACTGGAACGGGCACTCGCTGTCCGAGTAATTTGATGGCGCTGTGTTCGCTGTATTCTATCGATTCTAACGAGACAATCGATTTTATTGATAAGGCGTATTAGACTTTCCAAGCAGCTGGCAATTTGATTCGCGGCTGAAACTTTTCCTTTGAGGCATCCCGGATTCGCGGAGGAGCTGCGTTTTCGGAGGATTACGAGAAAGACCAAGATGTCAGTACTATTTTCAAAGATGCTTCCGAATGTTCTTATAAATGTAATGAAAGTGCGTTTACTCCGAATTTGCATAAAAAATGAAAGATAATATAGGAAATTTACCAAATCGACGGCAGTGGAGGTCTCAAGCCGCTGGCTTTCGTCGGGACGACCCTCGGTGATCTTTTCATCGTTCACGCGCCACAGGAAACGTGGCCTTGGGTTCGCATAAATGGTTACGTTCACGATCCCCTCACGTCCAATCACATATCCGAAACGCTCAATGGTTGGCTGCGGCTGCGGAGGATCTGTAAAAGAATTATTCACGCTTAGCGTTCTGTTTCGCTTAAAATTTGCACGAGGATCGGCGCCTCCGACGCCGCTGAAAGCGTATCCCTTCGACTTGGAATGAAAATTCACGAATGTGAAAGTTTCAAAAGGTCGTAATCCACCGAGGCAAATTTTATCTAAACATTTCCCCGAGGTCATCGTACATTGATCGTCGAAGGTTCTAAAAAATATTTTTGGAGCTTCCCTTTTCTTTAGTAAATTTCAATATTTTATCGTTAACAAGTGATTCGGGTGTTGGTATGTCACTACCGACATTGTCGATCAATTTGCGATGATAGTAAAATTTTCCTTATTACATAATTAATAAGTGATCAAATAACTGACCGCTGAAAAAGAATACAATACTTACAGTACACTTGCAACTGCATAGTAGTTTCCTTGGGCTTTTCAAGGGCAATGTGACTAGCGATGCATCGCAGAACCTTGCCATTGTCAGTCCAGTCGACGCTGCGCGACGCGTTTTGCATTGCCAACGAGTGGTCGTTCACGTTCGAGTCGTAGATCAGTGGCTCGTTGCCGATTGGTTCGTCGTCTGATTAAAGAACAAATATTATAGAGAAACTAATGTGGCTGTAACGCGAGAATACGAATAAAATTTTGGAAAAGGAATTACCAAGGAACAGCGAGACGTTAGCTGCCGGTCTTCCACCAGGTGCTGTGCAACTCACTTCCAGTTTCTCGCCCTTTCTGTAGACCTTTCTACCGTAGGATCCAGGATTCGTGTTCAGTTCAGGCTGGTTCGGTGGTTCTGAAAATTAGATAGATCATATTACATATCTAGGATTCATCGAACTGTCCCCCGGAATAATTAGAAATTGGTGTGAGTGGTACTCAAAGATAACGTCGCTAAAATGTCTGTAACCGAGTTTAAGCTTAATTTGATTTCTGCATGGGAAAGCTGAACGTTGCATCTTCGATTAGAATAAACGAGAAAGTTTAATAAAATGTCCATCGAAGTAATTTTACACTGTAGAATGTCGAAGAAATGGTTCGTTCCCTATGAAGTTGTACATTTATTTCCCCCGCGGATCGAATGTGCAAATTTTTATTCAGATTTGGCCGGGACCACCCTCGAATCTCGATGCTGCAGCGTCTTCGTCATTTATCTCTATCGACTTTATCCGAAACAGTAATATCCTCTCAGAGTCTCTTATTTCTCCTCCCCGTAAGCAATTCTCTTAACGAAGATTAATTAGTTCTCGAATTCTCTGGCCTGGCTGCCCATAATACTTCTCCCCCTAACGGTAGAATACTTTTTCACCGGCAAGAAAATTCCGGAAGCTTTCAAGCTTCTACGCTACTACCACATAAGTGTCTGCGCGCGTTCCCGTTTCTGCCACTATTTATTTTTATTCTAGTAGAACAATGAAAAGAACTTTTCGAGGCGGATAAACACCATTCGATCAATTTTCCTGAATGTTTGTTTCGCCGAAGCTGGTGAAACATCGTGGGTGACCGACACAGTGGAAACACGGAGGAAGGAGTTCTACTGTCGGTCACCGGTGACTGACACCTTGCCGAGCGTGTTAATTCGAGTTTAAGGAACACTCACTGGCAACAACGATCCTCACGGACGCCTGCGCCTCCGCCCGGCTGTCGGTGGCCGTCAAAGTGCACTTGAAGATACCGTCGTTGCTCTCCTTGATTTTCTCGATGTGAACCCCGCATTGGCCCTCGTCCGTGCCCGCGCCGTGGTACATGATGCCGTCTTCCGGTGGTTGCCCCTTAGACAATACCATGCCGCCATCTTCGCCAGGTATCTCGACGCGGCATACCTTCAAAGGTCTGCCGACTCTGCACAAAATCTGTAGACTCTCGCCGAGCCGTACCGCCACCTGGCCCTTGGGTTCGATTTCCACGACTAGATTAGACTTCGACGCTGAAACAAACATAAACAACAATTAACAGATCTGCCGTTGACCCTCGTATTATCGCGAGAGGAAAAGAAGTCGCTTGGAAGGACGCCTAAGTTTTTGTTGACTAACGAGGGAACATATTCAGATGAGAATGGCCGATTTTGATGAAACTGATGTGAGCTATAGTTTTTCGAAAAATATTTGACACGTATTTTTTTTTATCGGCAACCATCCACTCTGAGGGGGTGAAAACAGCCCTTGAAGTCAGAGGCTAAAACCACATTTTTTGAGAAAAAAAAAAGTTTGTTAAAAAATTCTCGAGCGACTACATTTCCCATTGAAAACACATACAATTTAAAAAAATTCAAATTTTTTCGACCTCTGGTTTCCGAGATATCTCAAAAAATATGGTTTTGACTCCCAACTTTGAGGGCTGTTTTCACCCCTTCGAAGTGGACGGTTGCCGATAAAAAAAAATACGTGTCAAATATTTTTCGAAGAACTATAGCTCACATTAGTTTCATCAAAATCAGCCATTCTCATCTGAATATGTTCCCTTGTAAGCGGTCACTTCGCGCAGCGTGTGACGTCAAACATAAACATTTGGACCGGTGCCGCCGGACTGGGGAATTGAGGGGAACACCTATACCCTCTCTCTGTTATTAAAATCTGAATCAACAGCAAGAGCAGAGAGAATACCAAATATTCGACAAATATGAAAGAAATATTCAACAGCGTTCTAAACTCGGAACAATATTTCCTAGAAATAATGTCATTGTGAAATAAGAGAGTCTCGAAGACACCAGCGACGATATATCCTCCGTTCTTTTAGAAGCGCAGCATTTTTTAAGAGAAGCGAAATCACACATTTTTCATATTTTGTAAGCATGGAGCTCGGGCAAAGCCGACTCAGTCTTTCTAGGGTTAATCTCGCTTTGCGGGAGGTGAAATTGAATTACCAGACGGAGCGGGGAACTATAATAATTCTTCATAATTCTCGACTTTCTTGTCGCGGGGCTTAGCGAGTTTCCACTATCGCGGAGCATGTTTAAATACGCGTTTTTCATCATGATATGTCCATGGTATACGTCTCCGATTAAATGAGAACTTGTTGCAATTTAAACAATGAAATTGTTTGAGAAGAATTAAGGCGAACTAAGCATATTTTTCTAAATGATCTATTCTTGGTCCTCGGCATCCGCTAACCGGTATCCGTAAGTAATATTTTTAAGCCGATTGCTTTTTAACATTTCATACGGCAGCCTGAACCGCGCTTATCTCGTCAAGGAGTTAGAAGAAGCCGATCTCCGAAGGATTGTGGGAAACGTATCCTCGGTAAGTTTAATCGACAGCCTCTAAAGGACTCGTCTAAACTGCGGGAACGTTCTCGCGAGGGAAGAGATCGAAAAACGATTCCCAGGTCGCACGGGGAAGCGGAGAGCTCTCCCTTCGCGTGCAAGATTTATGAGACAAAAAGGGAAGTTGATTAAATCCTATCCTATCCCCTTCATCGCTATCGTCGTGTTCCTGTATTTTCCTTGTTCCGACACGCGCAGCGAAAGTCAACCGACCAAACTTTTCAAACCCCCCTTTTCCATTTCTTGCTTTCATCCCACTTCTACTTTCCTGCCTTCCACCGAATATCGCTGGCAATTAGGAAATTTCAATATTTTAGTTAACCTCGCTTCCAACTTATCGCCAGTCCTCCTAAAGTGAAAATTTAATCGGTCTTCGTCGTAACGTCTCTGCAACAGCGACGAACGCGATTTCCAGAAGGTTAATATTGAAACCCTGGAGTTCATATAAAAAAAAAAACAACGTTCGAAAAAGCTGGAGCTCGAATTTTTGCAAGCAAATAAAATACAGGGTGGTCCACGCAACTTGCACACCAATAATAACTTCCAAAATATGCGTTGCACGAAAAAGTTATGTATACTATAGAAGTTCCATGGTTTGAAGGGGTACATTATGTAGTGTATTTATTTTTTTTACAGGTGGAAGCGTTTCGGAGATTTGAAGGTCGACATTGTTTTTTTAAATGGAATACTATATTTTTTATACCAAAATATGGAAGAATGTCGAATTCTGAGTAAAAAAGTATTGACCTTCATTAGCCCTAAACCTAATAATTATGCACTTTATTTCCTGAAAATTTTCTTCGCGTATCAATTTAAAAATTCAACCTTATCACAGATTTCCGCAGAACAGCCTCTTAACATATTACGCGAAGAAAATTTTCAGAAAATAAAGTGCAATTACTCGTTAAGTATTAGGTTTAGGGCTAATAAAGGTCAATACTTTTTTACTCAGAATTCGACATTCTTCCATATTTTGGTATAAAAAATATAGTATTCCATTTAAAAAAACAAAGTCGACCTTCAAATCTCCGAAACGCTTCCACCTGTAAAGAAATAAATACATAATGTACCCCTTCAGACCATGCAACTTCTACACATATGTATACAAAACTTTTTCGTGCAACACATACTTTGGTAGTTACATATTATAGGTTTGCAAGTTGCGTGGACCACCGAATCAGTGAGTAAATATTTATGCTAGAATATATGTACATCTCTTTCGCCAACTTGACTTGTCGGAATTTTCCAAAGCTCCGTACAAGTGTCGTATTTAATCCCGAAAAAACATGGACGACGATTATTTAAAAATGTCTGCCGGTATAATCCACTCGAGGATTAATTTCGGCCCCTTCCGCCGCGTTGGAAATTCGAAACGAGAGAAATAAAAAAAAAAAGGTAAAAAAATGCCCTGCTCTCAGGAATTTCCTTCTGGCCTCCGCCACTCAGCCGCCGGTTTTCCGAAAGTTTCTGTAATCGTGGTGATGTGTAATGGATAACGAGAACCAGCAGGCGGCGAGAGCAGTCCGCTTGTACTGTAAATGAACAAAAGTTTTGGCGCAAAAAGCTTCGAAAGTATCGACCAAACCCCTCTCTAGCCGGAGGGTGGGCGAAAGGTGAGAACGTGTGTACCGGCGTTTTCCATTAATAACTGTATTGTTTCCCAGCCGGCCGGTTTGTTCACGGCATCGCGCTTTTAGCAACAACATCCGTTGTCTCGAAAAATTAAAGTGTATGGGACAGCCTGGGGAATCGCGGTGAGTGAACATTAACCAATGGACTTTTCGAGAAAGTTTACTTCGGGTTATGTGCTTGTTAAAAAATTAAAAATGTACACGACAGGAACGTGACCTATTCTCTTTTCATTGTACATATTTATCCTTCTGAATGAATTACTGTATTATTTTTAACATAGTAGTTTTTTTGCAAGCTAATGTTGAACATTACAAAACTAAGTGCACGAGGTCATTAGTAATTCACTCTGCAATTTGAACAGCGCAGGATATAGCAAGAGGGTGGAGATAAAAAATGTAGGGAAGATCCCGCGAAGAATAAATATGCAGAAGGGAGTCGGATAAATATTGCACATTCCAATTAGTAGAGTTTGCAGTAAGTAGAATTAGCTGTCGAGTAATTTTGGAAGTAGCGGTACAACGTGACAAAGCAGAGAGAAACAGAGTGAGGGAGGGGTGAAGAGAGGGAAGGGGGATGAAAAAGCCCACGGGCTTCCAATATTGGTTAGTTCGCGGCTTCACACTTTTAACAACACCATCCGTTATCTTGAGAAATCTACGGGCTCGAAGTTTCCTGGTATTTTAATACCGCTCGATAATTAATTATTCTCTGGTCGTCCGACCGCGCGGAGAATGTTCGAAAATAGCTGAAAGTAATCCTGTAATGGCCGGATCTAAAGCCAGACTTTCAATACGGTTCTTTCTCGCGCGCGCGCGCTTAAATCAGAAGCTTCGTACAAAGTGCGTCCAGATATTATGCGAACACAATTTCTCTATTATACTGGGAAAATCATTTTTTCTTGTTAGCCGTTTCCGAAGCTATCAGCGACACCGCGTTGCGCTACATAGGATTGCGTGTGCTGTTTACTAATGCGCTACAGAACTCAAGATCGTATTTACATTACCTAACTAACATTGAAGTTCCTGTTCCTGGTACATGCGCTCTAGAATGGGGAACTTCTTGCACGCGATTGTTTCATAATTGATTAACGCGGAACGCAACGAGATTCATTATTCTGACGTGCGAGTTGCAAAGTGCGTCCCGTACCGAACGTGATGCTCGTTCCTGTTTATTCGTTCATTTTTACCGCAGATTCGTTTACGAATTAATATAATTTTAGACGAACAATCGAAATGTTCGGCAGCCGTTGCAAAACATTTTTTATGTCTTGTCTAAATGAACGTTTAAATTCTTCCTCTATGGTTTTCTTTAATGGTGCAACACAATTTTTGGAGCTCATCTAAAAATTAATAGAACGAATCACTATTATTTATCACTATACTCACAAAAATGCTGTACATATACATAGTCACTATAAAAAATATGTATATACGCGTAATGTACTGAGAATAACAGTATAATAGCGCAAAATCCGAATGCAAAAGGTTCAATAGCCTTGTCCGAAAAAATTCGGTGGAAACGAGAATAGCCGCTTAATTCGCGTCCGAGGTATCACGCCAAAGAGATTTAGTTCCACAGGCGGTGGTGAAATTTCGTTAGAAGGTGGCATCAATCTCGAACGAGCTGGAAACACCGCTTCTCACCGGGCCGAACGCGCTCGATCACGCGCAAGACGCCATTATGATAATGCACCCGAAGAAATATGATAAACCGGGCGTGGCTCGAGTAACGATTATCATATTTCATCTGACACGGTTTTTAACGCATCGAATAATAACTAGTCGCGGATTGTATCGGTGGTTCTTGCCGGAGCGACGTTCTTCGCATCTCGCATCTCGAACGGATCGTTTTCTTGATGAATGGGCTGTCCGCTGTCCGCGAGTTTTTTTCCGCCGGAATAAATAGAATAAATACCCATGAAGAAGTTTTTCCGCGTGGCAAAGTGGCCCGGCATTCCGCTTCAAATATTTTTATTCTTTCGATCGTTTTTAAACGCTTCCCGCGAGTAAGCGATTGGTAGACCACGGATCGTTATGCAACTCACAATCTTCATACATGAGAGTTCAAAGTAAAGTAAGAAAAAACTTGTAATTTTTCTTTTTTTTTTGTGGAAATTAAATCCACCAGTCTAGTAATTAGCGTGTCTTACATTGTAAAAGCAAAGTATCGAGTTAACATCCACGAGGCAGGGGTCGTCCAATTTGTTGCACAAAATATCAGTAAAATTCATTTCCTGCACAAAGTAAAGAATTCAAGAATTATCGCGAATTTATTTCGCATCCGTACGATTGTTAACTTAGTTTCTCGTTCGAGCGAAAAACTAAAGCAACACAAGAAATTGTATGTCCGGCACATCCGCGGATTAATTTTTCCCTGGAACAACAAATATTAATTTCCCTCGTTCGGGTTGAGAAATAACATTTACGTTGCGTTTGTTTTCTCATTGCACGTTTCGCTGCGCACACCGATACTCCCGTGAGCAGCGCATAAAAACACATATTATTCTGATAATTTTTTCAGACCCGATGTTTTGCAGTTACATCGATACTTTATAGAACTTTCGATCGCGAACGTATTATGCCGACAACAACGGTTCGTAATTATAATGACGTTGCCGGTTGTTACAGTGAATTATACATTAATGAATCCCGCATGAATAATGAAGCACGAAGCCACCGTGCAGCTGTTGAAGAAACATTGTCGTGAATATTTGTTGCCGCGAATATTTCGTTTTAAATTATTTAAGGCTCGTAATTAAATCCCGGCACGAATCTGCTCGTGACTGCGATCGATCCACCCTTCTGTGTTTTTTCTTTTCGCCATTTTCGCGTGGAGATGGAACAAGGAGGCGTCTTCCTTTCGCTCGATGAAAGAACTCGCTAAACGATTTCCTTAGGAGAAAAAGAAGTCTTCTAGACGCTGATTGTCTCGGCCGGATCCTTAACCTGGGCCTGGTAAATGAAAGTCCATGATCTTCACTCTCATTTACTTCTATCTCTCGCAGTTATTAATTCTTTTTAACGAAGCGCTCGGAAAATACCTTTGTTACACTAGGCCCTGAATGCAAAGCCTTCTGGACGATGAGAATATAGTAATTATAAAATAACTGTCGATTACCCCTCTCTCTCTCTCTCTCTCTCATGCAATGAGTTGTTTTTGTAAAACGTAGTTGAGAGAGCAAAGATTAGACTGCGGATTTTTATACGTAACGAATCGATACTTAAAAAAAAATCAGTCGATCAGACTTCTGGTTAAATAAGCGCTGAAAAACGGATTTTTCCCGTTATTTTTCGCTATTGATTCGAGTTGATGGGGTACGAAAACCGTCACCGTCAGAGCGGCGAGTCTTTTATCAAGTTATAAGCGTATTAGGGAAATGCAAACGCGTCCGAGATTCTCATTGGCCGGTCGCAAGGGTCTGCCGGGTCGGCCGATCGTAAACCCATAAATCCCATTTGATTTTCCGGCCGTCAATTTGTTACACGGCTGACGTCGCGATCTAATTTGAAGCGGTGTGCCCCCTGTGGTACCCCGTGCCCCCGCCCCCACCCCCCTTGCGACTGCCGCGGAGGACACCTCGCATTCCGAAAACCGCAGCAACAGATGCGATGATTTGTGGACAGCGGCCGTGCATCGTTGAACCCGTAAGGTTGATGCACCTTGCACGCTGGCGATGTTGCGGCCAGCGGCAACATGGTGTCCGCAGTTGAAATTTCACGGAACCGACGCCACGGTGGTCAAAATGCGGAAAAAATTTGATTTTTAATTTCAAAATCAATCAGATTTAAGGTATACTCGAATGATCATATAAAACAGGGAAAATGCTAATGCTCTCGGCGCAACGGTTCGATCATTTTTAAACAAAATAAAGCAATTGTGCTAGTTAAATTAAACCTTCAACGTTTCGACCCTTATGTGGGTCTTTTTCAAGAAAGAAGAAAACTGCGTTTGCTTTATGAAATTTTTAAAGAATAAATTTGAAACACATAAAACACATGTTGTGTCTATGCCGGTAGAATAGTAAAAGGTAACTTGTCCACCGGCATAGACACAACATGTGTTTTATGTGTTTCAAATTTATTCTTTAAAAATTTCATAAAGCAAACGCAGTTTTCTTCTTTCTTGAAAAAGACCCACATAAGGGTCGAAACGTTGAAGGTTTAATTTAACTAGCACAATTGCTTTATTTTGTTTAAAAATGATCGAACCGTTGCGCCGAGAGCATTAGCATTTTCTCTGTTTTTAACAATTTAGGATCGATAACTTTAACAACATGATCATATAAAACGTTTAAAGACATTTTGTAATGTAAGTGGATTTCTTAATTTTGTTCAGAATATAATGGATTCTAAAAGAATCGTTATCCTTAAGTTCACGTTCCTCGAACAAAATAAAAAAAAAAAGCACCTTCATTTTCCTCTATTTTTACTTAGTTATTTTCCCGGAGGTGACGCGACGCGAAGCCTGAATATGGCAGCGAGTTCTCTGGATTCTTCGACACGGTGATCCAACCGCGGACGACGACCCTTAAATTCTACTTTCCCGGGTGACATAATAACCCGGTCAGATAATCTCGGTTATACGAAATGAAATCTACCCGTGGCGCCCAGCTACATACTATTTCCCACTGATTTCCAATTTTCGCTATCGTGCTTTTCCCTCTGGCGAATGTGGGTCGCCGGCAATATAAAATGAAATACAGTAGAATGAAAGGGTGAAAATAATATAAAGGGGGACGCGGCGCGGCGGAATAAAGGGGAGAGCGTGAAAGGAATTGCTCAAACAGAGGTCGCAAAGAAACTGAGAAAAACCGGTGGAAGCATAAAAGGACATTGTAATCGATCCATTTTGGTAGAACACTGGATAGCAAGGACTATTTCAAAAGTTACTTGATAAGAAAATAAACTTATCGGTTGCATTTAATTTTTATTTCTATCCTACGTCTTAGGAGTTTCTTTCTTTAACGCTAAACCTATTACTGCCGGTCAAATGACCGGTTTTATATTTTTCATTTTACAATTGTTAAAATTATGAAGTTATTTAGATGGAAACAGATTGGATACATTTTTTTATCCAAACACATGTTGGAATAAAAATTGCACAGAATCTAAATAAATAGAGCCTTGTCATTTTTATAAGCTAAAACATTTTAATCGCTTTTAGTGCTCGATAGGTTTAGCGTTAATAATTTTAGTAGATCGAAAGTAAATATGGCTGATGTTACATAAATTAACTGTCCGAGTAGCAACATGGTGGTCATTAAAATGTTTTTAAATTTTAAGTAAAAATTACCCTGCGTAAGGTTTACTTTAATTTTCTTTTTTGGTTATTTTTCCGATGTTGTTTTCACAATTTATATGTTGTAGTTCTCATTATTATTTTACAGACGCAATGATTTTGTTATTCTCTTGAAAATGATCTAAATGAAGATCGAAACGTTGAGAAACGATATTGTGTTAATTTGCAAATAGTTGTCTAGTAATAATTGATCGAACCAATGCGCCGAAAACGTTTAAATTCTGCTTTAGCAACTTACGATCGACATTGTTTTAACATTTACATAAATTAATGTTGGAATTTTTATGCGAAGCGCGCAAAAAACTTTGTCTGATTAGAAAAGTTAATTTAGTGTTGAGGCAAGAAGGAGCCAGGGAAAATATGAGAATCAGAAGATACTTCAGCCGGGAACAGAGGTCTGAGGGGAGATTTCGGTGCGACCCGACGTAGCACCAGCAAACCGCTGCGGTCAGCTTGCATGTGCAGACTGCAACGGGTGGAACTAATCCAAGCCGGCACTTCTCGTATTAGATGATATTCCCTAACATTGCTAATTGCGCTTCGTGTACCGCTACGAAATATGTGGAACCTCGTCTCCTTCCACCGACACACAGACCCACCCCCTAGTGCCCCTTTTCCAACCCACCTGACTCGCCATGTAGTTGCGAATAGAAGGGCGAAACTCGATTTTGGTTGTAATCAGACCGAAGTGCGGGGATTGCATACGGCTCTCGTACGTCAAAATTCAGAACACGGCGTTTAAGGGGGCAGTCTCGTGTAAACGCTGCAAAATTTCGCAATATTCGTGAATGTTGAGAATTCACAGTTTAAAATGAAGCACAGTCGGAATATTTCAAGATCTTTTTTGCAGAAAGTTGCCGGAGTTCAAACATCGAATAATTGGCAATAAATCGGCGTTCCATTAATTTAACGTAGCGTTATAATTAGGATGTTTGAATTTATAAATATTAACATTAAGGGAGACAAACTTCATAAAAAAAGTGTCTTTGAAAAGAAGATGCACGTGAAAGCGGAGAGTTCAGCTTTCAAAACGAGCACGGTCCTATTTGATGATTTTTTTGCAGGAAGTTGTGGGAGTTGAAAGATCGAATATTTGGCTATAATTCAGTGTTCCTTTAATTTAGCGGAGTGGCGTATCGGGGTGTACAAGCGCGTAAAGATATTCGCGGCGAATCGAAGCAATTAATTACGACTGGGTGACACGGTCGGTTCCCGATGTCCCCGGTAGAAAACTAGCAGTGCTCATTTGCTTCCGGCGGAAATGCGAGCGGGAATGTATTAAAACGGCGACGGGGTCACCGTAAAAAGGACTTGACAGGGAAAGTTTTCGTTTACAGGAGGGGTAGACACGACTATCGAGCACGCCGGGAGAGTAGCTCTCTATGTTTCCAATCCCCAGAGCTTTTTCCAGAGTAACCGAGCAAGGAAAAGGGGTACATCATTCAACCCCTGGAAAATAGAGCAATCTTGTGACACATGGGAAATCCATGCATTACGACCCCAGGCCCCAGTGTATGTATGGTGTGCGCAGTTACTCACGAATGCATTGCATTTTTGCCCGGCGACTGACTTTAGCGCCCGAAAGAGCCGCGATCAGCAAATGGATGCACTCGGCCATTCACGAAACTCCCGTTTGATGGCTTAATGACAACGGTCAAGTGTTAAAAAGCCTCATCGCCGTGCCGCGCCGCTTTAACAATTAGCGACCAGTCGTGCGTGCACGATCACACGCTTCCCGGGACACAAAAAGATTCACGGGTGCTGCCTCGATAGATGCACATTTTCATTAGCTGCTCTGCCCATCGATTTCTGGGCATCGGATAGATAGAGCAACGTTCTATTTGTCGCTAAACTTTTAACACGTTCGTCTCGGGCGACTCGACAACCGCAAACGTCAAATTGTGTAAAATGAAAATTTTCCAGTCGAATAATCGGCTTACCAAAATGGCAGCGCGAAACACCAAAAATTCCTGGTAAACAATCGAAATAACGCCGGCTCATTAAGCGCGTAATCTGAGAATATTTAATCAGCGTCGAAGGAATTAATCTGCCAGCGAGTATATCGCGCGCGGCGCGCGCAAAATCGACACACATAAATTTTTGACAAACCGCGGGGTTATTGCGAGTGGAATTAACATGTCGTTGTAAATCCTATTTCACACGTTAACGTTGTAAATTAACATCTCCGGTCGAGGATGAGCGCGGTGTGTGCAACGCGCTTACACGCAGCCGCGCGACGGCCGATGTGTGTTGGCTAATTATTCATTATCGAATAACGGAGGTGTATCGTTAATAATCATTCAAATTAATGCGGTCGCGAAAAGGACGATCACCGGGCTGCGTTTCGCGCGATTTCGGCCGGCGAAAGCTAATAAATATTTCGTAATTGCCGGATAGCACGGCGCCGACGAGTGTGCACCGTCGTCGTCGCGCGGCTCCTGTTATTGGTTTTTAATTTTAATTACCCTCCCTCGTTTGCCGGCCGCTGCAAGGAAACACGATTTTTCGATCGGTGTGTTATTCGCAACCGAGACGCGTCTATTTTTTCGCGCGCGAAAGCGCCGGCGAAATCGACGAAATCCTTGACTAAATTAATTCCCGATACTCGTGCAAATTATTCAAAGAGTATTTCAGCTTAATTAACAAAATTTTCTTCGAAATACTTTTAATGCACATTTTTATTAGAATAAATAGATTCGTAGAATTTCACTAATTTCTGGCAAAGTATTTCGACGTTTTTCCTTACTCTGCGGCACTATGAATAATGAGTAAAATGAGTAAAAAGCAAATTGAAACTCATCCGTAAAATAGAGGACGGCACCACGGGGCCGGGAATCGCAGTATCTCTCGATCGCCAGGATTTTTATAAAAATTTCGTGACTCTCTCCTCTCTGCAACCATTTTATGGATTATAACGTTTTATGCAAACATCGCGGCGTGAAAAAAGTAATTTGTTTTATGCGCCGCTCGAAGGAAAACATTAATTAAATGGAAATCGCGATTTATTTAAATAACATGGTTGGGACGAGACCGAACGAACTCGTGAGATTTAATCAAAATGTGTAAAGGCACCGGCAATCAATCCGACGCGACGGGGTGCGTGGAGCGTGAAATAAATAATTTATTTATACGATTCGTCTTCGACCCGAAAAACCGCGTGGAAATGAAAACTGTCTGGTGGAAACTAAAACTATAATTTTATTATATAATATACCATTAATTGGAAAATAAAATGTTTCATAAACTATAAAAAAAAACCTAACCCAGACGTATACCAGGAGGAATATTTTCGAACTTCAACTGAACAATTCGCAGCGAAAAAGGAGGAAACTGGATAGAAACGAGAGGAAACAGAATGATCGCGGGGGCGGAAGGCTTTCGCATCAAGCGTCGTCAATTTCATCGGAGCTGGCAGAAATCTTGGGGCGCAGATTAAGGCTGGTTTACGCGGCAGTAAATCGACTCATCATCGGTCGTCCGGTTCGATGTGCGACCGCTCCATCGACAGCCCTGGATATCTGTCTAGCCTCACCCCCGTTCTCGGCCGCTGTCCTCCTACACTCGCGAAGGAAAAGACTCGACTCGATACGAACGGAACGTCGCACGTCGCTTCGCCTTGCCTTGCCTCGCGTTGCCTCGCCTCGCCTCGCCTTGCCTCGCCTCGCCTCAGAGAGCCGTGGAGCGAGCAAATCGGTTTTGCCCGGGCCGATGATGACGTTGGAATCGAGTTACGCAAAATGGGTTTCACGTTAAATAACTATCGCGTGTCTCGTCTCGGCGCGACGCGACGCATTCGCCGTCAAGCACCGCGGATCGTCCGAGAGCTTTTCAGACTCGTTCGAGCTTATTAACGACTACCCGATCGAACCCGCTCGTCTACACATTCTGTAAACTGCGTGATCTACGAACCACTTTGCGTACTGTTATGCTGCATCATCCTTTAGATTAGAATGCAACCTTATCTTCACCCTTTTTGCCCAAAGTTGAGTCAACTGTTTGGCTGGACTAGGTCCGACAGAGTGACGTGTCCAGTGACACATTTTGGGTATCAAAAGTCTCTATGTATTAGTCACCTATACAGGGTGGTCCGTTTAAATAAGAACACCTAAATATCTCTTCAGGTTATTGTGATGCAAAAGTTATTTGTTACGTAATGTGCATGGGTGTCAATGGACCAAATATTTGGCACGAATATTTTTTCCACCTAGGTAATTTTTTTCGGAGTTATCAAGGTCATCGGTGTTTTTTTGACACATAACTGCATTTGTTTTTTATTGCACCGTGTAGCTGAGCAAAAAATACAATCAGATATGTATAATAACGTGACCTTCAAATGACCTTAATCTTTGAAAATGAAAGTGAACACTCCTGAAAAGATAATCTTGAGAAAAAAAAATATTTGCAAAAAATTCACTTTGTGATACCATTTATAATGCATTAAAAACACTTGTTATGTCATCACAAATAAAGGAGATATTTAGGTGGCTACATTTAGGTGTACACATTTAGGTGGACCACCCTGTATAGGGAGCCTCCTCATCGAGCGGAACTCAATTCTAAGTCTGCACTCATACTGTAAGAAAGCATATTTTCTGTAAGACGCGATATTCCTTTGTAACGAATCTGTTGGTAGTGTGTGATCTTCCCAATAAAAAACTTCAAATTATAAAGAAGAAGAGGATTATTTCCCGAGAAGATCCTATCCTTCCTTCTTCACGGCACAACAGTACTATCGCTCGCGAAAATGATTTTTGCCTTTTCCCGTTGGCTTAGAGCCGCACAAAAGTATGGGGACACTTACCGTGTTCATGAAATTTGTGATATTATAATGTATATTTTTATTATTAAACAATATTTGTTGCTAAATTCTATGATGAATATGTATGTAATGTATTCTAATAGTAGTAAATTAACAATTTAGTTATTCAATTTTCTTAAATAAATAAAAGTCTATCCGGTGGGTGGAAAACTGCGTTATATTTCGTTGCGTACGAAAACCTTGTCCCAAATCTGAAAAACATTTGTGGGAAATCTTAGATGAGTGGAACCTTATTGATAGTGAAATAATGAGAAAGTTAATAGCCAGGATGCCACGATTAGTAAACGCGGTCATAAAAGCACGCGGTGGATATGTAGATGAAAAGAAGATATAATTATTTTTTATAATTATCGGTGAAATATTTAATAAATTATTATTAAAATATGTTCTCTAACACTGTACGAACTGGAATATATTCAATTAAGGAAGTGCCCACATACTTTTGAGCGGCAGTGTACACTAGGGTTTGAAATTTTTGCAAAAAAAGAAAACGAAATATCAGTCAAGAGATTTAGTGTTAAAAAAGTCATCGTTAGTAATGCATGCTGCGATAAAACGTTGTTATTTGTGACGTAGTTCCTTCCGCTTTAATTATATTTTGTTGCCGGTGCATTCCACAGAATAATATGTATAATTTGTATTGTAATTTAATCCTTTAAAAAAAATCACACGCGCGCGAAGCTATACATATGTAGTTGAAAAGCATCGGTGATAGAACGAGCACGGTTGTTATTGAGAAAACGCGAGTCGACGCGACGCGAAATAATGCCGCAACAAGCGTCATCAGCTCCAATTGCGACCAATTTCGTATCCCTGGCAGTTGCGTGGGTTTAACGATAATGTTTGGGGTCGAGTTTACACCTTTGGTCCGACATCGAGTGTTGGAACACACAGTGACTCATAATTCTACACTCTGGCCGAGATCGCGTTCGCAGATAAATGAAACTCGACTATTCGCGCCTGTTTTGTGGCTGACGACGACTCAATTTCGCTCGCTAGTAACCGTAAACTATTCTCTGGAAGATCTCGCCGGATCAAATTCCCAAAAACCCCGGGAATTTCGAGGTACGCAAACTACCGGAACGACTGTTTTGTTCCCGAAGAATTGAAAACGTGAAACATCCTTCGCACACGCAGTTCAAAATATAATCGACGATTAAAAATAAATGTAGATAGTATAAATTTTGTATTGAAAATATTTCAGTACATTTTATTCCTAATATTTCACCTAATTTTAGTACCTCAATTCAGATATTAAAAAAAAATGATACGAAAGACAAATTTCTTCGAATAAAATTAATATAAACTTCTCTTGTTTCGTGAAAATTTTTCGCATCGATCGCTGGAAACAGGATCTAAATAAATCAATGCGCTTTCGTCATAAATTCATGAAGGACCTGCAGGTCTACCGGTGACTCTTTTTGAATAAGAAAGGGAGCAGCTGTCCGGGTTTCATTTATTGCGGCACTATTTTAAAAATAGTCATAAAATTCGACTAATTACAACGAATGTCGTGCAGCGACCTGTGAAAAATGAACCTTTCGGAGCACACGCGCGGCACCGTGATATGTGTTCATTGACTTTCGTTTGTTTAGACAAATTCGTACGCGAGCTGTGAGAAATCGGCGCGAACTTTTCGGACACCCGAACAATTTCGGTCGAACGGTGGAAACCGTGGCGCGGATTCGAAGGGGAAAATTTGTCGATGTTGGGAGACTCTGGTGGATGGGGAACGGGGGGCAGAATTTATTTGGAACGCATCGGTAGTTTGTTTAATTAGATTTATGGCGAGGTCATTTGGAAAAGTAAGAATATAGAACACGTAGCTCGGGAAAATCGAGAAACAAGAATCTGGGCTCGCGAATTTTTTGGCAGAGTGCTGCCAGTGCTGAAACTTTCGCTTTGCCGTGGCTCGCGAGCTGCACTTTTTGTTTCAACATCGCTGGGAGAGGGTACAAGGCTCGATTTACAGGAATATTTTAAAACATATCGGAATTAGCTGCGAGTCGCTCTTTTTCACCGCGAAAATTTTTCCACGCGACCGACAGAATAACAGAAATACGCTTTTCTTCAACGAAAAGTTTCGGTTAAATGCAGATTTCTTTACCCTCTCGACAAAGAAGAAAGCCCTCTCTCTTAAGCAAAAATGTCCAGTGCATACTGGACTTACGACTTGGTCTAAAGATTCATGAAAAATCATCCCATTTTTACATGTGATTACAACACAGTCTACAACACTCTACCTTGCGATGCAGATTTGGGCGTTTTGATGCGTGTTTCTGCTAATCCTAATGCGGTGCTAACGCACTTTACCGAATCCAATCCTCCTACAAATACAGTAATGGCGCGATTTAAGGCTTTTCTCGGTTCTGTGGGATTAAGATCCCATTTAACAATTTTCTCTGCAACTTTAAAATTCAAACACGAATATCTACTAACAACTTAGTCACAGGAGTCTAGTTGTGATAAATTAAAATTGAATTTCAATGAGGTAGTTGAAACGTAGCAAAATTAATGTAAACTAATTGTAAGTTAGACAATAAGGCATATTGTAACGTAATCATATTGTACAATTTGTAATGTATATGCTATTATATGGTTTCAAGCAATAAATAAATAATATGTACATATGTATATAAATGCAGATTTCGATGGGATTACCGAGCGATTATTGCCGTTTTTCTGAAGAAAGTGCTACGAAGTTAAGGATGACAGAAGATAATATTATTATTATTATTATTATTATTATTATTATTATTATTATTATTTATTATTATTTACGGACCGAAGTCCTTTTATACAAATGTTTACAATAGAAGAAATTCATATAAAAAGAAAAAGAAAGTCTTAGCATAAAGTTACATAGTAATGGACATGCTGACAGTTACAGGAATACATTATATCACAATTAATCATATAATCGCACGCAACTTTTTCTTAAATGATAGTAACGAACGATTAAAAAAGTCAATATGTATCACGATATAAAATGTTAGATTTAGCTGTGATGCGATTTAAAGGATTTATTAATCCATATGTGGATTTGGATTGAAATGTTTGAAATCCTGTCCTAGTTCTCAATACGCGTTCGGGTACATATGTAGAAATTGATTTGCCTCAGGAGAGAGGAACAATCAATATTGTTATTAATCAAATTAAAGATAAAGCTCTGGTCGGATACTGTTCTTCAATGTTTCTAAGTGGACTGTGCTTAATATTGTAGAGTAATCATGATCAAATAATGACATTGGGCTATTTATCCTATATGAACAGAATCTGAGAAATTTATGTTGCACTTTCTCGAGCATGATTTCATACTTGAGGCTTCGCGGAGACCATATAATTGAAGCATATTCTAACAAGGGACGGACAAGGGTAATATAAAGCAATCTAAGTGTGTGGAGAGAATGGAAATCAGTGGAAAAACGAAGTATGAAACCGACCATTCTAGAAGCAGAGTTTACAATGCCATAATCGTGGTTGGAAAAGTCCAATGTAGAGGAGAATTGAATTCCTAGGTCCTTAGTTTCATTTATTGCGGAGAGAATACAGTTATTAAGATGGTAAGGATACATGAAAGGTATACATAGAATGACGGGAGGACCTCATAACATGACATTTATTAATATTGAGATCCATACCATTCATGTGACACCAATCACAGAAGCGATATTACAATATGTAGAAATTCTGTAATATTCCGGTTGCATGTTGCGAAATGTTCGACCCAGTATCTGGCTCGAATAAATTCATTGTGGGCTTTGTAGGGGCTCGGTTGAAGGTGTAACACGTTGTCTGGAAAGGGACAATATCGCGCGTTCAATAATGGCGGAGCCAGACACTTCCGAGGCGTTTGAAAGTTGGTCAACGAAGCTGCCTATTCCCCGCGAAGATCGTTGCGAAGCCAGTTATCGCGATACCACTGTTTTCTTACAATGGCGATGGTTTATAACAGAGCCCCGGCAGCGGCGCTTCCTTGTACTTATTCGCGAAGTTTGGCGTACCGTTGTTGCCAGTAGCTGGCAACGACGTCGAGCATTCTTGTTGCTAAAGCAGCCGCCCGGCCACGGTTCGTTAAACCGTAACAATTAAACCGTCCGGAGGGAGTATTCGGTGCTTCTGCTCCTGATTTTTAGCGATCCCGGGCGTTAAACGCTTCGCGCGCCGTGCTACCAACGGAATATTCAATTTATACTAATATTTGCTCGCCTTGCTATCCTAAACGAAATCCCCGGAAGAGAGAATCTTCCCGTAATCCGTGCTTGCAATTCCTTCGTGGAATCCTTGCAGCCAAGTAATCACCGGAACCGGTTCATTACCAAAAAATCGGTTTAACGAGCCATTTTCCCGCGGAAGCTGGAAAACTGATTTTTATCAACTTTTTTTACCAAGTAAAGGTTACAGCTGGCATCAGAAATTTAATTGATCTCTCTCGATTCGAGACTTGGACGTAAACAAGAGGTAATTGCACACCAACAGAAAGTTTTCCAATTGAAAATCATCGAGTTTGTTCGAGAAGTTATTAAGAAATTATTCAAAGCCGTCGAAATTTACTCCGCCGAGAGTTCAATGTTTCCGGTGCGGTGGAGTCGGTGATTTGCTCCTAGGATCATTAAAAAATTAATAGATTTAACGCGATTCAAGCTTCAACGCGATTTAATCAAAATCTACTAGGAGCGGCGGGAACTTACCGCCGAATTATACTTCGTGATTAGTAAATAATTAATAATCGTGTCGATTATAGTAAATTGGAGTATTGAGAAACAGGTACGTGTGAAAAATTCGCGTTAACAGCAATTCGGGAAACGTGCTGGTCGTTTTTGTTTTCCGCTGAATCGGATTTCACGAGAATGTCCGCGATAAATTAAGTACTCGTGCAGGAACAATGGCGTTTGTTTAACTCTCATATTGTGATCGCGTAATGGCCGCATTTGTACCGATCCTGCAAAACGGCAGGCCGGAATGAAAAATCAATTGGAGAGACAGACATGTCAATTCGTAGCTGCGTTGCAATATGTAAAAAGTAGTGGTAGAAAATTTGTTTAAAAGCTTACAGTGCGTACTAAATTACTGAAAGTTAAATATCCCTTTTCGGATGAAATTGGCACAGACGCAACTCGCCGCGGCGGCGGCTTTTTTATTTTTTATTTTATCCCATCGATTTGATTCCCATATTTGCGCGATTTATCGACGCAAATTGTCAAACAGTCCGGGGGAGCTTTGATTAAAATCGTTCTCTATCGACACACAGATTTTCGAGATAAAACGGTGCAATATAACTTTCGCAATCTCTTTGAATTTAAGATATTGCGATTCGAAAATATTCGACAAATCTACTATAAGATTTTTATGGAAAATTAAACTTGTTTCTATTAATTATAAGCCTCGGGAGCTACATATAAACATTTATTCCTGTTCTGAATCATTTTGGAGAATCTAAAACAATGCGGCAGTGTTTTTAAATTTTTAAACGTTTTTACTGTTTTGCATTTGATTTACTCATTTTTGTCATAAACGCATGAAACCCACAGTATACCGAATACAGAGGTATCAAAAATATTAATAAACGGAGTTGGAACGACAGTGTTATTACGAGTCCCCTTTTATTTATTGAAGGTTAGTGCTCGATAATGTAGCGTTGGCGAGTATCTACAGTTTGATTAATATCCTCGATCCCCTTTTTCAGGTACATTTCCTGATAGAAGAAATAATTCAAGGTGTCCGAGGGAAGCGTCTATCATCCACTCCGTTTCCTGTTTGAAATTATAGTCCAGCCGGTGGAGGAAAATCGATTTACGAATCGCTGGTTCCTGCGACGAATGAACACGGTTTCCTTCGATATCACATATGAACGGTTTTAAATGCATACGTACTGAAATAACATTTATTTATGAACTAAATCCATATGCGCTCCCACATTTAGAAGCAACTGAATAATTTTCTTTAAAATAACAGCACCAAGAAAAATTAATCGATTACATTATTCGTGGTAACATCGGTCAGCGAATAAAATTACTGTCGCGCTTAAAAAAATTTATAAAAACATACTCTTTAGGGAAGGAAGTTTTAATTCTAGTTTTTCGAAATTCGTCTAGCTAGCAGCTAAAATTTCGCCGGGAATAAAGAATGCGAGTTAAATTTCTGCACGGCCGTCTTTCAGGGATTAATGTGAATATTATAACAGTGTTGCGTTTCGTGTTTTCCGCACGTCGCCGTGTCCGTGTGCGTATGGCGTACAGCAGCGGCATAACGCAATACAATTACAGGCGGAGCATTTAGAGCTGTTTCGATGCGGAAGGATTTATAATTTCCACTGGCAGAGCCCGGCCATTATTTGCTCGCCGGCAGACACACGTCGGGAACAATCTCATTTTTGAGAGCGAGTGTGTTCCAGGCGGGATTGTACGGCGGAATTGACCAGAGACTGATCATTGAAGCCTGTTGCAGGTGGGATGCGGAATTAACCGGGTACAACGCGTATAAACATTAAAGTACGCACAAAAGACTGGCGTAATCAAGAGTTCGCCCCGGCGCGGCGCGGCGCGGCGAGCGGCGCGACGACGGCGCTTCCCATGAATCCATGGTGTATTACCTTTTTTGACGAGGGAAATTGCGCGGCCGTACATTTGTTCCGAAAACTTTTTTAATAAAGAATTTGTTGCCGGCAATGAGGCTTCCCTTTCGCCGTGGAATAACAAAAGTTCCCCGCGTTATATTACCGTCAGTGATAAATTGCCCGGCGTAGACCCGGCACAAAGACAGCGAACAGATTCTACGGAAACATTAGTCTAGATTCGCAAACATCGCCGCGGCTCTTAACCGACGGAAAAGAATCCGCCGGAGGACGACACGACAATAAAAAGGACACATTCGCCCTAAAAAAATTATCGGATGGAGATCAAGAGGGAGAAAATAACGCGCGGTTTTTAAAACTTTCGGCTGTAACAACTCCCTCGCTTCGGTCTGCAATGTTCTCCTGTGCGAACATTGCGGTTTTTTTAACACTAAACCTACTGCGCGCTAAAAGCGATTAAAATGTTTCAGCTTATAAAAATGATAAGGCTCTGTTTATTTAGATGTTGTGCAATTTTAACATGGATATGTTTTAGGGCTGGGGATCATTCCAAAATCCGTGCGACGACACTAAAAAGTGTGACGCTAATAAGTGTAAGAGAGAGAGAGAGAGAGAGAGAGAAATTTCTTGGGGACCTCGCCGACCGCGCCGAACGTAGAAAAGGACAGCGCGTGTAAACACAGACCTACCGAGCTGATGACGTAAGATCGGGTACCCCCACTACCGCGCTCCGGTTGCCCAGGTGGGGGTTTAGGGCTGGGGATTATTTATATACATATTCATTTTACATAAATTACTATTATTCCGAGAACTTTATGTACGTCCCGTAACTGCGGGACCGTTTCATTGTATCTTGCGGTACCTTTTTATATGTATATGGAATCAAAGATAGGGCCGCGGCCCTTTGAATCCGCATGCCGACATGAACGACTCGGTTTTCAACTGTTTCGATGCACCACCGAACTTTAGTAGAGAGAACATGGTATAAATTCAGTTATAAAGTATATTTGCATTTTTTATTTAATAGCTTCCCAAAACCAACAAGGTCATTCCAAAATGTACGTGATGGCATCAAAAAGCGACACCAAAAAGTGTACCCCCCGCCCCCCTAAAACATATCCATGATTCAATGTTTTCATTGTCAAATTTTTTTTTATTCTGAATATGTGTTTGGATAAAAAAGACCTAACATTAAAGATAATTTCTGTGGTCGGCGACATGGAGAAAAATGATTCGCCGTAGTCTCCGGAGGAGTCGCTTTCAATTTAGCGGAAATATTTCGAAAGGAAGTCTCGAGGCTCGTTTCTGGCAAGGTAGTAAAGCGTCGCAACGTGCTCTCGAGATATAACTCGAGGAACAATCGCGACAGTATAAGTAGCCGGTGAATGGTTCGATATCCGAAGGAACGGAACTCTGGGCGAAACTCGATGGAGAGGCGACGGGTTTATAATACGACTGTGATTTTGTTCCCCGATATTCTTTAGTTTTAATGGATGGCCCTTAGACCGGGAGGGGTGTAGGAGTCAGAGGGGTGGGTCTTCACGAGTGTACTTGGCTGAAGTATCTCCGTGGCCAGGAAATGAAAAAATCATTGAACGACAACGAGGCGGCGCGGCGCGGCGACGGAAAAGGCTCGGGTGGGAGAACACGCCGGGGGATGAAAGGACGAAAGGAAGGGCGAACGACGTCCACGAAAAAAAAGCCAGAAGTGACTCTCCCGTCGATGAATTACAAGCCGCACAATCCACCCTTCAAAGTGTGAACGTTCCAGCCCCCGTGAAATCTCACGGCCGAGGGAACTTCATTCTTCCCGGGCGAAGAAATTCCGCCCAGGGTCAACACCGTTCCCCTGGATTTAATTTAGCGAAACAATCGACGGAGAGGAAACCCTGCGGAATTTTCGTGTCTCTTGATTAACCGCTGCGCCACGGCTTCGCGCGGTTTTATTAGGCCAGCGAATAATTAATTCTCACACGGAACGACGATTTTCTTCTTTTATTCGACGGAGGGAACAGGAAGGTTTTGTTGGATCTTTTATCGAGGTTTTCAAACGAATGACCATCATTCGTATTTTATCGATATCGTTTGATATTTTTGTAAGAGAAATTTCGCCGGTAATAAATTAAAGAAAATGCAGTTCAATTAAAATCTGATGCGGGGTTCGACCGGCCGGTTTCGAAGTGTCTGGTAAAATCGTCGGCCCGGGACGCAGCTGTCGGCCAGCTACTCGGAAAATTACGAAGAATAAGGGTCCGAAGGGAGCGAGTGGACATTAATTCGAAAGTTCGCGCGAGCGCGCGAGAGAGAGAGAGAGAGAGAGAGAGAGAGAGAGAGAGAGAGGAGGGAGAGAGAGAGAGAAAGGGGGATGCACAAACTCGGTAGAATGCCGAGGAGTTTGAAACTCCTGCGCGGCAGTTAAACGGCGCGAGTCATCGAAGAACAGGGAACACGTTTCCTTCGGTTCAAAGGGAAAGTTATACAGTCGACGGCATTGTAAGACATTCGCGATTCCACGGAAACGGGACCGGATTAGCCGGCTCATGCGAAACGCGCCGTATCCGCGTTGATAATCAAACGGAGGGCGCGCGTCTGCGTAACAGCTACCGGCTGCTTAAAACATGCTGCTGAAATTCATTATTGCGCGGGCCTTGTTACTGAAACTTTCAAGGTAAATCAACCTCATCGCGGCACTAATTATTTTTAGATTGGCTCTGTGAGGCACCAGACTCTGCTCAATTTAAATGGATCCACTAATAATATTGAATTTAACACGAGCTTCGCGCACCACCAAAACACACTGACTATTTTATATTACTAGACAGTGGATCTTCATGCAAAATAAAAATTATCTGGAGCGAAATAGAAATTTATTATCTTTCTTAATAGGTTTAATAGGTTCAAAATAATGTATAACAGTATTTTTGAATTCTTCTAATCTTTTCACCGTTTTAAATTACACCTACTCATTTTTGCCAATAATGCATAAAATCCGCTGTCTATCTTTATAAAAAGAACAAGAATGTATCTATTCAAATTGTTAGCCATTTTGTAAATAATAATCCCGTCGAATTGCGCAAGTAAACCGCTTCCAAATAATTGCCGAGCCTTGTGGAGAGCAACTCGGGGAAAAAAACGGGAAGCATCTTGGAACAAACAAGACGGTTCGTTACGCGACCCAACGGAGGTTCAGGGGTCTTTGCGAGCCAATATTGAATAGGTTGGCTAGCTATATGCAGAAGCTGTCGGTCTTTGGCGTTGGCAGCAGCATTAGGAAGGCGTGGTTCAACGTAGGGGTGGGTTTCCTGACCAGCCGATGGATGCGGCATCTCCTGCGAGAACGGTGCTTGATGCGGTTTTAACTGCCTCCGCTGACACTGTTATAGAGATCCAATATTCTAGACTTCCCTCCGGACAACTTCCCTCCCCCTCCACCACCCCCGCCCTCGTTGTCTCGCGTGTCAGTTTTTCGACGCGACGACATCGATGGAATTTTAACGAACCGCAGACGAGAAGAACCCGTCGGAAGACGCTCGCGACCTCCATCGGGTCTTAATCGGCTTCCATTGCCGACAGATTGAACTGATCTATAGGCAATATCGGACACACACCGGCTTCTGAAAGTTCGATAGGTCTTGTAATAGCCGACGATGACAGCTGACGAATTTATTCGAGGTAAAGCTCGTCGCTCTTTGATATAAACGGCACGCTTTCGTGGTAAAATGCATAATGTGAATTTTTTCGAAAACCGCAATTTCCAAACACATCGTGCTCCTCGACCGTAAGCTTCTGGAAAATGATTGTGCGAAAAGATTCTCGGTTAATATTCATCCGTATCCGTGCGTATCAAAGGAAATTACATTAGACCGCAACACAATTATAGAGAAACAACAAATCTTCCAGTATTCGGGACAGAGAACGCGAGAATTCTCGCCGGAAAAGCACATACATAGGTACGAGCAGAGAACGCAAGATTGCAGAAACATGGAATTTTGGGAATAACGGGAGAGTCGTTTGCCGTTAAGTAAGCCGAGATTAGGCGACCGAAACCGCCGAGCCGGAGGAATGAAGATATCTTAAATTCTATCCGCGGTAATGACGCCCGAGGGCGTTGAAGAAAAGAGAGGCCCGGGGATTCTTAAACGCGCACAAAATAGGGGAGGAATGAGAAGTCGGGCTTATGAAGCGGAACAGACCGCACACAAACCCCTATCGTACACCGGGCAATTTAAAGAGGATTCCGCTCAGAGCAAAGTGGCCGGCGCACATTGATGCAGCCACCAAATCCAATATCTTGCAGCGGTTACCAAGAAATTCGGCCCCCTAGATCAGTGTTCCTCCGGATCCTCCGAATGGCCAGTCTATTCGCTCTCATAATCGACTTCGTTCGCAATTTCGCGTGACCGATTGAATAGTATTTCTCGCCGTGCCGATTCTCCGGTCTATTGAAATTAGTACCTCTTCAAACACTGCTTCATTATTATTATTTTTTTTTTTATTAATGCAATTTGAATCTCAAGGAAGAGATTATTTTGCAGTACTGTACCGACGTTTCAGAGCGGAAGATGCTTCATTATTAGATCCTTATGGACATTAAATAATTTATTTTTTCTCGTTCGGATGTAGTATGTCCTCGGTGACGTGAATAGTGTACAAGCAGTGGATAGATTTATAAATATAATATTTAATATAACAACGAATACAGATGATGTTCACTCTTTGACATGTAAATAACGACTGGCAAATCTTTTAAACAAAACACATTCTTCTTTTATCCATTGCATTCGTAATTCACTTTATACATTTTGTGTCTCTCACTCATTATGCTTCTTTCTCGTTCTCAACGAATAGTTGTTACTCCCAAGCAGAAATTAGCTAGCTAGAGTGAGCTATTTTGCTTTGAAAAATGTTTGAACATAAACGCTAAGCGGTTGCATTTTTGCGAGATTATGACGCCCGAGTTTCACAGAGGAATAAACACTACAAACACCGTAAAAAACATTCATGGCATGTCTGTAAAGGTTGTTACGACATGCAAAATGTGGCTTTAAAATACTAACAGCATCCAGCCTTTTAAATGCTCGCGAAAACAACGAGTCCTAATTTTTCATTTAAATAAAGCACAGCCTGTAACCCGTACAACCAACTGCTATGAAACATTACGAAAATTTACAGAATTTCGTTATCATCGTTAGTATGCAGTCTTCTTCGATTAAAACTGGAAATCATTGGTACACGTGGTAAATCAGATTGTGAACTGATCGTTATATCGGTGTATAGAAAATTGCCCGTAAAAATTACGTTCGAATAATCTGCACACGAGTTGGTCGCAGTGTCAAGTGGCTCGTCCGATCGAGTTATTCTAATAATACTTCAATTCCAATCAGAAAATTGGATCGGCGGCAAGTTAGTGCAGTAATACGTTTTCACTCCCGAAAGGTCCCCGGCGCCGTCATACGCGGCGCGGCGCGTCGGTCCGCGAATAAACAAGTTCGTTATTATTCAAAGGCCGTGCGGGAATAAATGTTGTTTATTAATAGAACGCGGGACCGGGCCGATATTCTCGATTTACATTCAATGGACGCGACGTAACAGATGTAATGAAACGGACGGAGAGACGTATACCGCGCTAGAGACCGTGTATGAAAAGCTGCCCCGGCCGCGATTCGGATGCTTTTTATAATCCCGTCAGGCTTTCGTAATTTCGAGCATGCAAATGACCCGCGTCGCGCCGCGCCGCGCCGCGGATGGCGAATGTGAACCACGTAACCAAAGATGGGTAAAACACGTTCGGATATCCCCTCCGGTTCTTATCAGTGGATCCTTTTTTAAGAGCTCTTGGAATATCTCGTTAATTATATTAATTGAGCCCTTTAATTAAGGACTCCAAGCCCTCGGACCCAACATCGATACCGAGGAATATTTCAAAATTGATTACGGAGGATCGGATCGATGTGCTTTCGTGCATTATCGTTCGCTTCGAATATATAAATTTTCCAGAAGCGTTGCAAACGGTGTTTAAATCTACATTTAGTTTTTTTAATTCTGGAGAAAAATTTTGTCTCGGCAAGGGGTTAAGATAGCGCATCGGTAAATCGTAGCACGGAACGATGACCAATACAGATAGCGCATCGATTCGTTTTCGGAAAAAAGTGTCTCCCGCCACGGCTGATCTCGTAAATCAACTAAAGGGGCTCGTTGGTTCGAGCGGGATCGTATTTTTCACCGTAAACGGCTAATTATCCGAATTTACGGAGTCTTTGAACACCGTCGATCCCGACGATGGAGTTTCCCGCGCGGTACCGCTCCTATTTATCATTGTCCACGCAATTACCAGTTTATGGGAGTGCGATCCGGCGCGCAAAGCAATTTTCGAGAGAACCGAGGATGCATTACACTCTATCCGGGACCTCGTTCTTTCACCGCCCCCGTGCTCCGTCAACTATGTATATGTATGCTCGTGGAATCGTTGTTACCGCGGGGGCTACATCTGCGCCGGGCTGGCAAAGTAAACAAACGAATATTTATACCTTTGTAGTCCGGCCGTGGAAACTGTCACGAATTACCGGCTCAATGGCCGCGCGTGGCCAACAGCCGTAGCGAAAACTGGGGGACGGTGGGGGGCTGGGGGGGGGCAGGGATGTTATATTAATTAGCAGCTACCGGGGGAAACTCGTCGGCGGACACGTAAAATGAATCGTCGAGAGCGTCCTCGAAAATATCCGCGAGAAGTCGTTTCCCCGGGCCAAGGGAGCTCAACAGCCCGAAACACGCGTGCCAACGAATGTTAATTAAATCACCGCCGGAAGCTGTCCGGTTCTTCCTGCTTCCCGTCCATTCTTCCACCTACCCGCGTTCCCGTCATTTCAGCCGGGTCCCTCTTTTTTCGGCCCGCTGTCACAGGTTTGTTTGCCGAACGAACGATCAGAGAGCTCGCAGTGCGCTAAACCACTGCGCTAATTAAATGACCGGTGTGACCGGTCCTGGAAAATCGTTCTTTTCTTTTAGTCATAATGCGATCTAGGAAGATTTGCTGTGGGTTCAACCAAGTATTTTCGGTATAACTTCCCGTAAGAAATATCGAGCGTCGCTTTGCTGTAGTTGCACGTATCTTGAAAATATAACTATGAAGAACCGCGTTGTATTCCCATGAAAAAATTTTAGCACACTCTGGAAAGGTTGCTGAACATAACGAGAAAATTTGGGACCGATGAGTTCACCTGTTCGTCTTGAGAAAATTCGGTATCGTTACCTAATTTCACGGCGGTCACATCGGCGCAGCCCTTTAAATTATCTTCAGCTGGTACATACTTCGTTTTTCTTTATTTTTTCCGCCTTTGCTTCGCCAGCGGAGGCTCGAGTCCCCTTACGAGATTGTCGACGTGCAATCTGGTAAGTGCAATGCCAAGGAAAAGTGGGTGTATACACGCGGCTGTGACGAGTGCACGCTGTCGCTGCACCCACGCGTTTGTAGCAGCTGCCTCTCCTTTCTTGCCTCGCATTCTTCCATTGCCTCCCCCCTCCGTTCCGACGAGTTTTAAGCCCCCTTTGTGCCTATTCTCGCGCGCTTTTTCCGGTATCTTCGCCGGTTGTTTGCACTCCCGATGGACCGGGCCAGCCGCCTCGCCGCGCCGCGCCGCGTCGGTCTTGAAGGTTTGCCAAATCAATGATATAGATGAAATGAACCTTTTAAATTGGTCCCCTGTTGGCGCAAGATAATCGGACATGTATAATTGAAGCTTTAAGGCGATTTAAACGATCGAGATTCTATGGACTCTGTCCTCCTCTTCGCAGCAGAAATTTTCCGCTTGGGAATTCTCCCCGTAGAATCGGGGCTGTATGTATTGAGTTGCAGAAGTTTCTAACCGTTTCGAAGCACGCGGAAGTCGTGGAGATTCTACATAGACGGAATAATGCCGAAAATGGAAGAAAGGTCTGGATTAATTTACCTTCCGAACAACTCGCATTGCAATGATTACCCCTTTTTACTGCCGCTTCGCGAACATTTTTTTTTTGTTGAAACAGGTGAATCGAGGTGAAAGCATTAGCTAAAGATTCTACGAATTTGCACTGCATTATTGAATTAAGCTGCACTCAATTTAATTAAATGTTGTACTTTACAAGTTCTCGAGTGACTAATTTCTTCCGAGATTATAGGCATTGAATACCCGGTTCGCGAGTAAATAGTTGAATAGATCCTTTTTACTCCTTTGCCGGCAATAACTTCCGTTTCCGCTATAAGAGCAATAAAAAGTCTCGGTTGATATTGTCGCCGTAGGTCTCCGTTCGAGTTACCCGTGAAAGGACAGTGGGTCTTCTCATTTCCATCGGAAGGCGTCAAAGGGGATCAAAAAGAATTACTTTGTGGTTGATTGGATCACGGTTCTTCCCGCGGATTTCCCTGCAAGGCTCGCCGTATAAATTTCCCTGGGACGGTCGATTTCCGTGACGGAAGTCGTGCCGCGAGAAGAGAATCTCCGGGGAAAAAAGCTACGCGGATCCGATTACGGAGGCTGAGAACGCTTCGGTGGAATTAAAATAAAAAACCGCTTTTTCGCAGAAATCGAATGCCTCCCGTTACATTCAGTTTCCGAAAGTTGCAGACATCTGAAAGTTTAATTTACGCAGTTTCTGGTGTATTCGCGTAATCGAGGAACGAAGTTTTAATTAATTTGTCGCATTTCAAAAACCGGTTTATCGTCGATGAAATTGTGAATTCCGTGAAGCTGTTCTTAAATTGGAAAAAATCTTTTCACCCGCAAAACGTTTCCGCTCGAGATCACCTCGGGCACAAGCATATTACAGTAAAACCAATCTTCATGAATCAGGCTAATGTTTGACATGCAAATCCGGAAGCCCCATTCTATTATGCTATTCTACATACATTTGAGGATGTTTCCGATCTACCGGTACGGTCAGAAAGGGGATGAGTCGACAGAGGATCGAAATACAGAATGAAATTGTTTCAAACGAGACTTCGTTTTCTATTTTCAAATAGCGGGCACAAGCTTCTACAATAATTTCATATAATATGCTTTACTGTGCTGTATTTCTGCAGTGGTACACATCGGAATAAACAGAAAAATGTCGAAATAAAGTTACCGATACGAGCCCTACGAAGATCGCAGGGCAGAAATCCCCCGACTGCTCAAACTTCCGGCTCCATCGCAATTTCCTCGCGTGCCGTTCGCGACCCTCTCGCACGATTCGCAAGCGGATCGAGGTGGGTTCGTCTCATTCAATCGTCACGGGGTTGATCCCCGAAACGCGAAATGCGTCAAAGGGGCGAGAGCGCGCGGCTCCATTTTCACGATCGATCGGATTAGAGGACTCCTGCACGCTTTTCGTGCGGGTTCATAAATTTACATCGAGCTGCGCCGCCGCGCCGCGCCTCGCCGCGCCTCGCCGTCGAAACTTATAGATAGATAAGCAAACGTAGCGGCGCTGGCTAGAGCAAGCGAGTTAACGCAGAGATAGAGAAGGGTGCAGAAACTCCGAAAAGGACGAGACCTCAAAAATCTCGACGTACGCCATTACGGCCGACGTTGGATCTCATTTGAGCGGCGCTCGCGCGCGCGCGCGGCTCTCTTGCAGTCTGGTCTCTCCTAATGAGGCCGGCTTTTTCTTTCCTCCGCATTCCCCTCTGAACCCTCGCCCCTCTCCTCTCTCGCTCCCCTCTGCTCTCGCCTCGCCCAACCCCCGCGTCTCGGCCCTATCCATTTTTTTTCCTCCGCTATCCTCCATCCCCGTTCGCCCTTTTGAATGAGAGAAGGTGGCACGCGAAGAGAAACCTCCGAGCGGGGTGAATGTTATCATCGCGCCGCCAGATGCAGTCTGAAATGGCAACGAGAGGATACGCCAGCCAGACTACCCCCGGCATAATTAAAACTTGTACCGGCTCGAGCGTCTCGAAGGTTAGAAATACGCGTCTTTTGTGAACATGCACGCCGAGGGGCTGCTCCACCGACGCGCAGCCCCTGTTTACGCGGCCAGGTATTATCGTGGCCGGGGCTACGTTTCGCTACGTTTCGCTACGTTTCGCTACGTTTCGCTACGTTTCACCGCACCGCACCGCGAATAAGACGGCCCATTGAAAGCCCGCGTTCCCGAAAAGCCCTGCGAATGCAACTGCGTGGTAAATTAACCTAACGGCCCCGCACCGCTGCGCTGCCCTGAACAGACCTTATCCCGCGGCCAACCCCCTCGGCTCCAGAGACGCTCGTCTTGGAGGCTTGATCGCCTTCTTTTCACAGGTCTCCGATTTTTCAATCACCATTTCGTTGCACATCGAATGATTGTTAGAACCACTTACAAGGATCAAAGGAATTTTTAGATGGAAACCTTGCTACACTGAATTTTTGTTAGTATTTTACGGAGCCACACTCCTGGACCAGAAAAATGAACGAAAAGTGTTATCAATTGTTGGTTTTGGGAAGCAATGGTAACTATTAAATAAAAATGCAAATATACTTTCTTAACTGAATTTATACGATGTTCTCTCTACTCAAAGTATGCTACGACTGAACGAGCTCGGTAGTCCATCGAAACAGTTGAAAACCGAGTCGTTCATGTCGGCATGCGGATTCAAAGGGCCGCGGCTCTATCTTTGATTCCATATACAGTAAATGCTTGATTCTTGTCCGGGGTCGTGGGCACGATTCCAGTCCAATGCCTACCCACTCCACTGCCTGTCACCGCCGAGTCGCTCCACAGGACGGCGACGATTGATGTCGGCTCGGGTATATCGGTGTGAACACCACAGCATTGACTCGAGGAATCGATTGTACAAATCTCTTAATTTTCATTATTTGTTTATGGGACTTTCACTACCTTATTTCTGGCATTTTTCTGATTAAAATGACACCAAACACGATATAGTTTCAATTGTATTTAGTGGTTTAATCGACGGTGAAAGTTTCGGTCGCAAGGAAGGACAGCGCATCGGAAAGAAAGAGACGCGGACAGTCACGCGAATCGTATTTCATTCTGTCCTTCTCTATGTTCGGCTCTCTATTGAAGTCTCGCTCGGCGCGATATCTAGACGCAGTCATAAATCAAAAAGCACTACTGGGCACGATTCTTGTCCATGAAAAACACGGCTGTTGGACAAGAATCAAGCGTTTACTGTACATATAAAAAGGTACCGCAAGATACAATGAAACGGTCCCGCAGATACGGGACCGTGAACGTACATACAGTTCTCGGAACATTATTAATTTATGTAAAATGAATATATCAATATCAATGCATTATGTATTAAGAATGAAGAGAAACATGATCTCTACTCTCGAGCGGAGTTTCACTCTTTCGATATTTTCGAGATTTTTGTAAAAATTCAGTCGAGTCAGTGGGAATCTGTTTCGCCTTTGTGATTTACGGTCCCTTATAATCTGTACTCAACGTTATTCCTATAACAGAGCAACGGATAATGGCGAGATGAAATGGTAAAAAATCGAGCCGCAGACGAAGTGTTAATAAATCATACGATTGTCGGAACAGTGACAGTTTCCGAATCTGAACACACAGAGAATTCATAGACGGCGCGTCAACCGGTAACTGGATCAAATAAAGTGGCGCATCCGCCAGGTAAAAAGCACACCGCGAAATATTCATTTAAAGCCCGATGTACTCTAGTTCGATGCGTACGGAATACGGATAAATCCGGATTTCGTTTTTGAAATACTTGCTTTCAATCAGCCTCGACATACTGACCAATACGATTCCGCGTATACAGACGATCGATCAATTAATTGGTCAGAGACTGTTATGTTTGCATTAGCGTTAGTCCATAATGCGTAATAGCGACCCAATACGCGACATTGTATACATAGCGAACCGATCCGTCGTTCAATTATTACTAAACTCTTTGTAATTACAGTAAGGCAGCGTTAATGAAACTATATGTATTTGACTGGATTTCGATTGCGTGTTCATCGCGATTGATTCAATCGAATCTGTTTGATATGAACAGCTCAATTAGGTTTGGCTTAATCTAGTAGATACATATCGTGAATTCTTCCGAGTTTGATGCTGTGATCTGTGATCGACTGAATGATCATTTCATCACAAAATCGAAATGTTCATTTTTGCTGCATAGTGTCGAATATTTGGCTCCACTTACTCGTATGAAGTATTTCTAGCTTTTGGATCTCTATCCTGCAGATGGACGAATCTTTAAAAATACAACGTTTTTACCTGTAACAAACAAAAGAAAATTTGTTTTAATCCAGACTGTTGAGCAGAGGTATGATGCTATGCAAGTGTGTAACAGAATCCTAACGTGCAATGATACCAGAACTAAATTTTCGAATTTCGAGAAAGAAAACTTCGCTTGAACATAATTATGGATCGGTAGGGAAATATCCATAAAAATGGAATAGTACAGTTTAGTTAACCGGCGGCCTATAGAACGTGAGATTTGTTATCTGGGAATACGGTCGGTTGCGCCCTTCACTCGGAACTTGGAAACCCGTTGGGAATGTTTCTGTTTACATCGCACTCGTCCTTGCTTAAGTAGCTGCCGTCGTCTCGAGAACGGAAACGCGACGGGCCCATATAAACTTTATTAAGACTACTGGAACTGCTTACTCCGTCATCGACATGGCGAAAGTCGGCGGGTAATTTATTGTTACAAGACAAAAGCATCGTTCTGTGAAAACAGACGGGAAACAGCGTTAATTAGGGGGCAATTATGTGCTTGCACTACGGCCCATGAATACGACGAACGTCGATTCACAGTGTTTCGTTTGTCTTTCGAAAAGTGGAAAAAGGAAGCATAATTAATTGCGTTCTCCTTTCCGAGACCAACCTACCATTGGCTGTTCCATTAAGTTCACACAATGTTATATGTATATTTAAAAATTCCTGCCAAGTGTGCACATTCCTGTTTCGAATTCAGTTTTCAATTTTACACAAATTTCTATTGGCTTGTTTATTATTTTATAGAATTTTATTTGAATTTTATCATGTTCATTATAAGTAAATTGCAATTTCAATTTAGCATCTCTTTTACAATATTTTTCAAATATGTACACTCTAACGATTCAAATATCCAGTAAATATCGACGTGGGTATACAAAACGTTTCCATTTAGCTTTGATGATTTTAAAAAGACGATTAACATGGAAATAGCAACAGGCCCTAAGGCGAGTCAACAAACGTAATCCAATTACGAGAGGGACAGGTGTGTCAGCTGTAAGCCGGAGTTAATTTTCAATATTCAAAACTGGATACAACTTAAACGGCTTCGAGTTGGGTCACGGCTCGCGAGAACCATACATAATTTATTGTATCCGCTAACAAAGGATTACCTTCCACTTAAAGTCCTTTATAATTTACGACAGGTGAGCCGTGTCGAATTCACTTGCTGATTGTTCATCCCCGTGATTCGATACTCTCGTGGACATCGGCGCGGCGTTGTTTGTTCGCAGAATTTCTGTACCAATTAAATTCATTCTTTGAGAGTAAACGAACCATGAAACGAGACAGCGTTCGTTGCATTAAAGCGTCGACGATGTTAAATTAAACATTTCCTATTTTTCTTAGATCGTGTATTAATTTAAAATACTCGTTAAAAATACGAAATTACGAATCTGGCGCAAAGTGCAACGCGAAATGGACGGAACTGCAATTCTAGACTGTTTTCTCTGATTCCAAAAAGACATCATCGGTAGGAATCGTTTCGGTGGAGTCACTGTCACGTTTTTCCGCCATTAACTTGGAGTAGCGTGGCGGGCAGATAAAACGGCGAAACGAGAGGGCAACAGGAACCGGGAATGGATACTTTGTCTCGCTAATACATCGCGGAGAAGAAAAGTTATTTCAGTTTCTCGGATAGACCGTGGTAGCTCGGGGCCGAGCCTCGTTCCCCAGTTTTATCTCTCCTTCACTCGCCATTAGACATCGAAAATAAGGACGGGAAATATTCGTTCGCCCCCGGAGATATTATTCACGGTACGCGCGCAGTTTTCGTGGGATTTCTCGTTTTCCGTGTCGCCCGAGCATTTCCACCTGACAATGCTCGCCCACTTTTCCTACCTGACGTTTCCTTATTGCGCGATAAATGTCATTAGCGCATCCTGCCTTATGCTCGGCCTCTAATTGAGGTCCTTTGTACTTGAGATGCCGAAGAATTGCGTTTACGTTTACGTTTACGACGACGACGCGACGCAACAGTGGCGTCTGCTGGCAATTTTGAACCGTTCCAGTCGACTAGAATCCTTATTAAATCGTTTAGCTCGGCGACCTAACCATTTTTCTTTTTCCTCTCAACGAGATGTCGAGAGGAAATCTCTGCGGGATGTAGGGTGCAGTGGTTCGTGTTAACCCTTTCAGGACTCGGGAGGATGCAGATCAAATGTCGAGAAATTTGTCGAATTAAATTCTTAAGGTTAGAAACGGTAAAGAAACAAGTAATACCAAAAAATTTCAAATTCTGTGTGAGTTTAAAATTTTAAGTCCTACGAGATCACGAAAGGACTAAGTTCTTTTTGTTAAATACATTACTCCTAAAAAAAAATCTCATAAAAACCGTCGGAAAACTTCCTACAGCCAGAGTTGGGCAAAATTTACATCGAAATAAAAATTTCGAACAACGAATAAAAAATTTTATTCATTATTCGATGGTTCGAATATAAAAAGTATCTTTATTCGACGAGCATCGAATAAATAATTATATTCGACGAGAATTTATCCCACGAATAAAGATAATTTTTTTCATACGAAGTGGCTTTATTCGAACGTCGAATAATTTTTTCATCTTTTTCTCTGTATCTTTTATTCGGAGGCTTCGAATAAATCTTTCCACAACTACTGCCAACTGTAATAAACGCGAACCATCGAATAATGAATAAAAAATTTTCTTATTTTTTATTCGTTATTTCAAATTTTTATTTAGATGACAATTTTGCCCAACTCTGCCCAACGAATTTGCCAAGAACAAAAAAAATGGAGTGACCGAGGAAATTGAAAAATTGAGAACAAAAGCAATTCCGTTTCCGAAAAGAAAAAACGTGAAAGTTTCATCTCGAATGTAGTAATACTATTCAGACGCAGGTCCGTCGAACCTGATCGGAGGAAAAATGTTGGAAGAAGATTTCGAGCGGGGAATGGCACATTGTTGTTGCGCTGGAAATCACGAGGAGGAGGAGGAGGAGGAGGAGGAGCACACGGTAACGGGGGTTGTACGGTGGAGGGCGAGAGGCGAGTGTCGTGATACATCAGCCAGAGACAAATTGGTTCCTCGCCGCAACAGACGTTCAGAAATTTCCTCTGGAAAAGCCCGGACGGAACAACCCCCGTGCGGAGTTCACCAGGTTGAAAGTCGACGGCGTAGAACGATGGCGAACAGCTGGCTGGTTCATCGTGACGCACGTGAAAGCAATTGTTGAGTCGCGACTGCACCGTTGATAAGCAGACCGAAATACGTTCGGGTTCGCGGTAATATCCGTTGATGTGCACGCATCACGGTATCTCTCCGGCTTGTTATTAGACATGTCTCTGAGATTAGGTTGGTTACCGTCAAGATACGCCGGCGCGGCGCTGCGCGGCGCCCCGGCTGCCAGTTGTTACGACCGGGACGCTACGGAGATTACTTGCCAACTGTAATTGCTGTCACGTCGCTGCTGCAATTACATATTACCGAAATGATTACTGGTTAACAATTACTCCGAGCATCGGTATTAAATGACTTGCATCTTATGCGTTCGCAAGGAAACTGGCAGAGTTTCTTTTTGTATCGTACGAACAAGGGAGGGTTCAGCAGATCAACAAAACAATCGCACCCCTTGCTTAACGAGGGGCGAATGCATTTCACCGTTTTTTTCCCCCTGATGCACCCGCACGCATTCTCTGTATGCAGCCAGTGTTATTTCGCTTTCTCGGCAGACAGAAGGATTTTAAATCAGACAGTATGGTTGACCAGTCGGTGTGTCGCGTATCTCGTTTGCGAATCGCGCATGGGGTTGGAAGTTGGCTGCAGCGTCGCGTCGCGTCGTGTGTCGCGTTTCACGAACACGAGAAACGCATCCCAGGGCCGAGGGGACTAACCGCTCTAAAAAATCCAATTTCCCGTGTCGTCGTTGACGTACGCTGCAACAGGTTCCGTTCCATTCCGTCTCATGCTCGAATGAGCTCACGGCCGGCATTGTTTCGGCGCGGAGCGTAGACGATTGCTTTGAGAGGACCAAAAAGCATCCCTTTTCCCGGTAGCGTACACCATCGTCGTCGTCGTCACCGTCGCGTCGCGTCGCGTCGTCGTCGTCGTCGTCGTGACGAGCAATCCACCCTCTCACCCTTCCCTGTTCACAGACCACCGACGGTTCCGTCCACCCCGAAAAGAGATTAATTCTACCGCGAGACCGAGCCACCATGTAAAAACCCGGATTTTCCCGATAATCGACGTATCCTCCGCTAGGCTGGTTCCTTTCTCTATACCCGTCGCCCGGGTTTTCGACGCTACCGTCCACCATCGCTATTCTAGTCCCTCGAACCCACCCCCGTTTCACCCCCAACCCCCCCCTCCCCCTCTGCGGCGCGACCATCGGTGAAGAAATATCGTTCGGCGATTATAGTTTTCGTCGCGTCACGAGTCCCCACGGGCGAACGGTTTTCCGGCGGTTCGAACGTTTTTCTGGAAATTCGACGTACCAAGCTGGAACTGTGTTTAGCGCGCGCGGTGTCGCAGCTTGAATGTTGTATAAAGTATTGGAGTGGGAGGTTCGAATGGGTGTTATCATTTTTACGAGTCTCGTGAATTTTTTAAGCTACTATACACAATGTGCTATTATTAATAGACCACTAAACGAAGTTAGGGTGCTAGAGGGAAAACACGAGGACCGACCCACGGGGCGATACAATTCTTAATTTAGTTTCAACCCTCATTCGACCCTCCTGTTAATTTAACACACTTTTCCCTGGTTCTTTAAAAGGAGTAGTATGTTCTGCACCTCGCTTCATCATTTGCGAATGTAATACAGTTTTATTATTATTATTATTCATTTATTGCTTTCAACCATATAAGGCTTATACAGCACATACAATATATACAACACACGATTACATTACAATAGGCCTTAGTGTCTAACTTACAATTGGTTTACAGTAAATTTGTTGGGTTTCAACTACCTCATTGAAATTAAATTTTCATTGAGCATAACTGAATAAAATCAAAAATAATTTTCAAGCCTTTGGCAACAACCAAACTGGGAGACGGTACTTGTATCGGAAAAGCGCTGATAGAAGCGTGTCACAATTTTTCTTTTTTTTCTCGTGCTTCGAAACAACCTATACCAATGAGAATTTACAACAGTAGATTAGATTAGACAACTATTATCGCTATTATTATTATAACAGGTCTTTTGAAAATAGACCATTCTGTTTCAGAATTAATAAATGTACATCCAAAAGTGAAAAAGAAGTTCCAACGAAGCAGCGTGTCGTCCGACAGAACAGTGATTGTAGAATTTTAATTAACCTCGGTAGGGAAGCGTTCGTTTCCATCCGTGCGTGTACAATGCAATTCCTATTTTCGACCGACTAATTTGCGAGGCGATCGGGAGATCGACCGCAAAGCGTTTTTCGTTCGCCGGTTATTTGTTTTTGGTAGTTAGACGTTCATCAGCGCGTTATGTAGGTCGGCCACGGAAGCATCGAACAAACACATTTATCAGGGGTACGTCGACCCATATCGCGCATTCACCCCTCGGTGAGCTTTCAACAGGGAAAATTAGCACTTTCGCACGGTTCCTCGGACTTTCCAAAACCCGAAATGCAATTAACTTTCGTCGCGTCGCGTCGCGGCTGTTGCCTCTGTATAATACATCTATTCCCCAGACGAACGCGTCAGTTTTACCGCAGCTCTTTGAGGTGATTACGGAAAGTCGTCTTTTGACACCGGGATCGAGGACCATTTCTCAGGCCGGGAATTGCACGTTAAATGAATCCGTACGTGACTGCGCCAGCGCGCGCACGATGATGCGAATGCGCTGTTCACTGGTTGCGAGCTTTGTCGCGTCGACGATAACGTTTCCCTAATCAGAGACGAGATCGTTTGTTGGGGACGAGGGTCCGCGAAACTTGTTCCACCTTGTTCGAGGAAACCAGTTAATGAGAACCGGAATCAACATTTTCGGTGTCAGATGCAAGAAACGCAAATTGGAATTTCTCTCGGAAAATTTTCATTTTGCGTACAGATCCACATAATAACTGATGCGCGTGCGTCAGTTGCAGGACACAGGAGCTAAATACGAATTTGTATTTCTCACTAATAATTTTATTGCGGTGAAAATAATATATTAGGGGAGGTGGTTGGGTTGTGAGACAGCTTTTGTTTTTGGGCTGTAACTTTTTGCTTGATGAAGATATCAAAGAGTTTTATACACCGTTGTAAAGGTGAAGGAAATACGCAACTTTTATACGCAAAATGTTTAGTGATTTGATCAACAAGTAAAATTTTATGGCCAATTTTCCGAGGTCATGTTTTTTGGCTTCCTGAAAAAAGTGGTTGGGTTGTGAGACGCTCGAAAAAATCAACTAAAAGTGGTAAAATATAAAGTAAAACCCATGTAACTTTAAGCAAAAATGAATTTTTATTTATTTTAAAGACATTAAGTGGCCAAAGAAGTTAAAAAAGAATGGCAAAAAATTGAAAAAAGCAAAGAATGGTGAAGACAAGGAAAAAAAAATATAATGAATGGAAGGATTCGATAATCATCTTTCTCTTCGTCATCCAAGTCGCTGGTACAATGTTTGCCTTTCTGCTCCAGCAAATGATCTTTAACGGCACTAAACACGGCATTAAAATTAATTTCTTTGTTTGCGGGCGATTTTCTTGGAGTTGACATGACTATAAATTCAAAAAATAAACCAAAACAAACATTAAATGACGAATAAACACTTAATTCTAACACAAACAACGATATTTGACAGTTCTAGTTCGTTTCTAGTACAAAAAACTAGTGTCTCATTTTGTCATAAATGCATCAAATCCGGAGTCTATTGATCGTATAAAATGAACATCGTGTGTTACGAAAAATAGCGTTTACAGGAAGTTTAACAAGAAAATGGCCCGCCACGTTATCAGGTTTCCATAGTGAATTCCTCAGGATTTCGCAGGGACCTGAATGGCAAATTTTCATCGAGGACAGTATTATTCGGAAGGACGGCTTATCCGCGGATTCTCCATTTACGCGAGAGCCCATTGACGGATCGGTTGGCCGCGACAGCTCGAGAATCGATTTCTCGTCGTTCCCTGAACTCTCGATCGCGATATAACGCGGAGGATGTCGTCGTGGTTGTCGCGACAATCACCGGCTCGTCGTTGGGGAACCAGAAAGTCTGAAGGCCACTACGCGACGCGACGCGACGCGACGTCGTCGACGAAGGAAACGTCGCCTCTTTTCCCTCTGGCTAAACAGATCGGTGGCTTATTTCAATACGAATCGGGAACGGATTGCTGATATCAATGTCAGGGGCCTGAATGAAATTACCATAATAAAGGGCTGGCCAGGGACGACGGTACCTTGGACGTCAGGCCACGCCCGGGCTCAGGAAGCAAATGAATTATCGTATCAAACGCAGAAAATCGCTTATCGATCCACCCCCGCCTGCTGCGACCATCCCTGCTGCTGCTGCTGCTGCTGCAACGATCCAATTGTTCGTCCCCGTTTCGCCCAGCTTAATGAAGACGAAACGCGAAACGTAAACTTGGAACTGTTGTTCGAAAAACACGGGCTCGACAAATGATCCGCGATTTTATAAAATTTAGAACGATCGCGATTGTTCGTTCTCCGAACAAGCTGACCGTCGCGTCGGCTCAGCCGCGACCACAATAATTGGGTAAAAGCAATTTATTTCATAACAGATATTTCAGTTTTACGATGTTAAAATTACATTTTTAATCCTCTTATGTCTCGTAGATAATAAGCAATTTTCGCACACTCTCTCCATCACCGCAGAAATGAATTTTGGAGTTTGTAGAAACAATGCCGTCACTCGAATACGGGTGACGTGACAGACAACCTGTTACCGAGGGATCTTTAACGCTAGAACAATTCGCGAAGTTATACATAAATATTTTGTTACTATATTTCTTCATTCGAGTGCACGTTACCATAAAAATCCTACGAAGTCTGAATAAATTCCATCGCGTTATATGCATAATGAGCCCCGCAGTATATTTATAAATAATTTGCATCGAAACATTGTATCAACATAACAGTACCTGTATGATTCAAATAAATACAGCATATTTATATTTGATCCACAGCGCTGGTGGGGTTCCCTTCCGAAAGCTGTCGTATGAAAGAACGAAGAAATGAAAAATAATCACGGTCTCGCGAAATTGTTTGCAATCTCCGGCGAAGTCGCGCCGCAACCGTTGGTTAATTTTATTTGCCTGGATAATTCGGATAATAAGAGCTCAGCAACGTGTTCGGTAAACCGGGCGCAGCCACCAAATTGGTTCGGATAGACAGAGTTCAGATAAATGGAGTTCCAACAAGCTTCCATCCCCCCGGTTTATCCAACGACCCCTCGCGTTCCCTCCGTGAATTTATACTCGTTGAAACGTAATATACAGTATACATGTATACATAGATGCGCGCGTTTGTGGCCGGGACCCGGCACCGTAACTTTTTCCATTAGAAAAATCCCTGATTTCGATGCATATATCGAAACGCGGCAACTTTTAGTTACAAAACCGAGATACGAACTTTCGTCATAGCACCCTCTGGTAATACATACAACTCGAATATACAGGGTGTTTCGTTTATCTCGTGTCTACTTTCTCTTAAAATAATTTTTCCTCGAATTTTCAATCATCTTTAGTATTCCATAACTGTAACTGATAACAAGACTCCGGATCTTTATGCAAAATAAAAAGTTTGTGCATCAATCGCAAGACACAGGAGCTAAATATAAATTTATATTTTTCATTAATAATTTTAATATAGTGTAAATAATACATATATTAATACTAAATTTGGCGAATTCTAAATCCGAAGTCTACTGGTAACAATAAGTAGATTTCAAACACGTAGAGACATTATACTGACATGGAACTCACTCGTGTTTTTACTTTTTCTTATTGAAAAAGAGGAAAAAGTTTTTTCCTCTTTTCATTAAAATTAAATTTGTTTCATCATACATACAGCAAGTAAGTTTTGGTATTTTGAATATTGTTAATTTTAAACGTATTAATAGATTGAATAATTAATTTACAGACGCAATTGTTTTCTTGAGAATGGTCTAAAATAAGACCGAAACGTTGGAAATTAATAAGTTGTAAGGTCAGTAACTAGTTAAAACGGATCGAACCCGTGCGCCGATAATATTAACACATTTTTTGTAAACAATTTACGATCGATACAAAGATAAATATTTATCGTAGATACGTTTAACTTAATTATAAATATTTTAGAAAAATCCCCCTTACATTTTTGCGTTTTCACGAAAGTGGCAAAGATAGCGTGGACAAGACGAACGAAACACCCTGTATGAACACTTGGGCAGAATAATAGAGGACGAAATCGTGTAAGAGAGTCCGGTCCGGTTTGCCCTAGATACGTACTTCAAACCTGATCGACGTCGGCCAGCCAAAGCTTAGAGGTTCTCTCCAAGTACCACTCGAATAGGTCGTAGGGCCCTTTGCATTGCATATTTCTCCCTCTACGATAGTCAATCAACCAATCAATCGATCCGTGCTTATCCGTCCATACCGTGATCACAGGCTACGTATGCCGAGGACAAAAGAGAACAAACTTCGGCGCGCCAGACAAAGCAGAACCGTGTCGCTGCTCTGCTGGAACCTGCCAGAGATATCTTTCATGGAAAAAAACCGAGCGAAACTCTTTCTGAACAAACTATTTCGTCCGGCGCAGAGTGTTTTTTACCGTTCACAAAGACGGAAGTCGATCTTTTTGTTTAACGATTTTCTTCCATCTCAGGGATTGGGCTACCGCAACGTTACCGGAAGTACGAACATTTTTTTACTCTTTTACTTTTTGAAGAGATTTTTACTCTTCGAACACACATTTCAATCTGTATGGGTGCTAGTGAAACTTAGCAAATATCCGAGGCACCGGGCGCACGATTTTTGGGAGAAAATTTGTTTCCGGCAGGATTGTCTCGGGTGAAAGAGTAGCTGGAAACCTGTAATCCAAACAACCGGTTTATAAAGTTCCCGCGACGTACACGGGGGATCGAGAGGTGGCCGGCGAAAAACTCGTCGTTTACACGTTTTCCAGGCGGAAAAGCAATCGGTATGCACGTCCTTACCAGCAGGCCAGAGACACTCTCGTGCATATAAAACACTCGGCTGGCATTATCCCTAGTTGTTCCTTTCTATAGAGCGACCTCGGTCATGCATCTCTCCCCGCGATGTGCATCGGTTGCACATTCAGGCTGCAACCCGGCTCCTGATAGAATTACGTGCACCAGCCGCAATAACGATGTTCCTGCTTAGTCGGTATTACTTATATTACGCCCCGGGAAGTTACGCGGGCCGCCTCCTGTGTCCCAGAGCCAGCCCAGTTCTCCAACTGCAATTGCATTTTCGTTCCGCCTATATATCGCGTTGTGCATCGTGACGGCGCACGTGACGTCTACCAAATTGTCTGGCCCCCCGGCTCTGTCTCTTCCCTATCACCCTTTCTCTCTCTCTCTATGTGTGTGTGTGTGCGTATGTAGTGCGCGCGCGTTGGCCCTTTTTTGCCGCCGAAGAACTTCAACGGATCGGTGCATGGATCCTACCGAATTATTCAGTGCGTCGCTGATACGTGACGCGTGGTTGCAGTCGCAGACGCGGGCCTGCAATGCATCCTCTTCGACGTCCGAAACTTTGCTTTCACGTCGTCTGACATTTTACAGGAAATAATAGTCGACGAGGATTACTCTGCTAGCACGTCTCTCTGTCTATAGTCTTCTCCTTTCACGTTTCGTGAACTGTCCCATTAACGAGCAGCTAATTATCCCCCATTTGCTTTCTTTCTATTTTATTTATTTATTTATTGATGCCGTGTTTGGATTTGCTTGCTTCCTTTGGATTTTTCGGAGCTGCAAGTTTGTAGTAATCTACTTCTCGCATGGAATTGTGCGTGTTATTTATGTCTGTGTGCGTAGTTGTTGGTGTTATTATTGCAGTTGGATTGAATCAACAAACAAACTTTAGTGAATTAGAAATTGTGCTTATACATATGTATGTTTTCGAGACATTAGGATGGAATACTAATCTAACGTAAATATGTATGTATAAATTGTCAATAATTATTATCAACTTGAAGGAGTAATTTCTGTGAAGTTTTCCATTAATTAAGTAGCACATTCGCATTCAATCAAGTCACCTGCTGTTTTGTCCATGCAAATTACGCGATATACATAATATATTCATATCGCGTGCTATTAAGCAACGTCTGTTGACACAGTTGCCTATCGACTAAACTGTTCTCGAAATGTCAAGTGGATCGATAATCAGCTACCGTGTTTGAATGCACAGCTTGCGACACGCAATGCAACTGAAAATGGGTTTGGTTATCATCATGCGACAAACTAGGTCCCATATAATACGTCAAACAACCTATTGTTTGCAGAAATCTTTCATCAATTTCAGATTCCACATTCATTAAAATTAATTTCCTCGGGCACGTACCAGACAATTCCGTGACAAAGGCTAGACTGGAAACTACGCAAACTCACATTTCCGTAGATACGAGCAAAACTTTCTATCTGAATATGTACATTCCAAATTCATTCTCTCTTAACAAAACGAATCAGAAACATCTAAGCACTGGAAATTGTTTGTTACGCTCTAATATTGTGATCGAATTTGACGTATTCGTTTGAAATATAAATTTGCGATTAAAAACCATTCGAATAGAAGTAAAGTGTAATGAAATTTTTACCTTCTTTCCACGTAATTTAGGGCAACCTAGTTTTTCGTAGAAACGATTGATTTGGTGGGTTAACGTTGTCGCGAAGCAACGAATAGGACGGCAGAATTTCCAGGTGTGTACAAACGGTAAAGTGTCGGCATGATCGACATGTATATCTCCGACACGCGGCTCATCGGCGCAAGCAGGCTCAAAGTGTAATCATCCCTACATGTGCACTGTGCAGCGTCTCTGCGTGTAAACAAGATGCGTACCGCGTTTCGGGAAACAGCCTCGCGACATTCAACGGCTAATTACTCGGCTTCTCGTCAAACCGAATTCCAAATTTGTCGCGATACCAACGCGCCAATTAACGAGCAACCCGGCGCGGCGCGGCGCGGCGCAGCGGGATGCGCCACTGACACATTCGTTTGATTTGATTTCGAATTCTGAAGTTGCACGCTGAGCTCCTTTCGAAATTCCGCTGGATAATTGTTTCCTTCAAAAGCGAATGTTTACGTCTCCGGAAATACATATCAATTTAATACCTTAACGGATGTTCGCGTAATTATAAAATTCTGTATAATCTTATTATTATTTATTCATTGCTTTAAAATTACAAATTATATGTATGTAGTTTACTTACAAGGGAACATATTCAGTTGATACACGCCGATTTTGATGAAACTTATATGAGATATAGTTCTTCGAAAAATATTTCACACGTATTTTTTTTATCGAGAACCATCCGCCCTAAGGGGGTGAAAACAGCCCCCGAAGTCAGGGGTCAAAACCACATTTTTTGAGATGTCTGGTAAACTAAAAGTCGAAAAAAATTGATTTTTTTTTAAATGTGTATTTTTTAATGGAAAATGTAGTCGCGCAAGAATTTTTTGACAAACTTTTTTTTCTCAAAAAATGTGGTTTTGACCCCTGACTTCGATGGCTGTTTTCACCACCTCAGAGTGGATGGTTGAAAAAATACGTGTCAAATATTTTTCGAAGAACTATATCTCACATAAGTTTCATCAAAATCGGCGTGTATCAACTGAATATGTTCCCTTGTTAGTGTCTAACTTACGATTAGTTTACATTAATTTTGCTGGGTCACAACTACCTCATTGAAATTAAATTTTAATTTACCATAATTTAATGAAATCAAAAATAATTTTCTGCATTATTTCAAATATACATGTATTGAAATTATTTATGTATTTTTAATTCATATTCATAACAATTTCTTTGCGCGGTTTACATACTTTTCCAGTCCGAGAATAAAAACCCGAGCGTTCCGCAACTGATCCGTTTCCGCGGCGTGCATCGCGGAAATGAAGTAGAGGAGTTAGAATATCGTTTTCGAGCTCGTTCGCGGAAGACTTGCAGGTTCGAAAATGTTCTTCGGATTTTCCGCAAAGCCCTCCCGTGGGCGAGATTGCGTAGAGAACGCGCGATACAGGCGTGATTTAAACTGGGGAGGGGGGAAAAAATCGGCGGAGCGTAGCCGGTGGATAACAAATTCAGTTCGCGATATTCGCGATCCACTTCCCGGTGAATTAAGCGGAGTAGCGAGGCGGCGGCGGCGGCGGCGGCGGCGGCAAGGTTTTATTCCGACGGGGACGATCGTAGGAAATTAAACATCGATCGAGTTCTACGGAATACCCCGCAGGGCACCGGGCACGGAGCGGCGCGGCGCGGCGCGGCGCGGTGGCTTCATCGCTATTGCATTAAATTCCAAGACGTTACGACGAAGTCGTATAATTCTCCCGTATAATCCATATATCCACTGCCTATCTATTCTCGGATTGTTATTCTCCCGACTCCAGCCAGTTCAGGACTGGCAGTACTAAAATCGAGATATTGCTGCCTTGTAAACCGACTATATCATCCGTCCCTACGGATGGATTATACGCTAACTCAAGGAGCTTACGCGCTGACTTAATAATCCTACTTGTAAATCAACCGCGCCGTCGCGTCCCACCCCGCCCCGCCGTTTCCCGGCGATATCGTTTTCATATTTTACCGCCACTTCTATTGTTACCACCGCGCGTACCACCGCCACCGAAACGATCAATTTCCAGCATTATCCACGTTCACTTTGCTGCTCGATACTTTTCACTCTCGGACGATCGAATATTTATGCGATATACCAATCGGAATCTGATTGCCTACCGATGGAACCTTTTTAACTGGGAATGACAAGTCGACCGATTCATGTTCACTATTACCTGCCAGCAATTATTCACTAAATAATTCTTTTTATTCGTTTTTTATTTATTTAATATTGCTTTAACGGGGTACAGTTTAGGCTTGGTTGGTACTGATACCCTTTCATTTTATTGTGCCATCATTAGCGGATTTCATGCATTTGTCAGAGATATTGGTGGGCGTAATTTCAAACAGGGTGCCGTTTATAATAAAAGTAAAGTTATATAGTTATAGTAAAATTTATTGATGACAAGTGTAATTTGACCGATCGCTTCCCCGGAGAGATTTATGAACTTCAGACGGCTAAAATTGAAGCTCGAAGATCACAGAGTATGAAAAATTCATTTCAGTTTGCCGGAAAGTACGAGGTCATGTCGAAAAATTGATGAATCCAGACCGATAGCTCCGAGAGAAATCATCGGATTTTAAGGGGTCTCTTCAAGTCGATTCTAAAATATACAGGGTGTCCCACGTAACACTTTTCACGTTTTTTCATGTACTTGCGATAATCTGACAAAAATATATTTTAAACAAAAGTTGATCAGTTTTCGATTGACTATACATTGCAATGAAAAAGAGTTCGAAAAATTTGTTTGTTTGCCTTCAAGGTCATCCGAAGGTCATGGGTATACTAGGTCGTCGAATTCATCTTGATACAGGCTGTAATATTGTCAAGTCAAAAATACGAATTATCTATTTTAAAAAATGAAGGTGGCCTAGCCAATAAAGAAAAAAATATTCGAATTTTTTTATTGCAATGTATAGCCAATCGGAAACTGATCAACTTTTGTTTAAAATTTTTTCTTGTCAGATTATGTCAACTATTTGAAAAATCGTGAAAAGTGTTACGTGAGAAACCCTGTGTACAAGGTGAGTCTCCTAACATGACGACCTCAAATAACTCGTAAGGTATTCGTTGTACGAAAAAATGTTTCAAACAAATCTGTTTTTTATTGAGATATTAGAGTCACCTTAAGTTTTTTAAATAGAATGCCCAATATTTTTTCTTGAACTCAGATAAAGCAGAAAATTCTACGTAAAAAAGTATTGAACTTCATATATTCTAAATCTAATAGTTAACGAGACATTATCGTATTAATTTTCCATATGTACCTACTACCTGGAAGCTAGTCAATGCTTGAACTGATATTCTTCAACTAGAATATGCTAAGTACATATGGAAAATTAATTCGATAATGTCTTGTTAACTATTAGATTTAGAATATATGAAGGTCAATACTATTTTACGCAAAATTTGATGATTTATCCGAATTCGAAAAAAAATTATTACACATTGCATTTAAAAAACTGAAGGTGACCCTAATATCTCAATAAAAAAGTACGGTAATAAAAAACAGATTAGAGCACTGCATGTCCCCCTAGATACCATGCAACTTTTGTTTGAAATATTTTTTCGTACAAAGAATACATACCTTACGAGTTATTTGAGGTCGTCATGTTAGGAGACACCCTGTATTCCTGTAGAAATTTTGAAAAATTGTCGAAAAATCAAATTTCGCACGTATAAGTGTATTTTCAGGGATTACTGGGAGTCGTTATTAAGTTTTCTTAAGAGGTCGTTGTCACGCGTCTGGGTCGCTTAAAAATACACATTTGAAGAAAAACATGTTCGTGGTACCACATATATTTGATCGTCGGAAGATATTGCACTTGGTCTTCGTATTGATGCTCCGAGGTATGTTGTTTAAAGAATCTTCATAGCCCGCGCGGAGTTCCGTATACCGTATTTTCTGTATCAAGACCCTCGTTTACGGAAACGCAGAAAATTAAATATGAAAACAGGATACCGCTTTCACGGAATCAGGCTCTCCTAAGGAATATTTCACAACATCCGACGACAGCTGTGCGGTGAAATATTTACACGCGGCCGTAGCTCGCGGAGCGACTTGAAATTATCATGGGGCCGTCTTTCGGCGAGCGTGTCGCTCGTCTTTCCATTTCCGTGTTTCGTTTCCGGTTTCTCCCCCCACCCCCTTTTCCTTTCCGCTGCCATCCTCCACCCTCGTCTTTTTTTTTCCAGCCCGGTGTCCCGGTTTCCGCGGATTTGCATAAGTCCGCGGGAGTGTCAAATACCTTATACGGCCGGGAGTGTTTTCTCAGACCACCGCCATTTCTCTTTCTGCTAGGGATTACGCTCGAAGAAGAGAGCTCCGGATGCATATTACGCTGTATCTTTTGTTTAAGTAATCAGTGACAATCAGTGGCAATCGCGAATAAGATCGAGCAAAACACGAGGGACTGGAGGTTTACGCTTGTCGTGACGAATTTCGGAAAAAATTGTATGAACGCGCTATTCAAAATTTTCTTACGTCAATTTTACTCCGTTTCATACTATTATAAGTTAGCTTTTCTACTTCGGATCGCTACGGCAGACTCTCATACAACTCGACGAGGAAATTGTTTAACAAGCCAATCGGAAATTCGCAAGAAACAACTCCGGGAAAGTTCGCAATAAGAAAGCGAATTTGCATGAAGATTCGCGGCCTGTCTATTACCTTTATTACCGGGGGAACATCTGGACATCTGGAAACCATCGATTGCTTCATAACAGGAGACGAACGCCGCGAATAAAACGAACACGCGTATTACCATTATATCTGATAAATTTAACGCAGCCATTATAAGAGGAGCTCGCGTCGTAACACGAAACGAACTCGCGCCGCAGGAGCATGAACAGAAACGATCGTCGCGTTTAACGAACTCGAAACGAAATAATTTTCTTGTCTCCTGAACAGGTTAATTTAACATCTCCACGATCGGAAGACAGAACGCACTCGCTCCCTCGAGTCGATTTCAATTCCGTGCTCTTTCTTGTCCCATTGTTTCGTCGTTTACAGGTGCACGCGCGAAAGCAGCATAATATGTATATCCGACAAAACGTATACCTCATTAGGTCAAAGAGCTTCGGCATTCTTATCGACGTTATTATCGTCGCGGTGGAGTCGCGCGAGCGCAATTAAGCCCGAGTGCTTTCCTATCTCCGCGGTATAACATCTCCGTGATACCCCCACCCACGCTTTTCACCGATCTACGCTGCGAATTAGCGTAACTTTCAGGAATTTTCTCGAAACGATATCTAATATTGCTTCGTTACCCGAAAAATCTCTTGTTACTCGTTACAGGAACGTGGTATAAAAAGCGAGGAGAAACAAGTGTGCTTTTATTTCACCCCCTGATTAACTTATTTCGGCTGCTGTATTCGGAACATTTTTTCGCTAAAGTCTGCAAATACGTTTTACTATTTAAACAGATTGTAATTTCACATTTTAAAGAAATACATCTTACAATATCGATAGAAAGAAATCAAACATTTCACAGTGTCATTAAAGGCCTCGAAATTATTTTTGATTTCATGAAGTTATGCTCGATTAAAATTTAATTTCAACGAGGTTGTTGTAACCTTGCAAAATTAATGTGAATTAATTGTAAGTTAGACACTAAGGCATATTGTAACATAATCATATTTGGAAATGTATATGCTATACATTATATTTATATAAACCTTATATGGTTTAAAGCAATAAATAAATAATAATAATAATTTCACAGTGTCCTGAAACGTAAAATGGATGGATTTCCACTGTGAGGGTTAAAATTTCAGAAAAGCTGTACATTACCGACATATTTTCTGTTGGAAGTATGTTGAAAATATCGAGAAGTTCGCGATAAGTTCGCAGAACGTCACGTTCTGAAAGCAACTCCGAATTCTAATCGCAACGACGAGCATACAGAACACTTATTTGAAAGAACAAGTCAGTAGTTCGCAAGATCCACAAACTCGTGTCGTCGACGACTTCGAGTGCGGAGTCTCGGTAACTCGAACGATTCGGTAATTTCGATGAAATCGCATCGAGAGAGAATTCCCAAGAGCCGAATAGCGAGGAGAAAAACAGTGTGTTTGAGCCTGCGGATCAACCATAACTAGTTGAAGTAGCCGGGAAGAACACGTCAGCGGTGGAAATTTTCGCGTCGCCCCGTTGAGCCGTTTTAAAGTAGAAACACTGCGACGATACCGAGGGGCGGCGCGGCGCGGCGCGACGTTGAGGGGGTTAATCCGTGGAACTTCTGATTCTCGGTTCTTTCAGTGACGAGGCTCGTTTCACTTTATCCGCGGCATCCAGATTTCTTGCCGCTTTCACGGATTTGCATAAGCTCGTCGTCGGGGGCGCGGACGGCGAACACCAAAGAACAAATACGGTGCCGCGACACGAATATCTTATTAGGTCAGAAAGTTTTGATTCCGCGAACCGGGTAGGCGGATAGAAGACACGCCTCTTAAAACAGAACCCTGCTGAATATAATTATTCGCGAGGCCCCGAAGGCACCGGCAGAGACGGATAAATGGATTCCGGGGCCGGCATCGACCCGGCGACAGATGTTTGATCTGCTGGAAAGTTCAGCTTAGAACGACGCTCCTCCGCACTTCCTTACGGCCGAGCGATGTTTGCCGTGGAACGTGCCCTGTTTCGGGAATCCCTTGGGAGAACGGGTGAAAGAGAGAGAGAAGAGAGAGAAATGGTGACCGACAGGGAGCGTGTTTTTACGCGTTTCCGGGAGACACACCTCGATTCGGAACACCAGGTGAGCGGAACTTGATTTGAAAGCTTCCCGATGGCGTCCGTCACGGATACACGGATTTCGAAAGCGGCCGTTCTAACCGGAGAATTTTTGGGCTCCTGTTCGCATTCACTCGTGGAGGATTCGTTTGCTTTAAAACGGATTCCGTTCTCGCGTACGTATATTCCGAAACGTAAATAGCAGCTCGGTGAATAATGACTGACTCGAGAATAATAATCTGGAATTAGTTGAATCGACTGACGTTCACGTTGGATAGTAATCCTACATTTGGTCGGCAAGCTAGCTGCACCAAATAAGGTTTGGACTCTGTATCGACAAGTCTCGAAATAAATCGAGAGCCATTCAAGCACGTATTGTTCATACCCAAATAGGATTGGAACTGCCTTTAAAACTCGACTGGGATTTATGCACTCGACTTTGAATATCGGTAGGTCGGGAAAGCAATTCCTTTCTCCCTTGGACGGATCCGAGATTAATATTGATCACAGCGCCCGGCGTACACAGATACTGGTACACCATTAGCGGCGTGATCAATATTGAATAGGTTTCAACATAAACAGGATTCAGTTTCAATATGTATATGTATGTATATACGCGCTGGTGTGCGCGTTGTTTCAACAGAGTCCGCTGAATAAACATATCAAGAACCAATTAAAGATATTAAATGCCATCTGTAAAGACAGCTAACGTTCGATAAATGAGAGCTCGAGGTGTATGTGTGTGTGTGTGTGTGTGTGTGTGCGTGTGGACGGGAAAAACAGAGAGAAGATCTGACGAATAACATTTCCAGTCGGTGATCATTCTCTTGTCAAACGGTGCCGTGGAATGAAATCGCTGACGGCGACGGAAATATCGCTGCGAATCGAAGAACCCATTAATATCCGATGAGACACAACGATGATAGAACATTTTAGTAATTCATTAATGTCTTCGGCGCGAGCTTTTCCATCGCTTTTCGCAATTAAAACTTTCCTACGTGTGCCTGCGAACCGTGAAATATCTGCCGAGAGACACCTGTCTTTGCGGCGAGATTTCATAACCGAAAATCGGTTTAATAAGGGAGCCTGGTTCGAAACGCTGAAAATTAAATGATTTTTCCTCCGACTCTTATTTTTGGAAACGACCGAGCGGTTCTATTTGAAATTTTTCGAATTACCGTAAATTCTGTTTCCCTTTGTAATGCAAGAAAATGGAAAAATGCTACTGTCGACTTTTCAGAGAGAATCACGCCGGTTTCCCCCACTCGAGCACGTAATCCTTTCTATTTCGTTACGGTGCGCAGGCGAACATTCCGCATGCGCGGCAACGGAGAGCGCGTCTCCTCATAAAATCGACCCTTTCAAGTGTGTTGCAAGCCAGTGCGCGGCGCGCCGTTGCACAGACGCATCCGTGCACCGCGTCGCGCGGCGCCGCTATCTCTGAAAATGACAGCCAGATGGTCTCTTTCGCTTAAACGACAGCTAAACTTCAGGCGAAAAATCGTTTCCCTTTTTTTCGCGCGGCCTTGCCTGTAACAGAGTTGCGCGAGGCGCAAGATATGTAGGTCAACACCGACTAAAAAATGCCTCCCCGACGGAAAAGCACGGTTCTCTACCTTCTCTCCCCCCCCCCCCCTCCTTCGTTACCGTGGCACAGAAAGCTAAATCCGAGGGACCGATATGAATACTTCCCGCGAATATAATAATACGGGCAGAGACTCGTGCGCGCTCGAACCGGTCCCCATTTCAACCGGCCATATTTTCGCCGAGATTTTTCTTCGGCAAATCGGATTTCCCCTCGCCATAATGGGGACGAGCACAATACACCCTAAAGGACTTACAACGTTCCCGACTTTCTTTCCCTTCGCTCGCCCGGTTGAGAAAACGCTCTTTCTGCACCCTATGCTGAGTTTTCGGGGCTTCGCTAATCTTAAAAGTTCAAACTTCAACGTGACAGAATTTGTTTAGCTTCGAACTATTTTTCAGAGAATGTACCGTTCGTACAGAAAGATAGATGAACGGAGAATCAGCTCCAATAAAAAATGTAGGCAGGAATTCATGAATTCAAAGGTCTGTGTTTCCGTAGTTTCTTTCGAAAAAATTTTGACCAAAATGAGGACTAAAAACCCACCACAATTTTTATTGGAGTATACACCGTAATGCACGGGACACTCGGAGGAGGAAAGGTCTTTTTGACCTGCCATTTTATTGCTTTTCCAGCGTCGCCATTTTTCCAGGCTAAAGGGCCCAAGAAGGAAGGCAAGTTCTTCAGTCCGTTTAAGCTAGCCCTGCGAGCAAGTCACAGCTCACAAACAACTCATCTTTCTTTTTAATTGTTTTTCGGAATAAAGTAACATATTGTGTTATGTGCTATTCACAATCTGACTACAGTTTTTCCATGTGCGGTGGAGTTTAAATAAATTACTTAAATAACAAGTTCCGTTTAATCTCCCAACCTCGTCTACTATATCCTATATCACTTTGAACAATTATCGATTAGAACGATGCTGAACATTTTCTTTCGTTCCATTCTACGGGGCACGGTTAAAAATATAGACGGCGGAGAAACGGTATTTTATTCGGACGTAGCGCAGGGGGCTCTGCATAGAAATTCCGGTAGACGGAAACGCAAACGGTCCGCGAGGTTTGTTTTCACGGTGAGACAACGGGGACATACATATATAGCGTTCGCGCGAGCACGGGTCCCGATATTGCGTCGCGATCGTGCTATCCGCCGCAGGATCCTTTCCTATATCGCGGAATTAGTTTTCCCAACAGTGGCCCATCTCCCTGCGCCCTGCGAGCCCCCTCTTCCCGCAGCCGGAATGTTTCTCGACAGTGTTTTTCAGCGGAAGAAACCACCCGAGGGAATTCGGAGGGACGGCAATCCGACTCGATGCATTCCCGGGAGCCGGGCGGCGTTTCGGAAACTCGCTCCCGGAAAAACAATGTCGTCGGAACTCCGATCAAACGCGCGCGGCCACGACTCGTCTACGTACGCCGCCATTCATAAGTCACCCCGGGTACTAGCGCAGTTTGTCGGAAAAGTTCTCGATATGGCCCGGCGGGAAACGAAATTTCCAAAAACGCTCCGGAACCTTCCCAATTTAATCTTTATTTGGACGCTCGCAAGTTGTCGCTGATCTTTGTGGAAATTAGCATTTTTCCAGTTCCCTTTGCTCTACCGGTTGGAATTCATTCGGAAGTTGTTCTTTTCGAATCAAATGTAAAGTATCATTTTATGGAAAAAAATTATTGGCTGTACAAATAAGTCTCCGCCGTTTGAAATCAGATAGCACAACCAATAAGTTATGGCGGCTAGTGTCAGATGTAACACGTCATATCGTAAGGTTGCACATCAGTCAACAACATAACCTCGAAATATTAGCGATTGTGTATCACCGTCGTATATTTTTTTCGTGCGAAAATGTCGAGTTTTGAGCCGAATAAACGTCGTTTGCGGGAAGTTCTGATTTACTTCTTTAATTTGAAGATATTTGCAGCTGAGGCGCATCGATTGCTCGTAGAAGCATATGGTAAGGCTGCATTAAGTGAGAGAAGTTGTCGCGAGTGGTTTGAAAAGTTTAAGAACGGTGAATTTGATGTCGAAGACAAAGAACGTAGTGGAAGGCCGAAAGTGTACGAAGACGCGGAATTGGAAGCATTATTGAATGAAGATTGGTGCCAAACGCAAGAAGAACTTGCACTTGCATTATCAGTGAGTCAACAACCGATTTCACATAGTTTAAAATCATTGGGAATGATTCAAAAGCAAGGAAATTGGATTCCATACGAACTGACGCCGAGATCAAAATCATTCTTCCGCATGATAATGCTCGTCCTGGTGTTCCGGCGCCGGTCAAAACCTACTTGGAAACACTGAATTGGGAAGTTTTACCTTTACTCCACCCGTCGTATTCACCAGACATTGCTCTCCTTCTGATTACTACTTGTTTCGATCGATGACGCACTGCCTGTCTGAGCAGCACTTCATATCATACGAAGATACCAAAAATTGAGTGGATTCATGGATAGCGTCAACAGATGAAGCGTTCTTCCGACGCGGTATGCGGATACTGCCAGAAAGATGGGAAAAAGTAGTGACGAACGATGGACAATACTTTGAATAAAACATAAAGTACCGTTCTTTCGCAATAAATGCCCAATTTAAGATGAAAAACGGCGGAGATTTATTTGTACTCCCAATATAAATCTTTTTAACAGTGTCAAACTGTTTATCAAACAAAGAAATCTTGGAAAGAGAATAAGAATTCTTGGAAAATTCGTTCTTTAAAGGTTCAAACGAAATTGTATATCGCAAACGAGAATCTTACGCGAAGTCGCGTAGCTGTAAAATTCTCAAGTTAATACATCTCGCAATTTGCAAATACGCGGTTACTACCTCGCGCAAAAGGTAAATCGAATTACAAAGGGGAACTGGGACCGCGAGAAATTGTGCAGATTAAAATTCCAACAAATTAAATCCCATTCGAGATTAATCCGCGCGCCGCAACGCGTGCGAATCGCAATAAACCGTGCGCGCGCGCGCGCGCGGCCCGTATAACTTTCAAAGCTTTATTATCGGGGTGGTTTCGAGCACGACAAAGTTACGAGAAATTCGAAATATAACCGAATGATCCACTTTACGTTTCGCGTCACGTAAGGGAGAACGAAATATGGAGTCTTTTAAGGGCCGACCCCGTATCGTTGTAATAGCAAATTCCGAGAATTCATGACAGGTGTTCTTGGCCTGGTATCACTTACGTCCTTTACGTGTTCCGCGAACTCGTAGCTCGGTTTTCGGTGGTGGAGTGAAGTCAATTACCTGAAACAGAAAGGTGATGGATTTGTTAGACAAAGAGCACGATTTCGAGCACAGTATATTACGCTAAATTTGTCACGGAAATTCTTGCTTTGTTATCGTGACTTTATACACAATCTTATTAGTACGTGTGTAAGTATCTTGCAAGAAAATGTTAAACGAACATTTTAATTTAAATCCTGCTTTTTGGACATTAATGCAGGACATTTGCACGTTGCACTATGGAGAGTGTTTGAATTCAATCACACGAGCGCATTTAATTTGATTTAATAGTTAAAATTACTTCTCCATCGAATTGATAAATAGAAATAATTTCATTAATACATTAAGTAATTACTAGCATATATTTTAGTGGTCCCGCTAGTGCATTAAGTAATGTTCATCGTGTATTCAGTCCGATTCGAATCCACTTATGTCACGGTGTGATTAATGAAGAATCGAAACTATTCCAGTCTATTCTTCGAGAACGAATCCTCGAAGAAGTTAAGATTCTGGAATTGACTCGTCGACGGGAACGATAGAATGTGCTGATTAAATGTCACGTTCGCGGGTTCACGCCGGGGTCATTCTTATGCCCGCAAAAAGTTTTCGACCAGCCGCAAACTGGTCAATTGCTCGTAGAAGTTAGGCGAGAATAATTAAAAGATTCAACAGGGCCGAGGACCGGGACGTCGAAAACTGTGCCAAGTAACTTCGTGCCCGGTCGTGTTTGTTAAATATTCATAAGCTTTTTCTCCGGTTGACGTTTCAACATCGCCAAACGACTTGCCGCTTTTGCAATTGAAACTTTATCACCCCTGCGAACTATGCAATCCTCCCCCACTCCTCCACCTTTTACCGACGCGGTCCCCGTTGTATCGTTGTCTCCGAACTAAAATTGCCGTGAAAATATCGCGAACAGCAATAATTCACTCCTAAAATTTACACGCGACAGTGTAGCGCATAAAATCGTTGCTTCTTTTCTGAAATTGGTACCGCCGCGACCCGTTTCGATGCTCTCTCCGAAATTACCACCATCCGCATTCTGCTTCGTTCATTTTGCCAGACGACTATTTAAAATGCACTTTGCACCTCGCGTTACCGAAAAATGCGCGATCAATTGTCGGAACCTGTCGATTCGTTGAAAATATCGGCAATGTAACTCCAGTCCCGATTCACCCGTTCCCTTCATTTCTGAAATCGAAATAGTTTTAGTTTTCGCAATATGACTGTGTGGCAACTTCCTACACGCGCCACAAGAGGGACACGTAGTTGAAAGAAAGACCTTTCCCGCTAGTATTCAACTCCTCAATGATTTCTATACATACATATATACCGTCCTCAAACGCCTTCCAACATCCCAACCCTAGCGGGTCTAGGACGAAACGCTCCTTCCTTTTTCCTCCTCTCTTTCACTTATTTCATGCTCCCACAACTGTATATTTTTCGTATAGATATAAAAGTTACCTTCAGAAAAACATTTATTACCCTTTTACACTCGGAGCTACTTTAACTCGAAAATTAAACATTTTTTCAGACCTAGAATAATTCCATTCTATATGACTTTTTTCATTTTATGGATTTGAAATTGATATAATACCTTATACAATACTTAAATGTTTACTAATTGATTAGATAAGAATATAATTAACAATATACACAATATTTTAAATAATGGTACAGAAATGTTCAGCGTTGCCTCGGAGTCACCACTCGAGTGCTAAGGGTTAAAATCTACAAGACCTAAGAATGTTAAATAGAGTCCTCGTAGTAACTTTAAACTTATCACTTCGAAAAGTTCATTTCATTCTGCCTAATTTTTAGAACAGTTCACTTTGCAGCCGATGTATCATTTCGGAAACTCTTGCAATAATTAAACATTACTTTGTATGTATCATAAATCGCAATATTTTCTCAGGTGTATAAAGAATGATATGAAAACTTTTCTCGGCAAAAAAGAGTATTTTTCAGGCCCAAACCAGTTGACCTAACTTAGGTTAAAATCTACAAGACCTAACAATGTTAAACAGAGTCCTCGTAGTAACTTTAAACTTATCACTTCGGAAAGTTCATTTCATTCTGCCTAATTTTTAGAACAGTTCACTTTGCAGCCGATGTATCATTTCGGAAACTCTTGCAATAATTAAACACTACTTTGTATGTATCATAAATCGCAATATTTTCTCAGATGTATAAAGAATGATATGAAAACTTTTATCTCGGCAAAAAGAGTATTTTTCAGGCCCAGACCAGTTGACCTAACTGTTCCGTCGTCGGCCAAAGGATTAGACGCGATAATGCTACGGGATCAACTGGAAGGGCTGAACGCGTTAACGAAAAACTCTGTCCGGCCTGTGTCTTCCGTGGAAATGAGCAAACGTGCTCGCCTGTGCAGATAGGGCGGCCGCAATAACGTATGATTTCGGTCGCCGCGATACGACCGAGTCCCGACAATTTCCCACGAGAAGTTCCGCGAAAGCACACGCGATTATCCGGGCTGTTCGCTCCGATTGTGGTAAGCATATGGTGATACAGCTATGTACGGGCACATAACCCGTCATACCTTGGTTATGGGGAACGCTGGAAGAGAGGACGGAGTCAGGGGGCGAGACATTAAGTTTATGCCTCGCACAGAATTACGTAGTTTAACACGTTGATAACCCGGCAGACGTCGCTGCGGGGTTCGCAAACGACAGGAACATTCCTGGTTTGCAACGACGAACACCGAGGACAGTGTTTTCTAAACACGGTGAATCGTTCGTTTAATCACCCACTAAATTCTTCACGAACTGCCACACTCTCTATTTTCCATTCTTTCACCCGACAATGTTGCACCAACGACGATTGAATAGTCCAGAAATTGTTGGCGCCATAATTGAATGTTAATGGGTGCAATCGTCCCGTAAAAGTTTGTACATTGTTTGTAATTGCTCGTCCATACGGATATCATTGGTCCGATAATTACGCTCGCTTTACGATACGAGTTAATTCGCACTACCTGAATAAAGGCAGCTATTACGTAAATCTTCGAAATAACAAATGGCCTTAAATCGGACATCGTTATCGTCGGATCTCGGCGATTAAAGCCGGAGCTTCATAATTCGAAGATTTTGGCCGCGGCGTATAGTATTTCTAAACCGATAAGGATTAGATCGTACAACCGGGGGAGGGGTGATGGGGGCGATGTATCGAATCGATTTATGCGAAGTAGATAATTAATGGTATCGCGTTAACGAACCAGCGATTACCAAACCGATCCTAATGACTCGAATACCGAAGTGCCCCCGACGCAAACGAAACTCATCCGATTGCTCGGCCGGTAGCCTGCTTTGTTATTTTCTGTTCAATTACTTCTGGATCGTAATTACAGGAACAATTATAGACCGGTGCGGCGGCGCAGCGCGGCGTGTTAACAGATTACATTGATGATCGCAAAATTCACGAGCCATCGAAACGCGTGTGTACGCCTGTATTATATTTTAGCGCATAAATTGGCCCGCGTTTAGAGGGCGCGGCTTGTGTTCGCGCATAATGCGCGTATGGGAATAGAGATGTGAATTCTCCCGTATCGACTCTCCCAAGGGAAATTTTCACGGTAGTCAGCGTAAACTCCGCCGCTCCGCTATAGAATCCATTGGTACACCTCGATAACAATTGACGGTTATTATCAGGGTTAAACAGCAATCATTGTTATCGCGATCGATTACGGAACCGGGACTCGGTACGTCATGCGGACAAGAAACTATTAGCGGGCCGAACTATTAAAGTGTCAGCCTTCAAACCGCGGCACACATACTTTCTGCTAATAGCGATCTAGATAGACAGCACAATGCACAGAGAAGACTGCGCTATGCTATGTATACATACATACATATAATGCAAAATGAAAACACGCAATTCAGCTAAACTAATAGCTCCAATCCATTGCCCTGGAATATCAGACGAGGTCGCGATGAACATTTCAAACGGAATCTATCTCATTTTCTTTTACATGGTTGTAAGCTGTTGTAATTTGACGTACTCTCTTCAAGTATGAAATTGCGAACAAAACGGACAGTAGAGTCGTGACCTAGCACCCACCGCCTGATCCGAGCAGGGACAGAGATCGTGGTGGGATACTATTTTTGTTGTGATTGCGTCATACTGTTCGTACGCCACAAGAAGTCTCCTGGCAGGAATTCGACAACAAACCGTCCGATTGGGTAATTCCACACGAACTTTCGGTTCTAGCCGAATTATTGGCTAAAGTGTGTGACGTCAAAGATAACCATTGGCTGCGAGCAAGGACCCCCTTTGCCCCTCAGCCGTCTCGAGGGACTTCTTGTGGCGTATGTACAGTACGTAGAAAAGGACAGCATGTAAACACGGACGACCGCGCGGCCGAAGGCGCAACAAAAACTAGCGTATCGGTGAGACAATTCCAGTCAATTAAACCACTAAATACAGTTGAAATTGTATCGAGTTTAGTGTGATTTCAATCAGAAAAATCCCAGAAATAAGTTGACGAAAGTCACATAAAAGAATAATAAAAGATAAAGAAGTATTGTAATTGGATTAGTAGTGGTACACACCGATATACTCGACCCGGTATCGGATTACGCCGCATGTTTACACTGCTCGGCGACCGAGGCAGCTCGAGCTTGTTGGCCCCTCGCGGGGTATGCCCATCATTTGCAATGGGTAGGCGAAGGGACAGTGATCGTGGAGATACTCAAGGACTCAAGGAGATCCTCAAGGAGCTGGATCGCGACTTTACCGTAATTGGTGGAATCGAAAATGGAAATACATCGTAAAGAAAATAAAATTATATTTTCCTATTGGTTTGCATTGGGTTCCACAAACTTAGGGTTGTCTGCACTAGGTGCAAGTTTAATGTTGTTAGTAATGGTTCGAGAAGCTTAGGGTTATCTGTATTAGGTTCCGACGAACTGTTGTTCGTATTGTTTTCCGTAAGCTTAGGGCCGTCGGTATTAGATCCAACAAGTTCAATGTTGTTTGTATTGGGTTCCAGAAGCTTGGGGTTACCTGTGTTAGGCTCTACGAGACTCATGTTGTTTGTGTTGTGTTCCATAAGCTTGCTTGTAATGGGTCCGACGAACCCGATATTGTTTACGTAGGGTTCCAGAAGCTAACGGTTGTCTGTATTAGGTCCAACGAGCCTGTTGTTGTTTGGATTAGATTATACAAGGTTGTAGATCTCTCCGAGGCTGTTTCTATTGTACTCCGAAAAACCTAATGTTGTCTGAATCATGCTCCAAAACCCCAAGTTGGTTGTTTTCGTAACGGCTGTCGTAGATAATTTACAATGTGATATCTAAGTTCTTGTAATATCTCGCAGGCATTTGGTTCTTCCGTGACGTAAAACTGACGATTCAGCGGGACGAGCGGCGGCGATGCGTAAGCTGGCACGAGCCGGTAATCCAATAAAGCACCGCTTCCGGTCCATTATTCCCGTTCCACTTGCATCTCAGCTTGGAAATCGTTGACCTAACTATTCAATCGTTATAAATCGGACCGAGCACCGAGCGTCGTTGCCACGCTCGACAGATGATCGATATCGTACGGCCGTTTTCCGCGAGGAAACGATCCCGAGAAACCTGCTTGCTCTCGCTGATTAATCCGCTCAAGTGAGCGGGATCGTTCATTCAACGGGGGGGATAGAAAAATCATGTACTCCCGATACCCACGCGGGACTATTTTCCGTTTCCACCCGTACAGCCGGCATAGTTTAATACGTAATTAAACTCTTGCCTGCAGTGGTCGAAGTTGTTGGAAGCGCCACGGTTGTTGGTTCGTTGATTTCCTAATGAAAGAGCGCTTTCAATTCGCTGGGAGACCTCGCCTTTTGACGACACACGACCGACGAAATTTCACACAAAATCCAGCATGCGACCGATGAAAATTGAATGGATATTTTGCGCGAAGTCGCTTGAAGAGTTAATTAGTAATTCGAACCCGAATAGCTTCCTCGAATTCCCATTTGTAACAGGGAACGTTTGAAAGCCGATGCCGCGGTCCTCTTTAAAGACATTTTTATTGCGATCACATTCTGCTCCGCGATGCTCGCAGAAATACGAGAATAAACGTAATATGTATTTGCTTTGAGGGCGTTCGCCTATTGACCAAAACGGTCTCCGGGAAACGAAAGGGACTCGTGCCGTTTTCGGAATCGAGAGGAAACTGATATTCTCGTGCAGACGCGGTCGGAAAACTAAAAGGGGCTGACGATCCGACGAAACATCAAACACTGCTGTTGAGCAGGGACAATGTGTAAACTTTTTGACATCATTTTCCGCTATCGATGTTGTTAGCTTCCGAGAATATGTACCACCTCTGGCGTAAATCATAAATATTATTGTTGAAAGAATTAATTTGAGTGTTTATTAGTTTGACCAACGAACAAGCTATGAGATACATACACATAAAAAGCAATAAATTTTCCTAACAAAATTATTTCTAAGAGCAAGAGAACTCCTTCGTTATTTCTGCCTGAAGGTAACAAGAAGCAATCACCCCCCAATAAAAAGGCAGAAAACAGCGTGTTAGCATATTTGTCCGCCTTGTTATAATCAGCGGACGCCTGAAGAACCTGCACACGCGTGTGTCAGGATTGTGCTCGGCGATTTGCGAGTTTGGTCGCAGAAATCTCTTCCTCTTCAGGGAGCGGAGACAAACTGGCGGAAAAGGCTCGTCGGATATAATAAACAGCGGGGGTGGAAAAAAAATTCTGACGAAGCGGTATCGTCCGTACGGAAGCTAGAGCCGCGGCTTAAGGCATCATCGTTAGCGTTGTCATACACTGTATATAACCGTGGCCCGAGATTCAACCATAACTTCACCATTATCCGACTTGCCAACTTTCCGTCGACAGTCACTCACCCTCATCCTCTCTCTATCTCTCTCTCTCTCACTCTCTCCCCGTGTCGCTTCCCCACCCATTTCTCTCATGCGCATCAGCGTGCTGCTCGTCCGTCCAAACCCTCGCCGACGAGAGTATTTGTCTTCTTTCTTTCGCGCAGCCTCTTTTCTTACGCGTTTTTGTACCTTGATTTGTCTACCTTTTTTTCGAGCCAAACCCCCGCCCCGCCGCGTATCTCGTCTGCCCGTGGACCGCCTCTTGGTAGACCCGCGCAGTTTACTTTGTCCCTGTCTCCTTGCCCGTCCGTTTGCTTCCTTCGGTGTTTTCTTGAGGAGCCGTGTAACATCGTTCACGGGCGGGGGATAAATATTGGTGGAAAAGGGACCAGCGTAAAAAAGCAGGGGGGGGTGAGGGGAGCATTTGTTTGGACAATGCCGGGACTCTATGACGGATTAGTTCCTAAACACACTTGTCGTTCGACCGGCGCGGCGTCCCTTTCTCTTCTGCTTTTGGCAAAGTCGCGTCTAGATGTATATTGGAAATGGGATAGCAATGTTTATTATGTATACAGGTATTAAGGCCACCTAAATATCTGGCAAGAACATTTTTCCCGAAGGTAATATTTTTCGGAGTTGTCAAGATTATCGGTGTTTTTGGCTGAACTTTTCCTCCCGAACCCACAGATTTTCGATTGTTACATATCTTATCCTGTACATTTCGTCGAGAAAATACTAAATACGATGTCCCAGACCGCGGACACCACTCGTTTTTGAGTTATGAGCACGTAAAGTTGAGTAATTTAACATTAATTTTCATTGTTTCACGTCGGAAAGTGACAGGTATGGGCGTCGCCATATTGGGAAGTATGGAGCTCCTTATTTGTAGTGACTCAGTGAATTATAGAATTGGGAAAGAGAGTAGTTTTAGTTGTAGTTGTTTAAGATTGTGTCTGGGTTAGGTCTGGGTTAGTTCTGGTTAGATTTTGTATCGGTTTTGTAATTGTAAGCATGAAAAATTTAGATATCTTGATTGTATGTATATGTATGTTATCGGCATTGCCCGTAACGTACTTACCAATATGGCGGCGCCCATACCTGTCACTTTCTGAGGTGAAACAATAAAAATTAATGTTAAATTAGTCAACTTTACGTTCTCATAACTCAAAAACGAGTGGTGTCCGCGGTCTGGGACATCGTATTTAGTATTTTCTCGACGAAATATACAGGATAAGATATGTAACAATCGAAAATCTGTGGGTTCGGGAGGAAAAGTTTACCCTATAACTGCATTTTTCTTTTTATTGCATCGCGTAGCTGAGCGAAAAATACATTCAGATATGTATAATATAACATGACCTTCAAATGACCTTGATAACTTTGAAAATTAAAGTGAACCCCTTCCGGAAAAAAATAACCTTGAGAAAAAAATTACATTGCAAAGAATTCACCTTGTGATACCATTTATATTTTATTTATGTCAAAGTGAAACATTACTGTACTTTGTGCTTCGAATTTGCATGAAAATCTGCAAACCATTCAGATGATGGGGACCTTCGATCGCAACAATCTCCTAGACCTCGAAGATCGGAGGCAGTTCGATCGCAACAATCTCCTAGGTCTCCTAAGGCGAACCGACACTTGTTTTAATAGAATGAAAGTTTGCCGCGCTGAGAATGAATTTTAAAAGATTCGAATTTGCATGGAGGTGGTACAATCTAATTATGAGATCGTATTTTTGTCATGCCAGAGATTTTGCGAGATCGCGACAAACAACCCAGAGCTGGAAGATCGGAAGAAATTCGATCAGAAGCGTCTCTCGGGAACGAGTCGGGGCAAGAAGGCGAGAGCTGACGCGTGTTTTAATCGATTCAAAGTTTGCCGGGTCGAAAGAAGCGCGCGCGCGACAGGGGCGGGGGCAACATCGCGGTTAATTGAACCGGAGCGTCTAGGGGGTAGATCCAGGAGCCGATAGCGGGGGTTTCGAAGCCGCAAAACAGCGGCGCGAAGTCGTGAGAGGGCCGGCGATAAGCGTCCGTTCTCTCGGATCCGTACCCGTGGCCCGTTATCGTCCGAAACGTCAACGAAAGTTTGCCTTATCGCGCGGCTCGCGGTTCCCTTTTTCGTGGAGGGCTCGTTACTACGGAGCTAGCAGCAGCAGCAGCCGCTGCCTGCGGTGGTAAAACGGGATGGACGCAACGACGACGAGGGGAGGGGAGGGGAACGGCTTTAAGTAACGTCTCCGAGAAGAAGTGGAAAACGCTGGATGGTCGTTGAAAGATGGAATCTCAGACGGGAAAGAAAACGAAGAATTAAGTGGATTAAAGAGAACCCCGAAAGCATCGTCGCGCCGGTTCTGTTTGCGGGACCGGTTCCGCGTGGAATATCCTGTTCCTGTCTTTGAACGGGAACTTTCGGAAACGAGGTGGATACCCTTGTTTGCGGAAGCGTCTGTTTGACAGACTCTGCCAGTTCCCTCGGCACACAAGCCAGACCGAGACTGAAATCGCCGGCTGCCACGTGACACGTCATATAAAATTTAGAACCACCATCGCTTGCAAATTCTCATTTTGTGAAACGCTGCTGGGATCTCGGTGGAGGATGATTCCTTTAAGGGTGCGTGGGAGCCCATGCGGTGCCTCTATCGGCGTAGAGGTGAACTACAAATAAACTAGGACAAGGATATAGAGATCCTTGTCTCTCGTACAGAGCTGTGACAGAGAGGCAGATATGTCACTCGCAGGAGAGACAAAAACAGAGAGTAACCAAGTGGCTTATTTTTCGATGAAGCTAGACCTATTTTCTCAAACGAAGAAGCAATATTTTTTAATAATTTTTGCGTTGAAATATTCTTTGTTCTATTTCGGGTAACTGTACAGAGCCCTTTTTTGGAAAAAGTGTACAGAAAAAAATTTCTTCCCAAAAAACGTACACTTTTATTATTTATAAAGTTTCAAGAGCCAAATTGCAAAAAAGGGCTCTGTACGGTTACCCGAAATAGAACAAAGAATATTTCAACACAAAAATTATTAAAAAATATTTCTTCTTCGCTTCAAAAAATAGGTCTAGCTTCATCGAAAAATCAAGCCGCGCGGTTACTCTGTCTTTGTCTCTCCTGCGAGTGACGTATCTCCCTCTCTGTCTCAGCTCTGTAGGAGAAACAAGGATGTCGCACAAAGTTATGCAATACATACATAGAATGACAACCTCTACGCCGATAGAGGCACCACATGGAGGCAGTATGGCGGCCTAATTTCCTACTCGCGCCACAAGAGGGACACGTAGTTAAAAGACCTTTCCCGCTAGTACTCGATTCCTCAATGATTTGTATACAATACAGGGTATTCGACTACAGGTGGGAGAAAAAAGGGGTGGTTCTCCATGACAATATAAGTCGAAAATGAAGAATAAAAAAATTGCGATTTCGACTTCGTTATTTAGTTATGGGTTGCCGCATTTTCGGTGGATTTTTAATTATTAACCCTTTCCGACCTAGATATTCTCTCTGATTTTTTAAATTTGATGGATATGAAATTGATATAATACCTCATAGAATACTTAGATGTTTAGTAATTGATTAGATACCAACATATTTAATAATGTAAACAATATTTTGAATAATGGTACAGCAATTTTTAGTGGCGCCGCAGAGTCGCCAGTCGAGTGCTATGGGTTAATAACTAAATAACGAAGTCGGAATCGCAATTTTTTTATTCTTCATTTTCGACTTACATTATCATGGAGAACCACCCCTTAAATTTTCTCCCACCCGTAGTCGAACACCCTGTATACCGTCCTCAAACGCCTTCCAACATATCCCAACCGGCAGGGCCCGCTAGATAGCCTTGGTCTAGGACGAAACGCTCCTTCCTTTTTCCTCCTCTCTTTCATTTATTTCATGCTCCCACAGCAGAATATTTTGTCGGCGTCGCTGTGATTTATTTAGTCAATTAAATGTAAGGGTTATTAATACCAACAAATTAATTGTACAAGGTCCGTGAAACTTACGACAGTCACGATCCACGAAAAGCTCGAAATAGGAAATAAAGAAGCGTAAGACTACAAAGGAGCCGGGCATCGTTTACGAACGAAAGGGGGATCGTGGCGAAAACGAACGGACGAAACAGATGTCAAAGTGGCAATTTTCAATCGGCCAGGGGGAGCGGGGGCGTGTTCCTTTCTCGAGGGAACGTGCGTCGCCGATGGCGGGGGCGGCTGTGAACGCGTTTCCGGGGCCGGTTCTTCTCGGATTCGATCCACGACCGCCTTCAACGGCAATAAGAGCCACGTTATAGACGGTATCAAACGAACTAGTGGCGCGGCGCGGCGCGGCGGCCCGGGCCACCGGTTACAAAGGGACGTACCACGAGATTGCTGCAGGAAAAAGAAATTTCGCGGCCGATTAGGTCCGCCGCGCCGCGCCCCGGTGTAAACGAGATTCCGCGCGGAAACGAACGCCGCCGGCCAATAGATTCCGAAATCGTGGATAGCCGGTGGGTCCGTTCCACTTATCGATTCTCGTTACTTCGAGATCGAGAACATGTTCGTCCTTAGCACGATGAAGTCGAACACGGTATTCCGATTTGTGGAATTGACATTTTTACGTTAATAATTATCGACGAATTCAAATCGTACGTGCGACAATATATTATTTATAAATAAGGAGAGGACACGATCGATACCACCGCGGCAGACAGTAAAACAGGAAAAAAGGATGCGGATCTCAGGACATGTTGTATGCGGAGGATTTCCATGCGTGCATTTCTCTTCAACAATGTCCACTAAGAGGAATCGAAAACGCCTTCTGCAGGAAAATTGTAGATCTCCTCGAGAGTAATACTCGCTGGAGCTAAAGTACACGCAAACTTCCGAGCCCTAATGCTGGGACATTTGTCAGAGATTCAACTCGGGCTTCCAACAAATCCTTGCTGCTTCTCTTTTTCCGTGCGAACTTTCGATAAATCCTCGATCATGATACTAGAAACGTAGCACGAGCGTTCCGACACGTTCCGAGAATCCAGAAGCGAAAATGGGCATTCTAGTAAACAATGTCCCTAAGTAAAAATACAATAAAATCGGAATTCTCTTCTGTCTAACCATCCCTAACGGAGGGACCGCATCCTCGCTTCTCATTTCCAGGATAAGTAAATAATAATAGGGATTTGCGTAATACCGTGGAACAGCAGCGATACACAACGTGTATTTTCGGTATAATAACGCGAGCACTCGACGACGTTCCCGGGGGACGCATTAAGAGTTGAAGCATGAAACGAATCCCATTTCAGTCGGCGGGCTCCCGTGTCCTTTCTCGCATACTGATGACCACAAAATATACTTTTAAAATAATGACGTAGACACTCGACGCCACCTGCGAGCTCGCCGAGGGGTTGCTTTCATTCGTGTCGGCCGCGTCACTGTCAGAATATCCCCAGCTCGTCGCAACGGAACAGTGGAGACGGGGGAAAAGGGACGCGAAATGTATATTATTCAGAGAAAAATTCTAGCCGACGAAATTCGTTCGGACCTTTCTTCTTCCCTTTTATCGATACCGAAGGGGTGCGCGTTTCGCGAACCGCCCGCGTATTTACGTGCGAAACGCAAGATTAATGCAATCGTATGTTACCGCGGTTTTATTCGACGCGTCTCTCTCGTCCTGGGAACTATGTCAGTGTGAAATATTCGTGCCATTCGTTACCGTGACATCCGCGACTCATTATCTACGGCAGAGGAACAACGGATGGAAAAAGGGCACGCGTCGTTGTAGCTGCGCGTTTCCCCCGCAACTCTGAACACAGGCTGAATCACACCTGGCGCACCTGCGCTTTCAAGATTACGACCAACCTGATATTATTCCAATGGAACACGAATTCGACATTTATCTGTAAAACTATCTGTAAAAGTATATTTTTCTCTGCCCGCACGAAACATACTAGCTTTTATGATGATCATCTTACTCATTGTATTCGAAAAAGAATTTCTTTAATGTCTAACTTCGATATTGACACTAGAACTACCGAGCCCTTAACGAGAGTGATGTATGTATATTCTTTTATAATAATAACAGAATTGATTTTATTTAGATTTCGTAGGATTTTTATGGTAACATGTACTTGAATACAGAAGCGTACTGAAAAATTTCTCAAGAAAATACATCTGTAACTTCACGAATCGTAAAAGAAAAAACGGGAAACCAGTAATTTTGACTGGCTCGGTAGTTCTAGTGTTAAAAAGTATTAAACTTCAATTTCCGATAAAAATATTTTCTTCCATTTGCATGCAGATTGGAAATCATTTCTGTATTTTTTTTTCGAATGGTCCTTTCACCCGAAAGCATAGTTTACCGCCAGAGTTCGTGTTAAATGACGGTGTATCTAGTAGAGCGCCGCCATCGCTGCTCTCGACGCGAAAAATTTAGTGTACCGACGCTAGAACTAGGACGACAAACCGCCGGATTTGCGGATGCGCCGGCGGCGGCGGAGCGAGTCCACATAATTTATTAATTACGTTGAAGCTCAGGGACAAATTTGCCCGAGCGAAATTAGCGTTGGTCGAATTGGAGATGCGCGGACAAACGAACGAAACGAGCTAGCAGTTAGCTCAAACAACGGCGCATATGATTGACGCGCGACTCGAATGTTAACCGAAATTTACTGCGCGATGTTTCTCTGTATTGGATACCGGCTTAACGATGCCACGAAATTAGCGTATTACACGAACGCGTTACCATTATTACCCGCGTGACACTTATTGCGCCGTAGTGACAGTCCCTCGCCGCTATGACGATCGATTGCCATGATTGCGATTTAGTTGGACCCGTGTCTGCCGTGTCGCTCAATTTTTCTGTACCTTAAATCTGTCGACGTTTTATCGATCGCGTTGAGCACAGTTCTTTCAGACGAATTTCTTCATTTTACATGTCATGTTATTGAAAGTTAAAAGTAGCCAAGCTTGGAATTTGAGAAGCATCGCGTCTCCGAGACACGTCATTTTAAGCCAAGAATTAAACAGCGAAGTGTAATCAGATGTATTGACTTATACACGCCTGTTCGGAAGTCACCGGACACTTATTTTCAACAAAATGGTATGGTAAAAATTTCCAGCTTGATTTTATTGTTTTATTTCGATTAGATGTAGCTATTGTACGATAAATTTGTAGGTAAATGCAAAATTAAATATATCAAATTTGAATAACTGTTCGGCTCTAGAAGCCGAATTGGAAAACAATCACCCCACTTAACCCCTTGCACTACCATTTATTTTACGGTTGCAGTGATTAGAACTTATTTGTCGTTTCTAATTTCTTAGAAAAAAGGAAGTTTGTGTGTAATCTATACGTATGCAGTTTCCAATGGTTTCAACAACAAAAAAATATAATTTTGTTTCAATTTAAAGTTTGTAGGAAATTAATAGCATAAATATTTAGTAGACTCTCTTGGAAATCTTCGTCACGAGTCCAACTCGGTATTATAGTGCAAGGGGTTAAATCTTAAAATGTCGAAAATATAAGATATTTTGGTCAGATATTTTACATGTTCTCTACATTAGAAAAAATTAGCAAGTACCATTTTTTATTTCATAATATAGATCCTTGAATAATAAAACATTGTCTAAACCAAATACGAATAAGTGTCATAAACCCGGTTAAAAACCAAATACGTTCCCGTCAAGTTCGAAGTACATAATCGAATATGTAACAAGCACTTAAACAAATAAGGGCCGGGTAGAATCCTAGCCGTCTAACCGAGTTCAGGTCCATCGGGAATCGTCCAGGAAACTCGAATCCGAACGCAATTATTCCAGGAGCAAGATCCCAAAATTGATCGGTCTACCTGTTTACCCACAGTCCCATTCGCATTCCGGGGATCATGCAGAATGGATTGCATCGTTCCTTCGCGGAGACAAGAGGCAATGTTTTGCCGGCGCGGCGTGATCCCTGGGAACGTTTACCGGTAGCGTCGAAAAATTTCCGCGAAATCGTTCGCCGTCGGTTTCGTTCGATCAGCATTGTCCGACGTTTATTATGGCCGTGTTCGGGATCAGCTCTCTGCGAGGCGTACGCCGCAGTTTCGTGTCCGGCTTTTCCCAGTCGTAAACGGATGGCGGATTTTTGTTTCTCGCCGGTCCCTGTCCACGGTATCAAGATTTGTTTTGGTGAGCGACGCGACGCTCGGTCTCTCCATTGACCGTAAAAATAAAAGCAACCGCCGATGGTCGATCAAACCGCGACGTTTCGCAGATAACTGTTTTTTATTGCTCGCCACCGGTCCCGGTTCGTCGAAATCACCGTCGCGTCGCACTATGAGCCCGCTTTTCTTGGCCAAAACTATTGTACCGTTATTTCAAGTTTTAATGTTATTATTATTATAGGTCGTTGGATTCGTCTTGATACCAGTTAGAATATTATGAAGTAAAAAATATATGTTGATATTATAAAAATTGAGGTCACCTTCGTCTTTTATTAAAAATAAATTTTTCCTTTCATTTTTTATATTGAAATTTGTAGAAAAGTGAATACTGATCAACTTTCGTTGGAAACATTTCTTTGTCACATCATCGGAAATATTTGAAAAATCGTGTTAACAATGCTCACAATACATACTATGGTCCAGAAATCGCGAAAAAGTAGCCAAGATTCAATTTTTCATCAGAAGTATATGAAATCTTGTAATGAGGGGTTTTCGGAGTCTCTAATTACGAATCTGACATTAAAAATTCAAAATGGATCCAATATGGCAACTAATACCTAATCATTTTTGCTACATTCGCATAAGGTACAAAGCTATTTATTCTCGAATGTGATTAATTTACACGCACAAAAGAAAAAGGTTTATAAGCAAAATCATATGAAAGTACATTTATTTTAATTATTTTTTTTAACGTTGCGTGCATCCCGTTCGATACTATCTAGCATACTGTCTGGCAAAAGTCAGAAGACTTTTTGCCCTTGCTGCGTTTCCATTGTTCTCTCTTCCTCTACGGTGTTTTCGCGTTAATTGTTACACCGAGGATATATCTGTGCAGTTTTTTTTTTTTATTTAAACATTTCAAATCTCAACCGAGATCTATTTCTGCTGCACTGAGTAAGATAAAGTACAGTACATTAAATCAAATTGAATGCGTAGCTTACAGTTTTTTAAGAAATTAAAAATGTTAGGTCAGGCGACTAATATTTCCAAACTTAAGGGTAATCGAACCTTAATTTTACGCAGTTGATGAAGTAACTTACAATTAGATCGCTGCGAATCGAAGAGGCAACTTTGCCAAACAATACGATTGATATCCTAGCTGCCATATCCGCACTCGCACTTCGGGTCACTAATGATTCCTACACGAAATTAAGACGCTCTGCACTGATTAATAGTTACAATAAATTCTCGTGGTAGGCGTTCATGTTTAAATCACGGCTTAGACCTTCCAGTATAATAATGTTTGAAAAATATTTTTCCTTTCATCAAGCCTATTCAAACTATTAGAGGGAAAAACGAATTTCTATTTGCTGCCAATACCTTGTAATTTTATGTTGCATAATGGTCCGCGCTTCAATTATAAATATAATTTTATAATTAGAGTCGAGCAGCACTCCATTACAGCATCTAAATATAATACAAAATGCATTCACTCAAGGAACATAATTGCTGCATCCTAACACACTGTTGTTAGTAAATAATAATGCAGGCAGTTTAATTAAATTTAACGAAGTACCGTTGCCTTTAAGAGGTAGTGGGAATACAATTAAATGGGGAACACGTGCGGATTGTTCAGTTCCGTAAATATCCAGAGTATCGGGCATATTGCAATTAAACCCGGCCGCGTTCTTTATTATCGTACGGTGTTAATTATTCCGCGGAAGTTTGTTGAAATTTAAACGCGACACGGACGCATTGAAATTTTCTAGGGAACCGTTTATATATCGCTGTTACATTACTTAACTGTCTTTTGTTGTTGAATTTCGGCGCGGAGCGGAGGATCGATCGATCGACAGCGTACCATTATCGCGAGCCGCGCACTCGCGGAAATTTCAATCGTGTCGCATAGTCGTCTTCGTCGTTCGATTATAAATTATTGCTTCGACTGTTCATTTGCCATTTAATCGCCGGCTACCCGTGACTATTCAATCGAACTGTCTCAACTATCTAGAGAGACAGACAATCTGATGTCCATCTTCATTTGTCATTTTATGCGTTTCATTTGACATACACAAATTTTCTCAATTATTTTCTGTTTTTAATGGACACTATACAGTAAACGCTTGATTCTTGTGCAGAGCGTGGGCACGATTCCTGTCCAGTGCCTACCCACTCCACTGCCTGTCAACGCCGAGTCGCTCCGCAGGGCGGCGACGATTTTACAAATCTCTTAATTTTCATTATTTGTTTATGGGACTTTCACTACCTTATTTCTGGCATTCTTCTGATTAAAATGGCACCAAACACGATATAGTTTCAATTGTATGTAGTGGTTTAATCGACGGTGAAAGTTTCGGTCGCAAGGAAGGACAGCGCATCGGAAAGAAAGAGACGCGGACCAGTCACGCGAACCGTATTTCATTCTGTCCTTCTCTATGTTCGGCTCTCTATTGAAGTCTCGCTCGGCGCAGTCGGCGCGATATCTAGACGCAGTCATAAATCAAAAAGCACTTCTGGGCACGATTCTTGTCCATGAAAAACACGGCTGTTGGACAAGAATCAAGCGTTTACTGTACTACAATTTTTGTGAGATCTGAAATTGCAATAATCGCTGGTGTTTTTCGAAATTAATCAGACGACTGGATACAATTAAATGAGTTTCTTCATTACTACTTTAATTTTTCATTCCTGAGAACACGTAGGTTACAACGCGCGGTTATATAAGCATTCTCGAAATTGTTCTTTGAAAGCTTCGTTCTGTAATCGTTTGTTCCCAATTGGCGAGACGCGCTTCCTATCTGTCAATCGCCGTCGTTCCGATAAAACGGTGCACCGTAAAAGTTAGCTGTTCCAAGAGCGGTCAACGTGGATATATTTTTTTATGGTTACGCGTGTGCCCTCGTACAGTGTTTCGCCACCGGAGCTACTTTTGCTGCCCACGATTCTAGTATCTCGTAAATACTTCGGTATTCGACAGAATTCTGTTGGCGAACTAATGAAAAATTTCTAGTAAATCTTTCGTGAACCGCACAATATAATATCGCGAGGTAGTAAATAAAGAATTAAATAAAGAATTGGGGGCTGCATGGTGCAGTGCCAACAACGGCTACTCGCCGTATTAAAAGAATATAATAATACAAAAATTCCCCCACGCATAATTGAACAGCTTCCAAACACACAGTAAAAAAAAAAAACGGTACGCATCGTGCTAATCGGTTATTATGAAAATACGACGACTAAATCGGGGAATGAAGGAAAAATTGGTGTTGCATCGGGGTTTATGGTGGTCGAGCGGCAACAACAGCTCGTTCCTTGTCCGCGTCGGGATTAACAACGTAACAAAATTTTTCCAGCGGAAAAGCGTTCGAGGGCCGTGGCTACGGGGGAAGGTTGAAAACGGTGTTATATATGGGGCGCGTAAACGGCAACCGGGGCTCTCTTGAAAAACGATGGGGGTTTATTGCGGAGCGGCGCGGATTGAAATTGGGGGAAACTGCGGGTTGTCGAGCGGTGAGCCCGCCGCCGATACAGATTCATCAACTGTCGTCGCGTAAATGGCAGGCAAACCGCTGATACTGATATGGGTTCCGTATTCGGATGTGGGCTCCAGTCAGGAGTGTGTGCTCGATCTACGAGACAAAAAAAGACAAGCCGACGAAAATTTACGAGTCAACGATAAAATAAATGTATATATATATACATATATATGTTCCGTTACGTCGTCGTCTAGGGCCTATTTTATCCGGCCCTTTTCCCTCTATCGCCACCTCTCTCTTTTCGTTCTTTTTTCGTTATCAACGCGACGATACCCCGGTCCTTTTAGTGCCACCATAAACGTACAATCTGCGCCGGCCGCGAGTTTTACGGTTACGCGAACCGTGCTCGATATATATGTATTTCGTTACGTTGATAACAAATCGTCGAGCGTCTATTTTCACCGTGAAAATCGGTTCATGTTCGATACGATACAGCGACGTGTTACCGGAATTGGCGGCTCGCCGGACAATAACAAACCCGACGATCGTGTTCCCGTCGATCTACAAGATGCGATTACACGCGCGAATCAGATCGATTCAAGGCGTGCCGGAAATTTTTCGAGCGCCGCTCTTTTGCGAGGAAATTAGATCAGTTCCTTTGTCGAGCACGCGCGTACACACTACTCGATAGTTCCAAGCTTGCCATTTGCGTACGCCATTGTTGTCCCTTTCGTTCTGGACCTGGTGGACGCGTTGCGCGACCACTAATGGAAACGGGAATGGAAACGACCGGCGATGGAAAGAGAATTTTCATTTTTCCAAGCAAAGTTGTGCACGATACAATTTTACTTTGGACTCTTCTTTTTGTGCGATATTCGATTGTTTGCGGTGAAAGATCAAATATACGTTAAATAACGATGATATGCGTTCAATAACGACAGTATATGTTTAATAAATGAGTTATGCTATTCTATGAATTGAATGAAAATAAACAGCAGGACGAACATAACACTCTTCGATAGACAGCGGATCTTTATGCGAAATAAAAATTTTTGGTAATTATGCAGATGATTGACGACCTCGCTGATTTTGATGACCTTGAAATATGTTGTCAAGGTCACTATTCTGAACAACTTTTCCCTATACTACATGTTACCGCCGCTCGGCCTTAGTTTTCGAGATATAGGGGAGGTGGTTGGGTTGTGAGACGGGTTTTGTTTTTGGGCTGTAACTTTTTGCTTGATGAAGATATCAAAGAGTTTTATACACCGTTGTAAAGGTGAAGGAAATACGCAACTTTTATACGCAAAATGTTTAGTGATTTGATCAACAAGTAAAATTTTATGGTCAATTTTCCGAGGACATGTTTTTTGGCTTCCTGAAAAAAGTGGTTGGGTTGTGAGACACTCGAAAAAATCAACTAAAAGTGGTAAAATATAAAGTAAAACTCATGTAACTTTAAGCAAAAATGAATTTTTATTTATTTTAAAGACGTTAAGTGGTCAAAAACAATAAAAAAGCAAAGAATGGCGAAGAAAAGTAAACAAAAAATATAATGAATGGAAGGATTCGATAATCATCTTCCTCTTCGTCATCCAAGTCGCTGTCACAATATTTGCCTTTCTTCTCCAGCAAATGATCTTTAACGGCACTAAGCACGGCATTAAAATTAATTTCTTTGTTAGCGGGCGATTTTCTTGGAGTTGACATGACTATAAATTCAAAAAATAAACCAAAACAAACATTAAATGACAAATAAACACTTAATTCTAACACAAACAACGATATTTGACAGTTCTAGTTCGTTTCTAGTACAAAAAACTAGTGTCTCACAACCCAACCACTATGGTGTCTCATAACCTAACCATGATGCCATTCCGACTGTGACAGAAAAAAAACTGTGTTTGTCGTATATGCGCAAAACTCAATATTTCATCGGAAAATGTTAGGAAAACACTAAATGAAAATGCATCAAACTCACCTTTTTCAATTGATTCACTGAACAAAATAATATTTTTAAAAAAATGAGTAAAAGTTTTGGAAATTGATTTTTACACACGATGTCCGTATCTAATATAAGCAACACGTCTATACACCTCGGTGCTAGCACAAAAACTAGCAGACGTCAAAACAAAAATTTGACAGCTGACAGATTGGAATTATCGCGATTGCGCGATGGATAAAAACGACTGTCTCACAACCCAATCCGTCTTACAACCCAACCACCTCCCCTACGTAAAAAACTTTGGTTATTCTTATGTTACCAGTACAGTGTATTCTCGGAAAAATGGTCACTAAATGGTGATTGGAAGATTAATTGGAGTTGAGGTTATATTTTCTGGCGGGTTTGGGTTAGGCTGGGTTAGGTCTGGGTTAGGTCTGGTTTTACATCACCGTCTTACATCATCTCAAGTAGAATCTCGTCTATTATACATATTGGTGGAATCCAGGGAACCCTGACCTAACACAGAATTAAAAATTCATAGAATTTCATTCTGAGTGAAAAGAACTCGAAAAGAACATTATGCTGAACACCTTGTCGAATTTTTATTTCGCCGACAACATGACTTTGATAACCGAATAACTGCATTTTTTAATATTATGACAGATGTATTTCCAATTACATTATTTTTAATACAGCAGTGTATTACCAAATACATAGTGTAAATTATTTTTACGTATATCTCGGAAACTAAGGCCGAGCGGCGGTAACATGTATAGGGAAAAGTTGTTCAGAATACTGACCTTGACAACATATTTCAAGGTTATCGAAATCGGTGAGGTCGTCAATCATTTGCATAATAACCAAATTTTCTACCCAACTTCCAGGAAACTGGAGTGAAATTTCTACTTATGTAGTATTTAATAATATTTTCAAATTCTTCTATTTTTTCTTACTGTTTTAAATTACGCCTAGCTATTTTTGACAGAAATGCATGAAATCCTACTTATCAACAAATTAGTGGCGGATGTTGCAGGAGCCCTGTGCACTGTAAAATATGGACTGGATTCGAACGTTTAACGGATTATAGGAGTAGATTCGGCGGAACGTCTGCTTTCAGAGAAACTAATTCCTGTTCGTTGATGCATACCGAACTCTTCCCACGAGCGGGTATTTTGATGGACAGCGTACAACGAGGAGAGAGAGAATTCCGCAGATTTTGTATCGTAGCGCGCAACATCATCGACGCGGATTCATCGAGTAACGTTGCGCAAATGATCCGAAAACCGCGGATACCCTAGGCCGGGGATCGTGTGTTCGGGCACTTGCCGCCGAGTTTTCCGCTTGATTCGATGTTGCCTGCGCGAGGAAGCCCGCATCGCTTTTGATACTCTCTCCTATGACCATGCACACGCGCATGTTGAATATTTGCTTTTGCCATGTACCATTCGCCAATGTTCGTCTGCGTTCGACTTTCAAAACACTTGGCGAGCACTCGGACCCTTACGAGGACTAGACGAGGATCGTAACTGTTTCCGATTATGGTTCCAATCATTATTTCTGTTTCCCTGACTGAAACGTCCGAGTAAATTGTCGGCGAACATCGACCGTGTTTCGAAGATACATACGAATCGAGTGGAAACTTATCCGAATAATGGAATTTCCGTTACGGTCGAAATACCGAATCCTCTGGGAAAGGTGAAACCTTTTTTTTCCCCCCGCCTCTGTTTCGTTACACGGTCGAACGTTTTTAGTCATTAACCAGTACACCGGCGCTCCGGAAACTCTAATTTCGAGTGACGAAATCGAATTAATCCTCGCCGGAACGGAAGTTGAAGTAAAAACTGATCGCGTTCGCTCCGATGCTCGATCAAGAAAAGATAGAATTACAACGCCGCGCCGCACAGTGGTCGATTTACTCCGAAACGTGGCCAAAAATAAAAAAAATGAATCTTCAAATCAAGAGCTTTGTATACGTGGGTTGGCTACCCTGATAGTTGGGCTATTGGATGGTTAATGGGAAAAGGGCCTGACTTTTCCACCTGAGTAATAAATTCAGTATGAAAGTGACCATCGTTCAGGTAGCAGCTACGCACAGTAAATTGGCGAGTGAGAAAAGTGTCCAGAAGTCAATATATTTGTGATATATCCTAATAATTGTTATTTTGCAAAATGGAGGGTGTCCCTGGAGGTAAGTAAATCATGTTTATACATTATATAAAATGCAAGTAACAATGGATAATGTAGTATATAAGATATAACAAAATTTCATATGAAAATTTTAGAAACCTTGGGAAATAGTTATGATTTTAATCGATTTTAAACATGTGACTTGTACACACCTTTAGTTTGTACTATCACCTAGTAGAATCAACAAACATTGGCTGCCCCAAACTGCCACCGCGGTTGTTATGGCAATTTTTGTAATGTACTGCATGGGCCGGAAGCCCGTTTTTTGTGATCTAAAGCTATCGTAGCCTTATTTCAAGGTTTAAAGTAATATTATTAGAGTTCGTTGAATTCGTCTCGGTACCAGTTACAATATTATGAAGTAAAAAATATATGTTAATGTTTAAAAAATGGAATTGACTTTTTTTTTATAAAAAAACATTTTTTGTTTAAATTTTTTCTATTGAAATTTGGAGAAAAGTGAATACCGACCAACTTTTATTCGAAACATGTTTTATATAAAAGAAGAAAATACCAGTATCGCGCTTGTTCCTTCGCTCGGAGGGTTTTACGACAGTCGTATTTCTATTGTGTATACTTAGCTAATTTAAGTGACCGTACTTCTTGGGGCATCCTTTGCATTGGAAAAACCTAAAATGTAACGGTATTTAACAAGACAAAAAATCTTGAGGTATCAAGTTTCACCTGTATTTAATACTTTCTTACTACGTACATCCGCCATATTGGTTCCGCCATTTTGTTTTCTGTTCTTTTAACTTCAGATTCATAATTAACGACTTCAGGAACCCCAAAATACCAAGTTTTGTCCCATTCTGACAGTTTTTATAGGTCCAATCTCCATTTTACAGCCGCCATTTTACTTTTTTTGCGATTTTGATTTTAGATTCGTAATCAGCGACCTCGGAAACCCCGAGATACCTAGTTTCGTATAAATCAAAGAAAGTTTTGATTTTTGGCCACGTTTTGGAGTAAATCGACCACTGTGCGCCGGGTAGGCAGTCGAACCTTGTCAAGTACTGTAATGGCGCGATCTAAGCGCAACGGAGGGGTACAATCTAAGCGCGTTCGCCTAACCATTTCACTGGGGGGCATACCCCGCGAGGGGCCGAGAAGCTGGAGCGGTAATCCGATACCAATTACCTATCATTTTTTCAGAAAGTATTATCTTTATGAAAAAAGTCAATACAACATAAAATGTATATTTTGACGAGACCTACAACTTTTATGTAAAGTATTTTTCAAAATTCCCATTATTGACTGAAATAAATGGAAAAAACTATGATTTCCATGGTTTTTTCACGATTTCCGCTATAAAAATAACATTTGTGTCAATTTTCACTATCATATTCGTAATCGGCACGTCAAAATACATAAGAATCCAGAGTATAAAAAACATCGGAGGTATGGGCTTTTCGGAAGTACAACTCTTCTGTTTTTTTCGGTTTGTATGTTACGTAACCGAATAATAAATTCCAAATAAAAGTACCTAAAGACGAGGAAAAGAATTCTTTCTGGTTCGATCGAAGTATCAACCACTATTATCCCCTTGCACCACGCTGAAACTCGGAAAAAGCCGTGCCTAACCCGTTCGCGTGAATGGTCGCGGAAGGAACCGAGCGGCGTAGCCCGAGTGTCAGAATTTGAAACACGATATATTACGACTGCGTGCTAGATAGACGCGCCCGTATTTACTTATAATCGAGCTCTTGTGAGATTCAAATGAATTTGAATCAAAAACTTTTAAAAAATACTTTAATTATTACATATGATTAGAACAAATTCTGTGTAAGTAATAATAATACGATTAATTAATAGCGGAATAAAAATAAGTGAAAGCAAAAATCCGCGGCAGTAATCTCTGAACTGAAATAAATTTTCAGATTATGTCACTATGACCAGACCTAAAAATGGAAAAGAAAATATAAATAAACAATTGAATATGAACAAACCATTAAATTGAAAAATACTTGCAAGTCTAAAATTAATAATTCTGCATGGTATGATACTTTCGACTGTATGGGACTCAAGATATTCATGTTTTGCCTAAAATTGTCGATAACGAGTCAGACTCGTGATATTCATGTTTGGTCCAAAATGTCGATAACGAGTCAGACTCATGATATTCATGTTTGGTCCAAAATGTCGATTACGAGTCAGACTCGCGATATTCATGTTTGGCATGGAATTAAACAACGAGCCTGAATCGTGATATTCAAGTTTGGCCTAAAATTTTCATCACGAGTCTGACTCGTGAAAATAGTGCAAGGGGTTATTAACGATCAAATGCTATCTATCTGACAACTTGTGGATAGAATAGCAATAAGGAGCGACCCTGAATAAATTTCTCGAGGCGTTCGTAGACACCGTCGAGAGTCTCGGGAACTGGGGTCCAATTAATTGGATTATTGTTTAATAATTCTGGATTTTTCTGGGGGATGAAGTGCGAGAGCGTGAACCGACTCGGCAGATTGTTCGATGAGGCCTCGATACAGCCGCGGGACGAGCATAGTAAGCTCGTCGTTGTTCGCAACTCGTTGAAACGTTTCGACGAACGGCGCGAGATACGGTGCGGCGCGGCGCGGCGCGGCGCATCGAACGGCAACAGTGATATAAGCCAAGCCCAGGCCAGGCGAGGCCATCGGGAACGTGTACATGGGTTTCATGTATGCAAACGCGTATATAATCTGTGTACGGTACGTTGTTGCATCCGTCGACCCCCTCTGTCCTACTATCGGTCAACGTGCACCCCAGTGCACCCGCGCCCGCCCTTTTCCACCCCAGTGATGCCCGATGGCCACTGGTCGTCCGTGGGCACGTATATATACATACATGTATATCTGCTCATCTGCACTGATTTACCGCATATGCATTGCGGTAAACCCGAACCGACCACCTCACCCACACCATCTTCGAGAGCCAACTCCGCGTTTTCGTTTTTATTCTCCTCGCAGCACTAAGCAGAACCGAAGATAAACGAACGTTCAATCTCATCGTTGGACCTTCGGTCTTACGAAATACAAATTTGTCGAGAATAAGTCCAGAGGAAAGAATGGTTTTTTCGTTCAAGGCTTCGCGTTCGAGAAAATGAGTTTGAAGGTGTGTTGGGTTCTCGCGTGCCCTAGGAATCGCAAGAAGTAGAATTGGTTGGCCATGATCAGACGCGGCAGACTTTTCAGAATTTTCAAACTCGATTTTCTCGAGAACGAAACCATGAACGAGTAAACATTATTCTTTCGTCTGGACTGATTTAGTACCAGTAGTTCGATCGCATTCTGTACGAAGAGTTAAATATTGCTAATTGTGCCTACCCATTTTCGTCAGAAATGCAGTGTAGTAATCACTAGACTCCGGATTTTATGCATTTATGGCAAAAATGAGTACGTGCAATTTAGTGAAAAAATTCGAAGACTTTAAGAGTAGTAATATGTGGTAACACATATAGTTAATTATTTATTTGTAGAAAAAGTGAAATATAAAACTCAGCTTATTATAATTGCGCGGCGGTTAAAACCTAACTGTTAACTAAAATTCTAATTCCTAAACTAACAACGACTATATTATACTACTTTCCAGCCCTCAACAACTCTCTACTCGTCACTCTACGACTTTCCGACTCATCCCTCTCGTAACCAAAACTCGGTTTTCCCCACGCTTGTCCAATCCGTGCTTTTCGCCATGCCCAAATATGGGTATAAACATCGTCGATGGGCCAAAGGCCCGTCGTCGCTCGCACCCCCACGCTGGTCAATGCAGCTTTCCCTTTTTATGGCACTTTTCCGTTCCTCGCCGCGTAAACGTCCTAAAGTATACCTAAAGTCTATGTCTTAAAACTATATACCGGGAGACAAAACATTCTCGATACCACAAATATATTATTTTCACTATATTAAAATTATTAGTGAAAAATATAAATTTATATTTAGCTCCAGTGACTTGCAATCGATGCACAAACTTTGTATTTTCCATAAAGATCCGGGGTCCAACGATTACAATTCTGATTCGATCACAGTGGGTTCCCGGAGTGCATAGCGTCGACTGGGTTAGGGTCCCCGTGGCTCGCGTAAAATGAATACGTTAGAAGTCGGTAATTCGACGAATTACAGCGATAACAAGAGGCAGCGCGGCGCGCGCGCGCGCGCACGGTATTTCTGTCAGAACGCGTAGGTGCGCGCGGACGTCGCAGAATTAATAGTGCGTGTACATTACACGCACACGAACGCGCCGTCGGCCGGCTATAAACTAAGTTGCTCCATAAACCGGGCTGCGAATATGCATGAGGAAGGTGTGGTCCGCGTTGTTGTTGCACCCAGCAGGGTTGATTTCGGAAACGTTATAAGTCGGCCGCGAGTGCATCATGCACGTTGCATCGCATTTGCAAAGCAAAGCACACCGGGGGACCCCGCCGGCGCCAGCACGCGCGCGTCCACGCTCTCTCTCTCTCTCTCTCTCTCGCTCGCACATTTCGTCCTGTCTCGGCGAGATTAGCCGGTACTTTGTTGCCGTTTTAAGGAACCCCTGCTTCCGCCCCTTTTAGAACCCCCGAGTACAACCCTCTTCGCCGTAATTTCTCTCCCCTGGACGAAAACCGGGATAATTTCTTGCGCGAAACTTGCCTACGCCGAAGTGTATAACGCTTCATTGGAATTCCGCGATTTTTCCCTCCTGTTCTAGTCCCCTATTCCTTAAGTTCTCTGCTATTCCCTCGCGCTGCGATTTATTTTACGGTTCTGACTCGATATTTTACTGCAAACGATTCTAATAAATCGTACGAGGTTCGTTGAAAAATATCGATGTACACGAAATGTTTTAATATCCGTCTACCGTCTCGAATTTCGCGTGCTCGTCTTTCCCATGAATTCCGAATAAAACAGCATTCCCAAACCAGTTCGAAGTACATTCTACGTCGCGCATCGCATACAGCCGTTCCCCATGAATTCGTAAAATCTACGCGCTACGTCGAACAAGAACAAAATACGAACGTTCAAGATACACGGAATAGCAAGACAACAAAGCGTTTTCCCATCGGCCGGGAACCACGTACATAGCTACCGAATTCACGAAAATAACGCTCGATCGTTCGAGGGACTCCGTGCTACGACTCCGCGAAGGTTGTGTGTTCGTTCACGGTTTGCAGATCCTCTTTAGGAAGATGCTCTCTCGCACTATCACCGCCGAAATCAGGCGTGCCGGGTTGTAAAAGATCACGGGGGGGGAAGGGGGTAGTAGGTAGCACGTCGTCGCCGGATGTTCGATCGACTGTTACGACACACGATACGAGAGCGTGGAACGACAAATTACCGCGAACAATCGCGATCGTCTGCCTGTCGACCATTACCGCGCGCTCGGCGGATTTATGGGAAGGAAATGAGCGCCTCCGAGCGACGGCGCCTCCGTCATTCCGTCGTTCACCAAAGAAAAAGGAAAAGGAAAATGGGGGACGGTGCGCGGAGGAGAGGGGGTGCGGTGAGAGAGGGCGAAACGGAGGAGAGCCGGAACGAAAAAAAAGAAGAGGAGAAAAAAAAGAGGAAGAAAATCCACAATACGGACGTAACAAACTGTAGCGGGCTCATCTTGGCTCCAGTCTTGGCTGGCTCTCGCATGAAAACGTTCTATGGTCCGGCGGCGGGGTCGTCGTTTTCAGGCCTACTTCTCGTTCGAGCTCGCGAAAAGAGGCGGAAAAAAGGGGAAAACGAATACATTCACCGCTTTTCCTCGAGACCCGGCGCGGCCCCACGGAGAAGAAAGCGAACGCCTCGATTTTCCCGTGAAATCTTCGAGCGAACGGCTCCCCCCGCTCTCGCCTCCTCGCCCATCTTCAGACATCCTTCCAGCGGTTTACTCGCAAATCTCGCCTGGAATTTTATCCTGCGCCTTTTCTCCTCCTGCCGCCGCCGCCGCCGCCGCGCCACGCCGCGCCGATGAGATTGCTGCCTTTTGTGACGCCTCCGCGAAATTTGCGACAGATCGCCTTTTAGTCGGTCTCCGGCTTTATCCGTTTCGAGCGCCGAAATATTAATTCCCGGGATAAGGAGACACGGACGCAGCGTCCTTCTATCGATTCGTACTCTCTTACTTCGTTCTCGCAAGAATGTATTGTTACAAATAGCACGCCAAAGATACAATTTACTAGATGCAACCCTACATGATTTTATTATGCGTAAGATAGCAGTGGGGATAAAAAAATATTTCTATTCGGAAAGCTGGATTAGTCGCGCGTGAGGATATTCGGAAAGAACGAGCGTGCTTTATCGTCTCGCGGATCCCGACGTGCTCGTGACGAGAAAAATAGATCCCGCAAGAACTGGAGGATCCGAGTGTACCATTTGTTGCATATTCAACGGGCTCTAATTGTTCATTTTCGTGCTGTTGATTCCTGAATAGCCATCGGATACTAAAGTGAAATCCGATCCCGTTAATTTTGCAGCGCTCGAGCTTCAATATAGTATTATCACGGGACGAGCGAGAGAGGTGGTAGTAGGGGCTTGGTTTTCTCTGGAGCGTAATAACAGACCGTGAATATTTTAGTATTAATTCTTCGAGGAAGCACTATCGCAGGACAACAGCTTTATGCATGCCATATCCGATGGTGCTCGAATGCAACTGAATGTAAATTTTAAATCGGGTTTCTCAAGGATGGGGGGGGGCAGGGGGCGAAGTTTATTTACGTGGAAACGGAGACGTTGGGCTAAGGGGGGAGGAGCAGGAGGAGGAGTAGAAGGGTAAAATACGTGGAAAGATAATAGAGCTTCCGGCGTGCTTTGCATCACCGGTTTTTTGAGCGTTTAAAGAAAAAGAGATCAGCTGAAATGGAGAAACAATGAATGTCGAGAGAATGTTTGAATATCTTTCGAAGCACGTTCTGTAGCGATCTGTACGATTCTTCTGAGAACTTCGAAGGAAAATTTAGAAAGTGTAACAGGTGATGTGCAATCGAATTTACAAGGAAAATGAAATATTGAACAAATTGAAATATCGAGTTTAGTCATTTTCACAGTTGCAGAAACAAAATACGTCGAGTAATTGTTAACGAGCAACTTTCGACTCTTTTGTTATGCCGAGGTTTCAGCTCCAGATATTTTATTCAATTTTTTTGTTCTCGTACTTCATAATTCAATATTGATACTCGAGGTTCTTGTGCAACTTAGTTGTGTATCTATGTAGATGAGAGTGTATGGAGATTCAAATCACCATTACGATGTAACAAACCAAACACGAAGAACATTATGAAATTACTATTTACGTCAATCACGTTTTAAGCTGCAATCCAATTCTCACAAACGGAAACAGTTTTTGAACGTCTCCGTAAAAACAGGATAATCATTTAAAAATTATTACCAGCGTACACGGTCGTTTCCTGAAATACGCAGCTCCACGAGAAAGTTGAATCATCCATAACAAGACTAACTAGAACAAACTCTGTTAAGATCTGCGAGACCGAACGAAGTTAAAATCGCCGGAAAAAACGTTCCGCGAAAATATTAAATTCGTTTCGCTACGAACCGCCGATGGAAATTCGAAAAACCCCAGGCCGCAGAAAACGAGCGTAATTAATTAACCGATGATCAAAGTCCGGAATTCATTAGAAGTTAAAGCCCACCATCAGCGAGGGGTAATTAAACATTCAGAAGATCGATAATTCTGCTGCTGGGAGAGGAAACAAGGCTCGGAAGAGGAGCCAAAAACGATGCTCACGAGCGCCGGGACCGGTTGCTCGACAATTTTTCCAGGCAAATTATCCTAGCTCGCGGAGAGAAATTGCACACGCGAATCGATGCCGGGGCCGCCAAACGGCCGCGACGCGACGCGACGCAATTTGTTTAGGTTAGGGGTTGACGAGATTCCGTAATGAATACAAAGTTACCGGGAACGACGTACCCGAGCATTCCCGTGGCCGAGACTTCGAGGGAAATTGAAAGAAAGAAATATTTACCCCGAAATTGGTACATCAGCCGGGTTTTAGACGAGAACGTAGGCGTGTGGACGGAGGTTTTCTCTCTCCACCCTCGAGTGAGAGAGATAATATCTCAAAGACACTTTAAACAGGATTTGGCCCGGGCTCTTCCCGCTCGAATTAGTCGACCGCGTTTGCAACGATCTCCTGCGGACCGAAAAAAAAGACGAGTACCCAGATGCGAGCCGCTAATATGAAGAGGAAAGAGGCAGGCCCGTAGGAAAGCAGCCTCGTTATCGCTTTTCAAGCTTCCCCGGGAAATTTGTCTACCCCCAAACCCCTCAATCCTTCGTCGTTTCTGTATTCCACTTTCTGATCCCTCCCCCAGGTCCAGGACCGAGCCAGTTTCTGCTATTTTAATGCCGTAACCTTTCGCGTTTGAAACAGATTCATTAGGACCGCTCCCTCAAGATCTCGGTGAAAAGACCCTCCACGATTCACTGACCGCCGACTACCGAAACTAGTCGCGCGCAATTATGTCTTCTGGTTCAGCTTAAAGAGGATCGAATCGTTCTTTGCCCCATTCTTCTTAAAGTTCCAAGTTCGCTAATCTTGGTTTTCTGAATTTTTCTACAGAGCTCGCAAGAATTTTGTCAATTTTTCTGCAGAGCTTCGAATTGTCACAATTTTTGTACAGATACTTGGTGTTCAAAATTTTTGTGCAAGGCTTCGATTTGACACAATTTTTATACAGAGCTCGGTGTCAAGAATTTTACCAATTGTTTTTGTGGAACTTCAATTTAGCAATTTTTGTGCACAGCTTCGTGTTAGGAATTGTTCGCAATTCTTATACAAAGAAAGTTTTTATTAAAAAATTCCAATATTAATTTCATTTGTTGCAGATGCTCGGGGGCAGCGGCTAGTTAAAGCTCCCAGCGTCAAGAAGTGAGCGAACTTTCAAAGATGTTTGATGTGTATCGAGAACATGGTGCAGGCGGAATAAAAAAGAAAGGTGAAATTATCGCGGGCGAAGTATTACGGGCCGTCGGAGAAGCGTAAAATCGACACGATTCGCCTTTGATCGGTGTTCCGGAAGATCAGCCGATCGATCCACGGGGCGATATAGTAGAGCCGAGAAATTAGAAACCGAGTGTCGATTAAAGTTCTCGATCTCGTCACGTAGCTGAGGATCTCTCTCTCTCTCTCTCTTCTTCTCGGACGCGTGCACACACTAGCATTCCGGACAAGTGAATAATCGAGGTAGATAATCGGTGATTTACGGGACAAGTTTATTACCGGTCGTTCGAAGTTGCTTTACAGTCGCCTCGGGTTTATTCGGTGCGCGACGCGACGCCCACGCATCGACAAAAGGATAAACCGAAAGCCCTCGCAGATAAAGAGTAGCGATGGGATCAAGTTTAGTGCGATCTCGAAAGCCTGAATCAATTCTGCTAGCCGGCGCGGCGCGGCACACCAGCTTCACCGTAGCCGAGTGATCCTCGTAAATATAAATATTTCATTTGATTTACTTGCAGGATATACGGTGTCGTAAAACTGCTGCCGTAAAATATAAATCCCATAACACGCGAAGTGATTGCATACACGTTGCACAGGAATGTATGTATAAGTAAATATCGGAGTAGTTCAAATTATACGGCGCTGTCCGGAAAAATGGAAACACCGGCGACGATCAAAGATTACGAAAGTTTGCTCGCATCCGCACCCCCGAAAATACTCGATTCGCTGTTCCGTACGCAAGGCACGTTTGTAGATCTAACCATCGATAATTGCACGATACAATAAATGTTGCTACCGTTTCACGGCGTTCTAATGTTCGGTTTGCTCGACCGACTACTCGCGACGGAGTTTCGCTTAATCTCAATTGCCGTAGACTTAATTAGGACAATGGGAATTTGCATAATCTCTCCCGGCGGATTGCTAATAATCGCGTTGACGCGACCATAAAGTAGCACCGCGCGAAGGCACCGGGTAGAAAAAAAGGGATCGCTAGAGCATTTCACCTGATTCGTATAGTAACGACACGAAATAAGTAGTTGCAACAGATGCGCGACGCTCGAGGAACAAGGAGGGACGCGGACCTTTTTATCCGACGAATTACTTACGGTACCTTGCATTTGCATTCGGCGAGACGAACTGAACACTCGCGATCGATAAGGAACGCCAGTCGCGCGGAGGGCTTCCTCGCAAGAAACCGGGGGTACATCCTCGACAACCTTCTCCCTTGGCGACTTCTGTCGTTGCTGGAGAAGAGGCACGACGCGACGCGACGCGACGCGACGCGGAACGTCAATGTCGCGCATTCTCTCTGCCTGCAGCGAAAATTCGACGACAAAAGAAGAATACGACACTCGGCACGCGGATGAAAGGTCTCCAATAAGAAATACCTTTGTTCCGACGGGAAGAACGTCTCGTTAAACGCATAATTGTCTCTTGGCATTTCCGTCTGACCCACGCCATTGCTTTGAATAATTCTACTTCGCCGCCCGTGATTATTCGAAATAATAATAATTATCACGATCGACGCGCGCCCTTCCGAATGTCCCGAGAACATCGTCGCCGCGGGACAATTAACGTAATCGAAACGGGATTAATGACTATACTTTCGAGTTTCAATAAAAAATTGCAAGGTACACGAGGTTTACAGCTACTCGACTACTTCTAAAGCTTCGGCAACGAGCAGAATAAAATGTGAATCGATTCCCTCAATTTTTCTATAAAAATGTAAACTCGTATCATTTTATGACACGCATTATTAACAGAATGTAATAACGAATTGGAACAATTGTCTGATTATTGCAGCAGCGTAATCGAGTCGCTGCCTCGTTGTGCGATATTACAACGACTGCTAAAAAATTAATTTATTCATTGCAACATGGAGTGCTGATTGGTTTCGTTGCCTGCATTCATATTGCAACGAATATTTGAAATAAATCTGTTCAACCTCGATTACAACAAATGTTGGTGTTAAATAGAAATTCATTTCCTTGCTTAATAATTGAATAGGTGGAATATAGCCAGTATTTTGAAATTCATGCACTTTCGTCAGAAATGCGTAATAATTGTACCGATTAAACAGCGGATTTCATGACAAAACTGAGTGGATGTAATTTAAAACAGTGAAAACTTTAGAAGAAAGGACTTACATATTATGCTAGATCAGAACTGTATTTTGGAAAATAATTTTGGTGCGAAACTTCAAATCGGACACTCTGCGTACATGTATTTCTATAAACAATTTCAACTGTAGCCGCACACATTGTATAAAAGCCGCATTGAAAACATCTCGCAAAGACCTCGCGAAAACTACAAAAAGAGTTCACAATCAAGCGATCGCAGTCGCTTAGGTAAATCGGAGCAGCATTTTGCAACAGAAAACGGCGCGGCACGCAAATTCCGGGTGAGAAATTCGTGGTGGAATAACTAGCGGTCCAATTAATAGCGGCGTCCAATAACGTCGTTGGCAGGTAATTTATTTATTGAAACCTGTTCGACGTGTACAGAGAGGAGCAGCGGCGCGCGGCGCGGCGCGGCGCGGCGCGGTGGCGACGGTAGTTTCGATTCAGCCGGCTCTTTTGATGCGATACTTCGGTAGACCGAAGCAATCGAGCAATTCGTTCCGATTCGTAATTGAACGTAATTAAAAGAAGATAAATAGTAGCCGGTCGGTTGCGGCAACGGCGGCAGCCGGGTGGGGTAGAGGATATTGCAATTTAAATATGATTCCGTTCGCCGACGAAAGGAAACGCAAAGATGGAGGACTTCAGACTTCGTAAAGGAGCAAGCCTTAAGTACGAAACGCGGAACGCAATTCGTTCCGTTTTCCAACGGGGAACGGGTGTTTCAGGAAAGATCGAAGTCTCTCCCCGCGGAAGATGAAGAACGCTTGAAAACGACCACGCCTACCCGTAATCCCGTGCTCCCATCGTCGACGATTCCCTTTGAGCCTCTCGTCGAGCCCTGACACCATCTCTCTACTTACGACTTTTTCCAACGACGACTGGCTTCCCTCCACCCCCGCGTGTCTCCCCGCCCCGCGGAGCCGCCTTCTTTCCGGCTCGGTCTTCAGCACCGTCTAATTTCATTCGGTCGACTTATCGACCTTTATCGATGACCACAAAAGTTTGCTAAATTCTTTGTTCTCTTCAGCGACCCACGACTTCCCGCGATAAATTCGCCCGGCTCCTCGGATATTTTTCCCGTAGTGTCGCGCGCTTCTCTCTATCCTCTTTCTGTTACCGTCTCTCCCACCTCTCCTCGCCCTCGAGAACAAAGTTTCCTTGCCAGCGACGAAAAATCGCCGTCCTAGATGGTTAATCGTGTTTGATCTCGGAACTGTGACGACGGAACGTCTCGCGGATTGTTGGAGACGTTTGCACTGGGATTTTCGGTACTGCCCCCTTCCTTCGATCCTTTCTCTCAACATTTTATTGGTTTTTCATGCGGATACAGTCAGTTTTTATGTTGAGTGTAGTTATTGTTTTCCAAATTAGCTTGAAAGTTTATTAGAAAAGCGAGGATAGATGTGGTTTCGAGTGTGAAACTCTAAATCACGTCCATTCGCAGTGTAATATCTACAATACTCGACGATCATTGCTATTGAAAAATCTCTTCAAGTTAAAATTCCAGTTGCCTTTGGACGTATCTATACATATGGCCCAATGTCGTAGCCAGTCTTCATACATATATTGTCATTTTTAAAAAACTGTAATCTGCGCGTTTAAGAAAAAACAAGTAGGCTTCTTTTCTGTATACAGGGTGTTCGACTACAGGTGGAAGAAAATTTAAAGGGTGGTTCTCGTTGACAATATAAGTCGAAAATGAAGAATAAAAAAATTGCGATTTCGCGTCCGTTATTTAGTTATGGGTTGCCGCAATTTAGGTGGATTTTTAATTGTTAACCCATTCCACTCGGAGCTATTTTAATTTAAAAGTTAAACATTTCTTCCGACCTAGATAATATTCCCTCTGATTTTTTATATTTCTCATCGAATACTTAGATGTTTAGTAATTGATTAGATACTAACATATTTAATAATGTAAACAATATTTTGAATAATGGTACAGCAATTTTTAGTGGCGCCGCAGAGTCGCCACTAGAGTGCTATGGGTTAATAACTAAATAACGAAACCGGAATCGCAATTTTTTTATTCTTCATTTTCGACTTATATTATCATGGAGAACCACCCCTTAAATTTTCTCCCATCCGTAGTCGACATCCTGTATGTATTTTGTTTTGTACCTAAAGTTGTAATAAATCTCTTATGAGATTTCCTCAATAAAAAAAAAAAGAAAAAAAGACGAGTGTAAATAATTATTCTTGGAAATAATGCGATCAGTAGATCAAAAAGAAAAATGCAAAGTCATTATTCAGGCAAGCCACGTCTACGTGTAGCTAAAGATTATCTCGCCTGTGATTTTGGTTGGTCAAGAAACTTTCGAGGAAATTAACTCCGCGAAATTTCGCTGGGAAAACTTCACCATCCGAGCAAAGTTATTTCGAACGAACGGCAAAACGGGAGGGTCGCGAGGAAATTAAAACGAGCGAGCCTATCGGGGTCGGTGATCTTTAATCGAATGTATCGGAACGCGACAAGGCAGGGCTTGTTCCCCTTTAAATTTCTCTTTTCCCAGGGGTGATCTCCGCTTCAATTGACTTTGGAAATTGATCGGAACGAGGTAATGCTGTAACGAACCTCCCCCTTTTTTTCTGGGACGCCGTCGCGAGCAGTCGCATGAATATAAATACCATCGACCCCCACCCCCCTGAGCAGCATCCCTCGGCTGTCTCTTCGTTTTTCACTTTTTTCCTTTGTCGTCGCTCGTCGCCGTACCGAATTTGCATACGTACCGCCCGATACGGTTCGTCAGTCTTCTGGAAAAGCGGGAAAAATTCATCGGCCTTTTCTTCGGCGCGATAAACGTTAGGCAGCCCTAAATCCCGACGTTCGAGGCCGACCGAATTTTGTTTAATATCCTGGGCCATGGGGACAAATGGATTTTTTAAGGGAGAGGCATCTGACGCGGGCATTAGCTACCAGTGAATTATTCATAACTCATTACGATTTGTGCGGGCATTTAGATTCAAATTAAAAGTATTTCACTGAGCAATTTATATTATTATATATTTGCAAACGCAAAGTATCATTTTTCTGAATTTTGACAAGTCCCATTATTCTAGTCTTTATTCATTTTTTAATTGCATACGCAGAAGACTCGCCGAAAGATTTAGCGGAAATTAATTAGTAATTGTTACAACGAAAGTTTAAGTGTTCACCGTCCAGGCAACTTTAATTGCAACTCCGAAGAAGTTTATAAAAGGCAATGAAAATCTACGCGAGTAATTATCGATTCCTTCGTCGGATTTTAAGAAAATAAACTTTGTTAATTGCCGCGGCATAATTCAATTTCATTTCGTTGTTCGAGAAGATTATATCGCTGGCATTGGCGAGACAATTATTACAAACTCCATTTTAATTGGAATGCAGTTGTCGAATGAATTGTTAGAAGTTTCGAACGGGAGGGAAAACAGCATGCAATATGAAAATAATGCGTTTTCGTTGACGAAATAATGCTTGTTTGCACGAAATATAATTTTTGCCTTGTGGGAAAAATATAGCAACCCTTAACTTTATGATCATTTTTCTCGATTACTATCCAAGATATTTGGATGAATCGAAAAGCATAGAACGGGCACACATTAGCGTATCTTCGTATATTTTTTTTCATTTGCAACTTAAGTTACTAAGTGAACTGATGAAAGTAAATCGATGAACATTAAGGGTGAATAATCCCATAATAGGTAGGTACTATTATTAAAGATAAGGGTCCGCAGTCGGGTCAGCTTAACGAGGGATAAAAAAGAATAAAATAAAGGACAACTAATTGCAGCAAATCCTAAACGACGAAGTCATCGTGAAAACCGGAGCAAACTAAAGTTTTGAAGAGAGGGTTTACTCGACAACAATCAAGCATAATTCACGCGGGGTGAAATTTCATCTAGAACAGCGTTTAAGTTTCAATGAACTCGATCGAGGGGTACAAGGGAGCTGGATAAGATGTAAAACAATTCTCCGGCTATCAATTTCCCGGGAAACAATGAATCGATCGATGCACAGTCAGAGAGGGAAATTCCCATCGCTCAAAGGGCACGTCCGGGACGCAAGGATAATAACGTGCAAGGTCCATCACGCCGCTGGCAGCGGTGGAAGTCCCCCAGGAACGCGTGGACGAACAAGTTCTCTGTCATGGCGGATAGCTCGAAGCTGTCACTCCTTGACCGCACGGTCGTTTGTCTAGATCACTCCCGTTTTGCGACCCCTGAGATCCTCGTTACACCGACTCCGTTCGATTTTATCCTCCGTGTAGCAAGGCTGAACGGCGCAGTCACCAAGTCTGCTCCAGAATTCGTGATAAGACGGCCCCGGCCGGGCCGGGCCGGGCCGGCTGCTTAACGTGACTCGACGAATTTTTCCGAGTCCAACCTGCGAAAGCTGTTTCCTTTCCCACCCCTCGGAAATCCACCGCCCCCAACCTGAGGAGTGGAGCAAAAATCGAGCACACCTTTGTAAGGTTCAGAAAATCAAACACACTCTCAGGAATAACGTATAAAAGTTTTATGAAGAAATTTTCGGTGCTAACCAGAGATGGGCAAAATTTTCATCTAAATAAAAATTTCGAACAACGAATGAAAAAGAAAAAAATTTTTATTCATTGTTCGATGGTTCGCGTTTATTAAAAGACACTTCGTATAAAAAAAATCATCTTTGTTCGTCGAATAAATTCTCGTCGAATATAATTATTTATTCGATGCTCGTCGGATAAAGATACTTTTTATATTCGAACCATCGAATAACGAATAAAAATTTTTTAATTTTTTATTCGTTATCCGAAATTTTTATTTAGATGAAAATTTTGCCCAACTCTGGTGCTAACGAAATTACGGTGGTCGGAATAAGTTCACTTTAACCGAATCTCCTCTAAAATTTTTCGGGCAGCACATTAACTGTATCAATTTTCAACAGTTTTCATCTAAGGCCTCTTTTTTATTGTTTCCTTTGACCGAAGAATTCTTTTACATTCGAAAAGCGAGAAAATAAACTTTGTTAACTATTTTTATAAAATGGTATGAACGCGTAAAATCGACGATACAACGATGAGTGGGCGATTTTAAATTTTTCGCAGTGTTCAAATTTAATTGCGCGCGATTACTATTGTAAATTGGAACAAAAAGGGGAAAGAGCACGACGAGGCGGGAGGGGGTGGTTAAAAAAAATCAACGCGATTGCATTATTCGGCGGAAATCGTAAATAAATCAGAGGGAAGCTCGATGAATATTTCATGGAAGCGTAGATGAAAAAGTGTGTTCGGCGCGGCGCGTCGGGATTTTCGACATGGACAAATCGAACTAATTAACAAGAAACTATTGAAATCGGCGCGCCAATTAACACGCGATCGCGCCGACACCAAAACGATCCACCGAAATCCATGAAACTGATAATTCACGGGATCGAATCGACGTTACCGTACAATTGCCGGTGACTATGCATTTTTCCGGCGAACAATGCCTGTCTTTCAACTCATTGAAAATTGCGTTTCGATATTTCAATTACGTATCGCGATGGTGTGTATGTTGAACGACGGCGCTGAGCGTTCCAGTGATATTTTAAAATATGCAAATACAATATCTAGCGATTTCCAGCAATTATGAAAGAGATCGAAATCTGGCGCAGGAAGCTCCAAAAAGTTCGTTCGCGATGTGCAATGCTTAAATTCCGCGGATGTTGTATGTTTACGGCGGAAATTGATACACGATGAAAACAATGAAAATATCGGAAGAAATAACGGGGGTTGCTATGTTATTTTCCAGCTGTTCAAATGATTACAAGAGGAAATACATGTTTGTTTAAACCCTGCTTCTCGTAATTGACGCTGAGAATCTTTATCTTGCGATGAATGCATAAAATCCGCGGTCCAATCAAAAATTAAGATTATGAATAGAACGTAACTGGTCGAATTGAAGCAAATTAATCGGAACTACACGGTGAGGAGGGTTAATCTCTAATAAAATTGATGGTTCACATTTGTTGCAATTTCTACTTGTAGAAAGAAGTGCATAAAATAATTTTAAAAATTCTCTGTAATTTCTGGTGTCCATTCGGAGGTAATTAATGTCCGTTTTATCCGGAAGTTTGCAAATCGATCTAAAACATGATGAATGATTCGTACGTGTCGATGATGATTAGCGGATCGGGAATCGCGGTACAATGGGATAACGGGGATGTGCTCGACACCGGGCCAGGAGGTCGAAGACCATGAACCAATTTCAGGGGTAATACGTATGCAGAGGAGGGGAGGGGGATGCGAGACGATTCCGTGAACATACGCGAGGGTGGCGGCGTAAAAGGTCGTGCCGCCACAGCAGCGCTGAAGTAGGCATTCAAATAAACCATCTAGGCGCTGGCTTCCACTTTCTGTTATCCAGCAGCGTGGAAGCAACCCTCTTAGAATACTTCCGACGCGAGCAGTAAATTCCATCGAGGCACCGACGTTTCCACTCGTCCCGCTCCTTTCCACCCCCTGCCCCCGCGTCCGCCGCCACCGGTGGCTTTTCTTTTTTCTCTCGCGAGTCTCCTTCGTATTTTGTTTTCCACGAGAAATGTCTTCTCGGCTCGGCTAAGATTCGAGTGGCCGAATCGTCATCCCGGCTTTTCTCTTCCTTCTCTTCTCCACCCATTCCGAGTATCCCTTTTTTTCTCTTTTTTTTTTACTACTCGTTCCAGTTCCGCGCTATATTTTTTTTCTCTTATCGCCCCCGTTTTTTCGGTTGCTAGACTTCGGGTTGCTCGGTGGATCGTCATCGGTGTCCAGGCTAATTGTAAGTTCAATGTTTTCCACCCTCGCGAAGACGCCCCGACGATTCTCTTAAAATCGTCCGGCTTTTCCCGTCCACCCACGCCACCCCATTATCCTTCCGTCCGCGCCAATGGGATGGAGTTAAGTCACCAGCCAATGGAACGATCGCACAATCGGATCCACTGCTCTCTATAATCTCGTTAGGGGAGCCGGGCCTGTACAGTCGGCAACGAAAGTCTAAATGGCTCTGAAAACGACTGTAATTTAAAATACTACTACAAATAGACCGTGGAATAAATGCGAAGTAAAAAATTCCCATGTCAGGTTGTCGAAAATAGAAATTAAATAAAAAATATGTTTTTCACAGTTTTGTATCTTGTCAACTCGTTTTCGTCGTGAATGCATAAAATCCACCGTCCGCCTATAAGTATTGTAGTATTTTTATACCAAAAATTCATTTCCAAGTCTAGAATTTCCCTGCCTTTTTTCATTTGTAGAGATTTGGAGGCCACACTGTCAGGTTTAGATAGATTCTCTGATGGATTCGCTGCCATCAATAGTCCTCGCACTATCTTCGCGATGGGTTCGTTGTATTCGACGGATTAAGCCGTTCCAGCAACGACTCCCCCAGCGTTTTATTTGGCCAAATTAAGTAGCTTTGAGGGCGCAGCTGCTACACCAGCCACTAGGATCCAGACCGAGCAAGATCGGTTTTTCGGTTTTCTCGTTCGTTCTCTCTCTCTCTCTCTCTCTTTTCCTAACCCCTGTGCTCGCATACAGAGTTAGGCGAACATCGTCGCTCATTTCTTAGACTCGGTGCTGCGTCTCCCCGGAAATTCGTGGTGAATTAGTCGGAAATTAAACCTGACTTGCAGTTTAATATTCCGAGTGCGAGTGTTCAATTACGAGGTTATTTTAAAACAAATAATAACGGTGGTACATCCTACGCTATAATTATAATTTTCAAAGAAGAAATTTAAAAAATTCAAAATTTGTTTTTCCCTTTTCGTCATATTAATCTTTTTCCATTGTATTAATTCAACATGAAAAAATTAGGTGGAACGGACGAGGGCTAAATCTGTGTTGTATAATTAATGATCGCATATTTTATGAGCAAATAGGAACGACGGTAAAAGCTGCGGTATTAGCCAGCGTGGAAGGACTAAGAAGACTCGAGAAAACTCGACGAGGAGCTTACGGAGTGGAACCAATTAATAGTTAAGGTGAGAGCTGACGTTGAGGATGTGGTTCCAGGCAGAGATTGGAGGATCAGATAGAAGCACGCGTGTTCAATCTGACCAGCGACCTCGTAATTTTGGCGACAAGAGAGGTCGGCTTCTCGGCTGGCGACGTTTTGCTCTTCCACTAGCTCCGACAGAATTCAATAATGACCTAATACCATGCCGTCGTAAATTAACGGGGAACGTGCGAGCTGGCAATACCAACCGACCGGTATTTATTGTTCGGGATCGATAAAACCATCCACCTGCGAGACGAGGATATTGACAATCTGTTTTCACCGATTACGACGGAAAAAATTCCGCGATCCCATTAGTATGTTTACTAACCCGCTTCCTTGAACAAATTTCCCCACCAACAAAGATTTCCTGTTTTTACCCCCTGCATTTCAAATTTTCGTGCATTCGCAGTCCAGTTTGTTTTTGGAAAGTGTACATTGAAAGTTCTATAAAATACGAAATAATAATGTCGGTTATTTCGTATTTTCATTCGCAACAATTACTATCGCACGCGCAATATAATATTCTAGTTAACTTCGGTTTCATGAAATTCATCTACGAAATGAATATTTCCACGGGAAAAATGAATGGTATCGCGTGTACCGATTCGATAATCGGAAATTAAAACAAAAATGAATTCTGCTGTTTCAGTTTTCAACTACACGCCCATCATTAATTTCTTTTGATGAAAATTGAATTAAAGTGAAACATATTTGCTAAAAAAAAAAAAATCGAACAGTTTCGAAGTGCATCGAGTATGGACGACAACGCCGCGTTTAATATTCGCGGACGAAATACCGGAGCAATATTGTCAAACCATAACGACCTCGAATCACACTATTAAATACAAATGGTACCTGTAATTATAGATAATTTGGTGATCGACTAATGATCACTAGAACATTTAATTTCCCTCTCTAGCTCTATTCGAAACAATTTGATGCCGGGCTGCCGCAGAAGAAGATATTATATTGCAAATGTTACAACAATGATTATCCGCAATAGCGTGTGTAACGCGTGCACTGTGGTGGCCGGGGGCGGTGGCAGTGCCTGGATTAAATCGAGTACGATATTGATATAATATTAACGACCGTTCTTTGTTACCCCGGTATCCCAACAAATTGCCAATAGCGTGTCGGTACATACGTCTACTCGATTAATAGCAACTTCTACGAACGGTCGACAATGTTGTTATGAATAATTAATTTTTCGATATGAAATATTAAACGCTCCGCTAGCATTCGGGGATCGCTTGAATTAATTTTATTACGGTACAGTTCGTAACGTTCACGCGATAATTTATTAAAGAGTGATGCAATTACCGTAATTTCACCGAACAGTCACTTTTGGAAATCCTTGTCTTCCGCACCGAACCGATGCCGTACGAATGAACTGGTACATACCTGAAATCAAAAAGCCCAGTCAATTAATAAACGGTTCCACAATGACCATTCGATGAGTCAAATAAACGATCAAAGTCTGATAAACCGTGATACAGTATCCGCCCATTCAGATGTTAAAAGCAATGCATTATTCGCAATTTATTGACTCGTTGCGTGCACCGACATCGTTATAGTGGAGCTATGCTTGCGTAAACGTCCCAATGAAGAACTTCATTATTTGAAGCTGAAATTCTATACGATTATTTAATTTATGTCGCGTTCGGACCGTGTGTTACATTTAATCGATCAATGAAACGCATATAACTCTTTAAAAGAATAATTACACCTAAAATCTGTATTGTCAGCCACAAAACAGAAAAATATGAATAGGTCGTATTATGTTTAAGCAATTGAAATTGTTCAGAGAAGAAGTAAACATTTATTTATGCAATCCATTTTTATTCTACTGAAAAATTCACAGTCCAACAATAACGAGTACTTGATTAATTGTTCAGAGAAGAAGTAAACATCTATTTATGCAATCCATTTTTATTCTACTGAAAAATTCGTACTCCAACAATAACGAGTACTTGTTTAATTGTTCAGGGAAGAAGTAAACATCTATTTGTGCAATCGATTTTTATTCTGCTGAAAAATTCGTACTCCAACAATAACGAATACTTGTTTAATTGTTCAGGGAAGAAGTAAACATCTATCTATGCAATAGATTTTTATTCTACTGAAAAATTCGTACTCCAACAATAACTACTTGTTTAATTGTTCAGGGAAGAAGTAAACATCTATCTATGCAATCCATTTTTATTCTACAGAAAAATTCGCAGTCCAATAATAACGAGTACTTGATTAATTGTTCAGAGAAGAAGTAAACATCTATTTATGCAATCCATTTTTATTCTGCTGAAAAATTCGTACTCCAACAATGAGTACTTGTTTAATTGTTCAGAGAAGAAGTAAACATCTATCTATACAATCGATTTTTATTCTGCTGAAAAATTCGTACTCCAACAATGAGTACTTGATTAATTGTTCAGAGAAGAAGTAAACATCTATCTATGCAATCCATTTTTATTCTGCTGAAAAATTTGCAGTCCAACAATAACGAGTACTTGTTTTATGAACGAGTGACATGCAAATATCGAGAAGTGGGGAACTATTTTACTGAAAGCTCGTAGCGGAATGTTTGGAACCGAGAGACGGTGGATGTCTTATCCTCTCCGGGCAGGGAGCTGTGAAATTTTTCGGTTTCCCACGATAAAAGTTTCCCGCGATGGAGGTTGCAGCGTGTGCAAAAAGAGCGGACGGGTTCGAGAACACGGTGCCTGTTCATATGAGAACCCGTATCTTATCCGAATACGGAGGATGCAAGTGTGACAAAGTGCCGGCTCGGCCTCAGTAACCTGTCCGTTTCTGCTTGACGCACGGACACATACATATTCAGCCGTGGGACACGAGTTATGGCTCGGAGGACGGAATTACTTTGGAAATGAGCTGGCTCGGCTGATAAAGTCAGTCTGGACGAATGTGTTACTCTGCTGCGCCGCGCCGTACGTAGTCCGTTTCTGACTGGATAGGAGGATGCGGCTGCGATCATCGTCGCGTCCGTTAGATCAACCGTTTCGCGTGATGTACATACACGAACCGGTTCGTTATGTCGTACATTTTCGACTATTCGAAAGTAACAGAAAATTCGATAAATTTAAAAGAGATTTCAAAAATTCAGATTATTTTCGCTGCGGGTTTCATACATAATTTTTATAGTAAAAAAATTCTGGAATATTTTAAAGATAAGCAAAATAATTTTTGGAGACTACAATGGTCGTGAAAGATTATTCTGAACTGGATGCTGTTACGAGTGCTGCAATGTGGAATATTCTAAAATGTGCAGTAACATTAAGATATCTCGCAAAACGGAAGCTCTCCCACGTGGATATGCAGTGTTAGGATGTTCCATCAAATTAGTATAGTCTCCGGCGGGTACTATTAGAATATTCCAGAAAATTGAGATGCTCTCACGAGTTATATTACATTGTGAGATAAATTGCGATACTTTTGTGTAAATATGCAACATTAAAAATAATATTTGAGAATATTCTCTATTAAGTACGCTTTATCTTTAAGTAGTTAATGGTTCGTCATATTTCATGATATTTTACTAAATAAGTTAATATAATCTGGGTCATGAACTTTCGGGATTTTTATTGCACAAGTTAGTATCTGGCAGCACCGAACCAAGCGAAACTTTTCTAGAACTGTCCGCAGCAGACTGGGACAAAAATATCGCGATATCTTCGAAATGATCACAAAACCACCAGCAATATTTATGGTGCTATATTTATGGCACATAATGCAATATTTATGGTGCTGCCGCACACTATTTACGGTGCTGTCCGGACCGCTGTGAAATTTAATCGAACACGTATAGCGTCCGATCTATTTTACAAAGCATTGTACACCGTGGACACTAGGTGACGGTATAAAGTATAAAAGGTCAACGACAAAAAAAAAACAAATGCAATTTATGTATTTATGCGTGGTCGTCTAACTCAGGGCTGCCGTTTAATGGCTCGCGACGGCCGATTTTCGAAGGCTACGCCCCTCAACCCGGCCGCGCGTCTCGCCCCCCCGTGATGGTCCTAGTACTCGGAGCCGCTCAGGCGCGTACCATAGCGTAGGCGCTATTCGTGGCGCTTCAGACCTACACGCGTGTCAATATATTTTCACATTACCATCGAGGTACTATTGCCAATGCGTTTTTTTTGTTAGTGGTGTCCCCTGTAGGCCTATTCCACTATATCGCACAATAATTTCGGACAACAGCTGTAGAAAATTAATTAAAAAAATTAATTAGTCACATCTAAACTTCCAGTAGATTTGACCAATTTGCCAAGCACGTCTAAACATGCGCGAAAATCATGCTATTCCAGATAGTATTAAAATTTGAACAATAAAATTAATAATTATTTTTTAAATTTATTTTACGAATTTATTTTTCTAATTAATTTTCTACAGCTGTTGTCCGAAATTATTGTGCGATATAGTGGAATAGGCCTACAGGGGACACCACTAACAAAAAAAAACGCATTGGCAATAGTACCTCGATGATAATGTGGAAATATATTGACACGCGTGTAGGTCTGAAGCGCCACGAATAGCGACTACGCTATGGTACGTGCCTGAGCGGCTCCGAGTACTAGGACCATCACGGGGGGGCGAGACGCGCGGCCGGGTCGAGGGGCGTAGCCTTCGAAAATCGGCCGTCGCGAGCCATTAAACGGCAGCCCTGGTCTAACTCGATAAAGTCATTATTAGACTGCGGATCTTAATGTAAAATAGAAATTTTCTGTACAAATTAAAAGAGTCAGCAGCCAAATAAAGGGGTCTTTCTTTTTTTAATTATTCTAAGTAGTTGAAAATAATGTATTGACATAACTCTGTTTTAAATTGCACATACCCAATTTTGTCATAAATGCATAAAATCCGCAGTCTAGTCGAGTTCCACACAATGTACATATATCACTACATTACTATAATCATCCTCGATCATTATTTGCTAGAAGGCATGTAACATCTTAAAGGGGGAGCCCTATGTAAATGGCCTGTTTTTCCAGAATTTTTTTTTTAAATATAACGCGTAGAATGAATCAAAATTTCAGGTATCATTTATTGATGTTATAGTGTAACAAAAAATATTTTTTTTAACTTGAATTGTTAATAATAATGGTGGAATGACAGTTCGAAAAAGGCATCCTGCAAAAATGATCTGATAAAAAAAAATTTTCTATCGATTTGAGCCAAAAAAAAATGCTAAAAAATTTCATTTTACATATGGCTCTCCCCTTAAAAGAAAATTATATGAAAATAGTTATTCTGTTTTAAAGAGTGTACGTGTTTTAACCAATGTATTTAGCTTAGGGCTAATTAAATGCGACCGTGGTTCGACCAAACCAGGAAACACTCCGCTGGATCTCTCGACGTTATCCAGGACCGTTCCAGGTGGAAACTAGGTGTCTAAAAGGCAGCGGAACAGGCGCGAGAAGAAGACAACTTGTGGGTCGCGCGCCACGGGACCCGTTCTAAATTCTCATTCCCCGTTTCGGAGACAAATATGGAAGCGTTGGTTGCGTTCGGTCGTCGGGTCGGGTTCGTGTGTAGACCGAGTTCTTGCGGGACTAGAGCGATGTGGCCCTTTCACGTACACACAAGCGCCCCGGCCGGGGGTACACAGACTGTAATTAATCCAAGGTGTTAAATCAAGACCCGTGAATGCCTCTCCCTCGTCTGCAGCCGTGACGCCTTCTCTAGCTGAGTGGGTCGCCCCTCGAGACCACCTGCCACGTCTTACGGGCTCGAGTGGAAGCCCGAATTCCTCTTCTTGCCGTCAGCCCCTCCCCCCTCCCCCGCCCCCCTTTCCGAACCCCTTTTCCTTCCGCTCGACACGAAATATCGTGCATCGGACCCCTCACCCCCGCCTCCCGAAATTTAAACCTATCCGGGGACATTGGCGGGATTAGTCCGTTCCCAGACCGCCGCGCCGCGCCGCGCCGTGAGCGCAGCTCGCTTGTCAAGTGCATCTGGTTTGCACGTAACCACCGGAAGGTCCTTCAATCGGTCAAATATACATAAACGACATTAGGTTTTCATCAGGTTCAGAAACTCGTTTTCACCCGGGACACACTTGAACGTATTTTATTACTATTTTTGGAATGCAACGGGAATAATCCAGCGCCTATGATAAAGGCCCTAGGGGTGTAAGCATAGTGAATTTGCCCTTGAAAGATGTCGGCACGATACTGAGAGGATTTTTAGGTACTAATGAGATAATAAGATCCTGAAAGTTTCAGATCTCTAACCCATTTGGTTTTTGAGAAAAAGCAATATATGTAAAAATCAGAAAAAATGAAAATTCTCTGAAACGCGTGAATCGATTTATTTGAATTTTGGATATGTTTTGGGGGTTGATGGTAGCTTCTAGGAAAAAAATTATGAGCTATATCGGTTGATAAAAACCTCGAAAAAAATGACGCTTTTGTTTTAATTTTGATTTTTAACTATGATACGATCCTGGCACAATTATGAAACCATTTTTTTCGAATTCCTCATCCATTTTTCTATGGATTTATGAGCTTTTAAGATTTTTAAAAAAAGTACGCCATATTGCAAAAAAATAAAAACCATTTTTTATGCAAATATTCACTTTATTTATGTATTTTATGCCTAAATCTTTATTTTTGTCGTTCATATATATCTTTTAACCTCATAAAAACACTATTAGTGCTTGAATTACACTTCGAGTGTCAGTATTTCTCATTGACACTAACCAATTCCGCAACTCAATCACATTTTCCCATTTTAAGCCAGTTAAAACACGAAGTTTTTCATCTGACATACGATAATCATCCATTTTATCCAGTAACGTTGAATCACATTCAACGGCAAAATTCTCCATCATATTACTTAATTCTACGGATGAAATTCTAGTCCAGTTAGAATGAACTCTTATGAGATTTAGAGCTTCATCATAGAATCGTTTGTTTATCAAATGACTCCGACAGCATCGATTTTCATCGGGTATGAAAACTCGTTGTTTGATAAATGACTGCGTTCGGGCTTTTTGAGGTATAACGGTCAAATCAATAGTATTGTTGCAAAGACAACAGTATCCATGGGTTGAAATAGTTCTTTTAATTGAAACCTCAATATACTCTGTATCGTTATCGGTAGAAGTGATGTTAGCTCTGAAAGAAGGATCATCTGCACTTGACTGAGACAATGTCATGTGTGACAAACTAGACTCCGTTCGTTCTAACATTTCGCTAACGATAGATTCCGATTCATCATCAGAGCCATTTGCACCCGGATCAACTCTTCTTTTTTTATACAATTCCAAACGACATTTGCCACAAACAATATCACCAGTGAAAAAGTCAATGTCAAATGCTGCAAAAAACTCATGAATGTCTTGTTCTGTTAACAGGGTTTTAGGAGTTCCAGAAACTTTCTTTACTAATTTTGAGCAAATGCAACACTTATCATTAACGGTTTTACTTGAAGACATTTTATTAGATTAATTAATAAAATATAAACAAACTATCTCTCTGATCATATACAACACATGTGTCAGCTGTTGCGTGTGCGACCAAATTCGCAAGTGGGCGCGTCGGTCGCACAGATTTTTTTTGACGTAAGAGGACTCAGTCGATAACGTACCATACGCGACAACTAATAGCGGCAATTTTCAAAAATATTCTCAATATCATCACAAAATAAATCATGATTGAATATAAATGATTAAATACTAAAACAGTTTTTTTTTAATATAACTTTGATAAAATTGTTTAAAGATTTATTGATATTAAAATATCTAACGTTTGACTTAGGCAAAAAAAAAAAATAATTATTGTTAAAAGTAGAGAAATGACTATTTAAAATGAGGTTAAAAGATATATATGAACGACAAAAATAAAGATTTAGGCATAAAATACATAAATAAAGTGAATATTTGCATAAAAAATGGTTTTTATTTTTTTGCAATATGGCGTACTTTTTTTAAAAATCTTAAAAGCTCATAAATCCATAGAAAAATGGATGAGGAATTCGAAAAAAATGGTTTCATAATTGTGCCAGGATCGTATCATAGTTAAAAATCAAAATTAAAACAAAAGCGTCATTTTTTTCGAGGTTTTTATCAACCGATATAGCTCATAATTTTTTTCCTAGAAGCTACCATCAACCCCCAAAACATATCCAAAATTCAAATAAATCGATTCACGCGTTTCAGAGAATTTTCATTTTTTCTGATTTTTACATATATTGCTTTTTCTCAAAAACCAAATGGGTTAGAGATCTGAAACTTTCAGGATCTTATTATCTCATTAGTACCTAAAAATCCTCTCAGTATCGTGCCGACATCTTTCAAGGGCAAATTCACTATGCTTACACCCCTAGGGCCTTTAGACTTTCCAGGTATGTCGTTTTTGGCTCTATTAATTAGATTATTTTGCCAATCTGTGCCTCTGGTTACCACTTAATCACCGGTCCATTAATATTTGATCAGGTACAGAAACACATTTCACCGTGACAAGTTTTATTGGAATTTTCGAGATGCAGCGGAAATGTTGTAATCGATTGCATTAATTAGGTGAATGTGATTTTCTGGTAATTTTTGGTGTCGCATTTCGACACTTGACTTGTTAACCCAATTAGACCCAGCGTATCATTATACGGTGCAGGTTATTAAATATAATTTACGGACGTATTACGTCAACTTTTGAATATGCATGAGGCTACCGTGGTATTAAGTGATCTAGAATATTTATATCCACAATAGACTTAATCTAACTCAAAAGTTGAAAAAGCGATCGGCTGTAATTACAGCAAGGAGTTCTTCCAGACAGAAAATTGCCATATTGTTCGCAGAGTTTGCTCGGTTTATGTTGAATTTAATTACCTTTACTTTGTTATTGGGAGTAAATGAACGTACCACTACATTCGAGGGTTTTGTTGCAGCTTTTTGCAACGCACTACCCATTAAGAATCCTAAACGCTTTTGTTCCTCGAGTAGGCGTTCTTACGTCGTCGCGGGAACAATGGTGTCGTGATAAATCGTTGCCTGCGTCTATCAAAAACTCGCCAACACCAGGTTTATCAGAGGCCTGTATCGATAAGCCGTTAAAGGGTTCTCGGTAAATTGTGGATGCACTTGACTTAGGCGTTAAGCGTCATTAGTGGCATTATCTTGCCACGAGAGAGGATTTACTTCGACCATCAGCAACTATCGATGAATCGATATCTAGATACTTACGCAAATGCTCCGAGCATAAGCAGGATAATTAGATTATACACCCTCCATGCAATTCTAATTGAAAAGAATTCAGAAAAAATTTCTTTCATGCTGTTCACGAAGAAGTTGTAATAATATTTGTTCAACAGATACCAACAGAGTTAGGCAGAACTTTGTTCGAACCAAACAGATACCTACTCGCTATTTTATAAATAAAGTTTATCCTTTATTTACCGGTTAGTCGAAACTCTTTACTCAACTCGTTACATTTCTCCATTGCTCGCAGACACTTTCAATTTAATTATAATTTTATAGCGACAACTTTCAGCGTCTGCGACTCGCAGGTTTCTCAGAAAACTCTCTTTCAAGACGTTTCAACCACTTTACTATAAATGGTAAAAATTACTATTAACGTGGTGGCTCCAAAAATTACTCGAACGACGGTCTGTGAGAAAAGGAACGATGGATTGCGAAAGTAAAGGTTTCGAGCTATAAAATGAGTTCAGGTCTATTATAACGATATAATTATAATGGTTGAAAAGTCCAGAATTTGGCGAAAGTCAGAAATTTAGTAGCGGAGTACCTGCGGAAACTGTATGATTTGGCGTTTCGCAGAGTCGCTGTACAAAACGAACTTATTACGCGAAGTTACAAGAGATGGGACAAGTAACAAGAAGCGCGAGGAGGGTAGAGGGGCTAGCCGCGTTTAAACAGGAAATACAGAGATCGTCGGCGAGAAGGTAGTCGCGGAAATTGAAAAATGGTCAGGACGTGTTACGGAGTGGTAAACACGGGAATGAAAGTCGGCTTCCTTTTTCAGAGTGGCTCTCACGTCGAACGTACTCACCTCGGCCGACCATCGCGCGCGCTTTTTTTGCAGTCCGTTCTCTCAGTTTCCGCGCGCCCCTCCACTTCTCGCCGACTCTTTCCGGAGATCCTTTCTAACGTGAAAAATGAAGCTAAGTGCGATGTCGAGTAACAGGCCCGATGGGAAAATGTTTAGGTTCCCCGTGGCCTATCATTTCGAGGATCGAAGATGTCGGTATCTGCCGTCACGCCCCCTCCCCCCCCCCCCCCCGTAAAAACTGTTATCCGAAAGTTACAGTGATCGGTTATCGCGCGGAAAGTGATTGAAAACCAACACCGTAATTCAATTACATTCACCTGGAGAACGGGCTCTCCTCGCACGACCAATTTTTTCACGCGACCTCATCCACCCCTATTAGCCCTTGTCCGCTGTCCGATTAATTGCTCGAACCCTTTCGAGACGGATTTCTTTCTAGAGAGCGGGGGGGATGAAGCTTTTTCCAAGATAGATCAAGCGGATGTTTTAATTTCTTAACGGGGTGTTAAATCTCTATTAATCTTGGTTATTCTTTCTTTCTGGGGCAACATTACGTACCCATTCTTGCTATCTAGTGTTTAATAAATTCGAATTAAGAAAACAGTTCGAACCGAAACTATGTATTTCGAGAAGTGTAGCTTCAATAATTATTTTCAAAGCTCCCACATCCTTTCTCCATATTTTTCCTATATTTTGAAACATTTAAGCTTCAATTTAAAAAAAAGTTCCACCGTTTTATCTTTCGTCTTTCTAATTCGAAAAATGTTGTTTAATTCCCTATCTGGACAGTTCAGGAGAGCGGTCCGGATCGGTATCCGTAAAGGGGGTCGGTAACGTGAGGGAAGAAGATTCTCATAAATTAAAAACTCGTTCGCGTAACCGTCCGGCGTGTATAATTTCGGGAAATGGGTAATACGGTCGCGGGGTATAAAACCCCCCGATCGCCTCTTCGCATTAGCATTTTTATGGTCGACTTAATACGTAGATTTTGTAGTCCTCCCCGATTATGATCCTTCGAAACTAATTTGAACGTGACGGCCGGTTTTATGGAACGTCGCCAGTCACGAACCACCATTAAATACTCCGCTTAAGCACGTGTTCCTCGAGCACACCCGCCCACGCTCCCGACCCCCGCGGTTTCTGCGGATTAAGTGTTTCGCGAAAAGCCAAGATTGTTTTTTGCTTAGTTTATTCACTGTTACCCGTAAAAGAGAAACCGCTTTTATAGTGTTTTGTCGACGCTGCTTACGGTGCTCACGGGACCATGTTTTTCTCTTCCACGCTCCTGTATATCTTCTATTTTAATGGATTGTGTTGTTGGATCGTGGTAATCCACTCTCTCCACGCTACTACCGTCACAACTTCATTCGCATTTCATAAATATTATTATTTTACTACGCGATTGTTACTGTGTCTTCTACTGTTCGTACGCCACAAGAAGTCACCTGGCAGGAATTCGACAACAAACCGTCCGATTGGGTCATTCCACACGAACTTTCGGTTCTAGCCGAATTATTGGCTAAAGTGTATGACGTCAAAGATAACCATTGGCTGCGAGCGAGGACCCCCTTTGCCCCTCAGCCGTCTCGAGGGACTTCTTGTGGCGTACGAACAGTATCTGTGTATTATATCTGCAATATTTAATGTTATCTGGACGAAGGTAAACGGTGAAGGATTATGGTATTTAGGTCTCGAAGGGGATTCTTTATTCTTCTTCTACTGTGTCTACTACGCGATTGTTAAATTTTGCCAATCCTAATTGATCACCGGCATGTAGCCCAGATAGATAGATTACCGGTGTATCAAACCCGACGCGGCGTAAGGATATTCCGGAACCTCAGTAAACATTCACGTTCCATAATGTTCCGCGCAATCAGGTCCGGGATGTTCCAAGTCAGCAGTTTCCTGGTGTCTTGAAAGGAACTGTACAATTAGCGTGGGAGGGAGCGAGCGAGCAAACCGATTTGCCCTCTCGAGTGTTCCATAATCGTACAACAGAACAAGCAAGAACGGGTTTCCTCTGTTCGAGGGGCGGGAGGGGAGGGGGATCGTTGATTCCCTAGTCAGTCGATCGCATCGCGCGTCCGATATCCTCAAACATCGCTGTCGCATTGTCGATTAAATCCCGGGCAAACGTTTGCGCACGCTAGAAACCACTAAATTAAACTAACATTTGCCCGCGACAAAGGCGGTGCCCGTTGATTAGCGCGGGCCCGGCTCTAGAATTTCATATTCTAGGAACCGGCGTGCATTACACACACCGGCGCGCTCCTGCAAACCCCTCCCCCCCCCCTCCCCACCACTCCACTTCTCCTTCCCCTCCCCGTGCATCGACCACCGTCGGTGTGCATCGTCGCGATTGATCGCAAGATAGTGCCAGGTAATATGGAACAGCCCGTAAATAATCGAAACTGGCAACCGGCTGTTCCGTTCGTACCCGGTATCTGCATTTTACCGGCGACAACCGCGTGCCACGCGATCGGATACACGTGACAAGGCAGGATGGTTTTTCACCAGCTCGGCTTATGCGTTTTCAATGATTTACGGAATCGCGCGGATATCTGTTGCGAGACTGGCTACCCAACACCGGTTCGTTCGATTATGGCGAGAACGATTCGTTAACCTTCGGACCGCTTGCATTACGATTTGTTTTGCGGTTAGAGCAATTAGAACTTCTTTATCGATCATCATTTCATGGAAGAGATCATTTGTCGAGGAGCCGTTAACGAAAAAAGGCGTCGTACAGTAGCTGCCTATAAATGTGCATCAAAATGGAAAAAGCTAATTTTATCTGGTAAGTTTAGACAGTGACGATTCTATAAAAATAGATTCAGAAAATGAATCACGGTTATAGTGATTAGAAGAGATCATACAGTAGCTGCCTATAAATGTGGATCAAAATGGAAAAAGCAAATTTTATCTGTTAAATTTAGACAGTGACGATCCTATAAAAATAGATTCAGAAAATGAATCACGGTTATAGTGATTAGAAGAGATCATTTGTCGAGGAGCCATTAACGAAAAACGCGTCGTACTGTAGCTGCCTATAAATGTGGATCAAAATGGAAAAAGCAAATTTTATCTGTGAGTTTGGACAGTGACGATATGAATGGATATGAAATCAGAATCGCCATTTGATCCTCCAGGAGGAATTAATGACAGGCTAATATCAGTTCGAGGAGGACCGAAAATATTCGGGATCTAATTTACCAAATAGATTAGAGATTTTTCGATAATGTTAGTTCAACAATAGCTTCGGATTTGATCGAGTTGAAATTAGTCTCAGTGGAAAGATACTTTTAAACGATTCTTAGAAAGTTGGAGAGCTTGAAAGCCGGCTACCCGATGCCTGTCGTGTGCTCGTTCAACGTCACTTTTCCCAGCTCGAGTAACGCGAGCAACCATACTTCGGTCCCGTGAATGAATTTGTTAGTAAACGTCATGGTGTCTCACGGCTTTGTAAGCTCGGATGAGATTTCCATGAGCAACTCTAGACTCGACGCGCTATCGGCCAACCCGTCGAAATCCAACGGATACCTTCGGGGGTTCTGTTAGTTTTCATTAAAGTGCTCCAAATCCGGGAGTAGCATAACACGAATCTGATACTCTGTTGGATTTTACCAATTCTGATTGGATTTAACAGACTCTGATCCGATGGCACGAAGGGAATCTGCCAAAGTCTCCGAGCAGATCAAATGAGGTTCGAGGTGGTCTGCCAATCAAATGGGATTTCGAGGAATCTGCCAGAGTCCGACCAGGTGGTTAACAGCGGAGCCATCGACGGTGGGGACACAACGGTGTCTTAAACTGTTCGGTGGAGTCCCATCAGGTCCGTTGAGACTTCCGAAGGCTAAGATTTCATTAGATTTAGAGGACCTGATCGATCGTACGGATTTATTCGGGATCCCCCGTAAAATTTGATCGTACACGATAAAGATACAGGATTCTCGTCCGACGTATTCGAAGTCTCCAGAATCCTCTGAATTCCTCTTTTAATTTCGAGAAGCTTTACTCAATTTTAACGTGAACAGCTGGAAAATAGTGCTACAGATATAATTTAGAATTTAATCTGATAAAATTCGTGTTTCTTACCACGTTGTTGGGATGTTTAATAATATATGGCCCGTTAAGATAATCCTGTTACGTTTACAGCGGAGGCCATATTAAGAGACGAATAATTAATACCGGCTTTCTTCGTACCCCGTTAATACCGCGCAAATCATCAACGTAACGATTCTTTGATCAAGAATATACGGTAATTGGATTACGGTGTTGAATAGAATTAATATGAATTAATATTAACGACGTGCCGGTTTTATAATTAGAAATATGAAAACGGAACGTACCAGGTCCGATCATTTGTTCAGAAACAAATAGTTCGACAAGTACAATTTAATCGGAGTGCGTTAATAATTTTTGGGAGATTACCGGGAGCCGATCTCGCAGATAAAAATATAAAATGGAATTCTCTGTTCGGTCCCGATGCAATTCTACCGTGACTGTGTTACCGGTATAATATATTTAGAGACTGCAGGATGCACCGTGAAATCATTACCCGGCGCAGTCCACTCATTTTCCCATTAAATTTTCACGAGCGCCGCTTTCAGTATCAAATTCGATGTTTAGCGAAACATCGCTCTCACATCTAGTTTCCGTGCATAATTAACCACCAGACTGCTAATGCGACTGCTTTTATGTCGCGTTCGGTCGGCTCCGACAATATAAATCCTCCGATTCCATTGCTATCGGCGAATAATTGAAATAAAAATTACTGACGGAATCGTCCGCGTATAAAGTATCAACCCTCATCGGTAGACTGTGGATCTTTATGCAAAATAAAAATTGTCTTCGTCAATTACAAGATGTAGGAACCAAATAAAACTTTTTATCTATCTTTAAAAATTTTAATTAATCGAAAATACCATATGGACGTTCTTAAATCGTCTTAATGTTTTTACTGTATTAAATTACATCCACCCATTTTTGTCACAAATGCATAAAATCCGCAGTCTTCTCATCAGTCTCTCGTCAATTTTACACAGTTTTCCCGAAATAAGTTATACCGTTCGTCTTAATTGTAGGTAAATTTTCCCGAAACTTTGTGACTTTTATTTTTTTAATGCGAAACACATCACCGAAAATCCTACGATGTAAATGTTAACTCGTCAATTTGAATAAAAAAAACATCGAAATATAACTGTTTACCTTCGTTATTTCATCGATCTTTTACCAGTGTGTCAATTTTACACCGAGCGACAGATTCAGTTCGTTAAAGAGGGACGGATAAGGGTTAACCCTTTGTTGTATTTTAACGATACAGACCCGCGATAAAGATTTTAAACAACAAATACGAATGTTACGCTTTTCTTTTTAGACGAAATAAAATTTGATTTGTTGGCAATCAATATTTAACATATTCCGTGGCAAGCCCTTTTTGCCTGACTTGTCGTTCAGGCCACTGAATTTTCGGCGTATTAAATAAATATGCCTGAGTGTACCACCGGTGGTACACGTGGCCTGAAGATCAAGTTTAACGTGCACCACCGGTGGTTAACACGTGTACCACGTGTTAAGCATTAACATCAATGTAGCCATACAAAAATATAAATTTTCTTTTCTCATCTACGACATTTAAAGACGTTTCAATCACTGTAACTGTAAAGAAGAAATCAAAAAAGAAGGGATCAAAGAAGAAATGTGAATATCTGCAATAGGGGTTGGTGTCTAGGGTCGGCCGCACAATAACGAATTAATTGGCGGTGCGCGATTTAGGCGAGCATTTGGCAACTTTCCCCTAATTATCTCGTCTGCCACACAGTCCCCAATCATCGATCGACCGTGGTCGCTGATACGTCTCTCGGTTCTGAACCGTTGCACAGGAGAGCGAGCCAGTAGAACGAGCGCCGTTTAGTCAGACGGTGCGGTAACGTTCAAGAACGAGGCCTCCCTTTGGCGACTGATGACTCGAGGAGCCGTGTGATTCTGAAGCGTCTGGTAATTAGGCGAATCGCGTTCCAGGCGGGCCTGTGCGCCGCATTTTCCGCGGCAAAGGGACGACGCGACGCGACGCGACGCGACGCGACGGCCGTACGTGCGGGGGACAGCACCGCGCCATACCGGCAGCTTAATACGCGGCATGTTCGTAACATGCAAAAGATGGGGCCGCTAATGGACGACGCGAGACTTGACTTTAAACCGGCTGCCTGCCGTCTAATGTCCTCGTAAGTGCTAATGAACGCCGCTTGTATCCGGGCCGACATTTATCCTTTGAGTCGGGCGTCGCGGTTACATGAAAAGGCGGACTAATATACGCGCGGCAACTAGCGCGCGCGAGCACGCTTTTGAAAAATGAAGGAGCCGGAGACTCGTTCTACGCCGTTGCTTAAATAACGACATTACTAAATACCAGGGACGGTCCCGATTCCGCAAAACCCGACCGATGAAAAATAGAATCTGGGTCGGGGAAACACCATTGAATATTTCATCGCTCGTTTTCGCTGTCCGCGACGATACCGACGCTGTTTTTCGCGTAAACGAGCCTCGCCTGCCGTTACGAGTCCTCCTAGCCACGTACTTTCTGCGAAACGAATTCTCTAGCGGCCTTTTTTACTTTCTATGAAAACGGAATTGAAAAAATAGCCACAGTCCGCGCGGTGTTAAAGGTGTGCAAATTTGTACAGGAACGTATATGTACAGAGGAAAGTAACTGGTTTGTAGTTTCCCGGAATTTCGCGCTGCAATCTGTAGAATTAGAGAAAAAGTTTTGGTTTACAAACGGCCCGGAGCTCTCCGCAATTTCACTTCGAGTCCACGAGAATGTTTCGAGAGCCGTGGAACCGCGTAAACAGCGACACGGCACGGCGGCGGTGTCTCTACACAGTCCGTGAAAAACATTCGTGTCCCGATCGAGTTCTAAGTGGGCAGAACGGGGGTCGGGTTTCTGCGGGCTTGCGCGAGAACTAATGAATGTAATCGGCTCGTCGCGAGCGATCGCGCGCGCCGAAACAGGAATTATCGACGTAACGAGTTCAGCGGGTAAAGCTTCCGGAAAGGTTCGAACTGCGAGATCACGCACTCAGACTGATCACGCTAATTAAAACCAGTCGAGTTCTCGCCCTTACGATCCCGGAATTTATCACTGGAACGCCTCCCTGGGCCGTTCGCTTCCACCCTCCCTCCCACCCCTCTCCCTCCCCCTCCGTAGCACCCTCTCCTCACCACGGTTAACTTCGCCGTGAGGTAAGTAGCTACTCGACTGAAATTACCGAAACAACCTGGAAATAGTAATGGGTCTCCGAGAACTATAGTTCCGCCCCGGGGAACTAGTTTCGAAACTGAGCAGGGGGAACCGACGTCTCGACACCATCCACAGATTGAATTTTAACGAAACTGCTTTTCGACGCGTTCGTCGCGCACGATACGCTTTTACGCCCAGAACTTCCGCAATCTTGGATAAATTGTTTTTATGTCATGACGTTATAATTTCATTCGAGATTGGGCTTCTATCTTCGTCGGGGATATCGCGTGGGAACGTGTCGCGCGCTAAACGTTCTCAGCTTTCGACATTTCGTAGCGATGCAGGACTGGATAATTTGTAAAACGGTGGATTTGAACCCTGCATAGAAACGTAGCGAGATAGTAGCATTTTCTACCGAATCCACAAATAGTTACATAAATTTAAGTGCGGCCGCATCGGCTTCAATATTTCACTTAAAGGTTCATAAAATAGACTGGTTTTTCGACTAAGTTCCCGTTTCGGGTTGATTATTTTGTGGAAATAATCCGGGAACATTCCTGAAACAGGGTTTTGGTTAATATAAATGTTGCTTTTTATTTTCAGATTTAGCACACATTACGACTGCATTCTCCAGCGATCTTCGCTCGAGAAACGTCACATTTATTTTTAACTTTATTGCAGCTTTGTTTGATCGTCTCTCCCCTCTTTATATCAGAAGTAACGTTCCTACTACTTCACTTTGTACTTTATTTATCTTGTTTACTTCTTTTCTTGAACGGATATCTTCTCCTCTTTTCTCTTTATGTAAGTAGGTATTATTTCGATTCTGCAAAACGTAATAAATCGTTAAATAAATCGTCTATTTAATAATCATTGTAAAATAAAGCCATCTGATGCATCAATAATTATTGTAATTGCAACAATACCGAATAATTCATACCATCTCATCGATTATTAAAGCTTTTCTCGTTGTCAAGCTATTTAATTTAATGATTTCAATATGAATACATATGATAAAATTAATAAATTACTTTAAGTAGCAATTAACCAGTTAATTTATCTACATTTAAAAATATACCATTTAATAAATCACTTCGAATGATGCTTCATACAATTTATAGGATTCAAGATATTCATTCAATTCTATTGGATAGGAATTGTCCGGTCATGACCAACTAATTCTACTTCCTGTATACGCTAGAATCCGGCGGACATTCAAACTGATTTTTCTTGAAAACGGAATGTTAAACAAAAACATGATATTCATTCGTATCGACATTTTTCTGCATGTAGAATCACTAGCTGACTGCATGTGCCATGAAATCGAGCTTGCCCCGAATAATTACGAGAAAGTCGTCGGACCCACGTAGCAAAGCCGAAGAGCATCGATTATTCATAACACTCCGGCAATAGCTCGCGATCGGCGAAATATATTATCCAGCGAAGAGAAAAGGAACGGTAAAAGTGGCGTAGGGGGTTAAATAAAAAGACGATCGGAGAAATGCGGGATAGAAAAGGAGAGAAAGAGAGAGAGAGCGAGAGAGAGGCCCGATGGCCCATTAGAATTCGCATGATGTAAGCGGAAACACGAAGGCGGAATGGAGCTTGCAGGCCGCGACAATAAAACTCCGCCGCAGCCGGGCGTAGAACAGGAACAAATCGCTTTAAAATTTTATGAGCGGTAACGTTTCTGCCTCTCCTTTAAAAGCTTTTTCTTAAACTGGCCATTAAGGTTCCTGCAGATCTAGGCTGGATGTTACACTAATGTTCTTATCCACTTATTGCGCCATCACTTCGACGCACGGAGAACCGACTCCGACGACGACAAAGTCGAGGGCCGAAGGGAAAACGACAGACTCGTTTCAACGTAAAATCCACTCGCGATCCGGCGACAAAGTTTCGCCGGATCCTTTCTCGTGGTCAAATAAAATTGGCTTTCACGGCGGCCCGAAGCACCTCGAATATTTGAACAGGCTGAGACGCCAGAATTTGATGCCCCCGGAGTCAGACCCACCACCGCTTTTCATTCCCTTCGCGGCCGTCCGATTTAATACAGATTAAAATCGATGCGCATTCTCCTGGCACGGTTCTCGTTTTATGCCCGCTGCACGAACGGCCTCCGTAAGAGACGGTCTTTGCTTTTTCTCGCATACCAATTCCGAAATGGCTGCCATAAATAAGCGAAAGATTTCACGGTGCTCGGCTTCGCGTTATTTCTAACCGGACTTGCGGATCTTTACTACCCATTTTTCTCTTAAATAACGTAGTCTGTTTATTCTCAATTATTAGCAAATTTTGATAAGGTAGAAGAAGTTGTAACTTAAATTTTGGTTGAATGATCCAATTTAACATGGGTCAATTTTTGCACAATTTAAATGGGTCATCCGATGTGGCAGATCCAAAAAATCGAATAATTTTTTTTTGCACAAATTGCTTCTATAACATTCCTAGAATATGCAGGTAAAAGGGTATTTCGATATTCGAAGACAAACGTAGAACGAGCATCTGGAGCATTAATGAATAACCAGTGAAATATCAATCAGCTGGATATTAATTTGTCCTGGAATAAAGTGCATTCGATTCAACGTGCACTTCGGAGCATCGAGCCAAGACAATTTCTCAACACATAGCAGACTAATGGTGAGTTTAAATTTTCTTTCTGTAAATCGTACTTGAATCTTTAAACGCGTTTTTCTCAAAACTGTATTTTTCATATTGGCGACCATGATATCTCTAAAACTACTGAACGGATTTCGCTCAAATTTGTATGGTATAGTCAGCACATCTATAGTTCTCGCCCGTACCAAAATATTTCTGATATCTGCTATAGTTTCTTTTTTTTTAAGCTTAAGAAGACGAAAAAAATGACGACACTTGGATCTTAACGTTTAAAACCGTGCCAAAAATTCAATTTTTGATATTTTTATATTATTTTGGTACCGGCAATAGCCGCAGGTCTACAAATTAAAATGCCGTTTGATTTTTTGATATCAGATGATCCAAACCTCCGGAATCATGGTCGCCATCAACCTACTTTTTTTTACACATGAATGTCTTCCGAACGGTGTAAAGTCGACCCAACTCGTCATTTTGGTTTGAAAAAATTCTGAGAGACTATTAAAATGTCAGTAAATGTGTGGTAAAAATTTCAAGATTGTATGTTTTAAGGGTCCTTCGAAAAAAATTCCTAAATAAAGCAAGAAAAAGTAGCTCTCGCATGGGATCACCCCCTTAATCAACCAACACCGAGCACATCAATCAAATCGATCCACTCGGTCAGGACTAATAACACCGGTAACAGTTTCACGAATTTCGTAGTCGGAACGCGTTAAAAGAACGCCAGCCCAATCATCTAAACAATTCCCTGCCGCGGCAAGAACTCCTCAAAGGGCAACTCCTGGCCCTATCCCCGAACAGCTATCCAGAAGAACTCCGCAGAGCCCTCATTTTCCAGTCTATCTTCCGTGCCCTCTCTCAATCTCTTTTCTCTGGCTGTGTGTAACCACTGCCTAAACCTACTCAGCGGGCGAATCTTGAACAAACACGTTACCATTTCCCTTTGGCGAGGGCCGCCGCGCCGTGCAGCTCTCGCCGGGGCTTTCTCTTTCGAATCTTTGATCCCCGAAGGCCAGCTAAGTCTTCGAGCACCAATAACAAGGCCGGTTTCGGTTCCCGTGTTCCCGGCTCATTCAAAATTCAAACCAGACGCTCCGGCTACCCTACGCCCCCGCCCTAGAAAAGAGAACCTGCGGGGAATGTCGGTTTTTCAATGCCTCGTCGTCACGGTAATTCTACATAATAGTATTCGTTCAAGCGAAACGAGCACAGTTTCGAACTGTTTGTATTTTCGGAAATTCTTCGCAACCTTTCTGACAGAAAAATTTTCAAAAATCAATCATTTTTCTTGCAAAGACAACTTATAATGAATTCGTCTTGAAATATGTTACATATCTTCCTAAACGAAGACATACAGTTTTATTTTGAAAAATTATTATCACGTCGATGAGATTACAAGTACCGACAACGAGATATGATAACTAGACTGCGGATCTTTACGCATTTATGGCGTCTGAAAATGTTCCAAAAATCCACGAATATCAAATTCCAAATAATTTCGTACGATTTTGATTTATTTCACATCCACAATGGGCTACTACCACTGAAAATAACATTTTATTTAATTTCACTTTCTGAACATTTGCCTACAAAAATTTTAAAACTGCATACACATCTAATGATAACGAATGATACGAAATCATCAGCTTCGTTGGTCCCCTTCGATAGCACAGTAAATTCTACCGGAAGCGTTTGTTTCGAGAATAGTTGAGCGAATAATTGCGGACTCGGATCAAATGGAAGACCCTCTAGAAACGGAGCATGATTCGTACGCATTCCGCGGACGGTATAACTCGAGGAGGAACGATTCCCAGTGGAATTGTCGCGGCTCGCGGTAGGAGCCGCAAGAAAGAAGCGCGAGGGAACATTTCCTTTATGAGGAAGCCCCACTCTTAAACCGGCGCAAAGTACAAAGTGGAAGATGCCAGATAGCCGAGTTCGTGCCGGGGCTCGGAAGAAGACGTCGTCACTGTATCTTCATCGCGTCTACGGGATCGCGACAGTCTGTTCCGTCGACCACCGCGCCGCACCCTGCCACGGCAATTCCACCCGGAACGGCGAAAGGAATTCCGCCCTCACCTGTTAGTTTTATCTTTGAACGGTCCGTTTCGTTTAAGTCGCTCGCCACGCAAGACATCTGCTGCCCCAGATTCGAGACGAGCTCGAGATCTCCCGAGAAGCGGCTGGGGAGACTAAAAACTCCGATCTCAGAGATTTTTTTATTCGGCACTTTCTTTCCATCCGGGAATCTTCAGTTTGTACGGTTGACTAATTCGTACGGGAACTATGTAGTACGAACATACGGGTGTACTTCCGCAAAGCACATACATCCGATGTTTTTTATACTCGGGATTCTTACGGGATTGATAACGAATATGATAGTGAAAATTGGCGCAAATGTTATTTTCATAGGGGAAACCGTGAAAAAACCATGAAAATCATAGTTTTTTCAATTTATTTCAGTCAATAATGGGAATTTTGAAAAATACTTCAGATAAAAGTTGTAGGTCTCATCAAAATACACATTTTATGTTGTATTGATTTTTGTCATAAAGATAATACTTTCTGAGAAAAATGATAGATAATTATTCACTTATACGGAGCTACTCTCGAGTTCAATGTCCTTTACATATGTTATGAGGGACATGACCCTGAGTAACTTTTCCTTATAACTTAATCGGCGGTCAAAGTTAGGTCTGGGTTAGGTTGTGGATGGGGCCGACCACGCATACGAAAATCCAGGAGTAGTCTTTCAAAATTGAAAACTCACCCTATACATATACGTATGACCAGAGCGAGATCGTTTTTCTCAAAAACTATTGTTTTTATGACAAAAATCAATACAACATAAAATGTGTATTTCGATGAGAGCTACAACTTTTATTTGAAGTATTTTTCAAAATTACCATTATTTACGGAAATAAATGGGAAAAAACTATGATTTTTATGGTTTTTCATGGTTTCCGCTATGAAAATAACATTTGCGCCAATTTTCACTATGATATTCGTAATCAGCACGTCAAAATACGTAAGAATCCAGAGTATAAAAAACATCGGAGGTATGGGCTTTTCGGAAGTTTATCCGATCATACTAATATAAGGAAGGCTGTAACTAGATTGTCGCGGAGGATTCAGATACCGTAAACCCTCAATGAAAACGCCGTCGCTATTTATTTACAACACAATAATTATAGAGCTCAGGGCAACAAGCTCGATTTCTACGTGACTGTGAAAGAACAAATTTTTTCGATAGTTCGGTGCGACAAACGGTCATATCGTGAGAATCACCCAAATGCAGTCGCTTTGACTGGTTTGTTGCACTGATCTCTTCAATTGTAGATTCCAAGTCAAAGCCGTGTACCTTCGCACGATAGCTTGCGTGCGAGAGCACGTGGAACAAACGTCAAAAAATGAGTTAAGGCAAGCCTCGAGATCAGACGATCCGATAAGGGATCAAAGAAGATTCCCAATACACCTCGCAACGTAAACCGCTATGAAGCAGCTGCCGGTTTCATCCGATGAATAAAAACCGAGTAATCCTAGATGCAAGAATCTCTGCAAGGATTCCCGTTTCGCTGCCGGTCACGTACGATGGACCGTTCGACGGCTAAAGAAGGAATAGCCGCCGCCGTTCAAACGATCCTGATAATTGTTCTGTCGCGGTGGAAGGAGCTCAAAGTTTTTTTCCTCCCTCCTCCGGTAGAAACAGAGAGAGAGAGAGGGAGAGAGAGACGCTCGTTCCTTCTTCCGCAGTCTATTAAAAGAGTTCAGTCGAGAGACAGGTGAAGCTAGAGATCGTAAGAGCTAAAGGGAGAAACAGTACGGGGAAGAGAATACGGGGGCGAGGTAACTCGATTTACCCCCGGCGGACTCCACTTCCCTTTATTACCGTCTCAAAGCGATCTTATCGCAGCCTAAGGGGTGGAGAAGTGGGGCGCAGGCGGACCCAGAGGTACGGAAGAGTCTCGCAGCCACGGAAAAGAGCCATCCCTTCTTTACTTCTTTTCCCTTTTACGGGGCAAAATAGGTTTCGGGGGGGGGGAGGGGCAGGCAGGAGAGGTTAAGAGACGGCGAACACGCCGGAAGGCCGGTACCGGTTACGATCGGACTTCGGCTACAGGACCGGTTACTCGTTAAATCAGCACACATGGCGAAACTTCCTGTGTCGCGCTGCCATGCCTCGGCCACGCGCTCGTTACACGCTCGCTTAAATTCCGGACCGCAGAGACCCCCGAAGACCGCGAAAGAACACTCCCACACACCCTCTGCACGGGATCCTCCGACGAATAATTACGCCGTTGAACGAGCTTTTTGCTGGCTACAACGCCGCCACCTTACCGCTGGTAACAGATTGCAGCGACCTCTGTCACCTGGTTGAATTGTACCTTTTCCCTGCTTTGAGGATCGCTCGTTTGCTGTGGTCAGAGCTAGAGGATTCTCGCCCGCACAGAACTGGCTCTGTCGGATAGAATCGTCATCGGTAAGCGCGTAATGAAAATTATTATACTTTATTAACGTTAAGATTCGTAATAAAATTTCAGGTTGAGGAATAGTGGGATTTTTCCATTTGGTAGTTCCGGATTTTTTAACACTAAACGTACCGAGCTATGAAAGTAACATGTTGCCCAGAGTTGGGCAAAATTTTCATCTGAATAAAAATTTCGAGTACCGAATAAAAAATTAAAAAATTTTTATTCATTATTCGATGGTTCGCTCTTTGTAAAGATTTATTCGAAGCCTCCGAATAAAAGATACAGATAAAAGATGAAAAATTTATAAGTTCGAACCTTTCGTTAACCGAAATTTTTATTTAGATGAAAATTTTGCCCAATTCTGATGTTGCCTTATAAAAATGGCAAAATTTAATTTATTTAGAGTTCGCGCGGTTCTTATTGTAATATGTGCTCTAATAAAGATATTTATTAAATCATTTCTTACGAAAGCATCTTTATAATTTCAACAATTGCAAAATAGAAAATCTAGAACCGGTCATGTTAGTGTTAACCTTATGTCAATAACCGAGCATTCGGGTACCCACTTTCAATTTTATTGTCCAATAAAAACAGTAAAAATATTTGAATGATTTTGTTGCGTTAGTTTCGATCGATTAATAATTATCAAGAAAAGAAATGCACGACTTGTAGCTGTTGTAGCTTTCAACTGCTATAATAAGAAGCATCGATTGCTGCCGAAAGAAGGTTGGCAGAAATTCGAGGCAAAGAAATGGCGAGCCATTGGCGGAAGTAGCAGTTTCGCGAGTTGGTAATGTGCACCGTAATGGCGGCCTATCATCGCGGAAGTCCGCGACGTCTCCATAGAAGTCGGTCGGGCACAATTATGCGATATCCGATTCTAAGCGTTTCGCCGTAAATTACACGGAATAATATCGTTTCGCGATAATGGCTGATAATCGAGTTATAGCGTGAGGGGTGTGCGCGCCAGCCTGCGATTCAGGCGCGGCGCGCGTTGCGAACGAAGCCGAAGGACGAAGAGGAGTTTGACTATTGAATTACGGGACAGTTACACGGAATAATGGACGCCTCGCAAAATCCTGCAACTTCGACAGTCGCTGAAAGCGGCCGAGCAACGCGCGTTTCGATTCCCGCAACGACAGGGATTGCTGTCTGTTTGCGCGTTGTCCGCCGATTTCGGTAAACACGGCACGAGCACGCGGTGGCAGCAACGTGTGCTACATCGTGATCACGTGTGATCGAGTGCACTTCGACCCGCTGCACGTCCCGCGAGGATACTTTTGAAACGTGTGTATGGAAAACACTGGCCGGACAACTGGCCACCGCCGCGCCGTGAACACGCGCTGGAGCTTCGTGATTTTCTTTTTTCGGCCATCGCGTCGCGTCGGGTCAATCGCGAACCCTTAACGACCCTCGCAATTCGGTCATTTCGCGATCGACATTGTCGAGTGAATTTCTGTTGCGAATTTGGAGAACGTACTCTTTGTTGACCGGCTTGAGTTCGATGCAAAAAGCGCAGTTTTTACGCGTGTAAACAGTTCAGTTTCGGAAGATGCCATTTTTCTGTATTGAGATATGTACGATACAGAAATTATGTAATACTGTTCCGAGAACTGTATACAATTGGGGGTTAATTTTAATAAAAATTCTTATAGTAAATTTAATTGAGTGTAATTTAAAGTAATAATTATTTTTTTGTATGTATGTATACGTTCCAGATCCCATATCTGCGGGACAGTTACATTATACTGCGCGTACCTTTTTCTTTGGAATCAAAGATAGAGCCGCGACTCTTTCAGTCCGCATGCCGACACGAGCGACTCGGTTTCAAATGTTTCGATGAACTACCGAGCTGAGTCAGTTGAAGCCTAGCTTTAGAAGAGAGAGTATCTTATAAATACCGTTTAAAAGATATCTGCCTTTTTATTTCAAAGTTACCTTGCTTCCCGAAAACCAACATTCTGTCAGCAATGTTTGAAAACTAGTTTCAGTGCGTTGTTCGTTTCATTATTAAAATAATACTACTCGTGCCTTCAACGAAACGTTCAATGCTCGTGTATCAACATCAACATGAAACGTGTTATTACGTTCGAAACGCAAAGGGACGACGGCAAGTCGAAGAATTATCGTATTCTACAGTGGAAGTTTACAGCCGCGTAACAATTTGCCTGTACGTGCAATTTGAAAGTTTTACAAGTTTAATAAAAAGTTCCGTAATTAAACGACCTAAGAAGCGACGACGGTGGTTCAGCGAGAAATTAAAAGCGGACCGAAATAAATTCACGCGAAAGTCGCGTAACGAGAACAAACTGTCGCGCAATTCGATACGAACGCAGCAAGCACAATTAAATGAAAATATACGAAGCAGATGGATTTGCCGATCGATGTATTATTCATCCTCCATAGAATTATATGGAATATAAAAGTGGCCTCCTCGATAAAATATTTGCAGAGGACGCGAAACACCGCGGTTGAGCGCGTTCCGGAGTCAAATCGAGGCATCGATATCGCGAGCATTGTTTCGGAGATCGATATCCTCTCTCGGCCGCAAAACACGAGCGCAACGTGGACAATTTCCTAATGTCGGGATTACACGAGCGAACGCGCAGAACCGGATATCCGGGGGCCAGAAGTTAAGCTCGGTAAGCTGTCAATTTCGAGAGGTCGATCGCTTTTTATTTGATCCGGGCCGATGCGATCCGGCCGAATGTGTCCTGGGAGGAACGCGGCCCGGCCGAAAAAAAGCTGGAGAAGACAAACGGGGGAAAAAATCAATAATTTCGAACCTTCCCTAATTTCCCAAGTGTACGAGAGCGAGCCAGGCAATTTTGCCCCGCGCTATTTGTATTGGTGCAAATAAAAATACGCTTCGACTCCGGAACGACGTGCGAACCGATGGAGAGTAATAAGAAGGAAGATCAAGGGCCGAACGGGGAGAGAAAAGATCGGAGGATACGAAGAGACTGTCGGATCTCGCCGGTAAGTTTCAATGACGGAAGTTGTACCTAACTCGGACGACCTCGGCGCTGCTTGCTGGTCCCCGGAAATAGAAATTTCTTCGTCCTTTATTCCCTTTCGCCGGGAACGATCCTTGTCGCTGCCGAGATAAACGCGAAACTTTCTTTAATAAATAAACATTGTTACTCCCGGGGCCCGCCTCTGTCCAGCAACCTCTCCCCCTCCCCCCCTCTCCCTTTGTTAAATGAGTCGGTCTGATGAGGAAGAACGGGGGCTAGGAAACACTGACAAGACGAAATTGAATGTAATGAAAAGTTCCACTCCTCGCGATTGTCTGCAACAGATTTTTCCGCTTCTGGTATTTAGACACTACGCTTACCTAGATATTCAACTGTTCTCGAAACATCGTTCCGCATAAAATTTCGCTGTCCACTCGCTTCTCAGAAAATAGCATTGCCGAATGGTAGACGAGTTTGGTGGACGACGCGTGTGGAGTCCGTGCGTGTGGACCCCGGAGCAACGAGTGAAGTCCGTGCGTGTGAACCCCGGTCGGCGAACGCTATGGTAGATCGATCCCATAATCCCTTCAACCTCCCCTCCCCTAATAAAAATGTACCGAACATCGAGCGAACAAATCGTTCTCCATTTTAATAACAACTGTTAACTGTTAATCCAACAGGGACTCTGTTAACTACATACCGAAACGTTTTAGGGGGTCGAGAACTTGCTCGGCGCAGCGCGAAGAATCATGTAACTCTTAACAACCGTTTAAAAATTTTAATTTGAAAAGTTCCGAGATTCTTTTTCGAGTTTCGCGTAACTAGGAACTTACTCGAGCTACCCGTGAACCGGTACTCGTTAATGTAAATGCAACACAACGCAGCGGCTCGCCGTGCGCGCTGGTTTTTGTACATTCCACTCGTACGTCCATGCGATTCCGATGCATTTACATTCGAATCCGTCGATTAACAGAAACACGTATAATCCTATCGCAGGTAGGTACGAGCTGGAAATTCTTTTTAACATTTAACGTAATCGGCGGAAATGAATTCGCGGTGGACATTATCGAAAAGTACGTGTTGGTGGCCTCGCTCGATCACCGACGATCGCGGAGTTACGAGAGAAGAAAATGGCGTCGGTAAGTGGAAAGTTCGAGGAGGCACCGTCGATTATATCGTTTATGGGGGGTACCACGACGGCGCAGTGAATCGGTCCGATGAAAGACGAGAGATCGCGAACGGTTTGTCGGGTTTGGTGCACAGGTTTGTCGCCAAATGGAACGCGCAAGAGTTTATGTGGCTAATCTATACAGCTCGCACGTATACAGAGAGATTGCGGAAAGAAATAGAGATAGTTTGCAGTGGACGAAGAGATTATTGAAGACAGAAACGAGGGGAAACTCAATTCTAAAGGGCAGTTTCGCGATCCAATCTGGCAATTGGCCAATCTAAAATGAAAACTTGGCCGGACCGGGTATATGCTCGTTCGAGGACCCGGGAGGGCGTAGAATTGGCTTCAAACTGGGCGTTAATCTCACAAAGGGTTCCAAACAACGAAAGACGTACGCCGCTCGGCCAAATTATTGCTCGTTCGCCGATTGCTCCATCGAAACGCTGCTTAATTTTCCGTGACGCGCTGCTCTCCGGTTTTCTGGATGCTTCTTGTCAGCGAGTGGACCTTATTTTTCGACCAAAAAATTTTGGGCACGTCCCCGCACAATATTGTTCCATGTCATGAAAAAATGATATATCCAAAATTTTAGATCAATCGGACGTCGGGAAGGCGTGCCTAATCGAGCGCGAAGTTTTTAAATAGAAGTAACTGCGCGCTCAATGTGACGAGTATACTGAAAATTCAAGTGAAATATTTTAAACCTCCAAAAATATTATAATTCCTTACATGCACTCAAGTACAAGTGTACTTTGTACGAATTAAGATTATTTCACATTAATTAGCCTGTTAAAAATATTATGCTCTGATTAAATATAACATATTTATGTCGAACGTTAATTGATCTCCTTTTTAAATTAGTATAAGAATACAAGTAAAAGAATTGGTACTTTCAATAAAATACATAAAATTTAGCATAAATATTTATAAAAATATGATAATTAGTTAATTGTTATATTGAAAATATTACATTTTGGTACTAATATAATGAATATTTTGACACAAGAAGAACATTTAGTCATAACAAAAAGTCTTTCCTTCAAATATTTCCATGCCTACAATATTTCATGTTTTTCGCAACTTCAACGTCCATGATGCACGCCATCCCCTTATCCACCCTAAGTGTACACCGCAGCTATGCTGTGCAAAATGCCAAAAATTTTCCTATAAAAATCTAATGTCGGCGAATCTGTTGTAACACAGCTGAACAAAGTTTCATCCTTTAATTTTAACACATTTTACGACTTTTTCGGAAAAATATTCTGCTTTTTAATTATGACGACTGTCCAGAGGACAACGATATTTAAATTGACCGCTGTCTACCAAGACACGTTGTTCTCGGTCGAATCCCTTTGCGAAGGAGGAACACAAGAAAATTTCCGAAAATTGCGCCGCAGGTCAAAGAAGCTCGGCCCGAATTGCGATTTCTGGAGGTAAGCCGAAGTTCACTGGGCAGCGATCTCAATTTCTGGATTCCAGGATCGAGTGAACGGGCAATAAGGTTGGCCTGGCGTTCCGCAGGGCCGGACACAATCAAAATTCACTCGCGGTAAGAGTCAACAATTTCGAAGGAAGAGAGCGTTGCTCGGTGCAGGAGAGCGCAGGCAACGATGCAAGGAATTCGCATGGCCCGCAAAAACCGAATCGTCGCCGGGCATCTACACGCTTTAGACATCCTGGGTACCGAGCCAGAGGGAGAACCCTGGAAGTGTCGAGAGAGACGTCGAATTGCAGGCCGTCCACTGGCAAAACGCGGTTTGGCTAAGTCGCAGACGGCGAGTTCTTGTCCACGTGGAAACACCTGCACCAACACGGCGCCGCGTGTTCTCATCTCGTCTAATTTTGCTCCGCAAGCTGGGGAGGGGGGAGACTTTAATTCGGTCAGGTGGAGGAGCCTGGCCACCTATCGACGCTAACTTCCCCTCTAATTTACCTACCGCGCCGGAAGTGGCGTTCTCGCGAAGTCCAACTACCTGCCAAATACGTTTCACCGGTGCTTGGAATATGTTCTTGACGACCGGCCGAGGGAGCACCGAGGTTTCATAGCGAGTCGGTGAGTGTGGCTGGCGAATTGCCTTCTTACGGTGCGCGTGGTCCGCTTCACGCAATTAGGGGACTGGCCTTTTTAGTATATTGGCTTCGTGCGTCAGTTTCAAGTGCAGAAACGTTACGTGGCTATTTTATAGCATTTTAACGATCTTCCTCTTCCTGGCACACCTTGAATTCTCCAATTTCGTTCAAAGTTAAGTTTCTATTGAAAAAGGATAGAGACGCTTGTGTCTTTGGTTTGTGGTTTATTGACTCTACTTTAATCGTCTCTTATTTTGTTTGAGGTACAATTACGAAAATACTTCGGGTTCAAACAAAATATTTGAGGTTCGTAGGGCTGGCATGTATATTTCGAGCACACATCCAAGTTTCACTTTGAGCAGCCACCGATTTATTAATTTTCAATGTATTATCAATATTATTGTCCTGTAAATAGTTTCGGTCAGCCAATTTGCGGACAATATATGTCACCGGCATTTAGTTTACGTTCATCCGCACCAACACGGACGATAATCGCGCAAATGTGTTGCATAATTCACGGAAAACCAGGTAACAAACAATAGCTTTAGGGATCGAAGTTGGCACGAACGACTAATTAAACTTTATGCGCGATTCGCCGAGTTAATTAATGCATATCAAACGAGAACTATCAGGTGTTCGAATAATTAAGTAATTAATGCTGTCAACCACATGTATTCCGCGTCCGCCAAACGGAATCGATGGTCAATGAAAAGAGAAAACGCGCATGGAACAAAGAACGTGGAAATAGATAATTCGACAATAATAATCAGTTTCTATTATTTATTTAAAAAAATAATACTTTACGTTCCTTTCAAGTATCCAGACACAATGATATTAGTCCGGCAAATGAAATTAATCCAAACGAGAATTCATTAATGTACGCCTCGCTAAAAACAAAAGTTTACTGAAAATTTCAGGGGATTACAACACAAATTTAATAAGCTAATGGAAATTATAAAGCAAAGGGACACGCACCCAACGCATTCGGATCGTAATCACGCTGCACAAAAGAACAGCAGCGTATTGTTACTTTGTAAAATTCATTATGGTAAATGAAAGAGAATCGAACGGTTGCAAAATGCAACGCATCCGTGTCGATTTACTATTAAAACTACGGTCGACAGCAGCGATCAGTTTTGTTTGATAGTGCACAGGCGAGGATTCCTCGGTGGCAATAAGACTCCTGGTGGTAGGTAAGTACTCGAGACCCAGAGAGGGACAGAACTATAACAGCAAATCTAATATCATATGTTTCTACTGTCGTGGCAAGTTTCATAAGCCGTTTTAAGACAGATTGCAGCAGGCTGTGCTGTTTCTGGAAACGCACGAACACCTAGACGCCGAATGAAAACAGTTTCCTTTTCTGAGAGATCTGCTCCGGGAGATCCGACCTCCATCTTGTGGAAGTGTTCTCCAAATAAGCATTTGCACCCATGCGCGAAAATCCTATCTATCTCACCGGAGATTTCTCGTATTTTTGAAGTGAAACTTCTTTTGGCGGGGTGCAGCCTATTCGCGTCACGGAATTCGCGACACGAAAATGTGTAACGGAAGTGGCGGGGATGGTGAGTAAGGTCAGCGCGTTACCAACACCATCTATTCAGGTGGTGTTGGCGTTACTCGCTTTCGTGTCGCTGGCAGCTGTTCTATATGTATACCCCCACTACTCGCTGCTGACGTTGGGGAGCAAGGCCAGCGCGTGCTATAGCGAAAACACCGGCCTATACTTTCTTCACTTTCCTATTAATCTTAATTTTTAGATTATGAATTGAATGATTTTGTAACTTATTTAAATGAATTCATTAAATTTTTATATAAAGTAAATTTTTACATTTAATTTCGGCAGCGCCGCGGAACGAGCAAAAGAGTTTTGTGATCGAAAACGTGCTTACAAGCCACCTAAACAGCCAGCAAAATCTAACCGTAAACGTTGTCGCGAATACAGAGCGCGACAAATAGCATTACGGGCTAATATTAGTCACATTGCTCATTCAAGAGAAATTCCACAAGTCGTATCTAGTCAACAGCGATCTCAGGATTACCAACAAAGGAACGCGGATTTGCGAATTGACGCTCAACCATCGATCACTTTTGATTTGATCGATACGCCATACACTTTCATTGCTCATCGAAACATTCATAAAGAATTTAAAAAAAAATTCACAGACAATCCGTTTGGTTTTGTGTGTTATCTTTGTGATCGTTTGTGGTTTGAAAGTGACTTGAAATGTCCCAAACAAAAATACGAAGAATTACTGCGAAGCGTCGATCCGGACGTGGATCTTACTAGTATTGTGATATGCAAGTGTTGTAACCAATCTCTCGGTCACAATCACATCCCTAATCTCGCGAAATTCAATGGATTCAAATATCCGGAAATGCCACCAAATCTACCGCCATTGGATTTAGTGTCAGAAAGACTATTTTCTCCACGCATTCCTTTTATGCAGATAAGAAGATTGAGGCATGCACATGGCCAGTACGGCATTCTAGGACAGATTTTAAATGTTCCAATTTGTGTAAATACGATGGTTCAACAATTACCCAGAGACATTAACGATGATCATTGCGTTAATGTTCTTATTAAGAAAAAAAAACATACGCGTAGAAAACTACGAGCGGCAGAAGTGAAACTTCTAGCAGTCTAGTAATGTTTAGAAGTAAATTAAGATTGGAAATGGTAAATAATCCTAATGAAGCGTCAACAAGATCAGGAACAACTAATACAAAAAAAAATAATCAAGCGACAACAAGATCAGGAACAACTAGTACAAAAAAAAATAATGAAGCGACAACAAGATCAGGAACAACTAATACAAAAAAAAATAATGAAGTAACAACAAGATCAGGAACAACTAATACAAAAAAAATCATCGTAGAAAAAATCATAGAAAAAGTTTCATTTCAAAAATAATGAACAATCAAAATTTGCGACGCAAAGAAGAAGAGCGTATGGGAAATGCTATGAACTATGTCCCTTTCTTTCCCATACGCTCTCCTTCTTTTAATTTACAGTCAATGCGATTGATAATAAATACCGTGGAAAGATAAACCGAGAGCTTGACTCTTCGTGTATCTGGACTGACATTGCACTATTTCTCGAGAATTGCTTTTTTAGAAGATATTGCGTTGGTTATTGACAACGATAACCTTCCACATAGTGACTATATGTATGTAGATCTTCACTCTCACTTCAATCTCACTCTCGTACAATGGTATCTTTCTTTTAATCATTCGTAACACATGAATTATTAAAAATAAATTATTGCCATTTTATTAGTTCGAATATTAATTTAATTTTCTGCCCTCTCTCACATATTATTTCTTAATACAAACCCAGTTTCGTAACAATTAAAAATACAAAATTCTTAATATTAGAAGAATATTTTTTTTGTCCGATATTCATGATCCGCAGAAAATAATTGTATACGCATTGGGTAATTCTTAGGGTTACACTCTAACCAATTAGGACGCCCAAAAGCTGTCCGGAGCATCAATATGCTCGTAATCAAAGCAACCTTTTCGTGTTTTACACTGACGTCCTCGTAAACAGAAGACTCGGTTGCATCCGTCGTGATAGCTTTCCCCATCCTTGCATTTACGCGTATTCTCCTCTACACGGAAAAATGATCACATAGAAACCAATCGCTCCAACAATCCTTCAACAATCCTCCAATAATTTTCAAAAGAGAACTTACCTGAGACGCCGTTGAGAGGAACAGAAGCAACAATGGCGAACAGCAAGAACAAAGCGAAAAATTTCGTCCACATGTTGTCTTCGATGTCTGTTTACAGTCGGCAGAAGAGATCAACTGAATTCCCTCCACACAATTACTCAACCGTTTTATCAATTTGTCTACGCGACGCTTTTACGTTATCCACATGTCGATTATACGTTTCCAAGAAATATATGGAACTATTCTATAAGTTCATCTACTTGCTCCCCTTTTTACGAAATATCGCAACGGATTCCTATTAGACTCTAGAAAGTTTCAAATCACTCGATTCGGTAATAAATGCGTGTTCCGTCCCGGAATGAAACTTCTCCGGTTTTTGTTATAGGCAAATAGCCACGCGAAATCCTCCGTGCAAAGCAGGTACCGAAGCCAAAACAGATGTTAGGGAAGGCAATAAACCGTTGAAACATCGCGCGCCCGCGAACATACCCTACGGAAAATGTACCCCCGTCTTCACCAATAGCGTGCGACCACCAGCAAAGAAGCGACGCGATTGGTGAGCTCGGTGCACCCAAAATAGCTACAAATACAACGATTTTCACTGACCAACCAGTGACGGAAAACCATTGCCCAAGTGCATTAACATCACAACTAGTGGTCGCATCGATACCGATACTATTGATGATATTCAATCAATTCGATACCAAAGTACTCAATGGGAAGTATCGATACGTATTGAAGTGTAAGGTATTTGGTATTAATTTTCGATACTGGTACTTCATGAATCGATACCAATTTGATACTACTACGTAAGTATCGATACCCATTTGATACTTCTACTTAAGTATCGATACCCGTTAGATACCTTACGAAAGTATCGATACCTGTTTGATACTTCACAAAAGTTTTGATTCTTTACAAAAATTTCGATACCTGTTTGATACTTAACGAATGTATTGATAGCGTTCTGATACTTCACGAATGTATCGATTACCAGTTTGATACCCATTTAATATTTCTATGCAAATTTCAATAACCGTTTCAAATCTTCTGAAATTTTTGATACTTATTTACCGAACATTTCACCGAAAAGTTTATATTTATCTGACATTTATCTAAATATTAAATGGGTATCGAACTGGTAATCGATACATTCGTGAAGTATCAAAACGCTATCAATACTTTCGTAAAGTATCAAACGGGTATTCATCGATACTTTCGTTAAGTATCAAACAGGTATGGAAACTTTTGTAAAGAACCAAAACTTTTGTGAAGTATCGAAACTTTTGTAAAGTATCAAACAGGTATCGATACTCTCGTAAGGTATCAAACGGGTATCGATACTCTCGTAAGGTATCAAACGGGTATCGATACTTACGTAGAAGTATCAAATGGGTACCAATGTTTTTGATACTTTACCTTTGATACCTATTCGATACGGCATCATAACTTGCGGATTGGTATCGATAGTATTGATTTGGTATCTCTAATCACAATCACAACCTGTACACTGCCCGACAGCAGAGAACCGTCACTCGCCTATCATTATTACTCTAGCAAGAACGCATTATACGTTAAATAAAGTTATTTGTTTAAGTTAAAAACAGTAGCCTTATAACATTCCACTCAAATTCACTATTCAAGTAATCCGCGGCAATCATGTTAGCGGACTTGACGCAACAATGCACAAAAATCTTCAGTTCAATAATTTTCATTCTCCGCTGTCCACTACGCAAAAAATCAGGATAAACGGTTTCCCTCTTGATTTTTAGAGAATACTGATCAGCCGGTCGGTCGATCCATCCGTTCAATTCTACGATCGCGTTTGCATAATTCGTCGGAACGAAGTTCGAAGCGCGCGCAGCACATTCGATTCCCGGGGAATTACGAAAAATCGAGGGGGCGGGGGGACGGGAGCCGAGATTCTACAATTCTAATGAGCCTAATTAACTCGGGCGGTAATTATTGTCTGCCTAATGAAATAAAAAATGCAAAAACGCGCGAGCAGACGGTCCGCGGTTTTCCGTTTGGTTCCGCGGGTATTCTATGCCGCGGCCCCCGCGGTCACAATTAAGTCGCCCTCGTAATTCACGATTTCATGGCGCACCATACGTGGGACATGGTGTACAGGCCTCGCTCGAATTACCGAGCGAACTTCGAGATGCTGCGCCGCCCGTGCCCGGCGAACTCCGTTGGATATAAATCCGACCCGACCGGGAACCACCTTTTTTCCGTGGATTCCACTCGGCGGCGGACTCGGTTCGATGGGCAAGAAACGACGTCGATTTCTTTTTCCGACCTTTTTGTCCCCTACCGTCGCGCGTCGGGTCGCGTCGCGCTGTTTCTTTTTTAAGGACGCCGGATAACCGGATAAACGATGATCCGAACTGTGCCGAGGACCGAGGAATTGCCGGCCGATGCCGCGTTTAAAATCCCTTGTTGGCAAACACGTGTCACCCCGCACGCTAATACCTTAACCAATGTGCTCGTTCACTGTGCTTTGCCCCTCGAAAAATTCCGACCCACTCGTTCCTGAAGAAACACGTTCGCCGACTCTGCGGAAATAGTTGCGCAAACAGATGTCACCCGTTTTTGTTTCATACTTTTACATTTTCAGTGCTGAACCCACATACCTTTGCTATTCCATCGAGACAAACAATTTATAATACAGTGGGCGTACACAGAGTACATATTCGTACACCGTTTAAAAACGAATAACTTTTTCAAAATTCGACCCAACAGTTGGAGATTTTTTTAGACGTTAAGAGGATTAGTTTACTGGCTAATATGTAAATAATTTTTTTTTTAATTGTTATTCAGGCACAGATAAAAAATTTAAAAATCGTGACCTATACTTTTTCCTTCGCAATTGCGACCAATAACAATTTAGAAAAAAAGATTATTTAAACAGTAGCTAGTAAACTAACGTCTCAAAAAAAAACTCAAGCTGTTGGGTCGAATTTGGAAAAAGTTATTCGTTTTTAAACGGTGTACGACTGGTTTGTACACCGACAGTATAATGAAATTCAGAGACAAAGTAATTTTCGAAGCAGAGAGATCGCAGTCGACGGAATCCGCGTCGGTAACAAAAAGTTTATCTTCATCCCCTAACCGAGGGATGATCGCGGCGGCCGCAGCTGGATCCGTAGATCGCATCTCATCAAGGCTGACGGAGCGGGTAGCTCGCATTAGCGAGCCGCCTCTGCGCAACATATTTGTATTTTCCTGGTAATTACGGGGATCCTCGTCGGTTTAATCATCAGTGAAAACGACGACGTCGACGTCAACGTCGCGGCGGGGGGTTAAAACCGAGTAAACAGATCGACACGTACCACGCGCTCTCGTCGGATCGGATCGGATGGTATCGGATCGGATCGTATCGTATCGGCGGGTCGCAGCTGTACTCGTCGCCGCCTATCGATAATTTAATTGGATCCTTTTGTCGAGCTCGACCGGAGACGAGCATCGATGACAAGAAACGCGAGGCAAAAGGGGGGGAGGCGAGAATGCGCGAAACAGCGAGGAGGCGCAGACGAAACGGAGCCGCGGGCTCGATAACGAGGAGGAAACGCGGCTGTTTGACGAGGACTCGTCAAAGCTGCGGACCCAATAGCTGCCAGCCTACTTTCCCAGATATTTTATGAGCACCTCATTGTGTTTTGTTAATTGGACCCGGAGCACGGTTTCCAACCCGCCTACGCGATTCCGCTTGCCGAACCGAATCCGCAGACGCCACCGACGCGACGCGACGCGACGCGACGCTCTGCCTTTCACCGGCAGTTTATCGAATCCCCGTCGATAGAGAATCGGATAAGCGTCAGCGCAGGAATCCGGATTGCTACCGAACCGGCGTTTAATTCGACGCTGCCATCCCCTCGACTTATTTGCCTGGAATTGATTCAGCGTGCGTGTCGCCGACGTGTCTTGTTCGACCACGCCTCCAAACCGACACTTTCGAGGTGTGCTCTCTCCGTTTTCCGGTTTTGTTTCGGAAAGCGACACGAAACGGAATCGAGGAGCTGTCTGCGTCGTTCGAGTATTCTTTTATTAGGTTGGCGCGAAAATAATGGCGCTTTTGACGTGAAACGTCTTTAAAATCACACCGTAACATACAGGTGCCAGAACAGAAATTTGAACCGTAACGAAATGGGTTGTATCGATGCAGTCAGCTGCAATTTAACCATTCGATACACGAAAGGGCGGTGATTCGTGCGTTTGTGTATGGGTCATTCCATGCCGAATCGATCACTTTTTGCGGTCACCATCTTCGATTTTGTTCTAATTGAAATATGTTGTAGTCCATGTAAAATTATGGGGGGTTTAAGTCATAATTAAAAAGGTGTCGTTGGCCAAGAGTGGTTACTAATATTGTTCTCGAGGTATAAATACGGTCATTTAGTCGTATACGGTCTGCTGTTATTGTTTTGAAACCTGCGGAATAGAAAACTGACCATAATACCGGTGCGCTCGACTCGCCTTTACCTGTAACGCGGGTACACCGCGTCCTTTTCCAGCATATTGTGACGATTACAGGAGAAACGCCATTTTGTAAAAGGTCTTATTTTGAAGAGGACTCTTCAAGGAATATAACCATATTTTTTTCAAAATTTACATTAGTGGCCAAAATTGAAAAAAAACCATAAAAAAAGAATTTGTTAAATTTTTTGACATTATAAAGTTAATTATCGAGGATGAAAAAATTATTTTATAATAGCCCAATCCTTTCCGAATAAACAAAAAAAAGTATAGCCTAATCGGACAAACAGTTCCCGAGATAAAAATTCGCAAGTGAGGCCTATTTTGCGCCAAAACGGGCAAAAATTCGAAATCGGCAAAATTATGACTTAAACCCCCCCTAATTTCACATGGACTACAAACATATTTCAATTAGAACAAAATCGAAGATGGTGACCGCAGAAAGTGATCGATTCAGCATGGAATGACCCGTATAGAGTTTGTAGAGATCGATCGATTTTAGTAAATAGACGTTTCACGTTACTTGTTCTTCAATTTTAACCCATTCGCGTCGTACGACGGGTCTAACTCTTTTTTTCTAACAGAGTTAGGTTAGATATGTGTCCAGAAAAGCCAAGAACAAGCGTGGGAGAGATTCGGAGGAGTAGGTTCTGCTGTAATACCGATAGCGGGTGGCAGGACTTGTGTTACTTCTCCGAGGAGGAGAAGGGGCCCAGAATGGGTCCTGGGCGGTGGGATTTTAGTGATTATGGGCACGGTCCTTTATCCGGAAACCGTGTCGAGTCCCACACTATACCCCCTACTTCCACCTCAGGGGGGCATAAGAGCATTCCCCCTTTAAAAAAAGGGTACATGTACATGTCCTAGTAGGACTCCGACGAGGAACAATTAAAAGAAAGCGTGTCCAGGGGTCAGAGCCCGGCTGGGCATCGGTGATCGATTCAATTTATTTTATGTCACGCTGCGTCGATCGAATTATCTCGGGAGAAGACAGGATTGTCCGACGCAGGTCCGGGCATCAGCAAATGGAATGATCAGGGTCTAAATCGGGATCCCCTGGTTTAATCGAAACCTTATAAGCGGACGATAATCTAGATCAAAGGGTACCCGGACAAAATTTTATTCGACGTTTCATCCAATTTGAACCGGTCGAGCAGCAGCAGCTACCGCGCCGCGCCGATGCCGGTCCGTTATTAGATCGGCCGGGCAAAAGCGCGAAACAATCCACTTACAATTAGTTCTGGACATGCGGGAAGCGTTGATGATCGACAAAGACGAGAGGCCGGGGAGCAAACCAGAGAGTCCTGCTGTCCACGGGGAACAGCGACCGACCCACCACGCTACGCGACGCGACGGCTAGTTTTTCGCCGAGAATGCCGATGAATGGGGGGATGAAAATTCAATTCGTATTTCGACGAGGAGCGAGAGACCGGCCGAGAGAACTGCGCGCACCGGAAACGGTAAAAACGGTGGACAGAGCGGATAGAAGGACACGCGGAGGATCGCAATAAAATATTTATATCTCCATCTGCATTTTAAAAGCCGGACGCGGGTGCGCGGCTCCTGTTCGCGACACGGGCCGGCTTTTAATTGTGAAGGCACGGACAGCTCTCTCGCGCGTTATCGTTCCTCCTGTCCGGCGGTACATCGATTATAAATCTTCCTTCCGACGCGATTATCGCACTCTTTGGACGCGCGTGAAAACCGATTTAAAGCGACGTCGCTCGCACCCCGCGCCGCGTTTCAATTTTCCATATAACAGCTCGAGCTTTTCCACCGTCCGACCTCTCTCTCTCTCTCTCTCTCCCCTCTCTTTCCTCTTTTCTCTAGCCTCTCTCCATATCTCTGTTCTCTCTATCGCGCGGCCGCTCCTACGCCTCTGTTTTCAACCCCCGGGACGAGTAATGTCTGGTTCAGACACAGGAATATTTTATGCAAGCTCTTTTGAAATTTGATACAATGCCACCTGATTGGACCGGAATTGGTGCGGCTTCTGTTGCCTCCGACAGTCTTGTGTTCCTCGAATCAGCCGATTCTAGCTTCGCATGGTGCTCCGCGATTTCACGATCAAACGACGCGACTACGAGATCGCATAAAACCGAGATTAATCGAGGATTCGTTTGGGAGAACAAAAATCAGCTGAATCTGGGTTTTCGGCTGGGCAAAGTTCGAACTTTCTTTCGGTTATGTTGGAATTTATTTAAGAAACAAATTCACAAAAATAATCTACTATTATTTAGTAGGATATTCTATTGTTTTTGTCTTTCGAGAGGTTTCGAATGATACATTGTATCTCTGCTGTCCGCGTCATGGGACCCTCAACTCTCAATTGTTTCTTAGATCGTCGTCCGTTTTTCCTGAACGATCCTCATTCGTGTCCCATTTGTTGTAGACGTGCCTCACAACGTTTTTTTTTCTGATATAGTAAACTGAATAAATTCTATTTTATATTTTATATTCAGAGTCTGGTTTATTGCACCCATATTCCAATAGGTTATAAATTCGTGATACGCCAATGTCGCGATCTAAGCCCATTATCGGTTCTGTGCTTAGATCGTGGTGGAATACTATTATTCTGTGACTGTGCCGACCGCGCCGAACATAGAAAAACAAAAAATAGCGAATCTGTGGGACAATGCTAGTCGATTAAACCACTAAATACAGTTGAAATTATATCGTGTTTAGTGTCATTTTAATCAGAAAAATGCCAGAAATAAGTTGGTGAAAGTGCCATAAAAAAATAATGAGAAATAAAGAAGTTTTGCAATTGGATTAGTAGTGGTTCACACCGATAAACCCGACCCGATATCGAATTACGCCGCATGTTTACATACACTGCTCGGTGACCGAAGCAGCTCAAGCTTCTCGGCCCGTCACGGGGTACGGTATACCCCCCAGTGGAAGGAGTAGGCCAGTGATGGGCATTTTTGACTGACGCAGTCAAAAAAGATCCACGGAGCTTCCCCCACCAATTACTCTTTTGTACAGCGCGCACATTCGCTGCGCATCGTTGCCTCGTGCCATCCAGTGCCTTCGTTTCCCCCCTCATACGTCCCTCCATAGCTGACGAGGTTGGTGGGAGAAGCAAGCAACTCAGGGGACCCCTACCGTGCCAAAGTGTCGCCAGATGAGACCGAATCGGGTCTTATTTACTCCCCTACTTTTCCCCGTCCACTATCCCATTCCAGCACCACGTCCCACTCAATCCCCGTCGCGCACGCGCAACGTGTCACATATTACGACTCTGGCCATCAGGGAGGGGGTACCTGTTTTCCCCTCGATTTTCTCGACCTGGCGACCAGTGTTACCAGACAGGGGTAATCGAAAAGGAATCGAGGGGAACACAAGTACCTCCTCTCTGATGGCCAGAGTAATATGTGACACGTTCCGCGACTACGCGACCAGTCTACGTTGGAGTGTGCTCATGATGGTGGAATGGGATAGTGGAAGGGGATAAAGGTGGAGAGCCTGGAGGGGGAAATGAGGTTGGTTTCAACCTCATTCTGGCATCACTGCTGGCGACACTGACCGTGCCCATCACTGGAGTAGGCGAACTGGCTTAGATCAGCGATCTCCGTCGCGCTTAGATCGCGAAATTACTGTACTTGAATCGTTCACCAGCTACGTCGATTAACCACCAGCTTCTTGACATTTTATTACCAAAGATAATCGATGCTTCACTTTTTACATTCACTGACAAACGTTAAGAAAGATACACAGTTTAGTCGCGATTTCAGAAATTCCGTTCTTCTCCAGCGATACGGACGACATTTGACCGATATAATTTCTAGTCGGAATAAACAGAGTTTGTCTTTCCCGGTGCACAAAACGCGGCAAATATTTGTCCACAAACAGTCGAGTATCTTTTCCGTAAATATCTCGCAGATCCGAGCTACCTTTTCTCCTAACAAGTGGCTCGCTTTTGTTCCGCGTAATCGGAATCGGAATCAGATGGATGCCGGTCTACAAATACTTCGTATTATTCAAATATTTACAGATTGCATACGCGTGTACGGTACCGTAATACGCCGAGAAGCCTTTCAAACGCGATAGGCGGCAGCTGGGCTGGTTTCGTTGTATAATACTTTGTTTACCGGTTGACAACGAAAATGTGATTGCTATCGTGTGTATACCTTTCACGGGGTTGATCGAATCCACTTTTGGCTCTAGCGTCGTCGGCTCGATATGGAAAGTAATCCGATACGTGTTGCAAACAATTATTGTACACATTGATAGTCGAGAAAAATCCTTGGAACAATATATAATAAAATTGAACGGAATTAAATTCTTGCTGGGCATTTTATTCGAACAGAACGAAATTCGCAGTCTATTATCGATTGACGGAACGCCAGCGGATTAATAAATAAATTTCAATAAAAAAAACCGGGAATATATTGGAATATTTCGAACGAAGCGGTAGAAAAGCGCTTGAAAACAGATTGGAATCGGAGACGGGGCTAAATGAAACGGTTTTCGTGTTTTTCAATTATTAAGAGAGCGCAGCCGAATGGAAAGATCAATGGACGATTGTTACTTTGTCTCGCAGCGACCCGTTTATCTTATCAGAAAAGGATTGTTTCAGCCCGTCAAACGGTCTCGAGGGAGCCTCTTGATTATTCGACGTAAAAGTCCGATTCATTTCCCGTTACCGAGCGTCGAGCCGGTAGGGGAAGAAGAGAAGAAGGGAAGAACTTGAAGAAGAAAACTGGAAGAATCGCCGGGCGTTCGGGGCGAAGTCGGGCGCGATGATAAGCAAAGCAAAGCGAGGCTGAAAGGGGGATAGAAACGAGACGAAGAGGAAACGCGAGGATGTCTTTACTATTCCGAGCGTAATCCGAGACTTCGACAGACACCGAACTTCCCCGCAAGTTTTGATTGCTTTGGCAATGAGCTTTGTTAAATGTTAAATAGGATGACGCGTTATTGGCTAACACGACGGTTATACCATCCAAACTACCCATTCTACTGGTCGATATTCGTTATTCGTGTTCCATTGAGCGGCTGCCTCCAATAAGGAACAAGACCGGGGCTCTCGCGATCGAGCCACGAGGCGCGCCTCTGTCGACAAATAATATTTCTTCGGGGCTGAATGAAACCGTATTTCCATCTGGCACCGCCATACTTTTCCAATTTTTCCACAATCGATACCTCGGAGATTTATCGCGCAGCTCGTGATTGCTAGAAATTTCATCCTGCTCTTGAGAGGTTCGTACAAATGTCACGTTAGAGGCACGATAAGCTGACACGAATCATTCGAAAAGACAGTGAAGGGTTCAAATAAAATTTGAAATATCTTCACAGAGAGTGAAGGGTTCAAATCAAATTTGAAATATCTTCACAGAGAGTGAAGCGTTCAAATAAAATTTGAAATATGTAATTGAAAACACTGCAATTTAGTCGAATAAACTTTTTTAACAAATATAGGCACAAGAAATTGTACGAACTTCTGTTCGTTCTCACTGCGTTGAGACGTCGCGTCATCGACCGGAATGACGTCTCTGAGAGTCGTAAATCCTCAAATCAGCTGTTCTGACAACGCGATTCGAACCGATTCCATACGACCTGATCGGGTGGTAAGGATGTTATTTTTGAATTATCAACACGATTTAACAAGTACCTCTAAATTTATTTAACAATTATTTGCACTTTGAAGAAAATGACGGAATTGCATGAAAAATGAAAACGAAATGATGTGATTGAATGTTCAAAGTTGATGTTTGCGATTGAGAGACTGGAGATGAAGTGACGATGATGGTGAGCATGAGCAAAAATCAAAGTTCGGAAAGGGCGTGACTTCGCTATGAGCCATGCGGATTCGTCGATAGGCATTTTTCCGAAATTGAGTGATGGCTTTTCGGAGAAATTGCTGCTATGCTTGTTTTGATGCTACGTTTTCTTAAAATATGCAAGGAAGATGGGGTTGTTTTATGACAACTCAACTACCTGGCTTACAGTTTGATGTGAAAATAATATGACGAGTCAGAAGATCTTTAACTGCGCTGAACAACTTCAGTTAGAAGTAAATTTCAGTTTTGATGTTCCACGTTTGTTTCAAAGAGTTTCCGCGTAAACTATTGGGTCCTGTTTGATTATACGGCTCGCGACTGCGTCCGATGAAAGGAAGGAAGTTGAGATAATGAAAGTAAATGATTGCCGGGAGCAGATTTAGCTGAAAAAGAGTGATTGAAAAGGTGCGCGAGGTAGGCATTTCGATCGGTTCGAGGAGCCGGTGGATTCAATCAATTTAACCGGAGAAATCGGCTATACTAGGTATTATACTAGCCGTGAAAGCGTCAAGAAATCACGGATCATAATCCAACAACGTGTTCGCGTGACCCGAAACTTTTAATACTCGTGCCAAAGCGTTAAAGCAAAGCAAACTTCCAGCTCGGCGTAATTCCAGCACTCATCGATTTCATAGTCGGAGGAAACGTTAGACTCCCCTTCGAGAGCTGTTCAAACGTTACGACAGTACCTTCCGGTTCTCGTTTTCTTTGACCTGACCGTTTACTGAAAGCGCACTGCGAAATTCGTTGATTTTTTTCACGGAACATTAACTACATACAAAATTTTTACTCGGTGTAATTTTAAATAGTATTTATTTTTTTTAATTGATTAAGAGGAATTTCTATATTAAATTTAACGTACACATAATTCGTCTAATTCATCTGTAGAAAATTCATAAAAACGAAACATTCGGACGAAAATTCTATAAAATTGCAGCGATCTATTTGCGAGGGTAAATCGCGTTCCACATTTAATGCTTGACATTAAGGAGAGTAACTCTTCTATCAGGAGGGCGTTAAAGCAAATATTAGACAACCGAAACAGGTCACTGACCCAAACCTGATACCGCGAAGGATATTATTCGATGGCGCAGGCGACCAGCTAGCTATTGGACCCCGAGATATTGGTTTAACACACAAAGGCGGACGTTATGGATTTTGGATAGCAGCCTTTGCCGGAGTCAAGTGACCTCGTATCGCATCCTAGAGAAATCGATGCATCCTTTCAGAAGCGATATTCCTCTATTTTTTCTCAGCTGACCAGATCCCGCAATCGATGGGATCCTCGAAAGTAGGATGGTACATTTAACTTCGCACCGGACCGCTCGATACCCTCTCTGCAAACTTGCATTTTCGACAATAATACAACCAAGTAAAATCCGCCGGTAGATTCGAATTTAATATTAAAAGTTTCAATTTTCTGCTCTTCGATAGACGCATTTTTCGCTGAAATCAATGGACGAAATCGCTCGCAAATATTTCATCAGCCACGTTCAGTCGGATAAAAGTAAAAAGACTACAGATCAATCCATTTATGGATTCGTGTAAAATGTAAAAGATGAAATACTAACAACAGCAGAAGAAGTTAAGAACGATAATAGATTATTTGCAATTTATTAGAATTATTAAAAGAGGAAAAACATTTTTATAAAATTCTATTGTTTCGTGAAGTTGAAGCGGAAAATGTTTGAATATTCTTAAAATACGATTAACGTCGAACAATAAGAAGAATCCGAAGCGAGCATTGCGATAAAAATGTGTTTAATGTCCGTACTGCTTTATGAAAATATTGAATATTAAAGCGTGACGATAAAATGTGAACTATTTTGGAAGTATACTTATGGTAAAAGCCTCGGAAATGTAATTCGTTGGTGGTCGAGGACCGCGTCGGCCATTTTGAGAACGCCGCCACACTTACTCCATTATGCATACCTGTAAAAATACAGAATTCTTTTATTTTCCGGGGCCATTACACATGGTATACGGCGGGGCGAACATAAAATCTCGTCACCCGTTCGCGGGAACGGACGCGACGTTGTAATATATAAAATCGTAGGGACTGGCAACTGTCTGCCATTTAAACACTACGCGAATAATTAATTGCAACCCGTTGGCCTGGTTTCGCGGAGGTCCACGCATCGCCGTGCTTTTACGCCGAGACGACACGTGAGCGAACTCGCAATTTATTCGCCGTTTACTGGCGTTGTAAAAACGAAAAGCTATGTTTACGCAAAGAGCCAGAGCCCCGAGAAGCAAAACGACCTTTCGCGAACATTAAACAAACTGATCGAGAAAGGATTTTTCAAAGGTTTTGTAAAGAACACAGTGTTTTAATATTAAAATCACTATTCCCATAAATTTTCCGTTAAACGAATCGCATAACATCGGCAAAAAACGCCGTGAAAGTTAAAATATGCTTGTAATGTTGTTAAAGTGGTTTAACGTGAAGCAAAAACGAAAATACTCAAGAAAATTCATTTATTCGGCTTAATAAAATTCTATTCTTCAACAAACTAAAATTGACATTAAACTAGAACGAAGCTGAACGAATAAAGAGTTAAACGAAATTTTAAATATAGAAACATGAAAAATGAAATACGAATCTATTTTGCGATGTGGTCGGACACGATATTAAGGTCTCCGAGAAATTATTAAGCAGCTTCAATTACCTTTGCTTCTCTTTTAATATTTAAGAGAAACCGTAGGTCAAAATGTGACATACTGAAAATAGTATGAATTTTTCGAGTCGAAATTTCACACGTCTAGTAGATCTCACATTTTTTAAATATTCTATGTCGGAAACATCCTGTACACACGAGTGTAATTTCGGAGGGAGTATGGCACCGCAGGACGTTATACCCGACACGAATTTCCATAAAATTGTGGTCGCGCTCGTCTTGATCAAGAACACGTAAATTCGCGGCTATGAAACGAATTTTGTTGAATTCGCCGGATTACGACTACTAAAAAAAAACGTATATTTGCACCGGCAAGGATCGCTGGGAGAGCCCCTTAAAAAATTCAGAGTTGTTACCGTAAACGTCGAAGTAAAAGATAAATGTTTCATCGGGCAGCCTGCTTTTTTTCGAGCCAGGAAAGGCGAATGACTCGGAACTCGCGTAAATTCAACGTGGTTAACACGAAATCAATTTTAAATCAATTTTCCCATAATTTTCTATTCAACGTATGCATTGTGAATGTCCATAAAAATTTATAAAGCTGTCTATCGATTGGCACTATTTGTCTAAAATCGATTTTAAAGGAATGACACAGTTTCGAAAGGAAACTTTAAGCCAGAGTTGGGCAAAATTTTCATCTAAATAAAAATTTCGAATAACGAATAAAACGTAAAAAAATTTTTATTCATTATTCGATGGTTCGAATATAAAAAGTACCTTTACTCGACGAGCATCGAATAAACAATTCGACGAGAATTTATCCCACGAATAAAGATAATTTTTTTTATACGAAGTGGCTTTATTCGAACTTCTTATAATTTTTTCATCTTGTATCTGTAGCTTTTATTCGGAGGCTTCGAATAAATCTTTCCACAACTACTGCCAACTCTAACAAACGCGAACCATCGAATAATGAATAAAAATGTTTTTATTTTTTATTCGTTATTCGTTTTTATTTAGATGAAAATTTTGCCAAACTCTGGGCAACATGTTACTTTCATAGCTCGGTACGTTTAGCGTTAAAAAATCCGGAACTACCAAATGGAAAAATCCCACTATTCCTCAACCTGAAATTTTATTACGAATCTTAACGTTGATAAAGTATACTGCTTTAAACAAATAAAGGGGGTGGTCTACCGTGGTACTCGCAATAAAAGTCAGATTACGTGTAATTACGTTTCGCGGATCGGGAGTGTACCAATTGAAGAATGCGCCGAAGTCAATAGAAATACCATTTCCGCGGTTCTCCCATTTACGGGAACTTGAAACTTCCAGTCGCAGGAAATCGAAGCTCTCGTCTCGCGGGGAGCTAGACTCTTCATCGCATTTCCGCGTGCAAGTGGCCCGGAAATGCGCGTTCGTCATTTTTCCATGTCGACGCGGGCGTCGATCGTTTAACGCCGCCTTCCGAGGAAGAATACTCTCCGATTCGACGTCGCGACGACAATTCCGTCGGCAGCCGGCAATATGCCATAAAATAGAACTATAATGGTGAACGGAAAAAAAAGACCGGCTGGAAAACGAATGAACCTCGCGGCTGGCTCTCGATTGGTCGGCAAACATACGCCCGGCACGATCGTTTCCGGCAAACAAAAAAAGTTATATTTTTACATTTTCTTCCCTATTTCCGAAACTATGCAGCAATATTCAACCAAAACACTGCTAATTTATGTATAGAGTATTTTATTGTATAATACCTCGAATAGAAAGAATTAGTTTTAAAATTACCGTTTTCTGTCTGTCGTCGATACAATTTATTTAAAAATATATTCATGCTTTCGTTCCTCCGGTCAGTCTAAATATTTATGAAATTCACTGCATCGACGAATCACTAAGGCAATGCGAGAATGAAATTCGGTCTGTTTATTATTATTATTTATAATATTGCTTTAAATCATATAAAGTTTATAATAGCATATTCGATCTGCTTATACCAGTTCCAAGGCCCGTATGGTATAAATCGGCATTATCGCGAGCAAAAGCAACTTTAAGACGAGATCGACCGGCGGAATCGTTCTGGCACGGTCCCGAATCGCGTAAGAATTGCAGCGCACGAATAGTCGATTTCTTTGCGAGTCATCGTGAGACATCGGTCCCGGCGGGTTGGTTGCGGGGGTTGCCGGCCATACAAAGTTTGCCAAGAGGCGCATATTCCCATCGGGGGTGCACGAGCTCGAAGGCGGTACGGTACGGGAACCGAAAAATCGAAGGAACGGTTTTTAAGAGCGGCGCGCATGTGGAAGTTACGTTGGATCTCGGTGAACGGCATTCCCCCCCCAGACGGCCGTTTTCGTTGGTATTTAGTCCGTGTGCAGTCATTTGTAAAAGGGGAAAAGCTGCCTGTATCGACTCGTTCCCGGTGCATTTCGCGCGGTAAAAGCACGCCGGAGTGCATCGATGGTTAGTCGCCCCCGCAGCTTTTAAAGTTAAAGCGATTTCCAGCAAAAAACACACACACCCGCCCCCGAGTACGTATTAATTTGAAGTTCTCTGTCCAGTGTGCTACGAATGTTTCCCCTGGTTAGAGACGATTGTACCCTCGCGCCGAGGGTGGAGAAAAGGGTTGTTGCTCTGAACGACGAATAATGCCCGATTATTTCCACCGTGCTTTAAACTCCGAACTCCTCCCGATAACCACGATCGATACCAACAGGTGTAACCTCCTGCTTACCCATCGACCAGAACTAAATAGATTTCGACCGGGGTGCATCCCTGCTGCGAATTTAGCCCTCGGGGCACTTTTCACGCTGATTCACGTCGTCCACTGTTCTGAGAACCGGTTTTCTGTTTTTGACAAATCCAGCTGCTTGTTCTCAAAAACACGAGTCTGTACTTCGGTTTACTACCTCGACCTGTTTGCCACCCATCGTCCAACGCAACTGCACCGAATACTACCCCGAATAACCCGTTTCTGGACTGATACCAAATAAGTGATTCTTTTTATTAAGCATTGTATTGCGCTTCAAAGAAGCCAAAATTTTGAAGTATTTTTTGATACGCAAAGAACCCCGCACTAATCATATGGAAAATCTATCCCGGTAAAATCAGTTGGATTTTTCATATATTGTAGCTTATGATCTACTGAACAAACGATGTAATGGCACAAAGCTCAATAATGGACAGTTATCGAGTTATAATCAGTTAAACATGACAAATTCGAGCTGCCGAATACTCAAATCTCGGGAAGTATTTATTTTTTGGAAAAATGTTTGAAACAAAAATAGTACGGTTTCACAAAATCTGTTAGGTGGTGTCATTATTTTTGAATTTTGAATGACCTTGTAAAGTATCTTTCTGTTCACAGAAATCTTTCACAAAAATCTTTGCGTGTCACAGCAGAGTGTGAAAATCGAAGGAGTGGGATGGCGGGAGTGGGTGTGCGGCAAGCTTGTAAAGTAAATATGTATATGTACATCCCGAGATTTGAGTATTCGGCAGCTCAAATTTGTCATGTTTAACTGATTATAACTCAATAACTGTTCATTATTGAGCTTTGTGCCCATTACATCATTCGTTCGGTAGATCATAAGCTACAACATATGAAAAATCCAACTGATTTTACCGGGATAGATTTTCCATATGATCAGTGCGGGGTTCTTTAGTAGTCTAGAAGTAGAAATTTTTTAAACTACAAGGAACTATAAAAAGTACAAAAATTCGTGGTCTGCTTTTCAATAAGCCGCTTCCCCCGTCGGTACTCTTTCCTTCAGACATGTAATTTAAAAAATTCGATCGCCAATCGATGGTGAATGCACGTACATACGTATAGTACTTATGCTAAGCGAGGTGGACATCGAACAGTGTCGTTTCAAATTCAATATGCACCGATCAAAAACAATTACACGCCGCCGCGTCTTTAATCAGTGACGAGCGAAAGGGACACGCGGAGTATTCGCTGCATAAAATCGCAATAAGGAATATTAATGAGCGTGCAAAGGCTCGGGCTATAGTACCGTGCGACGATATCGCAGACACGGCTCGATTTGAAAATTCACTCTATCCGTCTCGGAATCGACATAGCCTAAGATCGTATCCCGCGGTGTATTAAAATTTCATGAGCCTCTAATAACGGTCTAATGCCGGAAAGCGGCCGACAGGATCGTGTCGAGACAGAAATTAGAAAGAAACAGATGGTTCTTCGTGCTTCTCTGCCGTCGAAACGCCGGCAATCGCAAATGACATTTGCAATTAATGTACCGGCGCGATTCGTCACGCGTGACTCGCTTCGGTCGCAAACGAGAGATGGATAAAAATGCGAAAAGTTGGAGCAAATGCGTTTCGTCCGAGTGAAAAACTATACGAAGATTAAATAACTCGCTTTGATCGCTGTTCCAGTGTAAAGCTAATAACACGTTTCCGTCATTAGACCGTGCAAACTCGCATTAACTTAAAACTGCATTGCCATCGCAGAAATCTAGTGTAGCGGCTCGCGTTTTGTTCGATATTCGATGGCAAGGACATCGCTATTGTGCAGTAGGCCCGGTACGTGACTTTTTGCAGTTTGACAGTCATCGTCACTTAGGTTAATAGTACTGCCGCCCGTACCTGGGTACCTTCGCTGCAGTCCCTTGCCATAAAACGGCTTAAAATCATTCGTAGCTTGGGCTTCGCGCGTCTGGGTGTCTCAAACTACTTACGGCGCGGATGGTTCCAGATGTTTGGAAAAACCCAGGGCCTGGACGCCAAGCAATAGGCGGCCTCGGCGAACTTTCTAACATAATCAGCCCCTAGATACTCCCACCAAGTCTCAAAAGTAGGGGTGAAACCTTGCTGAGGTAGGGAGAACCGAGGCGTTGTTCGGGCGATTCGCGTTGCTTTTCGCCAGATAGCTTCGAGAAGTGACTTGGCTCACTCATAGTCCTAGTGTCGTATCGTGTTTTAGCTCTTGTAAATACAGTTGTTTGAAATAGCATTTTGTAATATCTTTCGTTCCTTCCAAGCTTGGAAGGTGGTCCTTCGAGTGTTAAAGATTTCCTTATAGTCGGCACTCACGTGCAAATACATACAAGGTCCGAACGATTATTTTGGATCAACCCCGAACATTAACATCTAGATATGGTCGAGTCTTTTGTCTTATTGTCTTTTGCAACCTTCGATTACTCTGAGAAAAGGTGCGTCTTCGGCCCCTTCGAAAAATGTCGAAACCGAGGAAAAATTTCTAGCGCGATAGAAAATTCGGTAAAAATCGTCGCGATGATTGCAGATATTTCTTTGACAGAATAAACCGCCGTGCTGGTAGTTGGCTAAATACGTATAAATCGGGAACTATGGTAACTCGGAGTGGCCACTGCCCGCGTATAGGATGAAAAAAAAGCGCACAATGTGCTCGAATAACAGGGATGTTCAGCGTAGCCTCGAGCATTTAAATCAATCGCGACGTTTCGATCGTGTCCGGGACTGGTTTTCACCTATAAAGCAACGTAAACATCGCTTAATGCGTCCGCGCGATACGCGTCGAGCGATTATGTGACTGTGGCGCGGATTATTTACTCTGCCGGCGTGCCGCGCCGTGCCGATAGAAAAATCGTGTCGGCCGATAAAGCGCGGATTTGCGATCGCGGCCGACTTTATACATAGAAAGCGCAATGTCATAACAGCAGAACCGAGACCGCGTTTTCGCCGCCATTTAGCCGTGTAACCGTCGACGAGGTATTTTTTGTTCCGGTGCTTTTGTTGCGAAATCTCGCGGCCAATCGAATCACGCGCAATCGACACCGATAATATTATTTCGTCGATCGGCCAATACAGATCGGTACAGACATTGCATGCAAAGTCTAACGTTCTATGAGCCAGTCAACATTCTTGTCACAAATGTTTAGAATACAAGTTATGTACGATACAAACATTTTATGTATCAATCTAACATGAATAAATAAAGACAATGTGATAAAAAAACATTTCTGCGTTACGTTTATTGTACCACCAATTTTTCCCTAACGACCGACTTGCCGTAGAGTTATACTACTGATTTCCGCAATAATTATGCCCGTCTAACTTGTCATTGAGTCTTGTCAATTGAAAAATAGCGAAACTTTGAGAACAGAAATTTTCAGATGTCTGACTCGTCGTTGAGTTGTACTACTGAATTTTCGTGTCACCTCCTTTGATATCAATGACTGGTTTCCGGTTTTTTCTTTTACGATTCGTGAAGTTACAGATGTAGTTTCTTGAGAAATTTTTTAGTATGCTTCTGTATTCAAGTACATGTTACCATAAAAATCCTACGAAATCTAAATAAACTCAATTCTGTTATTATTATAAAAGAATATACATCGCTCTCGTTTAGGGCTCGGTAGTTCTAGTGTTAAAGCAGGGGTAGTATGAGTTGGAACTACTGTCGTCGCTCGGCCAGTGATATTGCAGAGCAGAATTTACGAACCTTTAACTAACTTTCGAACTGAAAGTAGGAAATAAGAAAGTGCATGAAAGGAAACGTTGATGGGTAAGTAGTAGCTTTGGCGGACTCGGAAATATCAGGTAAGTGTTCGTAAATGATTAAACAGCGATGAAAAGATTCGAAGGGTATTTAGGAGGCTCTGTATTAAAGAATCAAGCGCCGCGAGGAGTACTTGGAGTGATTATTCAGAATAACTGTCCCGTTAATGGGAACACCGGCGATCTGTAATTTCGCCAAAGCAGAAATAGCGATTCCACGAGAGTAAAACACAGACTGCGACTACCGCGCGCGCGTTACTTTTCGCGATCTTCTTTTTCAGGAGAACGAAAAACATCGCACAACGAAGAAGGAGCCGGGAGGAATGAGTGGCTGCCGGCGAAGGGTATCCTTGATCTGCGGCTTTTAACTTTCCGGAAATCACTTTCCTCCATTATTTCCTAACGCTTTTTCCACCGAGACGCTCCGACCAAGTTCCAAGCCAGACTTTCCACATTATTTAACATCTCTCTGTACTATTTACCAAACGGGCATGTCTCCGAGTACAGTTTCTAAATTCTGTTTATCATCTGCTCGTCGCTACCTCGTTCCACATTCTCGTATCTTTTAAATATTACTATCTCAAATTTAATCATTCTCCTTTCCACTTCATTGGTTCGCAGAAAATACTACTCCTCGCCTGGATCCTCCCCTTGTAAAATGAAATCATCGAAAGGGAAAATTTTGATATGGCGATTGGTTTATTTCTATACTTCGCCTCTGCGATCTCATATATAGCTGAAAAGTTCTATTAACACCTCCACCTGTACATACGTGGCGACAGAAACGAAAACAGCAACCGACAGGATATTCGCAGCGACACCGGAAGTTTCTCCGGACGTCGCGTCCCCCGGTATCATTGACCTTTCTCTCCGGGCGTTCAAGGCGGGCCAATCGAATCCAGAAACAAGTTTCGCGGATTCGTCTTCGGTTGCGACCAAAGTTAGAATAATTCAATCGTCGCCCCCCACCCACCCACCCCCCTGTAAAAGTCTCCCCCGTGCAGCCCGACTACGGATACAGCGCGTCACCCAGTTTCATTTCGACGAAGAAACCACCCGCCGAGTTTCAATTTCATTATCGGGAACGAAAGGGATTGCCTGTCCCCGGAATCGCGGGTGAATGGACGTGTAAGGGAATCTGTTGTGCATAGGAGCAACCTCGTTATTTAGCAGCGTGTTCCGCGCTCGGAAAAGAGGCCGATGAAAGCTTTCAATCCATCCCGGCGGCTGTCGCGTGACCAATTTATTCTGAAATTTTAACTACAGACACACAGAGGGCTTCGACGGTATTCCTGTTTTTCTTTCCGTCGCGGCGAGGCGAGGCGCGGCGCGGCACGGCGACGTGTTTGTTTTTTCTGTCAACGGCGACACAGTGTTTTCCAGTCGTGTTCGTTCGGGCTCGATTTCGAGCGCCGAACGCTCTCGTTCGCTCTTTGTGGATCGAGTAATACGGGACACGCGACGCGAGGAATTCACTTTTATCAACTACCCTCCGTTTGTCCGCATTATGCTCATTTTGTTTAAACCCCTCCTGTGTTTGTAAACACTCGCCCCGTGAAATGTAACGCGACACTGCGCACACATAAATCGTCGTGGATCTGCATGCAGGGGCCGTTCAGAATGTATGACGAAGACTATGTGCATTCGATCTGATGAATAGGAAGCAGAATGTTCGTATGTAAAATGCTGCTGTGGATCGAACGAGCTTACAATTAGATGTTTAAGCGAGTTGAATTGTTTACTCAGATTATGAAGGATCACATTAGGACCTATCCGAAAATCTGTATGAATTTTCTAAGGTAACTTTATGTGGGATTGGAAGTTTTTGGCGATTAACCGTATGTGTTTTAAATCTATTTATTAGAAAGTACAACTATACTAAAGATAACTGATGTACGCGACTATTCTACGTTTCGGTGTCTACGACTGTATTCCAAGTGTTGGGCAAAAACTTAATCAACGATTGACGACTAAATTTCTACTTCAATCGTTAATCGCAATTAACAATTAATCTCCTAGTTTAGTCGTTAATTGCGGTTAACGATTTTTCTACTTTAATTGTTAGTTGCGATTAACGATTATTAATCGTCAATCGGATAATTGATTAATGATTATTGCTGAAATTTCGAAATGAAATACGTAATCAGAACTGTATGAATACTGAAAAAAATGTAAACTCGATTTTTCGATTCCTTTTTTTAATCAACGATTGACGATTAAATCAATCAATTGAATCAATCGCCGATTTTTCGACGATTTCTTCATTTAATGAACGATTGACGATTAACTTCATCAATCGATTGAATCAATCGCCGATTTTTCGACGATTTCTTTTTTTAATGGTATACATTAATCAATCAATCATGATTAAAATTTTAATCGATCAATGCCCAACTCTGCTGTATTCCTTCGTTGCATGAACCACACTGTGACTGTCTTTCCGTAAAACAGTCCTTGTACCCTCGACTACATTCTTCCTTTCTCTCTCTCTCTTACTCATTCATACCCTTAACCCTTTGCACTCGGAGTTATTTTAACACGAAAATTAAACATTTCTTCCGACCTAGAATAATTCCAATCTATATGATTTTTTTTAATTTTATGAATATGAAGTTGATATAATACCTCATACAATACTTAAATGTTTAGTAACTGATTAGGTAGCAGCATATTTAATAATGTAAACAATATTGTGAATAATGGTAGAGTAAGTTTTAGTGGCGACTCTGAGTCGCCACTCGAGTGCTAAGGGTTAAAACTAAACTGTCGATGAAGACAAACCAGGCACAGGCCTACATCGTGCCATTTTTCCCTCGCTCTACCTGACTCAAGAGGCCCTACCATAAATAGAGACCACTTGGGTACCTACGGCGTGCACTCGTAATAGTCGCAATCCTACATTTAATTTTAAGACTGAATAATTTAAATGCTCCAAAGAAGGCGAAGGAACTCGATATTTCCAATTACACAGTCCAACAAATTTCAACTTTTTTGGGGGGTTTCGATTCTCACTATGCAATTATTATAGAGTTTTTTGCGCTGATTCCGAATCTGTCCTTAATTTTTCTCCTAGGCGCACAGTTTTTGAGAAATTTGAGTTTGAAAAAAAGACATATTTTTAGACTTTAAACAAATATTGTGATGTTATTATAAAAGATATTGAATTGATCTTTACAGCAAAAGATTCCTTAGACTTTCCCGAATGTAGTGATATCCAATATTAATACATTATGATTGTTTAAACATGTTTAAACGATCATTAAAGACGGAGAGACACCACTTTTGCACCAATTCTTGACGATATTTTTGAGCGCAAAAAACTCTACAATAAGACTTGCATAGTGAGAATCGAAACCCTTTTTGGCTGTTGGACAGTGTTATCGGACAATTCAGTAGCGAAACTTAACGTACGTACAGAAATTATGTTGGTATAATCTGTTATGAAAACGAAGTATGTGCAATAAAAGTTACTAAATACGTATAATACGAAAAACAAAAGCATCGCAGAAACGGCTACTTGACAGCATTTAATCTGAAATCAATTTCACCTGCGTCGTAGAATCTTGATTTTTTGATTTGTGAGAATGTGTTCTGTTCGATGCGACTCACTTTGAACTACCAATTTATTATTAAAAATTATATGTTATTCGCGATTAGTGGAATGAACGATTTTCAATTAATCGATTGATACGACACCATTCAGTAATTTCAATCCAGGAAAATCGAATATATGCATATATACATATATGTATGAATTTTCATTGCGGGGAACATTTCCATGCGGAGTGCGCGTTTGAAATGCGGATTTCTAAAGGACAATTATATGAATAAACCGCGGACTATTTCATCGACGAACAAGTGCAGCCGCGACGTTTAGTTGGTACGGGTCGACTGTTCCTCCGCAAAGAGGCTTTGTTCCCGAAAGTGTTCCGGATTATCCGAATATCCCCCATTGCGGATATAACCGAATGAAAAATGTGCGATACGCGTGTACGCAGCGCGTGCGACCGCACAATAAATTTGCTCGTCGACCAATAACCGTTAAAACGGAAGCGGGCATGACGGACTGTTTTTGTCAAAACGTTTCCAACTGACGAGTCACACTACATGTTAACAATTATTACGGCTAGACTGCGGATCTCTAAACTAAAAAATTTTCTGCGTCCCTTTGGGAAAACACGATCCATCCGAATAAACTTCGTCAATATTCAATACACGAATGGATGTCTGGAAGAAGGGCCCGTGCCGTGATTTTTAGAAACACCGGTTTTTTTTCATGGAGAACACATTTATTTGCTTTAACATTTAATAAAACAAACTGTAAAGAAAAAGTAATTCAGTTTTTGTCCAATGGAAGAAGGGCCTATATCATTTCCAGCTCGTTTTTATTATTGCAATTCACGTTCGAGTTCATAATAGCGCTCCTATAAAATTTAAAAAATGCATGGGTCCTTCTTCCAGAGACCCATTCGCATAATAAACGATTATACATAGATATAAATTCGAACGAACTGGTCCGGCAAAGTAAAAAGTTATTTCGTCCTCGCACTTCGTTAAACAGAAGCTTGTTGCTGCCGCGTTGAATAAGGCTTCTTCTCTCCTAAGAGTCTCGGCCTTAATTGACATTCTTTTCTTTGGCTTCGCCCGTGGGGCGAGCCCGCGTACAGACAGATTCTTTCAGCTTATTGCAGTAACCATGTATAGTTTATGGAGGCATTTAAGAGGGGAGGCTGCATAAACGGGCCGCGGCCGCAGGTGGACTCCCGTAGGAACGGCCAATGAATTCTTCCCGGGGAAAATTGCTCGTCCCGCACGAAAATGTTCATGGACACTTTCTTCATCGCGACGGCGTAAAAGTCGGCCGCAAATTCCCGGACTTTCGGCCGTAAAAGTGTTATTGACGGGACGCGTACTAAAGTTCGCCCTATGAAAAATTTTGCTGCGATCGTTACACGATTACAAGGCACCGACGCGACGTCTCTTCCGCGAGCATTATCGCGCACACGAATGCGAGACAAATTTTCAAAAAATTATATAATCTTCGAAGGTTCTGCTATTCCAGATTTCCATTCAATCATTGAAGATACTATTCAATTATTGAAGGTAATATTCAATTACTGTAGATACTATACAATGTACAGAACTTCTAATGTATATGTACAGTGTTAATATTGTCGACGTTTAATATTTGTGTTATTCAAATATTTGGAGCAAACATTGCCATAGAAACTATCAATCGCTCATTTCGCATGCAACAACAGGAAAGCAGTGCGAATCTCTATGAAAGATCGCGTTTTCTTCGGACACAACAGGTGTCCAAATAACGAAATTAAACGAGGTAAAGAGAACTCATTCTCTAGCTTTTGTTTCGTGAAAAATGGTGCAGCCGAGATTCTCACACATGCGATCGCACATGGTACAATGGCGGAATAAATTACTGGAATTAAACGAACCGTCTCGTTAACTTCCATTTTAATCCAATTACAGATGGCTAAAACTGCGTTTCGTAATTATACGTGCGCGAATTGAACGTCGCACAAGAGAAACAAACAAGGGAACGAATAATACTGATTGATTTTCTATGTGGCGACCAATTTACCGATGCTGCGATTCCAGAATGAATTTACCACTTTCCGATAACATTTAAATCATACATTTATATCATAGATTCAGAAAAGTTGCAGTCGTTCTATGGCTTTTCCAAGCACAACGCCATCTTGCAATTCAGCTGTAGTTAAGGGGGTCATCCCATGAGAGAGCTACTTTTTCTTGAAGGACCCTTAAAACGTACAATCTTGAAATTTTTACCACACATTTACTGACATTTTAACAGTCTCTCAGAATTTTTTCAAACCAAAATAACGAGTTGGATCGACTTTACACCGTTCGGAAGACACTCATATGTAAAAAAAAAGTAGGTTGATGGCGACCATGATTCCGGAAGTTTCGATCATCCAATATCAAAAAATCAAACGGCATTTTAATTTGTAGAACTGCGGCTGTCGCCGGTACCAAAATAATATAAAAATATCGAAAATTGAATTTTTGGCACGGTTTTAAACGTTAAGCTCCAAGTTTCGTCATTTTTTTCGTATTTTTCAGCTTTAAAAAAAACTATAGCAAATATCAGAAATATTTTGATACGGGCGAGAACTATAGATGTGCTGACTATACCATAAAAATTTGAGCGAAATCTGTTCAGTAGTTTTTGAGATATGATGGTCGTCAATATGAAAAATACAGTTTTGAGAAAAACGCGTTTAAAGATTCAAGTACGATTTACACAAAGAAAATGTAAACTCAACATTAGCCTGCTATGTGTTGAGAAATTGCCTTGGCTCAATACTCCGAAGTGCACGTCGAATGTACTTTTTTCCAGCACAAATTGATATTTCACTGGTTATTTATTAATACTTTAATCGTAATGAGGCAAATAGATGCTCCGTTTTACGTTTATAACAGTCGAACGACTTGGAATATCGAAATATCCTTTTATCTGCATATTCTAGAAATGTTATAGAAGCAATTTGTGCAAACAAATTTTTCGATTTTTTGGACCTCCCACATGGGATGACCCCTTTAATTTAGGAAAAGTTAAAAGGATTTGCAAGGAAATCAATGTATGCATAGAGCTAATCTAATCAGAGCCTTCTAGTATACGACAGATTGAGGACATTTCAACATTTCCCCGTCTTCCTCGTTTCGTCGATCCTCGAAATAATTTCACGGCTAAAAATATACATACATATATTTTCCACCTAGGCTACCAGAAATCCACTAATCGCCCGAAAGCTGTCATATCGATATCTGGCAGACAGTTCCGAGGTGTAGCTGAAAGTTTGCAATATCGAAATCCACGGGCTCGCGTAACTGAAATGTCTTGCAGTATTTTAGGGGATTATCCGGCGAATCGACTTCGATGTCGCTGAACTGCCACTAGATTTCATCAGGATGGATGTAAAGTTTCAACCGGATAGGAAAAGCGGCCGGATGTTTGCTAGTTTATCAAACTTCTCCGCGGGATATACACATCCGTATACGTCAGGACAGTATTTTCCTCGTTCGACGAAACACGCTCGTTTCTTATTTAACCGAACACTCTGTCGGACAAGATCATCTTTCCAAGACAATAAGCCGCTTGTCGATGTAAATAAAATTTATACAGAATTAGTAAATGTACGACGTAGATTGGGAACTTTATTTCAACAATGAATTAGCAAAAGATGAGAAAACGGCAGCCTCGAGGAACTGCTTTCGGAGAACCGTGTAACGTCGCGGCAGGTGCTAAGAAGTACTCTTTTATCAAAACGATTACCTCGAGAGAGTGAGTGGCAAGAATCATTTTCACCCTCTGCTAATAATCTCGCGACTGTGAAAATATTGTAGCTCGGGGGCGGTTCTGGCTGGCTTCGAGGGGGATGATTAATTTCGTTGACACTGAGGATCGATAATGGAACGGCAATCTTTGTCGAAGAACTTCAGGTGTAATGGACTCCTCGCGGACGATAAAGAAACGCGGCTCACGGTCGACTCCCGTTTCTCCAGGTGAAGAACAAAAAAAAAAAAGAAAAAATTCGCTCGATAACTCCTCGGCAGTGGGGGTGGGGGGGGGGGGGGTGGATCCGCCGCGAAATAGAATTAAATGGCGCCTGTGGCTGCGAGCGATGAGTCGTGACCGGATTATTGAAACAGGATCGCGGGGATCCTCCTGAAGAAGCTCCAGGATATTCTCCGGAGACTTAACGAATTCACCCCCGGAACCTGGCTGGATCGGTTCGTCGATGGGGTAAACGTGCCACCATCATTTCCGGAATATCCTAACGGTCCTCCTGACAACAATAACAATAAAAAAGCACTCCGTCTCACCGCGTAAGAATATTTATTCAGAAAACAGTATAGGCTGCTCTTCATAATAGTAACAATAATAAAACGTGCTTGGGGAAAAGGATAGAAAGGAATATGCTAAAGAGAAGAAACCGGAATCGATCCTCGGTTGGAAAAGATCCGCCCGACACTCGAGGACAGAGAGGTCGCTGGGAAGTCGACGTATAACAGATATTCTATTTAATCTGAAATTTTAGATGTGTCACTTTCGCATTCTGTCACGCACAAATTTGAATTTGATTGGAGACGGGATTCAAATCACGGATATTCGATCTCGTTCGCCGAGCATTCGATATTCGACTGGTACCGACTGACGAATAACCTCGTGTTTTCGAGATATCCCGCTGCCGTTGACCGATTCGGGTTTCGATATTTCACTTCGGATATCCGAATTGTCCGCACACGTCTCTTTCGGGATGAAATTTCTCTCGACTCTTTCGATTTTCCTAGTTTGATGTTAAGCTTCTCGTATTTGGCCGGGGATTGTCACGAATCCGTTGATTAACGGCGACCTATGAACTTTCTGTCTCTCTATTGTTCCCCGTTTCGGGGTTAGAAACTCCTGTACAGGGTGCATGATTCATGCATAACATTAATAAATTCTGATTATTTATTGTTGTATTTAATGTGGTATAGAATATTTATATGTTTATTCAATATAATTGACAAAGTAATATAATTATATATAACTGGTGAATACATAAGACGATTTATGTTTACTTCTTAACGACTGCGGAGCGATTCAGGTGCGACTGCCAAATTGTGCCTTATGTCGGTATTCGTAACCCCACTCTAACTACGGCGCTCATACTAATACATATTACATGTTTATCAATACGTGTAATTCCCAACATTTATAGACTTCGTGTGCGTGGTGGTATCCACCGCAATTAAAATCGAACAATAAAATGCAAGAAAGCTTGTTCTAAAATTTTCAAAAATTTGTTTAAGAACTTGCAGAATGCGACAAGTCGGAACGGGGTGAGGTTGCAACGCGATACGCCAGCAGCAAGGAATTAAAAATCTACCGATCATTTACCACTCTGACACCGTGCGTGCCAGATAGACACGTCGAATGAGAGATCGAATAAGGAATATGGAGAGAAAAAAAAAGTTCGCGGTAAACTGAACGCCGCGGCGTTCTCGGCGAGGCCATTCCGTTTATAAATTGATTCATTACCGTATCTCATGAACACTCAAAACACGGGATAATAAAGGGCAACACAGGCAACGATGGGAACGCCGTACGAGGCGTTCTGATATGATTGATGACGGATTTCGTCCGGGAATCAGCAGGTGCCCCGCGTGAGAGCTTGCTGAGTAATTCATCGCGTGTACTTTTACCTACGGCAGAGGGCTGTGCTTTCGAGAACAGGACAAAGATGGCAATAATTAATTGCCCCGAGGATCGATCTCCTTTTTCCCGTGGACGGTCTCTCCATAGACAGTGTTGAAACGCTGCTGTTAGACCGTTACTACCAGGAACGGGGGGGGGGGGGGGGTACGACAAAAGAAAGTTCTTTCAAACATTCTTCAAAAACCTGTATCGATGTGGACGTTCCTTTTTCTCCCATAAAAAGCAATATTTTCTCAATCCTTGCACAATAGCGAAGAAATCGGCACCGTTTATATTATCAGAATTAAATCCGATTCAACTATGGATAATTTTTAAATCGCGTGCAATGTTAACCCTTTGCACTCGGAGCTGTTTTAACTCGAAAACGAAAGATTCTTCCATTCTAGAATATTTCCATTATATGTATACAATTTTTTTTTCATTTTTTGCATATGAAACTGATATAATCCGGTCTAGTACTTTATTAAATACGAACAAAAAAAATAATATGAACAATTTTTTTAAGAATAACATAGCAATTTTCAATGGTGCCTCAGAGTCGCTATCCGAGTGCTAAGGGTTAGAATTGATTTATTAAATTGTTAAGTTAATTGATTTAGTGCGGAGCATTTGTTGGATCCATTACCTGCACACCCGCAGAGCGTCGAGACGCTCTGTCAACTAAGTAAGGTGGCATGATTTTCTATTTCGACGAAACAACGCCGAAGAATGGTGAAAACAGCAGAGATTCGAAGCGAATGATGGATAAGCAAAGGGAGAACGAGAAGGAGAAGGAGAAGACGGAGGCAAGGTAAATCCAGCCACCCGCATAATCAAGTTATCACGGAAAGGTATCGCACATTAATCACAACTATCAATGACAGCGCCACACCTACAACGAGGTCCTTTAATTCCTGGCTACCGTGTGTCTCGACTCGACGTCTCTCAACGTCTTCTCCGCTCCGTTTCTGTTCCACCACGTTATACAATGAACCACCGTCAATCCCGTATCTTCGCGATTAATGACTGGACGGGTGAACTTCTGTCTTCCTCGCCTGTTCTTGCCTCTTCGAGCGGATACGACGCGACGATTCGGCGTGCTAATGTTTGCGTCCCGTCGTACTCCGACACTCGATCGACCATTTTGTGAACTCGGAAACTAAACAATCTTATCGTTCACACTTCTGGCAAAATTTGGAAAGCAGAACGATATTATCTTTGTTAATTCTGTGATTACAAGAGTATCTGTGAGAGTGTCATCCCTTGTGAGAGCTACTTTTTCTTGCTTTATTTAGGAATTTTTTTCGAAGGACCCTTAAAACATACAATCTTGAAATTTTTACCACACATTTACTGACATTTTAATAGTATCTCAGAATTTTTTCAAACCAAAATGACCAGTTGGATCGACTTTACAACGTTCGGAATACACTCATGTGTAAAAAAAGTATGTTGATGGCGACCATGATTCCGGAGGTTTCGATCATCTGATATCCTAAAAACTCAAACGGCATTTTAATTTGTAGATCTGCGGCTATCGCCGGTACCAAAGTAATAAAAAAATATCGAGAATTGAATTTTTGGTACGGTTTTAACGTTAAGATCCAAGTTTCGTCATCTTTTTTCGTCTTTTTCAGCTCAAAAAAAGAAAACTATAGCAGATATCAGAAATATTTTGGTACGGGCGAGAACTATAGATATGCTGACTATACCATAAAAATTTGAGCGAAATCTGTTCAGTAGATTTTGAGATATCATGGTCGCCAATATGAAAAATACAGTTTAGAGAAAAACGCGTTTAAAGATTCAAGTACGATTTACATTAGTCTGCTATGTGTTGAGAAATTGTCTTGTTGTGAACGTTGATTCGAATGCACTTTTTTCCAGCAGAAATTAATGTCCAGCTGATGGATATTTCCCTGGTTATTTATTAAAATTTTAATCGTAATGAGGCAAACAGATGCTCCGTTCTACGTTTATAACAGTGGAACAACTTCGAATATCGAAATATCCTTTTACCTGCATATTCTAGGAATGTTATACAAGAAGCAATTTGTGCAAAAAAAAATTTTTCGATTTTTTGGATCTGCCACATGAGATAATCCCCTTAAATTGTGAGTAGCTAACGCATTTTATGTATTTATAACAAAATTGAGTAGGCGAAAAAAATGTCTCAACACTACAAAATGTAATAGAGGTACGGGTTTATCGAGGAGAAATAATTGTAAATTAACAATGGAAGAATAATAAACAGGAGTGTTATTCATATTCTTTTAGGATTGTTGGCGGCACCTTTGAGAGACGGTGTATGTTGGAACGACTTTGGACTACCTTTAGGTCGACCGTTTAGGTCGATAGATCCAACTGAGATGAGGCGAATCCAGGAAATCGGTCCCGATGGAATTATCGTCGAAGAAGTCACCGTCGTGTCCCCGATGGGCAAATTTCAACGGTATCACCGAGCCGATAATAACCGGACCGTAGTTTAGTGACTCCGATCCGAGGCCGATAATAATTCCGGCGAAATTAAGTTAACTTTGTTCATTATAGTTCTGAACTCCCGGAATAGTTCGCACCGCAGAAAGTTGGCTGTATAATACCTCGATATTGAAAAATTTCGCCGGGTAATATAAGTGGATCGCTTGACACTTTGTGAAAAACACGGCTTTCACGGTTATTAATCTCGCCGCGATTCCACCAAAATTTTTTCCTCGAAATGTCGGAATTCCCAAGTTGAAACAGGCAGCACGAAAAGTCCGCGAGAGTTTTGCGGACAAATATAAAAATCGAAAACCAGCAACCTGTTCTGAAATTTAAAATTTCATCGTTTAGCAGTTAACGGATTTATGTCTTTTATAGTATTGTTTGAAGAAATATCATTGGGAATGTAATACAAATTCATGTAAGCATGTAGCAGGATATATTGATCATCGTTATACTGCAGATTTTATTTATGAGAAAAATGAGAAACGAGATGTAGCACGATGCAATCGATGCGCAACATATTTTTATATCGCATAAAAATCGGCAGTCTATTAATCATTGCGGTTGCACCTACGGTTTCGATAGATCACGATAAAATTCCCACGTGTTGCGGATCTCTCGGCAAATAAAAGGTACATCTCTTTCGCATAAATTTGAAAAAAGCACGGACTAAAAATCCGATATCGACCACGGGCCGTGAGAGATCCCGGGGTCTCGAATCGCGACGATAAAATCAGATTCGACGGCAATAAAACGCAATATATAACAAAAGTAGAATACAATACGATTTCGAGAAGAATGTGATACGAATTCGACGGCTGGCGGCGCTTATACGGGGATTCCAATCACGATCGTAACTCGAGCTATTCATACAATCTGCAGATATTCCATTCAATTGCGCGATTCCGTCGGCGATCGAATAAAACGGCGAGCCGGAAAGGGAATCGGTAACGAAGGAATTACCGCGGGTTCAAAAAAGGTCGGCCCCGTTTTCCGATCGTTTCCTGCTGCGACAGGAGCACAGAACGAGGCTGCAGGATCGAAGGAACCGTCGTCCTGGGAAGCAAATTCCTGGACCGAACGGGCACGGCACACGGCAATTTCGTGTATCGTCCATGGTCAATTAGATCGGAATAAGGGAGGAACGAGTAGTCGGGTGTTTCGGTCGAGCAGATCGTCGCCGAGGCCGACGGCGTGGAAATCATTGGCCACGGTGTACGAATCAACAGGAGGACATTTCGCTGCACTTCCATACAGCCCGACCACGCAGCCCCCGAAAGCACAACAATAGAGTATCTAATGGCCAATCGAAACTTGCCGATCCACTAACGAGATCCTCGGAATTCTCGATGACTTCCGAGTTCGATTCCTGATTTCCTGGCACGACGATCGGGAACCGGCCTATCGATTTTAGAAAATCCGACTCCTATCACGGACCTATGTGGGTGTTTTAACGTTAAGTGCTCGCCGGAATTTCATTAAAGTGCTGATATCGTTACCGGGAGGTCTTGTCAGGTCTTGTTACGTGCGATTAATAGACTTTACGGATTTATGACAAAAATGGGTAAATCAAATTGAAAACAGTGAAAATATTTGAAGATTCTAAAAATACTGCTGTGCTACATTCGACTTATTAAAATGATTGAAAAAAGAAATAAATGTCTATGTGGCTCCTGCATTTCACAATTAATGCAGACAATTTTTATTTTGCACAAAGATTCGCAGTCTGGTGATTAAATGTATATTAAGAAATGACGATCATTCTGACTCGGATATCGATAACCGTTAGATCTAATGTTAGTTTTGTATAATCGTCGAATAATCGAAAAAAAAAATGTGCAGATTCAAGGAAAGAAAAGTGTTGTTCGAAAAATACAACATTACTGAAAACAGAGACCATTTCATGGTCCAATGAAAGGAAAAAGGGAACAAGTTTCCTTCCACTTCCACAGTAGACCGGTACTAAAAAAAGGGACCATTTTATTGCCCGAAAGTTTCTCCATGTCTGCCTAACTCCGAAGACTCGAAAGACGGCTGCTGGCCCCTTGCTAACTTCGCTCCACTATAGTTGGTCGGCGGCTCTTCGGACGTGCGCTGATAAACTGTCAAGACGCAGGTTCGGCGGGCTGATATTAAATCTGCATCTGTGTATACATATACCGGCGTAAATTCCGTCGCACGCCAATATTAATTATTTCTACGATCGTGCCGGGATCGTTAGTTGACCGTTAAGCGAGCCACAGATTGTTCTGGGTAATAGCCGACGTCCATTATTACCAGCCACGTAGCTGGCCCGGTCATAAAGCTCCGATTAGGCAACCGCAGACTCAGACAATGACGTTGCGGTATTTCTCGGGTACTGATGACGTCACTCCAAGGCTCAGCCCCGTCGACGACGATGATTTTTCAGAGATCAAATCGGAAACCAAACACAAATCTAGTAATTAAGACACGTGTTCAGCAGTAGCTGTGGTAGGTTGCAGTGTTAACGATTATGTCTGTGAACAGAGTTGGACAAAATTTTTATTTGAATAAAAATTTCGAATAACGAATAAAAGATAAAAAATTTTTATTCGTTATTCGAAGGTTCGAATAAAAAAAGTATCTTTATTCGACGAGAATTTATCCGACTTCGAAGGCTTCGAATAAATCTTCGAATAACTTTTGCCAGCTCGAATAAACGGCGGCGAGGCCCGACGAGCGCTGAACATGAAAGACCAGCGACAGCGACCGACCAACAGCATACATACTTACATTGTAAGCACCTGGGGAATCAAGCATTATTGACAATTTAAACTTCTATATTTTTAGAATACGAATAATATTTTTAATACGAATGAGTTGTAGAGATCATCCCGACAAAAATGAGTCCAAACACGACATCATTTGAACTATCTTTAATAAGATTATAATTTTTATCGTAACATTACGTATCAATAAAAATTGTTCGATTACACTCGAGTTTGGACTCATTTTCATCAGGAAAAACACCCCAATATAATCGTAATAATTTTATGAAGGAATGTTGAAAAATCTAAAAGTTTATACTTTCATTCGTGTGTGATTCCCCATCTGCTTACATTGTACATATACCGTTTGTCTGCGGCGAGCGTTGATCTGCGAACGCCGAGTTCCGACTGTCCAAGCCCAAAGACAGCGACTGACAAACGCCATACAATGTAAGCAGATGGGGAATCATACACGAATGAAAGTTTAAACTTTTAGATTTTTCAATATTCCTTCATAAAATTATTAAGATTATATTGGGGTGTTTTTCCTGATGAAAATGAGTCCAAACTCGAGTGTAATCGAACAATTTTTATTGATACGTAATCTTACGATAAAAATTATAATCTTATTAAAGATAGTTCAAATGATGTCGTGTTTGGACTCATTTTTATCGGGATGAACTCTACAACTCATTCGTATTAAAAATATTATTCGTATTATAAAAATATGAAAGTTTAAATTGTCAATAATGCTTGATTCCCCAGGTGCTTATAATGTAAGTATGTATGCTGTTGGTCGGTCGCTGTCGCTGGTCTTTCATGTTCAGCGCTCGTCGGGCCTCGTCGCCGTTTATTCGAGCTGGCAAAAGTTATTCGAAGATTTATTCGAAGCCTTCGAATAAAAGATGATAGATAAAAGATGAAAAAATTATTCGAAGTTCGAATAAATCCGCTTCGAATAAAAAAAATTATCTTTATTCGTCGGATAAATTCTCGTCAAATAAAATTATTTATTCGAACCTCGTCGAATAAAGATACTTTTTTTATTCGAACCCTCGAATAACGAATAAAGATAGAGTATCTTTTATTCGAATCGTTATTTAAATAATTTTTTATCTAAATAATGCCCAACTCTGTCTGTGAAGCGTCATTCCACTAAAAAGAGCAGAAATTCCTGATTTCGAGTTTATCAAGAGTTAGAAAAATATAGGATACAGCAGAAATATGCATGTGTTCATAGCGTCGTTATTTGTCGACAATGTCTGAGCCGAGCTTAAGACCGCCGTATCGAGAATGGTCGCTTTTGTGAACGATCTAACCCTGGCAGCTTACGGAATTCTCGTTATCCGACCGTCCCGACGTCTCGACAGGATCACCGGAACGTCAACGACTTTCCTGGCCACGACACGCTCGAGGAATTCGACGTCGATCAGACGTTCAAACTTGCCGAACCGTACCTCCCTGGATGTCGCGGCCGAAAGTTTCTCGGTTGCGAATGCATCGTGCAAGCGGAATCGCCGGAGAGGGATTTCTGTGTCGAAACTTGCATTTTCGGGGACGATTTTGCGGTTTGTCCGATGGGTAGTTTAATAATATCACTTCTTATTAGTTGACAAACTATGACGCGGTCGGTGATGCCATCAAATTCGGACCTCGACTGGCAACCGGGAGGATTGTTATCGAAAAGTCGAAACTGTACCATACCGAGCCATTAACCAATTATATCTAAATACAGTGGAACGCCCGTTTATGCGAACTCCATTTATAGGAATTAAATGTCACTAGTGCATGATTAAATGAACTCGGCGAAGTTCTCTTAGGATTAACATGAACTGTATTTCTGACATTTACAAAGTACGAAAGAATCAATTGAGCCGCTCAATGCACACATCGATTAACTTCACTTTTTGAAAAATCTTAAATTTAAGTGTCAAAGCCCTTGGTATAGTCATAACTTTTTATATTTATAATAACTTTCCTGAATAATAAAGATTAGCACCGTTAAATGGCAAATTTTTTTGGCCATTGAATAATAAGTAATTTATTTCAGAAGCCATTTCGATTAACTCCATACTCTAATGTCTAATAAAATTTTGATTATATTTTTAACAGTATACATCGAGTCTCCCTTTTGTTACTTTAAATATAATATATGTATAATTTGTCTACTGTTACATTAGACAATAATAATGGACCTGCTAAAATTCATTCCTCCTGTTAAACACGATTACTATAAGAACTTGTCAACAAATCGAAATGACGAATCCTCGCATACAGCTGATGAAGAAGACATTATTTATAATATTGCTGAATCATTCCAAAGAATAATGCCGCTAACATAAAGCTGCTATGAATTAATTACAAAAATTATATTATAACCGAACTGCCAACATTCATTTTTATGGAAAAGCTGTGATAAAAATGTATAATAACTAACTTTTTCTGTAATAAAAAACTTAAAAATGTAAAGACTAAATTTAACTTTATTACTTTTTTCAGTTGCCAAATCGATTAACTCCACCAGTCACATAAAAACTGTAACATTACTGACGATTGTTTGTTGGCTATTCTTTCTTATTAATTTTATATACCGTTAGATGAAAGCTATATCTGCAATTATGCATTCTACATTATATATTTGAATTCATATTATCAGAGGAATTTTTAAAAACAATATACATTACATCATCGCGTTTCTCAACTTTTCGTTTTATGGAGTTAATCGATGTGTGCACTGAGCGGCTCAATTGTCAGTCAATAATCTGTTGTCACTAATTGTTTAGTATCCCTTGTTAATCGAATGTTTCCGTTTCCTGGAATAAAGATGCATGTTTGTTTAAACGGTTCAATTTTCGTACAATTAAGACAATCGAATACGAACAATGCTAACCGAATATTTTATCAATGCTCGAATAAGCACGGTTACTATAAGCTATGCAGTAATTTAACCGCACTGCATTTGTCATGATGTAAAATGCACAAAGCGAGACGAAAACTTCGCCGGTGCATTCAATTTCCCGTATTTTCATAGAATTTCAAGGAGCATGAAACGCGTTAACTCTATCTCCGGTTGCATAAATTACGTTGATAAAATTCGGCAGAATTATAATCGTATATTCGCACGATTTTATGGTGTGTACGCGATACGTCACAAGCGAGAAAAGCAAATATTGTTGGGGGAATAATATGGAAATTGATAATCAGCGAAAGCGTTGATGAAAAATTCGAACGAAAATCCAACGAGCAGAGCGGAATAGGAGAGATTTTTTTACCCCGCGATATTTTTAATAATTTCGAATAATCCGAAGGTTCTTTTTTTCCCCGTTCGTTTTACCCTTTTTTTAATAGATACAAAGAGCGGAGTGAATGTTTGCGGAAAATTAAATTGCTGAACTCATCGCTGCAGCGTTTCACCGACTAACAAACAAGGTGCACTTCCGTAGCTTTTTACAAAAGTCATGTTTGCGTACCGATGAAACCGGATAGGAACGTATCGGGGTCGGACGATCTCGTTCGATCAATCAACACCTGGCGTAGTTTAATCCGCAGAGCAAATATATGTAGAAAATCAGAATATAACGAAAACGAAATATTTGCGGATACGAGGGGGGGCGATCGACGCAGAAATAAAATGGTTTTAACCGTCATTTCCATGGAATTTTCAGAACGTTCGCGAGGCAAAGAGAGCAAAAAGAGGGGAACACGTATTAACAGATTCGAACGTGCCGAGCTTTATTGTAATTCGGAAGACGCGGCTCGTTCGTTTTAACGGGGGATTTAATTGTTCTGGCAGGTGGAGTTATCCGTTTCGTTAAACAACCGGGCGTCGATGATTTACACGTGTCGGAAATATTTTGAAATAATCGCGAACGCGTCGCACGGTTGCGAATAAAACACTGGTAATGGCCCCGCGAAGCTGATCCCCTGTTTAGCGAGCCGCCGCGCCGCGCCGTTTCCCTGATAATTAATTAATTATAAATGCCTGTTGCAGTAAATTCACGCAATCAGCACCGCGCCCGCTTGTGTCGCGAATCCGGACAAAAATCAACGCAATTAACATTACGATGACCCCCTCCGGCGAGACACCCATCTCCTGCAAAATGATGATTAAATACAAAAAAAGGGTGGCGCGCTGTTTCATGCATTTATAACAAACACGATTGTTCGTTAATGATTATTTCGCAGAACATTACACAGAATCTTCAACAATTTTACATTGTTTCATAAAAATATATTTATTCAGATTTTCAGCGACGCGGACAAGTAGGGTAAAGAAGTAATAATTAAATGAGGTACGATGGATGAGTGTATAAGGAGCTAATTAATTTAAACCAAGTTCCATTCTGTGGCAGATAAGGCTAGAATTATAATAAATATTATAATCTATTTTCAAACAAAGAAACGTCTCGAATAATTCATTGGTTTAATTTGTAAGATCGTTAATTAATTTTTCCGTATGCAATCGGCAGAATAATATCCACGAAATACAGCGAAGAATATCTCATCAAAGCGAAAACATTGCCGGAGGTGTGTTTTTCCAAAATATCTCGTTACTGCCAACTATTTTCAGCTTGACAGAAAAATGTCATTCCTGACGTATACACTGGGGGAGGGGGGAGGGGAGGTGGTCCACGCTCATTAACTTTTCTATGGGACGCACGGGAAGCTGCGCATGAAAAGCTTTGTTATACAAAATAAACGTGTTCGCATCGTTCACCTGCTGTCATTCGCAATACAATGTGCATAAAATGTGGCACTTGAAAATTACGCTCCCCAAAAAAAAAAATTTCTTCTCGAGATTACAAATCGGAGAACAAATTTCACGAACAAAAAGCGCTGAAAATGTGTCGTGTCGACGAGTAGCCGGGATATATTTTTTGAAACGTTATATCAATTTTTGTCAGCGAACGTAGTCATTACCGGAATGCGTTGGAAATAATTTATCGATCAACGGATTCGGAAAAATCTGCGGACAATGTCCGTTCGTGCAGGGACGAGTGAACGAAACAGTTTCCCGGCGGGAGACTTGGAAAATTAGGCGGTCCGGTGGAAACTGAAGAAGTGCGTTTCCGAAAGGAGAGGAAGGGCTGAAATCTATCGAGGTTAAACACGAACGGGGAATTTCGTTCCCGACGAATTCGCGACGCACGGTAAATACGTTAACTTCGAGCCAGGCTGCGCGTGCAAACGTTCCGACGGATTTAAATCGGCCGACGACCAACGTCGGCCAGCTTTGGATAGACGGAATGGGAAATGGAAAATAAAGAACGTCACCGGGAGAGGCCGAGTGATTGCAGCGAACGCCTAGCATGTGCGGATCGAATTCGGAACCCTCTCGACGCGCGACGTCCGCTAGAACGGAATTACATCGTCTGCCCGGTGAAATGACGCCCGAAAACCTATCCCAATTAAAAATCAGCTGACACACTGTTTCTTATGCTGTCAGGCGTTTATATCTGTTCGACGATTTCTTTGAACTTCGGACTAGATTTCTTTCAGACTAGATAAAAAATTTAAAAATCGTCACCTTTACTTTTTCCTTCGCAATTGCTAAACTAATCCTTCTAACGTCTCAAAAAAAAAACTCAAGCTCTTGGGTCGAATTTTGAAAAAATTATTCGTTTTTAAAATTTGTACGAATACATTTGTACACTGTATGTATTATTACAAAGCTACTGTACACAAAGGAAATAAAGCAGAAAATATAGATTGTGTAATAAAGATGACACAATGTACAATAATAATAACCTTTCTAGAAAGAATATGTATAATGGGACGAGAAGTAAGATTTACGTAACATCTTCGATATCATTACGCAACGGATGTACGAATTCAGTTCATTGTTAATATTGTATTCGCGTATAATTGTCAGTGACCTAACAGTCTATTGGGAACAGGCTGTCTCGGGTGGCTCTGATAAGGTACGAAACAATTTCGGCGAATAGGCAGCTCGTGCAGGTGCATCGGAGAAGTTGAAGGGAAACTTGCGATCGTCTAATTTGCCTGAAACATCGCCTGCTCGATACCCTAAACATGCTCAATCTAACCCGGAGTCTATGAAGTAATTAATTGCGGCATAACTAGTGTTGAACCGTTCGGAGGATTGCGGTAATGGGTCGACCTCGTGAATGAGAGTTGTTAGAAAAAAGAAAGCGAATCGATTAGATCAGCTGTTGCTCGTTAGAATTAAATCATGTAGAATTATTGATCGTTTGTTTAATAGCTAACGGTTTTTAACGAAAGGGACACGATACAAGTACGATAAACCGAATCCACAAAATAATGCAGAAATGTAAAAATGAAGCGAGTATAAATAAATACATGCAGCCTTTCGGTACTTAAGTTTAAAATATTTTCGAATGTATCTAGTTACTATGAGAATGATGAATATTCAGGAAACAGGTCTACAGAAATGTAATACATTTCCAACACAATGGATGCGTAACGTTGCTTAACTAATACTTGTTGCTCCATTGTATATAAGGAAGACTTCGCGGCAGACAGAGACAGGCATGTTAAAGAACAGGGAGAAAGCTTCATAGGACCCTTGCGGAACATTTGTACAACACTTGAGGTCTTTGCAAGTGGATACTTGCGGAAACCTTGTAGAACTCGAGTAGAAATGCTTGACTTGTTTTAGGTTGCGCGGAACACTGTTGGTAGAACACTGACTTTCTTCCACGAATTTTCGGATGGTTAAAGGGGAGAATATTTAAGGTTGATAAGGCTGAATTACGTCAAAAAATATGAAAACGTCACCCAGAAAATGTGATTTCCCGAGAAACTAGCACCGATGTTCCGATTCACTTTATCAAAGGACTTCGTTCGAGCGCCAATTGATAGAATAAAATAACGTGGCTACAAATTAGAAACGAGTCGAATGAAATTAGAAATTACGATTACAATTTGTATCCTCAGAGACGTTTCAATCTGCAGTACCTTCGAGAAAGAGGAAGGTAGAGGCTTCGAGCTTATAACTAGACTGCGGATTTAATATGCATTTACGGCAAAAATATTAGAAAAATTTAAACATACCATTCTATTATTTGCAACCTACTAAAACATAATAAGAAAGAAAATAAATTTCTATTGCACTCCAGTTTGTTGCAATTCGGGTAAGCAATTGTTATTTTGCATAAATATCCGCAGTCTAATTATAACATTTTCAAGTGACTCTCAGTGTGCGGGAGCAGTGCTCCGAAAGCCAAGTTAGAATGGAGGGGAAAAAAGGCGGAAAATGAATCAAGCCTCCTAAATCTTCGCCCGTCACCGATATCTATCCGGCTGTTCATTACCGCGGACAATTCCCACGGCGAGATCCGCGGATCTCGAGAGGAAGGTAAGAACAATCCCTCATATTCCTCGTCACGGAGAGGCTCATCGATCACTATATCCGCGCGGGCAATTACGCAACGGTTCGAAAACGAGAACGCGAAACGGGTTAGACGGAGAGGGCCGAGACGAAGGAAAGACGAAAGGAGCGAGATGAAACGTGGATGAAACGACGAAAACGAAAAAGCGTGTCCGCGGTGGAGCGAGGTAGAGGGAGGGAAAACAGAGGGCTTTTAAATGAGAGGTAACAGCAAAAAGCTGGTCGAAGGGGATGTAAAGATAATTAGAGTGGCCTCGGTGAGGCCGCGTGCGCGCGCCGCGCCCCGCCGGAAGCCTTATATTCCCGTGCAATACTCGTTAAAACAACCGTTACGTACTCATAGCGGCTCATTAACGGAAGTTTCGGTTCTACGATTCAATTACCGCCCTCGGTTTTAATTGCGTCTGTCTATCCGGCACCGGGTAGGGATCGTTTCGACTGTCCAGAATTTCAGAACGCAACGGAGGGAGGAGTCTTTATAATTATTCCAGAGCAAAAATCTTCCGACCGGATCTCGGAGAATAATTTCGCCGAGAAATTCGAATCGCGGCGGTAATTGTTGGAGAAGGGCTCGTTGAAAATCGTTAAGGTCCGCCCCCGCTAGGCTGTGCAAGGCACGTGGAAATCGGGGAAGAAATTTCGCTCGGCTCGGCCGGGGAGCCGGTGGGAACGTCCCACGGCCCTGCGGAGTCTAGAGGAAATTGCTCCTTTGAGATTTACTCGAACGTTTGAAATCGCCGGGACTCCATGGTCCTTCCAAGATCCCAGGAACGGCAGAAATGCTCCTGCAGGCTCCTGGACCCTCGCAAACCCTCCGAGACTCTCGACACCTACCGAACCTTAGACTTTGAAGCGACCCGGTACTTCTGCAACCAACTGTATAGCTACCCGCCGCGCCGCGCCGCGCCGCCAGCCGTCTCCGTAACGCTCGCCATTAGCCCGGCTCTTTTGAAATTTAAAATTTGATAGGGTTTATCTGGTATAAGAGAGGAAAATGTCCTCGAACCAAATTAATCCGATGATGGACCGTTTGATAGTGAAAAAAGATCCCCCGCTCAGTTCCAGCCGTCTAGCTCCGCCGAAAGACTATTAAAAGAAAAAAGGATTAGCCGGTTTTCACCCATTTATCCAATCTTGGGATAATTGTCATTCGAAGTTCTGACAGTTGAAATTCAAAATGGTGATGGTTACTTTGAAATTGTAACGGCACGGTTTCAAATTGTTAGGGTATTTTACAGTATTTTTAGTTTTTCAGGCTTCCAATGAAAAACCAGAGAAAATTCCCTGATATTTGTCTAAATGTGTACAATGCGCCGAATTCTCTCGGGAATTTTTGTGGTTGAATAGGGAAAGGAAAGAAGACCGGATAATCCGGATTTTCCCTGCAACTACCTATCTGGTCGAAGTAGAGGCTTGAAATCTGCACAAAATATTTTCTCTCTGTAAAAGCATCAAATGGTCCGGTGCCGATTTAATTTGATTCAAGGGCCGAGAGTGCCCTTATCCGGCTGTTCCGTGATTGTTTACGTTGCTTTAGTGTGGTTCTATTAAATAAATAAGTGTGTCTGAAAAACAAAACGAGAAAAAAATATTTTTAAACCAATTTTTATGTTTCGTCAAAACAAATTCTCGTAACGAAGTAAAAAAATATTTCTCTCTGGATTTCATAAAAAACAATTATTTGTGCATGTAATAGAATCGTTAATGGAATTCGGAGTGGTGTAGCCGTGCGAATGCTAAAAATTGACAACTTGCAATTCGGTTAAAAAAATGAAAATTCTGTATAAATTTTCTCAGATACATTTAATTCAGACTAAATAATTAAAATGTTCTTCAGCTAAGACTAAACGAACCGTAACTTCGTTAATTTTGCGAATTTGTCTGGAAAAATGTTGGAACGTATTTTTGAAACATGGCAGGTTTTCGTTGATGCGATAAGAAATTGATATTTTTGATCTTGCAATCGGAGAATTTCCTTTTGAGTCGACAATGAGACTCGCTCATTCGCGAAGGGCTCGCGTCGAATACGGAGAAAGGCGTGCACAGTGCCCGAGATTAATTGCATCTTGCGGCGCTAAATCGTCACGAAGATTGCAGCCTGCGAGAGCTGCAGGAGAAAGAGAAGCCAGGTTAGAGCAATGAAAGGGGAACGGCCGAACGAATGGCGACTTATCAGAGGGCTGAATTAGAATCAACGGGTCCCTTGGTCTGCGAAGACTCGCGCGTACCTCGGAAATGCGTTCGGGACTTAAGGACAGAGGCTCCCGTATAATTAGATGAGTTAATTAAGCAATCTGCCTAAGTGGAGCCAGCTTAACGAGGAAAAACATGTGACGCTTCAACCCTTTGTTTCGTAAGCTTCACTTTTTCCTCCCCCGCCCACGAGGCTACAAAATGCACCCCGTGTTTCTGCTGACTCGCGTCTCACTTCCGATTTTCCTTTTTCACCCTCGTCCGACCAACCACCTCCCTTCGATCGTCCTTAAACCCCCCCTACCAACGATTCCTTGCTGGCTGAGGGCTCCTTTGAGCGATACCCTCAATAACGAGGGCAATTTATTGTACTGGGAATCAACGCGGCGCAAAAACCTACGCACGTCTTCCCACCGGCGGCGTTTCTTTCGATGGCGATAATTGGCCGAAAAATGCCGGTTCTAGAAAAAATTAGAACCGCTAATTAATCATCCTCCTCCGTCATTTTTTTACTTGACATTCGTTCTACTTTCTCGCTGGAGAAATATTAAATAAGTTCAAGACTCTTGCATTTTCTCACAATTTCATTAACTTGCAAATTTACTATTACGATCTCAGAGTTCTCGTTGGTTTCCTTATAAAGTCACACACACACAAAAAAAATCTGTTCTTGATAAAAATTGCAATTTTTAATATCAGGTGGCTCGAAGATCGTGCAGCGGCTGCAAATACGCGGATAATGAAATATCCAGAAAGATCTGAAGTATTTAAACTCGAGTTACAACGTTCGCAAACGAGACATGAAAATCTTACGAAACTTGCAGGAGGCAACGGCGCGGCGCGGCGCGGCTCGGCGGCGGCTACCGCGAGCAGATGGCGCGCAAACGGAAAAATGAATCTCTTCTCGCGCGGCGGAGGCGTGTTTCGCAAACACTCTCGGCGTAGCAGACTTCGGCGTAACTTCTGCGCCCTGGTTACTTCTCTCCCTCTACGAGTCAACTAATGAAAATGTAATTAATGGCGTTGTTGGTAGCTGCGGACCGTGGGCAGAGAGGCCGTTTGCGGCCATTTGCATAGATATTATTCTTTTAAACAAACGCGTGCGAGAGCCCGCGAAATTATTTCGGAACAATGGCTCCTGGGCCCCTTGTGTCCGCGTGCACCGCAGGCTACCCCGCGAATAATTGATGGCCTGTAAAACAGACGAGTGCATTGTTCGACAAAAACGGGCTCTTTTATTGCGCCACTTCCGGTCCCGCGACGATACTACCCCGTAATCGCGAGAGGAATCTCAAAGTCTTTCTGGTTTCGCGACTGTAAGAACTGTTTTCAAAAATCTACCGGGCATTGTAATCTCAAATTCTGTATGCTTGTAAATTAAGGGGGTCATCCCATGTGCCAGATCCAAAAAATCGAAAAACTTTTTTTTGCACAAATTGCTTCTATAACATTCCTAGAATATGCAGGTAAAATGATATTTCGATATTCGAAGGCGTTCGACTGTTATAAACGTAGAACGGAGCATCTGTTTGCCTCATTACGATTAAAGTTTTAATAAATAACTAGTGAAATATCAATGACCTGAACATTAATTTCTGCTGGAAAAAAGTGTATTAATCAACGTGCATTTCGCCAAGCATTAAGCCAAGACAATTTCTCAACACATAGCATACTAATGTTGAGTTTACATTTTCTTTGTGTAAATCGTACTTGAATCATTAAACGCGTTTTTCTCAAAACTGTATTTTCCATATTGGCGACCATGATATCTCAAAAACTACTGCACGGATTTCGCTCAAATTTTTATGATATAGTCAACACATCTACAATAGTTCTCGCCCGTACCAAAATATTTCTGATATCTGCTACAGTTTTTTTTTTAAAGCTGGAAAAGACGAAAAAAATGATCTTGGATCTTAACGTTTAAAACCGTGCCAAAAATTCAATTTTCGATATTTTTAATTTATTTTGGTACCGGCGCGGCGATACCCGCAGATATCAGATGATCAAAACCTCCGGAATCATGGTCGCCATTAACCTACTTTTTTTACACAGGAGTGTCTTCCGAACGGTGTAAAATCGATCCAACTCGTTATTTTGGTTTGAAAAAATTCTGAGAGACTGTTAAAACGTCAGTAAATGTGTGGTAAAAATTTCAAGATTGTATGTTTTAAGGGTCGTTCAAAAAAAATTTCTAAATACAGCAAGAAAAAGTAGCTCTCACATGAGATGACCCCCTTAACACTCGAATTTTCTCAAGCAATCATTTGCATCAAAGTTACAGAGATCAACCCGTTCGTTTAGGTTAACCCGTAACCACTGTGACCCTATTTTAGTAATTCAAATATTAATAATGTATATGGTCAAATTGACCCATCAATAGTGGTTACGGGTTAAATAAATTGAAGCAATACGAGATTAATTTAATAAAAACGATGCTACAGTTGAGAAAGGGCCAAAGATCTTTTCGAAGCAAATTCTTCGAAGGAAGCGGCATCGAAATCTGTTGTCTCGGGGGCCGAGCGAACGAACAAAAGATTAATAACCACCGGGGGTGGAAAAATAAACGTCTTGCATCATTTTCTGCGGCGCGGCAGGCTCGATTGTTCCGCAGGTTCGAAAGCCCACTCGAAAGGACGATCCTCGCGGAGACACTCGACGTTTCCGTTATAAGTGCGGGCGTTCCTGAGACAATACCTGATATTCTCGGTTCTCCGGTTCGCTCGCGATATTTATACGTACAATTAAGTCGGTACCCGGCCGCGTATCTCTGGCGGCGCCCTCGAACGTTGACATAACGTTCCACCGTGTTTGGAGTTTAACTCTACGTGCCGCGAGAAGCCCTTCCCGTTCAACCTGCAGTGTGTATAACACTCGCTGCGAACGAAAGGGGAGAAGACGGACGAACCGGAGACCGTACAAATTCCGCAACTCGTCCCGCGCGCAATGTAAATTGCGAAACGTACACGATTCTCGATGCCCGGGTCCGGGCGAGGAAAAACGATTGGAAACGATCTTCCGGAAGCTACGTTTCAGCCCATGCTTATTATTTTCTTCGCGGTTACAGTTACCAGAACTTCGTCCACGACAGTTTCCTAGTGGAAAAGGGAAATTTATGTTTATCAAGATGATCGTTCGTGTTACGTTACAAATTTTGTTTGTAATTCATTTAATTATTTGTTTCTTGGTTCTTTCTTGGTCGCAATAAATACATGTTTAAAAATCGTGTCTTGACTTTGTGTACTCAGATTGATGGAACGCGTTTGTACCGTGAATGTGCATTGCATGCGTTTGAACCGGTGGAGCACTGTCCATTTACCTGTTGGCCACCCATTATCTGCACCATTATTTGCGGCAGGTACATAGTGTGATACATAGTCAAAGTAAATGTACAGAATGGTATTAAAAATACTATTTAAATCTATAAAAAAAACTTTATATCTTTAATGGTTCAGCTGTCACAATACGCGGTGGAAAATCATCCGTATATCGAATATTAGTTACATTAATTTATGCTGTTTTTATGTGTCGAAAGGCATGAAACAAAATTATTCGTGTATATAAATATCTCTATTTCTCCTATACATATGTTCTTTTCAGTGCAGATACAATGTAGTCTTTTTTTATTTGTGTTTTTAATGAGCAATAGTAAAGAAAATAAGTTATTAAATATCTATACTATATATATACATATAGTATATATCTTGCTAGCTACTAAATAAATAATATATAAATCTCTGGGTCACTGATAAATGATTCCGGAAAATCTTTTAGGCCGGTCAAAGGGGAGCCTCTAAGGGTGTGTTAGTCGTGCGAAAGGGTTGGTGCGCGTGGTGGTGCGGGTTCTTACGCGGGGATCGCGAGTACACGGTGCAGGTCGACGGCTAATTAGTAAAATCAATATGAAAATCCTGTGTATAAACGGGGCCACCGCGACAACGGTGCAGCTCAGTCGGGTGTTCCTGCTAATAAAAGCGCCGAAATACTACGTCCGTCGAGGCGCCTAGCTAACGGTCGCGAGGAATTCATCCCCGCATTGTCCCTGCGGAACAGCCTTGGGAACCGTGTAATTTGTGACGCACACCGTAGGTGTACACGCCGCGGTGCGGCGCGGCGCGGCGAGGCGAGGCGAGGCGAGGCGCCGCGCCGTTCGCAACGAGCCGCGCGTAAAAAGTGAATTCCCTTTCCCCCGGTAAAAAGCGTGCTCGACCGAGGAATTCAATTTTCACGAGGTATTCCCGGCGAGCGTTTTTCATTGGTCGAATATTCCGGGGGCCGCCGTGGTCTATTTGAAATCAGTTTGAAATTCGGATCCGTCTCCCGCCGCGCCGCGTCGCGTCGCGTCGCGGCTACGCCGTCGTCCTGTGGAATTGTCCGAAAAAAGCGCGCGGAACCACGAACCGGGAGAATTTTTACTACGATCTTGCAACAATCGAATTCTATCCGGCAGCCCCACGCAAAATTTAGCGTACCTCGCAGCGCTGAAACTTGTTTTCGCGTGATTTAAAGACCGTCCGCGCGTAATCGCATCATAAAACTGTCCAATAAAATCCCGTTTCTCTGAACCGCGAAATATCCGGAATGAATAAAAGTTCCGGGTTCAAACGGTTTCGAAAAGGGCGGGTCAAAGCACGGTCCTTTTCGCGACGAATTCATCCGCCTTCCCTTTGTGCGACGCCGCGCCGCCTCGCCCCCCGTGTATCGCGTACAAACTCGCAAATATCCCGACGATTCATCCGCGCGATACGAATTCAAAGTGTAAAGTAATACCGTCCCGGGGGGTCACAACGTTGTTATACCCGACGATCCTGTACGCCAAACATTACCCAACACCGCTCGCGCGGGCGCGTTTGATTTCTCCAACCTCGATGGCTCACTGAAAATTCGATCCAATCCGCCGCTCAATTAAGGCTCCGCGGAAGAACCGTGCGCCGATTGTTTTATTTAACAGCGCCCTCCGGACCGCGTCGTTGGTCATTATTTTATCGGAATTACGAGATATCTCCAGCCGATTCCAACGGGTGAAAAGCAGGGCGAAGGACGACAGGGGTTGGTCGAGGGGGATGCAGGTGTACGCTGCGGTGTGCGGTCAGCATTACCCACCCGAGCTCTGTCAGCACCTCCCCTAATCGCCGTTTTTGTCGTCGCGCCGACCATTTCTCTTCCTCCAACCCCTTCCGAGCCCCCATCCCAACACCCGCACCCGTTCGGGCCACCCTTTGTCCCCTTCCCTCCGTTCCCGCCGTTTCTCTTATTCGTGTTTATGCTCCGGTCGCCGGGAAATTTTCCGTCGTATCCTTGACCACTGTTTTCCCTACGTATCCCTTCTCGTCCCCTTCGACCAGCCCCGCGAACCTCCAATTCCTCCCAAGAGGCTCCTTCGCGAAAAACGTTACCGAAATATCTACTCGTGAAGGCAGCGCGAACCTACGAAAAAAAAATCTATTTTTGTGTGCGTTTTCTTAAAGAGCATGGTTTCGAGGATATATGTATGAACCCATAATTATGAAAGTTGTCTAAGTGATATGTATACATATTTCTTCTTTCTACAAGCACTATCTAACGGTTCAGTTTTCACAATATCCTAAAAATTACATTGAATTAATTTAGCAAAATAACATGATGTGAAATAACTGATAAACTCAATTTTTTTTTTTAATTTTCACTTAGACCACTTTCATAATTATGGACTCATGTGTATGTGCGAATCCCGATATCTAAAGTCCTGAAATTAACGAAATTATGGCTGTTCGAAGGACGCAGTGATCGGTAGCGTTACTCCTGAATTCATATGACAAAAATGGATCGGTGAAACACTTAACGGTAAACAGATTAAAAGAATTTAGGATATCGACCTACCTTGAGTATCGCAAATTATCTTAACACCTGATACCGAGAGAAAATAGTTAGCAGGAGGGCATAGAGTCTAAATGGGAGAGGGATAAACAGAAGGAATCGTATGTGTGAATAATTTCGTAAATAAATGGTTTTGCAAACCTAATCGTAATCCTATCTGTGAAGCTAAACAAAACATTGTTATTACTATATGAATTCGAATGCGTTAAGCAAACTCGAGCAAAGGTCCCGGCGAAATGTAAGCACGATAATTCCTCGCGCAAAGGATTAATTAGGTGCTTTCGATGGTCGGGAGCGAAGAGCAAATTGTTTCAGTCATCCAGGTTCGGAGATTTGCATGGAACAGCAAACGATCTCTCTGACGACTTACGGCGGGGGCGGGGGTGGAGCGCGGATCACCCCCAATCCGTTAAAACGAGACATCGCGGAGGGCTCATAACGAACAGGAGAGAAGAGATTACGGGAAAAAGGGAGGAAGAGACACGCGAACAAAGAACTCGTCGTCAACAAAGCGACACAGGAGATTCAGCACCTGCAGGGAAGCCCCCGGGCGCGGCCGGCGGCGGCTGCACCAATTCCGGGCGATCTTTATCTTCTGTTTCTCGTTCTCTTTCGCGCCGGAAGCTTACCTGTAACAGAAAGGAAAACGAAATATTAATGACGCTCGTAAAGGCCGCTGACGACGTCGCGTCCCGACGCTTGACCTTATAAATCTCTTTGTGTCCGAGCGGCTCCCGTTGCGATACAATGCCGAGGTCAAACATCGTCGACCACCTGCTGCGACGAAACGATCCCCGCCTAACCGGCGCGGCGCGGCGCGGCGTGCATCGTCGTAATGGCTATCGCCCGCCATCTGACGAATGGCAACGTTTCTTAATTGGCCGGCATCAAGTTTTACGGCCCGGAATTTATGCAGACCCGCAACGGAAATGAAAATTCATCGCGCGAGAACAGAGAATCGTCGCGACCCGTCATTTTAAAGCAACGTTATGCGTACTTCGAAATTTGTCCTCGCTGAAACGTAACGACCGAAACATCGCAGTAACAAAGAAATTCTTCCCACGGTAAATTGATCGAATACCTCTTAGACCATATATACTAATAGACCGGGCATAGGTATAGTATGTGTATAGGAAAACCGAGAATTCAGTGTCCGAAAGATGATGGGACACTGTGACGTCACAAGATAAGTCTTAAGATAATTTCTTTCCATGTACTATGTACATTATGGCGCACCCGCTGACCCCCTCTCCCCATGAAAGCCAAGCGTAGGCACTGTCGATGAGCATAGCTTATACATCTTTTGAAAATGTGACGTCACAGTGTCTTTCAGCTGATTTCATGTTTCGGACACGGAAAATTATCTACGCCGTGTCTATAGGTATATACATATGGTCTAAGGAATACCTGGTGTTAAATTGTGTGTGTGTGTGTGTGTGTCTTCTGCGCGTCCGGAACATAAACAAACTGCGGACCGAAGGCCAGGCCTACGAGTGCGAGGCCTACGTGATGTTTTCACGCGGCAAAAAAAAATGCTTCTGTGACCAGTATGTGTGTGTGTGGGGCCGTGCGTGTGCGGTCCGGGCGTCCTAGACGCCAGTAGGTCTTTGGAAGAGTCGAGGTACACATAAAATAAAATTGTTTCATTTTTAACCCGCCTCCATCGTTCGAAGTTGAACACCTGGTAAATAGAATAGAATTTATATTTATCACTTCCAACTAATTCGAACATTATATTTTGTGCGAATGTTCCTTGGGAAAATAAATGCAGTAGATCGATTTAAAGGCTTGCGACAGCAGACCAGGGATTCCAACATGATTCTACGGTTCCGTAGTTCGATAGAAGAAGCGTCATTCGGGGTCGTGCCAAAAACAGGGTTCTCGTGGCAATGCTCCCTTAAAAACCATCGAATCAGCAAGAGAGTTCGATTCAAAGATCAGCCACGGAGATCCAGGGAATGGAGTGGTAGCATGGAATCAGGAATGGACCACTTGACGCCCCGAACACCGACTTCCGGATCCCGTAGGAAGCAGCTAGGAAATCGGAAATCGGATGTCCGGCTGCTCCTCGAGAATTAGAGCTCGGCGCGGGGAAGGAAATCTTGGTGGGGACGTGTGGGGTCTGGCAATGCAAATTGTCAGACGGAGGAGTTGCACCGCGAAATTGCGGTCAACGTTCGACGATTCCTTCCTCTTAGCCGCGCGCTGCACGAAAATTGCGAACTCGTCTGCCGGCCGATCGAACGTCGTCGATCGGAATAACACGCGGTTGCTTTGACCTGCTGCAATCACGGGGATCTCTTAAACGGAAAATCCCAGTGTGCCAATTTCAAAAAATCGATTTCTTCCAATTTAATCTACAGTAGAACGCGCGAAGACTATGTCCCTGAAGCATCGGACGGAGATGCGAGACACTTGTGTAGCATAGTTGATTAATTGCAACGACTCGACGCATGTACCTGCTGAGAACTTTAAACGCGGCTTTTTTTTGCAATAATTTTTTCAATTCAAATGGAGCGGAAATAATTCGAGCACAACATGAAAAAATATAAATTTCCCTGTAATGGTAAAAATCAAATTCAGTTGGCTCACGTCCCTTTTATTGCACTGCCATGCTAATTTAATTAATTAGCCATGTTACATTGGAACGTGCAAAATTTTAATTAAGGTATCCAAGTACTAACGTCGTGTAATTTGTTGGCAACGAAGAACACATTTGTGGAATCAGTCATTTTCGTAATTATACTAGGTAATTGTTGAAATATTTTCATTAGGTTCGCACGAAATGCATCCTCAAAATATTTCCCAACTTTCTACGGCTTGCACAAATTTCATTCTTGCTTGTTTTTATAAAAATGTATCTCTTCGATCTAATCAAAAATTCGTTTTTTGTGATTTGCTTTAGTTCGAGGTTGAACGAAAGTTGCGAGTGTTTAGGGTTGAAATACCGAGAAGAAACAGATTGGTTGATCGAGCAGATGAGATCTCTGTCAGGCATCGAAGGGAAAGATCGTTTCAGGGAGCGGAATTATCATTTTCCTGTTTGACCAGAAAAACACGGGAGCTTCCCCTTGAAGCTTCCGGCGCGGCGTGTTCGTTATTAACGCGGAGCACCTTCGCTTTTTCGTAGCCTGAAAGCACTCCACCCGGTTCCCCTTTCCACCCTTTCGAGAACCGAGTGGCGAACGTTTCCAGCCCTCAAAGATAGGGTGGAAGGTTGCCGAGTATTAGCGTGCGTACCACTTTGTGTCTGTTGCCGTTTCCGTTCTCGCGTCCGCTCGCGCCGATGAGAAAAAACTCACGAGAGCCCCGGGAGTTGCGAGAGATTTCCCTCAACTATTTCCGCTTTTCCTCTTGTTTCGATTATGGCCCCGAGCATGCCCTCGCAAAAACGGAACACCTCGAACGACGACGCTCCGCTCGACGAACTTGCTCAGGATGCTGCCGCGTGCACGCGTATTTTCGTGGTCATGCCAATTTTCCAGTGCCCTGCCGAGCATAACTAACGACCCGAACCAATAAACAATTTTTCATTTCAACGGACTCGAATAAAATTTAAAGGGCTGTGCACACCCAACTACCACCACCACCCTTACCACTCACACATCGATAGATCCGCATATACGTATACGAAATGCAAGGGTTTACGGCAAAAGAAACTGACGCCTCAATATTACAATTAGAAGTTCAGACCCGGTCGATTATGTTTCCTAAGAGTCCTGGCCAGGGTTGTTCAGAGCCCAAATTTCAGATTTTTACGTTGTTGAAGAGTAATGTGCAATAATCGGCAGCGCTGACTTGTGACAAAAAGTATTCTGCCGATTATTACAAATTACTCTTGAACAACGTAAAAATATGAAATTTGGGCTCTGAACCACCCTGGCCAGGACTCTTAGGAAACATAATCGATCAGGTCTGAAATATTGAGGCGTCAGTTTCTTTTGCCGTAAACCCTTGCATTTCGTATACGTATATGCGGATCTATCGATGTGTGAGTGGTAAGGGTGGTGGTGGTAGTTGGGTGCGCACAGCCCCTTAAGGGTTGTCGCACACTAGACCGGCCCGACCCGTACCGGCACCGTTCCGGCGCGGTTGTTTTGTCATTCTCCAATGTAAATCAATGGTCACACCATTAAAGATTTAATAGTGTGCGGCAAACAGCACCATCCGTGTTGCGCCGGAACGGTGCCGGTACGGGTCGGGCCGGTCTAGTGTGCGGCAACCTTAAGGGTTACATTTGGCAGACGCAAATGGACATTTGCGATGAAGTCTGTCGAGATCGGACCTTGAACCCGTGTCAGAATTTGGCTCCTAATTGAACGTTTAGGTATACATAGAGGCGTTGCCATAACACACACGTTTCGCGGAAAGTTGCCCGGAAGTTCGATTCCGAAGTAAAAGCTATCGCGGGAACGGGCGGTAAAGCAAAGTTTGCCGCGGGATTGGCGAACTGCGATCGCGGTTCGCCGAAGTGTTCGCGAAAAGGACGCCGGGATGTGCGATCAAGATGGCCCAGTCTGGTCTGTTCGGGCCGGGCCGGGCAGACCGGGGCGAAATTACACGAGCCCATAAATCTCGCGACATAATGCGACGAAATAATAATGACAATGGAAACTTTCAACAATAAGCGACGCGCGAGGGACAATCGTATTGAAAGCGGCGAGGGTGGCTCACAATGGCGGGCCTGTCTTACGTGGAACTCAGGTGAATAATTATTGGCCTGTAAGTAACGTCCGTGAAATTCGCGGAGCGGACAATATTTCCACGATGGCGTTGTTTAGTGTCTTATTTCACGGTTGAACGCGCGGTGCTCAAAGGACGCGCCATTTACACCCGAAAACTTTCGCGAGTTTTTTCGCGAGCGGTCCTCCTCCGGCACGAACTTCTGCTATTATCAAAATGGAAATAAAAATGGCCGCTTTTTATACGTTTTGGACTGGTTTTCAAAGCTAAACCTAACACCACCGGTGAAAAATCATTTATTCTGCGATGAATTATTGAAATTATGGCGATTTTTCAATGGGAAATGATTGTAACAAAAATCCAGCAAAAGATAAATACATTAAAACAAAAATAAGTTTCTGAAGTCTCACCAATACCAATTGAAAATCAATAATTTTAAGTATTTACAGAGTTACAATCGATTTTTAAACTGTATTAAATTATATACTTTATTGAACGAAATACTGGTCATCCCGCTCTACGATTTACGACATCGTTTACCGTGTTTATTCGTGTAAAATATTTATTCGCGTTCATCGTAATAAATTCAATATTACTTTAACATTGACCTTTACCGACAATGGTCCGATAATCCGAGAAGATTGTATTTTATGCACCAGCAATATCGCCGGAAATGTTCTCCGTAACAAGTAAATATGTACGTTGCAGCAACAAATACTTCGGCCAGTGCACTAGCAGTTGCAACACGCAACGATCACAGAACAGTTGCGGGCAAAAGAATCCCCGAGCGCCGATCAACAATTGAACCGGCCACGAAAGTGGTAATGGGTTTTCGTCGGGCCTCTCGGTGGTCATTAATTCATAACCCGGAACCACCCATGGCCTCGTTTGCTTTTAATTACAATGAAATTAAACCTACCCGGCGCGGCGCGCCTAATCTTTTCTCGCGGGGCGCCACACACACACACAGACAACGTTTAATGATAGCCTTTTGTTGCGACTCGGGGCACAATGAAAATTGTTCGAAGCACCGGTTTGTAGTTCGTTAGAGATTGAAAGTAATATTTCGTGAAATAATGGCCGGCCTGTTAGAGGCCGTCGACTCCTTCTACGATCCAATTATTATTATCTTTTCCTGGTTTTTCTTCCTGCCCCTCGCCCCTACGGAATCACTGCATCATCCCCTTCGGCTCATTCTTTCGGCTCTCTTATTTTTCTTCTTTCCAGTTCTTCCTGTTCCCCTTCTTCTTCTTCTTCTTCTTCTTCTTATTCTTATTCTTATTCCCTCTCCTCGTTCGTTCAGCCGTCGGTCACGACGACTCAGATTCAATAGAGGTATTATCTATGCGGGACGGCGGAAAAATATCAATTCTCTCGTCTGTCCGTAACACCGGTTCGAGTTGAACAATGCGGACCGAGGAGCGATTCAATGCAGATTCAGACGAATTGCATCCGGCCGTGTCGCGGCCGATCGAAGCCTCTGGATACTTTCCACGGGGACCAGGAATATTTCCTTCGACAGCTTTATTGGCCCCCCTCGCCCCCGGTCCGCAGCCCTGGATCCATGGAAATACCAATCGCGGACGTCGACCATGCGCGCACTTTCCTCGGAAATCCCTTTTTTCGAGCCATCGTCCGCAGAGATGATCAACTTTTCGATAGTTCCCGTCCGGATCATTATTCGACGAACCATAATAGCCGCTGGATGTGAATAAGAACGGAGGAGATTTATTAATTGGTAAACCTCGGTGCAATTCGTGGCGCACAGAAATTCACGAGAACTCATGAAATACAGTGACTCCCACTAATATTCGGACACTCTTAAAAAGACGATAACTTTTTAAATATTCGACTATACAACTTGAATTTTTTTGAGAAGTGGGAACACTCGATGTTGTTGCGTAACGAGAAAAGAATTTTTTAAAAAATTGCAATTGGTCGGAATTGCAGAGAAAATACTAAAAGTTATGTTTTACAACTTTTTTATGTGGCCTCATATTGAAAATGTAGAAAACACGTTTCGTATTTTTAGTATTTTCCCTACAATTCCGACCAATTGCAATTTTTGAAAAAATTTCTTTTCACATCAACTATTTGCTCTCACTTCTAAAAAAAGTTCAAATCGTATGGTGCAATATCAAAAAAGTTATCGTTTTTTTAAGAGCGTCCGAATATTAATGGGAGTCACTGTACGTGGTCATTCCATTTTTATAGGAATATAAGAGTGAAATAATATAAGATCGATTCTATCGGCTAATACACAGCCTTGTCTGAAGAACAGAATTTTAATAGAGTGTGTTCGCATAAACATAATTGTGTCAGTGAATATAGTGGCTCGTAATTGAAAGCCTAGCTGTAACATCAATTTTTCAAATAAATTTCCGTGAAGCGGTAGAATATGAGGGAAGGTTCTTGGCGCTCCGTTTCCACGGAGAATGGGTTAAACGAGTGAAAAGAAGAAAATTCCAATAAATTCGCCATTAATTCGCCGCAAACGTTGAGGACACTCAGCTGTGAACGCGGCTTAACGCGAGATCCCAGCGCAAAAGCTAAACCGCCGGTAGTTCTTGCGAAATTTATAGGCGAATTTGTGCATATGAGTCTCGGCCTAATACAACGCGCGACCCCGTGTAAGCGCGCTTCAATGGAAATAACCACGGAGCTTATACGGCGTAATTAATGCCGCCACTAAATTTATTTTAATCGCCCGGATTACCAGGAATAATAACCGCTAAGTGCTGTTCACAATCTAACATGCGGCTGGCACACGCTACCATTGTTTAGATCATTCTTAGAACAATTACCGTGCAAACCGCGGATAAATTGGACGATTCGTGGATATTTGCATTTACTGCACTCGATTCCGCAACGGAATCACTATCTCCGTGTAATTCGAGAATTCTGTTAATCACAGTGTTGGTAACGTTGTAACGCGCTGCGCGAAAAAGCATCGGTAATTTATTCATTCGGAGCAAATCCGTTTCTCAACTGTACACAGTCGGCGTGAAATATCATTTTTAATTTTATCCAAATAATTTCAGAAAAATGAAATCCATTTTTAACCATCCTATACATTTTTCCAGTATTAAAATTTTCATATACATCGAATTCTTTGTATCCAATGACAAATATTTCCTTAAAAAAATCGAAATTCAGAATGTCGCCATTTCTGATGTCTTTTAAAAAAATTTCTAAACCCCGCCAAAATGACGCTTCAGATCAGAAGAGCCCTTTAAGGCGAGGGTTTAAAGGGGGAATATTCACAGGCGGTTCCGGGAAAGCCAAACAAGATCTGATTATTTCTCGCTCGGCAGTATATAATCTCCCCGTAGGAAATCTCGTTCGCTTTAATGTCAGGAATAAAAAGGGTAAACGAAGTCGCGGCGCGGCTCGGCTCGGCGCGGCGCGGCCCCACGCCGGAAACTCGGTTCGGCGCGGAGAGTGAAGCGGATCGGAGCGGAGCAAAGCGGTATCCTCGCGAGACACACTCGTCTCTCGTGCAATTTCTTTCGACCGGGGGCCCTGGTGCGAACTCGCGCCGATATTTATCTCCCCGGCATCGAGAGAAAAGAGTGGCGCAATAAACGTCAGCTCGTAAAGCGTTACCCCGGATTCCTTTGGCGCCGAACTAAGGGCGTCCCTGTTTTCAATGCACCCCCGCCGCCGTTGTATTACCATAGAACCTACACGAGCTACAAGATAGAATCAGGCTTCTTACTATTATTGCAAATTGTACGCACGGTGTACGTCATTCTGAACTGCATCGCGAAATCCTTTCTCAGCCTTCCTTCGTTCCTGCCTTCCTTTCTTTCACGAACGAAATTATTTGCCGGAACGGTGGCCCGAGCCAGAAACGTTGCCGAATGCGAACTGGTCGCCTAAATTCCTCCGGGCTAATTGATTATTCATTATTTCTCCTGCGAACATTTAACGATAAATATTCTATCTACTGTTGTTTCTGTACAATCGTTATCTTCGTAGCTGTTATATGTGCTGTTTTATGCTTGCCGAATTCGAATTGAAAAAGTCGTTCCATAATTAGTAATTTGTATGAATAACTTTATGTATGAATAACATTTATAGACCTTGTTATTTGAAGATACAACTAGAAATGATGAACAAAACTTGAACATTTATATAGTACATTCATCATTTTTATATCTTTTCAGAACTTTTCCCCTAAAAATCCCTCCAAATTGCACAAACATCCGTAGTCCAGCGACGCACACTGCAATATTCCGGTAACCCGTGCCTCTTTATTAATTTTTATCCCCGTTTCGCGATGCAGCCACAGTGCATTTTATAAAACGTAAATATTGGAAGAAATATTTTCCATGCACCAAATGAAAATTTATGTTTATTCAGTTTGTGAATGGTTTTAAACGGTGGCAGATCCTCTATTTGCAAGCGAGTTGTCATCGCAGTGTTGCGAATGAATAATTTCATCGTCTAAAAGGAGAACAATAAAACAATATGTAAACAATATGTAATATTCGGACTTCCGCGAAATTCACGAATGGAAAATAAAGTAATTGAATTCTTCCATGTACAAATCGTAGAATTTTGACCACACTCGTGCACCCTTTATCGGATGCAATGGAAATTTAAAAACTCAACTAAGCTCGCGATCGAAATGCATTTAAATATACGAGGAATGCACGCGGAGCATTTTGCTTTCAGGTACCCTTTTCTCGAAAATAATACATATGGCCGACCAACAGATCGATATTTGAAACGAACATCAAAACACGTTTCCTGAAAATATCGCGTTATTTTGTCGGCGCGTGGCGCATTTTAAAATCCGCTGTGTTTCGGAACGTTTATCTATTTTTTATAGGCCGGCCATGATTTCAATAAATCTCATGGAACCCCGCTGATATTAATTTCATCCTATACGTACTTGCCGTCGATGCTCGAATTTCATTTTCGTCAAATGCGCTCTGATCGGTTATAACAATATTTTCATTGCGCTCCAGCCGCGCGCCCATTTGCAATCTGGCGAGCGCGGAATTACTTAAATGGAACGTTAAAAAGAATTGCCGCGCGACGGATTTCATTACAGCGATTCGTTCGCTAAAAACAAAATTATAATTGCTCGTTCGGCAAGAATACAAAATGAACAGCCGCGGAAACTTTAGCAGATAATACGCGGCGAACGCGACCCGTTGAAAAGACCAAAGCATGAAATGCATGGAGTCTGATTAAAAGAGAGACAGCAAACTCTCTCACGGAGAATTAAAATTATTTCACATGCTCGACATGCAAAACAAAAACCGAATAAATACTTCCAAAAACTGTAATACACCACTTTGCTATGCACTCGCAAAATATTATGGTATCGTTACTGAAATTTCCGATTCTCGCAAGGGTCTATGTAGATTTAATGTAACGCAAAAACCAATGAAATTACGAAACCCTCGAGGAAAGTTATTTATCGACGAACATGGTTAATACAGGAAATTAAATGCTTTTCAACAAGCGAGTAAACACACGGAATTTCCATAAAAAACAAGAGAGGGGGGAGGGGGGGTTATGAATCACCCGAATAAAGTTGATTCACCGAGAGCTATTATTATTTATAATCGCGCCGATTAAAAGCAAATAAGTGCAAGCCCGATCGAACGTGCCGATAATACCCCGCAATCATCCTCTTTGCATTCGCAATTCGAATCAACAAGTGAATCAACCCCGATTATCTTAATCAAGCCGTCGAGAGCCGTATAATTTTCCCTGCCTTATCGATACCGTCGAACAGCGGTTACCATTTTCTCCCTTTTTTCTGGCGTTTTTCGCGACGCGCGTTCTCAGCACGCAGCACGGCACGCGATCGTAAAATCCCGGTCGTTCGACGCCGTTCGAAATTATTTTTTCCTTCGGCACTGCCCCACCCCCATCTGCGTGGCGAGAGGAGTGGGGGTGGAACGACACCGGAGCCGTTGAAGTTTCGCGGGGATATGAATTCCGAAAGGATAGGTGTCGAGCTGCCGCGTATCGCTCGGCGTTTTCCAACTTTACGCCAATATGGCCAGCTGCCGACAGTCATTTTGCGCTTATTTGCACCCCGTCGCGATGTCGCACCTCCTCCGACCTCCTTCGAACCCCGTGTGTGCACGGCGTTCGTTCGTGGCGGCGCGGCGGGCCGCTTCGGAAAACCGCGTCGCAGGTCGCGCAAACTGCCAGAAGAAACTGGGTGAACGGGTGGCGGAGTTTCATTTGATTTTTCCCACCCTTTACCCCGAGGAGAAAATTCCTATCGGTATTCCATTTTCGGGAGAGCGATTTCCCACGCGGAAAAAAGCTCTCCACCCGTGGATTTTTGAATGCGCCGCCTTCGAGACCACGCGCGCGGCGTGCAATCTTCCTCGACGAGGGCGAGTCGAACCTGACAGAAATTCAATTAGGGGTCGGAGGTAACAATCCGACTTTCGATTATCCGAACACAAATTTTACACCGGCTTTTCAATTTCACGTCGAGCATGAATTTTTTAACGCGAAACAAGAGGAACCTTTTGCGAAGAATTCCAGATGCGCGTTGGAAAAGGAAGACTTCGGTTAAAAATATTTTCCGACGTTTCCGTAAATGTTCGAATTCTCGGGAATGGCGTGCAAATCATCGTACAAGAATAAAATGAACGATGGATTGCGGAAATTTAGTATTCGAATAGTTTATGGAGCCTCCGTGGTACAGCAATGCGTGGACCCACGCAACAACAAATGGCCGCAAGATGAACGCGACCTTCGACCGAACATGGAGGTAAAAATGCGAGACAAAAATTCCCAACGAAAATAGACTCGACGGTCTCGAAGGGCCGAGCACGAAATCCACGATAATCAACTGCGAAAGGGGTGCGCGCGCGGGGGCGTGTGTTTTCAATATATATCCGGAGGGGGGGGGGGGGGTGCCACGCCGTACGCCGGAAAATGTCAGATAAAACGCGAGGAGAGGTTTGCCGGTCGGTCGAAAAGATAAGCGGGAGGAAGCGACGAGGGAATAAACGATAGTAACAACGTACGTAGTACTAAAAGAATATGAACCCGGCAGCTTATAAGACGGGGAACTTGTGTAGAGGGCGAACAGCCGTTAAGAGGGTAAAAAAGAGTGAGTTCAGTGGCTCCAACGGGGGCGAGACGAAGGGAGCCGAGCTGAGCGTTGCGGAGCGTTGCGGAGCGGAGCGGTGCGGAGCGTTGCGGAGCGGAGCGGTGCGGAGCGTTGCGGAGCGGTGCAGAGCGTTGCGGAGCGGTGCAGAGCGGTGCAGAGCGGTGCAGAGCGGAGCGGACTCGCACAAAGAGAAAAAGCCGGAAGAGAGAAAGAGGTCGTGAAAGAAAAGGAGAGAGAGAGAGAGAAAGCTAGCGCCGTAGCGCGCCCTGGAAAATTGAAAGTGTGAGTCGGAGGGAGTTTCATTAACAGCAGAGGGTGTCGCCCTGCACACTGCTCCGGGACTTGCCAACTTTTAAATTACGTTTCGGCGGGAAAGTGGCGTTAAGACTGCATCGGCCACCCCGGACCGTCATCCTTCTTCCCACCCCTTCTCTCCCCCCAACCCTGTCCCACCCATCGTCCGTTTCATCCCTCCGGCCGGCGGTCTTTTGTATCCTTCGCCTCCTTCGTCCTCCACGGAACGGCCTCCTCCTGCACGGTTCCACGACCCATCCGATACCTCTCCCATCGATCCTCCCATCCTCTCGGAAGGTTCCGCTTACACGAAGATTCATCCGGGAACGTTTCATGGCCGCCGTGAATCGGAAAACAAGCCGCGCGAAAGTTCGAGCGACAGCTAAATCGCGCGCCTCCCCGCCGGGGATACCCGCTCGATACCCAAGTTTTAAAGGGATAATTAACGGCTTGTTGACCCAAGGCGCACCGATCCGCCTCCGGCTATCCTAAATGTTTGCGCTCGGTTAGGGTTGCTCTCCGAGAAACACGTCAGATGGCTTTGGTTGCGAGTCGTGGACGCACGCCTGTTCCCGGCGATCGCGATAGATCATCATGATTCGACGTGATCGTCGGGAATTCGAGATCTGCTTAGGGATACATCAATGAATTATCGAGTAGCCCTGATCACCGCAATTAATTGAACGCGCATCCATTACAGTTTCCCAGCCGCTTAGGTATGAAATTTTCAACGTCGTGCTCACAGTCGGAAGACGTTCCTCCTACTCCCGCTGCCGGAAATTGTATTATTGCTAGGTTTATAATGGGAATCGAGTAACCTGGCTTCCGATGGAGACCAGCATCGATAAACTAATTACTTAACGGGAATGTGTCGCAGCCTGACGCAGAGCAGGAAGCCCTACTAAAATGGAAAAAAAAAAGTAAACTCACTTTAGCATGGTGGGAATTGTATCGAGGAAATCTGATTATGCTTCGTTCCTACGGTGATCAAGGAAGTATTCGGTCGAGCGAATACCGCAAAAATGTTTCTGCATATTTTCTATGGTTATACTCTGTGCCTTAAATTTTATTATTTTTATCAGTTTATTATTATCCTTTAATACATGCAGAAGGTGTTTTACTGTAATCTTGGACATCGGCCTAGTAATTTAATGATATATTACAATTTTGAGTTCCATCCGGAGAACAGTTTGCGAGTAATGAATTTTTAAATTAGCAGCATTGTTCTGTCTCTAGAAGACGCCGGAGAATAGCAGAAAACAGCAATATAATAATGTGACATTTATTACATTTTCAAAGTTAACCTTTGAAGCCACGAGAGTAACGAACTTCTACGCCATTTTGTACTGACCGCAATCTTCTGTGTTACAGAGAAGTTGCCACGGGGGGGAAAAAGGACAAACGGCCCCGTTGTCCCGGGCTTTCAAATTTTAATACCGTCAGAACACTTTCATGAATTCTTTATATCATAATAAGACCGAAACGGTGTATCTTACCTTTGTGAAACCGGCTGGAAAGGTATCAAATTCAAAGGGAGACTAGAAAACTCTGGGCGTAAATGTAAATTCAGTGTTCATCTCGTGACTGCTTTTATCGCCTTTGAAGAATAGTTCCTCATTGTTTGTCCGACTTCTTTCTTACGGCGAGAAGCCTTTTACGAAAGTCTCAATTTGCAGGTTCTTTTGCCTTTCCGGCTCGAGCTGTGAATCGTTAAACGTTACCAATGGACTGCACAGCTCGAATCAAACGATTAAAAAAATCTGTAAAAAAATAGTATACATGCATACTGTATATCTCGTACGGTTTTGACTGTTTTTATTTGCAACAAATCCGACATGCACTTCGAATGCCAATAAATACGTATTGCGAAATCCCAATGCATACAATGGTTCGATAGTATTTATAAAAAAAATTCCTAAACATTCGTGCAAAAACGAAAACCAGTGTACCCGGTTAACTGTACCGTTTTAAAGGTGAGCGAATTGATTCCTGGTCACGAAAAACGATGACGCGATAATTCCGTGGTCGTTTCGATGAGCGGCGACCGTAAACGGAGGGAAAAAGGAAGTTGAAAACGATCGGGGGACCGACAAGGAAGCAATTGGTCACGCACAGCGTGATGAGAAAGCAACGGGGGCACGCCCTGGAAAGCAGGGATTACCGGTACAGCGTGCTTCTTCGTCGTCGATCGGTTCACGGTTCAACAACTCGAACGTCTCGAGACCGTGCGCGATTCGGGAACGTTGTAATCACTTGTGACCACTCGACTGGTTTTGCGGCTGTCAACGTGTACAGAGGCGGCGATTAAGTGGCATTAAAGATTGCTATCCCGACAGGTGTTCCGTAACCGGTCGAGCTTAAAATAAGTGAGATACAATGGCAAACAATGAACGGGTTCGGTCGTAATATTCAGACCGTCCTACTTGGGTATCTAATTAACAATCTAAGCAAATGCGGTTTGCAAAAATTTTATAGAAAAATATAATGAAAGCAATTTTTTCTCTGAACTCTTAAAACTGATCAAACCAACGGTAACGGAAATAAAGAGTTCATAAAAATTCTGTCGTGCGAGTGAAACGATGATGAAAAATTTTTCAAGCTCCTTAACTTTTTAGATTTTTTTACGACAACTACGATTAATTGTTTATAATTCTTGCGACAGAGGTTTGCGTATAAAAATTTTATCAGACAGTCCCCAAGCTCGTGCATAATTCTGAAGAGTACTTGCGATACAAAAATAGCAATAAATGACTGCTAGAATTTTGCAGTGCTCCGGTAAGCAACTGGGACGTTCAAACAAGTGTATAGACAGTTTTCCGGTGGAAGGAAACAAATTCGAAAATTCTCCTCGAAATGAAACACGGTTCATCGTCAGATGTCTTCCTTTACCTTTGAGCGCAAGTACACAAAATTTATGCACATTCACACACATACCATACTCTTCCCCCCCCCTCTCTCTCTCTCTCTCTCCCTCTTATTCTGTGTACTTATGTCTCTCTCTCTCTCTCTGTCTCTCTCTCCATTTCTCGTCTGGTTCAACTTTCCTCCCGAATGAGCTGGAGAGTTCTCCCTGTGGGACGAGATACGTAACTCGCTTATGTACGCACGTGAGTTCCCCCCGAGCGGTCATAAAATTGCATATTCATATTACACGACTGCCGCTTTTAGCGCGTTAATGAAATGGTGCGAATAAGATATGTGAAATAAGGTTGAAACTGATAACAACGGAGCAACAAGATCCTCCAGTCGGCTATTCTACACTTTTTCCAGCACGCGTTACCACAGCCACGAATGATTCTCGTCAGTCAGGAGGAGAAAGTACTTACATATACACTGCCGCTCAAAAGTATGTGCGCAGTTGGCATTTTTCCAGAATCGATCACACATTATTGCATGCGAAATGTCCGATTTTGTAATGCAAATGGCACTAGCCGTTTTGATCAAGAAATACTTGTAATAGCGTGCAAGTTTGGTATGTATCATTTTGAGGTATGAGCTTACCTCTGAGATCCTATCTTCAGTTTTTAATTAAATATTTCATTCTACTTTTAAATAAAGTTTATTTCAACATCAATATGATTCTCGTGTAAAGCTTTTATACATACAGGGTGTCCCACGTAACAGTTTTCACGATTTTTTAAGTACTTGCGATAATCTGACAAAAAATATTTTCAACAAAAGTTGATCAGTTTTCGATTGGCTACATGCATATTGCAATAAAAAGAAGTTCGAAAAACATTTTTCTTATAGTATTGTCAAGGTCACCTTCATTTTTTTAAAAAACACTTTTGTATTCTTGACTTAACAGTATTACAGCCCGTGTCAAGATGAATTCAACGATCTAGTATACCATGACCTTCGGATGACCTTGACTTTCGGATGCCATTTAAAAAAATGAAGCTGGCCTTGACAATAATAAAAAAACAGAAATTTTCGAACATTTTTTTTATTGGAATGTATAGCCAATCGAAAACTGATCAGCTTTTGTTTAAAATATTTTTTGTCAGATTATCGCAAGTACATACTTAAAAAAAATCATGAAAACTGTTATGTGGGACACCCTGTATAAGTGCAAAAATAAATATTCTAAAGATACGAAATATATTATCGAAATGCAATTGTTAGACTGCAGATTTTTATACAATATAAATATTGTATTAAGTGGCTACACTGACATTTATAAAAATCAAAGAGACCTGACTGCTACTGCAGGAGAAGCATCTTTGGACTGTCATTCATTTTATACAATGTACATTACAGACAATAGAACCGGGACCTGAGCTCAACCTAATATTTAGAGGTGATCGCGATCAAGAAAGTGTCCACATACTTTTGAGCGGCAGTGTACGTATAAACGATAACAATCTTACCACAGATTCTCACATTGAAAGAAGCAATTAACAAAATTTAATTACATAGCTTTTACCATTCCGTCGATTGCAAGGCAAGAGACAAAAGTTGGGAAAACGAGAAACGGCTGAGGTTTGAAACTGTTTTCCGTTTTGCTGTCTTGTTCCCCAATTCGCCGGGTTTTGTTTGCTCATTTCGGACGAATTGAACTAAAGCGCGCTAATTGCGTATTGGCCGAGCAATTCGGTTCTCGTTCCAAAAATCGATTCTTTCGCGATTGGTATTTAAGGAAGAGCGGAGAGCGATGCCGGGCCGCATGAAAATGCCGTTTCGCTCCGGTTGTAATCAGCCGCATTGTCTTTTACTACAGTTCAACGATCGTTAAAACGTAACAATGCTCGTTGAAGCAGCGCAATTACAGAGCCATGCCTGCGTCAGCCGGCATACGTCAATGTTTGCCCGTTCCCGGGAAACGGTCGTCGTAACGGCCCCGATAACTTATAAACTAATATTTTGTAAATTAATAATTCATTCGAGCGCGACGAGCAACAGCAGCGGGAGCAGCAGTTATGCTCGATGCCCGGCCCGGCTCGGCCCGGCCCGAACACCCGAACAGAAATCGATTAACGCGTCTCGTTTAATGGCTCTTTTAACGACCGTTGGGAACGCAACGTAATGATTCACTATTAAAGTGATTGTTGATCAATTATTACACTTCGCGATCGTTACGCGATCGGCCTGTTTGCCAGCGAGCGATTTTCGTGCGCGCCACATTGCTGGAGCTTTCATTGTCGCTAAGTAGCTGTTTATCGAAACGATTTTGGCGTATTGTCACAATTGTCGTTGCCGATTAGTGTTTAACTTACATTAATCGTGCGTTTGTATTGATTTATCGAATAACGCTAGTGCGAACTTTGCGAATGCTGGGAAATTCGTGTGTACGAAAGTGTACGTTCTATCGAATCCCCAATTAAATCACGTTAATGAAACAAAGGCTATGAAAATTGTATCTCGTTTCATTATTTCAAGTGCCGCATTGTACTATTTAGATTTAAGAATAAAAAACCACGAAAACTACAATAACACGTGTCATTTCTGTTTCAAAAACAGTGACAAGATAAATCCGAGAATATAAATATTTACGCATACACATACATAAGTTACAAAAATAAAAGAACGCGCCTGACGGATGTTTAACGCGCGACTTAATTGAAACCGCGAAACGAAAATGGGTAAAAACAGCGGCCGGATGTTTCGTAGGATTTTTTGGGAACGTGGAGGGGGAGGAAGGGATAATAGAAATAATAAAGACTGACATAATGGAGATGCCTATTAGCATTGCGACCGGTGGGTTCAACAAGCTTCCGAAATATACGCCATTATCGGAAGGAGTATCCATTGAATCCGGTTCGATTGCGGCGATTGCGTATCGAGACGTAACAATGCTCACTGAGACAGCATAATTACAAGGGCCGGCCAGCATACGTCAATGTTTACGTGACGCGTGTGTAACGTGCGTCGAATGGCTCCCGATGTAACGCAACCCCTTGTTCCGTCGAACAATCGACGAGAATAGGGGCAAAGATGGACGCGTGATGCTGCGCCTGAATATCCACCGCCGCTGCCATTCATGCTGCGCGCTCGCACGTGAAGAAACAGCGCTGCCTTTGCCTCTCGTGTTCACCTTTTTTTCACGACGCGATGGTATCCGTCGCGGATAATCTACGCGAAAAACCGGCAGATTTTCCTGCCCGAACAAAAATATAAAGAACCCCGCACTAATCATATGGAAAATCTATCCCGGTAAAATCAGTTGGATTTTTCATATATGCTTATGATCTACTGAACAAAAGATGTAATGGGCACAAAGCTCAATAATGGACAGTTATTGAGTTATAATCAGTCAAACATGACAAATTCGAGCTGCTGAATACGCAAATCTCAGATTTTACCGGGATAGATTTTCCATATGATTAGTGCGGGGTTCTTTATAGGACCTGTCCAGTGAATGGTCGATATTAAAATGATAAAAATTTCACTGAAATAATATTATAATCTTCATCGTGAATAGATGCAGCTATGAAAAGATAAATTCAGCAAGTATTTTATAAGTTTCCTAGATAATCTGTAATCTTTAAGATCAGCACTTTGATCGTTGCGATAAGGAGTTTTCGCAGTTTGTGGCCCGTTTCCATCTCGCTTTAAGACCAGACTCTTCCCACGAGTAGTTTATCAATCACCGATTTTATTGATATAATTACCGGGCGGGATCGATTAGGTCGTCGTCGTCGTCGTCGTCGTCGTCGGTCGCGGAGCGTCTCCGTGAACGGTTCGTGAAAAGTTAAAATCTCGGCCAGCCCCGTCGAACTTACTATTTCCGCTCATTTTTCATGAATTTTTCACCGGAGAATTTTAATTACGGCGCACGAGGAGCTTGCGCATCCATTAACCCCTTAAATAATTCGTGTCAAATTATGCTGCTCCGGTGTACCGCCATTACACAGTTTTATTAATGCGCTCGTTACAGTGCGAGAGGCGGTTTTCGCCCGGTTCCCGCTTCCCTACGGAAATTATTCGATACCGGCGGATAAACGTTCGGCGTTTGTTTAAAAAATACCAACGAGCCGCGAGCAAACATTTGATATCCCCGAAATTATATTCGGGAGCCTGAAATGTTTGAAAAAGGATTTCATTCGAAACTACCGAATCGACGTCTCTCGGTTTCCTTCCGGCTACGTACAGTGACCTGACCCAGCGAATAAACATAATTCGTATTATACGTAAAAATAACATTTATGATGTTCTCCTCGTGTATCAAGATAGCGTATCTGTATTGGAGATATTCTGGTATGTAATGGTAATAATGGAAAATTTAGTAGCTGAACAATTCACAAAAAATGTTTATCTTCGGAAACAACAATAATTTTATTCGGCAGAATAAAATGCCGTAGTTTAAAAACAATCAGTTTTTGTTCGAAAGGAACTCGTGAAAACCGCGAATGCATAGAAGTTTCGAGATGGTAACCCGTGGTTACGAGCGCAGATTCGTTCGCATCCGATTCCACGGAATGATTTTATTCCTTTGAAACGAGAAGATGACCGGAGGAAGATTACGAAAACTATGAGAATAAACTTCAGAGGGTTGAGAAGTTTCCCGATTTTCTACAAGTTTCTCGGCTCTCACCGGTCCGCGACGGATGCGAACGACGATACTGCTTCCTCCCCGCGGGGCTTGATGGCGAATAAGCAACACCGAAACCTGAAGCTATCGTTGCGATTCGACGCGTGCAAACACTCGTAGCTTTCGAGGCACTCGGCAGAGGAAACAGCACGCCGGAAGTAACTGATTCATGCAAATTTATCGCGACGATCCCTACCACCGTCAAAGAACCCGACCGCAGCGTTGTTCTTGCTCGTGTTGCCGTCTGTCTCGTGAAAACTAACGAATTGCTCGCGAATTCTCTGCTGAAGAATTCTTCCTTGTACAGGGTGAGCCCGAAGAAACAGACCAACCGAATATCTTTATTGGATTTACAGATACGAAATTTGGCGACATGGGAATTTTAATGGTATCGAAGGACGCACATCGCCATCATAATATTATTCTTTTTTGTGCCTTTTCTTCGGTATTTTCATGGTCACGTTTTTTTTTTTAAATGGAAGTGCATATTTTTTCCGTGTATAATTGTAGCCGACATCTAAACGAATTCAGCCATGTACACAATGTGACCTTTAAATGACCGTCAATCCAGAAAAATGGAATAAATTGAAATTCAACGTGTAACGTTCATGTGTTGTATTTCTGTTACGCTAAATGTTTAAAATTATTCCCTGGAGCTGCGATGCATTCAAATCTATCGCAATACACAACACTATAATAGATTCGGTGTTGGCAAACAGAGATTCATGGAACACCTTCACCTAAGTATGTGTTCGTACACAGTCGTGTTTATCAACTACTGTTTATCAACTATGATTGTCGTGTATCTTCTTCGTATATGTGAAAAAGTAAACATATTGACGATAAAATTTGTGTATGGCATAAAACAACTAAAAAACGAACAACCCTGTAAATGCAGAATACGAACGACCAAGAAATTCAATTTTTCTGTAAAATTGAGAAATTTGTAACCTCAGAATACGTTGACTGCAATGGCATTGATCAACAGGTTTCGTGGGAAAAATGCTTGCCTAACGATACTGTTAAAAATTTGACATTTCGCACTGATAAATAAAAAAGATCACGCTGACGGATCAACAATCCAGCCCTCGACTGAGAATCCGTAGTGGTGAGATCATATTTCGCGTTTCCGTAATTAGGAATTAGCAACAACTATGTACGGGTAAAACTAGTGGCGGAGGGCCGGGTCCGGGCCGGGACCGGAAGCGTATCGGTTGTCGTCTCGACAAAGTAGGCGGTAAAGTTGGTCCCTTTGACGCTTGGGATTGTGATCGACACGGGCAATTTAAAGCTCACGCACGCGTTTGATAAAACAACCGAATTACCAGAGAAGGACGGGGGCAGGAGGAGAGAGACGGAACCGCGAACAATCCACGGACAAAGGGGGCCCCCGGCCGAAACTTCGTGCCGAAACAGCTTTTAATACTAATGGCGAACTATGTGGCAACTTGAAGGCGAAACCCGAATGGCAAAGCCTCGGCGTTTCTGACTCCCGGCAACACGCATACCGTATCGCTCTGCAAGCCTGACCTAGTTGATCGCCGAACCTGCTGCCTGCAGATTCAATTTAATCTTACGACCGGATCAAGCCGCGAGAGCTTAGATTGCGCTCGTTCCCGGTTACCGAGCCATCTCTCTCTCTCTCTCCCACCTCCCTTTCTCTCTCTCTCTCTCTCTCTCTCTCGCTCTCCCTCTCTCCCCGACTCCGTATGCCATAAGGAATCTAATAATTAGATTGTTGCGAGCCGAAACGAAATACGATCCGCCATTAGCGCGCAGACAAGCCGCGGGGGTGGTGGCAGACGTCCGGTGGCCTCTGGAACGCGAAGCTCTCGAGGAACGAATAGAAAACTTACGGACGAGTAAACTCCGGCCGAAGAAGAGATTGTTGGCCGGGGCTTGATTAGGGACGACTTATGACCGAGCCCCTGATTTATTTTATCGACTGCTCGCTGCTACCGGGCGACGCTTTTTCGTCCATCCGATGGGAAAAGTTACGGCCACCGCACCGATAGAAAGTATTTAATTAAACGACGCATCAATTACGCTGCTGAATACGCGTCAAACTTAATGGGGCCAGCAATTATCTAATGGAACGTCCAGGAGCGTAGTTTAACTATCTTATTTGAAAGTTGTGCCATACGTATAATTATATCGTCTCTTTTGGAACTTGTTTTGGTTACCTTTTTGTTATGCGTAGCAATTTTTTGTATGATTTTGATTAATTTTTTATTGAATTCGCCTTAAGCGATGTGCGTTGAAGCTGTAAATATTGTAACAAAATATTGGCAAAGGGTTGACAAAAATGGAACTTCTCGAGGAAGCCGACACCATAAAATATAAATCTGGAAAACAATCGATGGATATGGGAACAGCGTAATTTTGTCGAGCGGTCTTTCTTTTTCTGATGATAAAGATGTTCCGATCTTTTCTTTGTGCGAGCATTTTCCCCCCATTTATCTCTTATTTTCCAGTGGACGGTACCGCGTCACCATCCCCTCAGAGGAACTTTTCAAGTTGAAAGAGTATCAACACTATCACGGTGACACGTTAATCTACGAAGTGCCACACTCTTGAAGGAATACCCCGATGAAAGTTTCCGAAGCGCCTTTGAAACTCCTGTCCCTTACAAAATGCTTTGAGCCCGTGCATCAGGCCTTTTCAATGATGCAACCCGCTTGATTCAGTTTCTGACCCAGAAAAACATTTTGCCCGGTACACCATCGCCCCTTCATTCTCATTGGCTTCGCGTTACCCCGCTTCTCTTCTTTTTCTCTCTCTCTCTCTCTCTCTTCCTTCTTCCCAGCGGTATCCACGCGGAATGTTACCCCGAAGAAAGAGGATTTCGGGATCCGGCGCAACGTCGCGTCGTTCCAATGAAAATACTCTCTCCCCTCCGAAGCGGGATCGTCTCTGTACAGCTTCATCTAATTTACTGATGAAAATTTGTGCAAATGCTTCTTGTTCTTCCAACGATTCTCCCGCTTTTATTTATCCTGGAGCGGATATCGCGTGCGTTCTCTTCATTCGTTCTTCCAGGCTGCGACGAAACCATTCGTCATTTTTGCCGTTCGAGACCGTTCGAGAACAAACAGTGAAACTTCTAAAATATTTTATGAACATCACAAGACCCGAGAAAAATGTCAGATTTGAAAAGATTCTTTCATCTATAAGAACAGAATGAAAACATCGACAGTTTATTATCACGGTGAAAGTAGCGAATCGAAAAACGACGAGCGAGATTTAAGATCGCCGTAATGCACTTTTGATCGAAGCACGAATGCATCTTTTTGCGTAAATCGTCGAGAAAGGTTTGATGGGAGTATTAGCTTCTGACTTTCCATCAGAGAGATTGTACGCATTATAACCCCCCCCCCCCCTCCCCCCCGGCAACGTATCGTACAATTGCATCAGAAAACCTTAAATCGCGCGGGGAAAATGTGCGTGAGAAAAGTGAGAGTACGCGTTTCGACGAAAGAGTCGGTCAAGAGCGAGCCGTGCGAGAGGGAACCAGAGAAAATGACTTGCGAATTACTGTCGTGGGAACTCGTGGAAACAGGAGAGATTTCCAGTGATGTTTCACAGTTACTCTAGACTTTTCGCTCGTTTCAGGATTGCTGATGTTTACGCAAACTCGCGATTATTTCAGACACTGACCTATCAAAAAGAAAATTCAACAAATCTTCTCCGAGAACATTTATTCTCACAGTAAAATATTTGATTAATTTCTTTTGGAACTGTTGGTAAAATGAAAATAATTCTGCTTCGTTTAGATAGCGTGAATTTATTTAAAAAATCTGTTAATAGGTGACTAAAGTGTTCGGGTACATGTACAGGGTGTTAAGAAATGTTTGGTCTTGGCTGCCATAGGCGTATTCTAGATCTTCGGATCGATAAAGATCTGTAAAAAAAAGTTGCCGCAAAATTGTCCTTGATCTTGAATTTTAAGATCAAATTTTTTTTATCGCATTGTATTCTATGTGTTACGTCACAAGTGGACCTTTCTAAATATTAATTTGTTGTGACCGAAATACATTAGATATCGTCGCTGGGTGGACCACCGGACGTGGCATATGCATCGTGCAATTAAAAAAATATTTGACCTTGAGACTCAAGGTCAAGGACAATTTTGCGGCAACTTTTTTTTACAGATCTTCATCGATCCGAAGATGTAGAATACACCTATGGCAGCCAAGTCCAAACATTTCTTTACACCCTGTACATAGTAAAAATATTCGAACCGCGGATTAAATCGCGAGGACCGGTTACAGAGATGATCCGATAACTCGAAGCCGACAGATACATTTTACCCGAGAAATAGAATATCGAATCGACGATCGGCAAGGGAGGATTCAGCGTTGAAAATCTCTCGAGTCGGGTTTACGAGCGTAAGTGAGGGGTGGCGGTGGCTGAACGTCGGGGAAGGCGTCGATATCCTTAAATACTCGTAAACGGTTAAATGGGTATTAAGTGGACAGTAAGTTGAGAGATGATTGCAGATTAACGACCTCATTAAGCTCTTCAAACAGCTCCGGCTACAGGCAATTACGATCGACAGTAAAATTCACGCCCCCCTGGAAATTACTTTTATATCGACGCGCTGCACACGCGGCTCGAAGAATGACGACGGACGGTTTTACGACCGACTGACCGAAGAGAATACTCGAGAAACCCATCAAGACCCGTGGGAGAAGAGTTTGCTAAGAAAACGTCGCGTCGCGATCCAAGGAATTTCGCAAACTCGGCCGCGAATCATCCCATAGTCGAAGGACGTAATTAGTTCTCCGGCAAAGAGATTTCGCTGGAAAGAATTCAACGAGCATGGAAGACGTTTATGAATCAACTAGCTGGCGGTCATTTGGTTCCGGAAAGTGAATTGCTGGCCCCGGCTAGCTAGTTTGAAAAACACGAAACAATAGCCGAGAAAGAGAAAAGGTTGAATGCGTGAGTTGCAATAAATATAATTGAACACGTGTCCCGAAGAGGGACGTCCGGAAGAAGAAGCGTTGCCAATATCTTTTCGTTGAAAGAATCACTTCCAGGCCCCTTTTCCGGAGGATCGACGGTGTCCTGCATAAAACCGCCATTATTTTACTTCACCACTTACAGTCGTTGAACATCGTAGATTGAAAGGGAGGCTGTCCCTCCGTCGCTGACCTTAGAACGCGCATTTATAAAGCCGCCGGGCGTCCCTGGGAGTTTCCCGGGGAACATCTTTCCATTTGTCATCCCGCGGAAGCCCCCGAAAATCCCGTGGAACGGAATTAACTTCGGTTTGTCGGCCTCGGCCGGGGTCGGCGTTTTCAGGATCGTCTTCCATCAATCGCCTTCTGCTCCCGTCATCCATCCCGACGCTCTTCAACCCGTCCGCTCTCTTCGTTTCCGCCGCTTTCCTTCTCCCGGAGGTTCTAACGTCTCCGTCGCGTCGCCTGCGTCGCTGCCCCCCCCCCCCCCCGCCCCGCTATTTTCCACTTTCTTTCCTTTTCATTCCCGAGCCTCATTTGTTATTCTGCCAGGTTGTGTTATTTGCTTGCCTTCGGTCGGCTTTGCGCTTCTCTCCGTTTCGCGGCGCGGCGACCGAGAGAGCGTGTCCTCTCTTCCGTTTCTTTCGCCTCCATTTTCCCTGAACCTTACCCTCTACACACCCTTTTCTTCCACCTTCCTTCCATCCACCTGGCTTATCCGTAGACAACTTCTCCGGCACGTGATCGATACTGCCGGGGTGTCGGAGCTCTGCGAAAGGCTCGGGGCGAGCCACCCTCTCTCTCGTGTGTCAGCATACCTGCAAAACGCTCGCTAGCGACAAACTCTCCCGCGAAACGCGGCTACAGCCTGCCACAGCCGGTTTTCAGATGCTACAGGCCCGGCGGACATGCTCGTAATCACAGAGCGCCAGCTACAACCGCTCTAGCTTGATAACAAGACCTCATGCAAATTCCCAGTTTCCCGGGCCTACTCGCGGGAAACAGGATTATGAAAAATTCAAAACCCTCCACACAGCACAGCGCTTTTGCGCGACAAATTCACCTGGACTTTAGAAAATCTTTCTGCGCACACTCTGCGCAATTTTCTCGTTGGACGATTCGTCGGACGACCTCTTAAAAAACACGTGATTGATATCAAACATCCTCCCAGATAACACGCGACGTCTTAAAGACGTCTTGTTTACGTCCATTTTAGGTCTGCGCGTCTTACGTCCTGAATAGACGTCTTTTTGGAGACGCCTTAACCCAGAGTTGGGAAAAATTTAAACTTTCATATTTTTATAATACGAATAATATTTTTAATACGAATGAGTTGTAGAGATCATCCCGATGAAAATGAGTCCAAACACACACGAGGAGGGAATCACACACGAATGAAAGTTTAAACTTTTAGATTTTTCAATATTCCTTTACATAAAATTATTACGATTATATTGGGGTGCTTTTCCTGATGAAAATGAGTCCAAACTCGAGTGTATTCGAACAATTTTTATTGATACGTAATGTTACGATAAAAATTATAATCTCATTAAAGATAGTCCAAATGATGTCGTGTTTGGACTCATTTTTATAGGGATGAGCTCTACAACTCATTCGTATTAAAAATATTATTCGTATTCTAAAAATATGGAAGTTTAAATTGTCAATAATTACAATGTATGTATGCTGTTGGTCGGTCGCTGTCGCTGGTCTTTTGAGCTGGCAAAAATTATTCGAAGATTTATTCGAAGGCTTCGAATAAAAGATGAAAGATAATAGGTAGATGAAAAAATGATTCGAAGTTCGAATAAATCCGCTTCGAATAAATAAATTATCTTTATTCGTCGGATAAATTCTCGTCGAATAAAATTATTTATTCGAACCTCGTCGAATAAAGATACTTTTTTTATTCGAACCTTCGAATAACGAATAAAGATAAAGTATCTTTTATTCGAATCGTTATTTAAATAATTTTTTATCTAAATAATGCCCAACTCTGCCTTAAACATGCACCGTTTCCTAACAAATGACGTTCAGGAGACGTCTTTAAGACTTCTGAATGTCCAACAACGGACGTCTTTAAGACGTCTCTGTGCTACCTAGGCTGTATTGATAGATCGTTTGGTCAAAAAGAAGGCTGGGAAAAAGGTAAGAAATTCGAGTATGTGCATACTATGAAACGTCGGCTGACAAACAGCAATCAACTTCAATCGACCATCGTGCGCCGAGAAGTTGGCTGAAAGTCCTGAAGACAAAGCCTAGGGCAAAATAGACCTCGACACTATCGTCGTCCGAGCGTTAATGTGGCCTCTCGCGAGACTCCGCCAGGATTCGTGACGCTGTCGCGCTTTCGGATTAGCGAGGCGGCAGCCAGGGTGCATAAAGCTAATTGTACCGTGTACGATGGAAAGAATAGAGTGGGATGGAGCGGACTTAACACGCGAGCTGTTGTCACGACGTCAAAGGCACTAATTTGCTAAGTAGTTACGTTACCATATCTTGAATTTCAATAGGTTGACGAACCGATAAAATATTCGCGCAAATCCCTGCTGCCCTCGTGCGAACACAAAATCGATGTGCACCGAGGAAACAGTGTATTCCACTCTAACAGAATTGCACCATAAAAATTGATCTAGCTACCTATGGAGAACCCATTTTCATGAAAAATTTGTCCAAGAGTTAATTTTTCTCCGAACGTCTATTGGATACGACGGTCCCGCTGTCTGGAGAAAAGTTCACATACGGTGGAGCGATAAAATCTTTCCGAGTGTTATTCAACACGTGCCTTCATATCTCACGATGTTTTAGACGCCTCGCTACTAGCTCTTGCTTTATACTGTCTTCATTCCTGCGAGGAAACTGGATTTCTAAAGAAAACGTTTCCAGAAGAGACTTCGGCAGATGGATTGTACCTATATACCAGCCTCTGAGAAAACATGGCTGGCCTCTTTCTAGTCTCGCGTTCAAGTTGAAGCATAAATGACAGGCCAATTCTGAAGGTACTTCGCCCCGACGCTATTTACCACACGTAGCATTTCAATGTTTCGCAGCATCGAACTTCTGGGAAGTTTTTTCGAAAATTTGATTTCTGAATTTTCTTCGCTATGCAGCTACATACGTTATACGTCTGAAACAACCATGATTCTATTTTGGCTATTTTAAAATACGAATCGATCAACGATCCGAAATTCGAGTGGCGAATACCTGGACCGATAGAAAAAATATACCCGATTGACAGATTTAATGAACATTTCGATATTCCGCGAAGGATTACAGCTCGTAATCTTGAAGATTTTAATTAATTAGCGAACGATAAGTTTGTCGGACAAGCTTTTCAGTGGAGAAACGCCGCGCCGCCGTCGGCAGAGGGGCATAGGGGGGTTAGAGGGGGCGGTAACGAGACGAAATTAAAGCATAATTTGGCATTCGCGAGCGACGATGATAATCAACGTTCAGCGGTGTTTCTTTTCAATTTTGCTCGGAGTGCACTCACCGTGCTTGTAGGACTCTTTCGGAAGTGTAAAGAGGAGTACGAGTGTTCTCGGTTTCAGCAGTCTACCTCATTTCCTATCTAATTTCCGGCCTTTCTCCGCGGGGGGATTATATCCTTGAAGTATGCAAGCTGTTGCTAGGCTAATCCCCCGTGCGCTGTGTTTCCAGATATTAAGTAAAATTACTCCTTGATGCTGACAAACGGGGCTCGCGTGAACGAAACACGACTAATTGCATTCGACGTGCAATCCCCGGTTTAAAAATGAAACTACCTCTACGCCTCGTGACTGGCAATCAGCCGTGCACCTCCAGAAAATTGCGGACGCGAGATTCGAATCCTGTTACCGGCAAAAAATTATAATTTCATCGAATCCGACGCGAAACCTCGGGGAAACATGTTTCGCGAGGCAAAATTATTTCGTACATCATTTTACGGCATTACTGGAAAACGGATACTTCACCTGTCCTCATTAATTTTAAGTGGATTATTTATGTACGTTACTTGAATCGAAAATGGGCGATTCTACAACGGAAAAAGTAAAATGAAAATATGGAATAAAATTATTTTTCATAAGAGTCTCTTTGTTTTTGGAGAAACTGGGGGTACACTTTTTGTGTTGACAGTTTCCGAAGGCGTTCGCATTTTTATAGACAAGCCCTCGACAAACTCCGATTCTCTAGCAACGAGGAGTAGATAAACAAGCTTCGAGAAGTACACTATGCTTCCAGCGCCGGTACTTTCTCGAAAAAAGTTCCTGTAAAGTCACAAGCTCCGCGAAATTCTGCTAGTAACTTGTGGAGTGTACGATATTCGATGTTCTTAAAAACAGCGGGTCGACAGGCTGCGTCAGAAATTCAATATGGTCGAATATCTCCTATCGGAAGAGGGAAGGAAGCTAGGATGGTAAATTCATTGCTCTGGATGCTCGATAAACAATCAGACTTCGCGGGACTCCGAAAAGTTCGAACGAGGAACAAGAACTCCGTCCCAGTTTCGCATAACCGTAGCCCTGTTCGTAGTTTTTCCCGGGGTTGCGGGCTACAGTGGTTGGCAAAAATAGGAGGCCAGCGATATTTGACATGTTTACTGTAAAAATACATTTTCCATCAAGTTTGTGAAAAACTGGATGATCTAATTCATTTTTGCATTCGAACAGAGCTTCTACGAATAATCCGCAGAATTTTCTGGACGACCTAATATAAGCAGCGACGTGTTATTTCTGCGAGCCACTGTGTATTTACCGGTTTCTGTCCTGGACCCCCTGCTTATCGAGGATCCGCCGATTTATCGAGAACCCACCGCGGGAAGCAAATATGATTGAGAAGAAAGGAAAGTTGAGGACGGAGATGCGGGCTAAGAAGGAAAGGTAACTCTCGAGTGGAGCGCAGAAAAGTCGCTTCCGGTGGCTCGACGGATGGTACGGGGGTGGGGTACGGGGGTGGCTCCGGGGGGTAGGACGGAAACTTCGTTATCGGGAAATTCAGTCTTGAAGAAAGTCGTTAACTTTCACGGCGAGTCAGTTATTCCTGGGACGGATTCGTCTGGTGTCGGCCAAGTCGAACAAAGTCGATTGATTCGAGGTGAAACTCGATATTCCAACGAATGGAACTTTCCCGACGCCATTAACCAGTGTTCTGTGCGGCGAAGGCCCGCGAAGTTCCTTTTGATTTACGCGGAAAACATTGTTCGCGGCCGGGCCCCCTGTCTGTGTCTCCCGCGCGGTTCACGCGGCGCGTCGCGGCGCGGCGCCATTTTGCTCGCCGTGGGACACGACAAACGCTCGCTCGATCGCGGACAATGGGACTAATTAATGTCTCGTTACAGACGGTGCTCGGTCGCCGGGATCGGAAATAATTAAACATGGAAAAATTAAATATAAATTCAACTCGCACGCTTCACGCGAATTTTGAACGCGCTCCAATATCGACTCCGAGACGCGGACGCTATTGACCGCTTAAGGAGGTCCATCCCATGTGGCAGATCCAAAAAATCGAAAAATTTTTTTTGCACAAATCGCTTCTATAACATTCCTAGAATATGCAGGTAAAAGGATATTTCGATATTCGAAGTCATTCGACAGTTATAAACGTAGAACGCAGCATCTGTTCTCCTCGTTACGATTAAAGTATTAATAAATAACCAGTGAAATATCAATCAGCTGGACATTAATTTGTGCTAGAAAAATGTGCATTCGAATCAACGCGCACTTCGGAGAATTGAGCCAAGACAATTTCTCAACACATAGCAGACTAATGATGACTTTACATTTTCTTTGTGTAAATCGTACTTGAATCTTTAAACGCGTTTCTCTCAAAACTGTATTTTTCATATTGGCGACCATGACATCTCAAAAACTACTGAACGGATTTCGCTCAAATTTTTATGGTATGTCAGCACATCTATAGTTCTTGCCCGTACCAAAATATTTCTGATATCTGCTATAGTTTTCTTTTTTTTTAAGCTGAAGAAGACGAAACAAAATGACCAAACTTGGGATATTTTTATATTATTTTGGGACCGGCGATAGCCGCAGGTCTACAAATTAAAATGCAGTTTGATTTTTTGATATCAGATGATCGAAACCTCCGGAGTCATGGTCGCCATCAACCTACTTTTTTACACATGAGTGTCTTCCAAACGGTGTAAAGTCGATCAAACTCCTTATTTTGGTTTGAAAAAATTCTGAGAGACTGTTAAAATGTCAAGATTGTATGTTTTAAGGGTCCTTCAAAAAAAATTCCTAAAAAAAGCAAGAAAAAGTAGCTCTCACATGGGATGACCCCCTTAAAAAAAAGAGACCAGGATAATAATTCGTCCATTTTTGTTCTAAACTTTCAATCGACAAAAGTCACCATGCGATCGTACGAATCGATTTTCATATCACCAGTTTGCATTTAATGAACGTATAAAAGTTTACAAAATGTTCCACAGGTCAGACGAAATTTCTAGCTCGACGGAAACTGCTCGGTGGGAGAGTTCAAAGGGCTAAATTTTACATCGAAGCTGCTTCGATTAGTTGCATGCTCTCTTCCTGTGCAATTACGATCGATGTAATTGATTCACTGAAACTTCGGACGAGATATTAAAACTACAACGCTGAAGCGGTATGTGTTCATCTTTGTTGCTCAGCCGAACTTTAATAAAGCCTGCCGGTGTGGGTGTGTGTGTGCCTGTGTGTATGCGCCCAGCATCCATCATGATCGCTTTCGCGCCGACACTCCATTAAATTTCATTCTTTTCTTCTTCATGAGAGCTTATTACCGGAAAGGAGATCGAAATCAGGGCATCTCTTTTCAGCCTAATATTCATGAATAAAAATTACACGCTTTGGTAACGAAAAAAAAAAGAACGATACATTTTCGAAGATCGATGTCACATTGAGCTGAATTCGAGCTTCGCGTAAACCAAGTGTAATTAAGCTACTTCCGATAAATTTGGTGAACTTTCTGTTTCAAGCGGTGCTGAAAATTTCTCATATTCTCCCGTACACACGCGTCGCTAAATGGAAAAAAATTCTTCCCCTAGGTTCGTCCATTTGTCAGAAACTTTGAAGCCGTAACTTCGGAACTACCAGAATGCCCTCCTCTCGTCCAGTTCAAGAATTCCGAATTCCGCGAACGAAGAAACTTTCGGCAAAGGTCCCGGCATTCTTACGTAAAAAACTACCGTAAACGTTTACGAACACCCTCGGAGTCGTTTCTAAACGTAAAAAAGAAAACAATGAAGGGAGACTCTTCGTAAATCGATCGGCAATAAAATTTGAATACTTTATTGCAGCTTCTGGGGAATACATCCTCAGCATATTTACTATTTTCCATCATTCCGAATATATGTATTTTACATACGCCTTATACTCGGAGAACTGTACAAAAAATTTCATTCTTTGAGGGCCTGCAAATAGAAAGATTTTTATTTCGCATAAAGATCCACAGACATCAAGAATAATTCATAGACTCCGTCAATTGCAAGATACAGGAGCTAAATATAAATTTATATTTTTCACTAATAATTTTAAGATAGTGAAAATAATGTATTAATACCCTCAAAGTCTTCTAATTGTTTCACTGTTCTAAATTGCACGTACTCATTATTGCCATAAATACACAAAATCCGGAGTCTAATAAAATTAAGTATCGAATCTTTGGAGTTGAGAATTGAGAAATTGTATAATTTGTAATGTATACATATGCTATACATATAAACCTTATATGGTTTAAAGCAGTATATAAATAATAATAATAATAAACACTCTGACCGTAATATTTATGAATAGGAGAGGCGTCCGTATCGAGCTCGTTACACCGGCCGTGCAATGAACCCCTGTGTCGTCATTCCCACCCCCTCTGTCGCCGGCGAAGTCTCCATTCCCTTATCAGTGAACCAAATCAGCAAACATAATGGGCTCTCGATGACGTCGCTCAGGAGGAATATCTCGATAGTTGAGGGAACGATAGAGAGCAAGAGGGGTACGGCAACGGGGGTGGGTTGAAAAGATGGCGTATGTAAATAGGAAGATCTCGGGCACCACACCGGCTTGAATGAGGTGGCAACGATCTCTCCCTTGGGAGCCGTTCGAGTGACAGCCAGAGCTCAGGCTCGATGCCGGGAACAGGGAAGATGAGTTAAGACCGAGAGAACGCGAACGTGCCTCCGGGCCCTAGGACGACCAAAAAATCGGCCGGTAAACCACTTACGGAATTCGAATTACCCTCGAGGCGTTCAGTCCGTCGCGACTCGACGCGACTCGACGCGGAGACACTCGTTAGGATAATTCCTGAAGGATTCAGTTTTGACACTTCATTAAGCCGTCCAGGGGAAGTTCTTGCCGCAACGTGTTCCGCTCGCTAATAAGTTCCCGCGGAACTGAACGCTTCATCAGCCCGCCGGACAGACGTTTAATGGAATCGAGGGTCCGCCCTAGGTCGTGGTAAAATTTTTATTCGTGGCTCGTTTTGGAAAATTGCCGATTTCAAAGCTTTCGAAAATTCCGTTGATGTTCGAATATTGGGACGTACAGTCGTCCGGTCGCAAACATAAGCGGCGTTCAACGAGATTTTATGCACGTCCGAATCTCGATAATCGTGAAATCAGAAATTCGGAATTCCCCGGGTAGTTTCAGTGTGAAATTCTCTTTGGTCTACGCCAAAGAGGGTTCAAGATACGTACAAACAAGTGGAAGAGGGTACAAATAGATGGAAAAGTTTCATAAACGAGGATTAGTCTCTCTGCTGCGGGCGTCGCGTCGGGACCTCTCAATTAGCTCTGGAGGCCCTTTACCGATTCGCACGTGCATCCCGAACACGTTAATCGGTGCGTAATCGTGGAGTCCCCGGCGCGGCGATCGCTTACCGTCACATCAAAGAGAAAGGCCCTCATCGGCAATCGAATCCGACGTGCAATCCCCGAAACATCTAATTTATTAGATTCCAATGCGCGCGTGTCCTTCGTCCTTGAGGGCGATTAAAACGACGTCACCGTAGGGTTGTCCTCAAACGGAGCGCCATACAGCACCGCCGTAAACAAGAGTATTCTTCCGAAGAGGGGGACCATTTCCGGTGATTAGTTCCACGCGATTAACCAACGGAGGACACCAACTCCCGCCGCCGCGCCGCGCTGCTGGTCGCGCAGAAATAATAAATAATCTCGAGGACGGGAAAAAAAAACGGTAGCCGAGAACACCTGAAGAATCCATTTATAATTGCCGCCACGAGGGTGGACGGAAGGGGACAGTCTCATTCCACACGTAACATTCCATTCCAGAATTAGTGTTCCATTTCGAAATTACATTCTATCTCGCATGCCCGCGCGCGCGCCAGTCTCGGCCCGTCCCTGGCGATAAATCCACGCGGCTATAATTACAACTATACTCCACCGGACGAATTAATAATATTACATCACCGGGGAACCTCTATCTGTACGCTCGATAACTTTCGCCGACGCGAGAGCGATGCATTTCGAAGAAGGTAATGGAAACGGTGTGACACGAGGGACGTCTCGGTGTTGACCCCGATATACATTGTATATCACCTCATGGTTGCAGTGATTATTCAACGGAAATTAGCGACGGATTCGTTTGATTTGTTACAGAGATTTTTTTGGCAGAACCTGACCGAACGCTTCGACCCGTAAGCTGGCAGCCAGTGGTTCGCGAACTGAACGGGATTAAACCGAGTTACTAGTATTAGCAGTATTCGAGCAACGATGAACCGTGGCTGGTCTGGGTCCAGGGGTCAGAACTGGGTTAAAGTATTAGGTACACCGGACATGAGGATAGCGCGGCGGGGAGTATGTATGTATAGTGTTGCATAGTGTAGTCGATGGAAGCGGAGCGGCCCGGCGCGGCGCGGCGCGGCGCGTGTGTACTGTGTACGTCGCGGTTTACATCGCAGCCAGCGCCGCAATCTGATTTCACCCGAGACTCGTCCCCGTTCCTCGCGTTTATTAGTTCCGCGCAAATATTATCCGCCCGGGAAAATGCTTTTATTGATGAAAGTAATTTCGACGTTGGCCGGTCGTTCGCCGAACCTATCTATGAATGAGCCCGTTGATTAACCCTTCCAATTGGTTATCCGTTATTTTATTTAGTTTTAATCAAACGATACATACATCGAAAATTTCGCGAACAGAAAAAGACATTCCTGTTAATCATCGTTTTAGCAAGTCGTTTTCACCGATGTCAAGTACGGAGCCAAGCGATTAATATTTATTTAACAGTTTGACTGCCGTGTTAATTATACTATGGACCTTCGCTATATTAAAAGTCACACTGCATTTTAATATAATTTATACAAAAATCAGCGCGAAACATGCAGTGTTCAACAACACGCTTTCGCTGCCACGTAACAATATTTTATTTTCCTATCGGTATTGAAGTTTTGAAATTTGATTAAACAATATTTTCCTTGCGTGTAACATCAACGAAATTAAGCAAAGCTTCGTACATACCCAAATATTATGAATAATTACCGTTCCCGCAAACAACATGCATAAAATTAATTTATAACGAGAACATACATATTAAGAGACAGAATTAATTCAGGATACAAAAATTGCGCGTACGGCCGCGAGATTGGTCATTAGCTATCATCACCGTCGGCCGCGTTAATTATTATTTCCGTGCAATTTTTATCCCCGGCGATTTACCTACCCGGCTTCATATTTGCCCGCAAATTGGTTCGCCGAATATACAATTTTCGCCACAGTTCGGTTCGAAATTAGTTCTCAATTTAAACTACTCGAACGCGAAGCTCTAAGCTGTTAATTACTAGAACTTCATTCCCAGATCTTCAACGACGCGGAAACATGTTTCTGAGCGGCCGCCGCGCCGTGTTAATTAGAACCACGATAAGTCTTTAAAGTAAGTATTTGTACAACGCCGATGCGAAATTGATGCAGTCGCGGTTGAATTTTCAGACACGGCCACCCCTCCCCCCCCCCTGCGGCACCGTGGAAATGTTTTGCGGATTTGTATCGACGTTTCCCGCAGTGTCAATAATAGTTAAGAGAATGGCCGAGCTTTTGGCTTCCGCCCCGCGCGATCTCCACCGAACCACGGCATTATCCGCGACTACCTCGTCAGCGAAAATATTTGCCGTCGCGGCGCGGTGGAAACCGAACGACACAACCGACCGGTTTTTTTTTTACAGTTTAATTAAGATCGGCTGCTTCTCGACGAGCATTCGTCGTCAATCCGATTCCCACTCGAATTTATCGACGCTATTCCACCCGGCGCGTTCACGTCGACTCGATGAAATTAATCTCGCTCGGTCATTTCGCGTCCCAATTAGCATATCTGTTCTCCTCTCATGAATTTGTTGCTATCGTTTCCGGAACGATCATCCATCCCATATCAATTTTCAATTTATTAGAAAGTATACACAATTTTTTGGACTTGAAACGCCTGTAACACTAGAACCACCGATAGTTGAGACATACAGTGGGTGTAAAAAGTATTCGTACACCTTTTAAAAACGTTTTTTGTGACGTTAGAAGGATTAGTTTACCAGCTAATGTGTAAATAATTTTTTTTTAAATTATTATTGGTCGCAATTGCGAAGGAAAAAGTAAACGTCACGATTTTTTAATTTTTTATCTGTGCCTGTAGTAAAAATTTCAAAACCTTATTTTGTAACTCTAAGTAGGTTATATACATGTAAAAAGTTTCATTGAAATAGGTTGACGCATAAAAAAGCTATGGGTATTGCAACATGTAAAAATCTTTGAATTTAGGGTTTGCGAATCATTTAAATCGCGGATTCTTACAATTTGTTTTATTTTCAATCATTTATATTTCATAACAACCTTGATCGATTTCGATGAAACTTTGTACATGTTTATAACTTACTTATACCTACCAAATGCACCTTATAAATTTTCACTACAGGCACTGGTAAAAAATTTAAAAATCGTGACATTTACTTTTTTCTTCGCAATTGCGACCAATAACAATTTTTAAAAAAATTATTAACACATTAGCTAGTAAACTAATCCTTCTAAGCTCACAAAAAAACCCAAGCTATTGGGTCGAATTTTGAAAAAGTTATCCGTTTTTAAAAGGTGTACGAATACTTTTTACACCCGCTGTAGCTGTCTCTACTAAAACCAGTCAAAATGACTGGTCTTTAAAAAATATGTAATTAGTAGAATATTTTTATATTTATTGATTTATTATTTTCTTACAAAAGGAACTCCATGTTCTGAGATCATAAAAACTATATAATAACAACTATAATAATAACAATAAGTACAATAATGAAGAATATTTAATACCAAAATCTTGTACACTTTCAGTTTCACTTTCAGAACTTGAAAGCACCCGGGCACGTATTCTTTTGCGTACATTCAAAATGTTCTCTGAGACTCATTTTCTTTGTCACTAATGTCACTATATTACTGCTATCACTACAAATTTCAATTTCTTTTTCCCCTGGTTCACTTCCTTCACACTGAGAGAATTCACTATCCTCGATATCAGAGCATTCCATTGGTATCCTTTTCAGTTTTTGCAACAATTCGGATGCTTTCAATTGTATACTCATTTTCAAGGCATTGTAAAATATTGCTTTATAAAACGAGAAATCAGGTCTTATTCCAACGACTGTGCTCTACAGAATAACCGTATGCAACGGCAAGCGCAGCTACTCCTATCACTATGTTTACATTACGTTACGGCTATGTTTATGTTTTGGCGACAGACAAGACGTGGCGTGGGACAAAGTTTCATAATATGGCACTCATAAATTTATCTAGACATCTAATACTCCATTTAAATAAACGAATCCAGTTTCGGTAAACAGATTATAGAACCCTTTTACACTTTTACCAGTACCAGTCAATGATACAGCCATGACACAAAATTACTTTTATTTTAAATGAAAAAAACAAAATTAAAGTTTATTATATTATTCCTTTAGCTATCCCTGCAAAAGTCATAACATGTAGTAGGAATTTTAAAATAAAGTTGTCAAACCAGTAATTTTGACTGGTGCGGTATGTAGTTCTAGTGTTAAGATCGGGGACCGTAAGCACGAAAACGGTGAATACACTTATTATTACTTAAATCGATCGATATCTACAAACTCCATACACAAACACACGAATCACCTAATATAAGTTTTTTTACTCTATCTACAGTCATAGTCCATGCTAAAGAATGAAATAAGAAGAGATCGATCAAGTTGTAGAACGAGACCACGGGATTGATCGTGTTAGACGTGAGTTGGCGAAATCGGCGAAAAACCGATGGCGGAAAGATGTCGAGAATTCGCTGAACCGTTCGCCGATAATCAAGTAACTCGAGATTGGTGCACTTAATTGGCCCGTTACCATTGTTGCCGTTTGCCGTTGCGTCAAGGCGCAATTCCGGCCGACTCGCGATTTATTATTAAACGACGCCGAGCAACGCGTCGTGCCGGTGAGGTGGAACGGTTTCAATTAACTTCCCTAATTTCGCGCGCGCGAACTCCAGACTGGAGAATGCATCGCGGGCAAATACGCCAACGGCACGTTTGGCCCTCGTCGATCTGATAAACTCCGCCTAAGAGTCTCGACGCGACGCAAGCTAACGAGAACCAACACCGCGTGAAATTTCTTTGCCGAATTTTGACGCGCGTTACCCACCCGCACGGGCTTTACACACACACGCTCGTGCTTACGTACGTGCTGCTTCTCGTTAGCAGTCGCGCTCGAGAGAGGCCTTTCTTATTGTGTTAGGTGACACGGATAGCTCTCGAGCACCTGCTTGGAAATTAAATTTAAGTCCCAACGCATGACCGTGCTCCACGAGGCATGGCCGATTGCTATGGAAACCGATGCTGCAATGTTCGAGATAATTTTTCGAAAACCAAATTAATATGTACTCTTAACAGATTTTTAAGGTATTCTGTTGAAATTTTTCTTTTGCTAGACTTTGAAGATCCAGTGTCTTAACTTTGCACACTAACTTAATCGTATTGGATCATGGGGGTCATTCCAAATTGATCATTTTTAGACGTCACCATCGTCGAATTTGTTCTAAAAAAAAATCGTAGCTCAATCGGACAAACAGTTTCCGAGATAAAAATTCCAAAAATTGCAAATTCCGAAGGTCTGTCATTTCTAAGAAAAAATTCGATACCGGCGAAATGATTACTTAAATTCCCCCTAATTTCGCATGGACTACAACATATTTAATTTAGAACAAAATCGGCGATGGTGACGTCAAAAAGTGATCGATTTGGAATGACCCCCATTAATAGAATGTTGGTCCTCGTGATACAGTGCTATAAAAATTCACTTTTAAAGAACTATGTCACATAGTTCGTGCGACCGTGTGAAAGTCTTCCGACAAAGACTAGTTCAAAGAAAAATGAGACTTTAAGATCTACTTCCCAGACAGCGCACATTTTAAATCCTTTCTACGAGTCTTCGTTACCCGAGAAACGTGTTTTCGAGATTCTCGGGTATTTCGTAAAAATGCAGAATTCCGGATCTAGAATTGTGCAATCGCGCGTAGGGGAGTAGATATTTCATTTTCCTCGACTCGGTATCTCGAATCACGTTACGCAATGGTAATAGAGCAATTACTTATAAGAGCAATGTGTCGGATTGCGGCAGGATCTTAAAGAGTTTCGCCGACCTCCCTTTATAAACGGCTATTCGCCGGTTTGTCAACGATTAGCATCGCAACCTGTACCCGGTTAAATGGGTTAAAGCAGTTACATCGGTGGCCCGATTCCACGTCGTTAATTATATTACGCGGCAGTTTCTATGCCACTGTGAACTCCGCTGCGTGACCTAAGCGTTCCATGTAATCTTCATCTACGCGCGTGACACGTTAGAAACGTAGGATGATTTTCACAGACATGCTGGAACCGGTTTTGGGATACAGAATGTTTACTGCTAAGTACAGGTCTGTACTGCTAAATCCCGTTAATTGCATCAGGAACCGAAGTACGCGAGCTTTCCGAACGAAGAGTAGAGAAAATAATTTTCATACAAAATCCACTGACTAATTACTACTGTACATTGTAACGCTAGACGTAGATTGAGATTACAATAATTACCGGTGACGAATTAATTCTTGCAGCTACGGGTTGTTGAAGATTTCCTTACCTGAAACAAAGGAAAATAGAATTTAATTGGGTGAAGTAGTCGATGCTATTACTAATAGATATATAAACAATAAACAAATGTATCATCTGTGTTCAGTATTATCGTTTATAATTAGATCTTTATGCAAAATGAAAATTGTCTACATGAATTTCAACAAACTGGAATGAAATATTCTGCTTCTTAATGTGTTTAATAGAACGAAAATCGTAGAACAGAATTTTTAAATTCTTCTAATATTTTTACTGCTTAAATTACACCTACGCATTATTTTTCTCATGAATGCATAAAATCTGCTGTCTTTTGATAATACATACATATGTATACAGTAAAAGCTTGATTCTTGTCCAACAGCCGTGTTTTTCATGGACAAGAATCGTGGCCAGAAGTGCTTTTGGATTTATGACTGCGTCTAGATACCGCGCCGAGCGAGACTTCAATAGAAAGCCGAACATAGGAAAGGACAGAATGAAATTTGAAGCGTGTTGCCGTCGCCGGCACAGTTTAAAGGCCCGCGTGTTCTCACAATGTAATATGCCAGTTAAAAATGCTTTATTTTTCATTATTTTTTGATGGGACTTTCACTGGCTTGTTTCTGGCATTTTTCTGATTAGAACAAGACCAAACACGATATAATTTGGCCCATATTTACTCTACATGTGAAGCACAATTTATAATTTATGAAACCACTAAATAAAGTTGAAAGTATATCGTGTTTGGTATCATTTTAATCAGAAAAATGCCAGAAATAAGTTAGCGAAAGTCCCATAAAATAATAATGAAAAATTAACAATTCTATCATTGTCATATTATTGTGAGAACACGCGGGCCTTTGAACTGTGCCGGCGACGTCGACTGTTCGCGTCTCTTTCTTTCCAATGCGCTGTTGTTCGTTGCCTTCGAGACTTTAATGGCAGATAAAACCACTTAATACAGTTCAAATTATATCGTGTTTGGTGTCATTTTAATCAGAGAAACTCCAGAAATAAGTTAGTGAAAGTCCCATAAACAAATAATGAAAATTAAGAGATTTGTAAAATCGATTCCTCGAGTCAATGTCGTGGTGTTCACACCGATATACCCGAGCTGACATCAATTGTCGCCGCCCTGGGAAGCAACTCGGCGTTGACAGGCAGTGAAATGGGTAGGCTCTGGACAAGAATCGTGTCCACGCTCCGGACAAGAATCAAGCTTTTACTGTACATATATTAATATTTTAGTCTGTGCTTTGACATTTATCGGAACCGTCTGTTTAATAAATAAATGTTCTCGAATAGACTACGCATAAAGATCCGCAGTCTAATTATAATTTAGTCCATCCAGTTTCTCACAGAAGCCTCGATCGGTCGAACTTGAAAAGGTTCGTTCTCTTTTGAAGAACGTCTGAACGTTAAAGGGAATCGCGGAGCGTCGTTGACAATTATTCACGGCGTGCAAACAAACGCGCGATAGCTAGGAACGAACGAGTATCTGTGGAAAGTGGATCGGGAATCAGACGACACGGCGCGACGCGACGCGACGTAAAACGTAGTGATTTATCGCGGGACTTGCGTTTCCGTTGGATCGTCGCAGCATCGTCGCCGGGCGTCGTATCGACGTTTCCTGGTGGCGCATAGACGAGCACTCGCCTAGAAGAGGCACTGTATATCCGACGCGTTGTCTATCGACAAACATTGCGATGTGTCAGAGTAAATCTTGGCAGTGTATACGGCCTGGAAATTGCCAGTGGTACCAACGGTGTACGGGCTGGTATCTTCGTGGGCCGGTGGAAATCAGTTTATTTACCGAAGAGGGACATGCCTGTCGGGTACGAGTCGACGGATTAAGATTACTTACAATTTGTCTTGATCCTCCGTGTAATTATCACGGTGGGACACCTGCACTGAACTTTCTTTCTGCATCACGAACCAACAGAGGAAGCAATACGAACACATTTTTATCGACACCCACTTCTATTCGTTGAATTTTGCAAAAAAACATTACTCTTTATTGTCGATATATTGGAATATGGGTACAATAAACCAGACTCTATATAAAATATAAAATAGAATTTATTCTATTTAATACATAATAATTGAAGACACGTTGCGAGGCACGTCTTTGCTCTACGACAAATACGACACGAGTGAGGATCGCTCTTGAAAAAACGAACCACGATCTAAGAAACAATCGAGGCGCTCGAAAGTAAAGCGATAGAATATCCTACTAAATAATAGTAGATTATTTTTAGTCAATTTGTTTCTTAAATAAATTCCAACAGTCGACTTATTTTTCCATATACACTCCTCTTAAAATTACTCTTCCCAATAATCTTGATATAATAATATAAATAATAAAATATAAATTACAATTTCTAAAATTACTCTTCCTAATACATAATCTTAATATAATAATATAAATTTTTCAATTTATAACGTAGAGCACCTCCGTTGCGTCTTGTATCACCAAATCGGTGACATAGAAACCTAGCCCAGTGCGTATCGATTAATTTCCATTAACTGGAAGACGATATCAATCATTCCGATTTGCCCGAGTGTCCGGGAAAGTAAATATTTTCAACTAGCACAGGACTCGCGAACGAAATAAATACAGCGGACCGAAGAAGCCCCTCGAGCCTCGGTCGGCGATAGTCTCTGTGTTCCTTTCTTTAACTGGTTACAATACCAGTCGTCTAAACGGCCGGTGCTTCCTCGAATCGAATCGAATCAAGCAACGGTGGCGACCTTTTGAGGGAAGAGGCTCGGAATTCGCGACAATCGCCCGGAGAAAGAAGGATGGCGGTCCGGACCGATACGAGGAACGTAACCTCGCGTCCACCCCGAACCAGCGGGCTTGCTTTATTATCAGGGATAATGCGATTTTGCTGGAACACGACGGAGGTTTCCCCATTGCCCGCATCCTCTACAAACCGTTTTAGAGAGCCCATTCAATTTTGTTCTCTCGCTGCTCACCTCTGCTGCCTATCTCCTCTCCCTCCATCCCCACAGTCCTTTCGAGTATCGATTAGGCTTTGGTTGATTAATTGCTCGTCCGATATGATTCGTACCGGTGGACATTCGCGTCCGGGCTCCTACGGATTGCTCGGAGCCAGGGAATGAAAGAAAATTTGAGAATTGCTTTTGACGCGGAATAATGGCGGAAATTTATCGGCCACGCGGCGGTGGCGGCGGCGGCGAACCACGGCGAAATCTTTCGCGTGTGCCCCGCGGTCAGATCCTTTGTATCCGCGTGACGGGCCCGACTACCAGCAAACGAATCGCGGGAATTGAAATAACTTTCGTCGTAACAAACTAACTGCCACCCGGAAATTCACTCGGCTACACCGGCAATCATTCCCGGCTTCCTGGACGTTTATTTCATTCTGGGAATCGATTCGCTGCACGACCCCCTGGATATCTTCGATCGTTCTGATGGCGTCGGTTCTGATGGCTTTCGGATACCTCCTGCTGCATATTTAATTAATGTCGGGGAGCTTTTGGGCTTTCGGATCGTGGGTGCACGTAAATTTCTTTCTTCCTGCGCGAAATTGAATGTATTCTGTAATGGGAATCCTTTTGGAAGCCATGAAATAAAAGCGTCGATATTATTTTTTAGTACGAACGTTTCCTTGCATTTTAAACGAAATAAATATGCAATATCTTAAAAATAACGCTGTAGACCTAGTTGGCTGAAGTACCGAAAATCGACTAAACAATTTTCCTCTTCAATCCTCCAGACACAACGACAAGCCCTCAACATTCCAGCCGACCTGAGTGAGTGCCTCAACGACCAGAAGACCATTACAAGTGTTCTTACCTTTCTCAAAAATGTGGACCTATACTACAAGATTTAATAATATCTTCACCCATGTACTATTGTGACAACAAAACACTGTACGAATAATTATATACCAAAAGTGGTCGCTAATGACCTCGATGTTGATGCGACCTTCATAAATAAATATTAAAAAAAAAAATTTTCCTCTTCGCTAGACAGAACTATTTTTCCGCATTCTAGGAATGATCTTCCACAAAGAATCGAACGATAATTAAGACACAGTCATAAACGGTCGTCATTTGTCGATTTAATTTTTCCCGCAAATATAGGCGTGGCTCGAAAAGGGGCGTTATGATCACGCACCTGAATTAACGTGGGCGTTGCCCGATCAGAAAATTAGCACAAATTCCACGGTTGCCAACAGTCACGCCACAGGCGCGCCGCCATCGTTCAACAACGATGAAAAACTATGCATATGCACACAGCTGCATATAAAAACTATTCCTAGCCCTCTGAGACCGGGGATTCCTACTTTCTTCCCGTTAATCGTGATACCCGGCATAATTAATTGCGAAAGTCCACTAAAATGATTAATTTCACCGCGTTTCGAAGTTGCTTCCTGCAAGTTCGTTTCACCGTTGTACCAGAAGAGGAATGGAAGTTGAACATGGAAAGAAAAACGTAAAACACCGAAGGAAACTCCGGCGGAAAATAATGCGGTAATTGGAGCTGTTTATTTATTGCCAATGATATCTTCCGTTGCGAGAGCTAACGTACTGGTAAAATATGTATTTCCCCAGGAATACAATTTCGCATTGAATAAACTTGTTTTTTTCAACCAGGATCGAGTTCTTTGAAACCTTTGGCTCCATTTTACCAACATGCACTGTTTCTTTCCAAAATGTTTTTCTATACTCGCTCGGAACCGCGGACGTGCGATTTTTATTCGCAATTATTCCTTGGAATTAATCTATGCTTCATGGAAAACTTCCGGCCGCGCGGTCCGTGTTTACATGCTCTGTCCTTTTCTATGTTCGGCGCTGTCGACGCAGTCATAAACTTCCCCCCCCCCCCAAATTTACTCTACTTCATAGAAAAACATTGAGTCATGGATATGTTTGGGGGAGGGAGGTGAAGCTATTTCAGCGTCACACTTTGTGGTGGTGTCATCACGCAAATTTTGGAATGACCCCTAAAACATATCCATGTTAATTAAATTAAATTGTATAGATATGTATACCTAATGTCAATATTTTTGGTAGATGGTAACCTTCTCATGAACTTTCTCTAAATATACAGTGACTCCCACTAATATTTGGACACTCTTAAAAAGACGATAACTTTTTTTAATATTCGACCATACAACTTGGACTTTTTTGAAAAGTTAGAACAGTCGGTTTTGTTACGTAACGTGAAAAGAATTTTTGAAAACATTGCAATTGGTCGGAATTGCAGAGAAAATACTAAAAGTTATGTTTTACAACTTTTTTATGTAGCCTCATATTGAAAATGTAGAAAACACGTTTCGTAGATCTGTATCAATTAAACATATTCTGAAAATTTCATTAAAATCGGTCAACGTTGCAATGAGTTACAAAGTTTAAAGTTGGTAGAAATTGTAATTTTTCACGATTTTCGGCCTCTAACTGCAATAAATCTAAGGATTCATATATCTTTCAATGCCCGTCGTTTTTCCCCACATCAACAGATTTCGATAAAACTTTTACAATGCATATAATTGACACAGATCTACAAAGCACATTTTTAAAATTTTCAATATAGACCCACATAAAAAGTTGTACAATGCAACTTTTAGTATTTTCTGTACAATTCCGACCAATTGCAATTTTTGACAAAATTTCTTTTCACATCATGTAGTAAATTAATTGCTCTAACTTCTCAAAAAAATTCAAATCGTATGGTGCAATATCAATAAAGTTATGGTTTTGTTAAGAGCGTCCGAATATTAATGCAACTCACTGTATGTATTTCTAATTTTTATTTTCCAAAAAGTATTTTGGTCAAATTATAGGGGTCTTGTAATATTTCAAAGAAATAAGGTGTAATAGAAAATCGTGCAAAACCGAACAACGATACGAATAATCGGTTGTATATTATGGAAACAGGGAACTGCAGATATAACATTTATCGCATTTAATTCAGGCGGGACGGTTTAGTTGACCGGTACGCATTTGGCGAGAGTTCTGTCTAGCGAGCCGCGCGAAAAAATACGGGTTTTTTGGCCGTGGACAAACGGGGACATAGCGTTTAGCGCAGCGTGACCGCAAAAGAAACGAACTTTGGTAGCGAGTGCGACGAGGCTCGTTATCGGGTACGGGCGCATGTACTACCCGGCGTGTTTTCCGCTCGTTCGAAAACCAACGGCAGCGGGTCCAGCGGCCGGGTTGTTCTCTATTATAAATTATTCCGGGTCGATGCTATTATCGCGACCCGCTTAACGCACAGAGTCACGGAAAATATGCGGCGGTTAATTTGTAACGCCGCAGGACAGGACGAGTACGTGACGCGGCGCGGCGCGGCGCAATGTCGGTGCCGCGTTATTTGATTTTTCAGTATCGCCAATTTCGGCGTTGCGTCGGCCTCCGTTCCGCAACGTGTCCTCTACGCGTATCTACACGCAAATCGCGCGTCAGGTGTACGAGTTAATCCGAATTACGTAGCGCGTTGTGCACCGTGCCGGCCACATTTCTATCGGCCACCACCGCGCGCCGGTCACGCCGAAAACCCTGTCCGCCGACGAATTATTAATAAACGGATCGGTTACAATTGAAAAACTAATCGCGGATCGAAAACGACTTCTCGGTTTCACCGGTGAAAATAGTCGTGATTGTGATTCGACGACGCGACGATTTTCGACGGATTTTTCCCAATTTTTTTGTCCATTTTGCGGGCTATTCCGCACATTTTTAGGCAACCGTATTCTCTCAATTGTGTACGCAAGCTTTGTATCGTTCGTTTAATCCAATTCTATTTTTGGGAACATTGCGGTAGAGTGGATCCGAAAAGTATTTAAATTGTCCGACTCTTGAGAAACTAGCGACATTTAACACTAAACCTACCGGTACATGTTTTTTTTTTCTTTTATTGAGGAAATCTCGTCAGAGATTTATTACAACTTTGGGTAAAAAACAAAATATACAGAACAGGAAACCTATGTAAACAAAAATGAAGGTATATCAGTTCTTTTTCTCTACTTGTTTTTTCTTAAACGTGCAGATTTCAGTTTTTTAAAAATGACAATATTTGAAGGCTGGCTACAACATTGGGGCCAGCCAGAAACATAGAAACGTCCAAAGGCAGCTGAAATCTTAACTTGAAGAGATTTTTCAATAGCAATGATCGTTGAGTATCGTAGAGATTACACTGGCAAAGGACGTGATTTAGAGTTTCACACTCGAAACCACATCTACACCTAGGCTTCTCAATAATACCGATACGAGCGAGAGAGCCAGCGAGGTGGTAGTGATCAGCTCTGCTTCTGTTTAATGTGACAATAAAGAGATGTACCGGTGCATGTTCCCTTATAAAAATTACAAGATTGATTGTACAGTAAACGCTTGATTCTTGACCAACAATATCGCGCCGACCGCGCAGAGCGAGACTTCAATAGAGAGCCGAACATAGAGAAGGACAGAATAAAATACGGTTCGCGTGACTGTCCGCGTCTCTTTCTTTCCGATGCGCTGTTCTTCGTTGCCTTCGAAACTTTCATGGTCGATAAAACCACTTAATACAGTTCAAATTATATCGTGTTTGGTGTCATTTTAATCAGAGAAACTCCAGAAATAAGGTAGTGAAAGTCCCATAAACAAATAATGAAAATTAAGAGATTTGTAAAATCGATTCCTCGAGTCAATGTCGTGGTGTTCACACCGATATACCCGAGCTGACATCAATCGTCGCTCTGGAGAGCAACTCGGCGTTGACAGGCACTGGAGTTGGTAGGCACTGGACAAGAATCGTGCCCTCGCTCCGGGCAAGAATCAAGCGTTTAATGTATTTAGACTTTGTGCGGCTTCTATTGTAATTCGCGCTCTACTAAAGATACCTATACAATCATTTTTATTATCTCAATAATAGTAAAATAAAATATCTAGAACCGGTCATTTGACCGATCGTGGTAGGTTTAGTGTTAATAAAACATAGACTTTAGATAGAGTTAACCAAGAGACACGAACGAATTTGTACGAATTAATTCAGCTGAACGAGGGCTCGGAAGGCTCGCCTCCGAAATCCAACCAATCCAATAGAAGAGACGATACCCCGAAATTATCTTTGCCGGTTATTTCCTCGAGATACGGCCGTGTTGTATCAAGCCCCGAAAATCGTTTACCAATATCCGTAACGAAGATTCGATTCGACGTGGGTGGCTGTTGCGGCAGGCTCGATACAGAATTTCTTCGACAGACTGGCGGGCGGGTCGGCCGCCCCCGTCGCACGTACCTCTGTCGTGTTATCTCACGACTCGTGTAAACAAAATGGTCACGTCAACGTCGTAAACTATGTAGAACTTCGCGGTCTAATTTCCGCGTGCGGCTGCCAGGGAAGAGAGCCGGGCCCGGCCGGGCCGACCGGTTTCATCCCGGTGGCCACGTTTCCACCTCCTTTTCCGGGGTACATCCGAAGCATTAATGCGGACGGGGGAGCTTTACCGACCAAAATCAAATTTCAAGTTCTTATACATATGTATATAGGACTAGTTTTCAGGTAGGTAAATACATCCGACAAACAAATGCCAATTTTAATGGGAATTCCTGTTTAATTCTCGCCTCCGCGGTCCATGGCGCGGACATAAAGGATTGCGCGGCGCAATCACCTATCGGAGTTACGAGTGGAAATTAATTTGATGAAGTTATTAGGCGTCTCGGGGTGCACGCGCGTTTGTTTTTGCGTCGAAGTACAAAGCGTGGCGTTCGGGGGTGTTAATTGAAAACGCCGTATCGGGGCTGGGGTGGGAGGGGGAGGAGGAGTAATAAACATATATTGTTAGGCGGTGCCGGATCCGTTGTTTACCTCCATAACACCACTCATAAATTCTGCCTCCTTCCCGGAATTCCGTAATCACGTTCCTTTGTAAAACTGTTTAACGCGCCCGGAGAGGAGACGCAATATGACGGGATGAGAGGGACGGGGGCAGTTGCAGAGGATACCTCACCACCCACCTCAGCATCTTTCTTTCGTTACCGCTCTATTTTTTTTTCCTATTTTTTTTTTTTTCGTCTCGTTCCTTCTGCGCAAAGTCTCAACAAGGTGATTAAAAGCTTCTTAGGCGAAACTTTCGAAACTCCATCTTTCGCCTGGCGCGAACGAGAATTCTTTTCAACTACTCCGCGCCGGGGCAACGATAAATTTATGCACAACAATCGCGCCACGCCTTTGAACGGTTCTTATAACGCGAGACCCCGGCCCGAGAGGACCAAAAGGTAAACGAATCGATAAGACGCAAACGATCTTAGGCTGCCGTGCCGTTACACCCCACCGCCGCCATATATCGCGTTTAGACGCCCTTTTGCGACGGTAAATGGACGCGGTCGACACCCGCGAACCCTGTGATCAAGGGATATTGGCGGCGACGGGAAAATGTGAAAGTATGTGTACTACAGCCCCCTCGAACGACCCGGAATCTATGCATTTTTAGGGCCTGCTGGCGAGTTAGGGTTATTTCCACGCGAACATTCTCGGAGATCAGAGATTTCCGTTACTGTTGCGGATTCGCGACTACTGGAGACGAATCTGGAGGCACTGAAATTAATAGGATCTCTATTTTATACGTAAAATTTGAAGAAGACTGATCAATTCTGCGATATTTAACCCTTTGCACTCGGAACTATTTTAACTCAAAAACGAAATATTTTTCCATTCTAGAATGTTTCCATTCTATAGAATTTTTTTTCATTTTTTGCATATGAAACTGATATAATATCTCATGTAATATGTAAATGTCTAGTAGTTTATTAAATACGGACAAAAATAATAATGTGAACAATATTTTTAAGAATGGCATAGCAATTTTCAGTGGTGCCTCAGAGTCGCCATCCGAGTATGTACATACTAAGAGTTAACACTAAACCTAGCGAGCACTAAAAGCCATTAAAATATTTTAGCTTATAAAAATGACAAGGCTCTATTTATTTAGACTTTGAGGTCGAATCAATTTCCATGCTAGCAATTTCATAATTTCAATAACTGTAACATGAAAAATATAAAACCGGTCATTTGACCGGCAGTGATAGGTTTAGTGTTAATTTAAATAGTAATAAAGATAAATGCATAAAAATTCCATTGACTTATCTTGAAATACATATAGCTAAAACATGTGTGCAAAATTATTGTATAACAGCCTACAATAACCCAACTACTTGTTATCACATAAATTCTCTAAAATTGACTAATTTATGGTTCATCGAATCATCGGTAACATTCTCTGGTATCTGCCGAAACAAACGCCATAAATACGTGTAATCATCCTCGATCTAATAATGACAACTACCCGATAAAACGCAATCTTGCACATAAAAGAAAATACGCCAACGTAACATCATTTTTATGGTTCGTTCGTATAGGTGCTTTCCCTTAAGTGCGCTAAAACAACGCGAAGCACCATAAATGCGAGAAATCTTCTGCTCGAGCTGCACTATTATATCGTATCAGCTGAAATAAAAATTGATCGAAATAATCGTCGAAAATAATTATTAAAAAAAACTCGTGTTTAGAGTTGAGATCCGCATAGAAGTCTCGCTGTGCATCAAAGAAATTTCAAAAGTAATTACAAGTCCAGTGTCAGCGTAAAATTGCGTTCGCGGCGTGTTCGTTACGCTGGAAAAATTAGGGACATCAAGAGGGGCGGGGGGGGGGGGGTAAGAGACGCGCGGTGGGTCGAACAATTAATTAAGCGGACGAGGTATCGCAAAATAATGCAAATTCTGTGGAGTGGGGGGCGGGAGGGAGGGAGGGAGGGAGAGGCGGGTTCGTAAATGAAAATTTTTCAATATCACGGGGGTAGACGCCAGCGGCGCCGCCATTTCCGCGGCAATTTAATCCGGACGCGGGAAGGAGGACGATAAGTGGAAAATAAAAACGAGGTCCCAGAAGCACCGCGGCGAATATGAACGATTACAGGCGATAAAGTAACGCGAGGTTTTATTCACCCGAAGTAAAATACGATCCCCAGTCCCCGGACAATGCGTGGAGATTATGACCGCGCCGGAATAAAGGATCGCTCGTTGTTTACAAGACGAACGGCGTCCTCTGGCTCGCTCTCGCGAATAAATTATTTACATTCTCGAATCAGTTTCCGCGGTAGTCGTGGCAAATAAGGGAAACCTGAGAGTGAAGGAGAGGGGGCAAGGGAACCACGGTGAATCACCACGGTGGATGATACGTCATTTCGTGCTGGAGACGCGACGACGACGACGGCGACGTCTTCGCGGATCGTAATTTTATTCAGACAGGAACGGGGCAGGATTGATGTCATCGGGGACAATTGTTTCTTTTTGCGGTGTCTTGAGCCGGTGACGTAACCTTATATGTAAGCACCAATAATTTTTCTCGGTACCTTGATCTTTATTGTATTCTTATTATCTGATTCCTTAAGAGAGACCTCGTTGTTTAGTTGGGATAAACTTCCGAAAAAAGCCCATACCTCCGATTTTTTTATACTCAGGATTCTTATCTGAAGTATTTTTCAAAATTCCCATTATTGATTTTTATGGTTTTTCACGGTTTCCCCTATGAAAATAACATTTACGCCGATTTTCACTATCATATTCGTAATCGGCACGTCAAAATACGTAAGAATCCAGAGTATAAAAAACATCGGAGGTATGGGCTTCTCGGAAGTACATCCTTTAGTCGTACCGACAGACGTATTATTTATAAAAATGAAAAAACTAGATTTTTTTTGTATCTTTATCACGGAACCCTTACAGTTTTTAAAAAATCGATAATTTTTCGATCGCTTCCTGTGTTAGGATAAAGAAAAAAAAAGGCTCGTCACCAAGCAGTCGTAATTGTAGACACGGTGCTATTTACCGGGCAACATTTCGCGCGTCCGTGCAAAAGTGAATGCAGCCGTTGTCAAAATAGAAAATAAAAGATATTTAGTGGACGCGAGGGTGCAGATCAGCGGTGGCTTGATAAAGTGGAAAAATGCAGGCGCGCGGCGCGCGACAGGTTCGGTAGCAGGGGGGGGGGAGGGGGTGGTTTTGTCGAAACAACGGGACGGTCATCCCTCAAGCCACCGAAACCCATCAGCTTCGTGCTTGGCCGGTTTTATCACGGCGCCGTTTATCACCGCTTGCCTAGACAATGCCGTTGTTGTTCCCATTGTGGAGCCGCGCGAGGGACGTCGTCCTGACCCATATACATACACCCCAGCCGAAATAGTCCCACAGGCAAAATCGACCCCGAGCAGAACGTTTTCGACGTTTCTCCGTCGACCACGGCGAAGTCCGGAAGGTCAAAGTGCATCGTTTCTTACCGCTGCACCACAGGTTCCCTTGGATGTATTCCAAATATTTTACGCTCGTTGTGCTTCCACCAGGGGTTTCTCTATATTTCCCCAGGAAAATCCACGGATGCGCGAAACGTCCGAAAAGGATGAGAGCTGGTCCACTTCGAAACATAAATTTATTTTAGAAGACGCTTCCGATGTCATTCCACTAAAAATACTTGAAGACGAATATATTTTCGCATAAATTATAAGTTTGGTCGATTCGATGTAAATCCGTTGATTTAAAAAGAAATTCTTGTCCCCGGTGGATAATAAAAATTAAATGACACCGCGGTCAGTCGGACTTCTTTGGATCATTGCGCGGTCGGCATTATTCATTTCGCGGGTATATTCGGTTAGAAGATTTATTTGTCGCAACGTCCTCTAGGTATTACGATCCATTAATGATTTATTGCGGGGGCTCATTTGAATGTAAATTTGTCTGCCACGAGGAACGCATGTACAAATACCGGCGCATCAACTTTCAACAACCAAAACGAACGTATCAGTTCCTCGGAATGTCAATTCTACCAATTGTATTGTAATCCTATGCAAATGATCCTTGGCAACCGTACAACCAGCAGCACGTACTATTTCCTCGGTAGTATTTCCTGCATCACTGAAACATGCGATGAATTAAAAAAATGTTTGCTCGTCGCGCGTTATTCGAATGCGAAACAATCAATTTTGCTAATAATAATTACTGACATTTATGCATAAAGCTATAAATCTGTACGTGCCTAAATATATTTCATTCGCCTAAGTATGCCGTTACTCGGAAAAACACCCTGTATATTTTTGAACGAAACACGATGTTTTAAAGGGAAAATAGGGGTGGTTTGAGAAGGGTCGTTGAAGGTACCGAGCACAATGCCATTGCGTATCCGTTTACACGGTATTACGCGACCGAGAAGTCGCTCGCGAGTTCTCCAAATTTACGAGGGCAATTTACGTAAAACGATTTAATGCGAACGGAAGACTGCAGCGATTTCGCGGCCGCCGCCGCTCTAGAAAGATTGCATGACCGATCGATCGGCCCGATCGTACCCATCAGAATTCTTTACAGCTTACGATAACGATAATCGCTGGAAAATACCTGCAACGTGTAACGAGGTCGACATCTTACCGCATACCGCGGAATATTTTCGCGTTCAATCAGCCTTTTTACGGTCCCCGCGGCCCCATTATCGTCGGACCCACCCTCGGTTTTTCAAGATTTCCCAAAGATACGACGAAAGGATGAAGCAGAACTCCTCCCAGAAATTACTTCTTACTTCGCCGATGAATTTATTCATAACTCCGGCGAGGTTGCTTAGAGATCATCTTTAATTTATGGCACCGCGAAGTTCGTGCACTATAAAATAGTCGACGAGCTGGAATCTCTCGAATTGAAAATATCTTGCGTCTAGAGTAGGTCGCACGATTTTGTCAAATCGAATCTATCAAACGTACAATTGTTTCTTTAGTTACCGAAGTAATTTTCGATCTAAAACACTGAGATCCAAGTCTAAATAACTCAAAGCGACAGTAAAAAAATATCTTTAATTTATGGCACCGCGAATTTCGTGCACTATAAAATAGTCGACCAGCTGGAATCTCTCGAATTGAAAATATCTTGCGTCTAGAGTAGGTCGCACGATTTTTTCAAATCGAATCTATCAAACGTATAATTGTTTGTTTAGTTACCGAAGTAATTTTCGATCTAAAACACTGAGATCCAAGTCTAAATAACTCAAAGCGACAGTAAAAAAATATAATCGACTATCGGGAGCAGATTTTCCGACAACCCGTGCGGTCTCGAACGCGAGCAATCGCGAGTTTAGTTTACGCGAAACAAGATCGCGAACCCGTAATAAAGGACTGAATGGCGCAATATCGAAAGTTCGGGTGGTGTAGCTGGTTCCTGTTGCTCGAAATGTTTCCCCGATAACCAGCGGCGTTCCGAGACCACGACTAAAAAGCATTGCATTGTTTCGTGGAAACGCGCCCCTCGATCGACACCCCCGTTCTCGCGCCCTCGTCCAGACACTTTTTATTAGTTTCTCGAGGTGGCAATTAAGTGACCGTAGTTTCTGGCACACGTTCCTTTTCCGAGGAAACCGTTGCTCGCTCTCTGCCCACCCCCGCAACCCATTTTTTCCCCTTCGCAACGAGCAACGATCCCAACGGCGCGGCGCGGCGGCGCCCCACTTGTCCCCCATTCAATTAGTCAGCTGGTGTTTTTTCGCGGCCGAATTGATCGTTATTGGGTCGCCAATGTTCCGCTAAGTCTGATTCGGTGCACGCATTTCTTTTTTTGGTGTGGTTAGATGCGAAGGAAATGCGCGGAAATGATTGAAAAATTCGGTTCTTTGTCAAAATCCGATGATTCTAAGAAGAATAATTGAAATTATTTCGATTTTAATCGGTCTAACCGAGATCGAAAAGGCGTTCAAAATACATATGTATACAGAATGATTTTATTATAACTAGACTCCGGATCTTTATGCAAAATAAAAAGTTTGTACATCAATTGCAAGACAGAGGAGTTAAATATAAATGTATATTAGGGTGGACTTCAGCTATACTTGGAGAAAAATTTTTATCGAGATACAATGCACGACGCCCCCCAGAATTGTTCCTTTAGGTGAGAAAAAAATTTGTGCAAAGTTTGAGATCGATCGGATAATAGGATCACGTGGCGCATTTAAATTGAAAATTTTGAAATTCACCTCAACTATGGAGTATGACATATCGTTGTCTTTTTTTCTAAATAGAAATATGGAAAAATTATGTGACCTTTAAATAAAAATAACGATAACCCTAAAATTTCGAAAATTTGATTTCCAAAAATTTTTTTTGCCATTATATTTACTGTCATACAGTGACATACTCAATAGTTAAGGTGAATTTCAACATTTTCAATTTAAATTCGCCACGTGATCCTTTTTTCCGAGCGATCTCAAACTTTGCACAAATTTTTTTCTCACCTAAAGAAACAATTCTGGGTGGCGTCGTGATAAAAATTGGTTGGTCAAAAAATAAGGTCCAACCCAATGTACATATATTTTTTACGAATAATTTTAATATAGTGAAAATATTAATACTCTCAGAGTCTTCTAATTTTTTCACAGTTCTAAATTGCACGTACTCATTTTTGCCATAAATGCATAAAATCCGGAGTCTAATTAGAACTTTTAGAAGAGCATAGCTTTAGAACTTTAGAAGAGTTGAAGAATTTCGTGTAAATCGCAGACTTTTGAGTCAGCCTGTATACCCCAAATGAAGTAACACGGGAGAACGTGGGTTTATCGTGGCCCTTTCCGTTGACCGACACAAAGTGAACTTCACCCGCATTCTTCACCCCTGAAGAAACATTTCTCCCGGGCAAAAAGACCTCAGCAATCCGCTTTGAGCGAATCAACGTTGAACGTATCGAGTCAACTCGCTCGTTCGGAGGACAATGAAATTACCGGGATCAAAGAGCGGGTTTTCCGGTCTGGCGTGCACGCGGAATCCGCGAGCGATCGTTCGCGAAAAAGTGTACTACGTACAAGGTCTAACCCACCGATAAACAGTTCGATCTTCGAGATCGAAAAGCACTCGGTGGTAAAAACCCCGGTTGCAAAATGACGAACGATCCGCGGATTAACTCGGTCCCAGGCTGGTAGCTAGACAGATATATACGGAGGTTTAAACTGAAGGGAGGAGCTTCCGGTGCACGTCCGCCAAGATTGCACTGTATTCGCTATAAATCTTGTCTCAACCCCCACCACCCCCGCTTCTTTACCTACACCGCGTGACGCAACTTGAATTTCCCGCGAAATCCTCTTACGCGGCGGACCGACTGCTGCACCCTTTACAACATTATAAGCACCTTATGCCTTCTGATTATACATACATTCGATTCGGGCAAAATTCCTACCTGGCTGGAAGTCTGCGCGTGTACATCGGTGCAGCTGCGTGCTTGGGCGCGGCCTCCTTTGATTTCGGATTGGGTTCAACCACCCTAGACTTGTCGCAGTGTCGCGCAACCCCTCTCTCATTAGTTCATCCCCGGCTAATGACGAATGCCGCGGCTTTGTCTCTCATAGACGAGAAAAAATGTACGGATCGGATTATACGCCGGATCGCGAAAAGGAAACGCGTAGCCGTCTGCGAGAGGATTGCTCACGTACGACTCCCGGATAAATGGTTATTATTTTAATCGTTTCACGGTGGAAGATCGTCAGTACTTCCACTTGTTATTATTCATCCGTTCTTTGTGTTGGATTTCGTAGATTCTTTGCTGATTACGAGCGAATGTATTATCTTATTTATTCGTGTTCAAATTAGAATGAACCCCGCACTAATTGCATGGAAAATCTATCCCGGTAAAATCAGTTGGATTTTTTACATGTTGTAGCTCATGATCTACTGAACAAAAGATGTAAGGGGCACAAAGCTCAATAATGGAGAGTTATCGAGTTATAATCGGTCAAACATGACAAATTCGAATCCTTCTTCATCATTATTAAACACAATATTAGATGCCGCTCAGAGACCACCACAACAGAATCCAAATGAGTAATACATAATAAGATCATTTTTTTATTAATCCAAACACACACAGCAGAGAGAGTTTGGAGTAAAAAAATACTACGGGAGTGACGAACCGTGGGGTCCTTATCTCTACTGTGACACGCAAAGATTTTTGTGAAAGATTTCTATTCACAGACCTTTTCAAGGCCATTCAAAATTCAAAAATAATGACACCACCCAACAGATTTAGTGAAACCCTACTATTTTTGTTGCAAACATTTTTCCATAAAATAAATACTTCCCGAGATTTGAGTATTCGGCAGCTCGAATTTGTCATGTTTGACTGATTGTAACTCGATAACTGTCCATTATTGAGCTTTGTGCCTATTACATCTTTTTTGTTCAATAGATCGTAAGCTACAACATATGAAAAATCCAACTGATTTTACCGGGATAGATTTTCCATATGATTAGTGCGGGGTTCTTTACGCAATTAGTTACACCGTAGTCTACCGCACTGATTTTCCTATGTCTTCGTCGTTACTTCATCGTGGTCACAAGTATTATGTTTGTAAGAAAATCAGTCTGGGAACATTTCGAACATACCCTGTATCAAATTATCACGAGGCAGTCGGTTCATTGGCTTCTCGATCGAATTTCCAGCAATACAAGGAAATGGTTTCCGGTTTGTAGTTAACGTAAGGAACATCGGAGCACATTGTTTCTGAATGGTAGCCGGGAATAAGCTTGCACCTACAAGATGGCGGTCGTGCGAGAATTAAACCGATTTGTCGCGATCGCATATTCATTCGGCATGGCTAACCGCCGTACATTTATAGGTTTCTAATTACATTTAAGTCTTTACGATTTCTCAGGATCAACGGAGTAAATGCAGCCGAATGAGATTACCCGATCGCACGTTCGCGGACAATCTCCGGCTAATTTGAATTTACAGTCGACCCTTCGCGCTTTTCCCGCCCGTTTCTCGCTCGTGACCCGCATGCGAAATTCCCCGGGTCGATCTGGAAATCTTAAAAGTGTGAGAATGTGCACTCTCGGCTCGCCTCTCTCGGTAATTAAAAAGTTCCCGGCCGCGGCTGCTGTCCTCCCATCCCTCCACCCTGTCGCGTCGCGCGGAGACGAGCGGAACGTGTATCCTCTTTTTTCTTTTTTTTTTTTCTCTCGCGGGCAATAAATGATATTAGCGCGAGCACCGCGCGCGTAACTTTCGTCCGGACGTTTGGTTGATTAAATAATTACTTGAATATGCGTTCCGCTCGTTCGAGACGGAATCTGATCGAGTTGAGAAACAAGCCGGCGGCGAAAGAATGTAGCAAATATGTGAGAGCTTGTTGCTTATCGGCTTAACGCGTTACAGAGAAATTTTTTAATAAAAGCAGACGATGCTTTGCTGTTTCATTTTTATCGCCCGTGGAACCTGCGAATGGAGAGATTCGCGCAAACCAGCACCGCTTCATTGCAAACGAATTTACGTCGATTATAATTTTCCAAGGATTACACGCGTTCCTTAAAAATCTTATAACGAACTTACAAAATGAAAACGAATTCTATTAAGTGGCAGTATAATTTTAATTTTTCACGTCACACGCACGGTAAACCATCGCGTGTTTCTCGGTATGAAAATTCACCTGGTTGAATTCGCTAACTGTTTAAATAAACATTTTTACAAAGAAAGAATAATATTTATTTATTTATTTATTTATTGCTTTAAACCAAGTGGTTTATATAAACAAGTACGTTTGTATGGCAAGTACAGTATTATTACATTTGGCTTACATTAAACAGATTTACATTGTTTCTAAATTCTAACGGAACATTGTTTGAGGAAATTATAAATTATTTTCAGACCTTTTATATCAGGTTTACATAGGACGGAATTAATACAAAGAGGGAAACAGTACTTGCCTTTGAGGAGCTTTGTTTGCATAGTCTGGGCATTGTCATATAACATGATTTAGGTCTTGGAGTTCTGCTCCGCATTGGCAAGCACTGTTAACTATAAAGTTAACCCTTGCCAATGAACCGTTTAAATTATAGTGATTGGCTCGACATCTATTAACAAAAACCAGAAAATCTCTGGAGAGCACAAGTCCAGTGTACCATGGCTTGCCTTTGTCCTTGTGATAAAATCTAACGTAATTCGCACCTTTGACTAGACCTTCCTTTTTGATTAGGGTGTTAGTGGACAATCTTGCTTGAATTTTGAGGTCTCTGGTTAGGTCAGCAATTGAAGCCTTGATATCTGGCGAAGGACTTTCTTTGGTCGCTTCTTTCGCAAATGAGTCTACTTTCTTGTTGTTTAATATAAACGTAGAGCACTTAGTTTTAATTTCAATGATTTGGTTACTGATACTATATTTGAAGGTTGGCTTCTGTAGTGAATTGAGTGTACTTTGCGAGTCGGTGAAGATGAGAAAGTTTGTAGCATTACTATACAGGGTGGTCTGTTTAAATAAGAACACCTAAATATCTCTTCAGGTTATTGTGATGCAAAAATTATTTGTTACGTAATGTGCATGGTGTCAATGGACCAAATATTTGGCACGAATATTTTTTTCACCTAGGTAATTTTTTTCGGAGTTATCAAGGTCATCGATGTTTTTTGGCACATAACTGCATTTGTTTTTTATTGCACCGTGTAGCTGAGCAAAAAATACAATCAGATATGTATAATAACGTGACCATCAAATGACCTTAATCTTTGAAAATGAAAGTGAACACTCCGGGAAAGATAATCTTGAGAAAAAAAAAATATTTGCAAAAAATTCACCTTGTGATACCATTTATATTGCATTAAAAACACTTGTTATGTCATCACAAATAAAGGAGATATTTAGGTGGCTACATTTAGGTGTACACATTTAGGTGGACCACCCTGTATAATTTGGCAATATCCAGTGCTATTTGATGCCATTTGTCAATAAAAACATTAACTAAGTTTTAAAAAGGAATTTAATACAGTAGCGAAAATTAGTGTACAGAAATGGGATCACGAGAAATCCGAGAATATCGTTGCAGGGTTAAAATGGAAAAATCAAAATGATTGAAATGTTTCTGAAAAAAGAATTCGTTTCGAAATTCGCTAGGTTCGGTTCACTACAAAAATCTGAATGTGCGTGAGCGTTTCGCGATTCCGGCACAGCAGAAATCGCAATTCGAACGGTCGACTGATGGATCATTTTCGGGCATCGTTGCATTAGTATATACTATTCGCTTTATGCTGGATCCCTTGATCGGGCGAGCAAGAAGCGCGCGGCCACAAAGCGTGGCGGACGCGAGGCCCGCGGGCGTTTTCACTCGCGAAACACGCGGAAATGTTTCCGCGTGGCTGGAACAGAATTAAGTGCGAGGATTGGATTACCGGAGCCTCGCGACGGGTCTATCTACCGCGCGCTGCGCAGCACCGCGACGGTACTGTTTCTTTGAATAACTGATTTCACGGCGAGTTCGGAGGCGAGGATGAATTTAATGAAGGAAGCGTTGCTGCTTGCGGAATAATTAACCGCGACCAGCTGGCATATCTCGCGGTTCGGAAATGTCCTTTCGCTGTTCCGTTCCGTGACACCTCCGGGCAATAGCCAGACTCGGATTCTCTCTGCAGACTGATCGTTGGATATTATACTCGCGTACACGATTATTTTGTACTTCTGATGTCTGAAGTCTCTGGTATCCATAAATCAGTGACGGAACAACAATACGAAATTTTTGCATTTATTATCTTACAAATTTACTAAAATTATCCTGAATTTGGATTACATTAAAAGTACACTAACAAAAATAAAACAATATATTTTTTGCGTTGATTGAATTTTTACAATTCTCCATCATAAAAGGCATTGAAAAATCTTAATCCTATAAAAATATCGAAAGAACAAAGGGGGTTAGGTTAGGCTTGTTTCACGCGTATATATTACTTATGTGAACGTTTGTCGCGTCTCCATCTCCAATTCAGTCTGGGTACACAATAACAAGGGAACATATTCAGATGAGAATGGCCGATTTTGATGAAATTAATGTGAGCTATAGTTCTTCGAAAAATATTTGACACGTATTTTTTTTTATCGGCAACCATCCACTTTGAAGGGGTGAAAACAGCCCTCAAAGTTGGGAGTCAAAACCATATTTTTTGAGATATCTCGCAAACCAGAGGTCGAAAAAATTTGAATTTTTTAAATAATTGTGTGTTTTTCAATGGGAAATGTAGTCGCGCAAGAATTTTTCAACAAACTTTTTTTTTCTCAAAAAATGTGGTTTTGACCCCTGACTTCGAGGGATGTTTTCACCCCCTCAGAGTGAATGGTTGCCGATAAAAAAAATACGTGTCAAATATTTTTCGAAGAACTATATTTCACATAAGTTTCATCAAAATCTGCGTGTATCAACTGATTATGTTGCCTTGTAAGTGGGTTGCATTAGCTGAGGTCATTTTTGAGAAAGTCTCCTATTGCCTCTTTAACAAATTTATTGCTTTACGACCAGGTCACGACTGGTAAGTGTCAGCAGATTTTCATGGGAAAATCAGCTTGACCGTACCGTTGTCAATGACACGTGACGTAGCATAGGCCCACTTGTAGCGCCAGGGGGCCCGTAATTTATGGGACGGCTGCGAGGTACGAGGGACCTGGTGTCGTCTTCCTCGGAACAACTCCGTCAAGTGCTTTACCCTTAAAACAACGTAACAGCTCGTGGGCGTTGCATAATCCCAAAAACTCCGCTAAACGCTATTGTAACCCTATCCGTGGAGAGAATCTTTCTAGTCAAGGTTTTTCCGATTCTTTTCCGTTTTCGTCAGATAATTTCGAACTCTTGCTCCTTCAACATCGCTCTTTCGCATTCATAACACTGTAAAGTAACTATTCGATTTTTATTAAATAAAAAGGTGTTCTGATAATTGCCGTGATACAATATCACGAGAACCTATGCATCCTATGAGAACCCGCATGCATCTAAAGGATTGTGCAAGCACGCGTCACATCATGACTACTACCACTTTCGCGACTTTGGTGATGCCACAACAACGTTAATCGTCGATCCGCAAGTAGCCATATAACACGGGAGAGTCGCGTCGAGCAGCAGCCAGTAAACCGAGATCGGTATCGTTTCCCTTTATTCAACGAATTTTCCTGCAGGAACGATCTTAATTGCGTATCGCGTTACGTTCGCGAGTCAGTGAGCGTAGGGGCGGAAGAACGATAAGCGGATTACCGGGGCGCAGATTACGCCGTAAGAATTATTGGTCGATGCCGAAAACGATAATCGCGGCGGACGTATCGCCGCAGGGATATCCGCTGAGCGGAGCCGAGAGGCGGTCCGCGATCAATCTTCATCGTTTGTCGATCGCGACGCACGGAGCTCGTGAGTCGCTGGTCTCGATCAGCGGGACGATCAGTCATTGATTCTTGTCCTTCGGGGATATATTATTGTCGCAGGGAAAACGAGGGGTGGCACGCGGCGCGGCGGCGCGGCGCGGCCCCTGGATTACCGGCGGACCGATGTTCCCCCGCTGGCTTGGAAAACAGACGGCGGCGCCTGTTCCGAGGTCCCGGGGAGAAAAAAACAAACGAACGGCGAACCTGTCGAGACGTCCAAACAATTTCCACAAACGGTGCTCTTGACAGCTAAGGACCTCCGACCGTGGTCCCTAGGTGGCTCGACCTCGGTTCGGGGGTGTACTTCCTCGCGCGGAATCGGAAATGTTTACTTCGTTACACCCGCGGCCATTTTTCTTCTCCACTACGGTTTCCGCCGTCGAACTTTCCTAATCCATCCCGCAGAAAGTTCTTTTAATTGCTACCGAACTGCACGCAGGAAACGCGCAGGACGCACAGTGCGCCAGAATGACGATTTAGCTGTTCACGCCAATTTTAACGTTATTTCAAAACTTAAACACCACAGTAAGTAGGTCGTTCTATTCGTCTTGGCGTCAGCTGTAATGTTAATAAATAAAAAATATATAGTGATAAATAAATAATCAAGGTGACCTCAATTTTATATTTAAAAAAAATTTTTTCTTTAATTTTTTGTATTGAAATTTGTAGAAGACTGACTACTGATTATTTTTGGTAGGAAAGATTTTTTTATCACACCACAGGAAATGTCGGAAAAATCGTCTGAATAATGAATAATAATTGAAAACTGGCTGTTCAGGCTTTCAAACTAGAGTAATCCATAATTTTTGAATCGAGGAATTTTATTACAATTAATGATATAACAAAAACGTGTTATTACTCTTATTTAAAAAATTACAAATATTTAAACAAAAATAAGTATGATATTTTAGACAGTTACCGACTATAATCAATTAATCATAAGGATTTGCGGCTTATAATTATATTTACCTGTTAATAAACAAACTTCTATACAATAATTCTATTTAACAAAGATAAAATACAGGTTTCTAATATGGGAAAACTGCTGTGATGCTATGTTGCGATGTTGATGCTATCCTCTCTCAAATACAAATGATTCAACTGAGCTAGCAAAAAGTTCGATTGTTTATCAATGGTTGTATAATATAAAAAAATTCATAAGATAGGTCTGGGTTAGGTCTTTCCACTTGTAAGAGCCGCTGAGTGGTCGTCAATGCGTCTCGTGCGCTGCGACTCGCTGCGGAATTGCGTGTCACGCGACGCTTTAAACTATTATAATTTAAAAGTTGGTTTGAGTTGGGACGTGAATTTTGCAGGATCTATTAGAGGAGATGTTGCTGAAAATGTTCCACTTTGTTAGAACTTGAGCTTTTTTAAACTTTTTAACTTATCCCTTGTCAAAGATGAAAAACTTTGACGGATCTCTTCAGTTCACAGAGTATTTTTGTTTTAAAGTTATTAATAAAAATTTTTAATTCCAAGTGCGTCGTAAATATAGACGCATATACTATTCATAAAAAATGGGCTCATAATGTTCACTAGGTTTTCCAGGACAGCGTTACGAAAAAAAGGAATTTTTTCGGTGAAAAACGGTATCTGAAAAAGTTTGATCTTTGAACGCTTATTGTGACGAGAGTTTTTAATACTTTTAATTAACATTATCGTTTTCGAATGTAATGGACATTTAAGAAACAATGTACATTCGTTAAAAATCGATATGAGGACTTTGATTTTTTAGCTCATGAACAACTACCGCGTCATTCTGGCCCACTGTGGGACGCCGGGAAACCTCGCACATTTTAATCGGCTTTTAATCTTCGTCCCCTTAACACAACACTAGAAAGATGACGTAGAAGTGCGTCGAAATGTTTGTCGCAACGCTGCCAAATTTACCTACGCAACCCGCGATCCAATAATCACGCAATCTGAAAAATCGTATCGATGCAATTTGTTAACGCACGCGCGCCAAATTAGTTGAAATGCTCGGCCCCTATCGATGCTACACAATTGATCGCTGAACATTAAACGAACCGGTCCGATTACTGTTAACAGTAGAATACGTAATATCGAACGGATTCGAAAAGCACAATTTTGCGTTGATCTCGTTGCGCCGCGTTACACGAATGGCCGATCGTGTAACTTACCAAAAAGACCCGGGAAAAAATCTAATTAAACTGCACCGTCAATCGGAGGTCCCGTAAACAGGCAACCGAGGCGCGAGAGCATATTAAAAATTCGCAGTTACCGGACCCGATTATACATATAGGCACAATCAACTACTACCGGCAGCCGGTCAATGCAAATCGCGGAATACTACATGTCGGGGGTCCGCGCCGATACACTTTTTCACTCCTGTAATTGGAGTTGATTCGTAACCAACGAACCGGCGAACGAAGCCCGCCAGGCAAATCAGCCGGATCGCAATTACCAATACGCGGACGCGTATTATAATCCATGGGGGACGACCCAATCGGAACGTGGAGGGGGGGGGGGGGGGGCGATTTCAATTTCGATTTCTGACGAATCGCACCGAACCGCCTCGATTCACCGAGACCACTCCCGCGGATCCTAGGATACTCGGCTGTGAAAAATAGTGACCCCCACCCCGTCATACTATTTACTTTCATTTCTACGGAGGAGAATAAAGTCGTCGACGCGAGAGAATCCCTCAAGATTAACTGTTCGCCCGGATTAGAAGTCTCGGGAGGTCTAACCAATGTCTGCGAAAAATATGAATGCCCAAATTTAATACCGACCGATGGATATTTTATTCGAATACCTACTACAGTCTGCGGAAATTCATTCTCCTTATTTGAACGGTCTGTTAAACATCCTAACATTTCAAGAAAATAATCTATCTACAATTCGTTACACATAAAAATAGAGTACAGAATAATAATGCTGCACCATGTATGATTTCATGCTCGCAAAAAAAATTTTACACGAAAAGAATTCTCGCTACGGACGTTTTTATTTCAGACATGGCTGAAATGATTTATGGACATTCCCGTAAATTTGTCATATCGTCGAATCCGTGTAAAGCGATGAATTGACTTAATGTTCATGATTACACAGAGCACAAGAAGTTTCTGTGCTTGAATCAAGATGATTCCGCCTCGGGAACAATGGGAAGTTTTGAAGTTAAACAACGACGATATATGCACACCAGCGACTATGCGTGCTCTTGAGTTTCTGCCTTATGCACTCGAGAGTTTTGTAATCTTCGCGTGGAAACTTAAGTAATTATGAAACTTGGTATTATCACTACTTATTGTTCTTTATAATCGTAAGTGTGCCGAGGTCGGCAATACTATCGTAACAGTTTTCCCTTATCACTGGGATATGAATACTATAGCTCCTTTGAGGATTATGATTGTTTTTCTACATACATAATATCACAGTGCTAAACGTAATTCCAATTAAAATGACTCCGTTTTTTGTAGCTGATAAACCAAGGCTGCATTTAAAACAATTGTCGCACTGATAAATTAAATTTCATAATGTATCCTATAAGTTCTCCATACATATGTACATATAAAACACAATGGAACGATGCTTTCAGTGAATCATTACGAACTTTTTGTCTCGTTCGGAACGTAATAAATACACGGAGTTACCTTCTTCTGTAACTATGCAAATGAGACAAATAATAAATCGGATCCGAATAATCGTAATTGGAACCGAACCGTCGCGTGTCGCCGCGCGACACAAAAAGCAATCTATTGTAATTTTTCTGCCAACGTCCAGCAAAGGTCGGACAGCGTTTCTCAGGTGTCGTATTAAAATTCGACACCGGATCGAGGCCCGTAGTCCGAAGAAGAATCCCTTTTCTCGCGTTACTCGCTTCGCAGCGCCGTCGTTTCCGCGCTGAAGAAGGGGAGACGGTTTTTGTAGGTTGTACATTCAATTTCTTCCCATTGTCATCCGAGAGAGCACGGGATGAAACTTTTCCGCGGTCGTTACGCCGCGCGGAACGACCCCGATGAATGTTTTATGAATTCGCACGTGCAGGAACGCCGCACCGCCACCCTCGGATGACGTACCGCGCGGATTTCAAAAGAAACTAAACAGAGCCCGAGATAGTAGTCCGCGTTCCGCAACCCGTCACCCGTCGCCGATGTCGTTAACAGCGCATTCAGGCCCTTTCTTATGTAAACCAACGCCGATAGATCGACGGACAGTGTGCCTTTACTCGCGTTTCGACAACTTTAAGCTCCGTTTTCAACGGTAAAGAGTCGCGTGCCGCTCGCTTTTGTTCCTCTCTCCCCCAAGGAGGACCGTCAAACTTTCCATCTGCGCGTCGAATCGATTTTTCGCCGCTCGGTTTTCAAATCGATCTTTCGTAAACGTTGCAAAATTTGATTTTCCTGATTTTTTTTCAAGTTCTGGCACGTGTATAATAGGGTGGACCTTTTATTTTTCGACCAAAAAATTTTGGACACGCCCCCCCCCCCCCCAATATTGTTCCATGTCATGAAAAAATGATATATCCAAAGTTTTAGATCAATCGGACGTCGGGAAGGCGTACCTGATCGAGCGCGAAGTTTTGAAATAGAAGTAACTGCGCGCTCAGTGTGATGAGTATACTGAAAATTCAAGTTAAATATTTTAAACCTCCACAAATATTATAATTCCTTACATGCACTCAAGTACAAGCGTACTTTGTACGAATTAAGATTATTTCACATTAATTAGCCTGTCTAATTTTTGTCCGCCATCTTCCCGCTAACAATTCCGTTTTCGCGAAACGTAACACCGGTGAGAAACGACGCGTTCCAATTGGAGTAATACCTCTAATTCGCCCATCTCATATCAGATGGATGGCGAAGGTTTTATATTCCTTAAAAATTTTCTTATTTAGAGATCAATTTACATTGACAAAGGATGAAGAAAATGGAATACATCAAATTTGCATTTTTGTCAGTAAATTGTATGTAAAAGCATGGATCCAAGCTTCAATTGCTGCAGGAGCTCCAAGACAAGACCATAATTTTTTAAAAATCTATACACGTATAGTAACTGTATATAGAAACTGTAGCACTAGCCTTTTTCGACCCCAATATTCCGCAGCATATAAAATATAAAACAACAAATGGTTGTAGCTTTAAATACCGTTAGTGACAATGATGTAAAAAGATTGGCAGTTAATGCAAATGATGTAAATGAGTACGTTGGTAGCAATATTGCAGCCTTTATTTCTCAAAAAACTTTACATTTTCTTAAAAGATTTTCGATTTCCCTAAATTTTATAAATAAAGAAGAATGCAGTTATAACGTAGGTTTAAATATAGTAAATAATTTAGGTGTAGTTAATGATTCGGCAGAACGCGGAGTCAAACTTATGCAAGAATTTAACGATGTACTATCGCGAAATGAAGAAGAAAAACAATTTATAATACAAACTGTATCAGATTACAAAAAGCGCTATCCAGACGCAAAAAAGACTACACTAATGAAATCTTTGTAAAATGTCTTTAGTTGTACATGAATGTACATATTTGTTGTATTAAATGTATTTGTTGCCTTGGATATATTAAAAAGTATTTAAACTCAATACTTCTAGTTTCTTTTCTTCGCCTTTAGATGGTGTAATATTCACCACATCCGGTTAAAAATATTATGCTCTGATTAAATATAACATATTTATGTCGAACGTTAATTTCTCTACTTTTTAAATTAGTATAAGAATACAAGTAAAAGAATTGGTACTTTCAATAAAATACATAAAATTTAGCATATATGTATATTTAAAAAAATATGATAATTAGTTAATTGTTATATGGAAAATATTACATTTTGGTACTACTATAATCAATATTTTTATGCAAGAAGAGCGTTTAGTCGCAATCAAAAGTCTTTCCTTGAAATATTCCAATTCCTACAAAATTTCATGTTTTTCACAACTTCAACGTCAATGAGGCACGCCTTCCTCTTATCCGATCAACTTCATCTTTTGCAGGAATTATTTTCTTACCCAATAGCACAATTGGGGGGGGGGGGGGCGTGAAAAATCTCGCAAAAAAATTTCACCAGGTATAGCTAAGGTCCACCCTAACGAATAATTTATTTTTGAAATAAGTAAATTTTCTCTGTAATTCCGAACAAATTTTTATTTTACATCACGTAGTAAACTAATTGTTAGCAACTTCTAAAAGAAAAGTCGTACGATCCAATATTAAAAAAGTGATCGTCTTTCTAAAAAGTGTACGAATATTACTGCGACGTAGACGACTAGGAAAATTTTTGATGAAGTTCTCGCAACAGGATTTCGCTTTCACTTCAACTACAAAATTCTACCAGGTTGTTCGAAGTCAGCCAACACGTGTCCGAAGCAGAGTTCTTCGCAATAGGCGGTTACAGAACTCGCGAACCTATACTTTAGAAACGAGCAGGTACGAGAACAAGTTGGAACAGCGCGGCGGGATCTGTAATTTTGCAGTTGAACTTCCCCGCGTGGACGAGACGCAGATTTCTTCGGTTTACCGAAGTAAATGTTAAACAATTTGCATAGTCGATTTCTTCTTCGCTCTGTCCATGCCACGGTATAACTTCAGCCCTCATTTGGCAACCCCATTGTTTCTTTCGTAGCTGTACATTAGCTCCCAGTCCCCTAACGAATGATGAACTCCTGTCAAGTAACTTCCAGTCTTATGATGCAACAATAACAGCCCTGTGGAAACCGTGCACCTAACAATTCGCCTAACTATACCACACGAGTGTTGGCAACTTTGAGACCGTACTCTTCTGCACACATGCATAGAGGTAATCCTTGAGTAGTTACAGCGAACGCGTTGCTGCCTCGAAGTTAAACCCTCATGACGGAGTTTCGTTCGCTCATTGTGTACTTAATAATATTTACTAATTGAGTAAACCCGAGATCGATATGCTTGTGCAACTGTGGCCGTGGGCATTATATTATTATAGCGAATAGATATAAACATAATCGATATTATGATAGTTGTAAGAATGGTCCCCCGTTCGAGGGTTAAATTAATTTTGTATTTAAGTTTGACAGGAAAATTGTTGCTCGTATTGTTCTCAACGTTTCTAGAAGAACGTATGCAAGTATCGGTGTACGCAGTTAATTAGGCAAACACGTCGAACGCGACTCATTGTCGAGCAACGTACACACTGCAATGTAACAGGGAATTTGTCGACACGGCAAACAGTCCGATGGTCATTGATACGCGTATCGGTGATTCGAGATACAAATCGAAATTTCATTAGATCATTGCTAGCTGGCAATGATTGGCGTTGATCGCCAGACGATAATCTAGGTGCGACGTCAGAGGAACGATCGCGAAATCGGTGTTTATCGGAAGGCGTCGTAGGAATTCTCGTAAATTGGATTACCCCGGATCCACACTTCATTTGCATGCGGAATTACCCGAGCAATTAGCCGGTAATCAGGAAACCGATTAAATATCGCTCGATACATACCGGCAGATATCGATCTGTTGATCATCGACACACGTAATGTCGTTACCCATTCATTCGTTCGCCCTTCAGAGTACAAACATAACTAACGACCTTTCCGCGTCTCGGCGACAATACGGTTTCATTAAAACCGAACTTTTCGGCGTAATTCCTGCGATAATAATGCTTCAAGCGATATTCAGCGGTTTTTCGGGGAAATTTCAATACCGCGCGGTGGAACTGTAAATTTCCACGGGGATTGTTGAACTGTTCTTCTCGAATGTAAAATGAAATTTAAAATTACGTCTCGTAGTTGAATTATAAAACGAGATTACAATCCAGCGAATATCAAATAACGAAGTACGTATAAGGTTACCAATAATAGACTCTTCTAAAACTTCTCCGCATTAATTGTTGAAAAATTCTGTTTTCTACCTTTAATCCAATTCGAACAAGTTGGAAATGGTATATTCATACATTTAAATTATTTGAATCCGCAGTCGGACTGCTGAATGGATGTTCGAATTTCTTTCGAACGGGAGCAACGTTCAATTATTTAAAGGTGTTCCTTTAACATTATAATATCCAAGCCGCACGAACGATCGAAATGCGTCCGGTGTAACGAATACTAAAATGATTCGAGATTGTTTGATTACTCGGAGCAATCCAGTTTCGAACTCTTGATTAGCTCTTTCGGAGGCCGGAGGTTCGTGAAAGGAACAGCAATAATATCGGTAATGAACTTTAAAAACGCCTGTAACTTCGACGTAACCCGACCGAAGATCTCGTTAATGGCGGCCAAGAGAGCTAGTTTTCCGCGCGAGCCCGGGATGCTTGAACTGAAAATTCAAGCGAATAAGTTTATTCCGTGAGTCACAAGCGAAAGTAGTTCGGTATCCTGATAGCGAAGCTAATCCTGTAAGAACTTTGACTGGAGCAACACGATCGGAGAAGCAGCGCGCGCGCTGCAAGGGGAGGGGGACAAACTTCGCCGATTGGATCCACGTTCGCGCGCGCGCGCGCGCACGAGAGTGCGAAAAAGCGAACTTCCGGGGAAATTGCGTTGCCGAAGGGTCGCGTGGCCTGCATCCGTGTGGCTCCTTTGGGGGTCACTCACCCAGAAATCGCCTCTATGATTCACAATTCAACCAACTTCGCCAACGTATTTACCTGCAACAAAAAACACCGGTGCTGTTAATAGAATTTACTTGTCGGAACTCCGTTTCGCTGGCTTACGCTAGAAAATCCGTTTTTTTTTTTAAGTTCGCGGAAAGTTACCGAATTCGTATCGACCATCGAAATCCACCTCGTGAATTCATTCTTTATTATTTATCTTTAATTTCATAAAATTCAGTCATTCGAATCTATGTATTTTCTACTATTGGAAAATTTTCACGGAAAAACCAAATATACCGTTAATTGTTAAAAAGAGTTGTGTCGTATATTTTGCTAATTAAAGTGAAAAATGGTCCGCGCGGATTTTTGCAGTAATTGCACACGATCATTGATTAGATGCCAGACAGGGAGAGAGAGAGAGAGAGAGAGAGAGAGAGAGGGAGATAAAGGGAGATTAAAAGAATGCGATGAAAATGATAAAACATTGTGTTTCCTTCGATAGTATTTGCCCGTTTTCAATGGGTTCTCTCCTGTCCAGCATGCATTTATTAAATTCATCGTATTTCATTTCTATTTCACCGGCGGCGAGCAAAAGTTATGAACAAACAAATAATTGCAGTAACGAAAGTGCAGCGAACTAATTTCCACATTTTAAAAATAGCAAAAGTTATACATATCCGTTCTATGAAAAATGCATCGGACGCAGCCGCCGTGAGTGCACTCCCGGTCGTTTTCCCCTAACGAAGCGACATGTTATAGAACCGAGAGCGGACATCGTTTTGTAATGCGACTAACAAGTTATCGATGATAACGAGTTATCGTATCGAAGATGAATAAAATCTCGAAAGGCTACGTTCCGTCGTAGAGACAACTTTTTCGGGGATTATTGTACGTATGTACTTCCGTTGAATGCGCTTCCGGACAATGTCGATTATTTTTCGCTGCAGATGACACTCGCAGATATTGCATCGCCATTCGTGCAAGACTAATCCGACCTGCGATATATAACCGAGAATCGAAGCCGGGAAAGTGAATTTCTTCGCGTTCTCCCCTTTAACCGTTGCTTGCACCCGTTACACACACGCACAGGGTGTCCCGTAATAAGCATCGGTTGACGCTGCACTAAATCACTAGATTAATGAGCGCGTCTTGTTCAATTTAATATCGGAACATTCATAACCGAAAATGGATACAGTAATTCTAAAGGGTGTTTTTTTAAAAGAGGTTTTCGTTTTTCAAATTGGCAATACTGTTTCTAGTGTCAGTCAATTTGACAATTCACAGCTGATCGGCGCTCGGTATGTTTTGCCATTACACCATGAATAGACTTACGCCGGAACAACGCTTGCAAATTGTGCAAATCATAACAAAACACAATCAATTTATTGCAGGAAACGTTCGACGAGCGCATAATTTCGCGAAATGGGCCGGTACATTGGCGTCCACGATCGTGTGATATCCATGATATAAGCATAAAATTATATTTTCCATAAAGCCAATACCATATGACCATGACCATGATTTTTATGTGTTTTATTTCATTTTAAAGTTCTATACATCTTTAAAAAATCACCCTTTATTTGAATGTAATAATTAGCGAGATATTTAAAGAGCGAGGTAATTAGTAAAATATTAAAAGTAACGGTGAGAAAGGCGAGTGAGAAACAAAATCTGAAAATATTAATAACAGTATCATTGTCTACCGCGTTTTCAAGCTGAAAAGTGTCTGCCAATTAGCCAGTATTTCATTTTTACTCGGAGATATCATAAAAGTAACAACATTCTGTGATAATGAGGAGGATTCCAGCGTCGAGCCTTTAAAAAGGGGGAGAATAGTGGAAGCGAGGGAAAGATCGTCAACTTTCGGGTTAAACACAGTGTCTCGGCTCATCGGAGGCAAATAATTGGGACCGGGGGATGAGGAACTCCCTTCGGCATAGCTGCTATCTCTCTCTCTCCCTCTCTCTTTCCTCGTAACAGCGACGATAAAAGGAGGAAAAAGGCGAGGTAGTTGAAATCGCGTCGCCCGACTCTCGAGCAAAGAAGTCGCTGAACCAACAAGTTATCTTTTTTCGGTGCCTCTCGGTTCGATGATTTCTTACCGCGTCGCCGAGCTTATTTTCCCCTCTCCATTTCCCACGGTCACAATTATTTCGTGCCAATTTGATGCACGAAGACGTCGATATGCACAGTCTGCGAACTTCGTGTGACGAACAGCAACGCGCACGGCGAGCGATCATTAATTTATCGGAGTGTAAAAAGAATTTGCGATCCCGCCGTATTAATTGTTTCACGGCCTGTAAACGCGCACCTACGTTAATTCCCATTGAAAAATTGTTCCGAACATTTCACGAGTATGCGAAAAATTTCGTTTCGGTTAGAACGAAAATGTCTTTCGATCAATTTTATTCGTGGAAAAGTAGAATTACGTTTCCCGCACTTTTGCCAATCTATTTATTTCACTGCAGCGTTAATTGGGATTTTGCGCACGGAATTAGCATGGGGGATTCTATTTTAACTGGAGTACAAAATACTATACATTGTTTAAATAACACAGAAACCTGGGTGGAATAACGGACCGGGCGAACTCGGCCTAGTATTTCCGAAGTTGTCGCAGTTTTCGGAGCTGCGAAGATGGCGGAAAGATGAGCGTAACGAAGAGAGGACGAAGTAGAATGCGCTTTGCGGTCGCAGCGGGTGAGCGCGATGGTCAACCACCGTCTAACCCGGGAGCTCTGGGATACGTGTCCGTACGCGAAGGGAACTTCTCCGGTAACTTCTCTAATTAAACGAGCGCTCCTTTCATGATTAGTAACGCTCCGCTAATGAACCCCCTCCGGTTACTTTTAGGTTCATTCCCCGGGGACCCGGAGCCTCTGTTTCGTTCGTTGTGTACCCAGCAACAATGTTCAGACCTTTCTTCTTTTCGCAATAAACGTACCGTTAAACGAATCTGCGGGATGTCTTGGTTGCTCTTTCCAATAGTGCACCGTAATAATCACTAAAGAAGACCAAAAATTTATTTTTCTGAAAGAAAATGTTTGGAAAGGAAAAAATATTTTCAGGCAACCCATTGTACGGAAAACAGAAGTGCACCGGCTAATTCGCTGTTCGAACAAAAGCAGGGCAGGCAGCGTTTAAAGCGAGGACTCGATAAGCCCGTTCCTTTATTCCTCGAAATTTGTTAACTCCACGGAATATCAGGCGTTCCCGTTGGAATAACACAGTGGGATGCAATAGGAGTCCGGCGTTTGTAAAAACCTGGAGGGAGGGGGGGGGGGGGATGAGTCCCGAGATATGCAGATATCGGTGGAATTTTCATTGTTTCCCTATTTCAGCTCCCGGTCTCGGGGTTTCCGGGCGAACGTGCGCGCTTCTGCGACTCTTCCGGTGACACGCCCCTCTCCGAGAGCGAGCTATTCTCTCTCTCCGGGAAAGGTGAGATAACGGAAGTACGTAAGGAATGCCGGGACCTAAAGGAGAACGCTTAACGGGATTAGAATCGGTCGCGTGCCGAGCATATCTTCCCGGTATTACGTAATTGCGTAATTTTCGCCAGTGTGGGTGGGCCCGCGCGAGACACGCGACCGTAAGAATTCGCGAACAGCACACGCACCGTCCGAACCACTTTCCCGAGCGATGTGTCGTGCGCGATAAATATTTTAACCCTCCGTGGGGAAACTGGCTATCGTGTATTTTCGTGAATTTCTTCAATTTATTTATTACTTGACTTTCAAGTTGTTTTCGAATCGAATGGGAATCTATTGAAGTGCCACCAGGCGACGCAAAAGAGCAATCTCGATGTTCATTTTGCAGGATTGTTCGGTCAACTTAATTCTAAATACAGTATTCTCGCGATAAATGTCCCAAAAGTCTGCACGATAATTGTCCCTGAACTATCCCCACTCCTGCGGGGTATACCCCGTGAGGGTAAAAAAACTCGAGATGCCTCGGCCGCTGAGAAATGTAAACATGATACGGGTCCGGTATATCGGTGTGAGACCAGGAGACCACTACTTCGATCCGATGACAAAAAACTTCTTTATTTTGCATTATTTTTTTATGGAACTTTCACCAACATATTCCTGGTATTTTTCTAATGAAAATGATACCAAATATGATTTAATTCCGATGATATTTACATGTGTAATGGATGATAAGTCAGCCGGCACAGTTCAAATGCCCGCCGGGTCCTCACAATGTAATCCCAATAAAAAACTTTATTATTACTTATTTTTTTATGAGACTTTCACCGATATATTTGTGACATTTTTCTGATTAAAATCATACTAAACACGATATAATTCGCATCATATTTACATTAATTGCCGTTCATATAATTTTAATGAGTAGTTACGCGGGGTCGTCCATTACACACGTAAATATAATCGGAATTATATCATATTTGGTATCATTTTCATTAGAAAAATACCAGGAATATGTTAGTGAAAGATCCATAAAAAAATAATGAAAAATAAAGAAGTTTTGACATCGGATGAGTAGAGGTCTAACACCGATATACCCGACTCGTATTATGTTTACATTTCTCGGCGACCGAGGCCTCTCGAGCTTCCCAGTCCATTTCTACGTTCGGCACAAGTCAAAGAATAGTGTATCCCTGGACGATAATTGTCCCTGGCCGGACCCGTGGTTGATACAATTGTCGCGAGAATACTGTATCTGTGGTTGTAAGGAAAAAAGCCGCATGTTACCATTTCAAAAAATTTGAGTTTATGCATTAATTGAGCTTTGGAAAACAAATTCGAAAGACTGAAAAAAATAATGCAATTTCACCGATGTCCTATACAAAGTATTAGTGATCAAAACTTTAAACCGGCAATATACAGGGTGTCCCACGTAACAGTTTTCATCATTTTTTAAGTATGTACTTGCGATAATCTGACAAAAAATATTTTAAACAAAAGCTGATCAGTTTTGGTTTGGCTATACATTCCAATAAAAAACATGTTCGAAAATTTCTTTTTTATTATTGTCAAGGCCACCTTCATTTTTTTAAATGGCACTTCAAGGTCATTCGAAGGTCATGGTATACTAGATCGTTGAATTCGTTTTGACACGGGCTGTAATACTCTTAAGTCAAACATACAAAGTGCCATTTCAAAAAATGAAGGTGACCTTGACAATACTATAAAGAAAATACTTTTCGACCTTTTTTCTATTGCAATATATAGCCAATCGAAAACTGATCAACTTTTGTTGAAAATATTTTTGTCAGATTATCGCAAGTACTTAAAAAATCTTGAAAACTGTTACGTGGGACACCCTGTATATGTATAATAACAAGCAATTTCGCGTTGGCATGATTAAACTTGGTGAAAAATTGCGCGACGGTTATTCTCGGGTATAGAGGAGTTACCGGCAGAGAAATACAATTCGTATGTAGGGTGATTTGTAGCAAATCAGAAATTAGGGAGACCGACTGGTGTGCATCGTGTAACACGGTTGAAGGCAAGAATAATTCGCGAGAGCGTCGTCTTCGGTTGAAAACGTTTGAACAATGCGGCTTGCGCTCCGTGATTTTTGCGAGGTAGGTAACTCCATGGCCGTGGAAGCAGGCTGGTGGTTCCTCGCGTTCGTTTTTCCGTGTAGCAGGCGCCGTTTATCGCGACCCGGCGCAGAATTTCTGCCCGTTTCTCTTTCGTTTCCTGTTCTTTTTCCGTCCATCAAGTTCTCGAAACGCGCGCGGACGGAAACAAAGCGTTCCGGGCTGGTGTTTCGTCGCACGCGAGACGCAATCGGTAGGATGAGTTTCGGGCTTCGCATTTATCAACTCTTGAAGCCGCTCTCCACCCACTGCCTGTAGCCCCCCTCCCTTTTCTCTCTCTCTCTCTCTCTCTCTCTCTCTCTCTCTCTCTCTCTCTCTCTGTCTCTCGTTCGCTCCCTCTTTGCCCGAGACAAATGAAAGGGGGGGGCCCCCCCAGCGAAAAAGGTTGTAGGTGTCGGTGAGCCGGCGAGGGATATAAATTCATTTTTCTGGGAATAAACGCGGCCCCACCGCTCGCCCGGCCGTGTTAAACGATGCATTCGCCGATTCGAAGTATCCTTCCCCGTTACTGTTCGCGAGAATGAGATGAGATCGCCTTCGAAATTGTCTCCCCCGTGAACGATGGCTTCCTCTGGGCGTCGTATTTTCCTTTCGAGTTTCGTTTTATCGACGCCGTATTTCTTCGGATTCCAGTTCCACTGTAATTCCATGGTATACCGATCGTGCTCCCGTTCCTCAGAGACGTTGACGATCCCTCACCGCGGTTATTATGGTGGACTCGGTCCATCTATTATTAATCCCCGCGGATTATTCGGAAATTAAAAGTGAACACAGCACATCGATATGTCCTCGTTGAATTTGTCAAAACTGAAATAGTCCCGTTGGCGTTAACGTTGGAACGGAAACAGTATTTCTCGCAATTTTTGTCCACATTTTGGCGAAAATTTTCTATTTCTAATTTGTTGGCTATTATTAGACTGTGGATTTTATAATTTATATAAAAAGTAACCTGGTGAATGTTAAAATAGTAACCATGTCATAGAAATTTAGGAACAGTAGTATTTTATTGTCGATTTAAGGAAATTCTTTACGTAATCAATACAGTGGCCGAAGTAATTATAGGTTCATAGGTCGAACTTAAGTGTTTACTGTTGTCTGATTTACTGATCTGCTTCGTGGAACACCTCCTGTGTCGTTTGTTTATTTAGTTTAGTTTAGTTTTGACGGCGCAAGTGTTTGGACGTAATTTGATTGTGAAATTTGCTGAAAATTATTCTGGTAATAGAGCGAAATAATCTTAGATTCACAATAATTTTTCTACGAAATACTTTTGTTACTACGTATTTTAAAGAAATTTTATAAGGTAAGTACATACAAAATACTGTCGTCTTTGTATATTGTAATATTAATTATAATTATTTAATGCTCTAAAAAAATTAGAATTATTTAAAGCGAAATGGGTCGGGGAAATCCATTAAATGACCACGAAAAGGGATTAATTAATCTTTAAATGTTGTTAATCATTTTTTGCAATCGCAATTTTGTGCAAAAGCAATAAGGCGTATTTTCAAATGGTAGAAGTTCAGGTGTTACCTTGGCCATCAAGAAGTGTAGACCTTAACCCTATTGAAAATTTATGGGGCATTTTATCAAGAAAAGTTTACAGCAATGGCAAACAATACGCAACTGTGAATGAATTAAAAAATTGCATCAAAGAGGCGTGGTCTTAGATTGCATCAGAGACTTTGGAGACATTAATAGACTCAATGCCACAAAGGATATTTGAGGTCATAAAAAACAACGGAGGACCAACTAAATACTGAGTTTTATGGTTAATTAATTGATTTATAATTACGTTTGTAATACTTTTTTAAGTTCAACTACAAAATGATTAAGTGAACCTATATTTATTTCTCACCAAAATTCCAAATTTTTGTAATATTGATTAATAAACACATTAATAAAAATTATATTATTCAAAAACATTATGTGTTCTACTAATTACATTCTAATGAATCACTTACTAATAATAGAAGATAGAAATGTTACATGAAACACACTGTTATATCATAAAAACGATATGAACCTACCATTATTTCGGCCACTGTACATTTCTATTGAACTCTTGTTATTCTTTCCCAAAATTTCGATTATGCATAAAGATTGCATAATCTTTGACTCGCACAGCGACCCAAAAACCGGTGAAGAAAGCCTTGTGGAAAGTTTGTGGAACAGCCATGAAAGGCGTCGATTAGTAACGAACATAAATTTAGCCTTTGATCGCCTCTCCCCGCATAAAGGATGAGTTTCTATGACAGCCGAATGGTCCCGTTAGTTAAATAGTTGAATGTGTGACGCTAACCGTACGTATGAACATACGATCAATGATCTTTACGGGAAACTGCCGGCTACGATAATTACCGGCCGCGTGGCCGCGATGTTCCATGCTCTGATCAATACCCCTGGTCGGCATCTAATAACCAATTACGTTGGTTCAAAGGTGGAACCAAGTTCTGAACGCTGCTCGTCGGATAATGCTCCCCTTTCGTTCCCCGGTGTCTTTGTCGGGAGGGGGGGTCCGCGAATCGTTGCCGAACAAAGTGGACGAATGGAAAGTTGGTTAATTAAGAAGATTAAAACAGTGACGATACCGAAATAGCTATTTCGTTTCACGGCGAGAATGAAAATTCGCGAGGACGCCCCCGGTACTTAACGGTTCTAGGACTTCTAACGAATAGTACCGCGACACTTTGATAATTAGCTCTCGTCTTCTTTGCAACCGCGAACAATATTCGCGTTTCTCTCTCCGAAGTTTCCTCCGGATACCGCACAAAAGACGAGTTCGCGCGAAAAAGTAAGTATAAAATCGAAAGTCGCCTTGTTCCATACGCGGGAATTGTTCCCGTAGTAAATTGAAAATTTCGCCTGTCGCACTCGGCCAAACGATAAACGGTAACGGCGAATAATGAACGGACAGGTTAACAAAAACCGTATATTCAATAACTCGCGTACAAAATTGAAACGCAACTTTTCCGTAAGCGCACCGAGCTACAGACAATTTCGTTCTACATTTCCAACTCATTTTTAATGTAGACATTTAAACTTTTCCCAATTATGTTGCCAAGCTGCCTTGTTGTAAAATAACAAATTCAGCTGGTTCTGGTCGAGAATAAAATTTTTGTTATGTTTTGTGCTGCGGGTTTCGTGCATTGTACCGATTATAATTTTTATATATGCGCAACGCTTGGTGCAACTTGTTTGCTCGAGCGAATTTTGATCCTTACTTTTCTTTCTATTTTTAACAATGAAGTTTTCAGTACTTGAAATCGTATACGATGCGGTTACGATACAGTAGGATTTAGGTGACCGGCACGCATTTGGCAAGATTCCCTTACTTTCGGAAACGTAATGGCGGGTACTAATTTTCCAATGGCACGAATACTGTCGACTAGCTCGCGTTTGTCATGAAAACGGCTCTCGAGAACGTTAACGAGATCAGTAAACCGGGCAAAAATTTTTAAACAAAACTATATATATATATACTATAATCCCTGTATAACCTGATCAAAAGATTGTTGAAAAATATAAACCAATTGTTGCTAGAGTTACAAGAAGACTTACCACATGCTGTACACAGTTTTTAAATTGCGGCACATGTACAGCTAACGTAGTAGCTGTTATTCGAAACAAAAATTGCCCGAGCAAGCCACGTTTTCAAAACAATTTTTTTATCGCCATCTACGGGAAGCCCTTGGTAGTCGCTGTACGCAACAAAAATTGCCTCCGCAAGCCACTATTTTAAAACAAATTTTTCATCGCGTTATACAGGAAGCTCCGGTAGTTGTTATTCAAAATACAAAATTCCCCGTGCAGGCCACTTTGCTTACACAAAGGAAATTGAACGTGACCATCGACAGGTGCCATTTTCGTTCGGATTTCATAAACTAGCAAACGTAAACAACATTTATGACTTCGAGAGACATCAAAGTTCGCTCACCGACGAAAATAGAAAATTGCACAAACATCCGTACGCTATTGTACCGTGGGACAATGCTACGTAGTCGCGAGTGGAGATCAACCTTCTTCCACGGTTCTCTGCGAGCGTTCTCAGAAACATACATAATATGGAGTCTCGAATGCAACTGTTTGCAACGCGATCGCGACACATCCCATATTTTCCGGAGGGTGGGTTCGACCTGCCGAAGGGGGGTGGGTCGAGTCACGGATACACACACGAAAATCTGAGGATATTAAATATTTGAGATTTAATACCTCGAGCAGCGACGCATACGTAAGTGAGTCGACTGGGTCGAACGACTCCGGGTTAGAAAGAAGGGGCACAAGCCGGTGTTGCTCTGCTCCTCTTTCTCCAGGAACACCGCGCCATTCGTCTTTCGATTCTCCTGCTGCGGAGTTCCCCCCGACGCGATGTCACCAGTGTATTTTGGTATTCCCTGGAACCGTGAAGTCGAGACACGACGAAATTCCGCAACGCTCTCTCTCTCTCTCCCACTCTCTCTCTCTCTCTCGAACAGCACACGATGAATTCCGCCTATATGTATATATTTTTCAGCCGTGGCCGGGAGAACGATAACTGCTGCGCCACGCGAACGTGTTTCATCTCGAGCGATGATTACACGGTGTGCATTACTTCAATTTCGCGCATTCTGCGATATTTCAAGCGGTGTTTTGTCAAAGCGAGATACTGCTCTTGGACGCGGACGCGGCGTTGTCCGGAAAATTTTTATGCAAATTTTTAGGAAACTGCGTGCGATTTCTGTGAATTTTTTCGAGGTGCACATTTTCCACTGTAATTTTCTATGGGAATACAGGAACGGCGCGATTTAAGCCTTTTCTCGGTTATGTAAGCGCTTAGATCGTGCCCGGACACTACTTTTTTATGACTGCGTCGAACGCGCTTAGATCGTACCCCTCCGTTGCGCTTAGATCGCGCCGTTACTGTAGCTGTTGTTGATTTCAAAAAAACAAAGTCACGTTGTCCAGCGTCACTCGTCATGTTGGTGTCGTCACGCAAAGTTTTGTTGTGCCTTCGGCCGCGCGGTCCGTGTTTACATGCTGTGTCCTTTTCTACGTTCGACGCAGTCATAAACTTAGACCATATATGTATACTAATAGACCCGGCATAGGTATAGTATGTGTATAGGAAAACCGAGAATTCAGTGTCCGAAAGATGATGGGACACTGTGACGTCACAAGAGCATAGCTTGTACTACATCTTTTGAAAATGTGACGTCACAGTGTCTTTCAGCTAATTTCATCTTTCGGACACGGAAAATTATATATGGTCTAAGGTCATAAACTTTTCCACTTCGTGGAAAAACATTGTATCATGGATATGTTAGGAGGGACGGGGGTGAGGCTATTTTAGCGTCACATTTTCCCTAGGTGTCGTCACGCAAATTTTGGAATGACCCCCAGCCCTAAAACATATCCATGTTAATATGTTTTGTCGAGAAGAATAATTTTCGAAATGGGACCCGAATGAAGGAATCTCTCGCGCCGCAGCTAATTCGACAAGGTCCTATCTCGCTATTGCGCGGAGTAGGTGAACGGCGAGCGAGCTATTCGTGAGGCGAGTTGATATACTCGGGGATGGTTACGCCGTCGGATTACGCTCGCCGCGAACGCACAATAAGCCGAGATAAATTTCGGGGGAAGGGGGAGGGGGCTGGAAAACAACGGGCGTAGAGCCGTTTTATGGGCAGTGGCGGGTATCACGATTTTCCGTCGACCCGGCGTCATCGCTGTGTGCGAGCCAGGTGAATTATTCACCGGCGTGTCATCTGACAAAAGCACCCCAGGGCGCCGCGCAGAATGCGGTTTAAGGCCGGCGTCCATGAGCGTGTGCTTGGAATAATGTCGCTGCCGGCTTGTATGAAGAACTTTAAGGATCGGCCCCGTGGCCTGGAGAACCAGGGCTGCTTCTCTTCCTCGCCTTAGCCGGCCGTTCATTTTCCGCGACAAAGAAACCCCCATTCTCCTACCGCTATACCGCCGCGCCGCGCCGCGCCGCCACACTCTGCATCGCGTCTATTTCGCCGTCGAAATTCGTCGCGTCTCTCGCTTCATTTACCTAAAACAAAATTCGGTCACGCCCAAAACCGAAAACATGCCGAAAAAATCATGCGATCGTACTACACGTGAATATTGATCGAACGTTTAAATTAAATCGGGATTGGCGTGCCGAACGTGGTCGAAATAGTTGATCGAGCGAAAAACCGACGCACGGACGTGTACGCGCACGTGTACGTATACTGGAGAAGAATGGTTTTCGACGCGGTTTCGATGCAATTGCTACAGTGAATTTCAATTCCCACGGCAGATAATGACCCGAAGCCGCGATCCTACTGCCACGACAAATAGCGTTACCGTCGTATTAACCGTGCCCGGACCTTTTTCTGGAGTTCCAGACTACGCTGGCTCGGCTTGTTCTAATCCTTTAACTGTCCGTAGATTGTGGGTCTTCGTGCGAAATGAAACTGTTACGCAAAATAGGTTTAGGTTTAAAAGAAATTAATAACATACTTATCAGTATAGCAGTATACCTATCAGTCTTCTATACAGAAGTGAAAATACATGTTGTTTGTTTAGAAAATTATACTCATTTTCTAACCACGTTATTTCACTACAACTTTACGTGCAACTGCAACCGTATGCCTATGGTATGCGAATTCTGCTTCACTCTTGTATTTGCAAATTTGATTTCCGATTCCCTTCCAATTTCCTATAGATCTAATTAAAGTCGGACTCGAGTGGTATTGCTCGGTCCAGAGCTGGGAAAAAAGCGAAAAATGAATATCTTTTTAGGAAGCTTGTGGAATTTTTGCAATGAATTTTATTAGTGTCCGAAAGATCCTAATGAATTTTTTAATAAATAATATGAATATCATACTCGAACATACAGCCACTTTCCCGGAAATCTATTTTCCAAACGGACCCTGCGGTGATCACCGCTGCTCGCCGGTGGATTATTTGATTTCAGGAATTCTAAAAGTTTTCGACTTTTTTTATTGAATTGTTCAGCCTTTGAACGAATACACAATGCAATCGATGTTCTTTCCGGAGCTCGTGTTGTGTGAACACTTGTGTAGTACGATGAAGTTTAAAAAAAAAATGTATTATTAATTATATGAAGTGCAAGTTGCATTCCTCAAACGTCCATAATTATGTTAGTTTTAGAAATTCAAGCGAATCCTTTATTGTAAATACATCATAGTTGCAAGGGGTTGAAAAAACAGCAAAAAAATCAATTTTTTAAAAATCCCCACACACTGGATAAAAATCGACCCAGCCACCGCGCCATGCTAGTCAGCGACCTCGCTGCGGATAGTTGCAGAGCCGGGGTAGCAGGGCTCATTCATCAGGATAAAAAGTAGCACACGATTTCTGCACACTATCCGCGGGAACCTACAATCCGCTGGACAATTTGCAACTCGGTTCGCGTTAAACCGCAGGACGCGTGCTCGCGTCACGATGGAGATGACGGCGCTGCGTTTTCCGTCGTAAAAACCGGCGACGCGCGGCCTCTGCCGGCGTCGTAAATGTTGCATGACGGAGAACATCAGCCGCATCTGCGACAAGTCGCCGGCAACAAAAGCGGACCCCGGATTTATCAAGGCAGGTCCGTCCGATCAACGATGGCAACGCTGCTGTTGGTCGTTAACCTTTCTCGCGTAACAATAACGCAACCGCGGCTCCCATGATACGAAAACCTTGTAAGGGTCGCTATACACGGCTGTGGTAACGTGGTTTATTACGTGTTTCCGATGACCCTTTACGTAATAACGCCGGACGATGCATTGTTTTTGACGTGACTCGTGGCGCTCGCTGGACACCCTTTCCCGAAGGGGTGACGCAACACTGCCATAAATGAGTCTTTTGTCCACTAACTTCTGCGAATGTTCTTTGTTATCGCACCGATCCTTCACATATTCATCTCCTTTACTTCGTTTTATGGTGTGATGCGTTCTAGCGTTATAATTCTAGCTTCGTAGAAAAACTGAAGTTGATTAGACAACTTTTAGAAAGTTTTTTGAACAACTACTACTTCAATGTAGTAGTTGCAAAAGATTCTTGTGAATATCTCGAAAACTAAAAGAGAGCGCCTCATACAGGAAAAAGAAAAAGTTGTTCAAAATGACGACATCTTTCAATTTCATCACAATCGGAGAGGAGTATCCATTTGTAAATAATTACCGAAAGTTATTCTGGTTGTATGTAATTTCTAGACTGCGGATCTGACGAAGCTAACTGACAATTTTCCTCATTAATCATTTTTATACATTAAAAATAGTATATCGACACTGTTACACTCATTGAATCTTTTTACATATAAACGCATAAAATCCGCGGTCTAGTAATTTTCCTTGAAAAGAAAATTACTGGAGAGACTGTAGGGGGTTGAGCTAGAATCTTCGTGGTATCCTTTACCTAATCCCGAATCCGGCGTCTCCGTTTAAACGTAACCCGACAGGGTAGCGGTGTGTCTCGAGCGAGTGGAGACGACACCGTTCACGGTGTACGCGGCGTCACGCTTGTATCACGATGTCAGAGGCTGAAAATTTACATGACGCACTCCACGGGCAATTTCATTCTGTCTCGTCAACGCATCTTCCCCGAGGTAGACGCGGGATGAAAGCTCGGGTGTAGTGGGGAGCTTTAGCACAGGACGAGGCTGCTGCTGCTGCTGCTCGCGTTCGGTTTCCACGGCAGATTTTATTGCTCCTTCGCGGGCGCGCCGCTACCAACTCCCCGTGCGTCATATTTCATCGCGTATCACCCGACTTGGACCCGACTTGCTTCGGCTGAAATTCCACCGGAATAAAACACATCTCTCCACCACCACCACCAACGCCAGCGTTGGCCCCGTTGGCACGGACCCCGTGAAATCTAGTTGTCACGTTCCATTCGATTCGCTTCTGATCCTGGCTCTCTCCATGGCCGTGGTGAGAGCGGATGATTTGTGTTTAACTTCTTCGGGGTACCTCGCCCTCGAGAGAAACTCGCTCGGAACACTTCCCCCGTTCGCTTCGAGTTCGTGACTTTCCTCCGTCATCGGAAGAAATCTGCACGAAACCAGACACCGTCCACCGGAACTCGCGAATTTTCTCTCGCCGTTTTCCCTCCCCCCCCCCTTCCGGCTCGCTAGCGATACTTGAAATCAATGGCCGCATGATTTATGGATACCCATCGTTTCGACACTATTGCCGCGTCCGGGTCTTTCATGATTTATTCGAGATCAGTTCGCAGAATTTCTGTTTAGTCGCAGAATTTCTCTTCTCCCGCAATTCCCTTGTCGATGCCTTGAATATGCACATTGGCCTAAAAATCGGATATGCACGGTATCGTTTTTTCTCTTCTGAGAACCCGGTCCGTTGTCGCGAGAATTTCGTTTGAATTTTCCAAAACAGATAAATCTGTTCGCTCGAGAGCCAGATTAAATTGAAAGCAAAATAGTGCAGCGGTGAGACCGGCAAACAAGTAAAACAACGGCGTGCCTCCGAAATATTCCGGAAAACAAGCACAACACTTTTGAACCTTTTCCACCGAACGGCAATGATTCTCGACTTTCGGCGCACGATATTCCCGTGGATCACAATAAAATCCGAGATATTCGCGGGCCGTGTCAGAGCACGATTAATTAAACGGGCCGCAGGAAAAACACGAAATTACTTGAATCGGTCGGGATGGGAAATTGCAGGGGTGCAGCACTTGTTTACGTTTGTTTGCGGGACGAGCAACTTCGAGTAGGAAGTTACTCGGATTTCGTGCCTCTTCTTCTTTTACTCTGCCCTCTCTTTCCCCGGCTTCTTTCACCCCCTCTCTCACTCTCTCTCTCTCTCTCTCTTTCGTTCTCTCCCCTTTTTTCCGTCCGTTTCTTAATAACGAACCACGAGCCGGAGCGGAATTTCAACGAAGGGCGGAAGTGTTTTTCAATGACTCGCGAAACTTTTCCACTGAGTAAGACGTCAGTTTTCCAACGGCCCAAATGGAACAGTAATAGAACGGCAGTTTCATCGGAACGAGTTGAAAGCTCGCGTGAAGGATCCACGTAAGCTCCCCAGCCTAGGAAAGCTCTCGTTCAAACTTCCGGCGGAGTTTCCAGCGTCGTCGCAGAAATTGAACCCGGAGTGTGTCTCGTGAAACGTCTCGCAATCATTTTCGGCGATCCACCTCGAGAACGATCAACCCTTGATATGTGAGGATAACATAGTTCGCTGGCTAGTTCCGAGGTGAAGTAATAACGATCCCCTTGTCCCTAAGTGAATGTCGCGCACTTTCCTACACGTTCATCCACGAAACCCCTATACCGGTCTCTACGAGAATGGAGGCTATGACACTTACCTTAGCGAACACTGAAACATATACACTTTATCTCTTTATCTCGAGATTCGCAGGTTTTCTGTGCCTCCAGACAATCTGACAAGTGATCGATCTCTTCAAACTTCAATGTACGGTTCTTTGCTGAACAAAAAACATTCATCCAGGTATCCCGATTTTATTTAATCCTGTACTTATCTCCGATACATCTGTTCTTATCTTTGTGATTATTCGATGTATTTTAATATCGATCTTATCTAACATTCACAGTTAACGACTTATCCAAGCAAATTTTTCAGCAACGATAACAATCTCATTCGTGAGTTATTCTCATAATTTTTCAAGTATGTACTCTCTCCATCAGTTTTGAAATATGGAGTTTACCATATTGTAATATAATTTGTTCAATTTCGAACGATGGAGGCAGGTTAAAAATGAAACAATTTTATTTGATGTGCACCTTGACTCTTCTAAAGACCTACTGACGTCCCGGACCGCACACGCACGGCCCCACACATACATACCGGCCGCAGAGGCATTTTTGTTGCCGCGTGAAAACATCACGTAGGCCTCGCACTCGTTCGTCGAGCGCTGGCCTTCGGTCCGCAGTTTGTTTATGTTCCGGACGCGCAGAGGACACACACACACACACGACACACAATTTAACACAATTAATTCTGGTTCAAGTAACATTATTTTTCCTCCAATGTACAATATTACGAAAATTGATTTTTGATCGCCGTCGGATCGATTCAGTCAGCTTCGCGTAATGTTCATCGACGGTGTTGTATGGTCTGTTGAAAACGGCGACGCGATCCGAGTGGCAAAAGCTGTCCGGCTGTTTCGAATGCAGAGGGTATCTCATTGTTAATCAATAAAGTGCACAACGGTCCCCGAGAACCGGTTCGCATTTACAACTCAAATACCGTGTCCCGGAGTACTTTCGGGGCCGGACACGGAAGTCTCGGGGACGAAGTTTGAAAATCGATCGAGAAACGGGATCTCCCGGGTCTGGCGAGCGCAGCGGTAATTGGGCGGGCTATAGGTGAGCAACGGTCACAGCCGGAAAGACGGCCGATAATTTGAGACGCGGACCCGGCTGGAAGATCGAAATTCCCAGCGCGGCGGTATCTCTGTATTGCAGAACAATTCCCCGTAGCCTTGCCTCGCCCTTGCCTCGCTCTGCCTCGCCCTGCCTCGCCCTGCCTCGACTCGCCTCGACTCGCTTCGACTCGTCGCAGCGACGTATCTCCTCTGCTGGCTGGTAAATCGTGATATACATGCAAATTTCCCTACGATACAGGGCCACGAAACGGAACTTTGACCGCCATTACGACGTCGGATATTGAATATCGTAATGCACCACCTCCGTTCTCGATGCTCGTGTACCGTGACCGGGGATCGTTTACGCCCACGAAGAAATTCGACGAGAACTTTATAACTCGCACTCTGGGGTATCCGACGCACTATGATTCACGGGACACCGGGTCCTGTACCAGTTATGCTGCGCTTAGGGTCGCCATGGGATGGATGAACCTCGGAAACGCGCGATCAACCGAAGCGGAAAATCGATATTTCGGGTATCCTCGCCGCCGGTTTTATTCCTGTAGGTGTGCTCGACGGTTGAAATAATACACGAGTTGTTTGAAATTAATCAAAGTATTTCGTAGCTGGAGTATTAAGGGCGAGAGAGAGAGGGAGAGAGAGAGAGAGAGAGCAAAAAGAATGGTCTGATAAAACCTCTACTCCCGAAACCTGTTCTCTCGGCGATCTTTTCAGCTAAAATTTCTGCTCTACGAAGCTGTCCAAGCGTATCGATATCGTTCCGGTCGTGGCCCATACATTTTGTTGCCACAGAGCTGAAACCACGATGCTCGTAGATCCCATTCTCTTCATGCCACGGTGACACGAGACGAAGGATCAACCGGCCGGAAATGAGAGAGACAAACACGAAAAAAAGCACTCTTGTATCAAGTAAAACACGCGAAAGATACCTGTGGAACGCGCGTCCTTGTATCGTGAAGACGATATTACAGGCTCCTCGGATATCTTCTATCGGGTTATGTTCGTTGTATAGTAGAAAGAAGACGGATAAATATATTTTTCCAGTGGTAGGTATGTATCTTTCAAACATTTTTCCTTGAATTTATCTATAAAGATATATACTGTACTATTATGATCGAATTGAGAGTGGATAAATGTAAGACACGATTACAACATGAAAGAATAACAGGACGATAAAGGAAGAACAGGAGAAATTTGTTTCGAATGATAATTCGATTTGAAGAAAATCGTAGAAGACTATGCCGACACATAATTGTCACTTAACCTTGAACGATTAAGGCTGATTAAGTCTGACTCGCCGGTAAAGGGAGCAAGGGAAATGATTAGTAGTCGCGTAGGGGCGTTCGCATTCTTAGATCTAACGAATTGATCTACGTGCAGCAATAAGACTGATCCTGAACCTTGGCCCCGGTGCTATTACGTATTTAACCGTAATGCCGCGATGACGCTTGCGATACTAATTGCCTGCCGTCCACTGACGCAACCACGTGCTTGTTGCTTGCAGGATGTCCGCGTCGGCATCGTTATTCGATTAATTAAAGGGACGCCGATTAAATTAATTAGACAGCCTTCAACGTAATAATCTCTTTATACATATTATAATGCATTACGATCGCAAATGTCCAACAGATTCTGCGTTACACAAATTGGGAGACTCGCAACTATAATCTGAATATCCAGGCAAAATTCCGATGATCCACGTAAATTTCCGAAAATCGAATTATTAATATAAGTTTCAAGTTAATAAGATTTCGAGTAGCAGCGACTGTACACTCGAAGAGACTCGTGGAAAGAATCGAAGGACTTTTAGATGTCTAGGGTCAACGCCTAGAGACCTCTTACACCTGTTAGACCCTAAATAGACCTCTAAATCTTCGAGATCCGTAGGACATCGAATCCCTGGGAATCCGAAGATCTTCAAGATCCACAGGAACGACAATTCCAGAAACTCCAAGCGCTAGCTACGATCTTTAGACTCTCGAAACTCCCGGTCCGATGACTCCCAGGTACTCAAGATCGAGAAAGGGCTCGTCGCGTCGCGTCGGTGAAAGAGCAAAACCAACGAGATTCCCGGCATTCGACGATGCACTTTTTAATCAAAGATCTCCCCCCGTTCGTCGGTCCGTCATTTATTCCATATGAACTCATTGTCGTACTCCGTTGATCTCAACGTTCGGCCGACAGGAGAGAGTAGCGAAGCGCGTAGAGCCGGCGTTCACGTGCGCCTGCACGTGAATGTGCAGGTGCAGGTCGTGTCTAATGCAGTGAAGCGAGGACTGCGGGGAGTTGTGAGAGACAGCGGAATTGCAGGGGGTGAGCGAGGAAACGGGGTACGTGGGACAAGGGACCGGCGGTCGTCCTGCAGTTAGGTGGCTTCTCCCTGTCGATGGGTATTGTCGGTGCATTGACTTATCGACCAGGGTCGGAAGCATGGGGCTCTGTCCTACGATGGATTGCGGTTACGTCTGTTGTTCCGGTAACGAGGCTCTCTCCTCCCTCCTCGCGTTCACCGGCATCGAACCACCCCCACCCTCGCCCTTTCTCCCCCACCTTCCTCGCACACACCCTCGTTCGCCACCCTCCTACACCCACGTCCTCGAACACCGAAGCTTGTCCGTCTTTGTCGTCAGAACCCGTCTCTGCCTGGCCGGGCGGTTCGAATGCACGTCATTACCTGTCAACGCCGGGATGCCGTCGATGTCTCTGATAAGGAGCAGCGGAGGCAGAGGCGGAGGCGGAGAAAACTCGAGGGTCTTCTCTCGAGACACGTCGATCCGGTGATCCCCTCGGATGACGAGCGGCGTTCTCCAATTTGCGCCGTGTCCGTCCCTTGGCGTGCACTTGGATCCACACGGAATTTCATTCGTCCTGCCTCGATGGTTCTTCGGTGCCCTCAAACCCCCCCCTCCGTGTCACCGACTTACGAGATCGGTGACAACTAACGCAGCGGTATTGTTTCGTTTTCTTCATCTTCGTGAATCTACGGTCTCCTAACGATAGGTCTGCTATAGAGGGTCATCGCGACTTGTTACACATTTTTCGTTTCACTGCTTTTGGTCTTCTACGATCTTTCGTATCACTGACGAGATCGACAACTAACGCCACCGATACTTACATAAAGGGTGGATATTATAAAGCGTTACAGACAAATATCTCCAAAAAAGATAAACGTTTGTTTAATACGGAGGGGTACATCGTGTGGTGGGACTTTTATTTTTCCCGGTGGATACTCCAAGGTGAGGTGAAGGTCAACTTTCTTTTTTTTTTTAAATGGAATGATATGTTTTTTTATTCACCATCAAATAGTGCGTTTTAAGGTGAGTTCAATGACCTATAACTCAAGGTCATTCAAGGTCAGATAAAAAAACATATTCCATTTAAAAAAAAAGAAAGTTGACCTTCACCTCTCCTTGAGGTGTCCACCGGGAAAACTAAAAGTCCCACCACACGATGTCCTCCTCGGTACTGAACAACTTTCATCTTTTTTGGAGATATTTGTCCGTAACGCTTCATAATTTCCATCCAGTATAAAATATAAATCGCGTTTCCTTTACCAAACATACAATTCCCATAACAAATGAATAACCAAGCCCACAACAGAAATATATAATTTATCTCTCCACCTAATTGAAAAATATTTTTCTGCACTTAAACCCGCTGCATAATTCACAAAGTATTATAAATGATTAACAACATATTTAACGTATCTACGTAACACGTGCCGTTATCACGACAGTACACATGCGAACGGTACAGTAAAAGTGAAGAGGTAATAATGAACTTTTAATGAACCGCATTCGAGCAAAGATTCGAAAATTCGTATCGTCGATCTAATTGTCGTGCGACGACTATCTGTCTCTGTCAACCGGCGCTACTTAGCAGGGGGTCGAATGCACGTCATTACCTGTTGTCAACGCTGGAATACGTCCAATGGATCTAAGAGGGATGGTGACGTATGCAGAGGGAAACGCCGAGAATTTCAGGAGAGACTGGCCTGACAGGTTTCTGTAAATAAGACAGCACGCGGCAGATAATGGATGCCATTGGCGTATGATTGATGCGGAACTATCCGGCGATGAGCTATTGCGATCTGATCCCGCGGTTACATGGACCGTGATAATTTCTTGACTGATCTCCGCCTATGAAGTTGCAGCTCCAGGGAGATGTCTCTCTATCCTCTATGTTCTTGAAACGCTGTTCGTAAATGATTGATCGTCTCGCGTTGAATCAGAGCCTCTCGAAACGAAAGAGAGCGAAGGCTCGTGCAATGGCTAACTTTGTTGAACGTCTCTAATTTCGATGCGAACCATTCCATTACAAACAATCGATATAAAATATCCATAGAAAAATGTATTTCCTCAGTTACTGCATGCATAATTGTCCCAACCACGGGTCCGGCCAAGGACAATTATCGTCCAGGGATACTATTCTTTGACTTGTGCCGAACGTAGAAATGGACTGGGAAGCTCGAGAGGCCTCGGTCGCCGAGAAATGTAAACATAATACGGGTCGAGTAAATCGGCGTGAGACCACTACTAATCCGATGACAAAACTTCTTTATTTTTCATTATTTTTTTTATGGATCTTTCATCAACACATTACTGGCATTTTTCTAAATGATACCAAATATGATATAATTCTGATTATATTTACGTGTGTAATGGACGACCCCCCCGTAACTTCTCATTAAAATTATATTATATTAATCAGAAAAATGTCACAAATATATCGGCGAAAGTCTCATAAAAAAATAAGTAATAATAAAAAACTTTTTTTATTGGGATTACATTGTGAGGACCCGGTGGGCCTTTCAACTGTGCCGGCGACTGCGACTCTCCGCGTCTCTTTCTTTCCCATACGCTGTCCTTCCATGCGCACGAAAATTTCATCGTTCATTGCATACGTAAATATCATCGGAATTATATCATATTTGGTATCATTTTCATTAGAAAAATGTCAGGAATATGTTGGTGAAAGTTCCATAAAAAAATAATGAAAAATAAAGAAGTTTTTTCATCGGATTAGTAGTGGTCTCACACCGATATACCCGACCCGTATCATGTTACACTTCTCGGCGGCCGAGGCCTCTCGAGTTTTACGGTCCCTCACAGGGTATACTCCGCAGGAGTGGGTATAGTTCAGGGACAATTATCGTCCAGACATTTGGGACATTTATCGCGAGAATACTGTGCATATGTATTGCGAAACTAGATGTAATAACATCAGACAATCTGAACTGCTTGTACTGGAAGAGACCGAGTCCAGAAATGGAAGAACACAGCGCGATCTGGGATAAGACCGAGGGAGCTTCTTATTTTGCCCGATTCCGTGTAATCTTTTCCGCGGACTGCCGGTCGACGAATAGCAACCGTACACGAGAAGAGGAAGAAGAAGAAGAAGAAGAAGGAACGTCCGTGATGCCGATCACGAAATCGGCGGCTGCCGAGATGACGATCGCCGGGGAAAGAAGAAACTCCGTAGAAAGAACGACGACGATATCGATGGAGAGCGAAGCGAGAGAGGGTTCTCTCTTTATCGGGGCGGGAGGTCCGAGAGGGATGGAGGATCGCATTTGTGCGGCGACGACAGCGGGAAATGAGAAATAGCGGCCGAGGAGAAGAACCTCCATCTACCTACCCCTTTACGGTGCAGTCTTCCCTTACGACGCTAACTACCAGACCGATGTTACTCGACTGGCTCCGCCAAAGAGATCCTATCGCGCATGAAACCCTTCTAATAGAGCATCGGATCCCTCGTGAAACGAAAAATTAAATTGGCTAGACCCGCTCCACGTATCCGACTTCGACTTTCCGTGTAGGAGTTGAGTAACTTGTTGCTAGTTATTTCATTTTATTTATTGGTTCTTAAAACCGCTCTTTTTAGCTGATTTTTCGCCGATTCGGGAAATGGCAGGAGAACAAGAAGTCTCACAGATAACTGGTTAAGGATTAATCGGTGATTAATATGTAGCCGTAAGGTAGTTGAGCGGAGACATAACGCAATATCTTGAATCGAATCACATAAAATTCGAGTCTAAGGGAACTCGGTAATTTGAAATACTACTTGCAGATGCGCACTGTCTGTTCATTTCGTGGACGTGGCAGCGCGACGTCGTCGTCGTGCGGGAACAAAAGCAGAGACAAGAAGAAGATCCGTCTTCTTCCTTCGCAATAACAGTTTTCCGATAGTTTTCCAGAAAAATACGGTTTCCTTAATTTCGCGAAACAGTTTGTCTTCTCGGCGCGGAATCGTTTGAAGCTCCTTCTCTCAAAGTAAAAAACAAAAAAGAAATCCAGGGGGAAGAAAGAGAGAGAGAGAGAGAGAGAGAGAGAGAGAGAGAGAGAGAGAGAGAGAGAGAGAGAGAGAGAGAGAGAGAGAGAGAGAGAGAGAGAGAGCGAGAGAGAGAGAGAACACCACGAGCATCCTCAGCTCGTCTTTATAAATCCGGGAGATGTACAGGTTCTCGTTTCCGTCTCGAGCAGATCGTTTGATCAGCAGAAAAAGGAGCGTTTTTCGTGTAACGCGACATCCACTCGTAAGGTCGACGTCGATCAAAGACCTGTCGTTAAAACGCATGGAGATCTTCTTATCCGTTCGAACTGCCGGCAGCCTGAAAATCGAGTTTCTCGTTCGCCTCGGTTCTGGCCGTCTTTCTCCGTACAGATTAAATCCCATCGGGATCGTGAACTGCTGAATACGGACCGACGCGACGCGACGGATACAACGACGTTGTTTTTAAACGCGATAGGGAACTGCGGGGGGATTGGAGGCGATGCTCGAAAAGATCGGTAATTGTAATAGAATCTAACCCCCCACCCCTACACCCATCCCCTTCCCCTTTGGCGAACGAGCAAACGGAAAAGTTTCTCGAGTGTCGCGGACCACCGCGCCGCGCCGCGCCGCGTCTTTCCTCGGAGATTTCATGATTTATCGCTCGGCCAGAGGTATCGCTCTCTCGTTCGATAGATTCCTCCGCTCGGGGCTTCCACTCAGTTTGTCTCATTTGTTATCGATGATACCTCGGTGTCCCTTGTTGCGATTGATGCGCTTCGATTGTTGGCAAAAAGAGAAGAAACCGGGAAAACGAACTTCGAGGAGAAACGATCTTTGGACATCGAGTAATACCAACTATTCGGAATTTTTTTTCTGTGGAACTAATAAACCTATCGACTTGAAATTTTGCGGTTAGTTCTATCGATGTTTTGAGAGAATCCACAACAAATTTTCTGTGGAAGCTTTTTACCCAGAAGCGACGTAAGAGATGTCCATGGCTCTCGTAAAACTGTCTGTCTATCTACTTTGGACAATTTTGTAGATGGATAATAATAACCGTGTCGACTTAATATTTTACTATAATGCACGTATTAATGTTTAAAGATTTAGCAGAAATACTGATGCCGTTATGCAGCTGGCTGCAATATCCAAGCAAAGGGTTTTGTTAATTTATACGAGCGTTACTGTACAAAGAGAAATAATGAGAAACCGGGAAACAGCAACCTGCGAGAGGCAACACCCTTTTTAATTGTACATTAAATAAATATCGATGAATTATAGAAAATATGTTACAGGAAACTCCTCTGCTGTGCGCACAGAATAAATTACAGAAATTCAAGCTGAAAGATAGATATTATTCTGCGCAGTTCGAATAAAACAAAAATGTACAAAAACGAGCCGTTCACACTGGCACAAAGCTTTAATTTTACGAACGCGCCGCGGAAATACAATGGTAAATTAAAAATAATTCATTGCGAGACGGTATCGTGGGAGTAATTTAACCTGGTTTGTGCGTTTCTGACAACAAAAGAAAAAATGGAATCTCTCGAAAATTAAACACGCGAATTAATTAACTCGGGAGATTTACGATTTCGCAATTGAATATTTTTCCATGCTTCGAAAGAACTGCATTCATTGTTATTGCGGTGCTTTTTTATTTAATTCGTGTTATTCTGTTTTATAATACTACAATTGATATGAACACGGTCTTGTAGTTAATATTTTTTAAACACTGAAATAATCGAAACTCTTCTTTATCGGGACGATTTGATTGGCATTTGGCCATTTTCTATTAACCAATTCTTAAATAAAAATGCAGCTGTATCGAATTTCTATTATTTCTATATGTACATATACATATGAAGTATTGACGTCTGCAAGTTTAAAATGTACCATACATATAAGTCACACTGTAGGCAACGTTATTCGGCATAGCTACAGCAGCAATGTTCGACCGACCGTGGCTTTAATAATTCGTTCACCCGCTGTGTACTCAATTTGCGGTTTTGTACAGAGGGCAGCGACGTCGACGCGACAAAAACGAGCTAGGAAAGCGAAGATCGAGGTTGTCAAACTTTATCAGTGACACCTTGTTAATTCTTTCTCAACCGTTTGCGAGCAACGTCCGTGAACCGTCTCGCATTTTTCGCGAGCAACGGGCGGTGTGACCGCTATCGGCGCGTCCTTCGTCTTCCTGAAATATCATCGTCGTGAAAGGAGTGCTTTCGAGCGTGCGAAAAGAGATTGGTCCGTCATCGGTGCTCGACCCCTGTATCGAATGCAAATCGATACGTGCGAGAGAAAACCGTCGGAGAGAAACGGAGGATCTCGCCGGGGGACGCGGACACCGGAACGAGACCGTAATGGCGAAAGGAAATGGGCCAAGCAGATGCGATGTTTGCCCGACGCCCTTAGCCGGATCCGCGCCGCTGCCCTTTTCGCACTGTCCCGAGCCGAACAATCGTCTGGATCGCCGGCAGGCCAAAGTGCTCGGAAAATCTATCGTTGATCGTTTTTCGACCCGAACCCCGCCGCTCGATTTCACACCGAGGAAATGACTTTTCTCGCGTCTGATCCGCAACACGCCCACTCCCACGACCATCGCGTCGCCTCGCGTCGCCTCGCCTCGCCTCGTCGCTTTTCCCCGTATCCGCGAACGGGAAAATGATGCGGAACTCCGTGACCCCGATTCACAGTTTCATGGAATTTTTCAATTTTCCGTCAGCCCTGCACCGGAGGAACACGATTAGCCTCCCCTTTGCCAGAAAAATTATTTAAATCAAGGAAAATACGATTTTCGTTCGATTTTTGGATCGCTTTCGGGTAAGAGGTTTACGGCGAAAGAAGAGATTTAAGATCCTAGGAAGGAGACGGAGGGTTTCTCATTTAAATTTCAATAACGCTCTTCTCGTCCCCCTCTCGGTTGGTTTATTCGAAGAGCTACTGAAATCTCGACGGTAGGCGAAAGAAAGAATTTTTAAAGAACACACACTCCAATTTTTATTTCTTCGAATGCAGGATTTATGGAGCTCGCGTATTTGTCGCACGGGTGCCCTCGGTTCTACGGACATTTGGACGTTAAAAAATATCGTTTCTCTTCTATGAATGATCATTCGTTTCGAAAATCCCCTGCTCGAACCGTGTATTTTCGTGTCAATTCGCGCAGACAGTGTTACTGGAAACGTCAAAACGGCGCTAAAGACTTTGCGACAGGAAACGGAAACAATAGTAACGCTCGGGGGGAGGCTGGGGGCCGTGCGGAATAAAAAAAGGAGGATTGTGTCAAATAGTGACAATTTGTCAATACATTGACGCGCCGGTTATGAAAGGGGCCGAACCGGGGTTCGCGAAAGCGCGGCTCTCTGTATGTGTGCGCTCGTGCACGCGCGCACAGAGAGCTCGCGAATTCTGGTTAATGGGCTTCGTGCTCGGCATTCAAGCCTATCGGATTTCTCCATTACAGGGAATTGAATTTTTGCGCCGAACGTTCGACCGGCCCGCGTATTTATCGTCCCCTCGATGATTTGGAAAAACCAATTACAGCCGCGATTTCGAACGAAGGTAGCGCGAGCGGGCTGTCCTGTCCGCGAGCTTAGCGGTGAAAAAAAGCTCGAAATGACTCTTGACGAGAATCGAACACGAAAGAGGGAGAGGATAGGATATATTTTAAAAGTAGCAGAATAAATGCAACAGAAATGTCAGTAGCATCGCACGCCCTCGAAATACATATTTGCGAAAGCCGTTCTCGCGGGGCCCGAATATATTCGTAATGAGAAATCAACGGAAGTGCTTATATCGGTATGCCACACTGCTAAATAAAAATTCAAACATACCTCTCAGCCTTTACGGGATGTTATGATAAAACAAATTAAATGTCCGTTTTCAAACGTCGGGGGCAACCTCTCTCTATCTTTCTGTCTCTGCAAGAAGTTCATCAAGCCGTGAACCATTCGCTGCAATTTACGTGAATACCATGGAAGGTTAATTTTAATTACGCAAATCTCTAAGTATGTCTCGAACCCTCTCTATATCTTACTGCAGTAAAGCACCAGGAGGTTTTTCCTTTATTACGCGGAAATTCAGGTAGTTCGCGAATAATTTTCCTGCTGCATTTAAATGCGCGCTTAAGGTAGGAATCTCTCTTTTCTTCTCAATAAAGTGTGGAAAATTGTGAAAATACAACAGCGATTTTCTATAACTTAAAAGATTTCGCCCTCCTTTCTTCCCTCTTAACGCTATACACCACTGCCGGTCATATGATCGGTTTTATATTTTTCATTTTACGATTATTGAAATTATAAAGTTTCTTACGTGGAAATTGAATCGATACAATTTTTGTATCCCAAGCATTTTTATTGAAATAAAAATTGCACAAAATCTAAATAAATAGAGCCTTGTCATTTTTATAAGCTAGAATATTTTAATCGCTTTTAGTTCTCGGTAGGTTAAATGGAAGGCCCAGTATTTCCTAGAATCGACTTGGATAATTCTCTTATTTTGCATAAAGATACGCAGTGCATTTATCAAATACATATAATAAGTAGAAAATCGGCACATTTACCTAACGCCGATCAATCCTGCGCGCTCATGAAAAGCGCAATACAAAAAATACGCGGTCGAAGTTCGTGCATCGAATAACGAGGTCGTTGATCCACTTATCAAGGATGAGTAGGAATCCCCGACGGTGAATCCCTTCGATTTCTCAATTCGCCCTCCTTTCCACCCTCTAAAGCCTATTAACCGCGGCCGGGCCGCCGCGCCGCGCCGCGCCGCGTGAGTACGCTCGAAACGATCGAGAAAGAGGAGAATGCCTCCGCGAGGAAAATCCGGCTACAAATAATATTTAGGAAACTAGCACGCGCGTACAACTGTGCCGGAGGAGGGGGGATCTTGCTCCGGGCGGCGTCGGCGTCATGAATTTAAATTTCCGCTAATTGTAGCCCCGGCTACGGCAAATCGACTAATTGCCGTTCAATTCCTGCCGGGAATCTCCTCGGGTCACGTTCTACGCGCTAGTACGTTTCCTCGAATAATCCGATAATTATTCTTCGATTGAGCGCCGAACGGGATCCCGACGATATCGTGCGATATTAATTCGATTCCAGAGGATCGGGCCCGGCATTCATAGAAATATCCGCGGGTGAGATTAACGAACGATTTACCCTACAGCAGCCGCCGTGCCGCGCCGACACGGCTCTTCATCGAGTATTAGTTCCGATTGCTCGGTGATCGAAGGTTATTCGCCATCGATAGACGCCGGCAAACACTCGCGTATAAAATTGTTTTTTGAAAAGCTGAAATGCACGTTAGAAACTACAACCAGTACGCGCTCAAGATTCTGATTCAACCTGCCCCCATAAACGCTTCGCATACTAAATTACAATCAGACACAATTATTTCATTTCTTACTATAACAACCTCGTTAAATATTCCCAAGCATAGTACTACACGCTAAATGACCAAAGTCCTCGGTATAATAAAGCAAAGCTAAAACTCTTAGAAATTGAGGTTCCGAATGGAAAGAGCTCTCACGTACAGTTTGAAGTAGTTCGCTATTAAAACTGATGAAATTCTTCGTTTTATTGACGGTAGAAAAGGAGAGAGTGCATACATTCAGCAAATATTGTAAATGACGTGGACCGGGTTCTTTCGCTCGGTGTACAGGTAAATTAAACGGGGGCAGATTGAAAACGAATGAAATTAGAATAGCCAGTGGTAGGTCGGTAATCCGCGACGATCTTCCTGCGCGCGTCATTTTCAGTTTTCGGTTCATCGGATAACCACGGGGCCGGCCGGACTAGAAACGCCGTGCGCCGTGAAAGTGGATCAAAACCGTTCGTTCGTTTTTCCCTTACTTGTCCGATCAGCTTGAGGATTATCCGCGTACCTGAAAAGAGTTTCCGAGCCGTTTTTAAGAGCAATTATATCTCGTGAATGGCTCTCGCGGTGTCTAATTGTCGGGCAGGAACGTGGTAACGGGCCTTCCTTATCTTCCACTTTCGGAATTTCGAGATGTCCGGCATCTCTCAACGTCGAAAACAGGCCAATTATCCATCTAAAAACTGGCCTAAGCTCTTCCATTACCATTCGAATGCTCGATACAGGCCTGAAAATCTTCGACGAGCCAGAGTTGGGCATTAGTTAGGTAAAAAATTATTTAAATAACGATTCGAATAAAAGATACTTTATCTTTATTCGTTATTCGAAGGTTCGAATAAAAAAAGTATCTTTATACTACTTCGAATAAATAATTTTATTCGACGAGAATTTATCCGACGAATAAAGATAATTTTTTTTATTTGAAGCGGATTTATTCAAACTTCAAATAATTTTTTCAGCTTTTATTCGAAGGCTTCGAATGAATATTCGAATAAAATCGAAAGATTCATTCGAAGCCTTAAAATAAAAGATGAAAAAATTTTTCGAAGTTTGAATAAATCCGCTTCGAATAAAAAAAAATTATCTTTATTCGTCGGATAAATTCTCGTCGAATAACATTATTTATTCGAACCTCGTCGAATAGAGATACTTTTTGTATTCGAACATTCGAATAACGAATAAAAATTTTTTAATCTTTTATTCGTTATTCGAAATTTTTATTTAAATAAAACTTTGCCCAACTCTGCGACGAGCTTGGTTCTCGCAAGATAAAAAAATTCGAATGGTGATCGAGACATTTTTACATTATCAAAACAGACTGAATATCAATGTTCAAAATATTGCTGCTTAAACATTTTCATAAAGCCCCGCAGTTTCGAAAATATATTGCCGTACATAAAATCGAGACGAAGCACGAAAGCAACTGATGATCGCGCAAGTTTTTGTAAATATCGCGGAGCATTAGTATGTTGCTGATAAAAGTTTCGCCAGCTCAGGGGGATATCAGCGATCATTAATTACGCTTTAACACAGTTATTATCCGTTCCAGCTAGACAATAGTCGAGGCGTCAAAAGCACGAGGCAAATGGAGGCCCAGGAGGCCGCGTAATGGCTTTTAATAACGACCAAAGGATCTTCTCTAACCCTACAAATGATCATGTCGTCTCGCGGCAGTCATTAACTCGGTTTTTTCATAGCGAGCGAGCACCGATACAGTCTCGCATCTTCAAGTGCCCCGTTGCCTGCAGCCTCTTAAAATTATACAGCGGTCGTTTGCCGTACGCGCGGCACGTGTGCACGCATTATCGAAGAAGCATTATGCAAACTATCTCCGAAAACAATTACCGGCTTGAACGACAACACTTCCGGGAGCGGAATTTTGCATTGCATAGATGCCGCGCTCGTGTCTTCCGCGTTTACGTGATCGCGTTTAATTTCGTCGCGACGACGCTGTCGAACGCATTTTAGCCGGTATCTTACTTCGAAACGCATCCTTTTTGACAATTTCTACCGTGTTTTTGACTAGCTAAAGACCTTTAAATCTTCTCTTATTAAAATTACACTAAACACGATATAATTTCTACTGTATTTAGTGGTTTAATTCTGGCCTGGGAAACCAGTGCTCCGAGAGTCGATGACGTACAATCGGCCCGCGCGAGTCGGCCTGTCCGGACGTGTCCGTCCGGAGTGCGATAGTGGGGGTAGCCGATTCTACGTCATCCGGCGCCTGTCCGAACATGCCGCGAGGTCACAAAGAGATAGCAGAACCGCAGGATCGAAACGGTGACTGTGAACAGTTCGATGGCCTGATCACGATTATCTCATCGTTAAAGGTGTTTCCACCGAGTGGTTGACTTAAAGCGGTTAACGATTGACCTAATTACGAGGTACCGAGCAATGGCTTCTCTCGAGTGCGAAGACCGACAACCAAATAAACTCTCGTAGCTCGCGAGTTCTGTTAGGATAAAGAAATCGTGATTAGCCTCGCGTGTCTGCATTTCATATGCGTTTTCTGACTCCTAAGTGCCGTCGATCAATCATTTTTGCTTCTGCTGCGTATAGTAACCTCGTTATGGTTCTGGCGAATCTGTATACGTGACGTCTTCATCGAAGGAGACCACTTGTAAATCTTTGCCTTTGATAAACTGACTATTATCGCCTACCGATTAACTCTTCATAAAAATAATGTCACGTATATTTCCGATATTGTATGGAAAAGCTGAATATAAAAAAATATATCCAAGTGTCCAAGCAAATATTGTCTCATGGATATGCATTGATGAACATAAATTTGCAGTTTAAAGCTTCGTAAAATACATTCTAAAAGTAACAAGAATTCAAAGTATTTCAATAATTCGGACGCTGTGAATATTTCATTTGATCCTTCAGCATCCTTTGGCGCACCGAATTCTTACGACATCGTCTTAACGGAACTCGTTATTAAAACGCTCACCGTAAAGCGTGTTTACCTGTTCCTAAATGATTGAATCGCACCTCGAGATGAGCCATAACCAAACAGCCAAATTCCTGGGAGCGTTTCACGCGACTCCGGTCCATCGGACGGAAACAATGAACCGTTTCTGGGGACGTGCTTCAATGAAGAATAACTGTTACCAGGGGACGGTGTGTCCCGTGAGAGGGGGAGGGCGGTCGCATTAATCGATAGTAATCGTACATAATGCACGTTGCGGGGCCATCGTAATGCTCGAATTCAAGTGGCTCCTGACACCGCGCGGGCAGCCCAGTGACGTGCTTTTCCTGCCTTTACGACAGGACCGATTCGTGCTTGGCACGTTCCCCTATTCCTGGCTTTACTCGTAAACCTGGCGCGTTTAGACGGCCACGGTGAAATTACACGGACGGGGGATATGGGTGCTAAACACGCGACGTACCCGCGCGCCCGGATTCCTGGAATTGCGGTTGCATAATGTATCTCGACGTCGACGCGTCGAGGGGGTCGATCATTCGGCGCGAACGTCTGCCTGTCCAACCGGTTGTCGATTGTTGCCCGATCTGAGAAACGAGATACCGGATAACAGCAGCCACTTTCTGTTAACCGACCGCCGAGTGTCGTGAGCTATTGTATTATTCAACCTTTAGGGCGCTAGGAGACACCGACGCGACGCGGCGCACAGCCTAATGCCACCGCAATCGCTTCCTCGCCATCGCGTCGCAGATCCTCGCTGACATCCTCCAACGCTTTATAGGCTGTGACGTCTATCTGTTTTTCCGAAGGCACCCGAAGTTATCGCACTCCTATTAGTTCAGTCCCAGAGACGTCTCAAAGACGTCTCGAATGTCTTCCGAACGTCTCTTGTTACAAAACGGTGTACGTCTTTAAGACGTTTCACAGACTTCCTCGCGTGCAATTTGGAGTCTTGCAACGTAGGACTGGACAGCTATTGCATAAGGTAAAAGACACATTTACCAATCCAATTACTGTCATCCTGAACTGTTTTACTTAAAATTATTGGAATACAACGATACCATAGAGCAGCGATGGGCATTTTTGACTGCCGCAGTCAAGAAGGATCCGCGAGCTTCCCCACCAACTACTCTTTCGTGCAACGGTGTCTCGTGCCTTCCAGTGTCTTCGTTTCCCCTCTCATACGTCCCTCCATAGCCGACGAGGTTGGTGGGAGAAGCAGGCAACGCAGGGGCCCCTACCGTGCCCATCACTGCCATAGAGTCTTAGGTACAAGGGTATATCTTAGGTATAAGGCGTAAGGGGCGGTTTTACTCAAGGACGGAAGGGTCCAGGCGAGGGCATAAAGTCGGGACTGTCGTTAGTCCGGTAAAGGCAGCTAAAGTAGCCGTCACGAGAGAATAGAGTCATCAAAAACCAGTTTTCGTTCGTTCTGCGTATCTCCCATTCCATACCGTGTATATCATGTGTATATTAAACAAAGTAGGGAACATGGGGTAGTGAGTAATAAAATGAGGTTGACGCGCTCGCTGCGCACCCTACCGACTAATACCAACTTCCGGGCTGCGCGAAATTGACTCTATTTTCTCGTGACGGCTACTTTAGCCTGAGCACATCGCAACATTGTACAGTTCACTAAACACAAGATACGCGTAAACACTGTGGCGTTATTTACACTAGCTTATTTATATTAGTAATAAGGTATACATATACGGTATAAAGTGTAGTTAATTAAATAACGTATCCCCACATATAAAGACTTTCCAACAAAAATGACAAATGAACATTGCAAAACTAATTCATACAAAGAAAAAATTTTGGAATGACTATTTTTCGGGCACCGTCTGGCAGGCAAGTGGACCAGAACTAGTTCGAGCCAGCGTCTATGAGTATCCGTAGTCAGGGAAGTTTGCAGTTCCTCCGGAAATTAGTGAAACTCGTTTACACCGCAAGACAGGTAGTTTCGTGGGCGGCATCGTCGTTATAACGACGAACTCGGCGTCACGGCGTGACGGTGTGCATAGGTAGAGGAGTGCGCGTGCAAGTACGTGATGCCGAAGAGGTGGCGAGGGGGTTGGTTGGAAGTGACGTAGGACCGTTTCTGAAGGGTCAAGATACCCCGCGCGGCCTCTAGTATATTGCTAACAAGGCGCATTTCTGTCTGCTCGGAACCGCAACTCCGAAGGAGCATCGCGCGGCGTCTCTCTGGTTTCTGCTGGAAGCGTGGAAGCACCGCAGCGACGCGACGGGGCCCTTTCGCGTGTCGCAAAACTGCAGACCTTTGCATCGCGACGTGGCCGCGATCTTCGAGGCCGAGGTGGGGGGGGGATCAATGCAGTTGCGCTTTGCGGACCAGCCGGCTTCAAACCCCGAAGATTTATTAGCCAATTTATGTCGAACCGGAGACCGATGTCGCTGGAGAAGTAGAACGATTCCTTCGAACGTAATTATCGTTTTACCCGGCCCGAAGACGGATGACGCTGAATAGCTCGATTAGAGGCTATTAGAGAACCTTTATTGAAAATTAAGTCTCCTACCGCGGTGATCGCGGGTTCCTTCTCTATCGAGGAATTCGCTGGAACACGTCTTAAGGGGCGACTCTGATCTGTGATTTTTTCGCTTTCGAACACCCTCTTTGTTCCTTGTCCACGACGATCCTTGTCAGAAAACAATGATAGACTGCTTAATCACTAGGCAGACTGTCTAAATCAATGTTTCCCAACGTTGGAGAAACAAGGGAATAATTTTGAGCATTTAGCTTAACAGAAATACAGTAAATGAACCTTACACGTTGAATAGTATTTATTCCATTTTTTTTTAGGATTGAAGGTCATTTAAAGGTCACATTGTGTACATGAGTGAATTCGTTTAAACGTTGGCTACAATTATAAAACGTTGGTGACCTTGAAAATACCAGGAAAAAAGGGAACAAAACACAATAATATTATTATGATAGCGATGTGCGTCCTTTGATACCATTCACATTCCCATGTTGCCTAATTTCGTATCTTTAAACCTTTCGGTACGGAGGCGCTGGTCGCGGTAATGCATTCGTGGTACGAGGAAGTTTTCCACAAGAGTGTACTGTACGGAAGCGTAAGCCGCGAAGACGTGTTTTTCGGTATTCACAGAAAATCGTGGATGTCGCCAATAGGCGGCGGTAGTACCGAAAGGGTTAAATCCAACAAAGATATTCAGGTGTTCTGTTTCTTCTGACTCACCCTGTACAAGGAGATGCAGGGACATGATTCTACCTGTATATGTAGTTAAAAATGTAAAAGCTATTGGATCGTGCTGCTGGCGCGTAACATCGGAATCGGTTTAATGCTGCAAAAAGCATCGGTAATAGCTTGTTCCGTATAATCCTGCGGAAGCCGATCGGGGACGTTACGCGGATGACGACGGTGTTCCAGAAACGGGTGGCGATGTTCGCGAATAATTGAGCCCAATCCTCGGCAATTGGGAAGGGCCCCGTAAGGCGAAACGTAGACACACACCGACGCGCCGCAGTTGGCGAGACTGCCGGTTAACTGGAACAGATATTCTATTACCGTCGATTCCGGGGCTTCCCTCGACACATTTGAAAACCAATCCAATTTCATATCGAGCGCGAGCCGCCGCGCTGCGCACCGGGAGGAACCGGTGCGCGCTAAAACGTCTCGGGTTCGCCGACCCTTTTTTCTCCATACGATCCGCATTGTTTGACACGGTCGCGTGATTAAACGCCACCGCCGTTCTACGCAGATTGGATTTGGAAAAATTTAATATCCACCTCCTAACAACAAACTCGGCCGGCGCGTAGCGGCGGAGAAACGGATCAGGAACGCGCGCGAGGACTGTTTTTATTATCTATGACGAAATTCCAATAAACGAGAAAGGAAGCAGAATGATCCGATTGCGAGCGGCTCGATTTTGATGAAAGTTGCTCCCGTAATATAGAATTGAAAAGGCATATTTGATTTGGCTTCTCTAGCTGCCGCCGCTCCTATTCAGAGGCTGGAAATTTCCCTCAAGCGAATTATATTTTATCATTTATCTCGAAAACTAGATATTTTACAGAGAAAAGATTTTAAATGCCATTTGTGCGTCGCTCAGTCTTGGATTTGTCATAAAAAATTCATCTGTTTGAACAACTGTACAATATGAAATGTTGATAACATTTTTGACAGAGCCGCGAGAAAAGAACTCTGGTATTCTCGATGTCTACGAAAATATATTCAACCTGGAAAAGCAATGAAAATAAAGAGAACGACGTCTTATTCGTTTCGCGTAAAAGCATTGCGATACAGCGAACGCATCTAGACATAGCAAACCGTGCCGAAGATCCCGGTAACCCGGATTTGCGAATCCTCCGGTTTCCACCTACTGTGTGCTCTTGAAGATAGGAAACTAGGCGAAGAATCCACAGTCTCGATTTCCACAGAGATCTTCTCACGTATTAGCGATCGGTATTGTACGAGCTGCAGGAACCTAACAGTTCATCCGATAATCAACGGAAACGCGTTGCTAATTAGACGGTCGAGCAGTTCAACGAAGACATAAAGAGGAACTAATTAGAACGGTGGATTAAATCATGGTAAAATAATCCGAAGTTATAATTTCACCTTTCGGAACTTTCCCATCCGTGAATTTAAAACTTTCCAACCGGAGGACCTACAAAGGGAACGTAAAACGCTATAAAACAACTCGACTTGCCCAACTAATTACATTAAATCTCTTGAAGTATTATTGCGCGACTTCCCTTTTGATCCGGGATAAAGCGTTGTTTAGAATTTCCGAAATTTCGCGTAAAGAGTACATATTCCATGTGAAGAAGTATTATTCTTTTGCGAACAAGAGACTTTGATCATTCTGAAAACTGCGCGACGAACAAAAATAAAAATCCTAGAGTTATTTCTCCAGTAACTAGAGACACGAGGAACATAGAATTTCTCTAAATCGTTCATTCGCATAATACAGTATTCTCGCGATAAATGTCCCAAATGTCTGGATGATAATTGTCCCTGAACTATCCCCACTCCTGCGGGGTATACCCCGTCAGGGGCCTTAAAACTCAAGAGGCCTCGGCCGCCGAGAAGTGTAACATGATACGGGTCGGGTATATCGGTGTGAGACCAGGAGACCACTACTAATCCGATGACAAAACTTCTTTATTTTTTATGGAACTTTTACCAACATATTCCTGGCATTTTTCTAATGAAAATGATACCAAATATGATATAATTCAGATGATATTTACGTGTTTAATGGACGATAAAATTTTCGTGCGCATGGAAGGACAGCGTATGGGAAAGAAAGAGACGCGGAAAGATGCAGTCGCCGGCACAGTTCAAAGGCCCGCCGGGTCCTCACAATGTAATCCCAATAAAAACTTTTTTATTATTACTAATTTTTTTATGAGACTTTCACCAATATATTTGTGACAGTTTTCTGATTAAAATGATACTAAACACGATATAATTCGCATCATATTTACATTAATGGCCGTTCATATAATTTGAATGAGAAGTTACGCGGGGTCGTCCATTACACACGTAAATATAATCGGAATTATATCATATTTGGTATCATTTTCATTAGAAAAATGCCAGTAATATGTTGGTGAAAGATCCATAAAAAATAATGAAAAATAAAGAAGTTTTGTTATCGGATACCTAACCCGACCTGTATTATGTTTACATTTCTCGGCGATCTCAGGCCTCTCGAGCTTCCCAGTCCATTTCTATGTTCGGCACAAGTCAAAGAATAGTATCCCTGGACGATAATTGTCCCTGGCCGGACCCGTGGTTGGGACAATTATCGAGAGAATACTGCATACCGGATACCGGATGATTTGTCCGAGGGTTAAAAAATTACAAAGAAACGAAAGAGACCACCGCACCGTTTACGCCGTCAACGTCGTCTCTACAGCGAATAAGAAAAATCGCGGAGCAATTAGGTCGCGGGATTAGTTCGAGCAGCGAGTCGACGCGTCGCGAGAACGTTCTCCCGGGATCGAAAGGTGTCACTTAAGCCATCGCGTCGCGTCACGCGTCGGGTCGATCGGTTCGAGTGGAACCGATTTCCCGTCGCGAAACGAGCGTCGACGGGCAATTCGTTCAATCGTCGGGGAAGTTTAAAGCAACTTGTCACGCGGCGGCTGAGGCTGTTCGTCTTAACAGCCGGTGTTTCGAGGACCGGCGCGGCGCGACGGCGTTGGGCGTCGCGTCGCGTCGCGTCGTGACGGCGACGTCGCTCGAGGACATCATAATAACGACAATTATCGTTACGAATTCCGCGCAAGACGTTTCGCGCGAGTTCCACGCTGAACGGTGCTCCGTCGTCTTGCGAGACTCTTGCCGACCACTTCTTGTTAATCTCTCAGGACACGCTAAGCAAACGAGCGAACTCCGCCGGAGAATCCGTCGCTCGGTCGCTCGCGCGCGTTCCGCGAATTTTTCCACTCGTAGCAAGAGTGGAAATCCGTTTCCGCGACGGGGAAACGCGTCCCCGGAAAACTCCGCGGGACGCAATTTAACGTCGTCGGCAAGTTTAAGAATCGCCGCGATTAACGAAACTCGTTTAGAGCCGCGGCGCGGCGCGGCGGACGGGTGACGTTGCAGAGAGGATTAAAATTAAGATTTCCAATTTCCACAGGATTCCACCAGAGACGACTTGATTGTTTCGTGTGTTAGCGCCGACAATATCTACGTCAATCTTTCCCTAGTCCCGTGAAAATAGAAGTCGCAATTACGCCCGATGCCGCGGAAAAATTGCCTTTCTACAAAACATCTTCAGCATCTATTTCAGCAAATGTGAAAGCGAATAGTAATTAATAGACTGCGGATCTTTATGCAAAATAAAAATTTTCTGTATAAATTGCAAGAGTCAGGAGCTAAATAGAAGGGCAGAGTTGGGCAAAATTTTTATCTAAATAAAAATTTCGGATAACGAATAAAACATAAAAAGATTTTTATTCGTTATTCGATGGTTCGAATATAAAAAGTATCTTTATTCGACGAGCATCGAATAAATAATTATATTCGACGAGAATTTATCCGACAAAAAAGATAATTGTTTTTATACGAAGTGGCTTTATTCGAATTCCGAATAATTTTTTCATCTTTTATCTGTATCGTTTATTCGGAGGCTTCGAATAAATCTTTCCACAACTACTGTCAACTCTAATAAACGCGAACCATCGAATAATGAATAAAAATGTTTTAATTTTTTATTCGGTATTCGACATTTTTATTCAGATGAAAATTTTGCCTAACTCTGTAGAAGGGTCTTTCTATTTTTTAATTATTCTAAGTAGTTGAAAATAACGTATCGATATACCTAAATTTGATTAATTGTTCCTCTGTTTAAAATCGCATATATCCAATTTTTGTCATAAATGCATAAACTCCGCGGTCAAGTGATTACAGTTAAAAACATGTGGACAAACAAAATCATAAAATAATGTTATCGTTCATTCGATTAGACTGCTTCGATCTAACCAATGGGATCGTTAAAGAAGAAATAATTTTGTTGGAGAGCATAATGCAGACCATTGGGCGCCACTCGAAGAAATTAGTTACAGTGGCGAGATACAGTGCTCGGCCACAGGAGATCGAGGGAATTCGAGCCGCAATTTCACTCGAGTTTCGAGTTTCGAGATTCCGTTCGCGTTAATTTCTATTTTCGAGTTTTCCAACTGCTGGCGCGCGCGAAAGTATTCGGACGCGTGAGCGTGAATTCGAAACGGTGGAAATTTGCGGCTGCTAAAGCGAATTTTTTTTTGGAACAATCCGGCGGATTTGAAGCTGCCGACGAGTCTAAAAAATGAGAAAATAATTCAACAACATGTACAGTTTTCCTGATGTAATTAACGAAGCTCTATTTACCTGCTGTATTTAGAGTTATAAGCACTCGAATTCCAATCGTATCGATAAAACAGTCTGATTAAATTCCGGTGATTGAAATGTTTATTACTCATAATAGGATGGCATGGAAATCGCGAAGAAGCAGATGTCTCGGCAATAAACATAATCTTCGATATTATCTCGCGCAGTGTCCGGTTTACCTCGTTACAAAGATCCCGCTGTGTCGTTCTACTTTTTTTCTCCGTGGACACCGAGCAGAAACGTTCGCGCAAATATCTTTTAAATATCAGCCATTAGAGAATTAGCCGGGCTGCGCGGTCGCGCATAATAATTTCGCATTATCCATTTACACCGGAAGGCGAACAGCGAAGGCGGTACACGAATGGTCTCGCAGCTTAAATAATTATATCGGTGGCCGGCCGACAATTAGTGCACGGGGAACGACGGAAAGATCGTCCGGGGCCGACTAGCAGACCGGAAGCTAAATTTTGCTTACCGTTTCTCCGGATGCAATGAGTTTTTCTTTAATTTCCCGGGCATGGTTTTCTTATCCTCGGTCGCTTTCCCGGAACATCCGATCCTCTTAGCGAACTCTACTCTTATCGTCGCCATTTTTCCCCCAAGGTCCGTCTAATTAATAATTCAATCTTATTATCCCGCGACCGAACGGAACCCCTGAAAGTTAAGTTCCCGTCGAGAGGACAAACGATAAATCGATTAGGATTACTTGATATTTTAGCAACTGTAACTTCCGACGTAACTGTAATTAATAAAAATGGCGGAGCAGCCGCTCACGGCCGACTGATCCTTATTCCGGGATAAACTTTTTTCCGCGCTGCAACTTTAATGGCTTCCCTAGATTGAAAATTCTTTGATCGGCTGCCCAACGAATATTCCTGGCAAGATGGCCGTGAATGTTGAAAACCGGATGTCCCGTGGGAAATGTGTTATTCTCTTGTTTCTCTCAGCTCTGAGAAATAAGCGGAAAAATAGCGTCCGCAACCTGTACACCGTCGCTGGAAAGTTTGAAGATTCTTCTCGGGTAAATGAAAATTCCTTTCGAGTGACGCTGAATGGGAATTGCATTCGTTCCGTAATTAGTTCTCGGAGAACTAAGCTTTAAAAATAGCTGAACGTTCCGAGCTGCTCGGCGAAAAAAATTTAAACGTTCTTTGGGATAGGACAAAATTTTGTTAATTAAGTACAGTTTAATACAGCGACGTTGTTTCATCATCAACTCTTGCCACGAATACATTAAATAAAATTAGTTGTAGTCATTATAATAATGAATCGTAATTTCACATTTTCTATGCATAAATATTGTAGAACAATTTTCATATTTCTTGTCTTTAATTTTTGAAAATTTGAGATTGTACAGACGTACTTTTCAGACAGTCTGTACATATTTTCAGCACAGCTAATTCCACCTCCTCGATATTCTTGCGAAACTCGTGCGAAAAGAACGATTGTGAGGAAATGACGGAAAGACTTTTGTAATAATGCAATAGACATATCGTACGCTGAGAAAACATGTAATAAGTCTTACACGACACCACGATGAGATGCTAATTGTATCGGATCGGCGGTGGTACGGAATCGCATGAATTCTCGCCATATATCGTCGCGAGTCGCAAGAATTGCAGGTGCACACGACGATCACCGCGCGAAATAACAGCAATTACACGCTCTGAATCATCGACGACGACTGTCATTTCGCGGTTAATCGAGATCCGGCCAAGGAAACGTCTAATCATCGTCCTTCTATGGGTGGCCATGCATCGATCGTTTATTCATGCACAATTTTGTTCGCTTTTCTTCGGCGTGGCGCGGAAACCGTCTATCGATATCCGCGAAAGCTCCGATGATATTCATTGTAACGCGGAAACGAGAATTTATGAGGAAAATCAGTAAATCAAGAGTAAAATTTTAAAAATATTTAATGAATTTAAAAGTATTAAGACAAAAAATACATGCCTACAATATCTCTTATTGAAAAAGAGCAAAAAACTTTTTTCTTCTTTTTATTAAAATTCAATTTATTGCATCATACATACAGCAAGTAAGTTTTGGTATTTTTAATATTGTTAATTTAAAATGCATAAATACATCGAATGATTAATTTACAGACGCAAAATTTTTTCTTGAAAATGGTCTAAAAGAAGACTGAGACGTCGATAATTTGCAAAGTTAATAATTTACGATCGATATAAAGATAAATAAATATCTCTGATATCTTAGAATAAATGCACGCGATTTTTATTTCACATAAAATTCCGCAGTCTATAACATTCATTTGTGTACGAACATATGATCGATTTAATCGAAGAATAGGCTTTGAACTGGTGCGCAGCGCTATCTACGTTCCGAAAAATAAAACCGATGGACGGCTAAGCTTATTTAATATTGGCCGTGTTAATTCCCTATTCAATGAATTTCCGAATTTATGATGATAATACGTTCCACAGCTTGATTCGGGGACCACGGAATAATCAACGTCCCAATCGACGACGGTGCCAGAGCATGAATTCCTGTGTATAGGTCAGGCTGACATTATCCATGACAATCAGCGACACCGTGCGCATCGCAGTTTCGCAAGCGTTTACGAGCGGCACGAGCCACAGTAAAATTGATTTCGCAAATGCCCGCGGAATGCATTTCTGTCTGCGCAGAAATGCGGTGTCTCAATATTAAAGGTCAATGCTTTCGTGCAGGCTTAACGAAAAGAACAACAAAAATTTATTAATGTCGTTTAAACAATGTACATATTCGGGTGACCGAAGACTCTGAACCATAGTAAATAAAAAAAAATCGTTAAACCACATGCTAGACAATTTTCAGGATTTTTGTGTTCCAAGCCACATGAGCAAAAATTTCGAAAAAGCGTAGATTCTTTATTGAAATTTAACCCTTTGAACTCGGAGCTATTATAACTCGAAAATTAAAGAATTAAGAATAATTCCATGATTTTTTTTTTATTTTATGAAATTGATAGGATATCTCATACAATAGTAAAATGTTCAGTAATGATAGAGCAATTTTTATTGGGGACTCTGAATCGCCACTCGAGTGCTAAGGGTTAAGAGCGATATTACAGATATTTTCTAAAAGAAGAGATCTATGCTCGTCGGACATGCGATCAACAATTTGGCGCGGTAATCAAAGCCCCGACATTGTTCTGCGTTCGCAGTGGCTCCGAAGAAACCGTGTGAAATTATTAACAATTTCCTGCGATTACCATCAACATAGAAGGCAAACGCCCGGATTCCCATTAAATGCGCCACAGATGTTCTGTAACAATTCGGTGGAACCACCGACCGTGGCTAGACCACCGGTCCTAAACCTGGAGCCCACCTCTCCACGTTGATCAAGCAATCCGGCGTTAATAGGAGCCCAGTACAAGTGAAAACACTTACAGGATACAAACCACGATTTCCTGCGTACCGACAATCGTGATCTGACACTAAATTGTAGCACGGTATCTAATGCTTGAAAGGGGCTTAAGTTTAATCGAATTCCCGCAAGCTTCTCATCAGGAGCGGCATCAAACAAAAGATATATTGTTTTCCTACTGCGAAATCAAATCGGAAACATTACTGGAATGTAATCCGAAAAATACATCGAGATACTGAATTCGCTAATTATTAGAATTTTCAATTTGTCTATTAACATTTCGAGACAGTAGAATCATGTAAAATCTTATTTTCAGTGATATGTACTAATCTTTGTGGATCTGAAATAAATCAAAATCATACTAGATTCCGTGGAATTTTATATTTTAGCATTTTTTGAAAATTTTCAGAAGCCATATTAAAATTCGCAATCTACTAATTATACTTTATATTCCATCACGAATGTGCACCTAATCAAGCAAGAGGCTCGGGGGCTATTTTAAATTCCTCTTTTCAGATTCATTAATATTACTTTGCGCTATTCAGCTTGAAATGTGTTTTTTTTTTGTTTTTTCTCTGACATGAGAATCATGTTCAGCAGGCGGCTACCGTACGTCGAGCACGTTGATACAATGAAATAACGAGTGGCCCGAATGCCTCCAGCGAAATATCGGACAGTGACTTTGCATCGCTCAATTGATCCACGTTAATGGAGGCTTTTAGCGCGCGCGCGTAAACATTTACAGGAAATGCATCCTGATTTCCTGGGCGCCATTAAACACCGTGACTATAAATCACAACGCGTTGTGTATTTACGGACCTGTGTATGACGCGAGTGGTGGCCGTTCTGTTTTCGCGAAATAATTGCCGTGTGCAGAAAATGCGATCGACCAACGGTCTAATTGAAAATCATTACCTGCGATGATTCGCCGATACGTCGTTATCTATTTTGGTCTCGTTTGCTCGTCTTACCTGCAACAAAAGAAAATCGACATTAGTCGAAGCACGGGGTAGACTTCACTGGAATGAAATAATTTCCATAGAGAGAAAATCGTTTATACGTCTTCTCACCGTTCGTAAACAAAACATGACGCAATTATTGTTGCGCCTTTGGCCGCGCGGTCCGTGTTTACATGCTCATTTCTTTTCTACGTTCGACGCAGTCACAAACCTCCCACCATGACATTTCCTTCACTTGCAGGAAAACCATTGAATCATGAATATATTTGGGGGGGGGGGAGTGGGGTTGGCGATTTCAGCGTCACATTTTTTGGTGGTGTCAACACGCAAATTTTAGAATGACCCCCAGCCGTAAAACATATCCATGTTAAAAGCGAAAGTACCGCATTTGTACAGTGTCACAAAATTATGTCGCAAATTATGTTCCAAACTAAGATAAAAAACCAACATTTTTTTCAGTAGAATAATATTAAAATAAAATTTTGGTGTATCTAACCTTGCTTTTCACGTTCAAGGTCAATATTGCGGAGGCGTTCCGTATATCATTTTCGACTAAATCGGGAGTGTAGAATCGCGCTATGGTGTTCGGAACATAATTTCGGGACACCCTGTACAAACGATAAATAACTGCGGGCTATACAAACGCCTGAAAATCCGCGTACAAATTGCACGCATCTCGCCGCAGCATTGTTATTCTTAAAAAGCAATTCCGGCAACTTCTATCGCTTCTACTCCCCCTAAGAACGACACTCGAAGACCAGAGGGATCGGCAATTTGATAGGCCGGCAACCCCCATAAATTCTCGTCTAAATATTTATGATTTGTCGGGGGGGGGGGGGGGGGGGTCGAGTAGGGTTGCGGCAGGAAGTGTTTGGTGGAAAAACAGGAGGAGGCATCTCGTGTAATTTTCGTTCGAGTCTTTCCTCCAGATAAGAAGAAGGAAACCGGTGGGGGTTGGCGCGAACCAAAGAGGGGTGGCTCCGCGAGAACAGCCGTTTAATCTCCGATCTACGGATTGGCTCCGCCGGCAATAGTTTCACACTTTACGGGGCTTTGGTATGCAAATGCGGCCGAAGAAACATGTGCAATATCTCGAAGGCTGGCCACCTGCCAGGTCTTATCCGTTCGTAGTAGCTCCGCTGCGGCTTCCGAGCTACCAGGATACGACCTACGCCACCGACTTGTTACCTACTGCAACGCGGATCGGATTTCCAGTTAAGCTGAACACGCGAAACCGCTTCCCTCCCGAGTCGTTTCGTCTCGAGCGCGCGCGCGTTACGCCGCGCCGCGCCGAATTCCTTTGCGAAAATCTCGCCTGAGATCCACCCCTACTCCCCCAACCCTCTCGTCTCGAGCCGCCTATCTTTATCTTTCGAGGATTCGATCTGTCGTTCGAGACGAGAATTTTAACACTTGTATCACGTACCGACCGCGGGATCACGGTTTTTATGTATGGACGCCGGGGGACGCTGATACCGACTCTGCGAACGTCAACGGAAAATTGAAGAAAAATTGTTGTTTAGCAAGATTCGTTCGGCAGTCCCGTTGAAGTAGCGAATGTTAAATTTAAACTTGTATTTTGGCAAGATTTGTGTTTATAGTGCAATACTTGGTTTAGGAAACAGTGTAATATGTATTCTGGACACGGAAAAAAGTCTGCTCGATAAAATATCGAAGCTGTTACAATCCATAATTGAGTTTTCGATTTCAAGAGGAACGAACGTTATATGTATTATGAACTGGTAGGTTGACACTTCAATTTTAACAAACTTCATTGAAACGCGAACGTTTATATGCACTACGTAGATTGCAATCTACAGGGAATAAGTTAAAATTGCTTTCAACATGTCGGGACCTTTGCCAGTTGATTGCAATCGATTTGATTTTTTCAGTAACATTTATGATTGTATTGGCAGTTTCATAAAATTTACGAATACTTCGTACTATAAACTTTTCGACAAATCACGCGTGAACCACTAAGCTGCATAAATAAAAATTTCTAAACAGTTCCTATATGGGCATATAAAAATCGGTAAAATCGTTTATCGATAATATTTGTGCTCAGTTCCTGTTTCTTTATTTTGCATAAAGTCACCCTACACCGAACATTTGACCCCATATTTCATTAGTCCTGTTCCTATCAAATTCATTAGACCCGGGAGAACCGGCGCGGCGGACGATCGTTCAAATAAATAACGAAGCCCGCGTTATCCGCGCGCAGTCATACTTAACACCAATTTATTACCGACTCTATAATTTCCTAAACGCAACCGGTATTTACCGGGGCCGGGGATTGGTCGGGCCGAGAAAAGCGGGGGCGTAAGAAAAACCGACGCATCGGGGGAATCACGCGAACGCGTAATAAATTAACGGAAGTGGAGTCGTGTTAACACGTGAAAATAATTCGCGTGGCTCTCGCCGTAATATTTCGTCGTGTTCGAGCGGAGAGAGAGGAGCTCGCGCGCGTATTGCCGTGGCTGGCCGTGCAATAATAGTAACCTAGATACGAGATCACGATAGCGAGTATCCAACCCCCGCGAGCAGCCGGTGGAAGGAAGGGCTGCGAACGGAGTTACATACACCGTGCCAGCCGCCTTGGTGGATCTTCTAGGTCGGTTGGTTGTTGAGTTATTAGCTGTTTCCCTTCAGAATTAGCGGTAAATTAGCATACCATTAACGCCGGCTGCACGCACCGCGGTTACTCGATAATCCCCTAATCCCCCGAGTTTATCTTCGCGTGATCCTATTATCGCCGAATGCAACGAGTCTACGTGTTGCTCCTCGAATCCGAAGAAAGGCCACAGGCTGTGTCGGTGAGCCGGAACCATGCTCTCCCACCTACGTATGCAGAATGTTGCGATTCCCGACCGCCTCTGGCCGATCCATCATGCGTTCCCAGCATACTCTCGTGCGTCAGCTTGCGATATCAGCCGGGATCACGCATGATTTTACCTTTCCAGGATCAGACGTTGGATCACTGACCTGACAGCAAACCCGGATTGCAATCTCATTTGGCTCGTTAAAAATTTCTCTGAACGTTCCTTGTCAAAAAACTTCAATTTCGAGGATTCGAAGATTTTCCAATTTTTCAACGCTCGCTTAACCCCCTAACCTACAACTACGTGCGAGACACGTGGTCTTGTATTCGAGGCAAAACTGATTATCACGGGCCTGGCCTATGGTACATCGGTCGGACCAAATGTAAATATTCTGGCCTTTTGTGGTATATCTACCACAATTATTACATCAGGTTGTAATTTCTTATCAAATATTCCACAAAATTAAACCAGTTGTATCTTACACACGTACAGTAAACGCTTGATTCTTGTCCAGAGCGTGGGCACGATTCCTGTCCAGTGCCTACCCACTCCACTGCCTGTCAACGCCGAGTCGCTTCGCAGGGCGGCGACGATTGATGTCATGATTCACTACCTTATTTCTGGCATTTTTCTGATTAAAATGACACCAAACACGATATAGTTTCAATTGTATTTAGTGGTTTAATCGACGGTGAAAGTTTCGGTCGCAAGGAAGGACAGCGCATCGGAAAGAAACAGACGCGGATTTCATTCTGTCCTTCTCTATGTTCGGCTCTCTATTGAAGTCTCGCTCGGCGCGGTCGGCGCGATATAAATCAAAAAGCACTTCTGGGCACGATTCTTATCCATGAAAAACACGGCTGTTGGACAAGAATCAAGCGTTTACTGTATTTACATTCCGTAACTCGTGCGCGTTTGGTACAACTTGGGACAGATTTGCCGAACCGTGAAATGGCTCGAAGGCTGTGCGATTTTGTTTACGTTTCGTAAATCGTAGGTTAAGGGGTTAAAATTGTCGCTCGGCAGCCAGGCGACGGAGAATTAGGAAACTCGTGGAAAATTAGGAACACGCCTAATGTCTAGTTAGTGTTGTGCCTCGCAGTCCGCAAAAGGAACATCGAAGTTTTTCCGATTCCTTCGGAGGAAACCTATTAACGGGTTCGCTTTTACGCCCTCGAGATTATCGATTGCTCGAGGGACCGAGCGCCAGCGAGAAAAGAAAGAAAACAAGCAGGAGTTCGGAAGTTTCCGTGAAATAGTATTCCGGATGTCAATAATACCTTAAGTTCTCTCTTTCCGGCGTAATACCCGTTAATTCTGCGCGCGCTCTCGATGCTCCGGGATCTTCCGAGTTATAGTAGTCGTGTGTGGCGATTAAGCAGTGTGAAATACAGGGGAGGATATGTGACACGGATTATACATTTCCACAATTACTCAACGGAGGTTGTTCGATGTAACGGCGTCGCGGATTCGTCTCTTGTTTTATGTTGAATCCGATAAATTTTGTTGTTCGCTCGATTTTTCGTTTATTACGTCCCGTGACATACTTTATACCTACTACAATTTGTCCGTTTAATGATTCGTTTCCATGTACGAAATTTATTATCTAATATATTCTATTAGATAGCGAGAGATATTAAATCCGTCGTGATACATTCGGATCGTTATTTTACTGGATTCTATTCAATTACGTCCGCTATAAATGCGTACGCATCTGCAGTTTAATAATACGTAATTGCGTTGCAAACGTTTTGTGGAAGTATTTGTTGTTGAATTAATGTCGAAACATTCGGAAATGGTCATACATATATAATTATCATTAATGTAACAACATTGCAATATTAATTACACATTTTGACATTTGCTGGATAATAAGGGAAACTCGACAACCCTTAAATACAGTTTATTAATTGATGCATCGAAAAATAATACGAAATAAATGTAGACAACAGGGAAATTGTACAGAACTCGTTTCACATTATTGAAATATAAATTGCTAACATATGGCTTCGTATATTTACGTTCGATCAAAGCAATTGCATCCGCCATGGGAATCGTGAAAAATTCGTTTACAACACGATAATCGAAGGCAGATGGGAGCACTTGTCTGGTATTTTTGTTCGTTTGCTCGTTTGCAACTCGTGGTTATTATAGGTTTGCAACCGATGCCGAACAGTTGTTAAACAAGGCCGTTCGAGGCAGACGAGGATCGAGAAACCCGTAAACCGGACATTTCCCAGTTGAAACTTTGAGCACCGTCGCGTCGACTGGGAACCGGGTACCGGCTGAAATTAGCGCCTTCGTTGAACGTCGCGACGCGTTGCACCGCCGTCTTGCATGCATCGTTGGACTCCCACGACCTTTGTGCAGGCACTAGAGCCACGGAGGAGGTAAACGCCACGAAACATCCATTTTCTTGGGATCCATGGAAACCCCGGCTCGGTAAGGCGGCCCCGAATTAAGCGCGATTCTCGGCGCACTTGCCGGAGCCGGATTAATACCCAAGACCCGGGCTGGTTTAACCTGATCGCGTGCTACGACCGTACTTATCTCGAACTCGAAGATGTCGATGCTCTCCTAATTGCCGCGTTCTTCTTCCGGAATTAATGTTTCCACCCGGTATCGGGCGAACCGAGTCCTGTACAACTTCTTTCTCGTCGATACATTTATTTCAGTACTATATCATATGTATGTACAGAGATATTTTCTAAATAAACTACGCAAATTGGCTCGCTCGTCTGTCTCGGTTCTAATGTTCCAGCAATCTGAAGTTTATTTTGAAAACTCTTCCTTTCTGTTTGTTGCCTGTTAGTTTTTAATCACTCTGAAACCGAAATAATAATTAGTTGTACAAAAAGGAACACACAGGACCGATATTTGTACTGTCCGGCAATAACAGAGATTGTTGTGTCCGGTACAGAAGGACAGTGAAAACCCCATCAAAGTTTTTCTTTTTACTAAAATCGATACATTCTGTTCACAAAATGAACGAATGTTTCCCGAGCACAAAAATTAATATGTATCAGTCGACGAGTCGAACGTTCAAAGTTTCAAGGTCTGGGCTAGGTCCGCAGCTTACGAGACCTTGGCCCTAGGGTCTGAATCCCCCGAGGCTTGTTCCACGACGTCAACTACAGATAACCCTGGTCCGATTAGAATCGGCGCTCTCGGACCCGTCACGTACGACGATTTACGGCCAGGGCTTTGGCCCGTTAATTAATTCCGAAACGTCACGACGATATTATTAGACAAGTTGGCGTCACGGGCGCAGCAGTCGGAGGACAGCGCATGTTCGACGAAGATTCGCCGAAAAGTTTGACGACCCCCTGCTGCGCCCGGAAGTTCGTCCGAGACGGGAAGAGAGCGCGAGCGGGGCTCGAGAGCGTTAATTTCACCCGGAAAGGATGGCGCGCGGCTGACAACTCGATGCAACCCCGGGGACGGACGTTCACGAGGACGGAATGGACGCGTAACCCCGATCCATCCGCAGCTGGGAAGTCTTTGCTGGCAGCAACATTTAACCTGCCCGTTCTCGAGAGCCCCGCCCCCCTCTCTTCCCCCGGATGCCTCGCCGCCATTTGCCTCTTAACTCGTTTCCGGGGATGGAGTTCAGTCCTGGGTCACGTTCGTCGCTATTTCTCTGGGTCGTCGTAATTAGGATTCAGCCCAGTTCGACTCGGCTTCGGCGAATTTATCCCACTTCCGGCGCTCCGGGTCTCTCTCTCTCTCTCTTTCTCTCTCGGTTTCGACTCGACTGGAAGAAACTTCGGTGCCCCAGCTTCGCTCCCTTCGACCTCCTTGCCATCCCCATTTCTCGCCACCCACCGTTCCAACTGGAATTCGCCGCGTCTTACTCCGTCCCTCTCCTTCTCCTCTCTATCCCTCTCTATCCCTCTCTGTCTCTGTCTTTTTCTCTTCCGGGTTCTGGTTGCGAGACTTCGCCTGAGAATGAATCTGTGGGTACCATCTGGTGGCCGCGAAGAGTCGAGACGTGTCTATTCGAGGCGCACGTACCAACCGGATTCACCGCATCTGCTCTCTATCTCGCGAATAATCCGTGATTTCGGATTCGTTTTCACGGTAACCATTAACTCCTGATTATGCGATCCGAGAGGTCTGCCGCGCCACCGAGTTTCTCCAAGTCCTCCGTACCTACGAGGAGTAATTATTACTGATTTAGTCGGAGTTATGTGTGCGCACCGACTATAGCAGCAGCCCAGGTGCGGGAATATTCGTCGTACGATGGGATCGTGCGATTGCTTTCTGCGAGCACGCGGGTTTCGAGGATCGACCGGCAAGTTCGTTGACGTTACAAGAGCTTTGGGTGCCCGGTTGAACCGCAAGAACCCTTGGCGGATCCTGGGTAGGGTCAGAGTTCGGTCATCTTAGGGTCATCCTTTGTAGGGTTATATTGTCCCCCGTTGGGTATCTCGCATCGGATATAGGTAATATTGTATTGTACCTTCTATGCGTTAGTCATTGGCGCAGGTAGTCCTCTTATCCGCGTTCCACGGAGTACAGAAGTATCGTGATCCGATTACAGGTGCTTTGTTTTTTTTTTTATTTACAGATTTCATTACGCGTTCGTTATGTAAATGTGGCATACCGGGTGCTTCTTGTAAATAGGTACATCGGAGTTGGTCGTAAACCTTTGCGCAGATATGAAGGCATTGTTTTATGGGTCTCGTTTGCCATGGATCGAGATTTTGTGTGGTGCAAACAGTTTTTTTTCGTAGATACAGATTTTTTCATAGTTTTTCATATTTTAGACTTTACGAGATACTCTGCGGCATACGCCTGTTAAAAGAGAGATCTTCTATAAAAAGTTGGAAATACTATACATAAAACTCGCAATATTCATTCTTGCGTGCAACGAAAATTTTACTGGCAGACGAAATGACAGAATCTCTACGTCGAAAAATAATGGTCGAGCCACGAAACTGTAAAATATTCGGCAAACGAACACTGAATTCTCTGGTTACGCGTGGGAATGCTTTAACCGAGCCTTAGGCGATTGAACATTCATCCGAGAACCACATATCGAACATCAGTACATATACCGTTCTAACCAGGGGAACGAATAGATTTTGAGCACCATGCCATAGTTTTCGGGGGAAAGTTTCGGCTCGGCTGCAACGATCGGAATACGATATGGCCTGGTTCACAGGGGGTATCTGGTTATCGAAAGATCGCCTACGGGACTTTAATCAGCAAGCGTGCGCGCACGTAATTCGCGTATCTCTCTGGGGAAGGAGGAAACTTTTTTCCTAGTTCGCGGAAACCACGTTCTGGTTCGCCAAGGAAAAATACAGAAAAATACACGGGGTTGCAAGTAATCTTATCACCGACTCTAAAATTTACTATCATCATTAGACAGCGGATCTTTAGACAAAATGACAATTTTCTACCTGAATTTCAACAAACTGGAGTGAAATAGAAATATAATTCTGTTTCTCAACACTAGAACTACCGAGCCTTAAACGAGAGCGATGTATATTCTTTTATAATAATAACAGAATTGAGTTCATTTAGATTTCGTAGGATTTTTATGGTAACATGTACTTGAATACAGAAGCATACTAAAAAATTTCACAAGAAAATACATCTGTAACTTCACGAATCGTAAAAGAAAAAACCGGAAACCAGTCATTTTGACTGGCTCGGTAGTTCTAGTGTTACAATTACGTTTAATCGGATGAAAATCGTAGAACAGAATTTTTAAATTCTTCTAATATTTTTACTGCTTTAAATTGCACCTACTCATTTTCATCATAAATGCATAAAATCCGCTGTCCAATCGTTATACATGTTAATCCTACAGTCTTTCTCATTTTTCGAAAAGAAACGTCCAGGTGGACAGATAATTGTTTCCAAAAGGGTACCACATTGGGAAAAACGATTTTCCACTCGCGTAAAAACGGTTCAATTTCCAGCGGTCCGACGCAGGGGATAGATGCGCGCGGATAGCACGCGTATTAAAATCTGTCACGAGCGTCTTGTAAAACGCAATCTGCACAGGATATTGAAGTACGGGGCACGGTCACGTAATCAGGAGAGCCTGCATCGATGGAAGGTGCGCGCAGGCAGCAGGGCGGGTGTATCGGTGAGCCCCGTAATTCACCGGCAATCGACGGATTCCAGCCGGGTAATCTGCATCGGGGCCTCGAGATTTCTCGCGCGGGGAATATGGAGGTACGCTGTATTTTACGCGAAATATATTATCTTTTATAGGTTGCAGCTAAGCGGTTCTCTAATGCCTTTTATCGGACGGTGAGCAGCGGCGCGGCGCGACGGCAGGACCGGTCCCCGTGGTCGGCGAAGGAACGAGATCGCCGGGAGCTGTCGTAAATCGTCGAATGCAGAGTCCACTTGAATTCGGAGGTGAATTTCCTGGCTCTGTTCCGTGGCCGACGACAGAGAAAAACCGTTAAACGTTTCCGAGATTTGCGACGACGGCGTCGGCGCGGAAACCTGAAAGGCGGTTATCAGAGGCCCCTAGGATAAGATCGCCGGCAGCTGATACAAGCTGCATTTAAACCGGCACCCACCCCACCCCCCGAATGCAAATGGAAACAAAGGGACGCCCACGTTTTAACGTAGGACCGCCGCGCCATCGCGCGTCCTCTAAAATGGCCATTAACGGACGCGAGTACTGTCGTTCCCAATACCTGTAGACGCGACTTTCCGCGATCCTAATGCGGAATTTAATGGATCCCGAACGATCCAGTAATGGCAACGGCCGCCGGAGGACATCAGAAAAATAAAACTTTATCGGATATCTGAATATTATGCCCAGGATGATGTCTACGAGCCTGTACCATCGAAATGCGGCAAATTCGCGTCGTCGTTTCGATAGAAATGTTAAAAGATAACTTAAAGGGATCCGACTAAACGAACCCCGTTCATTGTTTTCGCAGTCTCTGCAATTTTTAAAAACCATCGAAGATTCTCGTTCGGTAAAAATCGAGATCGTTGTTCAACAAGGATCCCGACTGATTCATTAAAAAACAACACCTCTATCATCTCGCAAACGGTAAAATTACTTTCGCGGCATCACTTTTCATTCGATCTATGAACATTCAAACGGAGGACTCGCGGATTCAAACGAATCGAGTGCTGGCCGCAAGTGCGTTTACAAGTGCACGCGGTTCATTTGATTCGCGTTTTTCCTATGCGAACACGCAGAAGTGGCGGCATTGATTGGAATGCAGTATTCTATTGGTAACCGATCCACTATACGGAATGCCCTGCCATTCAAAAAATCGTGGGTGGAAGCGAGTCTCGTAACGTTCGAGCGAATGCGCAAACAAATTATGAAACAAATGAGTCGTGTTTGCTCGTTAATTCGCCGTTGTGGCAGACAGTTTTCTCGACTCTTTATTCTCACAATCAGTGGCGCACCCAAGATTTCATCTTAGAGGGGGACGAGTTGAACAAAATGACCTATTTTAGATTTTTTTAAACATAAATTTATTTATCGAATAAAATCTAGTTTTCTTTTCTTTTTATTTTTTTCTTAATGTAGAAAATGATCTTTCACTGACGCACGTCGTTACCGGAAGCGTTGTAAATATTTTTAATAAATTATAAATATTAGGATATATCGTTTTATCACATTTCAAAATCGCATCAATGGCATTTTTGCATGGAGACCATGGACACGAATCACAGCCACAGACGCACAACAATAGGCCGAATTCAGTGTTCTAGTATCGGCAGTTTTTGCAAATACGTCGGAACCTAAGTGAGTGTATGCCATATTTGTATAGAGAAAAGTTGTTCAAAATGTTTAGTTTTAGAAGTAACTATTCTACGGTTTAGCTAATTTTCCAGTGTTTCGTTTCCTTTTTCTTGGGGGGGGGGGGGGTAATTGATAACAATTATCATGGTTTAATACACACACATCTTAACGACGCAGACAGAAATCAACCGTATCACGGTGGCCGCAAAAAGAAGGAGCGAAAAGAGACCGTGTTCGATTACGCTGCTCGATTCGCCGTCAGCGGTTTCTTTTCTCGTGCTGCGGAATCACGAACGGGTCAACGAAGAATAGAAGAAATCGGCGGGTAATAGAGGCGGATGATTCGCGTTTGTTTGGACTGTGGCTGGTTTTGTTATTTCATCGAAGACGCGCCGGATTTTCGCGGAATCTGGTTAGTGAGTTGACGCTGTTACTCCGGCCGTTAGCTCGCGCGCACGCTCGGTTACGCTCGGCATGGTATGCAGATTCGGAAAACACCGGGAGCAGAAAATACACTTTCGTGCTTCGGGTGAAAATAAACATGCTCGCCGTTCGATTCGATTCCAAAGGGCTTCCTGGAGTTTCTGGGAGCGAGTGTGTTTGCCACTGAGATCGTGCTCGTCCACGATTCGACCGGGCATCGGAGAAATAATCGAATGACGCGAAACGTAAATGTTATCGCGAAACGTAAGGATCTCGCGATCCACTGTATTAACCCTTTGCAGACGACGAATTTTTCGGCCGGGTCAGGTACCAGGACGAGGCGATTTTTGCAAATATGTCAACTGTCTTACATGGTACAATAAAATTATCTTACAAAAATGTTATATTTCGATAGTTTATCTATATTTACTGTTTTTTTCTATATCATACTTCGTATGAAAGAACACCAACAGCTAAGGAACCTTTCCAAGAACCAATAGTGCGTTCCTATTTGTTGGAGGTAACGAAATCTAACATAAATACCGACCTGCCACTCGTCCTGCCACCGAGAGTCGCCTCTCGTTGGCAAAAGGTTAATCGAAACAATTTGGCGTGTTGGCCAAAGCCTTTGTTCTCGGGTGAATGCGATTATTAAATTTTCTTAAGAAAGGGTTCTTCGTTTTTAATTGAGTGATTACACTTACGAGTCTGGTTCTATAAGTGCAAAAAGCTTATGGTCAGAGTTCTAAACAATGGCGGAGCAATTGGACACAGATCGGGCCCGTGATTTGCCTGGCCAACAGGCTATCTCCGCTCTAATATTCTCCGAACAAATGAAACGGTCGCGGAAACGGAGCACAACGATCGTAAAAGCCTTTTTTAAGGGGCGCCGTTTCGTTCCGCGGTTTTCGGTCCGCGGCGAGCGGAGGCGGATCGATTTTTATTGCGGGCATAAAGCGGTTCGATCCTTTCATCGTGCTTCCGGTTCGATCGCTGACGATACATAATGCGTGAGCGGTTCGGTTCGGTTCGGTTCGATGTCGAACGGCTCGACAAGTTCGCGGATGGACACGCGTCGCTGGTGAACTTTAGAATCGTAAAAAATGGATCGTAAACGCGCGCGCGCCCGCGCTTTTGTGGAATTAGAAAGTCGGGAACAATGGCGCGGCAGTACGAACGCGGAATTGGAACGCGGTGGAAATGGGTCGCTGTGTCAGAGAGCCTTTTGTGCGGAGCCCCCCGACGGCCATTGTCGCGTGTAAAATATGTAATAACTAATAACTAAAGGGTCGCGATCGTCTCGGGCGTTGGCCCCCCGTGTGGTCACGCACGTCGCGTTCTATTCGTGTTGCGTTTCAGATATTTCGATCCCGATAAGAACGATACACGGGGAAATGCAATAAACAGTATCTACAATCAAATGTTTTATATGGAAATCGTAATGACCGGGTGTTAACACGGTAGTTCTACCACTATTTGCTGGTATACCTGCCCTCGCAGTTAATAGATCTTATCGAATGGTGTAAAAATTATCAATCATATTAACGTAGTTTACTTGCGAAAGTAACGAGATTCCACTGTTTGTAGATATCGATAACGTATCGATGCTTCGAGGCTTAAAATAGTAGTCACAGATCAGTTTGGTGAATTATTTGTGAAAATTGCACACAATTGCTTAATCATTATCGTTCTAAATGTTGTCTGTTCCTTGTGAATTATCGTATCAAAAATGAGGGAGCGAAGCTGTAAATTGTGCGACATTTTCAAATAATTATAGGAGCATACGTTCTCAACAATTGAATTATTTCGAATATTTAGACACCGCAATTATCAACGTATCAATCTCATCAAGAATGTAGAAGCTACAATCGAATCGAAAGCGTGATATCGTTTGAACCGTAACGAGTCAGACCTTCCTGAATAAACGATCACCTCAGATTTTCTTAACCAGATTTGTACGGATTTACGTTAAAATCTCGCCAACCGTCAGAAGTTGTACTGTTATCCGACGGAATTACACGCGCCTGCTACAGGGGAAAAGGAACGACGTTTATTTCGAGAAATTATCCGAAAATAAAAAGGAGTGACGTACCGTCGCGTCGGCTGGCTCGCGAGACCGTGATCTCGGTATTTTCTCGCGTTCATCGCCGCGATAATTCTCACCGTGATTAATATATGCCCCTTCATATTTTCCGTGTTGCATAATGAAAACAGTCCTCTCGTCCCTCGCTCCGGCCGCGATTACCGGAAACTGTCGGGGCCATAATATTTAATGGCTGTCTGTCGGTAAATTCGATCTTTTTTGACCGACGCGCGCCCGTGTGCCGCGCCGGCTATTTGTCAGGATTTGAAAACACAATATGCGATTACGCGTATAAAATTCGACCGATAAATACCGTCGATAGGCGATTTCGTTGATACTTTCTGTCATGCATATTTCGAACGAGCATAAAAATCCACAGTAACTACAAATCTGCACGATCTTGCAAATCGACTGGTAAATACTTCGCAGGATAATATTGTATGTACGTTGTACCAGTTTAACCCTTCGATGACCAACAATTTTTTAAACGGTCGTAGCCCAACAAGGTCCCCAGGGACCTTCTGTATTAATATTGCTTCTGATGCGTATAATAGTTTTTTTTTTGTTAACCCTAATGGTGTTATTTCAATTTTCATGTGTTCCTATGTTTGTGTAGTATTGCAGAATGTGTATGGATATGTATTTCGGCAGATAAGAATAAAATAAAAATCGGCGGCGATCCTTAGGTCGGCAACTATGTTCCGCACGGAAGGGGCGCGCTGTGCCCATCGTGCACATGCGTATCCCTACACAACCACTTTTCGCAGTAATTTCTTCGCAGTACAGCACTTTATCGACAATCGTCCAAACCATAAAACACGAACAAATTACATGAAAATACCTGCATGACCAAAAAGCAAGAACAAATTACATAGTAATGCCCACAAGGTCCCTGCGGACCTTGTCGGTCATCGACGCCATAAATGACTTCAACCCGAAATTGTGATGAAAAAATTCACGGAATCGTGTCGAAACCGATTGTAATCGCTTCTAGACATTCCATTTATAGAAGTCACAGAGGCTGCGGCTGTTCGGACAAAGGTCCCTAGGGACCTTGTTGGTCATCGAAGGGTTAAAAAAATGAAAAACTGTGCAACATTTTCTCGCAAAAATCCTTGTCGCAGCACGGATTGGAAATTGGCTCCGTTGATCGGCGACCTCCGCGAGGTTAATGACAGTGTGCGCGCAACAGAGGCGCGCGCTATTATTATCGTACCGACGAGCGGCATCGCATAAGCTCATTTAGTGGAAACCACGAGAGACAGCGGAAGTGGCGAGACATACCGATAAAACGAATCTTCGCGCATCGTTCCCAATTGACACGGCTCGGATTACATTCGTACCGCGGGGCTGACACGGTGCAGACACTTTTCACCGATTACCAGCAGCATAATAAAGCAGGGTTTCGACGGTTTGGAGCGGGACGATCGTCACCTGGTTCGCTTAATTAGCGCCGGGACACGTATCGCTGGAAGCATCGTGTCGCGTTAGCAATAATAATATCACCCGGGTGTCACGATGAGTCGCTAGAGCTCGGCTCCGCTATGCTCTCTGCTCAGCTTCGCGCTCCGGTCCGCTCCGCTCCGCTCTGCTACGTTGTGCTCGACGTCGATCGACGCCGCTAATTACTCAAACGAAATGAGCCTTCATCGAGCGCGCAATCTCCATATTTTAAATCTCCATTCTTCCGAACGATCGCGCGACCTCGCCGGCAGGCTCTAATTGCAATTACAACGCCGAGAATTACAATTCGGGGCCGATTATCGGCGAGCATAACGCGGGTCCGCCGCGAATTTCCCCGGAGCATTAACCTGCTCCCCAATTAAAGCCGCGAGATACCCGGGTTTACGGAGAACGCGCGACCCCCTCTCCCTCTCTCCTCCCCTCGCCATCTCCCTCTCCCTCTCTCTCTATCTCACACACACAATGCCGTGTACGAGGCCGCTAAACAGATATTACGTCGATTAATTTAATAGCGGGTACCTGTTACCGGAACGTCGCCCCGTTTCGCTCGAGTCTGTCTGCCAGGCCGAGCCCAACGATGACGGTATTGTCAGCCCCGCTAATTGCTAAGATTCTGGAACTGCCTCGCATCACGTGGCGCACCGGCGCGGCGCGGCGCGGCGCGGCGGAATGAAAACACCCAGCCAGAGGAGACCCGGCAATGAGGATGTGCGGCACGCAGACGTTCCACGTGATATAACGACGAGCCGCTACGATAAAGCGCAGCGTTTAAAAGTCTCGCTAAAGGCGAATTCACACTCTGGGCCGTCTTAAGATATATGCCCCCCTTTTCATTAAAAAATAGGAAAAATCGGTGCGGGGTGACCCGTGAAGATTTACCAAAGATTCAGAACTAGGAAAAGTCAATAAGTGTATTACCAATAAACAAATAAAAATACAAAATTGCCGCCCCGAAATGCTGACGCCCCAGGGCTTAGCCCATTTAGCCCTGTGGTTAGGGCGGTTCTGTTCATACTTGCTCGCTGTGGATGTACTCTGCGTGCCTCGCAAGAAGTCTCTCGAGAAGGCAGAGGGCAAAGGGGATCCTCGCTCGTAGTGTGGAAGGAATGAGCAAACTGGACTTAGATCGGTATCCTCCGTTGTGCTTAAATCGTGGCGTTACTGTATCTAGAATATTTAATGTCTAAACTACATTGCTGTATTACTGAAAATAGAACAATTCATCCAATACATACATATAGCGTTGGAGTATACACCGTAATGCACAGAACACTCGGAGGAGGAAAGGTGTTTTTGATCTGCCATTTATTGCTTTTCCAGCATCGCCATTTTTCTGGGATGAAGGGCCTAAGAAGGAAGGCAAGTCAGACCGTCTAAGCTAGCCTACCGAGCAAGTCGTAACTCACATACATCTTATCTTTCCTTTTAATTGTTTTAAATAAAGTAACATATTGTGTTACGTGCTAATAACTTTAAGTCACAATCTGACTACAGTTTTTCCGTGTGCGGTTTGAATAAATTGCTTAAATATCAAGTTCTATTTAATCTCCCAACCTCGTCATCCCAACATTATAGTATAACGTCACCTAAAAGTAAGATTGATACTTGAGTGACGTAGTTTAGATCTAGGAGAGCAACAAGAAAATCGATGCACCTAACCCTTTGCACTCGGAGCTATTTTAACACGAAAATTAAACATTTCTTCCGACCTAGAATAATTCCATTCTATATGACTTTTTTTCATTTTATGGATATGAAATTGATATAATACCACATACAGTACTGAAATGTTTGGTAATTGATTACATAGCACCATATTTAATAATGTAAACAATACTGTGAATAATGGTAGAGCAATTTTTGTAGCGACTCTGAGTCGCCGCTCGAGTGCTAAGGGCTAAGGCTAAATGATGAAACTACAGGAATTGCATTGAAAGCTGCCGGAATGTGTCAGAATGGTTTCTCCATCGGTACACTTAACCCTTTGCACTCGGAGCTATTTTAACTAAAAACGAAAGATTTTTCCATTCTAGAATATTTCCATTGTATACAATTTTGTTTCATATGAAACTGATATAATATCTCATGTAATAATAATATGAACAATATTTTTAAGAATGGCATAGCAATTTTCAGTGGTGTCTCAGAGTCGCCATCCGAGTGCTAAGGGTTAAGAATGGGTGACAGTATACCTTATTTGAAAAAAAAGGAGTAGCTCGCTACGGCAGTTCTCTCTAGAGCACACCTTTGTCCCGTCGCGTCGATCGCAGGGTTCAGGGGCGCAAAAGAGTGCGCGCTAACTCGGTTGCGCAGCCCTGAAACGAGGGTTGGTGGTGGCGATGGAAGGCCGCGCGGCTTGTCTCCCTTTTCCTACCCTCTTTTATCTTTTCCTTTTGCGGGCCGCGTTATCTGCGGAGGCGGCAGCGGTATCGACGAGGGAATGAATGGCGGGATCGGTCGGTGTAAGATCCAGCAAGTTTTTCATCGGGGGTCGGCGAGAGGTTTCATCCTCGACCGCGGCCGAGTGAAACGTAGCTTTTATTGGCTTTAATCGATGCCCGTGCGGAGGGTACGCCCGATCAGCTCTCCTTCCAGTTCTTCATTCGTTTCTCCGAAGATTATGCTTTTTAATTTCCGTTCGGTGTAACGTCGCGTCGGGTGCCCGTTTCTACCCTGAAGAGACGCACCGTCACGAACCACTGGCAAGAAGAACTTACTCTCGTAAGAACCCGGCGCGGCGTGATGGCTTGTTCGCTGGGTAATCGCGTTACGAAACGGACCACTCATTAATTCTATTAGCCGAGCAATTGTTATTCAGTCGACCGGCCCCCGCCGCTTAGCAATCGCAATTAATCGCTGGTCGCGTTGACGCCGGAGACGAATTGCTACCCTCGTCCGGCGATCGATCCAGGAAATTAATCGACGATTCGCACGCGCGCAAACATCGATGAGTCACTCGGCATTTTTAACGCAGACATTGTCAAACCGGTTTCCAACGTAACGGCCGGACCACTCGCTCGGAGATTCCAGATGATTTTCTACCGACCCGATGGAAATAGAAGGAACGTGCAAGAACTTCTTATTGCTTATGCTTCTAAATTGCAGCTGGTATTTGCCTACATTTTGCGACGTTTACATATTTCAATGTTACCATGAAACGCAAATAAATTTATTAATGGGAAGATAGGGAGATAGATATGCATAGATAGGAAGACGGTGGAATTTTTATAAGATTGAGATTATTTAATGCTTTTTAGGAAGGAGGATTGTAAAAATTCAATAAACGCAAAAGTATGTCTTTTTCATTAGTGTGTCCTTTTAATTTAATTAAACAAATACATATAACAAATGCAAAAATTCTAGGCGTTTCGGGGCCTTGCGATATTGTAGGTCCGACACTGTAGGACAAACTCTTTGATATGATAAACAATTGTGAAGCAAGATCAAACATAAGGTAGAGGAGTTTAAATAATAGTCATTGGTGGGTGGTCATGAAACAGAGACATTGTTAGGTTACGAACAAGGGGGTTGGAGCCCACGCAGACGTTTCAGAAAAATATTTATGCGTAATCTTTAGCACAAATTACGCACGGGGACGGGGATCGTAATTTTGTTTACCGAGTATCAAGGGTTTAATGGTTATTATTCCGGCGCATAAGAAATGGACGGGGAGCGAGCATAGCGTGCCGGCGAAATTAACAGCGCAGGCATTACGTTAAAAAATGTACAGGTCGGCGGGGGTGGGTGGGCGAGTCGCCGCAGAATCTGGGGGCTTTACAGGCCGGCCGTAAGACGGGCGGTATATTTTATTAGCCGAAGAAGATGAAATTTGCATGAGATCCCTGAACTTTTGTCCCCGCTGCTGCTCCCAGTTTCACGATTCCACCTTTGTGGGCTTGCATAACGGCGCGAAGTTACTGCTAAGTTACGACCTGAACTTTTGCCCCCGGCCGACAGATTTATCGCGTACGCACACATAATAAGTGTCGGATCAAGACGGATGCGCGAATGAGCGGTTCCAGCTGAATATCCGCGGATCATAATCCCGTACACTCAACCGGAGGTCTAGTGGCGATGTTCAACAGACGCCTTCCAAGAAGTTATACTCTCTCAGTCAAGAACTCCAACCGAGATGACTTGGCAATTTTTTTCTGAAAAACTGTAGAACTTTCACCGAAAAATATTTTTGTATTTAAAGTGATTCACTTTTAGAAGTGTGTCATAATTTTTTCTATTTAAAAATATTTGTCTGTTGCGAAGTTATCGCCGATCTCCCGGAGATCCTGTCGATCACTGATTTATCTTGGAACATCCTTTAGAAATTCCTTTCATATATTTTAAACAATAGATAGAAATTTTGCAACATTCGGAAACATAGGGTAAGGACATTTTTATAAAGATTAATGTTCAGTTCAAGAGAATTGTTTTGTCTTACAGAAACGAATTGGGGCTTGAGAAACATGCAATATGTTTCTAGGTTGTGAATCGTACTCTTGCAAGGGCACACCTGTATGTTAATATTTTATAGGTAAGAAGTCCGTATGAAGCTACGCAAAAGAAACATAAGTCAAGTAAGTATACCCCTTGAACTTCTTGCCGCGTATAAAACGAAGCAGCTTTGCATTCTGAAACGCTTCTTCCTGGAATTGATTTAAGACATCTGCATTAACTGCTGAATTATGCACTCGAAAAGTGGGCGAATAACAATGAAACAGAGGTTTCTATGTATAAAAATTTAATGCCGTTGTAAATCAACTGCGTGCGGAATGTTAAACTTGATACATTTGGTTGGTGCATCATGAAAATATCCGATTTGTAACAATCATGAACGAAATTGAAAAGTACAGGAAACCGGCTGGATTTATTACATTTTCGGAGGAGTTATTAAACTAGCACAAAGAACATTGCTTCGCGGAAAAGATCAGCAATTTTATTGGCGTCGCGCAACAATTTCTTACCCGTTAGATAAAAAGAGCTATGCCCAGCCATTTTCGCCACATTTCTCATCACAAAAGGGAAACTCGTGCGATGACGAAATGAAAGTGTTTCGGTGATAAAAGAACGGTCCAGTAATTTTCCGGCTCGCTCGTAAAATCTATTTACGCGGTTTCGAGAGAACAAAAAAAAAAAAATAGGCAATGGCCGCTGGTGGATGCCGTTCTTAAAATGAGAAGTACGGTTTTTATTATCCAGAAACGTGGAATGTTCGCGGATACGACGGATCGTTCGCGTATCGTTCGGATACCGCGCCAGGGTTTTACATCTTCATCCCTCGAACAATTCGCGCAATTTCTTGCCACGGGGAACAAGCAGCTCGGGAACGATTTATACGGGATCCGCGAAATAAATTACGCGCCACGTTCTCGCGTTATTCCGTTTAAAATATGACGCCGCGGATGATTAATTCGTCTTCGCAAGATTGCGTATCCGGGGATTTCGACGGAACGAGATTACGTTCGATGAAAGTCGTCGAACTGTTATTTACCGTTGAATTATTTTACGCGGGAAATTCGAACGCGAATATCTCGATTCGAGAACGACATATGCTACGGGAATATTTCTGCATGCGACTTCTGGACAGTTTTTAAATTTGGCAGGAATTTCGCGAATTTCAGGACGAAGATAATAAAATCAGTGACGGTAGCGCTTAACAATGAACGCGGCACGAGATTCTATTAAAATATGAATCCCGCTGCGATTTTGTACCTGTTACAGTGAGCTGAATGCGCGGACGTGTGCGATTTAATAATAAGCAATGCGAAAAATTAATTTCAGAAATTATATTATACCGATAGTTTAAATATCTGAAATTAAAAGTATTGAATCGCTTAATTTTATTAAACATTGATGAATATTATAGCGTTGCAAAATTTCGAGAATTTAGCACAGCGTGCAAATTTGAAGATATACGAATACAACAATGATGAGAATCGAGGGGAACATCATAAATTATCGAACAATAAGAATCTCTGACGCGATTCGGTTTTGTCTGCATAATCCGTGAATTATGTACAATAGTGTTTCTGCGTAGCGACTCCTATTTAATAAGGAGGCTGAATAGGAGGGGATCGAACGACGACGCAAGAGGGGCGAAATTTAGGCTGCAATTAGTGAAATATGAAATTCAAACACCCCCCTTTTGTCTGGCTTCTCAATTATCACCCCCCGAGCGTTGCGTGGACATTCATGAGGCAATATCGGAGCCCCCGAAATTTCATTGATGCCAATAAATTTATCGCGTACGTACACACGCGCGCGGCTCTCGCAGGATAATTCAGAATGCATGGCCGACCGGGATTAACGAAATCCTGGCCCCCGGAAGGGGTGAGCGTTGGCGCGTGATTCTTTTGCATTTTCTGTCGAGTGGTTTAAGTGCCCCCCGAGGGCTGCTTCAATCCGAATGGGAATGTGTACGGAACAACACTCGTCGAAACCACGGGGGACTTCCGGCTCTAGGAGGACTGTTTAAACTTTCACTTGGCGTCAACACTCGATCCCATGGCCGGCGAAAGGCTTCCCATTCAAATCCCCGTAAAAGATGCATCTAGAATCTAGATGAATGTAACATCGTGTGTATCTTTCGAAATCGAAGTGCGGTCGGTTCTCCAACGAATGCGAAAGGGTAATTCCATGCCAAATCGATCACTTTTTGACGTCACGATTTTGTTCTAAATGAAATATGTTGGTAGTGAAATTACGGAGTGTTTTAACTCATTATTTTGCCGGTTTCTAATTTTAAATGATAACTAGAACACCTTATAATTTCACACGGACTACATAATTAATTTAGAAGAAAATCGACGATGGCGACCGTCAAAAAGTGATCGATTTGGCATGGAATGACGCGAAGGAGATTTATCATCGTTTAATCACAGCAACGTATATTAGAAAAAATGAAAGTGTTTATGAAATATCTCATACGGCGTATGAGTAATGGAACCGGCTTGTTTTCTCGCGGAAAGATGTTTGATGGGAGCAGTGTTTCCCAGGGTTGAGCGCGCCAAGGCAACTTTCAGACCGCCTCCTTCGAATACATTTTTAAGAAATGAGGGTGACCCTAAAGTTCCCCGGCGCTCCTCCATCTGGAAGAAAATATATCCACCGCATAAAGCCTCCCCCCGATACCATACAATTTTATGCGCGGATCATTTGCTCGGAGTACCTAAAGCAACGAATGTGTTTATCTCGTATATCCTTTCTGCTCACGGTGACCTGAATTTTATTTAGCGTGCTTAATCTCAGTCTTTTTCCCAACTATTTGGAATTCCAGCTGTTACGAAGCGAGGAAATTTTTGTACGTCGCTAGTATAGCGAAAGAGTGTGCATTTTCATATCCGGGAAAAAATTGAATAAACGACATACGAGGCGGTGAAATATAAATTTTTATCATCCTATCGCTGTTCGTTTATCCGAGACATCAGCGACACCTATAAAATGGCTGATATCCACATTTTGTGTGTCGCGAGGAGGTATCGTCTCGATGGATCTCGAATCCGTTCAATTCGCTGAAGAGCATCCACGTCCGGACCGTCCACGAGTGCAATGAATTGACGAGAGATCGATCTTGAGAATCGCATCCGACGACGATTTCGGCACTCGATACAAATCTCGTATCCGGTGGATCGTTCCATTTTTACGACCCGAAAAGAACGGGTCTCGGCCACTTAGAGTCGAGCTTCCAGTCAGCAGCCGGGATCGTAAGGCGATGCGAGACGAAGAGGAGGATGCGAGACGAAGAGGAGGACGCGCGACGCGGAGGTTTGAAGAGGCGGGGTGTGTGTATAATTTTAGGTCCCACTGCCTAATAAAAGCGTGAAAGCTCGCGCGCGCGCGCGCGCGTGCACCACCTGTTTAATCTCGAGCACGCGGTGAGCGGAATTCAAGGAACGGGAATGAAAAAATAACGAAGTTAATTATGCCGGATTAGTGACGGTAGATTCTTCGCTGCTAATTATTAGGCTATTATCCCCATTAGCTAAATTGATTCATCTTCTTGGAAATATTCCCTTGTACAGTGACTTTCATTAAAACTTTCTTCGCTAAAAACTTATTGGATTAAACGGGGATAAATATTTTTTCCTTTTGCCAGAACTTTTTCGAATTTTATGAGAATATCGAGAAAAATGGCACCCGTGCCGTTCGCATAGGCGACAAACACTATTGTTATTTTCTGTGTGGTGAATGACCAACATACTGAGTTTTTGCCTGTCAGGAATTTCGACATTTCCCTGCTGTGCATGGCACAAAAAAAAAAAGATTGCAGGAGCTCCACAGCTCCTTAGGTAAACTATCATTATCTCCTCTACAACATCATGGAGATAGGAAACGTTCCTGCCACTTGGTGACACACACACACACATGCACATAGCATTTATCAGTTTATACGCAAATGTAATTTCTTAATAAAAATATATTAGAAATATCTTTGTTCTGCAAATTTTACCACAGGTTCAAGTGTGAAAAAATTAAAAAAAATGTGGTCGTATTCTAGGGTTTCTTCCTCTTTGAAATTCCGTTTTTTAATTCACGGAGCCTCAAAAATTTCAAATATTGGGTACTTGGAACTGTTTTAAAAATATATATGATATTAAAAATTATTTCAGATACAGCGACTCCAACTAATATTCGGACACTCTTAAAAAGACCATAACTTTTTAAACATCGGACCATACGATTTTTGATCTTGTTTGAGAAGCTAGAGTAATTATAGTTTACTACATAATGTGAAAAGAATTTTTGAAAAAATTGCAATTGGTCAAAAGTTATGTTTTACAACTTTTTTTATGTGGGCTCATATTGAAAATGTAGAAAACACGTTTCGTAGATCTGTATCAATTACACATATTCCGAAAATTTCATCAAAATTGGTCAATGTTGGAATGAGCTATAAACGTTTAAAGATGGTAAAAATTGTAGTTTTTCACAATTTTCGCCCTCTAAGGATTCTTACATATTTCAATGCCTGTTGTTTTTTCCCGCATCAACCGATTTCGATGAAACATTCACAATGCATATAATTGACACAGATCTACAAACATTATTTTTTAAATTTTCAATATAGACCCACATAAAAAAGTTAAAAAATGAAAGTTTTAGTATTTTTTCTACAATTCCAACCAATTGTAATTTTTAAAAAAATTTCTTTTCGCATTATCTAGTACCTGGAAATGAGTTTTTAGAAGCTTATTGTGAAAACATTCGACTTTCAAATTCCTATCCATACATACCTACAAATTATTTATCTCCTACATTGTTCAAAATCGATGACTCCGAAAGGGAGTACCGTATTATTAGTCAGTGGGTGTTGTGCAATGTGTGGTGAACTTATTAAGGGAAGGAAGAAATTTGTATTTAGCTCAGCTGGATACTAGTTTACGCGTAAATTGTACAATAAAAGTTGGTAACTCCGGTAATCATTGGGTAGCGTTTCCCGAAGGATGTTTTCCCAGAGTTCTCGTAGATTTATCGTACTGCTCCGAGGCACGAACCGACACCGATTTCTCGCGCGGGATTTTTATAGTCCAATTTGAAGCGACGGACTGGTTAGGTCAGTTTTTGCGGGCGTCGCGTCAGCGCGGTGCGGCGAGGCGAGCAGCTGTCGAAAGGAGGCAAAACTTCCATCGGACGTGCTTCCACAGATATACATGGTCGTTACTCTAAATGTCCAACAGTTTCGAAAGTGCCGCGATGTTACTTAAGCAGCAAACTTGCGAGATATTTGCCGAGCTGTTGGCTTCGGAAATGAAGTTTCGCTCTGGAAAAGTATTCGCGAAGGTTCGTCATCAAATTATAACAAATTGCGAACCTCGGTGTATTCTCGGACACCTGAATTTCACGTAGTCTATGGTGGATCGTGATAAGAGAAATGGATTGTAGTTTAATAATCAACAATAAGAATCTTTATTTAATGAAATTGTACTCTCTGCACGTGGTCTCTTTAAGGTTATGTTCTCTCTCTTTGCTCTCTCATCATATGTACGCTCTATACGGTTTCACACTCTATACTACGCTCCGCTCCGCTCTCCCCACTCTCATCCTTGCTCAAACTTCATCTCTCTCTCTGTTTCTCACGCACTCTCTCCATACTCTTTCTCACTCATACACACACACTCTAGAAAAACGATTTTACCGAAAAGAATTAATTTCATACACGTTGTTATCTAAAACCATAGAACACTTCAAACTAAAATACCAGGATCGTTTCGATGTTTCTGCGAGAACCGCAATTATTTTCGCAACAGCCCGATCCGTGGGGTAAAAAAGACGGTTTTTGGTGATCGTCCAAAAATTCTCGCACGCTGTTCCCCACGTGACTCGGCGCGGCCGGTATTTATCGCGGTGCCGTCAATATTTCAGGACAAGCTACGTGATCCGAAACTAGTTACGGCCAGGTCCATTGTGTTACGAATGTGCCGGCAGGATGTCAGGGTGTAACGGAGGGGGAGGAGGAGAGTACAATGTAGCCTGTGCGCGAAACCGGAAGCTAAATAGCATCGCAACGGGGTCAGATTCGCCCTTAGCCCCGCGGTGCGTGCGCCGCGCGTGTCATATAAATAAAGCCGTTTTACATTTTTATGGTAGCCGGAGGGAGGGGGGAGGGGGAGGGATATATATTGCGGGGGCGTTTATTTAACCGGCGAGAGGGCCCTCCGCCAACTTCGGCCGGCGCACACTAACAGCGAGATAAATATTTAAGTGCACTTCTGCCGATTTATTTCGCCGGTAGTACCGGCGCGCACACGCTCGAAACCCACCGAAGAAATCCTCCGTTCGCCAACAATGACGTTCGCGAGGTTCGTTGGTCCGGGGGCAGGGAAAGGTGCGTGACACGCGACTCCTGTATAATGTAAAGTCGTTTCGCGGCTTTACACCGGATAAACTTGACAAACACGGGTTAATGGACGAGCGGTTTTCACGGAATCGCTCGTTTCGCCGAGGAAAAATGAAACTGAGAGAGAGACGACATGCCACTTGCGGCGATTACGTATAAAAATGCATCGCGTCGTCGTCGTCGTCGCGATCAGTATTAATTGTACCACCTATTTCTGTTAGACGGCTCACGTGTTATGGAAATCGTGCTGCTGCTGGCACTGTAAGAACGGCGAATCGAGAACTCGTGTCATGTATATTTATTATTAATCGTAGTGCGGCGCCACGGTAGAGCGGTGGGTCGTTCACTCCGCTCGTGTGAAATGCTTTTTACGGAGGTGGTGCGAACATTAAACGCTGTGTTTCATCGTGCGAACCAAAACGTAAAAAGCAGAGTTTCAACGCCAACGAACTCGTGTGCTAACTATTTTCCGTAACAATATTTTTCGCGATGGTAACAGTTGTTAGGATATTGTTCTGCCAAATCATCGATCAATTTTTACCGGTGCAGCTTTTACACTCGAGCCGATTACACATTCGAAGCATCATTACTTTCTGAACTGCGTCATAAAATTGTGTGCACATTAAACATGTTACTTTGTTCGATAAGATTTGAAAGTTCATGGAAACTTGTTGACATTGAGAAAAATGACTTCGTTCGCCAAAAAATTGGACAGAATCGTTCCCTATAGGGCGAAGGGTGGTCACAGCACGCAGCCCTCGAATAAAATCCACAGGCTGAATGATTCCCCATTATTCGCAGTAGCCGAAGAATTTCAACTTGTATTCGGAGTTAGTGACCCATTCCGTGTTCGATCTACTCCCTCGTGGAACGGACATAAAATATCTCGAGCAACTCTTCAAACACACCCCTAAATAAAAATCTCCGGTTCCGTGGAAACCGGTGGCAGTATATCTTCAAATCTGGAATTCATTTATTCCGAAACAACCATTAGCAAGAATTGACCGTGAATTGTCTGGCAGAATCGTTTTCAGACAATTGAACAAGAGACGAGGGGGAGGGAGACATAGCGCCAGCGCGCCGTCTTTGACGCGCGACCCCTGCGAATAAAATGACGCGTGGCGTATAAAGAGCTTCCGTTTACATTTGTCCGGTAACGGGAGCCTCGAGCACCAAGGGAGCCAAGTATAATGTAAATAGCATCGAATCGTAACAGTATACCTTGAAAGGTTACGAGTGGTTAGCGAAATAAATACAGCGTTCGGAAGTAAGTACCATTCCTTTCGGAAGTAAGTACCATTCCTTCCGGAAGTGTCATCGAATCTTCGTGGAACGAGTTCGTGAAAAATTGGTGGTTCGATCGTGTCTGTTCCGTCGTAAAACCCTCTGCGAAGGGACAAGCGATTTACCTTGAAGTTCAGCTGGCTGGAATACCTACTCGAGGCATAACGACCGTAAATGCGAAAAACCCGAAAAAGCCAGCTGACAAACACATGTTGAACTGTCATTCCGGTAGCCTACCGAGTTTTATAAGTTTTACAGCCGTAGCCGCCTATACCCAAATCTACTTCTACTCCTACTCTTCCTAATTTTCCACCACTTTCCAAAATACACCCTTCAACCAATCACATACAATCTTCCAAGATCACACCTACTTCCGAGCTTTCCCTAATGTGTTGCGAACTCTGGGAAGGCAGAACTGTTTCGACTACCGAACCACTAGTGTTGAAATTGGGTGATTACTTTATAAGCGTGAATAATATATAAGCGCACCATAATAATCGTTAGTGTTTAATAGAGACGTGTTGATTGTTCGAGATACAGTTGAAGAAGAAGGAAGCCGCGTACAGCGGCGACACGCGTACCCCTCAAAAGGCACACATACACACATACGGGCCGAGCGCCATCATACAAGAACGCACGATACAAACAATTAATGATAATCATCAGAGATGTCGAGATTAGTTCCACGTGGATACTCGTGTTCCAACAACTAGCAACTCCAAGCGCAACCGAGTCTGACTTGGAGACAGCAAGCCAAGTCTTGCACTTTATTAACCCCTTGCCCTACAATAACGTGTCAGACTCGTGATGAAGATTCTCACAGAGTCTAATAAATATGTATGTTATTAATTTCCTTTAAATCGAGATGAAATTCTATTTTGATTTTGTTAATGTACAGTTATTGGAGAGCATGGGTAGGCATATAATGGATATAAATTTTCTCTTTTTTTAGGAAATTGAGAACTACAAAAAAGTTCTAATCACTGAAACCGTAAAATAAATCGTAGGGCAAGGGGTTCATAAAGACCAGTTCTCCGGAGTTTTGATCACACACTGATTTCGCCGTTAATCTAGCCGTGATACGATTGCATAATTTCGGGATCGACACGACACGACACTACATTACAGTGTCGTTAATTGACATTCGGACGAATGCCAGCCGTGGGGCCAGTGGTGCTGCTGAAAAAAGTAGCGAGACGAGCGAAGGAACCGGCGGAAGAGCGAAGAAAGAATGCGGGGGATGAGGAAGGGTGGCATGAAGGCAGTCCGTAGAACAAATACGCGCGCCCGCGTGCGTTGTACATCAGCGACATAACGTGTATAAACCTGCGGAAAGCACGGAAGTATTATTTACAGATAAAAAAACCTCGGGCAGAGACCCGGGGCTGGCTGCACATCCTCGGTTTCTTTATGCCGGCACAATGACTCCGGCATCCTTTTCATGGGGGAGCCATTACTATCGTCGACGGCGAATATATCCGAGGAACTAAGCCCGTGTGCCCACTTCACCGGGAAGAATCTTGTAAACGATCCGGAACGGGTCGACGCTTTACCACTGACGAGATCTAATTTCATTCGAGGGAGTAGCCTCTCGGCTCCCAAGATTTCCGCGGAAAATTAAATGCCGAAGGAGAGGCGATCGCTTCGCCCACGGGATTAGCTCTAGACGCATCGCTCCTCTCCGAGTCATTCGTAATACCGACCGAGATATTGAATGACAAGAAAAATGTCCAAAGTGCTGACCGCTCAATTTCCTTAGTCGGTATAGAAAATATTTTCAGCATTCAAATACAGTAAATGCTCGTTCCTAGTCCAACAGCCGTGTTTTTCACGGGCGCCTCTGAGTCGCCACTAAACTTGCTCTACCATTATTCACAATATTGTTTACATTATTAAATATTGTGCTATCTAATCAATTACTAAACATTTAAATATTGTATGAGGTATTGTATCAATCTCATATCCATAAAATGAAAAAAAATCATACAGAATGGAATTATTCTAGGTCGGAAGAAATGTTTAATTTTTGGCCTGTGTGTTCTCACAATGTAATGCCAATTGAAAATGCTTTATTTTTCACACACGATAAAATTTCGCCCATATTTACTCTACATGTGAAGCATAATTTAAAATTTATCATACATTTAACATATGCTATACAGGGTGGGGCGCTATAAACAGGTCACCTGAATAACTCGCTTGTTTTTGAAGATAGAAGAAAGTGCATCAGACCAAACTTACTTGGTATCGAGGCGCTGGTAATCTGATGTTACTAATTTTTTAATAGGCGGAGACGTCAAGGAGATATGAAGGTCAACCTTGTTTCTTTAAATGGAACGGTATGATTTCTTATTTACATTCTGATAGTGTGTTTCAAGACGAATGCAATGACCTATTATGAAGGTCGTTCAAGGTCATGCAAGGTCAACTGCAATAGAAAATAAATTGTCTGAAAGCACTCTTCAAATACTTTTGTGTCTTCTCTGGTTGTTGGCATACCGCTCTCGTAATTATTGATTTAGGGTCACAGAACATAAACAAACATTCAATCTGTATCCAGCAATGTTATTAGTTGTTTGATTACCGATTAGAATACGGTTTTGTAATATTCTGTAAATTTCTATTTGTACCGCGGAAAATCAATAACCAAAGAGTTCACATACAGAAACATGCTTGGAAAAGAGCTTGCTCTGTGTATTAGATGGAAATGAAATTGATCAGACTGTGCCATCAGTATTGCTACGTTTTAGACTATGTATCCATGTTCAAGGTCGTCATTTTGAATACATAATACTAGCAGCGAGTACGTAAATAACATGTTACATGTAAATCGTCGAAGTGTTCGAAGAGTGCTTTCAGACAATTTATTTTCTATTGCAGTTGACCTTGCGTGACCTATAATGACCTTCATAATAGGTCATTGTATTCGTCTTGAAACACACTATCACAATGTAAATAAAAGACCATACTGTTCCATTTAAAAAAACAGAGTTGACCTTCGTATCTCCTTGACGTCTCCACCTATAAAAAAATTAGTAACATCAGATTACCAGCGCCTCGATACTTATCTTCCACCTTCAAAAGCAAGCGAGTTCTTCAGGTGACCTGTTTATAGCGCCCCATCCTGTATATAGCATATGTTAAAAGCACTGGACAGGTATCGTGCCCACGATCACGGACTAGGATTGAGCATTTACTGTACTTCTTATTGTAAAACGTCTAAATTACATCGAATTTGACCGACGAAATATATTATACTATTAAATATGATATAGGGGTACGAACGAATACAATTACGTGGTCACGTGCAGCGAAATAAAGGGAAATTTATCGGCGCAGATCTAATCGCGAAGTTCGGTTACGTAGTCGAGACTGATCAATTTTATCGCATCCGAACTAAATCGCCAGTTTCCGGAAAGCGGTTTGAATAAAAGATTGCGATTCCCGCGGGGCGAGCATAATTTGTTAACGAACTAAATTGTAACCCCGTCGCGTCGCGTCGCTTCGTCGCAGGTAACTCGACGGGTCGACCGAACTTTCGGAACTGCGTGTACCCCGAGAGTGTAGCGTACCATCCAGCACGCGAAATATTCAGAACTGGCCAACGGCGAGCCACAGAGGTATTCGCCAATTTCACCACTTTGCATTCGGCCGATGGTAGCTCGCCGCGCCGCGCCGCGCCGCGCCGCGTCGTTCCTTGCCCGGCCTTTTCCGCGTCTCCGTTCATCCGCGATTTTGGTTCCCCGATTTATCGAATTGTATCGTTTCCCGGTCGTCCTTTAATGAACGTCGTTTCCGGCACCGGGGAATTCGTCGAATATTTCCCGTCGACCGACCGGCAATTAACGATTGCACGAAAAGGAAATTAGTTTACCGGGCAATTCGCTTTCCACTTATTGCACGCGCGTTCTTCATCGACACTTGAACCTACGGTAACAACTACATCCTCGGCTTTCGCACGTCGTCCGTGGGCGTGGAAAAATCGAAACCGTTGGATATACACGAAGTTAGCTGCAATTCAACTTTTCGCTACTGTTTGAATAATTCTTTTGTTAACGCGTCGACTGCGCTACACTATGCCCACAAGTCACGCGAAATCAGAACAAATTGTCCATTCTATGATATTGCCACGAAAATTTGTGAAAATGTACGTTTGCATGAAGCACCGCAGAATCTCGACGAGCTTTGGTATTGGCCAGCGATGGAATGAGTTCAAACGCAACTGTCAACGTGTGCTAGATGGAAAATTGATTTGATTCGTTCATGGCTACCGACATGAAAATTTTACTAATCGGTTCCATTATTAATTCGTCCGGCCGAAAATAGGATGAAATCGGTGAAATGAAATGAAATTAATTATTATTTTAGCTATTTCTCATCGATTCTGATTTACTTCTCTTATACTGATTTATAAATACATTTTATAATGTCGGGCTAACGAATGATTCTACTTAATAGTTCAACTCTGCCCGATGCGAACTTCCTATGCAAATTAACTTTGAATATTGGAGAGGATGGTTTAAGTGCACATTGACAAATATGTCATCGTTCGTTAACTTTAAAAAATGTCTATTTTCCATTGAGGAAGAGGAAAATTTATGAAACGAGGATTATCATAATCATCAGAAAAATTCTGTCGATCAACGCTATCGTTACAAACATTGCAAGAAAATTGTCTTTTAGAAAACTATTAATAGCAGGCGAATTCGCTGTTTAGACAAATAGCAGTTAAAACAGACGCGAAATCTTAGCGTAATCGGCTCGTGAAATTTGCATCGAGGGTCGACGCGAGTTCGCTCCGCGCCGGAAGGAGCAGATTCGCGCGCGTTAACGCGGCTAATCCGGCGAACCGTGCGTGGTAAAACGGACACTTGTCAAAGTGAACTTCGCGCGTACACCTTGCTAAATTAATTTCTCCTCCCGGCCCGGCTCATTCCGCATTCCTAGAGAAACGGCCCAATGTACCTGGCACGACGCGTCCGCGACTTTTCATCTCAAATTCCCCGCCGGAACGCCACGGATTTCGTCACGCAATTGAAAGACGGCGGCCCCCCATGCCTGCACGTAACCTACTCCTTTCTTTTTTTTCACACAATTAATTTCTGGAATTACGCTATCGAGGTTTAATAGTTACATTTTCGTGACCCTCGTGAGGTTAACTTTTGAAATTTCTTTTTGGTAAAACATCCGTTGCTGAAGCGACGAATGTTGGAATGGAAATTGATTGCACGCTTTTCGGTGTAGCATGAGATGTATTTCGTGGAAAGCCAGCGCGCGACGTATCTTTAATTGCAAAAGCGTATGCAGAGTCCTCGGATGACTCGATGAAGGCATCCAGGTCACAACAGGACCGTTTAATTGGAGACTGTTCGGGGTCCCACAGGGATTTGCAAAGAAATTATTCGTGCCAAGTGACACGTAATCCAGCCCCATTAATTCACCCATTAAAAATGAATATAACCTCGAAACGGGGGCAGGAACGGAGGCCGCGTTGCATGCATGGATCACTCTAATCTCCGCATTATGCGTGGAAAGGTTCCAAGCCGCGCGTATCGACCATTCCTCTTCTCTCTCTCTCTCTCGCTCTCTCTCTCTCTCTCGCTCTCTCGCTCTCTCTCTGTCTTTCTGTCTCTCTGTCTCTCTGGGTTCCTCGGGCCTGGGATACCCGGCGCAAAATTATATGCGAGTCGGTGCAGTACGTTGGAAATCAGATAAGATTTCTGCGGCCGGCCCCAGCCGTCAGGGAAGAAGAAACGAAAGGCCCCGAGAGCTGGTAAGGTGACGGGGGAGACAAAGGCCGGCACGGGGTTAAAAAGGGACGAGAGACAACGGCGCGGCGATTACACAAAGGGATCCGATGTAATCCGTCGACTTTCGCCGTTTCGTATCGTCCCGCGGTACTGCCTCGCTGAGCGAATGCAAAAATCTGGATTAGCCCAGACGCCGCGCCGCGCCGCGCCGCGCCCCTGCATCCGAATTAGACTGCTCTCGGCGAGACATTTGCGAATTTACACCGATCCCCGGACTACTATTAGAAAATTGAAAATTCACCCCAATCGTGGGGTCCGCTGCAAGTAGAAGCTGTGTCACAAAATATTGAAAAACGAGATTATAAATAATTCACTTTTTAAATAATTCCTTCGCTGCAATCAATAGTGGGAAATGTAGAGCATCGTTGCATCTCTACGCTATCAGGAATTAATTAGGAAGCACTGTAACCTTTCCGCTTTCAGTTTGATTCTCATTAACAAAAATATACGATATATTAGGGAATTAAACTTCAGCACCAAAATAGAATTCCATAATATAAATTAATTTCTATTGCACGAATTCTATCTGGGTTGCATGCGAGCGACGTGTTTATTCGTTCATTCGCTTTCAATCAATACTCTTCGACACGTCAAAACGTTTAACAGTGTCTGAATCAATAACAAAATTATTTTCTTTATTGATAGATGGGAAGACGATTTCTACTAAATCAGAGTAAGCGAGGAATTTATTCGACGATTTTATAATTTTGTTGCTGCCGTAAACGCGTAAAAATTTCATAAACACTGGATAGAACTCGGAAAATTTGCTTCCGACCGTATCGGCGGCGACCAGCTACGTAAAAATATCGAATGAACAATCTCGACTGCCGGAGGATTCGACGATTTCCTAAGAAGCAGAAGTTTATCTTCCCGAGACCCGTTTCCCTGACGCTTCCCTGCCCTATCTCGGCAATGAAACACTCGGAATGAGATATCGCGGCAGAATGGAGAGACCGGGGCATTCAGATTTTACGAGATTTTGAGTGTTCCCTATCAAAGGACATTTTCGAACGACCTCGGAACTTCTCAATTTCTCCCGGTCTTTCAGTAATTCGGCCCGAAACTGTAATCTCGAAGCAGCGACGAAGGATTGACGGTCGTTCGAGATTCCTCTATGTATGTATATCGCCGACGGCCTCCCACAGTTTATAGAATTATGGCATAGTCTTCCATCAGCTTTAATCCGTCAACGACGGACAGAGTTCGATGGACTGCCATGATCGTGCCTCAAATGTTGTAGGTTTAACACTAAACCTACCTCTGCCGGTCAGATGACCGGTTTTATATTTTTCATTTTACAATTATTGAAATTATAGAGTTACTTCCATGGAAATTGATTCGATAAATTTCTTTGTCCGAGCACATATTGACATAAAAATTGCACAAAATAAAAATAGTCATTTTTATAAGCTAAAACATTTTAATCGGGTTTAGTGCTCGGTAGGTTTAGTGTTAAGCATCGATTGATTTGATTAATCGACGATCGGTAGACTGCGGTCTACACTTTCGAATGCTTCTGTTTATTAAAAATCGATATCGAACTGTGTGAATTTTCCTTTTAATCTCGAAAAACGGAAATTCATTGTGACTTGTACCGAAGATCAGACCGTCGGTAGCTTATGTATTATTGCTGCAGATAACAATGAGTGTTCGATGCTGTCAGAAACTTTTCCATCGGCGTCCGTCCGATATGATCAATTAAGTGGGACTCGAGGATATTGACGTAGGAAGTCGAACGGTTTATACGTGGGAAGAATGAAAAAAATTGACAGTGACACGGGGCATGCTATTTGTAGTCGAAAACGAGCAGAGAAAGCCTGATGAATTTTTCCGGCGCGGCGAACGGTGGCGGTGGCGGTGGCTGTGGCGCGCAAAAGCGAATCCCAGGAATTAATAAAGCATAAAAATGAGAGGTTCTCGAGAGCCAGCCGATTCAGTTAACGGTAATCTGCGTCGCGTCAATTATCGACAGCCGCGATTATAAATTGCAGCTTACGGTTTTTCGAGCAACGACAGACTGTAATTCGCTACGCGTAAAACACGGTTCCGCCGAATCATCAATTTCGCCCTTCCTGACGCATACCAGGAAAAAAATGGAAGGAATTAATGATTTATTAACGACTGTTCTCTTTTTTAGCCGGCGCGGCGCGGCGGTGCCTGTCGCTCGGCTCTGTCGAAATTATCGTACGTACACGGTTCACACTCGTTGCGCCGACGACCCGACCGGTCGATTCCAGACACTCGAAAATATTTTTTAAATCCTTTGGACAGGTTCGATTGATAATTGAGGAGAGCTACGATAAATTGCTAAATTAAATTCTTGTTAGCTCTCTCGATCGACAGATTTCGTGTTTTATTTCGACCTTTCAAACGGCTGGCTTTTCAATCGTGAACTGTCACGAAGACGTAATGAAAGACAAGCGAGATTGAAGTGACAAAAATGTTACGAGACAATCGACGAGAATGCAATATTTTTTGTTTTTCGAACTATTTTCTATTTCGACTGCTCATTTTTGTCGTGAAATCATAATCCCCAGTTTAACGATCAGTCGTATATTCCATTTGAGTTTTATTAAGTATGTATACATATTGTGTACCGTGATATTTTTTAAGAATTTGTATTACTAATAATTGAAGAATGATCAATAGATTCCGGATCTTTATGAATCAATTACAAGACACAGGAGCTAAATATAAATTTATATTTTTCGCTAATAATTTTATTATTGTGAAAATAATATATTAATACTCTTACAGTCTTCTAATATTTTCACTGCTCTAAATTGTACGTATTCATTTTTGCCATAAACGCATAAAATCCGGAGTCTAATAATCAAGAAGAGGTGCAAACCAATTGAAGGAGCTATATCGAGTTTGAGATCCAACAATTTTCTAAGAACGTAACAGACGACCCTATGCTCCCGACCGTGCTGAAATGCACGGATAGCGTTATTTTAATCGGCGCATTTAAATTACATTCGAATTGGAACGTGTCGAACGCAAAAAGGCCGATCCGTTCACTTACTTCCCAGGGTCCCGAACACAATCGGACGCTCGTTCCAGTAGATTTACCCGAAATGTGCCCCGTCCGCTAGGTCCATTTCTCCGGGAATAGGTCTCGGTCGGTAAAAACTCGTCGATTGTCATTATCAGGAGCGCCCTACCGAGAAATCCGCTAATAATTGCATCATTCGAGGAGGCAGAAGAAAGGGACAGGACGGTTCTATCGGATCGTGTCGAGCGTGAGAATAGCAGTAAGTCGAACGAGGACTCGGGACCCCCGCGGTAAGAAATTAGCTCGGTTCGTTTCACCGGTATCTTCGCTGACCATCACGGACTCGCTTAATTCACTCGGATGACCGTTCGATGCGCGCAACAAAAAAGAAAAAAAGAAAAAGGAAAACAAGCGATCCGCTAACGAAGGTATCGACGACCGATCGGGCTGCTCGATTAGTGTTCCCCAACTACCTCGAGGACCCCCGAGAGCTTTTTATCCGTCCACGAAATTTCAATCGAAGCCTCGTCCTTACCGGACTTTTACTAATTGATCCTGAATTCGCTTTTTGCTGGTCGATTTTCACCGGAATAGTAGACTTCGGAAAGACTCGCCGAGTCTACCAGTCGAATACTGGAGGTGTGGTATTTTCTTTGAACGAAACTGTTTGAGCGTGTTCTTAATTTGCGATCGAAGAGACTGAATTTTTCCTCTGCCGAGATTACGATCGACGTTGAAATAGAATGGAAGCCGTGTTAAATTGTATTAACCATTTCCGCTCGGAGCTATTTTAACTCTAAAATTAAACATTTCTTACGACCTAGAATAATTCCATTCTATATATATGATTTTTTTCACTTTATGGATATGAAACTATAGAGTTGAAGTACGAATGCTATATGTATGTGTTACGTTCCGAACAGATTATTTATATTTCCATCGGCTGTGCTGTGGCTTGATAATGCGTTAGCATTGCGGGATTTCCCTAATCAACCGCAGTCCGGTCTTTGATGTGGCGACGCGATTGAAAATGCAAACATTAATGACAGTTGAGTTTCAAAATTCGCCAAACGAATTACAAACACGTCGGTCGTCAAATCTGGTTATCCGTGTGTCCATTTTGATTAATAAATCCGTTAAATCCGTTTACAGCTCTTCCTTACAAATACGATAGAATATCTCATACAATACTTAAATGTTTAGTAATTGATTAGATAGCACCATATTTAATAATGTGAACAATATTATGAATAATGGTAGAGCAATTTGTAGTGTCGACTCTGAATCGCCTCTCGAGTGCTAAGGGTCAAATGTTTTAAAATATAATTTATAGCAAACTACATATGTACTATGTATACCAAGAGGAGTTCCCGGTTATGGCACGCATCCTTTATACTTTATACTTTATACCAACAACGTTTCCATGCCATCGACGGCTTAGAAGAGATTCCGGCGTTTCCGTGTGAATGGAGCGAGCGTATAACGAACGAAATTCTCGAACCAATTAGTTCGTTCTAGCATGCTTCACGAATGAAATATAAAAGTCGAGAATATGATGTTCGAAGAGTAGCATGATGAATGCGGTCGGAACGTAGGCCGAGTAATTTCGGCGAAAACAATACGATAGAGCCGCTAGCCGGCGCGGCGCTGAGGATTTCGAGTACGGTGAATCGGGGACGGAAAATCGGCTACGGCAAAAGGAGATTAGAAACCGAGCGGTAAATACGAGCGGTAAAAACCGAGAAGTCCGCGCGTGGTTTAGGAGAACACGGCGGAAGATATCGTCGAAACGGTGGTCGAGTAGCGTAACGAGAGCTCGATTCAGTCCTGGCTTTCTCCTCATTTACAACAGCCGTTTAATCCGCTCGATCGACACGGCGTTCTTCGACACGATCTCGCAAATAGATATCACGATCGACCTGTTTCGCTGCGCTGCGCTGGCTGTTTAATTTGTCAGAGTCTGGTCTCTATGCCGAGACACGGCCGATCGATATGCGTTCGATAAAATTACGAATCGAAACGCCGTGCCACCGAGTCGACGGATCAGCGCGATAGCCGCCGCCTCCGCCGCCGCCGCCGCGATTTCCAATGATTCGATTCGGCCTCGCAATCTCCGATCGAAAACGACCGGATAGAAGTAGCCTGTATCGGACCGTGGCGTGCACGTGAAATAACTATTCATTGGGGAACGGCAAACATAGGGGGATGCCGGCTGGTACGGCTGCGGTCACGTTACACAAAGAATCTATTAGATGCAATCTGTCTGACTACGTCGACCGAGATCAATCGGCGAAATCGTTGATCGAGACGCACGTTATCATTACTCGCGATAATCTTCATCGCGGTACGCTTGCGATCCTCCTATCGATCCGCTTATCTCCTTAACACCCCTCTTACCATATTGCCAGACAAGTGCAAATGCTCTGGAATCGAAAAACATGTGTTACCTACAATTTAGATTGGATCCGGTATAATCTAAAATGATTTTTAAAGAATCTTTTTCTAGAAATTAAATTCGAGATCTTTCTATTTATACATTAACGCTCAATCTATCGGTGAAATGACCGGTTTCGTATTTTTTCTTTTACAACTACAGTCGGTGTGAAAAGTATTCGTACACCATTTAAAAACGAATAACTTTTTCAAAATTCGACCCAACAGCTTGGGTTTTTTTGAGACGTTAGAAGGATTAGTTTACTAGCTAATATGTAAATAATTTTTTTTTTATTGTTATTGGTCGTAATTGCGAAAGAAAAAGTAAAGGTCACGATTTTTAAATTTTTTATCTGTGCCTGTAGTGAAAATTTATAAGGTGCATTTGGTAGGTGTAAGTAAGTTATATACATGTACAAAGTTTCATTGAAATCGGTTGACGCATAAAAAAGCTATGGGCATTGTAACATGTAAAAATCTTTGAATTTAGGGTTTTCGGATCATTTAAATCGCGGATTCTTACAATTTTTGCTATTTTCAATCATTTATATTTCGTAACAACCTCGATCGATTTCGATGAAACTTTCTACATGTATATAACTTACGTATACCTACCAAATGCACTTTATAAATTTTCACTACAGGCACAGATAAAAATTTTAAAAATCGTGACCTTTACTTTTTCTTTCGCAATTACGACCAATAACAATAAAAAAAAAAATTATTTACATATTAGCTAGTAAACTAATACTTCTAACGTCTCAAAAAAACTCAAGCTGTTGGGTCGAATTTTTAAAAAGTTATTCGTTTTTAAAAGGTGTACGAATACTTTTCACACCGACTGTATTAAAATTATACAGCTACTTTCGTGGGAAATGTTTCAATATATTTCTTTATTCCAGCAGATACTACAATGGTAAAAATGGTACACAATCCAAGTAAATGCAGACTTGTCATTTTTGTAAGGTAAAATATTTTAATCGATTTTAGTGCTTGGTAGATTTAATGTTAAATTATAATATTAAAATAGTAAGATAAAAGTGGAAACGAACGTGCACTGTCGGATCGGATACATCACCTCGGAATAGTGTTTTTAATTGGTGGCAAGAAAGCGAGTGGAATTGCCGACAAATAGGTGTCATTTTTGTTAGCTCGAGAATAGTCCTGGGACTCTTGGAAGTCAACGGCAAGGAAGTAGGAGATTAAGGATCTGACCATTGTCCAAGCCATGCTAAGTGTAATGTGCAATTCAAGAAGCTTAGTTTCTGACATTGCAGTATGATAGTGATTACAGCGGCTGAGACCTCCGAGACCTCTTAAGCCTAACTTGCGCGCGACGTGTACAATACCCTCTAGTATTCCCTAAACCGCTGACTATTTCGTTCGTTATTGCTACTCCGATTGCATGTAAATCATCATCGTAATCCGCTTGTAAATTTCACGTATTCGAAATACGAAACAAGCATTATTGTGAATCTGCATCTGGTAAATATATCATCAGTATAATATTTTTGTCTAAAACAGATTTCAAAGTCGATCCTCCCTGATTGAGTAGATGAAATTCAAAATTGTAGGAAAATTTTGAAAATTCAAGATGTCTATGATTTTTCATCTATTAAAATAATTAAAGGAAGAAATAGCATACTATTTAGTTTCTATTCCTTGCAATCGACGCAGACAATTTTTATTTTCCATAAATATACTGATTAGTGTTACATTGCCGTTCATACTCGCTGAACATCAATTTTCCTCCAAAGAAAATCTTGTGAGAATGTACATTAGGGTGGACCTTAGCTATACTTGGTGAAATTTTTTTTCCGAGATTTTTTCACGCCTACCCCCAAAATTGTCCTATTGGGTAAGGAAATAATTCCTGCAAAAGTTGAAGTTGATCGGATAAGGGGAAGGCGTGCCTCATTGACGTTGAAGTTGCGAAAAACATGAAATATTGTACGAATGAGAATATTTGAAGGAAAGACTTTTTATTATGACTAAATGTTCTTCTTGTGTCCAAATATTGATTATATTAGTACCAAAATGTAATAGTTTCAATATAACAATTAACTAATTATCATATTTTTATAAATATTTATGCTAAATTTTATGTATTTTATTGAAAGTACCAATTCTTTTACTTGTATTCTTATACTAATTTAAAAAGGAGATCAATTAACGTTCGACATAAATATGTTATATTTAATCAGAGCATAATATTTTTGACAGGCTAATTAATGTGAAATTAGACAGGCTCATTAATGTGAAATAATCTTAATTCGTACATAGTACACTTGTACTTGAGTGCATGTAAGGAATTATAATATTTTTGGAGGTTTAAAATATTTAACTTGAACTTTCAGTATGTATACTCGTCACATTGAGCGCGCAGTTACTTCTATTTCAAAACTTCGCGCTCGATTAGGCACGCCTTCCCGACGTCCGATTGATCTAAAATTTTGGATATATCATTTTTTCATGACATGGAACAATATTGGGGGGGGGAGTGGGGGGCGTGCCCAAAATATTTTGGTCGAAAAATAAGGTCCACCCAAATGTACATAGAGCAGCCTCTATCTTGACTGCTATAATTTAAGTAAGACGATAATCACTGATTGCACATTTTACCGAAGTGGTTTTGAGACGTTCTTACTTTTCGATACACTCGGCGTCGTTTCGCGGAGCATTGCCGCAATGCTCGATAGAAAATCACGGAACGGTATTTGAATGCTCGCGACCAACACGGAGATTCAATTTCTCCGGTCGAAGTCCCATTTTCGTCGGATTCTTCTACAGCGAAAGACGCGCTTTCAAATGTTTCCGCGTCTCGGACCATTCGCTGCGAGTTTCGCCGTTTCCCGCGGAAAAATCCCACACGGAAATCGAGACTCAAGTTCTGCCGTCTCGTCGCGTCGCGTCGTCGGCCGGAGACTGCAGAAATCACGGATCATAAGGTTCAGCCGTGTATTCCCATTCGTCAGGAAAACCAAGAGAGCTACCTTGGCGCTATTTCGCGGAACATAAAGGATACGCCCGTAAATCTCCCAGGACCTCATTCGGTCGGCGCAACACAATAGTTCGTCGCCACGGCGCCGGTGGATAGCGGACTGCGAAAGGGCTCGTAGATCGCGGTCATTTGATCGTAATACGATTTACGATTAAACCCATCTCACCCGTTCGGCTCTGCCATTTCCTGGTGTCCCTGACCGTTTCTACGTGCCCATACTTAAACCTTTCATCGAGATCTTCCATTCTTCTTACCTGGAACAAGAGAGAACAGAGTCAGCTAAACGAACACCATTCGCGATTCAACTCCGTTCTTCCAGGGTCGAGGATAAGCTTAAACGTTAATTCAATGTTGACTTTTTCTCTGGGTACTGCTATTATAATGTTGACTGTGTACAAGGGGGTAATTGGACCCCATACATTTTTCGAGCAAAATCAAAGAAACGTTGTCTGCTTGTAAGTATTTGTGAAATTTTACTGATTTTTAAAAGATAAGTGTGGACTGCGGATCTTTATGCGAAATAACAATTTCTTGCCTGAATTCCAACAAACTGGAGTGAAATAGAAATTTATTTTCTTTCTTATTATGTTTAGTAGGTTCGAAATAATAGAATGGTATGTTCAAATTTTTCTAATATTTTTGCTATTTTAAATTACACCTACTCATTGTTCCCATAAATGCATAAAATCCACAGTCTACATATCACAGATAGCATTCCTAGAAAATTTTTGGAAATTTTCCAATCGTCAGCTTTTTATTTTCGTTTTTGTCAGTCTGGAGCAGGACTTCAAAACAGTTATAATATCGATATTAAAAAAGATGAAGATTATAAATAACTGTTATGAAGGACCCAAATTTTGGTTGATATCGGTTTCGATTACGGTCCTACGTACATGGATATCGGTCCTAGGATAACGGTCTAGGACCGATATTTTTTCGGTCCTCATATCGGTTCTAATACTTTGTCGCTCGGCCGATGCTTTAGGCACAGCGACTTCTAAGGTCGATTGCCGACACGACCGTTGACTCGACGTCATCGGTGACGCTTTTGCGGGGATGCCAATCAGAATGATTTCTGGTAAAACAAAACACATCCTCTTGATCGTCTTGAACACAAGAGTCTTGTGCTCGACAATAAGGTGCCGGTCTCTTTGCCATCAATTCCAAAGCATCGGCCGACCCTTAGAAGTCGCCGTGCCTAAAGCATAGGCGAAATGAAACAGTTTCAAGCAGTTATTTCCGGGACCGTTTCAAGCCCTGGCCTGGAGTGTATATTTGCACCCCTTACACAGAGAGAAGATAAAATTGCGAAGAACAATTTTATTAACTAATTGTACCAATTCAAACGAATCCTTTCGTATACGCGTTGGAGGACACCTATGCTTAAAGAATCTGCAAAAATAAACTGATTTGTTGAATTTAAAAACTAGAATGCATCGGTCCGGTAAAAAGGGTAGAAAATCCAGATCGAGTCAGCTCCATTTCCCCGATAAACGGCGTACGGGAGAAACGTGGACTATTGACACGGATGCACGGTGAGCGTCGACGTTCCTAAGTTTTTCGCCGAAGCCGATTCCGCGCGACGTCACCGTCCACGTAATTACGCGCGCGCGAGCGAGGCGCGGCAAGGGGTGCAATTAACTCGAAACCTCGACCACGCGCGCGTTCCTGGCGATTCAGCAGTTAATCACCCAGGAAGTTATACGGCGTCGAGGCTCTGTGTCACATCCATCCCCTTCCAAGGGGAGAGGGTCCGGTATACCGTGCTCTCCACATTCCCACTTCATTAGGACGGTATTCATAAACAATCGCAGTTTCGGCGAGCATCGTATCGGGCTTGTCCCATCGAATCGCGCATCGCTGGCCTATCATTCGATGGTTATCGGATGCAAAGTAAGCCGCGCAGCGGCCTATTGATTGAGCCACTCGCTCGTTAGCCGGCCCGGGTTACTTTTCCGCGGGATCCAATTTTCGGATTTATCGCGAAGCCGGCCGCTAATTGCCGTCCTCCGTGATTAGAGCGGGCCCGCGCCGGCCCGCGTCGCCCTTTCGCTTAATCAGGCTTTTCGGCGGCGACCGCCCGGAAGATCCCGGTAATTCCATGTACCCCGGATCGCCAGGAACTTCTGGCGTCCCGACGTCGACGCCCCCCGTCAAGTATTCACCGCGAAACGTCGCGTGGTCGCGGCCCGATCGACGAACATGCTCCGCATTTTTGTCCCGGCGCGAAATTATTTACCCAATTATTTTCCCCAATTTGCCACGTCGCGCCAGAGGTTCCAGATTCCTCGCACGACGATACTGTGGTGGGACGTCGAGCTTTTAGTCCACCTGATCGATTTTACAAAATTGACCCTTCCTGGACGAGGTCGACATTCACTTTTGCAACAATAGTTAGATACCTCTTCTTTATTGAAGAAATCTTAGAAGAGATTTATTGCAACATAGATACTTGTTCTAACCGTTTGTATTAGTAGATACGTCAATAATATCATAATTAGACACGTGTCATGCATCGTATAAATTAATTTCAAAAAATGTTCATTCCGTGTATGCTGTTAAGAACTCTCTAGTACGATAAAATCGAGGCTTTCATGGAGTTTGTTTCCTTCTTCGCGTAATTCGTGTACACAATAGCCGCGGAAAATCCGGAGGGCAGTCGGTAAACTGCGCGCGCCAGATGGTAATTTCAAAAGGATATTATTAATGAAAGGTTGATTGTGTGTACTGCTTAAAAACGATTAAAGTATGCATTGTTTCAAGATTAAATTGAAAATTGTAATTTTCACGGAATGCACCCGTCAATTTCATAAACTGACGTCGAAACATTTTACACAGAAAAATAGTTCTGAATTAACAACACGAATAGGAATTCTGCGAAACAGAAATTACACGCTGTAACTTATTAGTCGACGTAAATGAATTACTTAGTAGTAATTACTAATTACGTAGTCTACTACGGACTTGTATGGGAAATAAAAGTTCATTAATTACAAGATACAGGAGTACGTAGACATCTATTTCTTTTCTTAATAATTCTCTGTATTTGATCTATTCATTTTTGTTACAAATGCATAAAATCGTCGCCTTTTGCTCCTCATTATTTCGTCTACTTTTCACACAAGGTTTCGAAAGTGTGTCGAAGAAAGCACACCAATAGTCCCAGATAGCACACGACGTATTAAAGACGTCCATTTTACATCCATTTTACATCCATTTTAGGTCTGAAAGTCTTACGTCCTAAAAAGACGTCTTTAAGATTATACTAACAAGGGAACATATTCAGTTGATACACGCCGATTTTGATGAAACTTATGTGAGATATAATTCTTCGAAAAATATTTGACACGTATTTTTTTTATCGGCAACCATCCACTCCGAGGGGGTGAAAACAGCCCTCGAAGTCAGGGGTCAAAACCACATTTTTTGAGATATGTATCTGGTAAACTAGAAGTCGAAAAAAATTGATTTTTTTTAAATGTGTATTTTTAAATGGAAAATGTAGTCGCGCAAGAATTTTTTAACAAACTTTTTTTCTCTCAAAAAATGTGGTTTTGACCCCTGACTTCGAGGACTGTTTTCATCCCCTCAGAGTGGATGGTTGACGATAAAAAAACATACGGGTCAAATATTTTTCGAAGAACTATATCTCACATAAGTTTCATCAAAATCGGCGTGTATCAACTGAATATGTTCCCTTGTAAGTTCGCGTCCTGCTTACTATTGGGATACGCACGTGCGTGTGCGTGTGCGTGTTCGTGTGCCGGTGTGGCTGGGTCTGTGGATCTGTCTACACGATCTGCACGGCGCGGCGGTGACACGCCGCACCGCCTTTGCGCGCAACATACATTGCCGACCAAAAGAGCCGAGTGTTTCGTCCGAAAAAACAACCGATCCCGTCACCACGAAGCGGCGGCCACCAAAGACGCCCTTTGGTGATTTGCCGATTTCAATAGGGAACAGCGAATACATATAAGAGGACTGAAACGTTCCTTCAGCCAGTCGGAATCTCGCCGTCAAACACGCGCCGTTATTTTGAATAAAACAGTCTTAAACCAATCTTCCTCACAGTTATTACCCCAACATTACGTGTACTTATTTTCTGTTTAAAGACGATTTTTAGACGTTGTGGCGGCCTAACTTCCTACACGCGTCACAAGAGGGACACGTAGTTGAAAAGAAAGACCTTTCTCGCTAGTATTCAACTCCTCAATGATTTGTATATGTATAATACCGTCCTCAAACGCCTTCCAACATCCCAACCGTCTAAGGCAGAGCCCGATAGATAGCCTTACTGATGAGTCTTCTAGTGGGTCTAGGACGAAACGCTCCTTCCTTTTTCCTCCTCTTTTTCACTTATTTCATGCTCCCACAACGTCAAACAGACGGTTTTAAGAAGTACAGTTTTGTAACATAAGACAGGAGACTTCAGGAGACGTTCGGAGGCCGTTCGGAAGACGTTCGTAACAACAGACGTCTTCGTGCTATCTGGGGTAGAACTCGCAAAATTCGTGTCCTGGAGGAAGTGAAAGATAAAGAAAAGAGAATCCCCGCCTTATCATATGATTCTTTTCCCTGACCAAGGATTATGTAAAGAAGAAGAAGAAGAACTATTTTCGCTGAAGTGGAGTTCTACTTTCACGTATCTTGGAACGGCTCTCGACTACTAGTTACGTAACAGAGTCGCCCCGAAGTCGGTGCAGAAAGGGCCGAGCCGGAACGGAAAAAACAGTCCCGAGCAAAAGGCAATCACGGGATCCCGGAGAGTTCGCCGTGAAGTAGACGCGGTCGGGTCGCGGAGCGATCTTATCAGGAAATTGTCAAACGACTAAGGGAGTGCAAATGGGTCGCTCCGGCATCTCCTTTCTCGGCGCGGCGCGGCGCGGCGCGGTGGTGCTCGCGATCCACTTTCGTGTTGCGGGGCAATAACTCCTGGCAAATCGAGGGAATAAATCTTACTCTTACGCTCCGCAGCCGGACGCTATCGCTTACAATTAGCTACCATAAAATTTTACAATGGCGCGATTCGCTCCGGCTGCCATGCCGCCCGCGCCGCGCCGCGCCGGGCCGCGCCGGGCCGCGGGATAAAAATGTCAAAAGCGTGCACCGCGCCCGATCGAATCGACCTATTCAATGCATAGCGCGCTTCCAGTTTTTACGCCATCCGCGCGGAACGTGGAATATTTTCTTAACGCATAATATTTGCGCGACGCTACCCTTTCGATGGTTCTCCGATCGCTGGGAAATTGGATGCGATTTACTCGATCCCCTAGATACTCTTCGCGCGAAAATCAAATCCATGTGATTCACAGGATTAGTACACCTACTATGTACACATACCGTGTCCACTTTAATGCTTAAATATTGATAACCAGACAGCTGCTTTTTATGCAAAATGAAAATGTTCTACCCGAATTTCAACAACTGCAGTGAAATAGAAATTTATTCTGAAAATCGTAGAATCAGAATTTTTCAATTCTTCTAATACTTTTAAATTGCACCTACTCGTTTTTCTCATAAACGTATAAAATCTGCTGTCTATTGATAACAGAAGGGTCAGAATTTTATTCCAATTTAAAACAAAGGAGCAACACTCGTACTTGACAGATTTTATTTCAACTGTTCGTCACGAATTCGATAGGGGTAGGTTCGAACGGTGATAGAAACGCTGAAGAGAGACGTCTCGCTTGTTGCATATTGCAACAAAGCTTCGAATAATTCCCGAAGCCGCGGCAAATGACGATCGACCGATTATTACCGAGGACGGCGCTAATGACAGCGAAAGGGGATTCGGATTCGCAGGTGGCGAGTACCGTCGAGTATTTCCGGTTCCATTGAAAGCCCTGGGACGGGTCCGCGCATCGTCGGACCGCATATCGGTGGGTTCGCGTGATCGAGTCGAAGCGGAGAAAACCGTTTCGTGAGCGCTAATGGATTAAGGCGGAAAACGCAGTTAAGCCGAAACCAATCCCTTATCTCTCATCTCGTAAGTGTATTGCGGGCCGTGGCGCGGCTCCGGGCTCCTTTGTGAAATATCTTCCTTTATTTTTTCCCCCCCCCTCTCTCTCTCTCTCTTTATCCGGTCCTCGTCTTCGTAGAGCACGTATTCGCAACACCGCGTTCGTGTCTGACCGATTCGACCGGTTTCGAAATTTCCCTCGCATCCAAGCCACTCAACCTCTTTCGGCCTCGATATTGCATCAACGGGACGATACGGTACGCCACGGAAACGATTTTGCGGTTCTTCGATTTTTTTTTTTTTTTAAACCAGCAATTTAACCCTTTGCGAATGGGAAAATTATTCCCACTATGCATCTATTTTCCAAGTGAAACGAAATTGCGTACCGAACGAAAGAGCAATATTTTCATCGAAAATTATTCGCAAATTATAGAATTAAGAAATTGTTCCTCGTTCAACATTTTTCTGACTAATAACAAGCTTTACTTTCTGGCGAACATGCAAAGCCGGACTAGCGAGATAATATACCTTGCGAAATTTAGTATCTATAAAATCCCAGCCTGTGAACGGGTAAATACGTAATCATCGTTAACGAGCGATCGTTAAGATCCCAACCCAGAGAATTTAACAACTCGTGATCTTCAGGCAGGAGCCTGGCTGTTAACAAGTATGATATTTCACTTAGAAGCTTCGAACGATACCTGATAAGGGGAATCGCGCGTCTTATACATACTTACGCGTTTATTTTCGCGAGCATATTAGGGGAACCAGTTGTCGCGGAGAAACGGAACGGCGAGAAACATGCTTATCGTCGTGTCGTTGAAAAATTAGTTCCGAGAGCGTAGCACGCTGCGACCTGTACGGATCTCAATCCTGGTAATTCTCAAGGACCGACCGGCGATTACCGTGAAGCGAAAAAGAAAAGTAGAGGACTTATCGACAAGATGGTTAAGGAACACGGGATATGAAATTGCAATGTGTGTGTCTGTGTGTTTGAGTGTAGGCGGCTCGAGTCGCAAACATTTTCTAATTGCTTCGATCGAAGTCATTGAACTCGGTGACTCACGCGTACGCTTGTGCAATTCCTAAACAACAATTCATGCTCGTTCATTATCTTTTCAGTACTCTCGAAATCAATCCTTGTAGAGTGAATTTAGCACGGTTTTTCCACTATTAAGATAAAACTTGAGTTGTCTACAGATGTTGGTCAAATGAATGAGGCAAATCGGCGCGAACAGATTTCATATATTTCGCAAACTAATTTCCCCCCCAGGTTTCCGTCGGTTCATAACTTATAATTAAAAGAAGCCCGAATAAACATCTCAACTTCCTGCTAGAGTTTAATCGATGCAACATTCAGCTGGCTTCTCGTTGCTGGAAAAGTTCAGATCTGGAAGTTTGCATCTCATTAATGTGTATCGCAAACTAGGTCAGGAGAACGGTTCGTGAAACGATTAGCGAACAGGATCAACGGGGATCCAGGGGTAGGATCTCATACCCTGTCGCGGCACGACGGGCCAGGTGTCCAGATTTAAGGTCCCTCTCGTAACGATCCATTTTCATCACGTCATTCCTGTAACACCAGCTCCGCCCAGAAGGGTAAGAAGCAGCAAAACGAATGATACATGCCAGCTCTGACAACTGGTAGCCCTCGTCTGCATAGCGTCGCTAACGTGTCGCGTCCTGTATGACTCTCAATAGCGTCAGAGGGACGAGGAGCATTTTTACAATTCGAATCGTTTAATCGTCGACGTTACGTGCATCGATGAGAGAAATAATTCATGCGACGATGATTTTTATGTCTAGAAATATCCTACTGCTGTCGGCGTTTAGTGCTCCAGTGTAAGGTACCAATTTATTAGATTGTGGTAATTTCGGTAAGTATGCATCGAAGAAAGTGAAATCGCGAACAGGAAGGAAGCTGGAACGCGTATGCACAGAGAATAGACAAGACCGTCGATAAAAGCAGCAAACATGTCGATCAGAATGTTCGATCTCCCGCGTCTCAAACTAAATATGGCGGAGATAGTGGCAACGACTTTCCAGACCTCGGAATTGAGTCACTTCGGTGGCACGTATACGTCATGAAAATTCAATAGACAACGTCCCCTTGCATATGTCCGGGTGGCAGGAGGAACAGAGAGGGTGAGAATGAAAGGGAGCGAAGGATCAAGAGAGAGGGAGATAGAGATAGAGAGAAAAATCCGTCGTAGATGCAATAACGGCGCCATGGGGCGCTTATCCTAGGGATCTTTGCAGCCTCGCGCGAGCCTCGCCCTTTGTGCGCCCCTGCCCTTTATCGTGATCGACGACCTCTTGCCCGCCGCGTTCCTAACCAACCCCCAAAAAGCCATTTCTACATGCTCCTGTGGGACCGTCGAAAAGGCGCGCCCCGGAATGGTCATGCGTAATAGTTTTTGCCCTGTCTTTGAAACTGGCCCTCGAGACTCTTCCGTCGTAATTGCGCCGAAAATAGAGTGCCGGAACATCCATCGAACATCATCCCCGCCTCTCTCCCTCTTTCTCCCTCATTCTCGCCTTCATTACTAATCAATGAGCTTTACTACAGATGGAACACTTTGCCGTCATATTTATGTATGAACGCCGCTTAATAGGGATACCAGGCACATTTCCCTTTCAGTTTAATACGATTTTCCCTAACAGCAACCTTTCAAAGCTTGCTTTTTTCTTTGAATCGCACCTTCTGCTGTAGAAAATAATTTTTTTAATAGCTGTTTGTTCCTTCAATTATGTTTTCTTACGGTTGTATTATTAAGTGCCAGTGTGGATTGTCGATTACCGACCTGTACGATCACTGCAATTTTAATTTCCACCGAGATTGGATTTTGCCGAATCAAAAATAAATTGGTATGCATACCGCTTTGATCCGTGGATTAACAGTATAAATTAAACGACATGAAATAACAATATTACGATATCGCGATTAAGCGTTCATAAATCAAACGAAATTCATTCGCTAATAATTAAGGAATTCTAATATTTATTCAAGTTAATATTTGATCGGAAGGCTGTTCCATATTTCAGCGACAAAGTGGAATTAAAATTATAATCGGTACATAAATTTCGAACAGCTCTCATCATCTTTCGTATTTACAGATTGCAAAAAAAATATTATATCGTCAATGAAAAATACCGATTTTAAAAGTCGCGAGAGGTTATTGCTATCTGCTTCTACTGTGAACGCTGATGGCAATATGTATATGTATTTTTCCACCGATCTCATTAGATCCCGACCGCCGATTCGTACGAAATTAAATAGAGAAGTAATGAACGCAGTCACAGATTCCATTCCGATAACGATACGAAACGATTTTCCTAAAAACAAGGTTTTCCATACCTAACAATTTCCTATTACATTTCCCGTTGATGAACGCATGCTTGCATTTTCACCGGAATCTATACATATTTTCACTACCATATTGCCGGAGGTGAGAACATGCATGGCATACGCAACGGTCCATCGATATCCATTTCCAATTACCGCGAATAAAAATCTGCATATAACACCGCGGAAAGTAATCCCCCAATCCCGACTCGTTAACTCATTTCGCGCAACGCTGAATCCATCATCGTTTGTCAATACTAGCCCGCGTCTTCTATTCTCGCGTCTAACAGGAAAAGTCTGTAAAAAGTGCGAATATGACATTCCGAACGAAACTTGTGTAAGGAAAAATTGTGTAAGGATATTTTTTAGAGGTGTGCGGGAGTTAAGCCGAGCAGATAAGTGCGTTGTACAATCAGAGAGGAGAAGTTTCTAGTCGAAGTGTTCCGCTTATCGGTCGATCTCGACCGACTTCTTCGATGAAAAATCCAAAGCTGGGAGGAATACTCTTCTCTGTGTCCACGGCTCGGTCCCGCTCGGGACGGATCGCGTGTGTCGCACGCATACTTTGCGCGCGGCTTATCGTACGCGAAATTACGGTGCATTTAAAGTCCCGCATTCACGGGAAATGTGAATATGGGCTCTCTCGTGACAGGGCTGCTCCGCGATATTTCCGCATTAACGATGCACGTCATATATCCGGTTTTCGTTCAACGTCCGCCGTCTCTTTTCGTCTCGGGCCGTCTGTGTGTCTCTCTGTGCGTCTCCTCTTCTCCTGTCACCCCCTCTGTTTCTATCATTCCCAGTCGTGTGACACGCGCGTAGAAGGGGAAAAGAGAGAGAGAGAGAGAGAGAAGTGGAAAAAATACGCTCTTCAATCAGAGAAATGCGACTGCGATAATACAACCGGAGCTCAGGCTCGACGGTCGGTACACACCGGGGAGTGCAATTACCCGCCAGCCTTGGCTTATAACGTTCGAACGACCGATTTGCAAAAAAAAAAGAGAATAAAAAGAAGAAGAGAAAAACAACAGCGAATTTCTGGCTTGAAACGAACTTGGAAACGTCCGGCGGAATTATTAAGGGCATTACCGCGCGGGAAAATAGCGGGTGGATGTGTCCGAGGGCGTGCAGTGCACGTCGGGGTTCCGGGAACTGATGTTTCATGTAATATTCAGGGATACGCACGCTGCCATTTTCTGTTAGCTCGCGCCCGTCAAACAACGATTGCTTGAATAGGTTCGATAACTGCATTGCTCCCATTCATAAATTTTTAACAATGTTGTGTTACGCTCGGCTATGCGTGCCCGGCCGGCCAACGCTGTCATAAATGTCGACGAGTGTATCGAATGCAACTGTAGATTTCTGCGATTCTTCATTCTTCTACATAATTTAGTTGATTGTCTGTGACGTGTACGTTTACCGTAGAACTTCCTTTATACCAATTAGTGCTAAACCTCGTAATTATACTGCAGATCTTTATGGAAAATAAAAATTGTTTGCGTCGATTGCAAGGAATAGAAACTAAATATAATGTTATTTCTTTCCTTAATCATTTTAATGGATACGAGAAATCGTATATTGACATCTTCAATTTTCAAAATTTTTAATTTCATTTACTCAGTCAGGGAGAATCGACTTTGAAGTCTATTTTAGACAAAACTGAATCTTCCGTAGCTTATTACTCGATTTTCCTATAAATGCATAAAGGATCCGCTCTCTACTCAGAATTAGACTCCGGATTTTATGCGTTTATGGCAAAAATGAATACGTGCAATTTAGAACAGTGAAAAAATTAGAATAAGAGTATTAATATATTATTTTCACTATATTGAAATTATTAGTGAAAAATATAAATTTATATTTAGCTCCTGTCTCTTGCAATTGATGCACAAACTTTTTATTTTGCATAAAGAGATCCGTTGTCTACTCATAATTATATTCAATCTTTACCAATAGTTTTCCCCTTTCGAATTTTCAGACAAAAATCTTTCCAATCAACGAACGAAATGTTTCCTCTGTTCTGCCTTTCACGAAAACCGATGAAAAACAAGTTTTCGTTACAACCGGTCACGTGTGCCTTGTACTTCATAAATCGAGCCGCGCCAGAAAGCTCTATCGAGAGATTCCCGGTTCAGGGGATCGTGGTTGGCTATCACGGTCACGTTATTTTTTCTTTTTTTTTTTGTTATAGCCAGGTTATAGCAAATAGCCATCAGTCGGCGGCAGAGAAAGAAATGACAAACGAGGCCGAACCGGCTATCGAACTGGATCAGTGTACCGCGAGAGGTTGCCACCACCAAAGCGGTGTGCGGGCCGGTTGGTATCGCGGTGCAATGATTGCGACAACGTTAACAGATAGTATCGGCGGAATGATGGTAAATCAAGCTAATTGAAACAAATTCGGGGTACAGGGTTCGGAGCGGGCGACCAACGAGAAGCAATTAATACTCTTTGCGTCGTGCTAACAATGCGAGAGAGCGGCCACGTTGCGCCGCGCCGCGCCGGCTCTCTCGCAGAAAAGACAAATAACCAGCTGTCCGTGGAGCCGTACATATGGCGGACCTAAATCAGAGCACAATATGCGTTACGCGTATCCGATGGATCGTCCAATGAGATATGCGCACGCACACACTCGCACCCGGTGTACCATCCACCGAGGGAATCCGGTTATCTGTCCATGTCCTGATTGGGCCTATCAGCCAGGCGCAGCACCGCCACCGTCATTCACCATTTCGTATGCCAGCCAGCCCAGCCAAGCCAGCCAGTTCTTTGATCTTTCGCGATTTCAATCCAGTTACAGCGCCGCCTATGCAGCTCCAATCCCTGTCCCTATCCCTTAACCCGAGTGTCGCGCGTCTGTCGTCCCAATCCCCTCTAGCTGTCTCTTTTTTTTCTGTTTTTTTTTCTTTTTTTTTCGCAGGCACGCTCTCAGCCCCCGGATCACATAGTTCAGCGTCGACGACGTGTCTCCGCGGCTTGTATCTGCAACCAGGATTCGCGTAATGCGGGACAACTTTATTCATTCGTTCCGCGAATCGGACACGGATCGCGGACCGATGAACATTGGCCGCGTTCATACACGGATTCGACACGGTCCTCGATCCGTGCGACACCCCGGCCGCTTAGCCTAAACGAGGATATCGCTCTGTTCGAGAGCTGGGGAAGCTACTGGGGTCCTGGAGTTTCAGGGGGGTACCTTTTTGTCGAGTTCAAGGTTCATTTTCTAGGCACAATGGTGCGTGTTTGTTCAGACATTTGTTCATCCTTTCATTGCTCGACGCCATTAATAAAATTTTTCGATTACAAGCCGTGACATACAAGGGGGTCCGATAACATTGCTAACTTGCCCGGAGACCGGCGGTTTCCTTGGCGGACAGACAAAATTAAGTAAATCATTTTTGAAATTCTTTTAAGCAACACAATGATTTTGTAAACTCTTAGGTTCCCAGAAAAATGAAAGCTTCGTACCCAGAAGATCAAGACACGCGCCGAAGCGATCGGGAAGATCAATGCGGATAGGATACACCCGGCATTAGTGTGTCGGAAAATGTATCTGAAAGCTTTGCGGCGATTAAGCGTCAGCTTAGGCGTGTTCAATTAGACAGAGGTGTCGGCTAAGTTTAAATAGCTGTTGCTGGACTTGAACTGTGATACACAAAACGTCGGTAACTTTCCTGGAGGATTCTCTGATCTTTCGCACCTCGCGAGACCTTGCGGAATTACTCAAACCCCGGCAACCTTCGAACTTTCTTAAACCCTAGAACCCCGAAACCTCAGGAAACCCGCTAAGTTTCTGGGAACAAGGAACCGTCCCAACTTCCTGATACCTAGGAGAACCCGTCGAACTTCGCGAAATCTAGGAATCCTCTGTAAACCTACCCGAATCCCCTAAATCGTTCTAACCTTCTGGAGTTGTCTTGTATCGCTAACCCACGAATCCGCCAATGCGCTCTCAATAATTTGGAAGTTCAAGGTCAGCCTTATTTACCGAAACCAAGTTTCGATTCCGATTCGACGGAGTTTATAACCGTGTCCGATAGTAGCATAAAGTTCAAGTCGACTTTTACTATACGTTCGCAAGGTGCCTTTAATCCTAGTAATTAACTTTACGAATTTATAACTTGTACAAATTAGTAGATACGAAACTGAAATAAACGAGTAAAGGAAATAAAATTGTACAGTCGGAAAAAGTAAATTTAAAAAGATTAGTATAATCTACCGATCAGTTCCCATACTGTTGTACTTCGTATCTCATCTGAAAATCTTGCTAGCTGTACAACTAACTTTGTTGCGTCGATAACATCTCTTTAATCCGCGAAACCATGCGCAGCTTTCAACTTTCTATTGTAACTAAGAATGGAATTACTCTCGATGCATGTGAAATCACAATTCCCATTATTTCTTGGCAAAAAGTTACCGTACAATTAGGGTAATTGGGGCGTTCCTTTTGCTCGAACTTAAAAATGTACTCTACTGCAACGATTAACAAAAAACTTTATAATTTACTTGGAATTTAATCGAAGCTTCAGCAACGTGTACAAATTTCTCTTTATGTCATTCATTTACTAAAAAAGATGATTTATTGGCTTTTACTACCGAAAATAAGTTATGAGAGATAAGTTATTCGCTTTTGTCTGTAATTTAATAGATGTCAATGTAAAACATTACTGTACTTTGTGGAAAACCCTACATCCTAGAAATATTGGGAAATACCTGACTCCCCTTCAGTTTTATAGTATGCCGTCCTCCCTTCAGGTATGAAGGTCCGTCTTGTAGACACCTTCCGACAACGTCTTCTTATAGTTAAATATATTTTCTTCCACCGTCTTCATATTATTATTTTCCACATCAATAATAGCGAACGTAAATTTTAGTATATCTATTTTTAAGAAAGTTTAATAGAATAAAAATCTGTACTGACGATATACCATGTGTACCGCTCGCACAAAGAATAAAACCCACGCACAAAAATGTCCAATTGCATCAGGATGTGCAATCTGGTCGCAAGATGATCGCGATAAGATTGGTAGGGTCAATCTGGGTAGCAGATTTTCCTTTCGAGTACCCCTGCGCATCTATCCGTCCCCGTTGCACCGAACGCGTCGTAATTGACGTGACGGGTAAACGCGCGACTCGCCGTTTCGCTCGGAATCAGATTTTCGGTGTTCGCTCTGTTTCATCCAGTTAAAAGGTTCGGTGTGTTTGGTTATTCGACGCATCGCGTCGCGTCGCGTCGCGTCGCGTCCCGCTGTTCTCCGGTCCGAAGTCGGCGTATCCGAATTAGTTTGTTTGCAAACCTCGGGGCGTTCATCGGGCTCGTTTTTCGAGCGACGAGAGCAATCATCCCGATAACCAGCCCGAAATAAACATTCGGCTAAAACGAGGACTGGTGACGAGGTGAACCGGTCCGCGAAAGGTTGCATCGGCCAACGGAGGAAAATGCTCGCGGGCCACGCTCGCTGTAATTTAAATTGCAACCCCGCGAATCTGCGAAATCAGCGCAACAACGCCGCCGCCGACCCCGTTCCGCAAGGTGTCCGACGCAACACCAAATTGCCGGAATAAATTGGGACTGGCCGCGGAATTCCGTGGCCGAACACTGGAGAAATCAGAAACGTTCGCAGCGTTTTCTCCATTTAGAAACGCGTCCGATTGTGCTTGAAAATGTTGTGTACTGAAAATGTTCCTTCTATCTGTAAATCCAGACAATCTGTTAATTCATAAATGAAGATGTTGAGCGAGTCTGAAAATACGATGTTACGGCTCTAGAATCTGTCAAATGTTACTCGTTTTAGATCTGCCACTCAACAATAACTAACTCGAATCCCCAAAACAGTGGACAACTGACATAAAAGCGGACGAAGATGTTCGCTTAATACATTCTTGAAAACGATATCCACTGAAATACCTCGAAAGAGAGAACCGCGCGACGCGACGCGACGTTGCCTGCGAACACATTCGTACGAATTTAATTAGCGGAAGAAATGGAGTCGTTAAAGGTCGAAAAATCGTCTCCTCTCACCACCACGGTTTCTCGCCGATGGAATTAGAAATTCCGGGGATTACGAGGTCGTTAACGAAAGTTGAAACGAGATTTCACGGGGTTTCGAGTACGGGGCGAAGTGTCTGTAATTCAGGTGGGCCGATATATCTGGGTCATCGCGATCGATCGATCGATCGGTTTCCATAATGTATATACACAATCGAATTTTCTGGCACAATCGCGTTGCTGGTCAGAAAGGTAGCCGGTTTACCGGGTAAAACGGAAAAATCCGTATACGGAGAATATAGGCGGCTGCTCCGAAAACGTTTCCATGATGTTGGCCGACCTGGAATCGGGGGCATCCGCGGCGAATTTGGCAATGTTCCATAACCGATACGCGAGTCGCAGCCACAGCCGCAGCCGCCGCCGCCGCCGCCTCCGCCGCTATCCGAAAGCGAGCCGATTCGTACGGCGAGCGTGGAGAGATCGTTATCCAATCCCGTGCGTACGCCATGCCAGCTCCGGGGTCCCCGTGGGTAATAAAACACTCGTATATGAGGCAAGGACATTTTCCGTGAAGCATCCCCTCTAAACAACAGAGGATGCGCGAGCGCAGCCTCGCCGAGCCGCCTTTTGATTTTTCCACCCCTCGTCGCGCCGCTACTTATCGAGGATCTACCATTCGGAATAGGCTATTTACGGTCGGGAAAGGGTGGCCAGATATTCAGAGACCCTCTTCCAGCCCTGCTTATCCCGTGATTCGGTTCTCTCGACGCGCCCTTCGACACGGAAGATCGTCCTCCGCCGCGATAAATCACCGCACTTCCGTGAGAAGAACCACGATATCCTGGCCGGCGATCCTTGGGAGTTTTACGACGATAGAACGCGATGTGCTCCGGTTCGGCTCGCTTCCGTGGATTCTGCTCCCTCGATGCCGGACCAACCGAAAAGAATCCCAGTATCGCTGTTCACGTGGCTCGAGCATCGAGGGTCGTCGTTCGAGAGTCCAAATTCGAGAGGGATGTTCTACGATCCTTGAAACTGTAGCGCGAGAAATATTATCTTTGCTCGACCGTCTGGCTACTTTTCCGATTTTTTTAGAACAATTCTTTACCAGTCGCACATTCGCAGTATTTTGAGTATCGTAATATTCGCAGATGAATATTAGAGATTGTTAAAGGAAACGTGGTAAATGGGTACGTGGGATACCTGCTTGCCAAGGACACCCGGTTAACGTGAGCCAACGAATGTTTTACTAGATTTCGATCTCACATTTAATTAGCCAAAGTCCTCGACGAGGAAGGATGCTCACACGCGCGTATGCGGCAAAGTACTATAATAATAAAATTCGTCCAGCTATTTCCGGCAGCGGAGCAGGGATATCGTTTCCCTGACGAAAGCGGGCGCATCACTGTCTGTTGTTGCACTCGTAAAATCTGCCGTGCCGCGCGACAGACACACACGGTCGCGGTCGTTCCGGCATGAAACTCAGCCTGTCAGCTTCGCCTCAATTTAGATTACAAAGTTCATCCATCCAGAAATAGAGCGGTATAATAGAGTGAAACGCGGGCGTCAAACCGAAATGATGGGTCCCGAATCCGGCGGACCATTTCCCGGAGATGTAGGGCGGCAATCAACCGGCCCGGACAACACCGCATCGCGCTGCGCTGCTGCTGCGCTGTTGAAAGTGTTTTCGCTGGCGTGTATTGCGAAGCAGAACTCGCTCGGTCGGAACAACGTAATCCGACTGCTCGGGGAAAAGGGTGCGGCGAAATCCTGGGCCTCGATCGAGGGCCACTCAAACGTCAGAACGACTCTTATTTGCGATTCTTTCGCAAGGGGCGAGAGAGTCGACACCCCGTCAGGATCCTCTTCCACCCCTATGCCCCCCCCCCCATCACTCCCCTCTCCCAAGCCGGTCTTCGCGCGAGAGACTCCCTTGGCTGCGATTCATCCCCTAACCGAGCTAATAAGCAACCCCAAAGAGACGTCGGCCGGCAACTGTGACATGTATATACCGACACGGGGCGCCGGAGGGCAATTTGCATTCATATTCAGGATGGTAATTAGGGAGAGGGCACAATAATCCTGATACTTGGACGGTGCACCGTGCCCGAATGGATTCGGTATAATCGAGCTCTCTGACTTTAATAATAATACTGCGGCCTCGAGAAGCCTGCCGGCCACCCCGACGACTCTGCCAACCAACCCCTTTCGAAAGCGTGCTCTCCTGCTGTTGCTCCTGCCCGTTGCTCCTGCCCCCCCTCCCTCGAGCGATTTATTATTTGGAACTTACGAAACCGCACTCGAATATCCCGCTGGCCTACTGACGTATCGGCTCGTACGCTATTGTGCGGCCGACAATCAATTTGCATTTCTGATGCGATTCGTTCAATTTTCGGAGAGAGATCCATCCATCAACCCCCGGCTTGATCGTTGACAGAGAAACAGACTTAGCCATCTGCGGTACTGTTTGCTCTGGATATTGGATACCGTCACTGATTGCATATTTGTGTATGTAAGAAATGTCTAGATCAGTTCCGAGTAAATATTCTTCGCCCGACTATAGCCTCTTTCCTGATCGTTCATGAAGCGCCGTGTTCGGATACTATTTGGATAAATAGTATAGAGTATAATTGGTTGGAAATTATGAAGCGTTATACACGAATATCTGCAAAAATATTGATTATACATGCGGTGTTTACATCTGTTTTTCCCGGTGGACACTCCAAGGTGAGGTGAAGGTCAACTTTCTTTCTTTAAATGGAATGATATGTTTTTTGACCCACCATCAAATAGTGCGTTTTAAGATGACTTCAATAACCTATGACTCAAGGTCATTCAAAGTCAGATAAATAAACATATAATTCCATTTGAAGAAAGAAAGTTGACCTTCACTTCACCTTGGAGTGTCCACCGGGAAAACTAAAAGTTCCACCACGTGATGTTCCCCCCTCGGTACTGAACAACTTTCATCTGAAACATTTTTGCGTATAACCAGTATTTTGGGAGATATTCGTCCTGCAACGCTTTATAATTTCCACCGTGTACAGTATAGTATACATATACAATACATATAATAGTATAGAGTTTGGATAAATATTTATAGAGCTGTGAACCTCCGTTCGTATTATTGCACATACTGTTTATAAGAATTCCATGCACGTATACGCATTTGTGCGCGTCCAATCGCAAATATTTTATATAAATGTTATTATCGGAGTAAACAGTGCGCGAATCGAACGAAACAATAACTCCAGGAGACGGTATATTTACGTTCGAGAAAGACAAATCCGGGTATCCATGAATCCGGGCGATCGATAGATGAAGCTTTCGCAATCGGTACGTTTCGTGTCCGAAATTTATTGACCTATTTAGAAAAACGAGGATTCAACCGGAAACCTCCACTTTTCGTTTTTCCCGTGGAACGGCATGAAAAGCGAAGTGACTTTTAACGGTATACGGTGTTTATTGTTCCGAATGCGAGCATCGAGCGGCGTCGAACGAGGCATTTAGAAGCATTCGCAGAGATTCGCGTAACACCGTTCGAACACGACCCTTAAAAGCCAACGAAATCTGTGAATCGGGATCGAGAGAAAGCACTCGTATCTTCGGGATCCGGGCAAAGCGGGATTGAGGTGTGGAAACCGAGCTGTGCCCAACACGTCCGCGTCTAAATCCGCATTGGCGAAAAAAAAACCACACCGACAAAAATCCACGGGTTCGGAACGACGGACATCGAATGTAAAGCAACGTGTGTGTATGCGCGTGTGTAACGGCGAGGGTCGGATCGAACACCATCGGGCACCACTTACCACCGTAAATACACGCGTGCATCGTTTTTGAAAATCCGGTTCAACAAGGCGGCGCCGCGGCGCGGACAAAAACGGTCGTATACCGCGATTCCACACGCGGTGTGACGTTTATGCGTCTCGATGAGAGATTTGATTCAAATTCGACCGTAACGACCGGAAACGGTGTAACGAGCGTCAGAATTGCGGAAACGCCAGCGTGAATCAAGATAACACATTATTTTGATTTACGTCACCGGTTTGTTTGTTCACGGACCACGATGGATCAACTGCTAACTACCTCGACACCGAGGATTGCGATTCTTTCATCTTGGTGATTTCCGGCGTTTATGGTAAAAACGAGTAGGTAGAATTTCAAGCAGGGGACAGATTAATTGTCAGGTGCTTGTCAAAATTATTAGAAGAAGAAAGAAACTATTCTTATTGGTAATTATGTAGATGATCGACGACCTCACCGATTTCGATGACCTTGAAATATGTTGTCAAGGTCACTATTCTGAACAACTTTTCCCTGTGCATGTTACCGCCGCTCGGCCTTACTTTCCGAGATATACGTAAAAATAAATTACACTATGTATTTAGTAATACAGTGCTTTATTAATTGGAAAAACATCTGCCATAATATCAAAAAATGCAGTTATTCGATTATCGAAGTCATGTTTGTCTGGGTTAGGTCTGGGTTCCCTGGATTCCTCCAATATAATAGACGAGATTCTACTTGAGATGATGTAAGATGGTGATGTTAAACCAGACCTAATCCAAACCCCCTCTCCGCCAGAAAATATAACCTCAACTCCAATTACTCTTCCAATCACCATTTAGTGACCATTTTTCCGAGAATACACTGTACTGGTAACATAAGAATAACCAAGGTTTTTTACGTATATCTCGAAAACTAAGGCCCAGCGGCGGTAATATGTATACGAAAAGTTGTTCATAATAGTGACCTTGACAACATATTTCAAGGTCATCAAAATCGGCGAGGTCGTCAATCATCTGCATAATTACCTTCTTATTTTGCAGAAATGTCCGCAGTCTGGTTATCAAGAATTCAGGCCGATTTATGTTATAAGCAGAATGAATAGAGCGATGAAAATTTCATTTCTAATCAATGTGCGGAATGAGTCGCGTAATCGAGACGGATCGTATTTTGAATTTTTCACGCGTGTTCCGGCAGTAGAACGACGCGTATAAAAAAAAGGCAACTCCCCTTTTGACCGAAACTGTGAAGTTTTGTTGTTCCTTTGTCAGGTGTATCGTTTGTTCACAAAACCCTATATGTACGTATAGAAAAGCGTGTCAGGGTACAATGTTAAAACAATACTTTCCTTGTCTTTTATATTGTCTAATAAAGAGATCATCTCTACTGTGCGTCAACGGGACACAATGCACGGGAGCTTCGCTCGGTATGAACCAATATTCGGTACACAATTTCCATACAAAAACAAGATCGTCGCGATGCAAACCGTGCTACAGCTGGAAAATAAACTCGCGTCGGCTTCGTGCGTGTCCGTGAATCTTGTTTGTCAATTTTCTGTCCCTCTGCAGAGCGCTCCCAAGTTTGACGAAACACCGTGTATACGTATGCACGTATGTATGTACATCGAAAGGTAAAATATCGCACGGTTGCGTCAAACGACAGGTTTCGCTCGAGTTTCGCGATATTACAGGAATATCCGCGTCCCTGCGAACAATAAGAAAAACAAAAGGGCGGCGTGTTCGCGTCGTTTTTAGCGTTTCCAACTATTTTTTTTTTTGTTTTTTAAGGAACAGCGGAAACGCTAGTAACGAGCGGGGCTTCGGCCGGGAAACAATGTCGAATCGGCATGAACCGAAGCGAATATTCCAATAGAACGTGACGATGCGACGCGTGTAATTCGTTGAATCGAAGGTTGAACGTCGAGGAACTAGAAGCTCGCGAAACAGCCCCTTCTGACCGTGGAAATATTCGCGAATCCAGTGCTGAGGAACAAACTGAGTGAGAGGGAGAGAGAGAGGGAGCGCGATCATTCGCCGGTTAATAATGACTGCGACGATCCGCGCGCGATGAAAAATGTCGCCGTGCCGTGACGGTACAGGTCCACGCCCAGCAGCATACGGATGTCAGAAGCGATTTAGGGGTGGTAGCGGCGGCGGCGGCGGGTCGAAGTCAAATAGAAACCCCGTCGCGTTGAAATACGACGTTGGAACATCCCCCGGCACGGTAATGGAAGAAGCGAGGACATGTATCTCCATATAGGGTGCAACCAAAGCGCTGGACAATTTGCTGCGTGTACCCGGTACAAGGAAATATCCTATAAATTACGGTCGCCAGCATTCTATTCTGGCAGAGCATACGTCACAGTGGAAATCTCGGCCGATAAGTACGGTGAATCTACCCGGGTGCAAACGTCGCGTCGCCTCGCGAAATATGATCTGCGGCCGTCGACAAAATGCACTTTGTTCTATCCTCATCGTGGCCCGGTCGAGACCAATTTCTTCCATAATTCTACTTCGTTAAATTGTCTGCTGATCTCCATTGTTTGCTGTGTGCTAATGTTTATAGTAGAATCTTGATTATCCGAACTAAACAGGGAAACACGGGTGTTCGAACAGGTTAGTCACAGTACAAGATTTAACCCTTTTAGCAATCGAGTGGTGATTCAGAGTCACCACTAAAAATTGCTGTACCATTGTTCACAATATTGATATTACTAAAGTATTGTATGAGGTATTATATCACCTCACTTGTGTCGAGTTTGTCGAACAGTAAAGACCAGCCTCACAACGTGTCTTCAGATATATTACTTAGAATAAATTCTATTTCATATTTTATAAAGAATGTGGTTTATTCAGTTTATTGTGTACCCATATTCCAACACATAAGATGAAAAAAACCATATACAATAATAAAATTGGTAAATATTACGTTTAGGGGAGGCAGCTCCGATGACCTTGACTTTGACATATGTTCTAAAGGACAACATTCTGAACAACTTTTGTCATTACATCTACCCAGTGTTCGGTCTTAGTTTTATTATATATTTGCAAAAAAATATATATGGCTAATACTGTATTGAATTTTCCGTATTCTTCCACGCTCCGTGGCAAAGTAAGGCTGCCATAGTTTCGAATGAGCTACACCTTAGATAAATAAACGTAGCAAGAACCCATGTATCCGAATGTGACCCATGTGCATATATGTATGTATACATTATGTATGTATAAACAGATTATAAGAGTATAGTAGCGATCAGTGTATACATCGATGTATAAAATTATTCTAGGTGGGAAGAAATGTTTAATTTTCGAATTAAAAGGGCTCCAACTGCAAAGGGTTAATCTTAATTGATTCGTACAATAAATAGCATATGGGTCGCCTTAGATTCAGCTATTCGTAGTATGTTCGCATAATAGAGAATTCGGAAGTTCGGATAATCGAGGTCCTACCGTACTGTAGATTATCTTTGACTTACATGTTTCGCGAAATAACAAGTGTTGTATCTTGTATTTAATTCCAATTAGTCTGTGTCATCCCAGGTTCTATATTCCTCCATTTTGTGGAAGGGAAGTGTCAATCACGGCTAATGCAGGGAATATTGGGAAATCGGGACCACCCTATACGTGCTATTCGCATCCCTACACAACTTGCAATAACTAGAAGGGAGAAGAAGGACGGACACACACACAGAGAGAGAGAGAGAGAGAGAGAGAGAGAGAACGATGTCTTTAGGGGCGAACCTTTGCGACATTATGTATCACTTAAATACCCTCCCGACGACAAATAGCCTGACTCATGGGATTTTATTAGGCCACCGTGAACACATTCTATCGCGAAATAATGGCGCCTTCCGAGCTTGACGGCCAACCGTTCCGGATATCGCACACACGGTACACACGTGCATACATGCATAATGCACGTACGTATTCTACACTACCGGCGCGGCGGAAAGCTTGGTAGCTGTTCCCTCTGCTTCGGCTAGGGATTCGTTGGATTTCCTGTACAACGACATCACCTTTCTCTGCTTTTACAAATGCTGGGCACAATTAGCAGCGACGAATTGAACTCTCTGTTTTCTCTTTGTAACACAGTTTCTGTGATAACGCGCTTTTAAAGAGCGCGACGCTACTGAACTCGACATAATGTTTATATGTGTATATTACTGAATAATTTCTTTAATTTTTCATTACAATTTCTTCACAATTTTACTCCAAGCTCGACCAGTTTTATTAAATTATTAAACTTGAACTTAAAATTTGTATGCAATTATGATTGCAACAACCTGGAATCAAATAATATTGTTGGAATTTATTTAAGAAACAACTTGACAAAAATAATCTACTATTATTTAGTAGGATATTCTATATTGCTTTTGTCTTTCGAGAACTTTTGAATGATACATTGTGTCTACATATGCTGTCCGCGTCGTGGGACCCTCAACTCTCAATTGTTCCTTAGATCGTCGTCCGTTTTTCCGGAACGATCCCCATTCGCGTCCTATTTGTCGTAGAATAAAGACGCGCCTCGCAACATGTTTTGTCAGATATACTAAACTGAATAAATTCTATTTTATATTTTATATTCAGAGTCTGATTTCTTGTACCCATATTCCAATAAAAATCAAATTCTGAATGTTTTCGGCGCAAAGGTTCGATCAATTATAAACCAAGACAACTATTTGCAAATTTTCACAAAATTTCTTCTCAACGTTTCGATCTCAGTTTAGATCATTCTCAAAAGAAAACAACGAAATATTGCGTCTGTAAATTAATAATGAATAATATAATAATAACTAGTGAACCAAAATTCGGAAAAAACCAAAAATAAAAATAAAAGAACACTCTACTCGTTGTTTTCTCTTGAGAATGATCTAAACTGAGATCGAAACGTTGAGAAGAAATTTTGTGAGCAAATAGTTGTCTTGGTTTATAATTGATCGAACCTTTGCGCCGAAAACATTCAGAATTTGATTTTAAAATTTTGTGATCGACATTATTTAACATTTATTCCAAGAAAAATGTTTGAAATAAATCATTGATATACAAGAAAGTACACAAATACATTAGTAATCATAATACGCAGACTTGTAAATGTTTTTGTATTTTCATCGACTTCCAATTTAATCCCTCCGACTAGCTCAGCGAACAAAAGACGCGCAAAGATCGATTCGCGCACAAGTGAAAATTTCCGCGTTTATGGATTAACCGGAAAAGATATAATTCGCAGGGGCGAGAAAGCGACGAATCGCCGCTGGAATGGATAGCGAATGGGTTTCAGGGATAAATGAATTAGTTAAGACGTTCTTTTTTCGACGACTTCGGAGGGGTGGTCTCTGATTTACTAGGAACGAGCCGGCCCGGCCGGTCTGGTAATCGTGGCTGGGAAAGAACACCGGAAATGGCCGCTTTTGTGCGCAGCTCGCGGGATAGAAATTATGGCTCGCCGGGCAGAAATTGGAGAACGTTTGTCGTTTCCGTGCTTGATTTAAGCGCCTCCGGTGAAAGCCGATTCTAATTTGAATGCCGAGAAGACGAGCCAAGGTATTACATAGAGGGTGTCACGTAATATACGCGTCGCCAGTTTCAACAGCGAATTTAATACTTAACGCGTATACTGGGGCTTGCCACGTGTCTGTGTGTGTGTGTTAAATCGATCCGACCAACTAATCTTAAATACTCTTGTTAATTCTGGAACGAACGAATCTGTATTTTACCGCATAAACGATCAATATTAATGGCGATCGAACGGCGAAGTAATTAATGGACGTTTACACGTACGGGTCTAATTTTGAACGCGCCATCAAATTTAGATGAAACGGAGGTGCGCCGGGAAATTTTGTAAATCACATTAATATTCTAATGCAATGTGATTTACTCCAATTTCGTGCTACATATTTGTAATCGATTGAAATGATGAATATCAATAAAATAATCTAGAAATTATACATATACCTGGCACTATTACGTAAAATCAATATTAAAAATGCTGCCGGGAGTTATCTGTGTCGGATCTTTCGCACGAGTGGCGAATATCTCGGCTAGTCACGGCATAATATGCTATATCAAATTCCTTGATGGAGCCCGGTATTCGCATTTCACGCGTTGTGCAAAACTATGATCGATCCCGGGGGGAATATTCCGTCGGGCGAGAGCACGCAGGATAACACACAGCTGGCGCGGCGTGGCGCGGCGCGGCGCTGCGCGACGCCTCTCCTTCTTCGGGTGTTTCGAGCCCGAAAAGAGAGACGAGCGACAGAATGGGCCGAAATGTGTAGCGACGTCGGCAGCATGTTCAAATCCCCTTTCATTCGGACACGATCCTATCTTTCTCCTCGCGGCAAAGCCGGCAGAAGAGCCGGGAAAAGTGGCGGGACGTCATTCAAGATTTTTCCGGGCGCTTTTCATGGTGTCCCGAGCTAGCTCTCCGCCGTCACCGACGGAACAAGACCGTACGAAGGGAGAGCCCGTTACCGCAAAACCAACGGCCACCGGGAAAGCGAGAGAAGAGGTCTTCTTAACGTTACCCGCGATCACCATAAATTTCTATTAACGAGTTCTCCTCCTTAGCCCGGCTGGCACGCCGCGCCGGTGTCGCCGAGACAACGAGTTTCTGCGGTGGTAAATTCTCAACTTTCCGCCAGCAAACAAAGCGTTTCTCGAGCGACCGGTAAGTAAACGGCCGTGATACCTGCAACACATGCGCGCACGATACCCGCCAAAATTACTCGCGCACGAAATTCGCAATTATTATCGCCGCAGTCCCAGAGCGGTGCGACTGTTGCGACAGAGTTCTACGGGCAAATTTCTTGAGAAGTTCCCAGAGACCTCGCGCTACCCGCGGACAAATTGTTTTAGGAAGACGAACCGTACTTGCTCGGATCGGCGACACACCGCACCGGTTCCCGCGGAAGTTTCTTCGCTTTGTCCAGGATTTTTCGCAGATTTTCAAGTTAGTCGTCGACCTCAAGCTCTACGATTTATTGCAAATATGTATATGTAAATTTCGAACAAATATACTGGGTGCGGCATTTATCCTGACCACCTGGAATATCTCGAAAACTAGGTTCCAGAGAAAAAAATATTTCGAATAAAAAGTTTAAGTCAAGGAGGGGCTGATGCTGCAGTCATAACCATTTTAAATTTTCGTCATGTTTTCAAGGCCATTCCAAGGTCAACTTTATTTTTTCAAATGGAAACATTTATTTTTTATTACAGATTCTAAATCTACGTCTTTAAACAAATAGATTTTATTTTAAACGTTTTTTTCTCCACCGATTGTTTTGTATAATATTGACGTCATTATGGAAAAACAATCTCAATTAAATGGAAAGACAATTATTTTATTAATAATAATACAGGAGAATTACAGCTTAATTACAAGAAAATCAATTTAACAAGTATTCAAAATGTTGGCTGGATCGCCAGATCTAACACATCTGGATTTTTTCTTATGGGGTTACCTTAAAGAAAAAGTTTACCAAGAGGTACCAACGACACCACAGGGCACGAAGGACCGTATTCGTTATGCCTGCAGTAACGTTCCGGCGGACATTCTTCTGCAATGCCATAATTAATTCATCGGTCGTCTTGAAAAATGTATCCAAGTTCAAGGCCAACACTTTGAACACTTGTTAAATTGATTTTCTTGTAGTAGTAAATAGATTTATTTTATGCCTTTCGGCCTTAAAATGGGGGATACAAGTGTTTTTGTGTCAGTGTGTATTTACCAGAATATTTAAATACTATCTTTACTCTTCTTCCTTTTTTCTATGACTCTCCTCATCCACTCTGTGCCCTCCTTGTCTCCTTTCAGAATTCCTCTCACTTCTTTGTTCGCTCTTTCCAGCTCTTTGCATTCTCTTACCATGTTGATATTCTTGTAATTAAGCTGCAATTCTCCTGTATTATTATTAATAAAATAATTGTCTTTCCGTTTTATCGAGATTGTTTTTCCCTAATGAAGTCAATATTATACAAATTAATCGGCGGAGAGAAAAACGTTTCAAATAAAATCTATTTGCTTATAGTCGTCGATTTAAAATCTGTAATAAAAAATAAATGTTTCCATTTGAAAAAATAAAGCTGACCTTGGAATGACCTTGAAATCATGATGAAAATTTAAATTGGATACGACTGCTGCATCGGTCCCTCCTTGACTTAAACTTTTTATTTGAAATATTTTTTTCTCTGGAATTTAATTTTCGAGGTATTCCAGGTGACCCACACTGTATAAATTACCGAATGAAGTGTACCCCGTTAGGTTGTAAGCACCGATCGGCCGGAGTATTTCTGAAACAGCCGGGTCCGCGGAATCGTACTCGCGGTACAAAGGGAAACGCGAAGCGAATAACGGTGCTCGTCGCGCGTAAAATCCCGTTCTGAGAAAAATAAGATCGAGACACGGAGCAGCCCGTGATAATTTAGCGGGAGCACTCGTACCCCGCGGAATCGCAAGCCCGGTGCGGTTACAACGTAGAACGAGTAGCCGGGCCCGTCGACATCAGTCTCCGTGAAATCTAAATACGCGGGGGTGGTACACCGGTGTGTGTGTGTCGCAGGTGGGCTATCTCTCGTCGACAGGGGAAGATTATTCAAAACCTCCGGCCAATTTTTTCTCACCCTCGTCAGAGCCCTTTAAACCAACGTTGGCCCTTGATTAACTCGCAGTTCACGATATGAATATTTATGGCGACGGTGCGGCGCGGCGCGGCGCGGCGCGACTCGACGGTGTTCTCGCGACGAACTACCGGGGCACCCCGGTCATATTTTCGAGCAAGGCCGACAGGGTAAGTAAGTAAAGCGCCGCGCCGGTCCACCGGTCAATTTCCGGGAGTCTGTAGAGAGACGGGAGTCGCAAAAACGCCGGGCTAGGTCTTCTTGGCTCGTGTCCACCAGGCCGAGCTGAACAAACACCATAGGACGGAGCCCCGTCGCGCAAGATTGACCGAAGACTTTGCGCGAGTAACGAGCGGAGCGACGAGGCGCGGCGCCCAGAAATCGGACCTGGAGCATCCTGAAAGGTTCCACGAACCGGGGACACTTTTCAGAAAAATTGTGAAATCTCCCTCGAAAAGATCGCATCGGTAGCAAACTCCCTAGCGACCACGTTACAAGACAGAAGCTCTAAGACCCAGACATGACATAAGCTTTCGCTCCAACAGTTACTTATCTTACTGATTTACATTATATTCATCGATGGACTGCGAATATTTCAGCAAAAGAAACATTGTTTGCAATTTACAGATATTCCCAAGTTCTTCTAATCTATGTTTGAAATTGTGTTCGCTAATTTTCTCATAAAAGCATCAAAATCCGTCGTCTATTCATCAAGCCACAATTACTTTTTTCCCGACTCTTGTAATCCAGCTATTGTTTCAAATTATAGCCATTCAATCAGCAGATCAAATCAATCTCTGCATAGCAAAGCGTTCGTTTCGCGATTCGAGTCCAACTATTCTGTAATTACGCAAAGCACACATCCGCGTGTAACGCATACGCGAGAAGAGGTAAAAATTGTCGAGAGGACACGGTGAATCCCGATTTTGCTATCTGATATCCGAGATCTCCGGATAAAATAGCAGTGCCGATTTGCCTGGATTTTTTTTTTCCCCGAAAAACTGACGTTATCGACCGTCCACGGAGAAATTCAACAGTGTCTGACTGTTCTAACGCGACGAGTAAATATTTTGCAAGCTTGTACCGGAGGACAAACGTATCGGAGAACGTTCTCCATTTCACGGAGATCCGTTTCGTCGATCGGTTCGGACGATATTGTTTTGCAGCTACGGAAATCGGTATTTATTCTTCGTACTTTGCAGCTGGATTCCGATATCGTTGCGAACCCCTTTTCCACTCCCTCTCTCTCTCTCTCTCTCGATCTGTCGATCTCTGATCCGCCCACGGTGTGTTTTTACAAGCCGACGTATTCCGGGCGTCGTTCCCGATATCGAGAATGGTTCGAGCTGCGGATCTTCCGTCGCGAGATGGTCGAATCGAAACGTCACCGTCCGCGGGCTCGCGAAATTGCGTTTTCCGCGAGTTCTCATTCATATTTGCCGCGCGCAAACCATCAAGTTAATTACAGTATCCCCGTGGATTAAGCCACTCCAAAAACCACACATATTACAAAATGCCTCGATTAAATATTTACCCTGAAACGGTCGGGTCCGGCCGGTCCCCAAGGTACCGGAATGAAGTTACAGCTTTACCTTGCCACGCCGACAAACCACCCCCTACCCCCGTAGGCGCGGATGCTTTAATGAAAATTCACGCACACTTATACGCGTTTCGATGGGGACTGCTGTAATTCTTCCCCCCGTATCCACGAAATCCTTACACACCCCTCTCCCCCGAAACATGTGTCGGAAAAGTCTTTATTAAGCCGTTACGGAATTTTAATTAAGATCCTTGTTTAATGTGCACACAATGCGAACTGCGCACGCCTCGCCGCGCGCCGGTTCTGTACACGAGGCGACACGCTCGTAAAACGAGAGCAAATTTTGTTCACGTTGATTGTCGCGTCACCCGATTATTTGCTCGGATATGCAAATGTGATTATTAGACCGCGGATCTTTATGCATGTATAGGTTATGAAAATTTTCAAAAAAATGCTAGAGTATAAAATTTGATTTATACCAGACCTGCGAAGGCTACTACCACTAAAAGATTTTATTTGATTCCACTTTCTTAAAATTCGTCCACAAAAATTGCATAAACATCCGCAGTCTAGTGATTATACATACAGAAGTATTCTGTGCGAATGCAACATAGTTTGTTATCCAAGAATGTTTAGATGTCAGTCTCCTAATTTTCCGTGGAAATATATGTATATGTATGTATGAATTAGTTATTCTATGAAGCTGCAATTTCGATATTTCACAAATGAATTTGATATTTCCATTGGATTCGGTGGCTCCTGTGATCAAATTTTAGTATCTCTACAATAATAACGAGTGCGTAAGCCAGCTTACGAAGCATGTAATTTCAGATGTGTTGTAAACTTTGAAAATCTCGAATCGTCGAAATTCATATTTTTTTTAATTCGTCCATTATCGCGGTAACACGCGTCAATATTTCATTTCGCCGGTTAATAAAAACTCTGGGCATATCTCTGTCTGCAATGATCACACGATTACGCGGTCTCTAATGACGTCGACCCGGCCGCGTTGTAATTAAACATTGATGAAAGCATTGGAACGCTGCGCGTAAATCGGGATTACTTTTTAATTTAATCCTGTTTCAAATTTCCAGCCGTATTATACGTATAAATCGGCGGGGGATTTCAACATTTATATTCGCCGGTACACACGGTTGCCGGTTTTTTTCCCCCCGTATGATAGCTCGGCGAAATCGAGAGGTAGAGGTGGGAAAAGGGAAAAGCAGGGAAGAGCGGAAAAGAAAAAGATAGAGCCGGGATTACATTTTCCATTAGCGGTCGGGCCGAGCTTTCTTCGGACTTGTCGCATTGCCTCTCGCGCTGATTATCAACCTGTTCGGGACAGAAGCTTTTTTCTCGCGCTTTACCTCATTTTCCATTCCTCTATACGGGGAATCGCGCGGAGTTAATAATAAACCAGCGAGACTGCGACGTCGCGCGAACGCAACACTGCGAGTTTTCACCTTGTTTCACCATTTTATTTTCTCGCGACGGGTATCGTCGAAGATCATCATCCCGAACGCGCTAATCCCAAACAAATGCACAGAAACTACCCTAAACTTACCAAAAATATCACAGTCTAATAATATTATTTTGTAACAGAGCCAGCTGAAACAGAAGGTTCTAAACGGGCTCCCAAAAAGCGGAACAACCGGCTAATACCGACGGTGTGGCTACACGGAATTAAACCGTGCGAAAGGAAATGCCTAACGTGCAATTTCGTTTGCCCGCGCGATACTCTCTGCCACGTGTTTCTACCGATTCGCATCTCTATCGCGAAATCATTCACGGCGCGCGCGGCGTTTCCCTGGCCGAGGCAAAGTGTAACGCGTGAATCGCTAATGGAACGCGGAATGTTTACGAGCACGAATATAAATTTCATTCCCGTCCGCTTCGCGCCAGCCGAGCCGAACCGAGCCGAGCCGAAGCCGCCAGGCAATTAAAGATGGTGGCCGAGGAAAGCCGCGGAGAAAAGAGCGCGATGATTTTAATCGGCAACTCGCTCGCAGGCTTCCCTTTGTACGGCGAGTTCGTCGGTATGGGCAACGGAGCACGAAATTTTCATAAGTTCCGACCGAGTGCCGTCTTCAGGAACGATTTTATTACCTAGCCATCGAACGCAACGTGATTCTTACGTGGCAATCCGCTGTGGCCTCTTTGGAAAACAGATTTCTCGGGATAGTTTCATAAAAAATTGGAATACACAGATTAATATTCTATTGAAATTTATTTATTCGTTTTTCTTAATAAAAGTGCTCCATCTTCAATTTAAAGCTATCGCATTCGATTTAAAGCATTTCTGAAAAATATCGAAATTCGTATTCAGCAAAAACGGGCAGAGTCACGTGCCAAAATTTCGGGTGGGGTTGATCCGAAAGTCTTACCGATAACAGCGCGCTGGTGAAGCAATCACGGGGGAATAAGCGCGGCAGCGTGAACGACCGTCGGTTTGTATAAGCCGTTTAAGTTCGTTTCTTTTAATAGCCCGCCCGGGAAATTATTATTTTCCGCTAGCTTACGCTATCCGAGAATTTTATGAGCGCGCGCGCGCGCGCGCGCTGGAATCGCGCTGCGCCCCGAGAAATATCATTCTGCGAAAATTCTTGCGATATTAAACGCTACCAACCAACCGGGCCAGAACGGGACGCGGCGCGACGGCCGGGGAGATTCTTTGACGCACCGTGATTGCAATTTTCTACGGGGTTCGCGAGACTGTCGTCCTTCAGTATTTAAAAATTATCCGGTCGCGCATTTTTCGAAACTCTTTAGAAAACTCGACGAGGGCACGGGTTGTTGGGACGTAGTAGTCAGGGGCGAATGCCTACAGTTTGTCCCGGGCTTTTCCTGCTGAACGGTGTCAGCGTATTCTACGAGCAAAATTTAAACAAAAATTTATATGCACGTCGTCGGCTCGTATGCCTCGCTGCAATGTTGCGACGAGAATGCGACCGGCTCCACTTTTGAGATTTTCTCCGGTGCAGTTTTTATCATTCTGTTATTTTCCAGCCAACGATCGTTTCGAATATACTCGATTTATTTTCAACAAAAATTTTCAACCTTTCCGAATGTAATATACGTAGAATTCGACGTTAAATTCTAGTGCGCGGTATCTAAGTTTCATACACGAGTAAAAAGTTTCTCGATTTCAAGCGCGATTGAGAGGTTTGAACGCTGTCATATTGGTTTCCAGATATATCAGCGGGTATTATGACGCAGTGATCGGATTCGCTAGGTCCGGGTTAGATCTTAGTTCCGCGAACTAGAATTTAAAGTTTTCATTCAGAAAAGTTGAAAATTTTTGGTACCCTGAGTGAAGGTTTAACTTTTTATTGGTTTGAGGAAGCGTATTTGATCATCGATCATTTGCCGACCATAACATCGAGTTCGACTCGCGATGAAAATTTCAAGCAGAATCTAGGAGAGAAGAGAATGTGTTCTAGGTCAACCACGTAACAAACGCGACGACATTTCTTGATATAGCAATCGAGAGATTGAAGTCGCGGAAAATTATCGCGCCACCCTGTATGCAACGCGTGGAATTATATGTACATATGTATAGACAGCTCGGGATGGATTTAACATTTTTGCTCAATTTAATCTACGAGGCGGATCGAGCCGCAGCCGTAGCCGCATCGCGCAAGAGTTAGAGCATTAAACCCGGGAATTCTCGTTTGTAGCGCAATTCCCCGGGCAGAATCGAGCACTTAACCATGCGCACGCGAATCTGTCGCACGGAAAAATATCACCGACAGGCGTAACAGCCCCCTGCCGTGCCTCCTCCCTTCCCGCGGAATGAAATTCCGTCGGGACGTCGCATTCCCTCTCGTCAAAAATTCAAAATACTACTCTCTCGTAGTTTCCGTCTTCCGTCGCGACAGTGGCTGGAGTTGCTTCTAATGGCTTTCGCAGTCGTAATCGAAAACGTATAGCAGGGGCAGGTGTTAAATCGAAATGAATCCGCGAGCGGACTCGCGAGAGCAGAGAGCTCCGACGCTTCGAACTACGGTAGAACCTCGGTGGTTGTGCGCAAGGTCTGTAAACCAAGTCGGCCAGCTTCGTTCCATCGTTTTATCTATTACGGAGCCGTGATGAAAGTTTCATCCGCAGCCACCGGCCAGGCAGCTCTTTTATTGAGCACGCTTGATCGATCAATCGAGGAATTCTATTAGACATTTTCTGCCGACTCGAAATGGTCATCCCCCCGGCAGCGCGGCGGCCGACTCTTTTCTTCTTTTATTACGTGCTTGTACTATGGTTATACCTTAGATTACGAATACTGTCGTCTCCTCTTCCTTTTTTCCAAGCGATTTCAGCCCCCCCGACTGATTGCCAACAGAATTGCTCCGAGTTTATTGTGCCCGATTATAGCCGTTTCGCCGGAACGCCGTGCCGCGCCGCGTCTTCCATTTTTAGACTGTTGAGACAAATCGTGTTTATTGACTCGATCTGTCGTCGATTTTCCACGTTCTTTTTCAATGTATCGGATTTTGTGTAACGGGAGCTACAGCGTTCTTTTTTAACATGGATATGCTTTAGGGCTGGAGGTCATAAAAATTATGACGCTAAAATAACCTCACCCCTCCTCCCAAAACATATCCATGATTCAATGTTTTTCCATGAAGTGGAGAAAATTTCGGGGTGGGAGGCTTTGACTGCGTCGACCGTTTGTGGCCGCGTTTTTGCGTGCTCACCGACCGCGCCGAACGTAGAAAAGGACAGCGCCTATAAACACGGACCCAGTGTCGATGACGTACTCGGAGAGGTCTGGGTAGGACTCGCGCTGGCCGGCCGGGTGGGGGTAGCCGATTCTACGTCAAATTTTCTTTCGCTTTTACGACGTTACTTTCTTAGTGATATGGTCTACACCAGTGATGGGCACGGTAGGGGCCCCTGAGTTGCCTGCTTCTCCCACCAACCTAGTCGGCTATGGAGGGACGTATGAGGGAGGAAACGAAGGCACTAGAAGGCACGAGGCACCGCTGCGCAGCGAAGGTGCGCGCTGCACGAAAGAGTGGTTGGTGGGGGAAGCTCCGCGGATCCTTCTAGACTGCGGCAGTCAAAAATGCCCATCACTGGTCTACACAAGTATATTTCGATAAAAAAATTTTTCTCTATTTTTCATCATTGACCTCCTTCCTTTTTTTGTCCATTGGAAAAGAATGCGCGAACGTTCGATCTTTTCCAACGGTGGCAGACAGGAAACATTGAAAATGTTGTCTGTAGACTGCAGATTATATGAATTTGACTATTTGATTGCCGACTCTTGCAATTTATACAGACAATTTTTATTTTGCATAAAGATCCGCAGTCCAGTTATCTGTACTGAAATATGTGTAACTACGTATTTTCTTATTGTGTACCGTTAGTTCGTGTAATTATAAAACAGTGTATCTTTATGCAACTTCAACTCTGCTAACAATTTTACTAGTCAAACCAAAAAGAAAATTCATCACCGCTGTAGTTACACGACGGAAAGTGATATTCCGACGGGTAGAGGGAGCGAATTTTCCCTTTTTTTGAATAAGAGTAAGCAGAGAGGGACGAGTCCACCCTCGCGGAGGACGCTGACAGTTCGGAACTGGTTATTTATCGTTCCCCGTGGCCGTGTAACTAACAAACGAGACGGTCTCTGGTCTTTTATTGCATTCGGTCGAACGGCCAGCAAGAAATCAAATTAGCCTCGTTTGATCTGTAACCGCCGGCGTGGAATCTTTCGTCAGCCCTGCGGAAGGGGAGCAGTATCTTCTGATACAGAAGCGCGTCGGGTGCAGCAAGTGGCAGAGGGGGTTTGGTGTTCGTTCTGTCTGCAAACTCCTGCCAGACGAGGATCCGAACCGTTCGGGGGTTAGAAGGCCTGAGGGGGCGAAGTGAAAGCGAGTCTCTCGATTATCTCTCTCTCTCTAGACTGGTTCCGCGTGTTATGTAAATACGTATACGTTCGCAGGGATGCGCCTCCTTAACGAATATTACCAAAGTTCCAAGGGCGAATGTTGCTCGAGAGGCATGTGTGGATTTTCCGGACAAAATACTCGGTCTGTGTGATTGCCCCGGATGAGTCTCCTGTACTTGCTGGAACGATCCTGTGCACGCTCCCGGCTGGATCCGTGGAATTTATCATCGGAATAATCTTGGGAAAATTATTTCATAAATTGGAGATAAATATGGTACCTCCGAGAGCCGAAACTATTTGGATTATTAATTAAACGAGACAGACGAATTACTTGGTTTGCATGAAATAAATTAACGAAACCGACCAGGATCGGACTGCTTTAGAATATGCGTAACAATTATTGTGAGACTACGTATTGTATGGACTCCGTTTAATTAAACGGATTTTTGAGGGATTCAGTTAATTGACGACGATTTTAAGTATTCACAAGGCGTACATCGTTTTGGCGATGAGCTGGTGCAGTTAAAAATTCAAAAACAATAATGAGGTTATTCTTTTCGCGTTGTTAATTGTTCTTGTCGATTTCATCGAGCAATATTGATATATTCATTTTACTTATGTTTATTTACTTTTAGGTACATTTACTTTAATAATGTTCCGAGAACTGTATGCACGTTCACGGACCCGTATCTGCGGGACCGTTTCATTGTATCTGGCGGTACCTTTGTCTATGTATATGGAATCAAAGATAGAGCCGCGGCCCTTTGAATCCGTATGCCGACATGAACGACTCGGTTTTCAACTGTTTCGATAGAGTACCGAGCCCGTTCAGTCGAAGCATAGTTTAAGTAGGGAGAACATCGTGTTTTAGTTATGAAAGTATATTTGCATTTTTATTTAATAGTTACCCTTGCTTCCCAAAACCAACAAGCAATCGAAATACAATTGTTAATTTCTAAAATATTATTATTTTAATTTACGAAGTGGTTGAGCAGTTTACAGGAAATGCACGAGGTTTCAGATTAATTAAGAACGGTAATATCCTCGAAAAAATTATAATTAACGCTATCGTTGGATGCGAAGGTCCCGGCGACGCGGCAGCTGTTTCAGCAGGAGCGTTTATACAAATTTCGAAAACAAACATTCGACTCGGAGTGTGTATCGCGTGTTCTATGCGCCGGGAAACGTTGATTCCTGTGGAGCATATTGTTACACGGCCGTTTCGTGAATAGTGGCGGAATCAGTATATAGACGGTGACAGAATAAAGCGACAAGATGTATGCCGATGCACAAGTGCGCATTGTACACAATGCAGCACTTGAATCTTTGAGTGTATTCGCGCACAAGCGCATCTCGTGTCGCAGCACCGGGCTCGTGCAATCAAAAGCGATGCTTGATCTTTTGATTCCGCCGACTCCAAGTGGATGCAGCCATTTATGTCAAACAAAACGTGACACTCCGCTTCAAAACAAATTCGCGTTCGGATCGCAATTAAATTTCTCGTTCCTTTTAGCTCGACAACCTTGCTGAATGGCGTTCTTCAATCTTTTTACCGAAACCGCAAACTTTTAGCGAGTACGCTAAAGTTCAAAATGGATTAACTATCAAAGGAAAAGAGGATTTCTATATACGAACAATTACACGAAAATGTACAGGGTGTGACCGTTCAATTTGCCTAACTAGAATGTACAATCCTCGAAGAGATCGATTTGTTTCTACGATAATCGATATCGCAACAATAGCGAAATGAGGGTAATTTCCTGATGGAGAATCTTTATTTCCGTACACGCTATATATATTTTTTTTATTAGAAACACGCCCAGATACCGGCATTCATCCCTCGAGATTCAAGATTCCCGTCATAGCGTTACTGTTGCGAGGTGGAGGGAAAAAAAAAAACAGTCCCCTGATTTATGCCAGCGTCGCACGCACGTTTCACCCTTATCTCGCGTACGCACCGACCCCAGTCACGCGCCTTACAAGTCGTGCGTTATCAGCAGTATCGTGCCGGTCACGTGGCAATTCGTCGCCATTGTCATCGTTTACGTGCTTCGAGAGGATTCCGCTCCGTCCTGTGGGATTCCGTCAGGTCCCGGCTGCTCCGTATGCGAGTCCAATCAACCGTAAAATTGTGCGTGGAAAAATTCGGCTCGATAATCTTACCCCCCGCCGCCCCTCCAATGCGAGAACTGCCCCAATTTGAATTTAATTGAAACTCAACTCACCGGCAGAATCGACGATTTCGTGAAAACTTCCCTTTCAACCCCTTGCTATACACAGTCTGATTCAAAGATTTCAAACAAACTCTGCGAATCGTAAATATCATTTCTCTCTTCTCTTCGAACCTCTATCAATAAAATGTACATGACGTACAAGTTGTACAGGGTGAGGCAGTACGAAAGTACGATAGTAGTAGAAAAGTTTTCGAAACAAAAGATGCATGGGACAACAACAGGGGCTGTAATATGGTGTTAATCTTTTTTTCCTAGGTGGAGTCGCTACAGAGATGCGAAGGTCACCTTTGTTTTTTAAAATAGAATGCTATGTTTTGATACCTGTTTTCTGATAGCGGCTATTGAGACGAATCCAACGAGGTGCAACATTAAGGTCTTTGAAGGTCAGCAAAGGTCATTTATGACAAAAAAGGCTAAATAAACTTGCATTTACAGAAGGTGTTCAAAGTGATTGCCATTGGTATCAATGCAATTTTTTTCCCCTTGTTTATTTATTCAGGTCGCATCAACATCAAGGTCATTAGCGACCATATCAATGCAATGCTGCAATCTTCTTATCAGGGATTGAGTAGTATTTCTTATCACTTCGGCTATCTTATCACTTTTGCTGGCATTCTCCGTAAATGAGAAGTATATCGGTTTGTTCTTCGAAAAAATACAATCATATCGTTTACAATCGTTTGATTTAATGGTACTGTTGAGAATATGATTCATATTGTCTAAGGATTAGAGCTGCCATCTATTGGCATGGTGTGTGTCGCTTTGTGTGAGCCGGGACTGGGCTGCCGAAATCAGTTGAATAGAGAATCCCATACAGTAAGGATATTGATAGTGCCATATATGTATAGAGTATATGTATAGATATATATAGAGTGATATTAGCAATAGTAACATTTATATATAATTATCGTTATTACATTAAAGTATAGTTCATACTAAATATTTATGCCGTTTTCTACAGATACTAGTCTTACAATTCTTATTGATGTCCTGCGGTATCGTCCAGAAGTGTTTATTTATCATTGCCAGGTTTAGGTTCTCACCCTACATACAGTACAAACAGTTCCTGAGAAAAAAATTCGTAAGTAAGGCCTATTTTCGCCAACATGAGCAAAAATCGCAAACTTTGAAGGTCTGCCATTTCTAAAAAAAATTCGAAATCGGCAAAATAATGACCTAAACTCCCCCTAATTTCATATGGACTACAACATATTTCAATTAGAACAAACTCGAAGATGATGACCGCAATAAGTGATCGTTTCGGCATAGAATGACCCATAAATGACCTTTGCTGACCTTCAAAGTCCTTAATGTTGCATCTTGGTGGATTCGTCTCAATAGCCGCTATCAGAAAACAGGTACCAAAACATAGTATTCTATTTAAAAAAACAAAGGTGACCTTCGCATCTCTGTAGCGACTCCACCTAGGAAAAAAGATTAACGCCATATTACAGCCCATGTTGTCCCATGCATCTTTTGTTTCGAAAATTTTTCTACTACTATGATACTTTCGGAGTTATTGTAGGTGACAATAGTTACTGCCTCACGTTGTATATGTATACAGTGGGCGAACAAAGTTTTCGTACACCTTTTAAAAACGAATAACTTTTTCAAAATTCAACCCAACAGCTTGAGTTTTTTTTTTGAGACGTTAGAAGAATTAGTTTATTAGCTAATGTGTAAATAATTTTTCTTAAAAATTGTTATTGGTCGCAATTTGCGAAGGAAAAAGTGAAGGTAACGATTTTTAAATTTTTTATCTGTGGCTGTAACGAAAATTTATAATTTCTGCACGTAGGAGCAGAAGATGATCGTCAGCAGTGATCCAGCGGCGTCAAACGCTGTTAATCAGAAGTTTCGGTTGCTAGCCGATGCTGAGGTTCCCCCCGGTGGTCTAGCTGACATTCTAGGGCACCGGTTGGATGCACACGTTTTACCGTATTTGCTCGCGAGAACTTGGTTAACGGCAACCCCCACCGGGGTGTGCAGGCGGCCTGTTATTCAATTTGTATTCGGCGACGTGCCGGCTAATGCGTCAAGAAAGGACTGCATGTTCACGCTATAATGGAGGATCTGGCAATATCATTACAGGCAAAGGGTTAATTTCGAGCAACGCGCCCGGAAGATGAGCGTTGCCATCCGGGGAATCGAGCGCGCATCGTCTGCGAAACCCGGCTCGTGTAATTCGATTCGAATTTAACGGAATTTCGTGTAAACAGGTCGGAAATCTCGTCGAATCGGGTACAAGTAGCACCCAATACACACGGGGATATTAATGGCTAAGCGCAAAATGACGATCGATATTTGCGGTTAATAAACAAATCTATACAAGTAAGTATGCAGCACCTCCGGGTTTCAGGAATCTCTAGATATTACATCGTTAATTTATTTAGCATGACGCAACTATTTCTGTGATGAACAAAATATCGACGTACCTCCCAAACGTAGAAATCTATCGCAAGCAGAGGTAGCGAAACGAGCGCGAAAAATAGGAGCGAAACCGTGCGCCAAGTGGCCGACAGGCTGCAAAAAGAATCCGAGGAAAAGTGAAAAGGGAGTGGCGTTTCTCGATCGAGATATAAATCGTCGCTGGGGGGCGGGTGGCGTACGGGGGTGTGTTCTAATTACACTTCCGTGTATAGATCTTAATTCAGCCGTGGTTATTCGTATCGGGACCGCATCTCACGGTCTGGACCGTCATGGCAGCAGCAGTAGCACCGTATCCTATACATATACCCTGCTCACGATAATTCACCGTATTTCATGAATATCTCATCGTCGAATACAAAATCGTAAATCGTTACAGGCTATCCTTTTTCTATGTAAATTTTCGGCGGTGGGTTAGGGGATGGCCGTTTTCCCGGCATCCTAGGGATGACCCCGCCTCCCGTGCTCCATGAATTATAAACGGCGACGAAATGAGGAACTTGTTTAAAAGGATTTAAATTCTGACGCGCGGCCGGAAAGTTTCGTCTTTCAATTTGCACGTGTCGTAAACTCCTATTTCCCGGTTGCACGGGGGGTGGCACGGTTGGGGGCGGTATCGTTTCAAGTTCTTCTGGAATTGAAAGCACGGGCTAGCATGGTTGCGGGGGGTTGGAACTAAGGGGGGATGATGCTAGGAAGAGGAGGAACGTATCGCGGGAGAATCAGCCGCGCGTCCTCCTCGCGGAAAGGTTTATTTTCCGCTCCGTTTTTCGCACGCGAGCCTTCGCACACGTTCCGCGATCTGCCGCGCGCCATGCCGGGACAAGAGGTAGTATTTTACGCGTACGTGCGCGGAAAATCATTCTTCGTTCCACGGGTTACGAAGGATCCAACGAAAATACGGGGGCCGAGGCCGCCTGAAAAGTGGATGTTGATGTTCCCGCCGGGTAATCGAATTCGGATGAAAGCGAACCGAAACGAGTGGCCCGTCTTCCTGGATTAAACAACGAATTCTGATCCGAATTCTACGCCTTGCGCCAACCGTCGAACGTCGCGCCGCATTCGCCAGGGATTCCCTTCTCATGTCCTTCCTGCAATGCGCTTTTTCCGAATATCTGGCGATTTGTATCTTGCGACACGCGAAACTACGTCCTTAAGGGGGTCTTGTAGTCTAGAACCTTGAAAAAATCGATTTTCTTTTTCTTGGATTTTCTTCGAGTATAATTCTTGTAGAATATGTGTGCTAAAGGATTTGACTGAATTTTAAATTCGAATTTGTTCGAATTTAATAATCAGCCAATTTTTTCTTATTTTCTGATCATGCTAAAGTGTGAAAAATATAAAGAATATAAAATGATAATCGTAACGCATTAATTACACCGATGGTAGAAATATGAATTTCCGAGAGATACAGATCAATTAAGATTAAATAGAAGAATCATTAGTAAGAGATCGATTAAAGCAAACAGATTCAGATTTTGTTGGAAACCGTTCGAAACCGCATTGTTCATTTCAACCATACCTGTACATACAACACGAGACCGCTATTTCTCTAACAACTCCGTAATACTGAATCTTATCTGAACCAACGATCCTAAAGGATTCCACAGAATTCTTAACCGACTATTACCCGTAACGACTAATTACCAACAAACCAACGACTAACTCGAAACTGCGATCGTACTCTATATTCTGAAACCGCGGAATATACTCATTACATACTCCTGCTGTGCATTTTCTGTCTAACCATTCTACGTGGTCCGCTCCTCGAATTAGTTGGATGCCAATTACCCTCATACGTAGAACACTGTAATTCTGAACGTTCATTAACCTATTAGTGCACACATTGTTTAGTATAAATTCCGTCCGATGTGCCTTAAATTATAACCTGCATCGACTTATGTTCATGAGAAAATGATTACGCCGAAAGTGTTGTTAATCCCCATAGTTCACAGAAATGGTTAGACGATCCTCGAACAATATTTCGCTTGGTATTTAATTCGATTAAATAATGTCTTTAGAATTTTACGAAATGATATTAGGTTCAGTAAAAATTCGAAAATAACGAGATCATAATGTCTACCTCTTGAAATTCATCCACATACATTATATTCGTTTATCGAATTATTCCCACAAGTAGCTAATACAAATAGCCGAACGAATGAATAGAAAGAAAGTGACCGAGCCATTACCGAAATCGATCGGAGAAAGCTTTCCTTCCGACTTTATGCATCGAGCGGAAAACATTTCTTTAAAGCGAAAGCTCGTAAATGGACAACATTTGAAAATAGCCAGGGTGGTCTTTTATTCGTGCGGCCTTTTATGCCGGGGAGAATCGCCGATAGTACGCGAGCGCGAGCGCGCGCGCGCTTGTAAAAAGTCGAGACTGAACTTATGGAATCTCTCTCGTCTCAAACGAACGACGGTAATTTCATATAATAATAAAAACTTGGAAAAGAACTCTCGGATACGCGTCCGACTCGCAGTGGCGTTTACGATTTAACATTGCCCCCGGGCGGCGAGGAAACCTCTCAACCCTTTCCGCTCTTTTCCCATCCTTTGTATGCTTTTCTGGCTCGAGAGGGAGAGGGAGAGGGAGAGGGAGAAGGGATTGGGATTGGGGGGCAGGAAGAAACACGCGACGAGAAAGGAAGCAATGAGGGAACCGTACCTACCTAACAAGACGAAGAAGGATCCCGAGTGGATAGCTGCGATCGACCGCGAAACGGTGGAATTACGTTTCCAGAGCCGACTACAATTACGAGCCCCGGTAATCCTCTTACGAAAATACTGTTAATTAATTTCTATGCCGGCATCGCGGATAATTGGCTGTTTTATAACGCACCGTACAACGGGATTCGATTGTAGTGTCTCATTCCGCTCGCACCCCCACCCCCACCCACTCCCTGCACGCCGAATTTTCTGCACTTTATGTACAATGAATATTCACCGGGCATCGACGAGATTACGTTTCCATGGAATTATTAATTCTTCCCAATTCAATACGTTCTTGCGTATGCGAAACACCGCCGAATTAAACGTACCTACGCGGCCCCTGCGCTCGATCATGCGATCCCTCATCGATGGTTTACTATGCTGCGACTAACTGTATACTAACAATCGCGGTGCCGAATTTCAACGAGACCGCTCTCGAGGATTATCTAGATACAGTAATCACGAAGAATTAAATTATTCGAATCGCAGTGAAATTCGGTGTAAAGGTCGCTAAACGACGCGGCAAGTATCAAACAATATTTTCCAATTGCTTTTGAAAGTGGAAAGAATTTCAATAAATCTATACATGTAGAAATCGAATCTCGTTCTTTTCATTGGAGAACGGATATCGATCGTTGTCGATTCTCGATAGGTTAAGCGTTAAATTAGTCCGAGGAACATTAAATGGAGCTTCTCCGATCCTCTAATGTGAAATTAAACGGAGCTTCTCTAATTGTATAGCAGCGGGATTGGCAATAAAATGAATGGCGATGTACGCAGATGATTTCGCATCGACTACAAGCACCGTCTTTAGGGCTAATATTCATGGGCTCGTTGGTAACTAATTTCATCCCCTAGCAATAGTCGGCGTTCATCGGCATATACGACGGTGTATTTAAACCGTGGGTTACATCGCATTAGTGTCTCCTCGCCGGCAAACAGTGCTAACTCAAAATAAGGGTCGCACTTTATGACGCAGTAGCCCTAACCCCTCGATTCGCATTTCCAGCCCCCGTGTGTTTTCCGCTCGGCGTGTCAGGACGAAGAAAACGGACGCGCGCGCGCGCGCGAAAATGGGGGACGCGACGAAGAGACAAGGGAGAAGCAGCAGCTGCCCCCGAGAACTCGAACGATAAAAATAATCTCTTCGCAGAGAGTCGCAGTTACCACTGGCAAATAAGGGTGTCGTCTTTCTGATTGCCCCGAGGTAAACGCCGTGCCGGATCTGTCGCAGAACGAAGGGTGGGGCCGGGGGTTGAAACGTGCGTTGGCAGCGTTACGCGTAAAACCAACGCCCTTGGACATTGTTAGCGCGAAAACAACGAAAGATCAAAAGGACTCCCTTAATTAACCCTCTCTCCACGAACGATGGCTCATTCTCGAGTAAGACGATCTTTTGGATTAGAATTTCCGGCAATAAGAAAGATTTAAAAATTACGTAAAATCTTAATAATTTTTTCTGACGGACACGCCTGACAAGTATAATAGCTTTTTACAGTGGATCGATATGGCGCAGTGTTCGCACGCTGCGTCGTGACTCGAACACGTACAGTTCGATTAAACGAACGAGAAGGAACTGCTGATCTTGAAAATGAAACGTCGAGACGCCTGACGCGGCAAACCATCGTGGGAACCACCCCCGGCGGCTGGAAGATGCGATCGAGATAATCCCGACATTCTGGACACGTGTCGATTATTCGCACCCTTCGATTAACGGGAGAACAGTAAACAGTTTGGAAGTTTGATACAACTGCACACCCCTCTCTTGCAGCTTCCTATAATTACGCAATCTGGTTTCGTCGAGCGTCTCCTCGGCGGTCTTAAGATCTCGAAGCAAAACAACTTGACAGCGAAGATTCGATTAAAATTACTTTCCTGCGTTTTCTGAACGCCAAACCTACCACTGCCGCACAAATGACCGGTTTTATATTTTTCATTTGACAATTATTGAAATTATCAAGTTATTTACGTGGAAATTGATTGAATAAATTTCTTTATCCAAACACATATAGAAATAAAAATTGCACAAAATTTAAATGAATAGAGCCTTGTCATTTTTATAAGTTAAATCATTTGTTTCGCTTTTACTGCTCGGTAGGTTCAGTGTTAATCTTCATGGACGTAAAAAAAATATAAAAAGCTCTCCAGATAAAAAACGTCGAAATCAGGCGAAGGATTTAAAATACAGTAAACGCTCGTTCGTTGTCCAGAATTAGGGGCACGCTCGTTGTCCAGTGTCTACCCACTCCACTGCTTGTCAACGCAGAGTTGCTCCGCAGGGCGGCGACGATTGATGTCGGCTCGGGTATATCGGTGTGAACACCACAACATTGACTCGAGGAATCGATTTTACAAATCTCTTAATTTTCATTATTTGTTTATAGGACTTTCACTACCTTATTGCTGGCATTTTTCTGATTAAAATGACACCAAACACGATATAATTTGAACTGTATTAAGTGGTTTTATCGACCATTAAAGTTTCGAAGGCAACGAAGAACAGCGCATCGGAAAGAAAGAGACGCGGGCAGTCACGCGAAACGTATTTCATTCTTTCCTTTTCTGTGTTCGGCTTTCTATTGAAGTCTCGCTTGGCGCGATCGGCGCGATATCTAGACGCAGTCATAAATCAAAAAGCATGTCGAGGCACGCTCGTTGTCCGCTCAAACCCCCGGCCTTTGGACAACGAACGAGCGTTTACTGTACTGGTGATTGGTGGGCGGATACGCCGGTTATTAACCGTTTGAGTCCCAGGAAGTATTGAAAAAACACTGTCGAAGAATCCCTGTTAAACATAGATATACTATGTATAACTGTATGTTCTGATTCTATATCGATAAGGTAGATCATTACCATATTGTGCGTGACAAGCGACACCTGTCACCAAATAAATATAATAACGATATACGTCTGTATTCGGCCACAACGTCTCAGACGTAAATCTACCTCTTGTGAGAACACACGTGTCATATTAAACTGCTCCGTTATATTTCAACTCTAGTTTTACTCCATAAAACCAAACTCTGCTCCCATACCCTAATAACAATCCCAAACAGCGCAACCGCGCTTTTTTTAAATGAGTATGAAAAGACCCAAGCGGCGCGATAGCGCTTGTCTTACAATCGGTAACGCACCGTCAGTTGTCGACAATATTCGAAATAAGCTGGGTTTTCTCGGCATAAAATCTTAACAGCGCGATCGCGCTGCTTGGGACTCAAACGGTTAAACAGCGTGAAATTTTTCGGTTACGAACAAGAGACTGAAGATTTCTCGTTATCCAGAATTCCCATGTAATTCACGGAAGATTAAATCATAAGTTACCGGGTGTATCGGCTACCGAATACCGAATTGTGCCCGTTTGGTAGCGGCAGGAAGGCAACAGAGTACTTAGGGGTTTCGATGTAAGATGGTCGTGTATGCACGACACGACGACGCGACGCGACGGCCGAATATAAACGCGCCAGGTTAGTTTGCGTACAGGTGGGCCGATGCGCCGTACAATGGCCGGCAAGTTTGTCCAGTTACCGTGCAAGGAAGCCCCACGACACGGCGATACACTCTCTGTTCGTCGGAGCATCGCGTGGGCGTTAATTCAGCCAAACAAGAGGCACACACAGAGCGAGAGAGATGGAGAGAGAGGGACAGAACTGTTTGTGTTTGTTTCGTGCGCATCACGTTTGCGGGAACCGCAAACTGTTCTGACACGGTCAGAGGAATTCGACGGATCCGTGAACTCCCGTTGAGAGACGGGAATTCGTCACTCGGTGACAGCTACGAATCGATTCGATCTCGTTATCCTCATTGGTTAACATGACGGGGATCGCTGTTTAGCCGACCAACATTCCCCTGGGAATTTAGATCACGCTCGATCGCTGGAAATCGCTGATCTTCGAGATCCGAGTGTGAAGTCTTGCATCGAAATGTCTGAACAAGATCTTCTGTACTGTTGATTCGAGAGCTGTATTATAAACTACATTCGTCGGATTATCTTATTCGCGATAAGGAAATTAACTTTTTAATCTGAACCTAGTCTTTTTTTTTGTCACTCCAAAAAATTGCGATTTTTTAGAACAAACTGTAGTTATCGGTCGAAAGTTTCAGAAATCGTGAAAAAACTGCGATTTTCGCGATCTTTAATCGTTTGTAACTCGTAACAACGTCAATGCTGATTTCGATGAAATTTTATTAACACTAGAACTACCTAGCCCTAAACGAGACTGATTTATATTCTTTTATAATAATAACAGAATTGAGTTTATTTAGATTTCGCAGGACTTTTATGGTAACATGTACTTGAATACAGAAGCATACTAAAAAATTTCTCAAGAAAATACATCTGTAACGTCACGAATCGTAAAAGAAAAAACCGGAAACCAGTCATTTTGACTGGCTCGGCATTTCTAGTGTTAATAAGCTCAGATGAGAAAGTTAAAAAATGTGAGTTTCTTATATTGTTTTGTCATTCCAAGTAATAGCAAAATTACAGAAGTATTTTAGTGATTGTACAATAAACTAACATCTCGTAACATCTCCGTAAAATTCAAATCATTTAGTCTTATTCCAAACGTTAAAACAACGTCTCGAACGTGTCGGACGGACGTAAGACTTCCAGACCTACAATGTACGTAAAATGGACGTAAAATGGACGCGGTGTACTATCCGAGTAACGATCTCCCGGCAAAAACGAGTTTATTCGATCCACCGCGTGCGCGAATATCGCGCAACGTTTCGAATGATTTCATAGTCTCGAGCGGGAGAATCATGGCTGCGTTAAAATTTAACGAGACACGCGCGTGCGAATATAATCTCCGCGGCGACAGTTTGTCACGCGGGAATTAGAAAGTTTCAATATCCGAACGCGCGCGGGCGTATATTTTCTTGGCTAACAGAAATTGAATATCGATCAACATGGTCCGGGTCCGAGGGCCAATATGAGAACAGATACATCGGCTGGGGAATCGGGTCAGAGCCAGAATAAATCGTTCCAATTTTACGGAAATCGATGCGCGCGCGCGCGCGGACCGCACTTTTATTAAAGTCGAACTTGCGTGGCTTTCAGCCGGTTTAACCCGTATTCCGTCCATCGATCTCGGTGATTAAACCGATGCGAGCGCCGCCGCCGCGCCGGCGACCGCTAATTAAATAACTCCGCTCCATATAATTAACTGGCTACACCCGATGACAAAGGGAACATCCAGTGGCAATCGTGTCAATAACCTGTTCCTCGAACAATGCTGATTTCCTCATTGTTCCGTGTCATACCCCCGGATCATAGCGCGGGTTGATCATTCTCGTAATTGTAAAACACAATGGGGGGAAAACAGCTACGGATAAAATCGATGGGAAATCTCCTTCTATGTTTCCGAAGAGAGACAGTCGACGTATCGCGGTGACTTAATAAAATTTCGTTGGAATCAACTTGAAACTCTCTCTCGAGAAATATTCCCTATTAAAAAACGATCCGGAAATAAAAACTTAAGTGTTCGTTAACGCTCCTCGGGGGAGTCCGTGAATACAAGCTTGATAAATCTGTGGATCCCCGTAATTCATCCGGAGCGGCGAGCTAACTCACCCCGGGAGAAAGTCAGCGCGCGTAGCGGCGCGGCACGGCGCGGCGTTCGATCCAAGAAAGCAAAGAAAGATACACGTGGCAGGAATTCAGTCCGATATAACCTGTCTAATATTTTTCACAGTTTCCGCGATATCCGGGGGGATTCCCGTTCGGTGCCGGGCGCGTCAGTCGGCTTGCTCGTCGGAAGTGCTAAAGCGGAACAAAGCAGCGAATTCCGGGGAAAAGAATGCGCCGTGTGCGTGATGGGGGTGGAAAGGATAGGGCGTGTGGGCGGTTGGGTGGGAAAAGGGTTCGCGTTCGACGCACGACGACGCCTAGGCCGTTGTCGAGAGAGCCTGCGTGTGCACTCGTGGGGGTTACGTATCGGAAAAGCTCGGCGGGGAATTCACTGATTTTACGCGCGTAGTAGAAAATATTTCTGGGTATTGGTCGGGTTACAGCCTTAGAAAGCTGCCATACGTCTGCCAAGACTACCGTCGCGTCGTGGCCGCCAGCTGTGCGAACAGTAGCCAGGATACCACGGCTAGAATACTAACGACGTCCTTTTCGCGTGGCGCTGAGTACTATACGACACGGAATCACGGTAACGCGGTTTCTTGCAGAATTCGCGGACCCATTCATGAATGCGTTATCACCGCGCCTTTTGCTGCGCGGCGGTCTCGTTTGTTCTACTTGCTGTTCCGACCGGGATATATACGAAAAACCGATATTCAGGAAAAGTCGCGGCGGCAACTTATATCGCTGCAGGAGCGTTCAAGTGCCGCGACCCTTGTTGATTGGAATAATGCAGCCGGCTCCTAGGGAATAAGAAAACGACGCTGCTCCGGCGAGAGTAAGGATTTTACGGATACGCCTCGTCGGCAAATTGAAAACTTTTCTTTAAAATTCAATTTCGTCGTGAAGTTAACCGGGGTTCGTCTTCGCCTTGTTCGTACATGGTTTTAGATTTTTACTAATCGTTTTACTCGATTGTTAAACCCTCTGCGCAAGAGTATATCGTGTTAAATATAAATGGAATTTTTAAATGTATATTGGAAAAGCAGAAACAGGTACGTCGATTATAATTTTCTGACATTTTCCGAAAATACAGTACTATCTTTAACGCTAAACCTACCGCGAGCACTAAAAGCGATTAAAATGTTTCAGCTTATAAAAACGACGAGGCTCTACTTATTTAGATTTCGTGCAATTTTTATTACAATATCTGCTTGGATAAAGAAATTTATCGAATCAATTTCCATGTAAGAAACTTCATCGTTTAAATAATTGTAAAATGAAAGATATAAAACCGGTTGTTTGGCAGTGGTAGGTTCAGTGTTAATAATTCATTCTCATAGTAAATGAAATAAAATTTAAAGACAGAAATATGGATAAGAATTTACCAATGGCGTCGTCATATTATTTGCGGAAGTTCTTAGTAGAACGGTTGGAGTTAATCGCAGAAGACCCTTACCTGGAAACAAAAATATTCACTCGTTAGTGTACACATTATTAATCCAATACGTTCAATTAGTTACGCTATTACGAAGTGTCATTTGCATTTGAATATTCAGAAGATTGTACTTTTAAGGAGCTGCGGGACAAAAATTGGACTGCCATATTGGTCGCAGCTGTGCGAACCGAGGCAATCATGGTCGGCGAAGGAGCCTGTGTATCGATCGTGTAAACGGTCGCAAGGACGAGGACCTTCGGAGGCTGGTGCAGCCTGATTTAAACCGCATTAGACCATCCAAAGATTGGCGGAGTAATCTGAGATCAAACTAGATTTAAATCGCGGAAACTTGGCGAAATTCAGGTATAAACGGGGGCGTAAGCGTAGGTCCGCCATGATCCTTTGTAATAGCATTACCGCAATTTCAAGCACAGCGCAGCGGAAAGCTTTCTTCGCGTACTCGGTATTTTCCGTTGCCTTCGGGGGAAGAAGAGGGGGGGGGGGAGGGGGGACTACACCACTGCCTTCAGATTACGCGGAGCATATAGAGGTTCAATAGCACAGAGCGAATTGCATCCTCGCCGAGCGTAATACAGCGGTTTCGGGTAGGTACCGGTATGCTCGCCCACGCTTCGCCGGCTTCGAGAGATTTTCAAAATACTGAGACCCTCGCCCGGCATAAATAGGTTTAACCGAATGGAAATTATCCAAGCGAGACCGGCCTGATACTCTTCGGACTCGCCGATGGAATAAAACCAGTCGTTCCGCCGCGGAATCGCGGCCGACCTGGAGGAATTGCTCGTTGGAACACGGTAAATTTTAAATTCGGAACAGTAAAACGAAATTCGCGGACCAGTTCTCTCCAATTGTGGTAAACTTGTCCCCTCCACCCTCGAAATTTGATCGCGAATAAAAATCTTGGCGCGAGCAAATGTTCGGCCAACTGAAATTTTAGCAAAGCGTTAATTCGATGGATTTTTATATAAAACTTACTAAAACATATTACGATAAACATGTTGTCAGTATTTGAAAAGGTTCTCGTCCGCAAACGGATGATTTTAATGGAGTGTAAACACGATTAGTCGGCGATGTGTTCGAAATGTGGAAATAGTTTTTCGCACGCGCAATTGCTCGCGCTGTCGGAAGGAAATTGACAAATATGACGCTTTCAACGGAACTGCAGACGTTATTTCAACACGTCGTACGCAAATAGCTCGAAGGTAGACGCCACGGGGCATAAGCGAATATATTAATAGAAACGTCAATACCATATAGCGATTTGAAGTACGTCGGGAATAGGGCAGACAAATTCCGCGTTACTGTTTGCCGTTTTATCCCGGGTCCATGGTTTCTATCTCCATAAAGATTGCACGTCCGCCTACCGCGGCGAGAGTTTTCAATTTTCGATAGGAATCAAATTTCTACCGTTCTGGTCAATAGAAAGCGTACGCCGCGTCGCGCCGCGCCGCGCCGTTGCGCCGAAAATTCGAAAATACATGATTCGATGCGCCATACCGGCGTATAGACGATAAAAATATTTCACGCAAACCGTTCCGTTCGATTCGCTAAAATAATAATTACAACGTAAACTCGTGAACCGAAGCTGAACATCTTCATATAAGCAAGTGTTCATCCGTTCCGAATTCTGGAAACCTAATAGCAAAATCTTCGAAGGCGTTTCCAGCTGCTTCTGTCGTAATTGAAAATCTTCTTTCGCGCGAGCTTGTCGAGGCGCCTTAAAAAGCTAGTAATCGATTGGAGAGTGGTCTGGGGAATAAGCTGAGCGAGGTAAAGTCTCGCAGCCCGGTTCATTCGATTCCTACAGAGTCATTTGCGAGACATGCGGTCGGGCGTTGTCACGAAGGTCCTTCTCGATTGACGTTTCCTTTTACTTAAACTGCGTGTTCATCGGGAGAGCGACTCGATAAAATCGGCCTTTTCGTTTCCACAATGAAAAAGCAAACCAAGACTGTTTATTTATAATTATTCGGTCGATTTTATCTGTACGCATCGCCACTTAAAACTTGGGATTATTTATTCCAAACTTTAGAGGACCTTTCATCGGAGAACCACGTTTTCGTTTCAATATAAAATATTATCCAACGATGCCTACAAAATAAGAAGGGGAAGAAACTCGTTGATAAAATTATGTGTACAGGATACATCCCCTATGCTGCGCGGAGGACATGGATCAATAGCGAACATGGCCGGACGAAGGTTTGTTAAAAATGTCTTTCCCAGGAATGAACAGAATCATTTCAGAACTAAGAAACGATGATGTAAGGGGAAACGATGCTATTTACACGGGAACAAAGTGTTCTCCGCATGCGAAATTAGCGGACGGTCCGACGAATTGCTTGTCCCGCAATTCCCCGCTCGTATTTACGGAACTTCGATCAGAATCCCGGCGCGCAAAGATTGTTATCCACGAAACGTAGCTGGCCCGCAACATCGTTCCGACTCCGGGGCAATTTAATCAGCTCCGAAACGTTACATCGACCAGGAGCGGAATTGCGATTCTTATCGCGGCGGGGCCGCGTCTTTACAGACAGATTGAAAAATCGTCCTTGGCCCCGTGCGTCGCGTCGTCTCTCTCCCTCCCTCTCTCTCTCTACGGCGCTTTTTGCAACGAAGAAGGAGCTTCACAGCCGACAGGAGCTGTTCCCGTCGCTCGCAAAAATTGTTTCTGTTTAGTAACAGCCCCGCGAAGACAGACCACGACAAAAACCTGTTATCCGCGGACGTGCAATCGTTACACACCGCCATGCCACCGGGAAACAAAAGCCCGAGTAACGGTGGCACGTTGGAAATAGGCTCCCGCCGCCTTGTTTCTGCCGCGTGCCAACTTAATATCGTACGACCGCCTGGTGAATGTCAACAAGGTCGAATTAATAACCGAGTGGCTGCTGGAACGACGTGTAACGGAGATACCGGGTGTTTCGTTCGTTCATTTTAACCACTTGGTATTCCGGTCACTCCTACCGCAGGACGAGAGACGTTTCGGGGAAATTACCCCTTAATTCTTTCAACACTCGCACACCCAGTGTACACTTTCTACGACTACCGAGCCCCTGTCAAAATGACGGATTACAGATTTTTTTTCTTTTACACTTTGCGAAAGTATTATTGATATATTTATTGTGACCTTGTGATCTTAGTTACGTTAACGTGATCAAAAAACTGTTGAGGAAAACCAGATGAAAATACGAATAAAAATTGTTTCATATATTATTGTACATTTACTGACAAGAAGACACGTTTGTTGATTACGTTGTACGGGAGCCCACTGTATCTGCAAGAAGTAGATTCAGCTGTTCATGGTCAGACGCACCAGCAGATGCTTATTCGACAGAATAACATTTTATAGTATAGTTACTTGTAGGGTACTGAAATTGAAATTAGTGGTAATTATAGGGAATAAAATTGACCAGCAAACTAAAATCGTGATGTCTTCACAAAATCAACATTTTTGAGGCTTTGGAAACCTACAAGAAAAATCCCCACGCAGAAGAAATGAACAATGGATCGATAAACGATAAAATGGTGACTAACTGCCTGGGAGGACTGGCAGTAGTAACATAATCCAGGCAAGAGGACCTCTTTTTTATTTTCAAAACATTTATTTGATATTCCCGTGCAACATTATTAGAGTATCGCGATTGAGTTTATGAATTATTACCAATGGCTGGACCACCGGACGTGACAATTATTTCAACATTTCAGTGAACCCGGGATAAGGCTAAAAACTACCCATACTTAACGATCCGCGGTGAAAATGTAAATTTAACGGGACGACGCGCGACACAGGAAACGGTCACGAGTGCCTCCCGATATTACGAAGCAAAGGGCGAATATTCGAGGCCGAAACAGTGCGGTAACATTCTCGGTAATACTCCAGGACGAAACTCCGGGTGGTCCGCGTATGCAAGAGAAGAATGTATCCCGAACGAAACTCCGAAAATTCCGCCCGGAGCGTGCGTTTCCCTTCGTCCAATTTCACTCCCCAGCTAGTCATAACATTGACCCGCGTCTTGTGTTTGCGTATTTCCGTTCGGGGCGCACGCTCCGGATAGAAGGTTACATCAGCGACCCGCATTTTTCATTAGGCGATGGCGAGGTAGTATAGTAGCTGCTGCTCCCGGGGCACGCGACCCGGCCGGGCCTCGTTCGTCTTCTCTCGTCCTTGGAGGCGCCACGTGTCCGCTTCCGGGACAAAAATTACGAAAATCGTTCGGCCACGGGCTCACCCGGGGCATTAATATAAATTTCAATAACAGCCACCGTCGTTTGCGGGCTGCAAGAGAAAGAGAGAGCGAACGAATATGCCAGAGAGATGAAAAGAGAGAGAGAGTGAGATAAAGGCAGAACGCGTGGGTGGGGCTCTCGTGTCACGTTGCACGGGTTTTCGTACGACTAACCGCGGTCGCAGCTAGTTACTAATTCATGTTACGCCCCGGGTGAGTCTTCTAGTTTCATCCATAACACGAACGCCGGACCTGTTATCCATCATATTCGCGGGGGCAGGGGCAGGGGCGGAGTTCGACGTTTAACGTGTTTCCCGCCTCCGCGCTCGCGTTCTGCCTTCGTTCCAACGTCCCCGAATTCTCTACACGTCGCAGGGAGAGAGAGAGATGGAGCGTCGTGTTTATCGAGTTCTTGAGAGCCGAGAGTAACCGTTCCAGCACCGGTTATCGCCGCTGCAATTTTCGTCGCTCGCGAACCTTTTTACACCGTCTACAGCGATAGCTGCCGCCGTCGCGAATTTTAATTGAACGACCACCGCCAAGAAAAAAGGAAGTGGCGCGAGGCAGTTATGCAGCTCGCGTCCCGCGAAATATTTCGTCGCGACGGCCGATTGTTGTCGAAGAATGCGAGTGGTGGCACAGTTTTAGGACCACCGTATAAATGTCTCGCTTTGCTTCTTAAACTGACCACGAATGCATCGTGCTCGAATCTTTACATCTGCTCCATTTACCATGTGAATTATATGGTAGATTTGTATATTCGAAAGAGCGTGGTCGTGGTAAATATCAAGATTCGCGTCAGCAAAATTATAAAATCATACCAGCGCATGCACAGTATTTATATATGTATATGCACAGCGCAACAGAATTCTAGATAATTTTTATCACAATATGCTTTTTCAAATGAAATAATAAGTAGACTGTGAATTTTTATGCATTTACGTACAGATATTAATTGAAATTTTTATTCGACCACCCCATCTCACGATTAACGCTGAATATTTTTATTTTGCATAAAGTTCCGCGGTCTAATAGACAAGCTAACGATTACTTAGAAATAATTGTGAAATTCTGATCGGTGCGTGTCGGTTAATTAACTGCTCGGGTGTCCGAGAAGCATACTGACCGCGTATCGATTAGTTGTAATTTGCGGCTGTCCGGCCGAGAGCATTAATAAAGAAATTACATTAACGTAAACAACAAGTCCGCGTGACAGAGAACCAGTTAATTCGCCGGCTCGCTACATAGATGAATAATAGACAAAGCAATTAACAAATCACTATCGCTAATGTGCGGTCTATCGGCAAATCGTCTAGGTGGAGGACATGGATAATAACAACGCCATGAACGTTCTGCGTCATAATAAATGGGATTATAACAGTTATCCGGCGTTTACGGTCGTTTCGCGCGGCTCTGTATCGAGATGAAATTTTCCATCGAACAGTCAAACTTAATGTCCAGTGTTAAATCGCGATGCGTGAACGGAATTTGTGTAACATCGCGATGAAAATCGCAGCCAGTGGAATTTGGGGCCTTGTGGTATTGAAAAAATTTAAAAATAAAATATACACAGTACGAATCTTGTAAAACTTTTTCTTCTTTTTTCGATATCTCTTTTCTATTTGATATCTGTTTAAGAGTAGCATCGAATTATTTCGATCGGATTTGGCGATTCTTCGGATGCAATTAAATTGTTCGATGGTTAATAAACCGAAATTCCTCGGCGACGGCCTAGCGCCCGAGGCGGCAGATCAATATTACGACGGCGAAGTTGGAGGAACGTAATACACAGTGATTCGATTTAATGGTGCCGGCTGATCGTAAACCGTTTCCGCGCTTCGATTTCAGTCACGCTTGCGAATTTCGCAATCCTCCGGCTTGCTCGCGACACTGTCGCGCCGCGCCGCGCGAGAAAGCTTGGGTGACCGGTTAAGAGACCCCGTTCCTGGCTAGGTCCATTCGAAAGATTGAACACTTCGAATCGATTTAACTCGGGGACAATTATCGTGTCCTATCTACCCGTAATCATCGAACGGTATATCTCTGAACGATGTCGGAAAATTTACGGGTCCGAGAGGCAATCTACGGAAAGAATCGAGCCCAGCGCTGTGCGTATAAAAATTTAAATAAACCATCACAAGTATATTGTCTTCCATTCTCACTTCGGAGTTAACGCTTTTACGGCCCGGCATTAGGCATGCGTGACTTTTCTCGGTAGGCGGTTATCGGCTCGTGTCACGCCAAAGACGCGATTCCGTCGTTCGAGGCTCCGGTATGTAAAATAAAATTTTTAACGCTCTGCATGAGAACGAGAATATCATCCGGCCCTTATCAGTGCGGTCCGATGTGCAAAACTTTTCCATTTGCAGCGTAATGCGTTCGTGTATTTGCGGAATCGAGCATTTAAGGCGGTTTTGATACGTAGGAAAAGATTAGTATTGTAATTTTCTTTGTAGCAGGGATTAACTTATCGATTCGAGTTATATCGAGTAACGTTACGGAGATATTTCAATTCGACTGAGAGAAACGCAAGTCGAATGAACATTTATTTATGTAGATCCATTTAAAGTGGTAGTATGTAATAGAATTTTTATTTACGCATTATAGAAGTGTGATCGCATCGGAAAATGCTTTTTCTGCTGCTAGAAACTCGACTTTATGAAAACGTTCGACTCTTTATAACGGAAACTGTGACGAAGGAGAGTGACTCTCGCAGCGAATTTATTAGTTAAGCAACAAGTACGTTTAACGGTAAAGGGTCCGGTGTTCAAAGTGCGTGGAGCTATACGGCCGGATTCCGAAATTTCCAGGGAGGAGTATGTTGGTGCTCACAAAGGCGACAGCAACCGACGAGAAATCTCATCTCAGTCGGGGCTGGTGCTTCAGCGGCGGCGGCGGCGGCGGCGGCGCAACCCTTCGAGGCGACACACCACCGTTGCGCTGCTGGCTCTAAAAGAATTGCAATTTACGAAGCACCGTCGTCGTTAAACAGCTTTAAGCTCGATATGGATGGCGGGGGTTAAGGAGGTCGTTCCCGGAATCGTACGAGGTGCCACGGGCAAAAGGGCGTGCCAGCAGTTGCCTCCTGTGATTTAGCAGCCTACCCCTTTGCCACCCTTGCCGGAGTTGTCCAACTGTTGTTCAGACTGTTGTGAGAGCACGGCCTCGTGATATCGGAGTTGTATCGCCGGGTGACGAATAGCTGTGAACCGAACGGAAAAAGAGAAAGAAAAACGAGGAGAGAACATCGCGTGCGACGATGTTTTCCGTGAATTTGCATCGAGACACCGGTGTGCGATGGGGGGGATGAGGATACCCTGCGAGAAAATCCGATCGTCAGCCGCTAACAATATGCGAGATAAAAGAGAAGATGGGATCGACATTGTTCGCTGGCAATAGGCACTCCGACCGCCCTAATCCCGGGACAAAACCGAAATTCGGATGTCATCCACTTTTGCCCGTGCAAACAGGGAAACAAGTATTTAATACGGATGACGACGCCCATTCCATCTCGCGGCGAAAAAAAATTGATGCACCCTCGAGCGGAATATTGGGGATTTCGTCACGGCGATCGTCGAATGATTTCCGTTCAATTTCACGCCTCCTCTGTCAACATTAGCAACGGTGGTGCGCTGCGAGCCGAGGCGAGGCGAGGCGAGGCGAGGCAAGCCGGGGCGAGGCGAGACGAGGCGAAGCGAGGCAGATGCGCGAAAGTTCGCACTGTGTACTTACATAAATTGCAGGGGAATCAGGGGGGTCTCGCCGGGACATATGTCGCCGATGCATCCTCTCGCGCGGCCGACAAAAGCGGAAAAATATCGGCGATGTCAAATTAGGGCGGCCGAATTCAGAGTGCACGATCGACCGTGAAACGACGCGTAATATAGGGGGGAGTGACGCGCAGCCCGTCTGCAGACAGTCTGGGGACCATGCTCCGATCTGACTGTTAGGCCCAGCCCTCGTGTGCTTCACCCTCCCCCTACCCTCTCCAGCTCCTCCTACGTGTCCTCCTCGCACCCCCTCGGGGATAACTTCGGTCATTTCCGGAGGCGCTATATTAACCGATTAATTAGAAATCTTGGCTCGTTGACGCGGGAGATGGTAATCTAAGGGGAGTCACTCCCAAAGTATCCGTGAATCACACGGTGGGGTACGCTGATGAACGCGACGAGATACCCGGCGAGATTATAAGACAACGCGGATTAATTAGTCGGTCGTGCGCGACCGGAGCATATAATGCGGTTTTATCGCGCCATTGTTGTTGATTCTCGGGGAAATAGCTCTATCTTTTTGGGCGAGATGCAATTTCACGGTTTCGTCGCTTGCGAGAGACGTAAATATAGGGAACGGGCAATGCTAATTTAACCCTTTGCACTCGGGGCTACTTTAACTCGAAAATTTCTTCCGACCTAGAATAATTTCGTTCTATGTATATGATTTTTGTTGGACATTTCTTTATATGTGGGATACGTTATTTAATTAACTACACTTTATACCGTATATACTTTGTTACTAATATAAATAAGCTAGTGTAAATAACGCCACAGTGTTTCGCGTATCTTGTATTTAGTGAACTGTACAATGTTGCGATGTGCTCAGGCTAGCTGCTTTTACCGGACTGACGACGGTCCCGACTTTATGCCCTCGTCTGGGCCCTTCCGTACTTGAGTAAAACCGCCCCTTACGCCTTATACCTAAGATATACCTTTATACCTAAGACTCTATGGTATCGTTGTATTCCAACAATTTTTTTTTCATTTTATGCATATGAAATTGATATAATATCTCATACAATACTTAAATGTTTAGTAATTGATTAGATAACACTATATTGAATAATGTAAACAAACTGTGAATAATGGTAGAGCAATTTTCAGCGGCGACTCCGACTCACCACTCGAGTGCTAAGGGTTAACAAATAGGATTCGTATAAAGTAGAAACTCTATCAACACCCTTTAAGGGGCTGTGCGCACCCAACTACCACCACCACCCTTACCACTCACACATCGATAGATCCGCATATACGTACACGAAATGCAAGGGTTTACGGCAAAAGAAACTGACGCCTCAATATTGCAATTAGAAGTTCAGACCCGGTCGATTATGTTTCCTAAGAGTCCTGGCCAGGGTGGTTCAAAGCCCAAAGTTCATATTTTTACGTTGTTGAAGAATAATTTGCAATAATCGGCAGCGGTGACTTGTGACAAAAAGTATTCTGCCGATTATTACAAATTACTCTTCAACAACGTAAAAATATGAAATTTGGGCTCTGAACCACCCTGGCCAGGACTCTTAGGACACATAATCGACCGGGTCTGAACTTCTAATTGCAATATTGAGGCGTCAGTTTCTTTTGCCGTAAACCCTTGCATTTCGTATACGTATATGCGGATCTATCGATGTGTGAGTGGTAAGGGTGGTGGTGGTAGTTGGGTGCGCACAACCCCTTAACACCGAACCCACCACTGCCGGTCAAATGACCGGTTTTATATGGTTCATTTTAATTTTCGAGTTGAAATAGCTCCGAATACAAAGGGTTAAAACAATATTTTACGTTGACAATAAAGAACGTCGATCCCCGCGGGTGCATGTCCTTAACGAGTAAACGGTAAACTCATCGATCCTGCATTCGTCCACGAATAATTACAGTCGCGGTGGGGAAAAAAGTTGCCCGGAGCGATTCGATTAGACGGGAGGAACAGGTATTGAAGCAGTCACCGTCAATAAGAAAGATTCGCCTGTTTCGCTCGGGCCATTAAAGCGGAAAGATTGGCGACGGTTCTTTCGGTGCTCGATAATGTAGCCTGAAAGGCGAGAGGCGAGAGATGTTACGCCGTGAAAAACGCGATAATTAACTGCGCGCCGGGGCGGGGAGGACGGGTGCTTGAAATTTTTGCGAGACAAGGAGGAGGGCGGGGGTGCTCTGTCCTTTGTGTCGGGTCGGTTATGGCTTTTAACGAAATTAAGAACGTCGAGGAGTGTACACAAGCCTTCCCTCGTCCCGGTGGTGGCGGCGTCGATCGCGGAACTCTGGTTCAGTGACGCCGCCCGCCCGTCGTCCGTCGACGACGACGACGATCAACAGGTACTTCGTTATAAATTCTCGTTTAATAGTAACGATTGACTGGGTGACGTGGGAACAATCGCAGCGGCCGAACAAAAAGCGATATCAACAATAAGACGCAGAAAATATGCGACAGCGTTCGATACGCGACGACACTGTACTGTACATACATACATACGTATATCCTTCGCCGACGTTCACGCACAATAGTTTCCGCGGGACCGTTCGAATCAATTCGGGTGGTGCACAATTCAACGAGCGTTTTGCCGCGCGGATAATAATCGCTCGGGTCGATAAAAAGTTTTGCGATAACGCTCGATGACTAAAGCCTGATAAGATAGTCGGTCGTTAAAGGTAATGTCGATTAAAGTGCAATGCTCGGCGTCGAGGAGCCCTAAATGCGGCCGCGTTTACAGCCTGCTGTTCGCTGGCGTGTCTGCGCCTGTGCGAATGCATCGCGCGCAACACGCAGCGTGTGCAGTATACCCGTGCACCTCGGTACACGCTGCGAGGCTGCGCCGCACCGGGGCACCCACGCCACGCCACGCCACGCCACGCCACGCCACGTTGCAGTGGAAGGAGTAGGAAAGAGGTTGTAAATGTGGACCAAGGCTACAGATTGCGCACCGTAATGCGATACTTCGCAGCGAACGGCTCGTCGTTTGCATGTGCGCTGCAAATCCTTCCAACTACACTCCCACACCTGCGAGGATGTGCGGCGCCCCGCTCCGATTCCACTTCTTCGAATTTATTCGGCCGCGGAATGGAGTTCCGCTAATTGTTCCTTATCAATTGGGTTGGCTGGATGCTACATCGCGCTGAGCTTCGTTCGCTATTGTATCGTTGTCCCGGATAACCTAGCTGCAAAGTAATTCTGCCGGCGCGGCGCGCGGCGGTGTTGAACATTTTGCGTCGGTGTACTACTCGTAATGAATAGACTGCGGTACTTTATACCTACGTTTACAGCCGTTGCGAATCTTGAGTTTATTCGGACCTTTAGCGGAGGAAATAGAATTTTATTAGCCCTGCAACGGCATCCTGTTCCCCCTGTTCTATTCCACTCGTACTTTCGCAACATTGCCAATAAAATCTCTGACGGCTCGTTTCTGGTTTTCATAGAAGACGAAATTGTCCCGTCAACTTTGTAGGTGATATGTAATAAATTCGTTGACGATTAAATCCATCGAAATCGAGCGGAAACTACTACTACAGAATACAAGAAGAAGAAAGAAAGAAAGACTAAGTAGAATTGTCGTAAGAAAGAGCTGCTACAAGGCTCGCGGGCCAGCTAGCGAGCGAAGGGGAGGAGCCTAGCGATTACAGCGGTGCTCAGCCAATGTTTCGACCGTACGCTGTCCCTCCCGCGACTCTGGCTCTCCGTGGGCGTGGTTTTGCTGCTCCCAGATGTTTTTATAGACACCGAGCGTGCGTTCAAAATTGAAATTCTAAAAAACAGAGCAAGGAGTGCGCTGCGCGCGATGTTAGGAAGCAACGAGATCCCTAAGCGATGGAAGCGAGCCGATGTCTCGGAACGGAGGAAAGTTTGATTAACGCGCGAACCAGCCTCGAACGAGGTGGAACCGGCGACTGTAAGCGTCGGAAATGCTCCTCTTTCGCCGATTCGATTTTACAGTTAACCGATCGGACAGAGGGAGGGCGACAGAAGGAATTCGGCGGGAACGAGCATCAAGGCCGGTGCGGCGCGGCGCGGGGCGACGCGCTCGACATGTCCGCCATCAAAGCGTACAATAAAAGCCAACGAACCGTGAATTTTCCGGCGTCACGCGTCGAATACTTTTCCGCGCGATGCTCGACCGCCGCAGTAAAAGCACAGACGTTGAAAAAGCACCGCGGAGTCCTGGCCGCATAAACTCTTGCAGAGAGAGAGAGAGCCGTTCTCGACGGAGAACCGTAACATGTCATCCGCCATTCAGACATGCAAATAACTCGTCGGCTTACCCGGCTTCCCGTTCAATTCCACGGAATACACCGTCGACCGGCAACCAATCGATCGCCTATGACTCTTTAATTCGCTGCCAGCCTAAACGTTTATTACTTTTCCCTCGGCCGGCGCTCAACTACCGTCGTCCCACGCTGATGCTACTGGTGTGCCGGTGCTGCCTGTCTGTTGCTCGCTGCTGCTGCTGCGGGCCCGCGATTCATAGTCTACAGTTTCCGGCTTGGTACCGATTCTGCTTGGAGGGGACAATTTAGGCTTCCGCTACTCGGAATGTAAACACACAGTCGGCGGTCCTCGCACTACGCGCGGCAGAAGCTTATTGACTCCTACGTATCGCAGCCCTACTTCTCCCACCATCGACTGTTTACACGTTTTCCGCGTTTATTTCCCCGAACAATATTAGCAACGCTGAGTCAATTCTCGGGACTGTTGCCGTGGATCACAAAATTACGTAGACTGCGCGTAAAAGTATTGTACAATTTACAATCGATAATGAATAATTTTTCTTGCGTTTGTTCTTTGTGCCAGCTTCCCCCACACCGCCACTGTGTTTTCTCCTCGCTTTATTTATCGCCGAAAGTTCACTGTTTATACTACCATTCTCTACTCTCTACTCCATTTTTGCTTTTTGCGTTTCCCAGGACAATTATTCGTTCTCTGCATTAGCGTACTCGAATAAATCTTCGGAACGAGGAAACTGCAAATTATATACCTTCGCGACAAATTTAGCCCTTTAGTAGATTTCATTGCTGAAGATTCGTATAAAATATTTTTTATTTTTCAGTGCACGATCTTTTCCATCTTTTGTTCGTTTTAGAAACGACATCGACCTCTCGGTCAATTTTAAAGGAGCGTGATCACCGTCTGCGACAACATTAAGTCTGCCACTTGAGTGACGCGTTCCCGAAAATTGCAGCAGTTTATTACGAGAATGTTTTCGCACTCTGAATTTGACGTCGAATAAAAAATTCCACGAGCGTGGCCCGTTTCGTCTTGAATGAAGTAAAATTTCATGAAACTAATTCGAGACAGGCGGACTTGCGGGATCGGTAACCGGTGATGGAACGAAACTTTGACTACAGGAAGAATTTTACACGTATCCCGTTTCCGTTATCCGGCTATTTCGCGTTTACAGCCAGCTCTTCGTTTCCCAATCCCAGCGTATCGGCGCGCTACTAAATTTTATGGATCGTTCATCGTTATTTCGACGTCAAGCCGGTTGGTGTCCAGACGGTGCTAATTGATCGTCGCAAATGGCGAGCCGGCTGACCAATGTGTAACCTGTACCTGGAATCCATAGAATGGATCACTGGAAGTCAAAGCCCCGCTCGAGGAACCATTTCCTCGTATCTTCCTCCAGATTGACGTCACAGAAACTTCAATCTATCTGGTTAAAACATCTAGTGGGTATTTCGACAATCTCGAGAAAAGAAAACTAACTTCTCGGAGAAACATTGCTAAGAATAATTTCCCCTCGTATTTAACTCTATCCCTCCTGTGGTAGAATCGCCAGCTGACAGAAGGAAATTGTACGTCAACATTCGATTAAAGAACGCTGACTTACTCAAATACAATTCCCACGCGTTTTCAACTGGACACGCACACACGCATGCCACCGGTCATCCAAATTCCTCGCGTGTTCTCAGAAAGCTCTCGGACACGCAATTCGCACGACCACGGGCATCGATAAACATCCGCTCGATTCGGAACACTCTTCATTCATATCTAGCGATACGACATCCCAGGCGATGACCTCTTACAATACATATACATATAGATATTGTATACATACATATATTATACAAGTACATGTTCGGCTCTATATATCCGCAAGGAAGACAAGGAAGGAGCAGAAAGCCTTTGAACGGTGTTACCTCGAGACAAAGCCATCATCTCAGCATTGTCTGGGCCAAACCAAGCAAATCAACCGCCAACCGCTTCTGCTGCTTGCCTTTACTGTCCTCTCTCACTCTCACTCTCTCACTCTCTCTCTCTCTCTCTCTCTCTCTCTCTCTCTCTCTCTCTCTCTCTCTCTCTCTCTCTCTCTCTCCCTCCCCAAACTCACCATCACTCCTTCTCTTTCGCTAGCTGTTCTTACGTGCTCTCTTGTTCGCTCATCCGTTGCTCTGCTTTCGCACAGAGACTGTGCAGACAAACCCCCTTCGGGTACCTACTAAAGAGAGCATTGCCTCCGTTGATCCGTCGTGTTCAACTTCCAACCCCGTCCCCATCCTTCGTTGTCCAGTGAACACCTTCAGCAGCGGGATCTAAATCTCCACGGATCCTTGTCGTTTAGTCACTGTCTTATCTCGCGGCCCCTCGACTGTTAATTATGTGCGGTAAAATATGCAACAGTTTATACGTTCCCGGGGAATTATTCAGCCACCCCAACCCGCGCCGTAAGACGATTTTTAGCCAAATCCCACCGGCCGGAGGTGTTCGTAAAACAGGCGCTTATTAAAAAGTGTTTATCATTATTTTCCACCTTATATTTCTCACACGAATCGGTGACTATCTTTTAAGCGTGTTTTGCTTCTGTCTCTTTAGGGCAGATAGGGAATTATAATTTATACACCATGTGGTCGATTTAAGTAAGATCACACCTAAATATCTCGTCGGGTTATCGTGATGCAAAAACTATTTCTTACGTGCATCGGGTCAATATCTGGCAAGAACATTTTTTCCTCCCAAGGTAATTTTTTTTTTATCAAGGTCATCGGTGTTTTTTGATACATAACTGCATTTTTCGTTTTATTGCATCGTGCAGCTGAGCGAAAAATACATTCAAATGACCTTGACGACATTGAAAATTAATGTGAACACTCCGGAAAAAATAACATTTGCAAAGAATTCACCTTGCGATACCATTTATATTTCATTAAAAACATTTGTCATCACTAGACTGCGGATCTTTATGGAAAATAAAAACTTTCCTATATGTTTAATAGATTGAAAATAATTTAACGGTAGCTTTAAATTCGTCTAGTGTTTGCTATTTCCAAATAACACCTACTCATTTCTGTCATAAATGCATAAAATCCGCAGTCTAGTAATCGCAAATAAAGGAGATATTTAGGTGGACCACACTGTATGACATGCCGGTAATTATTGAAATTTCAGATGAACAAGTATTGCTTCTTTTTGCAAACGAAGTTTCCTCGATCATTCCGGTGACATAATTTTCGGCCACGCTGTGTACACCGTACACGCTCGGACGAGATTGCGCGCTGTAAAATATATTCCACGGTGAGAAGCGAATGGAAGGATAAATAACAGACAGTGTTACGAGGGGACAAGAATTTTTCACACTTTATACGCGAGCCGAGACTTTATTAGTCCGGTTAAGTAATGCGGTGGATTCCCGGGAAGGATTCCGCAGTTTCCAAGCGTCGTCGCAGAAAAATGTACCCGGAGGGGAGGAGGAGGAGGAGGAGGAGGAGGAAGAGGGGAAGAGAATGAAGGAGGAGAGTCGGTGAATATTTTCGGCATGCGAAACGAACAAAGTAGACCGATAATGTAAGAGAATGACTCACGCGGCTCACGTAGGAGGAAGAAAAAAGCCGGCTGTGGATGTAATTTCATCGCGAGGCATCGGATTCATCTAGATATATTATTATTCCGCCGCGCGGACTCTTGGGAATCGTAATAAGCGAAGTGAATGGCACGCCTAGGCCAGGGAGTCGCGTTCCCGTTAACGTTGACAAATAATTCTCAAGCGTAACCGGCAATATATTTTCGCGAGAGAGATGCATCGAACGAACGAACGACCGCTGCGACCGATGCGATACCGTGGCGGGCACGCTTAACGAACGCGAGAGAGGCGATTAGGAATTTCGAGCACGGAGCGCAACCCGTTCAATAAAAGGATAATTACGAATGCTTCAAACGATCGACTACGCCACACGTCACGATCGACAATTGAAACGTTTAATTTCATTTCGACCGGCTGCGTTTAGAACGACGATGCGCGCTGGCCATTTCGCTCGAGGACGAAACGAGCGACGCCGATCATCTTCCGGAGCCCGTACCCGATAAGTGCACGCCTCGCAACTGCCCGTTGCTAACGCCCCACAGTGGTCGAAACGAGCCCGCTAGCTGGACAAAATCCATAAAATGGTAATGCTCCCAGAAAATTTTCCGCTACGGTAAATTAGAGGTAGGTACCAGGTAAGAAGAATCGCAGCTGTTTTTACCATTGTTTATTACCCTATGTATAATAAAATATGCCCCCACCCGCAAAGCATTTCGTAACTTCGTATTTCTTAGTCATCGTTCGACACCTCGCTATTCTTTAGTATTTCTCGTTGTGAGCATCTGCTAGTGGAAATATTTGTGCAATTCTTCATTCTGTGATGGATACTAGCATGAATCGTAAATACAAAACTCAAATAAAACTCAAATACATTATTTATTTGCTTAGAAATGAAAATACTTAAATATGTATATGGTATTTATACTTTGACAGCCCCGCAATAAAAAGTTTTAAAAGGATTCACTTTGGAACTTATTGGAACTTCTTTATACACGTCTGGAGTGTCCAAAAAATCAATTTTATTTGCGTCGGCCGACACTATCGAAATTGAGACATTTTTTAGTAATCCGATGTCGATATATTACGAATCATTTCTGTGATTCTCTTCTACGTAAATCACAAAGGACAAAACAGTTTGGTCTAGCTAGAAAGTCCATTTTGACCACTGTGAGTCGTCAGGTATCGTTACTTCGTATTTTAATAGCGGTGCGATAATAGAATAATTATAGAATGATACTAAAACAGTTCTGTCAGCTTTTCGGTGCAAATGCTCCATTGCCATCGCGATTTTTCGAGCATTTCTGATAATTTTACAAAAATGTGTTTCCAATAAAAGTTAATCAATTCAGTCATCTATAAATCCCAATAGAAAAAAATTACAAAACATTTTTTTATTAATAAAAAATTATCGTCACCTTAATTTTTTAAATACCACCATATATTTATTATTATATATTGTTGTAGCTGACGTCAAGATGAGTCCAACGATCTACTTTACTGTGGCTTTAAGTTTTAAAATAATGCTACAATAATTTGTCCAGCTAGCGGGCTCGTTTCGACCACTGTGCGCCCCTTCGCGCGCCCACATCCTAATTTGTTGCCCACCAGAAATCTACAGGGTGTTTGATTGAAAACGTCGTCGATCAATTTGTGTAGCGATGAACGCTTCGGATTCATAGAAAAGTGGTATACAGTCGGTGTGAAAAGTATTCGTACACCCTTTAAAAACGAATAACTTTTTCAAAATTCGACCCAACAGCTGGAGTTTTTTTGAGACGTTAGAAGGATTAGTTTACTAGCTAATATGTAAATAATTTTTTTTTTATTGTTATTGGTCGTAATTGCGAAAGAAAAAGTAAAGGTCACGATTTTTAAATTTTTTATCTGTGCCTGTAGTGAAAATTTATAAGGTGCATTTGGTAGGTATAAGTAAGTTATATACATGTACAAAGTTTCATCGAAATCGATCGAGGTTGTTACGAAATATAAATGATTGAAAGTAGCAAAAATTATTAGAATCCGCGATTTAAATGATTCGAAAACCCTAAATTCAAAGATTTTTACATGTTACAATGCTCATAGCTTTTTTATGCGTCAACCGATTTCAATGAAACTTTGTACATGTATATAACTTACTTATACCTACCAAATGCACCTTATAAATTTTCACTACAGGCACAGATCAAAAATTTAAAAATCGTGACCTTTACTTTTTCTTTCGCAATTACGACCAATAACAATAAAAAAAAAATTTATTTACATATTAGCTAGTAAACTAATCCTTCTAACGTCTCAAAAAAACTCAAGCTGTTGGGTCGAATTTTGAAAAAGTTATTCGTTTTTAAAAGGTGTACGAATACTTTTCACACCGACTGTATGTAGCCTGTAGATTTTTATGCAAAATAAAAGTGTTTTTTCAAATGATTTTCGATGGGAATATTGTCTACGGTCGTTCCGAACTCGGAACTGAGAAACGGTAAAAACGACGTATAAAACGGTGAGCAGCGTGTAAACCGGAAATGCTGACCCGTGGGCACAGGTGGTTGCGTGGAACCGTCTCCACCCATGCCACCAGAGGGTTCACGCTACGTTACGCACATTCCACCTTGTGGCTCGAATAGTGCGCGTTCTTCGTGCACACGCAGATACGAGCCGATTGGTTCGAAACGACCCAGGGCCCGCCACCGACGACGCTCCTAATGTCTCTGTCATTGTGTAGATTCTATAGGGTGGGCTGAAACGTTTGCACCCCAGCGAGGGGAAATTGGTATAAAGGGGATCTTTAGGGGTTTCAGCTTCAAAGATCTCGGACAACGACCGAAAGAAAAAACTTTTGAAATCCTATTAATATATCGCACCCCCGGCAAGAATGACATAACTAAAAAAAATGCAGTATTCTCGCAATAACGATTTAAAGAAAATTATAAAATTTCCATCGAAATAGTATCGCATCCTTAATCTTTCAGAAAAATATTTTTCCAAGTAAATTCGATTAGGCTATGTATAAAATGATATTATGTATACCTCCATCAAACTCTAAAGTGACACTGTTCTTGCCGGGATGCGATATGATACATTCTGCTTTTGGAATTTTTACGATATATCAAATAGTACAAGTGGATACAAAATTTATTGTATTCCCTTCGAGGCTTTTAGCGTGCGGGGCAACGTTTTAATATGGTCAGGGATCATAATTATTTGAAAGGGCGAGCTTCAGTATCAATAAGCTGGTTTATTATGTCACCATATAATGCCCTAGGAGCAGGTGTTCTGTGTTTCTAAACTTAGTACGAGATTACGTTTAATTATGATCGAATCGGCGAACAGCTCTGCCACGGTCAGGCAAATATAGGTCCACCGATAATGCTCGTTGGTGTTACCAAAAATCGAAGAATACACCGAAAAATGTAGTTTTATGGAAACAAATAGATTTTCAAAGGCTAGAGTACCCACTTACACAACCGCGGAAACTAGAACAGTCGATAATTAGTTGAATATCAGAATTCCATGGAATCTGCGAACAGCTCGACTTGTTGAGCCGATTAGATACATCCTTGAGCAAAGAGAAGGTTCCGGTTCATTAGACCGTAAAGCCCGAATACTAATCGTAGGATCCGGATATTCTAACTCTACGGTATAGAGATCCGATCGTTAAAATATCTGCGGTGAGATCTTCGGTGAAATCTAGCAGAGAAAAGAGATACAATAGCAAGACCGCAATCTAAAAATATGATTCCTTGAACATTTCGATACGATCGATATATTCATAATTTTATATGTTTTAAACGGAAATATTGAATCGCTTTGCTATCAAATCCAAGTTTTTTTTACAGTATTTATAATAGCAAGTCTGTCACTGTTAATTCTCCGGTTTCGTATTGCATATCACGATGGCTTGCTAAAATATCTATTGCACGAAGCGGAGCAGCCAATGTATGTAGGGTCGATGGGGGACCATATGGTCAAGGATATCGATGTACCTGCGTACCTTGTAGGTACGTCAGATGGATCGGCAGCGAAGAGGTGGGGCGAAGACAAGCTGGCCGTCGACAGTTACGACGATGGCTATGACGAGGTCTGCGGGTTTGCGGTTAACCCTATGTACCAGGCCTCGAGAGAGAAATAGGGTCAGTACGTTGCATGCGAATAACAGCTAATCGCTGTCTAATAAGTTTGCCCGCATAATCGATAACAGACGTCGCCCGGAGCGGCGGGATCGAGCCGATGCGCCGCCCGCGGAGATTCCACGGTGACGCTCGATAAATGATATTCAATTGATAATCCGATCCGTGACCGGCGATCGATTTCGTACAGCTGACAGATTGTCGGGCACCGGCTGATTTATACATATCGGCCGGAGAACTGTACGTTCGAGCGGATTTATTAACGCGGCCGCTTAATTCGCAAAACGATCAAAACGACGACGATGACGGCGTAAACAACGAACGGATGCTGGACGAATTCGCCGGCGTTCATCGCCCCCGGAAATTACTAAACGAGAAACGTGCATTCGCGTGCAGTCCCGGCGAACCACTTAGCGAAACCTTCCCAGTCAGTTTTTTCGACAACGTCGGACAAACAGAGAAAAAAAAAGAAAAAATGAAATCGTTGCAACCGGCGAACGCGAATCGAACACGCTATACGCGGGGTACACTCATTGGCCCGCGCGACTACTCGCAATCGACAGCAATATCGCCCAATATCGATGCCTTTCGCAATCATGCAACCGTGGCTCGCGGCAGATCTCGTTTCACAGTTTCGACGTTTATACCCGGTGAGTCTGCAATAATGTCGAGTGCCTTTCTTGGACCGAGTTTACAACGAACAACGCCGGGAGCTTCATAATACAGCTATTGTTGCCCGCGGTCGAGAGCTCCTTGAAACGCGAAGTTCGCGCGGACATACGGTCCTGGAAAATGGCGTTCGAGCTTGACAATATTGGGACCGACTTTGACGTGTCTCGATTGCGGAGGGAATTGACATGTTCGATCGTCAAACGCTGTACCAGCAGTTTGGAAATATATACAGTATTCTCAATTATCGTCCAGGGATACTATTCTTTGACTTGTGCCGAACGTAGAAATGGACTGGGAAGCTCGAGAGGCCTCGGTCGCCGAGAAGTACATAATACGGGTCGGGTATATCGGTGTGAGACCAGGAGACCACTACTAACCCGATGACAAAACTTCTTAATTTTTCATTATTTTTTTATGGATCTTTCACCAACATATTCCTGGCATTTTTCTAATAAAAATGATACCAAATATGATATAATTCCGATGATATTTACGTGTGTAATGGACGACCCCGCGTAACTTCTCATTAAAATTATATGAACGGCAATTAATGTAAATATGATGCGAATTAAAAATAATATTAAATAAAATGTCACAAATATATCGGTGAAAGTCTCGTAAAACAATAAGTAATAATAAAAAAGTTTTTTATTGGGATTACATTGTGAGGACCCGGCGGGCCTTTCAACTGTGCCGGCGACTGCGACTCTCCGCGTCTCTTTCTTTCCCATACGCTGTCCTTCCATGCGCACGAAAATTTCATCGTCCATTACACACGTAAATATCATCGGAATTATATCATATTTGGGATCATTTTCATTAGAAAAATTCCAGGAATATGTTGGTGAAAGTTCCATAAAAAAATAATGAAAAATAAAGAAGTTTTGTCATCGGATTAGTAGTGGTCTCCTGGTGTCACACCGATATACTGTTCGTACGCCACAAGAAGTCTCCTGGCAGGAATTCGACAACAAACCGTCCGATTGGGTCATTCCACACGAACTTTCGGTTCTAGCCGAATTATTGGCTAAAGTGTGTGACGTCAAAGATAACCATTGGCTGCGAGCGAGGACCCCCTTTGCTCCTCAGCCGTCTCGAGGGACTTCTTGTGGCGTACGGACAGTACCCGACCTGTATCATGTTTACATTTCTCGGGGGCCGAGACCTCTCGAGTTTATGGCCCCTCACGGGGTATACCCCGCAGGAGTGGGGATAGTTCGGGGACAATTATCGTCCAAACTTTTGGGACATTTATCGCGAGAATACTGTATCGGTAAAACAGAATGCTCCAATCATTACATTATGTTTGGCCATTTTTGTCTACTAATTTCAAAGACGCTGGAACCGAGGGCATTGAAATTTATTCTGCACGGTAAAACACAGCTCTCTTGAAAAATATTCTCTTACGCAATTACTTCTGTTTATCATGGTAATTGAATTTACGGCTCCGACGAGGCGGTATTATCGTTATTATCACCGCGTGACTCTTCCGCGAAGAAAGTTAAAGCTCTCGCTGCTCCGTTAATTTCGAGATCCGCAAAGATGACGCAATTAGCAGTCAAAGAACGCGGAGAAAAAAGCATACCTCTCTCGTATCAGCTGCGGTTTAATTCACTCCCGCCGCTGCGCCGCGCCGTCTCGGCTTCCCCAAGAATTATGATTTCATTATGAAACGGGAACGTTCGATACCTTTACCCCCTCCTCCGTCCACCGGGGCCCCGGTTTCCCGGCGAAGAAAATCGCGGTATACTTATAAAATTGCAACCGAGTGGGGGGAGGGAGGGAAAAGAAATTGGTCGAAGTTAATTATCCGTGTAACGTTCATCTCTGGTTACGAGAAAATTAAGAGAGTGAGACAGCGGTATAAAACGAACGGAGAGGTGGGGGGAGGAAAGAGCTGGCAACGGTCACGGGATTATACGGATCATCGATACGTTCCGACCACTTTCCCCCTCGCGACTACCTCGCTTTTTCCCGTTTCCTTTTTCTTTCTCCCCGGGCTTTCGCGAAACGCCCGAGATTATTCTTATAATGTTCCGTTAAACTTCTCGATCCGCTTGAACTTTCCTTAATAGGATTCCACTTCGTAGGTGAATGCAAGTTAGTTCTAATGGAGTCTACGATGGTCAGCAATTAAGCCGAACGAGGGGAGAGAGTCTTCAGAATTTACAAGGGAAATAATAGATGGTTCTCCTCGGGGTCTTCGCGAGAGTCTTCTTCTCCATCGTCTTCGTCTTCGTCTTCGTCGTCGTCGTCAGTACGCTCGACGTTTCTGACTTTCTTCTGCCTCGGCTCACGAGGCGTGTCGTCCCTGAGAGCAGTCTCTCGCGATTCTGCACTCGTCGCGTGGGCGTCGAATGGTTAGATGCGGCATCCCCTCCCCTCCCCTCCCCTCCCCTCCCCTCCCCCTTAGAGCCCCGCGTGCACCTCTCTCTCCCCGACGACCAACGACAATCTCCCTGCACTCCTGTGCATTACGGCGACGGTTGGGTATCGTAGACAGACCGCGTCCGCCGTCCATCATGTTGTTAATGTACGTCGTTTTCCCTTCTGTCTCTCTCTCTCTCTTCTCTCTCCTCTCTCCTGCTCTCCGTGTCCTTCCCTCATAAATGCATTTATCTGTCGTGTCTCGACGCTTCTCCTCCAGTTCCTGCCGCCGCGCCGTTTCTTCTACGCTCATCTTCTGAACCGGTGTCTCCGTTCCCTGTCCCTGCCGACTAGCTGCATGCTCCACATTCTGCCGCGCAGTTTCCACGTTCCGACGCTTTTTCCCGCGATCAACGTCATCGGCCCCCTCCCCCGTAAACCTTCGTCCCTGTTGCGAGTCACTCACCGGTGACTGCGCTCTCCTCGCCAATTGTAATCTGCCCGGACTGAAAAAGATTTCAGCCGTTCCACAGCTGCGCGGTTGTCGTGATTAGACTTCGGAATATTAAACATTAACCCCTTGCACTACGATTTATTTTACGGTTGCAGTGATTAGAACTTATTTGTCGTTTCTAATTTCTTAGAAAAAAAGAAGTTTCTATGTAATTTATACCTATGCAGTTCTCCAATGGTTTCAACAACAAGAAAATATAATTTTGTTTCAATTTAAAGTTTAAAGGAAATTAGTAGCATGAATATTTAGTAGACTATCTTCGAAATCTTCGTCACGAGTCTGACTCTGTATTATAGTGCAAGGGGTTAATAATCCCAAAAATTGCACAAAATATAGTTAACCCTTTGCACTCGGAGCTATTTTAACTCTGAAATTAAACATTTCTTCCGACCTAGAATAATTCCATTCTATATGATTTTTTTTTCTCAGTTTATGGATATGAAATTGGTATAATACTTCATACGATACTTAAATGTTTAGTAATTGATTAGATAGTACCATATTTAATAATGTAAACAATATTGTGAATAATGGTGGAGCAAGTTTTAGTGGCAATAATCATCTGAAATCCGGAGTCTACGTTCATTCAGCCATTTGCTGAACATATTGAATCATTCATTTTAAAGTAACCGAGCTCATACATAATTCACAGCACTGAAACGTTTACGAAAATTGTTTGTAACCGATAGTAAAGTTTGATAGACTCGGCCCGCAACGTCATATAGACTCCTGTAAAAATAACTTTTTAGTCTTCAGGTATAGTTAGATCTTTTTACAAGCATCTATACGTACATATATCTATGAATTATTTACTTCCAGGTGCTCGTTGCAGGAACACAATCTTCAGAAGAGAAGATTGAATTTTTATTCCTGTGGGCAGCTCATGAATGATTAATACTCCATTTACAGGGTGTACTGAAATAGAATTCTATTTGGTATGGACTAGACCGCGAAAGTGCAAATTTATCTACTCGGAAAGTGCAAATTTCCATCCACGAGTTTGTTAAAATTAAATGAGATTCGATTTCTTCCATAGAACGGGGTTCCCCCTCTATACATTTTATTCCCTTATCGATAGTTTCGATATGCGGTATAAAAACTGCGATAAAACCGCGACGAATCCTAATATTACAACTTTTTAACATTTTCATTATGAACGCACAATGAGCTCCCGGCAGTCTATTATACATTATTATATTACTCGGTATATCACTCATTCGGCTTATCTAAATTTTCCCGATACGCCGTTGTATCGCGAAATTCTCGGCACTGATAAGCCACAGGACGTTTTTACAAAATTTTCCCGTTATAATGACCGTCCTGGTCTAGAACATACATATATATAGATATCGCGCGTCTACCGTACTCGTATCGGATAACCGATCTCCGCGTTTATGCGAGCTGCTCGTAGAACGGGGCCTCTTTAATTATAAATCTGCTCGATCGATCCCGATAAATGAAACGAGCTTTTCGCGCGGCCGGCCGATGATAAACCTTCGGTGCTCGGTGAACCGTCGGCAATTTTCTGCGAGAACCAGCCGGTTCCACGTCGCGTCGCGTCGCGTCGGTTCCACGTCGTTCCCATCGAGGCCGGCCTCGGGTCTCGGCTTCGTTTCTGGCGAAAGGGACCCTCGGCGAGAGGCCAAGCGGCTCGGTGCGTTTGTAACGCCGAAGGAAGCTTATCAGCGTCCGACGGTGACCGTCATCAAGGAAGAGAGCTCGAATCATGTCGATTGTTAAGGTCATTACACGTCTCTCCCGGCGTCCCTTCTTCCGGGACCGGCTTACGACCGACCCCGGCCACGTTCTGCTTCTACGAGACTGTAATTCCGGAGTTTACGATCGCAAAGCCTCCGCTCTGCTGCTGTTCGAACCGCGATGTTGAAATATCACCCGATCGGAAACACACTCCCTGCCACTTAAAGATAACAAACCCGGAAAGAGTAATAATCTAGTTTTGCCCGTGATCGCCGCTACGATGAAAATTTAGTGCCATTATACATCTGCGAACGTCGAGCATGCTGAAGCGTTCGCTGGATAGCCGTCTCCGCTCGGCTCCGATAACGATTCTTTTCCCTTTTCTCGCTCCGAGGGCCCGATAACTAATCGAGCAAATCGCTACAGTTAATTCATTGGCTTGCGCTCGTGCTTTAGAAATAGATTGTATCGGGGACTGCAATTCAATATCGCGTCCATTTTACTCTAGAGAATTAATATTTGCTGCAATTTGTATGCAAACATCAAAATATCAAAGTTTCCTGTAAACCAATCCGAACACGTAATCTGATATGCGCATTCATCAGTTAATTAAGCTCGTGCGTTACGATATAATATGAAACGCGTCATTGAAACCGCGTGTTAGATGGGTAATAACGATTTCATTGGTATTTAATTTTTTCTAAAATTACATTTTTACGAAGACGGGGCTAGCGACGGACACTTAAGCGTGCACTGCTGTAATACCTTTCTGAATATTATAAACAGTCCGAAAGGAACCTTACCGTTTTACTATCAATCGACGAACGAGCGTCGAAACAATAATCGTGTTTCTACGATATTGAAGTGTAAAGTTTCATGGAGCGGAGCCGAGGAATTGCGAGCATGCGACTCTCAATTAAACGTTTTCTGCGAGTTGGCGAGTACATGCAGTTTTGCACTTTTTCTGAAGCAGCTGCGGCTCTTAATCCCACCGCTCGCTCCTGGGCTTTTTAGCCGGTTACTAGACCAAGAACGGGACACTTAACGCTCGGATCAACATCGCCGCGGCACGAAAAACATTTCCATATAGTCTCATCCATGCTAGAAAATTTCGTAACGACACCTACACGCTGCTACCTACGAGCGATTACGTGCAATTAGGTTAAGAAGGAAGCCAGTTCAAAGGTGGCCCCGCCGGCCATCCGATTAATGCAGCAATCAGCTTTATGGAGGAGCGTGTTTTATATTGTGCCTATGTTCCGGCTGTTTATTCGGACGAGAGACAGGCCGCCAGACGATCTCAACCTAAAGGATTAACAACCTTGAGGCCAAGGAACAGGACAAGCAAAGAGATTGTCAGACTCCGGAGGTCGTGGACCTCTCTTCCTCGGGAGATCATGAACGTCGTCGCAAGCTATTTATTCCTTTGTCCGGGGGACATTTTTTCCATTTGTGGAAGTTAACGGACCTTGAAGCTTCCAGAGATTTCTCGGGATAATCACAGCAATCCGCCACGCAATCAGCATCTTATTTCCTTCGTTTATTGTTTTCGAACGTAGAACCGTGGTAAACGTTTTACGGTTGCTTAACTTTCCCTTGGCATCGCAACCATTACAAACGAAAAATAGTTCGATCTTAATATCCGACGTATCGCTAAAACGACGCACTCTTTGCAGAATGTCTTTTTAAAAGCAACAATGTTGCATCAATTCACTTGTAATGTGAATTTTATACGGGAAGAAATGCTGGCAATTTCAATGAGAATTTAACATCATACAACCAACTTCTAAATTGAAATTATTATAATATAAAGAGGCATTCTTAAGAACAATTACATCTTTTTCGGTACACAGTTTCTTTGATAGAAGTTTGTTCGAACGTCTGTCGTACATTTTTGATATTGTCAAATATCGAATATATTAATCTGTAAATAACTATGCAACAGTGAATTTTTATGGTATCGTGGTGTTGAACAAGAGAATATCTTTTGGTAAATAAACTCTAGGTTTTGAGAGAGAGAGAGAGAGAGAGAGAGAGAGAGAGAGAGAGAGAGAGAGAGAGAGAGAGAGAGAGAAGAGAAGCACTCTATTCGGATACAGGAACTCGACTCGCGAGTAGTCGCGAGTGTGTTTCATACAGACGCGCTCGTAAAAGGCACTAGAATTGCGTAACTATTTCCAGGCTGAGAGGCTTTTTTAATTGCTGCGACCGGTAACAAAGCGCGTACTCATGATATTAATTAAAAAGATCAGAATTTCAGGTTCTCAACACTGACGCGGTGACACATGTACCAAAGTTTGTATAAAATAGCCTGTCTTCGTCGTTCTTTTATTTCCACATATTTTATGGCTATTTTCAGGTTTAATTATCCTCGAAGAATTGCAAAAACCGATTAAACTACTTGTTCCCGAAGCGATTCTATGATCTGGAAATCACTTTATAAATTCTCTTCGTAAATTTTGAATTTGTTCGCGGTCGAAATAAAAAACTTTACTATCCAGTTGAAAGAATCTGTACATATATTTTTTTTTTCACGTACACCTCCATTCTTTTCTCGCCATATTCGAGGATCCGAGCCCGGGAGATTCGAAAAACCGAATTGCGCGGACGCGAGAAGCGGGGAGAGGCGGAGAGAGGATCGCTCGCGGAGCACGTAGCATTATTCGCGCTCACGTATCGCGTTTCCGAGTGTTCCAAAGGATCCCGCGACTAAATCTGAAATTCGCCAGCAAAGTACAAAGGAACGACATTTCGAAGAATCCGCTGACACGACGGGGGAGAGGAGAGTGAGAGGGGGTGATCGGGGCCCCCATGTCTCCGTCGTACGTAACGCGTTCCGCCCCAAGGCGCGACCTCGGAAGTATGTCGAACGGAACGCTTCTTTTTCCTCTCGAGGAGAACAAAAGCTTCGTCGTGGAGTTTCCAAGGATCCGCTCGGGGGCTCGTCGCGTTACACGCGAAAACGAGATAAGGTTCCGTGCGTAGGGCTTGTCTTTTGTGGATCGGGGATCGGCGCAGCGGCGTGTTCGATCGCTCGCGAATCGGGGAGAAGAGTCAACGACAAAGGTACTGTTCGTCCGCCGGATGATGGCTAGGCAAAGGGTCTCGCTACATCCCTTTCTATCGCACGTGCAGGGCCGGATTACGCACCGTAGCAGAAGTAGCAAATGCTACGGGCCCCGCGCCTTGAGTAAAAAATGTGCAGCTTGTCAAATTTTGTAACATTTGGCCGAAAATCAATTATTAGATTTCGACTTCTACCGAACGGATTCTTGTTTCTAAATGTCCATATATCTCAAACATAAAATATTAATGAAATTGAATAAAAAGTTTTAGAGAAAACGAATCTCAAAGTCGAGCATTATAGAAATGATGTTTTTGGGCAGATTATGCCACATGGGCGCTTCGTCGAAGAGGCGCCTATACATAAACGTGCAAGGGCGTCCGACATTGCGAGGGGCACAGATATTTTTTGCTATAACAAAAACAAAAAGGTCATTCATTGCGTCTGTGTAAGCGTGGGCCCGTCATAACATTTGCTACGGGCCCCGCGCTGGCTTAATCCGGCACTGCGCACGTGCTATTGGTCGAAAATAATGACGAAGACCGAAATTTGAAAAACTGATGCACAAGGGTAGAGATCAGCAATGTCAGCAGATTTTGTCTTGTACCTTCCCGAGGAAACTGACAGGGTCGAATTTCTTTTTGACCTCACCCCCTATTGTTCGCGCCTGGACGTCCTTGGCCGAAGGACAACCGAGTAAATTTTGCCCGGTTTCCTCGGGCTCGAGGTTCCCGGCAATAAAAAGGATTCGTCTTCCTTAGTTAATAATGAGTTTCATTCATTCGGCAGCCTCTGCCGTCGCCGCGGCGAACCTACCCCCGAAAACGGGGAACGAGCTGCAATGTGCCCCGTCGTCGACGTCGTCGTCGTCGTCGTCGTCGTCGCGGTGCAAGCGGTGCATTTTTCAGCTTCGCCTCCGAGAGACAATAGTCTATGCAAGAAGAGATAATTGCGGGGCAGGGCTTTTTTCGCGAGAAATCAGAGAGAGCCCCGGTTAAATTAATCATCCGCTGCGCAAGCAAGGATTCTGAGGTGGGCGCCATCGCGCCAACCTTTTAACCCCATGACTTTTTAGCCGTCGGGAAATTAGTACCCACTGTTCGCCGTTCTCACAACAATACGGCACGCGTTTCTTCTATTTCGAACAATTTCACCGCGGTTTCGGCTCGCTTAATCTTCGGGGCTGCTCCCCACCCCCGTGTTCCCAAGCTAACTCGATAGCTCCGCTGCGCCTATTAATTTGATAAAATTGCTGGGAACATTGTACCCTCGTCCATTACTCATCTTCTAGACTTAATTTGTCTCTTCAACCATTTTTTTTTCTTTTTTTTTTACGCAAATGAAAACTGTCGTACCGCAACGCATTAGCTTCACACTAACCCTACCATTTATCGGTCGAATGACCGTTTCCAGATTTTGTATTTTACACAATAATTTGAAATAAATTCGATTGTTTCATATTTATATGGCAACGAACGGGCAGCCATTTTTTGTGCTCGGTAAGTTTAGTGTTAAAAACAATTTTGGTGGGTCAATTTAGTAGAATTTATACGACTTTCCATTTACAAGTGTATTTGTCAGTTGATTATTAAATTTTACTCGCCTAGGATATTTGTTTCCCGGTCACGGAAAATAGTGGCATTGTTGGTGCACGCAGAGCAACCGTCAATAGGTAAAGTAAAAATAGTGTTCAGTCGGCTCGTGTAATTCACAAGACGCCGAACCTGTGACACAGTTTCGCAACCGGTCGGCATCAGCGAAACAAAACACCTTTTGTGTTTGGCAAACAGATTCGTTAGAACTCGACACGTTCGCAGCTCGAAGCGCGCGCGCGCTCAGCAACGAACTATGATTAACGGCTCATTAAGACAGTTGCTTCGCAGTCTTGGTTCGCGTTGCCAATTAACTCCCGGGCCTGTCATCGTGGTAGCTGCTATTCAAGGAAAAAGTCGCGATATCCCGGTGGTTCGTAACGGTGCGGTGCCGAGGATAAGGAGCGCCGCGTGCTTCGGGGCCCGGATTCACGGAAACGCATTTCCGAAAGTTTACGACTCAATTTTCGTCGGAATTTATTGTCGCGGCGATGCAACCCGCGAAGAAACAGTAACGAGAACGCGTTTTATGGATGCTGAAATTGACCCTAGAGAAGAGTTAAATTCCCGTGAAACAAGCATACGGAAACATATTGCCTTATTCTGAGCGCGTCGCGATTCTAACCGGCGTCGTCTTGCTCTTTCACGGAAATTCGCGCGCCCAACGACGACGACGACGAGACCCCACGTTTTTGCTCATAATTTCAGGCCTTACATCCGTTTCGCAGCGGCCATCAAACTTTTACATTCGAACGCCGACGTTAAAGCGCCCCGGCGACGAAATTACTCGACGCATTAAGACCTCGGGAAATCTCGGCCAGATTACCTGGACCGATGATTGTCCCGGGATCGAATTATCGGCTTACGTAATACAAGAAATGAATTTAAGACCGACGGAAACCGACGAATAAGATTTCACGAGTCTTTCTATGCTAAAGATACAGGGTGGGGCCCTAACTGTGTCCAGTTTGAATATTGCCGTTATTTGTAATAATATGAAAAAATGTTATATAGAAAACTTCCACGGTATAGAGGGGGACATATTGTGACACAAACATTTTCTGCGTGGGTGGAGGCATAGAGGAGATTTCAAGGTCATCTCTATTTTTTTAAATGGAATGCTATGCTTTTTTTATCACGATGTGATAGCCAGTGTTGAGACGAATTCAGCGAGTTATCGTTGAAGGTCATACAAGGTCAAATATTGTAGTAAAATAAACTTTATTACATTACGGGAGATGCTCGAATTGATAACTGTTTGCGTCAATGCAAATAATAGATAAGACATGCACGTGATGCAGTAATACGAAGATTGCAACTTTGCATTGTCGCAAACGGTCACCAATTCGAGCATCTCCTGTAAGATAATAAAGTTTACTTTACTACCATATTTGACCTTGTATGACCTTCGACGATGACTCGCTGAATTCGTCTCAACACTGGCTATCACATCGTGATAAAAACACATAGCATTCCATTTAAAAAAATAGAGATGTCCTTGAAATCTCCTCTATGCCTCCACCCACGCAGAAAATGTGTGTGTCACAATATGTCCCCCTCTATACCATGTAAGTTTTCTATATAACATTTTTTCATATTATTACAAATAACGTCAAAATTCAAACTGGACACAGTTAGTGCTCCACCCTGTATAATAAAAATGTATAGCTTGTTTTCGAGCGTTCGAAGACGAAGGACGTCACGGAGGAAAATCTGTGTTCGAGAGAATGATAAATCCTCGAGCGTCCATGTTGATTATAGCGGTGAATAATAAATTATTTATGCTCGGACATGTCCGAGGCAACCCGACCTGATTCCGTCCACGTACCTCTGCATCGCGCGACTTGCAACGTTACGCTGGCCATGCGTGGCGACCATGCAAAGCTCCTCGGCAACTCCTTGACCAGCTACGCTGGAACTGTAACGGGACATGCACACGGCCACGCCATGCGCCAGCCGCGGCGTGTTTGCCGATTGCAAACGACTTTAGAAGTTAAATATTGCGCCCCGGTAAAGCCCTCCCCACCGATTCGTCCAGGCTAACTCGACGTAATCTCGTTCCGTGAGTTTCCCATCGGCATGGAATACGAACGCTCATAAAACACGATCGCACGCGCGCGCGAACCTTCTCATTCATAGTGTTCTCGCCGAACAAAAATTATGGCGACGTTCAACTTTCAAGCAGCTGTTCTAGGCTTTCTCATAATTAGACTCTGGATTTTAAGCATTTATGACAGAAATCGGTACGTGCAATTTGGTACGTGTAATTTAAAATTATTAGTGAAAAATATAAATTTCTATTTAGCTCCTGTCTCTTGCAATCGATGCGTAAACTTTTTATTTTGCATAAAGATCCGGAGTCTACTCAACATTTATCCACTTTTCCAATTTAATTTCCGCGTTAATGTGAAGTTAATTCGAAAAATATGTATAACGCAGGGATAAATAATCAATTGTGAAAAGTTCTTGCGCCGACAATAGTGGAATGAAATTCTTGTACATCCGGGCATGAAATTACTGGCATTGTTTGGCAAATAATAAAGCGACGCGTGAGGTACAACGCTGTTTCATATTTATGCACAGTGTGTACGAGAAAAATATGTAAATTGACGTAGAGCGAGCAAAAGGGTTGATTACCTCTCTTATTTTTATCAACGCGCTGGTACGAAATAAATTGTCATTGACATTACTCTTATTATTATCATTACACATTTACATTAACTAATTTTGTTTCTTTAGCAAAGGATGATTTCAGATTATTTTTCGCTCATTTAGAATGTACCGGACACTACATAGCATTTTAGTACAGCCTAGAAACTAAATAAGATGTTACGAACAAATGGTTCGTGCCAGCACAAGACAAAACAAACGCTCTCAATAATGCAATTTTCCTCGCTATTAAAGCTGTCTTTCATCGAAACAACAGACGCGAAGGCGACACAAGCGCAACAGTTTCCGAGGCCATGGATCGCGGCAGTAATCGCGCCCAAGAGGTCAGAAGTTGAAGTACCGTAAGTGAGGCGGAAAACGAACGAGACCGGGAAACGTACTTACTACACGTACGCGTTCGTCTTTGTGTATATGGTATCTCCACGGGTCGGATAAATCAACTAATTCCCGTCGAACTTTCCCCGCGTGTAATTACGATTTCCAAGGGGGAGGGGGGTCGGAGAAACGCGAGGGATCCAGCCGAATATATTCTTCTTAGGGGAAGGAGGGGAGGGGGGGGAGAACGGGGCTTATCCCGGTTTCGAGTGTAATCCGCGAGCATTCCCGCGGCGATTACCGTGGCGGATAACGCGCGCGAAACGGAGCGGACTCCGGAGTTCTTCTGGCCGAAGAATCCCGGCCGAATTCCTCGCCGGGCGAAAGAAAATGCAGCCTCGGATCGTAAACTCGGAGCGGAAATATGTTGAGCGGCTCGCGGCCCACCCTCTAATACGTATCAAGCACGCGACACAACGCGCCCACTATGCATGAGATCGGGAAAAGTTGAAATACCGTCGCGTCGTCGAGGATTCGATGATGCCCGGGATCACGAGAAAGATACGACCCAGGGGGTGGGGGAGGGGAGTGGGCTAAAGGGGGCCAGGGGGTCGAAAGAGCGGGAGCTAAAGTCGGACAAAGTTCAGGCAAGTTCGTCCACCTCGGCCCATTCCGGAGCGCGATGCGATGCGGTGCGGTGCGGCTCGGCTCGACGCGGCGCGGCTCGGCGGCCCGTTGAAGAAATGTCTTTCTTGCGGCTCACGCCCATTCTGAATAAAATATGCATGTACAAGGTTAGGGAGTACAATTTTCACGGAAAATAGCCGAGCGCCGCTCCCATTTCCCCGCAGGAAGTTTTCCTCCTGACGGAATATAAAAGAAGACGTGCCACCGCCTCCCTGCCAGACTCTCAGGTGACTTTTATTCGGCGGAACGCGGAAATCCGTTAGCTTCCGGACCCGCGGAGAAATACCGGCTATCCGCCTATCGTTTAAACACGGATATATCCAGGAGACTAGTGTGGTTGCTCCCCGTGACTGTTTCACTAGCAGCTAACCCCCGAGGCGCAGTCAATATTCGAAGGGTTGCGACCCTGAAATATTAAGAAGTTAGGAGTTTAGCCACCCGGTGAATACCGTAGTCGCGTTACCGTCGGAGTAGAGAACCTTGTACCCGCGTAGGTGCTAAGCCCTGCTTTCGCCAATAAAATATGAACCCCGTTGAATTCTTCGAGGAAGTGTCTACCGCTTGCGTTCGTTTGTTCGCCTGGTCACAATCAAAACACCACCGGAGTACGATCAATGTTTCATGAAACCGTCGTGCGCGGACGATCGCATATAGGGGACGTGCCAAATGGGCAGGATAAATTGATACACGACTTTCTAATTCGTCGGCACTGTTCGAGCTCTTAGACTGTTTGTTTGTTAGCTTCGTTTGCATTGTTATATTCTTCTCTGATCGATGCATCAGAATTTCTGTTGAATTCTCTTATTCCGTCAGTGTTGTAGCATATGAAATGTCATCGATAAAAAATACTGTTAAAATTCTATTAACGCTAAACCTGCCGAGCACTAAAAGCGATTAAAAATGTTTCAGCTTATAAAAATGACGAGGCTCTATTTATTTAGATTTTGTGCAATTTTTCACACAGTATGTGCTTGGTTAAGTCGAATCAATTCCCATGTAAGCAACTTCATAATTTCAATAATTGTACAATTAAAAATACAGAACCGGTCATTTGACCGAAACAACGAAGAAACGCGTCCGGGACGCGGGAACCACGTGCACGGAACAAGCTGTTTCCAAGCAATCAAACATAGTAGTACCGACTGGCAGTCAGGATATGTAGATGGCCGGCCGATAAAGAATTCAGCAACAGGGGCGCCCGTAAAGAAACCTGTAGGCCGGCGAAGCAGGTAAATATAAGTGCAGGGGCTGTATCGGATGTGTCGATATTTCAGCCATTTCTAGATCTCGGAGAGTTTTCCCCGATCATGGCTGTCAAGCCGTTCACGTTCCTGCCGCATTTCAATTTCGTTCTCCCCTCCGGCTGTGCTCGAATTCTTATTCCTTTCGACGCCGAGCAGAGCCGAGCCGCACCGAGCCGAGCCGAGAAGAGCCGTATGGCACGCCACCGACGCCGGACAGGTTCACCAAGCAGATTTTCGATGACGATTTCGGCAGGTGTTCCACAGCGAAAGCTCCCGGTATTCGAAGGAACGAGGGACGCGGGTCCGTTGAAACATTGGGAATCTACGGAGAATCTCACCGATGAAAATATCTCGGCGACTATCCCCGGACCTGGCATGGCGTTCGTTCCCCAACACTGCCAGTCCCATTCAGTCTTCTTGCGGAAATTGAAGCGGCAAACTGAAGGTTCGATGGGAGGAAAAGTTCTGCTACGTGGATCCCGGCGACTACTGCGAGATGTAACGTGGCCCTTACAGACGGCGCTCTAAAAACTTTGTCTTCCGGAGCTTCAGTTAATCAACGTCGAGCGAATATCGCTCTTTCAGACATCGCACCGTGAGAAGCAATAAAATCTAATAGCATTGCGCAGATCGATCTCTTAGCTCCTACAGCGCAAAATAAGCTCTTGCAACTCTCATTGTCACACATCGCTACGACACATACAAGATTCTGCGTGAATCTGATGGAACGTAAGCGTGCAACGAGAATGAATGAAAACTGCGGGAGAATATTTATTATTATTATGTTATACTACCGAGCACTAAAAGCATTTCAAGCGATTAGATTGTTTGTGCAATTTTTAATACAATATGTGGTTTGATAAAGAAATTTATTGAATCAATTTCCATGTAAGCAACTTCATAATTTCAATAATTGTCAAATGAAAAATATAAAACCAGTCATTTGACCGGCAGTGATAGGTTTAGTGTTAATTATTGCTTTAAACCTTATAATATAGCATATAAATTACAAATTATAGAATATATACATACAATATACAGGGTGTCCCACGTAACAGTTTTCATGATTTTTTAAGTATGTACTTGTCGATAATCTAACAAAAAATATTTTAAACAAAACCTGATCAGTTTTCGATTGGCTATACACTCCAATAAAAAAAAAATGTTCCAAAATTTCTGTTTTATTATTGTCAAGGCCACCTTCGTTTTTTTAAATGGCACTTCAAGGTCATCCGAAGGTCATGGTATACTAGATCGTTGAATTCGTCTTGACACGGCCTGTAATACTGTTGAGTCAAAAATACAAAGTGCCATTTAAAAAAAATGAAGGTGACCTTGACAATACTATAAAAAAAATGTTTTCCGACCTTTTTTATTGCAATTATAGCTAATCGAAAACTGATCAACTTTTGTTGAAAATATTTTTTGTCAGATTATCGCAAGTACTTACCTGTATATCCATTGATTATGTTACAATATGACTTGGTGGTCACATTAATTTGTGGAATTATTTCCCGAGAGCGTGGTAAATGTTAAAATAAATCATCCATTAGATGAAAGCATATGGCTCTTACAAAACTTGCAATTTCCATAAAGGTTTTCGGGGGGGGGGGGGGTGGCAAGAAATTCTTGCTTCCAGCTTTAGCGCAAAAGAGTGTTTCCTAGTTTGCCAATATAAGCGCACACGTTGGAAGTTTCAGCATGTCCAAAATCGTTGATGCGAGAGTCTCTCCTTAACCCTCGGTAGTGATCGGCCCGGGGCTATTTTGACCCAGGTTTCCAAAAGCAGCATCCAACTCTTCAGCCTGCGGTGGTTAACTTATGTCGACGTGTTGTTTACGTTAAACCCGATGGGGAGTAAAACATGTCTCGAAGAAGCATACTCGAAAATTTCCTTAAGAAAACGATTGACTTGCAGGTCTGGGAAAATGGTTATTGATTGTTTCGGAAAAATCGTACGTAGACGTCTTTTAACGTTTACTCGGAATAGCTACAAAATGCTGATATTTGTGTTACCGGTTGCTGTTCTAAAGCTTGCGAAACGCAGAGGTGATTGACTCCGCAAACCTAAGAAACTCGCATGAAGCGTTGCCGCTGGATGTAAAATACATACAGCGGTTCGCTAATACTATTTGTACATGCATCAAAGACCTAGATACCGTCGCGTCGAAAGTTGTCAGCAACGTCCGCCTTCCGAGGATTAATTCGAGGAATACTGTTAGTCTTTGATACCTGTCACGGTCTTGAAATAGCACCGCGGAGATGATCATTAAATAAATGTATAGTACTTAAGAAATTTGAACGTGTTCTCTATATTAATCTGGAACTTCGCGGAGCTCTTTACCCACAAATCTTCTTAAACATTCGTAATCCGATGATCAGCGTCGTCTCATCGTATGCGGCAATCGTATCATCGTACCCGATGCTCTAAGAAAACAAAATCGGCTAGGAAGAGGGCACGGAGCCGTAGAAAGCAAATTGCTCTGTTAACGATGTTCCCAAACTTCCGCGGGATAATTAAAAACTTGGAGAAATGGCGGATCCGGCAATTACTGACAAGAACCCGGTAACGAACAAAATCCGATTAATTCGTCATGCGTCGGAACTAAGTTTTAAAACGAAAGTTTCGAATTGTCCTGGGGCACGCTGTTACGGTTTTAAACAGTTACCGTGGCACGGTTTTCTCTCTCTCTCCCTCTATCTCGATTAATCGAGTTTTCGGCGGCGCTCCGAATGTAATAACCGCGACCGATCGAACCCGCCACCGATCGAACCCGCGATCGTCGATTTTGAAAAGCAGGCCGACAGCAATCGGTAAAAAGACAATGAGGGAGAAGCCCCATTAGTAATCGACATAGAGAGCACTAATGGCGAAATGACTGACGGATAAGAACCACAAAAATGGAAGCTCGATAAAAATTTCGTATTATCTGTCCGCGGCGCTTAGCCGACGGCCGTTAATAAATAAAATGCGGACACTCCACTTCTTTTTTTTTTTCTTTCTCCGCGCAAGAGTGACGCACACGAGGAGTCATAATGAATCTCATTTGTCCGGGGAATAAAGAACGTACGGCCTGGAGACGGTGATCGATGGCCCAACCGCGAGCCCAGTGCTTCAACCATCCCCTAACCGCAGTTTCCCATAATTTAAATACGCTATTCGTAACGTTTTTTCGCTCTGCTACCGGGAAAACCGTCGGAGAACACACACTCTAACCAGACCCGTTTTCGGAAGCACCGGTTTTCGCCGAAGAAATGCAATTTCAGTGACGTAAAGCGAGCTCGGTGGACACCGATGGAAATTACGATTAATTTGAACACCCACCACATTTAAAAGTACATGCTGTACATACACATTTATTTTCTATATTCAAGTAATAAAAAATATATGTATGAAAATAGAGTTGAAACATTGCTTAACATTCCATTGAAAAATCTTTGTTTCTGACCAATTACTCGCAGTCGAAATAATATGAAATTCGCCCATCTGTTTTACCTTACAGTCAATTTTTGGAAATAAAGTGAAATTCGAAGGATTTTTTTCGTCTAATTTATAAAGTCCCATGCGTTGCAATTGAATTAGCCCTAGCATCGCGTGCACGTAATAGTTGCATTAGTGCTTCGCCTGTGAAGCGGTTGTAGAATTAAATACGAATTAGGAAAACGTGCTGATATGCAGTTTGTACTACATACACGATGTACACTTAAAAGCTGAGGATATTCGACGAAATTCTGGATAAACGTAAAAGTTACGAGTACTCGAGTTTCATTCGGCAATTTATTATGAAAGGAACGGTGACGCTCCGCTGAAACAGCTGACAGGATTTTCGTGTAAGATCGCATCGGAGTGATCTGTGTAGATCGTTATCCTTACGATCGAAGTTTTCGCGTCATTTCACAATGCGGTCGAGTGAAAAATGAAAGTGGGCGTCCCCCCCCCTCTAAACCACGCCAGACTTCACGATCCCAACATGAATCATCTTTTGTGTGTTTGTTAAGCGCTCCTTTGTACACGAATGTGGCGATGCAAAGATTTCCCCAGTTGCGAACTAATGTACGGGAAAACTGATCTTTAACTCTTATGGATCGGCACGGATGGAGTTCGGAAATACTTCTCAATTAACTTCGGCCAACTGAGATTGTTAATGCAGTCGCTGTATAATATCCACTGTGCAACTTTATGTATTCAATTTTTCTATATTTTCAAAACGACAATTCTACATAGATTCCCTCTGTTCAAATTATATTCGGATGTCAAATTTTCTGGAGAGTGTTTAGACAAAAATTTACTCTTCGAATTTTTATAATAATTCGCGTAAATACGTGGCAGCTAGCTATTTCCGGCACGAGGATATTAATGAGGAATAACTTCCCTGAAATTTGAATGCCGATGCAAATCGAATTACCGAACCGTGCGGATATGGTGCCGCTTAAAACTACTTGAAGCTATTAAACGTGCAAAAATGTCCAGGCAATATTCGCGGAACCGTAAAGTCGTTACGTGACTGAAATCCAAGAATTGCCGAGTCGAAGTAGGAAGTAGGCATATTGTGGACCCCGTAGTTCCCGAATCCGAGGGAGGATTGTAATCGTAGGGGTTAGAGAGCAAGAGAGCAAGAGAGAGAGAGAGAGAGAGAGAGAGAGAGAGAGAGAGAGCCGTCCCCCCCCCCCTCTCTGGGGGAGGAAATGAGTGGAAGCAAACGGAGAGCACACGTAACAGCACGATTCATCAAGACTCTGTCTGACTGAATCCTGTCAGCCTTAGTCACGTGAATGCGCTTCCAATCAGTTAAAGGATCTGCGTATCCGTCCAGTGATCCGAGAACACTTAGCGCAAATCATCGTTAACCGTTGACAAAGTACAAGTTTGGAAACTCCGGCTAACTCCGCGTCGCGTCCGCAACTAATCGGCAAGTTCGATAACCGCGTTAATATCGTTCATGCCGTTCACTACTGTCCAAGGACTATACGTATCGGCGAAAGTTCAAGTTCACGGGATTGTACGTCAACGACGATGCACGGGCCCCACTTTTATCGAAAAAGTTGTGGCAAGCGCGTTCGACGCCGGTAACATCGTGTTAATTGGCCGGCGACTTTAACGATGCAATTATAACTGCATTATTCACGGGCGGAGGTTGTCAGTGCGTTTACGGAAACACTTAGCCAACGGAGTCATAAAATCGAGCAAACACTTCGCCGTAATGGAGATTACCAAGATGGCGATCAATCGATCACGACGGCTACCTGATAGCCTATCCCCGTAATTGATCGGTCCGTCGTTAAGTGACATTTACTTTAATACGCCCACCGGGAACAAACCACTACAGAAATTTCAATTCTGATAATCGATGTCGTATGAAAAAAAAAAAAATAAATAAATATCCTAACTCGATTCTCGAGATTAAAACAATCGACGAAAAGCTTTTTACGAAACTATGAAAAGGTTCTTCTTGAGACGACACAATTATACAGAGAGACGAAACGTTTTCCAGTATGCGAAACAAAGGACGAATGATGAATCGTCAATCGGGGTTAAGAGGCTGTGCGCACCCAACTACCCCCACCACCCTTACCACTCACACATCGATAGATCCGCATATACGTATATGAAATGCAAGGGTTTACGGCAAAAGAAACTGACGCCTCAATATTGCAATTAGAAGTTGAGACCCGGTCGATTATGATTCCTAAGAGTCCTGGCCAGGGTGGTTCAGAGCCCAAATTTCATATTTTTACGTTGTTGAAGAGTAATGTGCAATAATCGGCAGCGCTGACTTGTGACAAAAAGTATTCTGCCGATTATTACAAATTACTCTTCAACAACGTAAAAATATGAAATTTGGGCTCTGAACCACCCTGGCCAGGACTCTTAGGAAACATAATCGACCGGGTCTGAACTTCTAATTGCAATATTGAGGCGTCAGTTTCTTTTGCCGTAAACCCTTGCATTTCGTATACGTATATGCGGATCTATCGATGTGTGAGTGGTAAGGGTGGTGGTGGTAGTTGGGTGCGCACAGCCCCTTAAGTAAAGAATATGTCCGAAAGGAGGAATCGAGTTTCGTGGAAGAGAAGAGCGCCGGCAGAAATGTGGAAGAAAGCTAGACGGAATAATGTAAATCTGTAACGCGATTAAGAATCGTCGTGTGTACCGAGCAAATATCTCACGAGTCCAAGGTGCATCGGCAAATGCACGTGACTGGCATAAGCATAGGTGGGCTGGCTTCGAAGGCTACGTTCGTCGGGCACACTTGAAAGTTACGAATGCCGAACTCGAATTGCTTGAATCGAACACGCGTCATGAATGTGGTTGCCTTAACGACAGTTCGATGCATTTTCGGGTGTGCATCCCCGCGGCAGAGAGGAGCCAGAGGAGGGAGGGTAACAGCGTTGCAGAGAATGCACAGCCCTGAATCCAATCTAATCGACTGCTCGTCAAACAATCTCTGTACGTTGTCAATCTACTTCGTTTGACGATGCCCACAATACGGTGTGAACCGATCGATTCGACCGATTCCGCGGCTAATTGAGTGTCGGCCAGCGATGTCGAGTGGTCCGGTGATCGTGTTTGGCCTAGAAGACAATGGACAGAGTCCGCCGTTCCCCCAAAGACACAAAGATTTTGTTCGAGCAAAAGCACAGTTCAGATCGCAGCGCGCCACATTTCTACGAGAGAAAGAGCCCGAAGGAATTCAACTGGTTGATTGATTTTCCGTGGAACAATGGCTCGAACAATTCGCAATCTCAAGGCTTCACCACGAAACCATTGTATTCTCAATATCTTCGGATAATTTTTGTCTACCGAAAACCTGAACTCTCCGTAGAAGAACTGTCACGATTTTCTTTTAAATAATTATTTCAGAATTCATTCTGAACGATTTGAAATTTCTGTCGCTTTTCGACAATTTATCGATCGATCTCGAATTTTAAAAAGACTGTAATATCTCTTTAGAAAGATTAAAAGTACTTTTCAAAACGGAACTTCGAATAGAAATATCGCTCTGAAGATTGTAAATACACAATTGTTTGAAGTATCGATTTATAGGAAATTGCTGAAATTAATACGGGAGAGTGTAGAATTTGATGAAAATTCTGACATTCCCGTACGTTTTAATAGACCCGTACAAACGCGGAAACTTCCGCGGTCTGCACGCGAACGATAGTGTCGTCCGGTGTAAAATTTATTCGGCCGCAGAATCGAACTGTAAAATTGCATAAATTATTCCGGAAAATAAGCAGCCGTTTATTAACTGGCCAATGGACAACGACGCGTTTCCGTGTGAAAACGCACAAATTGCTAATGAAATATTATTACCAACTAATTAATGAACTCGACGTAGGTAGCGCAACAACGCGCAGAATTTTCCAACGCCTCCGCGCCGATACACAATTTACCGGACGTCTATTAAAACGCCGTAAACAAGCGACGCAGGGAGGTGGAGGAGGGGGAGGGAGGAGGGGGCTAGAGCTAATTAAATTGAATTAAGTGACGGGCCACGGGAAGTCGGATCGCAGTTTTAAGAAACCCTATCAATACGAATATTCATTAATATTCAGGCTGCGGCAGAAAGTTTTCGGGGAACGACACGACTCGAAGGAAATTGAGTACCCGTCCGTAATCCCCTATTAATATCAAGCTTTAAAGTTGTTCCGTCGTTAGGAAGCTCTGACGGCGACACGGCTGTTCCTTCGTCCCTCCTCTTCCCATCCCCTAGTCCACCCTCAAGATTATGAAAGCCCATTGACGTCACAGCGATTAATGCACGTTGTCGCGTACGGGGAAGAAATTTTGTGCATCGCGCCTCCTCTTGCACTTGCGATATATCGTACAATATCTACCTGCTCGTCCGCCTGCATCAACTGCGGATTCGAACGTACCCAGCTCGGCTCGACTCGGCCCGGCCCGGCCCACGAGCATATCCCGCTTTGACCAACCGATTCGACGGTAACAGCGTACGAACAAAGGCAGGATTAAACGCGGATAGAATTAGTTCTGTTAGGAAATATCGTAATACACTGTGCGATAAAACGATATTAGAGGAAAGTTGTCTAATATACGGGAGGTTTTTTCAATTGATCGTACGTTCTACATGAACAGAAGTTAATTTTGCATTTATTGCTTCGAAATTATGTATTTGGCGATATCGTTACGTATGTTCGTGAAACTTTACACGAGTTCTTTTTTTACTGTTAAATAACCAAAACTCAGAATTAGTATAAATCAGATCGAATTAAATTACAAATCAAATCGCATTACCGCGTAATAGAAGGGATCATTGTATATTAAATAATCTAATGTAGATTCATCAAAGCTACAGTTCCATATCGTGGAGCACTCTTTTAATTCGAAAGAAGAGCTAAACCGCATTTTTCCAAGTCGTCCGAACCGTGCCATATGTTTCGCATCGCGAGCAGCGGAAAAAGCGTGTTTCGGCATTTCTGGCGGAGCTCGGATTCCATATGATACAATTTGTACCGATTCCACGTTCTTTTTGCGGGCCCAGGGGCGTAGAACGGGGCACAAAGGGACGCACTGTGCCAAAAGTGCTCTTCGAGAATGCAAAAAGTGGGGGAATGATAAATCGCGATCGAACGGCAGTTGAATGAGTCGAGGGGTGCACTGGCCGAGCGGCAAAAAAGAATTGGTAATTTATCGTAATCGAGTCCGATGACTTGAAATATTCCAGCGCATTTGGCCGCAACGTGCACGGGGTTCTTGCACAACGGCCACGTAAGAAAGCCGAACGGTCCCCGGGACCTCGAGATCCGAGTCGCAGGCGGAACGCGAGGAAATCTTTTTATTCGGAGCCGAACACCACCGTACTACTCGCGCGTACCACTACATCTCTCTTCCGTTACGAACAATTTGTGGCTTCCAATAATTCGAGCACCGCGGAACAATTGAAATAAATTTCATCGTTTAGCTGCTCTCGTTTCACGCGCAAATGAAACTGTCACTGTTCCCGAACACACTTTCGGCCAAGTTGTGAAACGATTTGAAATATTCATCCTGTAAAACATAGCGTTCGTCAAATCCGAATGATAAACAGTTTCAACGATATTCCGATTTTCTCCACGGAATTAAACAATGCGAAAGAGATATATCGATCTGTCTAATATTCTACTATTTTAGCATAATTTTTGTAAATAAATACATCGATTACCTTTTTTTACTTCGAGTTCCAGTTTCATAGAAGCGATATATGAATCTAGCAATTAAACGAACACGACGACGATTGAAAGGAATGGAGAAAATTCTAGTCAATTTTTGTCCGAAAAGGGCACGGTACCGATGAACTGTTGATATGAAATGTTTCTTTTTAAATATGTCACAGATATTTTTTTATCATCATTCCTATATTGACTGAATTCGAGGCGAGACACATATTTGTTTGAATATTTTGGAAATTACTAAAACAACGGAACTCTCATACATGGAAAAATTCAATATTGTTTAATAAAACGAATAGAAATGAAATGAAAATGGACATTTTGATTGAACATTGTTTCGGTTTAATTGATATTTTCTGTACGAACTTGAAGATCGGGCAAGTTTTCAATCAATTCGAACCGGACAACCTTAAAAATCTTATCCGACTGTTTGCACGAAGATCTTCTAGATTGAACTGGCTGTAAGATTTCATTAACAAAGCAAACCTATCCGCGATTGCTTGCACTGGATATGTACGGTTACCAAAGCGAAAAGGGTTCGAAGCATATAAATAAAATCGCATCAAGATCCTCCGGTTAATGAGTTTCACGATGCCATAGTGTTGCGGGGCGGAATCTCAAAGCCAGTCGCAGGCTTTGGCCATAAAAGATGAGAGTAATTGAAAATACAGTGTGCACAGTAACGAACGAACCCGCAAAGAGGGGTGCGAAGGCCAAGAAAAGTACGGGCTAATCCTTTGATATCCTTTCGTTGGCAAACGGCGGAAAGAAACGAAGAAAAATGCGGAAAAACCGGCCCATGCCGCGCCGCCACCTGCCGCGAATGTCGCGAGTTTTGAAGCGTCACATGAATTATGAAGAGGAGACAGAGGGGAAGAAAGAACTTACCAAGTGTTTAAACTTTAAACGGCCGGAAACCGTTTTAAGAGTTCCAGGCTGCGAGCGGAGCCCGCGCTTCCGTAAATGTATACATATAGACTTTCCTCGCGTACATCGCGGAAAGATTGCGCTCTTCAAGGACCTCGGTTAGGCGACGCGAGATTCGCAGGACGACAAGCTTCACGGCTGGCGTTCAACATACCTGCAACAAGAAAATTGAAGAGATAAGCAGTTAGCGGCGGCAGAGACGCGCCGAAGAGATTCAATTTTAAAAATTGCCATTGGTCGAAATTGCGAAGGAAAAAGTATAAGTTACGATTTTCAACATTTTCATCTGACCATATAATGAAAATTTGAAATACGCATATAAGAAGTATACTTCTTAAACATCCGAATTCTACCGCGTTAGTCGAGTAGGTAAAGTAGAGTATTGATAAAATAGGACTAAGCAGACTAGAGAGTAATTTGCACGCTTTGAGCGATATAAAAGTTGAAATAATTTGTAATCTGTGAGGGACAAGATTGTAATTAATAAACATTGAATGTTGTTTCTCATTTTTACAGGTTTGTAAACTATCTTATAAATAAGGGGGGAATATTGTAAATAGCTTTATAATATAATAAATCCCATTTTTGCAGAGAAACGTTTCGGTTTGTGGTTATATTAATCTTGCCCCAGATTAATAATAATCCAATCACATATTATACGCATTTTCTAGATCCAAGTAGATCATATACATGCACGAATTTTTATTATGTACCTAGCCCACGAGACCGCAGAAAACTAGTTCCTCACCTTGAAAAAGTTTCGAGATGGGGGAAAGAAAGTCGACCAACGTCGACGACTGACACCTCTGAGAGGGAGCAGAGCAGAGCAGAGCAGAATATGAAGAAAAACAAAGTCGAAAGAGAAATTGTGAATTTTGGCCCCTTGTCCCCTCCACGTTCGACGTCCGTGTAGCTAAATGTTTGCGCGGCGAGATTGAAGTTTATACAGAAGGGAGCGAATGCCGGTGGGGTGCGGTGGTCGAAGGGCCCCTGTTATTTTGTCGAGCGAATTAAAAGTTCGAAGATCGCATTAAGGGGTAACATTTCCAATTTTATAGAAGTTTTATCGGATCGTCGGAAGTTTCCTCTGCGGACGATAGCGATGATAAATTGAAGAATTTTTATCGAGTTCGGTTCAATTCTATTCAATTACTCGCGCTCCTATTACTGTCCCGGACATCGGCCGACACAAATAATCGTCGACCGGGATGTTCCAATAATTACAATCCCAGGGACTCGACGACAGAAAATAGAATTAACGGTGACTCGGCGGCGGCCGCTGATATCTCGACAAGTGCAGATTAGGTTCCATCCCGTCCGAGAGAGGGAGGGGAGTATAAAAGGCGAAAGGGTGGGGGTACGAGAGGAGGGGTAGGGCGGCATAAAAACTTTTCTCGGAAGTCGAAGTCAGAGGGAAGCTTTCAGGATATCGAGAAACTTCGGTTACCCGGGGGCCGCCGGTGGCCGGGGTCTCCGCGTTTCCGCAGAAAATGATTAATTGCACTCGGAATCGGGGCGAGAATGCCTTCATTCTCCAAAAAGGATCCCCTGGACTACTACGGTCGACCGTCTTTCGCGTTTTTCACCGCGATTTCCTTTTCAATGGCCACCTTTCCCGAACTGTCTGCGCCTCTTTAAAGCCGCACAGAAATTACCACATTGAATATTCACGCAGATAATCGCCTTTCTCTCCGGACTCTCTGGATAATCAGGACAGCGTCATGAATAGAAATAACAGTTGATTTTAATACACCGGTCGGAATTGAAATTTCTGGCCACGCCGCTACCCCCCCCCCCCCCCTCCCTGCTCGAAAACTAGTGTAAAGGTCGAACGAAGCGCAATTCCAAGCACAATGTTCGAATCTCACATCTCGTGAAAAGGTACTTCGAAGAAAATCTGTTACAAGAGAACCGGCCGAATACTCTCGAAGACTTACTTTGAGAAACTTATACGACACTCTCAGGTGTAATTTGAACCTTCGTCAAATTCCGAAAATGAAACTTCAATCAAGAAATTATACAATATTTGCAGCATGCTTTCCGTTATACTAACGAAGTCGTAGATGGAAATGAAACGCTTCTGATATTTCCATCGACTGCAAACCTAAATCCCCTTTGCATGTAGGGTACACATACACTGCCACGGACCGTCCAAGTAGATTTCTAGGTTGCATTATTCATGGTACAGACTTGATCTACGCAATTGCTGGTAGAAACCTGTCACTCATCTGACTAGGCTCGCACAATTATGATACCCTTCGGATTAGTGAACATTCTACCGGAGTTTCGAGGCGAGGCTGTCACTTGCCGCGCCAATGTTTCGTTATGGACTGTTTAGCTAAAAGCCGTTTAACTATTTCGAAGTAGATGCTACATGTATTTGAAAAATGATCAATTACATAAACTATTGTTCAAAAATATTCTGCCTGGATTTTTACGAAGATTTCGAACAAAACTGAGTACGAATTATTCAATTTCTACTATCTTAACCTGTTAACTGGGTACGACGAAATATTTCGTCATAAACGACTATGTACTACTGTAATGGGCATCACGACATTTGTCGTCATGGAAATTTGAGAAAAAGTCGCCATTGTGAAACGAGTCGAACAAAAGTTTATTCCCCGGTTAACAGGTTAATACCACGTGGTTCATCTAAGCAAGGCCACCTAAATATCTCTTCGGGTTATTGCGATGTAAAAACTATTTCTTACGTGCGATTAACGTGTATGTGAGGAGTACCCCCAAAAATATGTTTGAAATAATCGATAAACAAAGTGGCGAATGGTCCCAAACATGGTCGATTATATAATTATAAGAAGGGTCGTTGGTACTAGGGTTGATATTTAATATTGATCAAGTGTGCAAATAAAAGTCTGGTAATAGCGGCCTGGGGGCCGTACGTACGGCCGAAAATAAACGATGCTAAGAAGTCTGAGCGAGGGAGGCCGGAGGCAAAGGAAGCTGCCGCTACCTCATTTTGGCGGACAAAGAATTAGTGCTGGTAGTTCTATGAAAAGACAGAAGGAGAGCAGGGCAGGAGAAGAGAGAAGAGAGAGAGAGAAAGAGAGAGGATGCGAAGAAGGGTAGAAAGAAAATCTGGTCAAGTGGGTGTACTTCCTCCGGGGTCCAGCGGAGCGAGTCCAACGGCCACGAAACGGAATACGAGGGACTTCAGTGTCGTGTAAACGAGCAGTCGGCCGTAATAGCCGGCCTGGAAGAAACGGAAGCTGGAAAGCCGAGACGAGCCGATAAAATCTACCGACGTAAGAGAGGGCTGCTCCATGCGCGTATTAATATTCACTGTGTCTCTGCTGGGGCTCTCTTCGCGGCTCAAGGCGTACCACGCGTTGCCCTCTTCTCGTCCCCTATTCAGGATAACATCGGCAAACGCATCGCCAACGGAGCAACGGCATTCATACCCATCGAAAGTTACGAAAGAGAGACCTGCCTGGCCATTTCGCGGCCGTGCCAACGAGCTGAAGAAACCGTCTCCTCCCCTTTTTCCCCGTCCAGAACGTTTATTGGGTTGCGCGGGATAATTAAAGTCGTTTCCATGTAGATCAGGGGTTCCCAACCTTTTTTGTGCCACCTAAGCCTTTCTAAAATTCTTATGTCCCCTGTGTATGTGTACATAATTTTTAATATTCAAAAATTGAATTGTTCACCGAGGTTAAACTTTGGACGAGTCCATTTTCGAATTGCCCCATGTGGGGCGTAGGCCCCACGTTGGGAAATACTGATCTAGGCGCTAATAGAGCCACAGGGGGATTCTTCGGGTTTCTTCCTGTCGAAACCGGATAGATATGTTGCCGACAATGCTACAGTTAATTGTTCGTTCACCGATCGAAGGACGCGGAGGACGACGTTGTACAGTTTTGTAAGAGGAATGAAAGGAGACTGGCAAAACCTCCTCGAAGATGCATTCGCTATTGCGTTCCGCGTTCACTGATGCAACGAGTTTCTTAATTCTTCGTTGCGTCACACGGTGAAGATTGTCTTACGCGAGCCTTCGGTCTATAAACGATGACGACGGTCCTTCTTTACTGGACTTTCATGAAGACTTTCGCAAATTGAATGCTTCGTAGAACCAGCTTCTACAAATGTTAGCTCTGCGAACTCTTCTTCGAAATTTCTTCGTGATTTTGGATTGAACGAAGCTGGAACTTTCTATTGGAATTCTGCGTTTCAGGAGAATCGAACGGCGGCGTATATGTACATACACTGCCGAAGCTCTCGAAATTGATCTTCAAGAGAAAGCAAAGTATTAGAAGCGGGATTAATATCAATCAAGAGAATTAATCGTTAGAGAGATCCGCCATCTCGCGGACAACCGTACCGCAGGTACGATTTCAATAACAGGTGGCGCACCTGACAGGTGCATAGATATTATCAGCTGGTGATCGTTAGAGAGGTATGGGCGCTGCAATGACATTCACTCGAACTAGCCTAACCCCGTTAGAGATGCACGTTGCGACCCAATTTCTACCAATGAATCATATATTACACGCTTAGCGGAATAAAATCGAACGTATGATTCAGGCTTTTTTTTGTCGAGAATGTTTCTTTTGCTCGCAATCGACAAGCATAAATTCCTATCCTTCAGAATTGATTGAAAATTAATTGGACTCCACTTCGGGGTACCATTAACACTAAACCTACCGCTGCCGGTCAAATGACCGGTTTTATATTTTTCATTTTACAATTATTGAAAATATGAAGTTGCTTGCATGGAAATTGATTCGATAAATTTCTTTATCCAAGCACAAAATCTAAGTAAATAGAGCCTCGTCATTTTTCTCGCTAGGTTTAGTGTTAATGATATTAAATTTAGATATTGTAATTACTAATAAGTATTACATACAACAGGATGTAGGCAGTGATATTACAACGAATTTAAAATTCAATGATATGATTCATTACTATATTTAACTACTTCGACGTGCATAGCTGCCGCGTGTTTACAAAGATTTACACAGTATAAAACATTGCACGGTATGCAATAATCCGGGAATATTTATAGTAATAAAAAAAGCGTCCATTTCCATATCGTGTACATTTGAAAAACACAATTTTAGAAAAAAAGGTACTACATATACACAATATGTATGTTCGCTCTACTGAATCCGTTACGGAACTGAAACCGTAGTAAAGATTGTCTGGCACACATCTACGCGTATCGTGGACACATAAAGCGCAACGTGCAATAAACCGAAAGCGATAGTTTTATGTTCTTCCCGTGAATTTTTTAACGAAGCTTTGATTACGGCAACGCTCGCACGGCTCGATCGCGAAACCGCAACGATCCGTTCGCGCCAAACAACGCAGCATTTGCGGCATAGTTATCGACCATTTTTTTTTTTTTTTTTTTTACCACAGTTTTCGAACAATTTCGTAAGGCTCGCAAACAATACGCGGCAGATTAGAAAAGAATAGTTGGCGATTTTACGCGACAAATTCGACGCGGGATTTTCACGGGGAATAGCACCGAAATGGCCACGCGTACGCCATTCGTATCCGTCGGACGTGTGAAATCGCGTTATCTCACTTTCCGTTTCGATAAACCACTTCTCAGGGAACAATTGTTAACGCACGTCCCTGCCTTTGTACCTAATCTGGCCTCCCGTGAAACATGGTACGCTACCAGTTCCGCGAATTATGGATCTTCGTCGCGTTTTCACTCGGACGCTTTGCAGTGAATCATCGTTTCCGGTGGCAACCGGCTATCAACAGTGTTATTTTTTTCTTAACCGGCACACGCAGCAGAACCGCACGTAACGTGCACTTAGGTGTACGATCCTTCCGCGAAATTTTTTAATAATTTACCACTATGTTGTAACCGCTTTCGCGATCTGCAGACGGCGAATCGGGAAAACAATTCAATAGATTGTACATATATTCATGTACGCGTTAATCTGTGAAATATACAGAGACAAAATAATATGATCATAATTAATACGAGCGTGTAAATTGTTGTGCCAAGAAACATTCTTGCAGTACATATTAGTTTTCGCAATCATTTCTATTCAATCTGACACACAATGTTGAAATGGAAAATTCATTCTGCTGCTTCGGATACGCTTCAAAAGGTAGAATCACGTGCAACAAAGTTTTCCAGGTTAACTTCTACACTCTCTCTACTTTACAGTGAATACCCTTTAAAAGCTTGAAGAGCTTCGAGAGATGAAATGGGCGACTCTCCCAGAGCAGCAGCTTTGAAAAAGATTAAAAATATATTCGGATAGAATATTTAACAAAAATTCGGCTTCTTTTGTCAAGATTGATATTCAACAATCATTGTCGCTTTAGTTATTTCTGCAGTATAAGGAGGTGTACTATGCTCAACTATACTAACGTTGTGAATAGAAGAGATAAATTATTATTATTGATCATAAAGTTCCACGGTCTGGTGATAATTCGGTTTATTAACATAATAAACATAACTTTATTTTCAATTTACCGAAACCGAGCACAATGAGCGTACAAGCTCGATTTCATTCGAATGCGTCCGGCCACAAAAGTGCGAATTTGCATAAAATTTCGCAGTCTAATTACCTATGACAATGACAATGGCTAATCTAGGTCGCATTGAAAGAGTATAAAGCGTATGATACTCGGAGATAATGGTGTCCCGGACCTGGAAACGTTCCGCGCGAAGCGGGGACACAACGGAAACGTTCGAAAGTGCGGTAAAACGTAGAAAATGGGTCTTAAACAGACAGTGGCCGCAGAGAGGTAATCGTTAGCCGGGCTGTTCGCAGTACGAGAGAAAGACATTTTCCCTCTTGATTCTCGGGGAACTTTCCGAAAAATCCCCAACTTTTTCTCCGTCGTGGTGCATGTTATGTAATTTCCACGGGCGAGCGTGTGCATCGCCGGAAACTGTTTTACGCAGGGGTAAGGTCTCTCGGTGTTTAGCATCGTGGCGGTAGTGTTGGTGTATACATATGCGTGTGTGTGTGTGTGTTGGGCGCACGTCCCGCACTGATGTACAGTTGCCTTAATTATACATCCATCGCGCGGAACCACTTTCCTCTAACGAATCGTAATTTACCTGAAACGCTTGCCTCCAGTGAAAACAGTTAGCCAGCGCGCGAGCGTCGGCATTTAAATGGAATCAGATATTCGAGGATGCTCGCGAGAGGACCGGGCGATCGGTCTTCGTGCAAACCAGGAAAACAACGCGCGGCGCCAGCAACGCGCACCGGTTCGAACAAATTTTAACCGTTTTAACTTGTTTCGCCGAACCATCCGAGAACCAACAACCATGGCAAGTAACAACCGCCCCCCCTCCCCCCGCCCCTCGCCGGATCCAAGAACATTCACACTTGAAAAACGAGACCGGAAAAAGAAATTGATGACGACGCGAGCTTTACTTGCCACGGGAGCCCCGCACGAGATAAGCAAATAATTGCTTGCTCCCTTTACTTGCTGGTGATTAATTGCGGATCCACCGAGAAATTCAGAAATTCAGAGTTTTCCCGTTGCTATCGCAATATTTCAGCCATTTAATGCGAAAGTGGTATACAATATTTGTCTGTCTGTTATAACACGTAAGATTAAGATATTATTGCGTTTCATAGAACTTTTACTTAATTCCCCCCGTTACCCTTGTGTAGTCAACAAGAAATTTTACTAGTATTCATTATAGATACTCTTAATCTCATTATAGATACTCTGCTATATGTAAAAGTTGTCCTATAATTAATTAATTACTATAATTTAATGTTATACGTTAATAAACAAGTAGGACCAATAATTTTGTATTCTATATAATTTCGTGCTAAAATTTCCATTCGAAATCTGTCCTAGTATGATTTTTCGTATATGGGTACCCGAGTACCCAGGTTATACAACAAGCGTATTCCTCAATTAATTTTAAAAAATGATTATTATTTCAAATTACATGTATACATACATATACAAGGTTGAAGCTTAATTACTCAAAATATTTTACACAAATTATTTTTGCACGAAACGTTAATCGACTTAAAATTGTACAAAGAATGGGGATCCAGAACGGTTTTGCAATATTTTGTCAGGAACATTAAAAATTACTGAAGGAAATACAGAAATGGGTACGTGGGTACCCGGTTGACCACAAAAGAGTTAAAACTGTTTTGACTCGCAGCATTTTTGCATTGAGCGACTCGTCTTAATGCCTTTCTAGACGGAAGAGGTTCGCTTAGGAGAGATTAACTGCATTCCCAAGACCCCTTAAACAATCCACTGTTTAAGGTTTGAAAAATGCACGCGTCGTCGTAAAATGGCGAACCGGGACGACGCGACGGTGGCGGTGGATATAAAACGCGCGTGTACGTCGCGAGAACCATTCGGTAACGGGTGGATGTCTCGCACGAAAGGATGTCCCATTATCTCCGACGTTATGCAATCGTCACCCATGAATTCCGCGGTGACAACGGTATTCGCGCGTAGGATACGATGACACGGGGAAAAGAGGCCGCTCGAGCAGCAGACGCTCGCGGATCCGAGGCGGAGGCAGGCGGTGCGGACAGCGGTAGCGGAATGATGGCTCATTAAAAATGCAAAAGGGCTGTCCGACGAACGAAACGTAGTTTGGCTGCGAAAGTCACGCACGCCGGGACGTTCTGCTCGCCCACGGAATGCGAAAGAGTCGCGCGCGTCGTTATAAATATTAATGCCCCGGTGTATACATGCCCCGCGGAGACCATCGCGGCGTGTTTGACGCGGCGCGCGGGCCATCCTCGCTATTAGGCCAACTCCTACCGTCGCGTCGCGTCGCGTCGTCGTAGCTTCAATGAAACCTGAAACCCCGCGTCCCGCTCGTTACCCGTTTTTTACAAATTGGTAAACAATTGTACAATTAGTATGAGGTAGCTGTAAACTAGCAAAACTAATGTAAACTAATTGTAAGTTAGACACTAAGTCATATTGTAACATAATCATTAGACTCTGGATCAGACTCCGAAAACCAGAGTTGGACAAAATTTTCATCTAAATAAAGATATCGAATAACGAATAAAAGTTCCCGTTTATTAGAGTTGGCAGAAGTTGTGGAAAGATTTATTCGAAGCTCTCCGAATAAAAGATACAGATAAAAGATGAAAAATTTATTCGGACTTCGAATAAAGCCACTTCGTATAAAAAATCTTATCTTTATTCGTCGGATAAATTCTCGTCGAATAAAATTATTTATTCGATGCTCGTCGAATAAAGATGCTTTTTATATTCGAACCAAGAAAAATGAATAAAAATTTTTTAACAAAATTTTTATTTAGATTAAAATTTTGCCCAACTCTGCCGAAGACACAGGAGCTAAATATAAATTTATATTTTTCACTAATAATTTTAATATAGTGAAAATAATATATTAATACTCTTAAAGTCTTCTAATTTGTAACACTGATCTAAATTGCACCTACTCATTTTTGCCATAAATGCATAAAATCCAGAGTCGAATAATCATACATATATTGTATAATTTGTAATGTACATGCTATACATAAACCTTATATGATTTAAAGCGATAAATAAATAAATAATAAATAATTGTACACTTAGTACTATACAGTCCTTAGCATAGACAAACGAGCTTGCAAGTTACTCGAAGATGACGCACCACGAACCAAATGTTACGGTAAAAAAATTTGTTTGAATCCGGACAATCGCGGAAACTTTCCGAGCGATATTTTCTCGAATCCGGCGGAACGTAACGACCGAACGTTTCCGCGTTCGGAAAGACGATCGGGAAAAAAGGGACTCGGACTTGATTTAACGCCGTTTCGAGTGCGGCCTTTATTCACTGGCCGCGCTCATTTGCACGTAGGTGCTCGGACCGGTAAAAAACGAGACGAACGCGCGGAATACGGGGCAGATTTTACAACCGGAGCGGTTTCGTTTCGTAGAGCTCTGCCATCGCGCTCGACGCGGTGATCCGCGTGTCGGAATCCAGCCAGCCAAGCTCCGAGGCTCCCGTAACTCGTAACACGGTCATAAGAACGAGAGAGGCGCAGGCAAAATCATCGCGATAACGGATCGCGATGCTCCTAGATTCTTCTTGCCGGCGAAACTCTAACGGCGTCTGTCTTACGGTGCACCGTTATACACCGGCTGCAGTTACCGGCATGGCAGACCGATTCAGAGACGCGCGGCACTCAATCTTACTCGGGTATGTCGGGCCAATTGAACGGCTGATTTGCTAATTTTCGTGGAACGCCGTCGCGCCGCGCTGGCCGAGCCGGGCCCCCAGAAACTGGAAACGAAATTTATGGATTCCTACGTTTCTTCGACTGTCTGCATGGTAATGTATCGTCCCCGTAATTCTACGAGCTTTCGCGCACCAAATTTTTTGAATTGCAGTAATGTGTTCTGAAGCGTAATTTTTACTGCTGTTCATTTATTATTACAGAAATCGATTTTTATCGCTTCAGATGTTCCAAAGACTAGAAAATACAGCGAAACTGTATTCTAGAAGATCTCGCCATGGTTTCACCGATTTCACAATTTGTGACTCGTTTTGCAAACATTTATCTTGCTGTCTAGTATTTCCAGTACATGTTCCAGCACTTGTAGTATATTTTATCAGATAATAGTTAAAGTACTCGATAAAGTAGAATGTTCAGCTCTCTTGAAAGTCAATATGAAAATTCTATTTTATTAGAATTTTCAGAAATTACGAGAAATGTATGTCTGCGTAAACATAGTTGAACATAGAGTGCACAGTTCAATTGATAAACTGTGGATCTTTATTCATTTATGACAAAACTGGGTAGGCGGAATATCTCGAGTTATCTAAAAGCGAAGAAACACGACGGCCACGTGGTTTCGGAAAGGGATTCGCGTCTATCCCATGGTGGAGAAAGATCTGTCGACAGGAAGTGCGTTGAACCGCAGTATAACCTTGGTGCCGTCACGGTTGTTGCATCCTCGTTGTCAGGTGTAACAACGAACAAAGAGAACCTGCACCGTGTGCCGACCGACTGAAATCACTACGTTTCATTCTCGTCATTTAACGTACCGCTGGCCCCCTTCGGCTCGCTTGGCCACCAAGCAAAGAATCCGTTTTTTCATTCATACTGTCCAGCGAACGGTACATCGAACTCGAAGAAATTGGAGAAAGTACGTATCAGCACTCGACGTTCCTGCACGCGAGAGACGACTAAATTTCGTCCGAAAGCGAACCTTCTTAATTATGATTTCTGTACCTACTGGAAAATAAATACCAACCGATTTAATACCGACATAAAACAAACAATACAATTTTTCTGCCGATGTCGTTCATCCATGTACATATATGTCCGCGCAATTGTGCTCACCCCTCCAAATGACCCGCATTGTTTTCGAAAGCCGTGAAAAGAGCAAACCGATACTTCCACGCGGGCGTAAAAACACAAAACCCCCGAGCACCGTAAATTACAAATGGGAAAGCCTAATTCCGAAGATAACGGCTGTACTCTCCAACCAATTTCACCGGTTCTAACGCCGAAACGGAAAAGCAATTGTCACCGGAGATAAATGCACTCGAATCGCAATTAAATCCGGTATCGGCAACATTCTCTCGCCGGCGAATTTATGTTACGCCGATATCTTTTGTTCCGTTCGCTCTATTTAGATTCAAATTCGTTGCTCGGCTCCCCGGAAACATCAAAGCGCGGAACAATGAAAAAGATAAAGCCGGGTGGCCCGTTATACCAGAGGCCAATTAACGCTGACGCGCCGCGTGTTTCCGCGATGCGTAAGCGATTTCGCCGACGCGGACCGAAAATTCCGTGCGCGCGCGCGCGCTGTTGGAAAGAACGACGTTGATTGCGCGCGGATCGATTATATTAATCTCGAACAATTACAATTAGCGGGCTCGCGACAAACGTGGGAGAAATCCCAGAAAATCTCCGTGCAGATCGAGAATATTCGATAACTGCGAGCAGCTGTTCTCGACTATCGACGGAATCGATGTCGACCAGCCAGCCGATACCCTTTTTATCTGCGCGAAGAGGCAACGTTACATCGGGTGTTGTATCAAATCGGAGACTAGGGCACTTCGACGCGCGATAAAAACGGCGAACGACGTAAGAAGAAAGCAATACGTTCGGTTCTTACATCAATGTCGAATCCGTTTCTCGTCCTCCCTCGCGATTCTCCCGTCGCGTCGCGTCGCGTCGCTTCGCGTCGGTTCTCCCCAACCGTGCTTCTTTCTCTTTCTCACCCGCACGCGCGGTCCCGTGCAGCCGGTAGTCAGAGATGTCTGCACCGGCTCGCTGACCTGTTGCATGCTCTTTTGTCCGGGACGTGGCGCGCGATTCTGGTTTTCTGAACCGTTCTATACCGGCACTTATTCTTTCTGGCACTCCCGCGCGACACCCGCGAAACAAGAAACCGTGTATTGTTCCGCGGCTGCGAAATACTGTAATTTCAGTAGATCGACAGCCGGAGAGAAGACCGAGCTCGAGAGCCTGCCATTTTAGCAAACGAACATATTCGACGGTGAATTAAAGCTTACGCGACGTATTTAGCCCCGTTGACACCATCCCCTTCAACGACAGTGTCAGGAAAATTGATCGATAGCCAGATAGAATTGTTTATCCGGAACCTCGGACGAGATTCGTTTCGATGAACGATCGGTATTGACCATGACCTACTTACGCGAAGATTGACCATTATTCCTAAGCGAAACATTGAAATCCTGACGTTTTGAGTGAAGTTTAAATAACAATTTTTGCAGCAAGCTGAGATGAAATAAAAATTTAATTTCTTTAAGAGTCAATCAATTACTCGATATGTAAAGACAGTTTATCTGTTAGAATTTTATTTTAAAACACCAATAATTTATGAGCTCGTAAATATCTGTGGGGTATCGATATTGATAAAGAAAGAATAAGCTGAAAGTATGTATTAGGGAAAGTATGTGGAAGAGAGAAATATTTCACTAAATTTTCGTAACGTCAAATTCTTCTTCTAAGATACATATATGAGCTCGCCCGTAGTTCCGCAATATAGTCATGGATACGCGCGGCAAGGTCTAGATTTTTCACCGCACTGAACCTCGTCGTCTAACAAACTTCTGTAATGCTGCGGCGTGCCGCATATTTGTAGTCGGCGTCAGTTGTTGCAAACAAGTGGCGAAGTAAAGACATGAATACTTGTAGCAGAGCGGCAGCCTATATTGTTATACTTCATGAACTATGCGAAGAGGAAAGAAAACCCAACATCCGGGAAAAATATTTTGACGCGAGAACGATTACTGGCGGTTACGAGAAATAAAGGTGAACATAAGAGAATAAATGATACGAAAGACAGAAAATAAATTACGTCGCCCACAGAAATTAATACAACTATGTATTCAAAAGCTAGATTATGTAGGGATACGCACCTGCGTGTGCGTGTGTGTGTGTGCGCCTGTATACACTAGGGTGGACTTAAGCTATACTTGGAGAAAAATTTTTATCGAGATACATACAATGCACGACGCCCCCTAGGATTGTTCCTTTAGGTGAGAAAAAAATTTGTGCAAAGTTTGAGATCGATCGGATATAAGGATCACGTGGCGCATTTAAATTGAAAATTTTGAAATTCATCTTAACTATGGAGTATGACATATCGTTGGATTTGTCTAGAAATAAAGATATGTCATACTCCATAATTAAAGTAAATTTCAAAATTTTCAATTAATCCTTTGCACTCGGAGCTATTTTAACTAAAAAACGAAAGATTTTTCCATACTAGAATATGTCCATTCTATGTATACAATTTTTTTTCTTTTTTGCATACTGTTATGTAACTGATATAATATCTCATGTAATATGTAAATGTCTAGTAGTTCATTAAATACGAATAAAAATAATAATGTGAACAATATTTTTATGAATGGCATAGCAATTTTTAGTGGTGCCTCAGAGTCGCCATCCGAGTGCTAAGGATTACATGCGCCACGTGATCCTTTTATCCTATCGATCTTAAACTTTGAACAAATTTTTTCTCACCTAAAGGAACAATCCTAGGATGCGTCGTGAAAAAAATTCGTTGGTCAAAAAATAAGGTCCACTCGGTGACACACCGCACCGCTTTTGCGCGCAACATAGTTGCCGACCAAAAGAGCCGAGTGTTTCGTCCGAAAAGACAACCGATTTCGTCACCATGGAGCGGCGGCCACCAATGGCGTCCTTTGGTGACTTGCCGATTTCAATGGGGAACAGCGAATACATATATAACCGGGCTGAAACGTTCCTTCAACCAGTCTGAATCTCGCCGTCAAACACGCGCCGTTATTTTCAATAAAACAGTTTTAAACCAATCTTCCTCACAGTTGTTACCCCTACAATTAAGAGGGAACGGTAGTCATGTGACTTTCCCTAGAATACCCTAGAATACCCTAGCAATCTGGCCGAAACTTGGGTTTGCGGGAATACATTTGACGTCCTTATATGAGCAAATTTTGAACTGTATAAAGACTCATTTAATAGAGGAAGGTTCAGCGCATAGTGCCCTCTGCTTATGATATTAGTCAAAAACTCTTTTTGTGACAGAAAAATACATTGGATTCTGCGGGTGTTTTCTCGACTTTTTTCCCTACTTTAATCTCGTTACATCATAAGCAGGGCACTATGCGCTGAACCTTCCTCTATCAAATGAGCCTTTATACAGTTCAAAATTTACTCGTATAAGGACGTCAAATGTATTCTCGCAAATCCAAGTGTCGGTGAGATTCCTAGGGTATTTTAGGGTAATCAAGGGAAAGTCACGTGACTACCATTCCCCCTTAAGAATAGAATTTTCTTGTGTCGCATTGTTTACGCGAAATGTGGAGAGTTTTCTCTGAGAGTATTTCTCTGTTGCGCAATAGCGTCCATCTGTGTCCCTTCTCCGACAACGTGTCTTGGACGCGATCGCATTGCGAAACGGCATTCGCGAGGAGCTCCGAGTTGGGAGCCATAGTAACGATCTTCCGGTGAAAGAAAGGACGCGTTCCAGATGAACGAGCGAAAAACCAGCTCTCGTGAACGATTCGCCTCGCGGCGTAAGCGTTCGGATCAGCGGGACGTCGATCTTCCGCCTCGATTTTCGAGATCCCTGTAATCCCCGGGACAGAACGGCGCGGCGTTACTCCGGAGTGAAAAATCGTCGGTTGCTTCGAGTTACTTGTGCCCGGGAGGCGATCCACGACTGGGAAATGTTATCCGCGACGGGGTCTCTAATTACCCAGACCTACTGCGTGCACATTAGAGCCGGGCGAAGAGCATCGCGACGATCAGGGCGCGAGATATTAGAAAGTAGTTTGCTAATTCGAGAGGAGCCAGGAAGCATCGATGAAAGTAGAAAGAGAGGACTCCGACCGGGTGCCCGGGCTACCGACAAACTTGATCCTCGTGCTCCAGATTCTACCTCCGGATAATAATCAACAGATCTTTCGCGTCCCGTTCGGTTCGATCGGCCGGAGAATCGACGGTACGCGACGCGACGGCGAACGCACGCGCGACACGAAAAAGAATCGCGAGACAATAGCCGTGGAAATAGGTCAAACCGTTAGTATCGATTTCTGTTCGACGATTACGAGGAACAAGTTGCCTGCGACTAGTATCGACCCGTCACGTGATCGTTGCACACCGAGCAACGCCGCGCCGGCTGACGCGTGCACGCTCCCTCGCCACGTCGCGATTATTACAAACAATTGTCACGTAGACAGAACGATGCTCGTGTGTTCCGAAAGGTTAACACTTATTACATATTCGCTTAATGGACCGGTGAGTCACGCGGCATCGATATACTGGAGGTAACGCCGCGCCGCGCCGCGCCGCGCCGGGACGCTTCGTGAGGATTCTGGTTTCAGGAGGTGACTCAATCGAGATCTTTCACGGAGCCGATTGCCTCATCCGGCAGACCTTGCTCGGTTTGCTTCGCGAAGCTGCTTGGTGGCTACTGTGCGCCGGGAAAGTTCGATGATTAACGAAGATGCAAATGGCCAATAAAAACTCTGAACCCTGTGATTCAGAACGCCTCACACGGCATATTCAATCGGAACTGTAAATATGAATCATGAAAGAATCATTTAAGGCAAGCGCGACAGAGTCGACGACATCGCAAAAAAATATTCATTGAATGACTTATACAATGAAATATACAAATTAGCAACTACCAAAGATGTCAGAAGACACCTTTGAAAATTTTCAAGAAAAATTTATCGAGGCTGAAAAGTTACATTACAGGGAAACTATTCAATCGATCTATTTCTTTGAATAGACGGGAAGTATATTCCTATCGATTTTATAAAAGGTCGAATTCGTACTTACATACATACATATTGTACTTCGGTTCACTGAAAATTCGCAAATTTTACGCGGCTCATGCTCTCGTTCGCCGAGTATACGGCAAAAGCATAAGATTGTAATAGAAAACTAACAACTTTGACATAAACCGCTCTCGCGTGCCGGAAACGCAAAGCCGCCTCCTCCGAGTCGACGCTTTCGCTTCGAACGCGTTTTTCCGTGAATCAATTTTTTCAAAGTCGTTCCCGGGATTGTTCAGCGACTTCTCATCTTTTTATGCTCCGCCTTAGCCTTTCCGTTCTTGGGAACTTTGCAAAACAAGTTTCAAAACTTCCTCTATTTTCAGCGTTTTCGCTTTTTCCACCGTGGCGAGAGAGTTTGTTTGCCTGCAACGAATTGGTTTCCTTTGGAAAATTGGTGTGCTCGAACGTACTGCAAAAGTTCGAACTTCATTGAATTCCAAATATTGGTGGCCGTAGAAATACGACCCTTCCACGCATTCGGGATTTTATATGTATACAAATTGTCAGAGAGACGCCCCCTGTCGGAAAGTTGCAAACGAGCGCGATCCACGATCCCCCGTAACTTATTTCGCTGGAAGCACTGCCCGAGAGAGCTCGTCGTTTAGTTTGCTTATCGCGACATTGTTTGTACAGATGTTATCCAACATCGATCGTATTTTTACGAGAAAAACATGTCGTTTCGAATTTATACACCGCGTTCCGATCGTGAGTTCTCTGATTTTCGAATTCTTGGTATTTCACGTGGTTACCGGAAATTATATGTATGTAGAAATAGTACTTTTCATTGAACTTCTCGAGGCATTAAATTAGTGATTAGACAGAGCTAATTTTTTGACCAGCTTTCGAAAAGATTTGTTGGAACTTTGGTACGCGCAGGCGTGGCACTTAACGCGGTTAATGTTTATTTCAGAAAAGATTTAATATAATTACCGTAATGCGGTATGCACTTAGTACGCGCATATGCCCGTTATTCTCGCTTCCAATAATTCGTAATTTTAAGTGGTTTGCCCCCGCAGATGAATGAAATTAATCGGATTACTCCGAGGAAAGTGTATGAATTATTCGCGCATCAAGAGTAATCCCATCGTTCTTAATTAACAAACCGCCGTGAATAAAAACCAGGCGCCGATGATCGACCTCGTAATTTATTCCATTCGTCGGGATCGATTAAAAAAGTCTCGAAATGGAACGGCATTGTTCCCGGCGCGGATAGAATCCCAGCGCAAAGTGAAATCAAGGTAACGGTCTAGAAACGGCATTAATTGAAAGATAAAGCAACGAAGTTGATTTCAATTTCGAAACTCGTTATCGTAACTTCCGCGATACGGAATGCAGGCACGAAACCTTCGCACGGATGTTTCCGTGTATCGTCGTACGCGGCACCCGCGGGGCCTAATTTATATTCGATCAAATCCCGCGTGCGCGCGCGCCAATTCGCCTGCCGTGAATTCGTTCTTTTACATTTCATTTATTCTATAAGTATATATATCAATTCGAAAACGCTAAAAATTGCTTCGAGGTACCGTAAACGCTTGATCCAAGTCCGACGGAGGTAGTTGATTTTAGTACGTTCGCGTGCCCCCTCCACTGACTTCCACAGACAGGTCCGGACAGGACAGGACAGGTCTCGCGCTGGTTAATCGGGTGGGGGTAGCCGATCCTACGTCATCGATTCCCGACGCACTAGTTGCCCAGGCCTGCTTTAATTGACGGTATGCAGTAAGTTTTCGGCTGCGCGGTCACAAAAGAATAGTAGTAGCCCCACACGATCTATGTCCGAGCACGGAAAAAAAGGATCGGGCTTAGATCAAGAATTTACTGTTCGAAACTTTGCAAACATAAGTGAGCACTACTGTGTTGGGTAGACGGATGAGCGCGTAAACCTCTGGCAGAGTTTTCTCACAAAACGGGACGCATGCAGGACGTTCCCGCCGGCTGCAACGGCGATGCACACATGTGCGCGCCGTCGGTTGTTCGAGGCGAGGTAATATTTTCTCGTCACGTGCAGAAGAATGCGCTCCTTTGCTGCACATCGGCAGACTCCGGACCGCGCGGCCCGACCCGGCCCGGCTGGTCAAGAATTACACCCAGGGAAACAGAGAGCCGAGGAGCGAGATAGCGAAAAAATCACCTTATTCATCGATTCAACCGTTCCGGTTTTCCTTGTACGTCCCAGAAATATTTCTTAACAGTATCGACTTCAGAAAATGCAATCCACCTTCGGCGCGGCGCGGCGCGGCGGCCGTGCGTCTGCATTCGCGCATTCCACGCACGTGGAATTCGACCGGTCGAGGCATTCGCAGTCGTTTTCTCTTATATGCGCGAAACGCGTACAACCGAATCGCTCGACGGCTTAATGGTAATGAACGCCTAAACGGGAATAATCAAACATGCGAGATCTAACGTTTTCGTCGGTAGGAAACTCGACGTGCCGCGATTTCGCAAAAGTGCATTAATAATTTCGACATTTCGCACACGTAACAACCGTGCAACGCGATCGCTGGGCATGTCAGCGGCTAAGAAAAGTCCCGCGAAACCGGGGCAGTTTATTGAATGGCACGAGATCGGAAATGTAAATATTTATCGCGGTGCTTGATCTTTTACACTTTTGCATTGTACGAGACCTGAAAAAGCTTTATTGATCGGTACTTCGTCATAACTAGACTGCGGATCTTTATGCATTTATAATAAAATTGAGTAAATAAAATTCAAAGTTGAAGGAAAATTTTTAAAAATTGAAGATGTCGATATATAATTTCTCATCTATTAGAATTATTAAATGAAGAAATAACGTTCTATTTAAATTTTTATTCCTAGCGATCGACGCAGACAATTTTTAATTTGCATAAAGTTCCGTAGTCAAGTTATAACAATTAGTCTTCCATGCGTCAGGATCGAAATTTCTCAAACACAATCTCAGCGTTATGTCAATAACCGGGCACTATGAATTTCTTTTGAAAAATTCTTTAATGACGCCTGAGACCAGAAGTAGTCCTGTAGACGAATGATTTACTCCGAATAAGTACATTACACGGAAACAGTTCGACATTTCCTAGCAAGAATGCGTAACAAGAGAAGTTGTTCCAACGATAAATTGTTCCCCGAAGTTCGTTTACAAGCCTACAGCAGCGGCGCGTTCCCATATCGCGAAACAGCCCGCGGAGCCGTTACACGTTTCTGGCACAATAAGTAGTTTGCAACGCATCCACCTATCACGGGCCCCGTTCTACGGGAATTGTTGCAATCGCGGCGTCGACAGAAAGCGGCGCACGATTACAATAATGCTATACTAACGAGGATACATTATAATAATAATCCAGGAAGACCGACGCATAGGTATCGAGAGGCCCGATTCTCCCATTTTCCTCGTTTCCTCTGTTCATCATTGTTCCAGCCGTTAGGCGACGAGCCAGCGTGCGGGATTATTCTTGAAGCGTGGAAAACAACATAACGAAAGGAAACACTTTCTCGCAGTTCCCGCTACGGCAACCGGGGACGAGCTCGAATACAAGGAACGAACGGTACCCGTGGCGTGCGTACACTCCGAGCAAGAAAATCCCGCGACGCGACGCGACGCGACGCGACACGGCCAGCGTTCGCGGACCTATGTCGCGTTCCGAGAGTCGCTTACCCTCGGCATGATCGTGAGAGTTTGTCAAGTTACAAATCGCGGAGCGTGACGCTCGTTTGCCCCGTCAGACGGTGTCGGCACGTAGGAGAAACCTTGCTAACAGGTCCTCTCGCGGACCAGCTTTTTCCCAGCCCTGGTCACCGGTCTACGCGAGCTGTGCTCTAAACGAAACCGAACTCTTTCAGTTTACGCACAGTAGTCGCCAAACCGTGGCTGAAACCACAAACATTCACGTTTCGTCGGGGTAACGTTAATTAGTTCAGCACTAAAGAAATTCAGAACTAAACAGAGAGATAAATTCCTATTTGGCCCCTGTGTATTGCGATTAGTGCAAACAATTTTTATTTTACACAAAGACCCACAGTATATTTATAACTAGACAGCGGATCTTTATGGAAAATGAACATTTTTTACCCAACGAACTGGAGCGAAATAGAAATTTGTTTTTTTTTTCTTAATACGTTTGATAGGTTGAAAAATAATATAACCTACTAATTTTTGTCATAAATGCACGAAATCCTGAGACTGTCACAACGCGATGACATTTGACAAACCGATACACGCAAGTACAGAGAAGCGATCAGCAGACTGCGGATTTTATGCATTTCTGACAAAATTGGGTATGTGCAATTTAAAACAGAGGAACAATTAAAAAAAAACTTAGGTGTGTCGATACATTATTTTCAACTCATAGAATAATTAAAAAAAGAGAAAACCTACTATTCGACTCCTGACTCTTGCAATTTATACAGACAATTTTTGCATACAGATCTAATGATCAGCAAAGCCATTGAACATTTTCTTACAGCGATCGAGACCGGTTTGATTTTGATCACACCTATCTGCGGAGTCCACGCAACTCCTCGAATCCCCGCGGAATGCTGTAACACTAGGCACTGTCAAAATAATAACGGGTCTCGGACTCTCCGATACCGTTCAATTGCCGTTGCCGTTTCGATTGCCCCATACATAGCCTCGATTAATTTCGCGGCAGTGTTTTTGCACGCGTCCGCCCGCCCTCGATCCCGTTGCCCTGCAATCGAGCCTCGATTGGCTATCGGCGGACGTTTGCGGATTTCAAACCTCCCGGGCGCTGCACCACGTTAATGTAGTCCGAAACCTGCGGGATATTAATCGTTCGCGGCAGTATTTGGGCAACGATATTTTGCCGCTAAGCTGCGGGGTTGCATGCAAATTTATGTTTGCGCGGCTGACACGGATATAGAGGATGTGCTGTTCGGCTCTTTATAAGGGCGCGAAAGACCGTGTAAACATCGGTCTCTGCATTGCTAGACTTTACAAATTCACACTTTTCTCTGTGAAGGGTTGTTCTGATAAATGCAATGATTAAATCTGATTAAATCGTCGGTTTACCCGAACCAGAGATTCATAAATACTCGCAATTCCTACGCTACAGTAGTCCATAGAACTCTGAGAGCAGAGTTGTTAGCTTAGCTGTTTCTGTTGTTCGCTGTTAGTCATGTTCCATCCCCACCGGTTAGCCCACTGTATAATTTACCGAGAAAACTTTTTACGTATGTATCTCAGTCTATTTTCCAACGCATTCAGAGTCCAGCGAGCTCGAGGAAAGAAACAGTTAGTCATTCCTGGACTATACCTCTCTGGCTCGAGACGAGTTTACAATAATCGAGGAACAATTAAAATCTTCGTTCAAACATATTCTACCATCGACAATAATTAATTTGCTGCGCGCATCGCGCGTTACAGAATTCGTTACGGTTTCGTCAATTAAATAATTTTTATCTGGTATTGCTTTCGGATGCTCCTGTATCAACGCAAGCATGCATTTCCGCTCGGTAGAAATTCTGATAAAGAATTTTGCTTAGAGGAAGTTTTTCCTCTGTATTTCTATCGTGCCGTAGTACGTTATGATAATGGAGCTTATAATCAGGACATCCTCTAAACCTGCTAGCGTTCGATTGGAAACTAGGACAGCGTCTGAAGCGTAGTTTCCGATCGTGGGAAGTTGCAGAAGCGACCCAACCGTGACAACGAACATCCATTCTTTCGTGCACCTTTGGCAGGTGGAGAAACTGTTTCCGCAGGTGTTTTCAATCGTTCGCCGTTACGCCAGATTATACATTGTTATAAAACGTGTGTTCAGCCACGAACCGAACCGTACAATTAAGGAAACACATTTCTGTTTCCCACCCTTGACGCTAATTCCTTTTTAATCATTTCGTGCCTCTTCTGTACACCAGAGTTATATTCTTTACGACATTTGCACAGCTGAAGAAATATTAACGAAATAAATTACCACGTAATTTCTTTGGAATCTGTCTGATATTATGACGAGAATAATTTCAAAATAAAGAAAATTAATTATCCAAGAACGGTAATAACCGCGAACGCGCGTTCGAAAATGGTTCTTAAAATATGATCGGTGGCATATTCGTGAGACAATTTCTGCCGACCGAATATTACAATTCAACAGATGCGTGAGTAACGTTCGCGCATCCTGATCGAATCTTCGACTTCCCATTCAGCCGCGACTGAATATCGTCCTGACCCCCGCGATTCATTTGCATGCAACGAGGTCGTTCGAAGGATCGTAGACGTCGCCGCGACGCTGAACGTCGAACTTGCACCCCCTAACGATCATTTTCCTCTCGGTGCATCTTCGCTTTCGAGCCAATTCGGAAACGGACAATCTCGAGGCTGGCTCGAAAATTTGTCAGGTAGAAATTGTGAGATCGTCCGGGGAATACAAATGCTGACGACGCGGGACGACCCGCTATCTGGAATCTATCCGTGTCCCGGCTCTGGAGACCACTTCTGCATCTCGCGAAGATCATCGCCATGGAATCTTGTATTCCGAGTCCGAGTTCATCCTAAATAATCCATCAACCGAGCTCGAAACAAGAATACAAGAACCGTTATATCGGATACTCGCATTCCAGTGAATAATTATTTATAATAAAAAATCTAACGAATAATTTCTACGAACAACGCGGCGTGCCTCGTTTATGCTATATTTCAATGTTCAAATATATCAAACGAGGCTTGTGTAGTTCTCGTAAATTGTTCAAAAATATTTGTAGAAAAATATACTGGGTGGAAATTATACAGACGAATATCTCCAAAAATATTGATTATACGCAAAAATGTGGTGGGACTCTTATTTTTCCCGGTGGACAGTCGAAAGTGAGATGAAGGTCAACTTTCTTTTTTTAAATGGAATGATATGTTTTTTATCTGACCTTGAATGACATTGAACCCATCTTAAACCGCACTATTTGATGGTGGATAAAAAAATATATCATTCCATTTAAAAAAAAAAAAAGAAAGTACATATAATGTTCCACTAATTTTTCAGAGTTTCTTATTTTGTTTCGGTGCAGCGAATTGCAGTACAGTCGAAGAGAAATCATGCGTTTTATAGTAATCGGGAAGAAGAAAATAAGTGAATTTGCAAGAGAGAAACATATTGTACCTTCTGCCCGGAGAAATCTACGTTTTCAATTTCCAGGAGACGCAATTTGCTCGAGCAGCTCGCCGTCCGTAATAAAAAGTTCACGGAATGCGACGCGGGTTAGATTGTCTGTGTCTCCGGATCCGTATAAAAAACGAGGCGGAGGAGTATGAAATTTCCGAGCTCTTCCGATTAACTGTATCAGACATACAATAGTTTCTCCGTTGAGTAACGTGTCCCAGTAACTTCCGTGGAGAATGAACGGCTGCTTGACGAGAAATATTGTAACGGAGTTCGTAGTGGGACAGCGGCGGTGGGACGATATGTAGCAACCGTGCCAACTGAAATTTCATCCCTCACGCGAATCTCGCGCGCGCGCGTGCTCGAGTGTGCGTGCGTGCGTGCGAGGTAACGCGGATACGTGAAATTGTTGCACGGATTCACAATGGCCAACCGATTTCCGGTATTTCGTTGCTCCCTTCGTTCTCACCGTTCCTTCGAGGACTCTACCGAAAAATAAAATTCTTTCGGACGAAACTGACAAACGTACGCGGCTTCCTATGCGAAATAAAAATTTCAAGAGTTGCAGTGCAAACAATTATTTCAGTTTGTTTATAGCGCATGCATCAAGATTACATTGCGAGATCGTTCAACCGGAAAGAATTCAACTTTGTGAACACGTCAAGGTATGAAGACTCCCCGAGGCGTTCCTAGAACCGAGTTGAAAACGATTCCTAGGGAGATTTTCTTTGTAACAGACTCGTCGCGTTCGCCTCTTCGAGTTCCTCGAGGAGGACCAGTCGTGGACCGCATAATAAACGGGAGATCCTACGCACGAAACGGTCTCGTCGTGGCGTGACGTGACGTGACGTGGTCGCTAAGGTCGTCCGGAGATGAAAAGAGATGAAAGATTGAACCAGTGAAAAGGGACTGGTATCTCTGGCTCCAAAAATCATATTTGTAGAATTTTCGAGTGCCCCGAGTCCGTGGAATATTGAAAAGGTACCTTCCGACGAATATCTAATAATTCTTAGTAACTCGCATTCGTTCATAAAATATTTTCGGTTTACCCACATTTTCAAAATAATTAAGGAAACTTGGAGATATTACGCGAGATGACTTCATAACGCGAAGTCCCCTCCGTGCGTCGCACTAAATACGGCTAATTGGAGATTCCACGGTGTCGTCTGGGTCCTCAACGATATTCGCGATCGCGATGTGACGCATAAATCGTCACGTGCGAATCCGCGGAAGCCCCTGGCAGACAATGAGCTATCTCCGGTGGATCTCCTGAGAGCGACCGCTATATTAGGAAGTTCAGTAAAAGCCGCTAACTAATTCGAGGAGAAAGTTCCGAAACTACGTTCGCCCGGGCAAATAAGAATCTTCCCGCGGAAACGCAAGAGTTGCATTAACGCTTAATTTATCGCGCGCGCTGTAACGGCGTACCGTGGGCTACAACAAAAAAAAAAAAAAAAAGAAAAAGGAAAAGAAAAACCCCCCGAAAACGAGACTTTTCGCGCGACCGACGGTTCTATGGTTTGAATACGCTGATGGACGGGGGCATAGAAAAGTTTCGAAAGTGGAAGAGGTTGCCGAGATTGAGGGCGTTAATGAGCATTCGCATCGATCCGGATGCTCGTTCTAGATCGGCGAAAAACGACCACGAGGAGAACCATCGTCGTCGTCGCTGTTTCAGAACTTGTACGCGCAGCGCGACCGTTCGAGAGAACACGTTCGGTCGTCTCGTCGTCGGATTTTATTTTAGCGCAATCAATGCGCCCGACACGCGGCTAACTGTATCGCGAGTATAGACCAATGGAAACGCTAACCGGTTTCGATTGGACGGGATCAATTTAATTCAAATTGCGCGATAAATATCGCCGACAGTCGCGCGCTGCCAGACGACAAGAGGACGCATAGATCTCTCTGGCCGGATTCATTCGTTCGACGAGGCGAAAGTTCGCTGGGAAAATTGATAAGATAACCGCGCGACGTGGCTCGTAAAGAAAGGGGTGGAATCACCGTGCGAAAGAAACGAGCTTAAAGAAAAGAGGCTGGGGTAAAAAGAGCGAGGGGGGAAACTTTTCCATCGTCGGGGTTCCTCTTTGTCATTTTTGGCGTTTGTAAACAGAAATCCTGGCAGCCGGCCCGGAAAGAGGAGCCGCCGCGCAGCTCGGTGTCCACCTTCTTGAACTTTGTCCGCGGACCGACTGTTTTTGCGACGACGGAGCAGCAGTCCATGGAAAATACGGTGGACGCTGTCGAAAATTTATTCCGAGGTTTTTACGATCACGAAGAAATTGTAAACTGCGCGCAACGAGGGTCGGCTCGCATGTAAATAAGACCGCGTCGAACTTCATTAAAAAACAAAAATAAAAACAAAAACAAGGGGGGAACAGCAAGCTGTACCTGGAAAGAGGGGAACACCGGAGAGGTGGGGGGTCCCGTCGGACCACCGTCCAAGTAGCGCAACGGTAAAGGTTAAGCTTAAAGCTCCGCTCGAAACGAGTCTGCGCGCGGCCAGTCGTACCAGTAAATTTCACGTTTCTCGATACCAGCAGCCATTCGATCGGATATCGTATCGTACCCTGATATTCTTCGTTCCTGATCAATGGTGCAGAACGCGAGAGGGAAGGACAGCCTTTACAGAAAACACCGGACCAGCATCCGGATCGTCCTTTCCATTCCAGGTATTGCTGTTTCGTAAACGAAACTCTCGAAACCGCCGGGACAGCTCAGTCAGAAGCGTTTTGCTCTGTCGGTTACGAGAAATCGCGGAGTTTTACTCTCTCTCTCTGTCTCGTGCCTGCCGCGCACCGATTTTCTGTCATCCGATTCTAAGAATCTGTTCTCGTCCGAGGCTTTAAACATTACCTATCCGAACGAAACGAACAAACGCTCCGAGAAAGAGAAATAGCGGAAAGTCGCAACCTTCGAAGCCAGATGAGCCGGATAGACAACACAAAATAACGAATATACGATCAAGCTAATACGATAAAAGAGAAACAATTTTCCTGTGTGAAAAGCAAGGAAATAAAGCTAGATCCGCCGTACGTGTACTTTCGAGATAGCAATAGAAAGAATAGAATACAGAAATATCACATTCTCCTGTATAATGTAATAAAACAGGAAATCAAATCGTGCGACTGCTGCAATGTCAATATCAGCATGGAACGTGTACTTTTCCATTGCTCGGGGCTCGCAGACGAGAATAAAGGGTTACAGGTATCCGGACAGTATCCTGGCATTATTAGACAGGACTATACAAAGATATAAAACTTTTTCAGGAAAAATAAACCCGAAGAGTTAAAGAACCACCCGAGCAATTCCGTTGCTACTTCCTTCGTTCTTATAAAACGTTTTCTTATCATATTGTATGAACATCTTTTCAGCACAGAATCATCATGGGGGACCAAAGAGACAAAAATCGAGTCGAATATACCGGATGGTACGCTGTTCGCCCGAAAAAAGTATTATCTTTCAGGTTCTCGTTGTCAAGATTGGCCAACAGCAATGGAAGAGCGGCCGCCCACACCCGCGTCGGGTCATGGAAAGATATTGTAGAAGCTCGCGAGCTACCGCATGACCACCGGCGATACACGGGAAGGGCATAACGCGTGCGCCAAAGGGTCCAAACTATACGGCTAGCACGTTCCCATCGAACGCGAACCATTTCGTGGAGGATGGTGTACGTGTTGTAGCCGGTAGCCTGTGCGAGTCCGGCTGAAACAGCGCGCCAACGTTCGTCAAAAAGGAAGGTTTTCTTTCCAGTCGGTGGTTTCGAGGAACGTCGCCTCCGAAGACGTTTATAAACAGTGATCTTGGCAGGTTTCCCGAAAAAGATGGAGCCACGCCTCGACGACCCGTCGGGGAAGTTTAGAAAGATAGGTACATTGTACATGGAGGATGCTGCGGTGAGCCGGGGGGGACGGGGGTAACTATGTACAGTCGCCGGCGACGTTTTTCAAACGGTAAAAACGGAGAGACGCTTGGACGTCGTGGCGGAGGAAATTTTCGGTTCTCGAGAGCGTGTAACGCCGCCGAGTTACGGGCAGAGTTACCGGTCGTGTCGAGTGTTGTACGTTTAATGCGATAAGTCGGTTACGTTTCATGGTTGACCGGTGTGGATCGGCCTCCATTACATCGTATCGGGAGAGGATCGATAGCGCGGGTCCCTCGGAACCTTCGGAAACGGTCCGGCAGGTATTTTTCCGGTGTTTCTATACGGCTAGGATTCATTATTGTCAGCTGTAAACATCTCCGTCACGTTGCGCGTTGTATTATTCCCAACGATTCAGCTCGGCGCGGCGAGTATATTCGTGGGTAGCGGAGGTGTCCGAGGCTCTCTCGAGAGAGAGTCCGGTCGTAGCGGCGAGGAAAGAAAGAGGCTAACGGAGTAGAGGCTTTCGCCTACTCGACCCAAGAAACCTGTTCGACCGGTCTTGCCTGGCCAATCGGCTCTCTTTCTCTCTCTCTCTCTCCCTCTCCCTCACCGTGACCGTCTCTCTCCGTCTAACCTCGCGTCCGATTCACGTAAACCCGCGCGCAGACGGGCCGAGTCGACTGCAGGAACACAATGATACGGCAACGATGCTACATTCGCCTCTCGAATCCTTCCTTTCGTATCTCGGATCCGAAGTCTCCGGAGCACCTTGGTTACCGAACAACCTCGTGTATAGGTACTGTGCGCAGGCAGAGAGAAAAAGAGAGAGCGTGTTCGACGGTGACCATTGTCGAAACGACGCTTTTATTCACCGTACCTCCGGCCGTGATATACCAAAATTATTTTCTCTTCCAGCCGGAGGTTTTCTTGTACCGTCCTTTATAAACGGTTTGTCGCACGATTGAACCCCCCTTTTGTCGAAGAAATTCAATCGTCGAGTCCCCTGTCGCGAACGTTTCACGTATACCCACCATGGGAATCGTTATTGGTCGAGACGTCTCCTGCGAGACACGGTACCAATTAACGGTTTCACGAAACCAGAATTAAAAAAAAAAAACGACGGACGATTATTCCCAACTATCGAAGGGGATAACATCCCTTACTATCCCTCTAATGACACCGGCACGCGATATTTCCCGGGGGCAATGCACTGTCCCCCCTCCCCCCTTAAATAGTTAATGCTCCTCCAAGTGTCTGAACTCTTCGCGAACACTGGACCCCACTTCGAGGATCATTGAACCTACACAGGCAGCCTTGAACCCGTCGACCGGCTTTCCTTGTTGGTACCTTCGCGAAGGTTCCAGGAAGTATAACGATCACGGGTAAAAGTGCGCTGCTCCCCTCCCCCACGCACTCCCGGTCCCCTTTGTTCTGTCTTTCGTTTCCTACAGCCTCCGTTGCTCGGGCAGATCATCTCGTCCCAAAAATCTTGGCGACCGTCCCAACTACCTCCGACCACCACCTTTCGTCGCGCACGTTCTTTCGAAACGACTGGAAATCTTAAGTACCGTTAATGAAATTCAGCTAATTTTCTCCAGCAGCGTTTTATCGAGCGTCGGAAACGTTACGGAAGAATTTTATCGGTGAAGAGAATCAGGTAAACTTTTGACTCTTTGCAGATAAGAAGTCGTGTATATTAAATTGTCTAGCCGCTATTCGGGAATACTAGAAACAACGAATCTAATAACGGTAATTGGTATCAAAAAATGTTGAAAAAAAACTTAAAATTTAAAATCCGAGAATTAAAATGTTCGAATATTTCGTATAACAATTTCCGGAGATCGAACACGATGGTTAGCTCGAGCATCGAAGTTCGTAGAAGATAATCAATCCATTTCCTCTGATTTGGTTCCTGCCGGGGATAGTGAAAGCAACTTAATCAAAGGATAGCTATAATACGTATGTACGACTGGAGTTGAACTGGCCGTAAATTGGTCACGAAATGGCGGTAACCGTCAGCCGAGAATCGGGGATCGGTTTACAATCGGGTAAGTCCGGGCACACAAATTTCACGGAGCGGATTGCCGACGCGTTCGATATCCGTCAGCGTCGCGGCTGCGACGTTCACCGGAGCTGAACGTTGATCCAACTTCGTGCCCGTCTTAGATATCCATAGCCCCCCAACAACCACTTAAATCTTCCAGCCGGTGCGCGGCGGATTCGTGGCTATGGAATAGAGTAGGTAATTGACCAAGATTCTCTCTCATAGATCTCCGTTAGGGGATGGCCCGCATTATGTGTACTACAGAGAGCGACGGCGTAGTCGTCGTCCTCGTCGTCGTCGTCGTCGTCGTCGTCTACGTTCAGGTTCGTCGGGCCTTCTTGTGTGTGCCTCGGTGTGAAAGTGTCCGATCGGTGTGGTGGGCTAGTGGCCTCCAGAGTGCACTAGCGACGGGGTAATTACGAGCAGCGCACCCCGTCTCCGTCGCCGACGATGCAGATCTATGATCGCAATGGATGGCCCGCCGAGAGCGACGGAGAGAGCTCAAGAGAGTAAGAGAGAGTGAGAGAGAGAGAGAGAGAGAGAGAGAAGATCCGCGAGAAAGCGCAGAGGAGCCGAGGGGTAAAGAGGGCTTTTGCTGGAAGAAGAATGGTTCAGGGGATGGAAATTCACCGGCTTTGGAGCACCGGGAGGAGACAGAAGACTTTATTAACGTCCGAAGAAGGAAGGAGTGTCCCTGGAAGACGAAGGACTCGTGAAGTGAATCGCGGATCGCCATGTAGGTGTGCGCCACCTTTATAGTCGTTCTCCACCGTCTCGCTACTCTCTCGACTCATTTCCACCCTAATTCGGGGGAATCGTTCACGGCTGGACGCTCGCCGTGAGTCACTATCGCCGGAGCCCTTTCTTTGCGCGCGACAGTCTGGTATTAAACGCGTAGTATCTAAAAAAGCCAGTGATACCGAAACGAATTAGTCGGTGAAATATACAGCGAGGGTGAAACCGCTCGTGGCAATATGCTAACACTTCACCTGGTCGGGAGGGGTTGTCTTAATAGACTTCATAAATTGTTAAAGAAAAGTTCTGCTCGAAGAACCTTGCGAACTTGAAATAATTCTGTCGATAAAGCTGCGGGTGTTGAAGTTTATCACTGTGGATTTTATGCATTTTATAGTAGAACAATATACATGTATCACACAGAAATCAATTAACCTTCCCCAACCTGTTCTCAACCAGTTCTTACCGCTAATTGAGAATAATAGAATGAAAACGCATGCCAATCGGAAAGGATCTCTTATTAAATAACCGCTGGCAGATAAAGTGTCGAGGAAATTGGAAATAAGGTGCACAAAGGGGCGAGAGTAATAGGATAAGAGTGAAGGCGAGGCGCAGCAAGAACATTGAAAGGAAATATGCAAATTTCGATGAGTACACGCAATCGTGAGCATTCGTTGCCTTGAGTGTAACTGGTTCGTGATGGAACGCGTGTATCGTTGGTAATTTTACTCACGGAACGCGCATCCGGTGACGGTACGGTACCCGGGTGAGTCCGTGAGTCGTGTGCGCCGGGGTACAACGTCGAGAGATTCGTCTGTGTATCGAAATACGATTTTCACCGTGGCACCGATGGGACCCGTGAACTGCGAAGTGTAAAGGATTATCGGCGCCACGGGCATGTAATTCTATCACGCGAACCGTAGATTAACGAGACCGATGCGATCCATATACCGGTGAAAGAAATTGAAAAAGGATCAACGCCGGAGATCCACGCGTGGGGAGAAGTCGCCGAACGATCGGAATCGACGACGACGACGACGACGATGACTAGGTATCGCGTATCCAACTCGAAAAATAAAGCGTCTTCGCGTAATGGAACGCAGTAATGAATTTACGTTTCGATCCAACGGTGTCACCGCCGCTCCACGGATAGGAATTACAGGGACCCCGTTGTTGTTAGTCTGCAGACTCGCCGTGACATGAATTCAACGGCGTGGAAAATCTTGCCTGTAAATTACGCAATCGAAACGATGCTCGGAAAATGTTTCTCGTCGACCGGTTTCCCTCGTTAGTCGCGTGCATTAATAAACACGACAAAGTACATACACCGAATCAACGGAAAATTGTTCCGATGATTTTTCTTTTCTCCTATTTTTTTTTTTTAAATTAATTACACCGATGTCTTGCCAATCGCGCGCACGAAATGCGCGGGACGGGAGGGGATAATTGCGCAACATAAAACGACAGGAAACCCGCGAGCTCCGGTTATAATTAATTGATGTAATATTGTATTGATTACCATAATTCGCGGGTACGTAAATTTCGAGAGCGCAATTGTTGCCGATTCGTTCGTATACATATAAATTGCGAAAACGGAGGACCCCGGCCGCGAAATACGCGGAACCGGTACAATTAAGAAAATTGATATGCCATGCAGGGTGTATGCCCGCCGTAATAAATGTCCGCGAGTATCGCCGAAGCGTCGCGGAATATTAAGAACGGCGTTACAAGTGTGTTTCATTCGTGCACACAACGAGAGATGAAAACATTACGTAAAAGTTCTCATTAAGAATCTCCAGCTTCGGGCATTCAACAAAGTGACATTCAGACGACTCCGACAACTTGACTCTAATTAAAGAAATATACCGAAATGTCCCGCGCGTGTACAATTCGATAAACTTTGAAAACACAAAAATGGATCTCGACCTTCGATTAATTTTCGACGAGACGGCGAACCAGTTGAAACGATAATAAAAGATCGCTGGTCGGCTTCGATACAGGTTCGAAGAGACGTAAAAACCGGCACGAGTATCGCGTTCACTACGGGCGTGGACATCAAACGGATGGGAATCGGTATAATAATCAAACGCTAGTGAAACCCGTTCGATTGTGAACCGGGGAAAGGCAATTATGTCCTTGCACCGAGAACGAGAGCTAGAGGAAGAGGAACAATAAATTCTAAACCGACTTCCATCGAGGCTGGTCTGCTGTGTGACAAACGAGGAAGTATGTACCGGACTGGAAGAAAGGGCAGAGTCACGACTTTCAACGTGGCGTGGCATGCTGCGGATCCACCTTGCTCGTCACGCCGCAGCCAGAGAAAGAGAGAGAGGGAGAGAGAGAAAACCCAGCGACACTAGCTCGTTGTTCTTTACTGTCCTCCTTTTTCTTTCGATTTCCTTTTTGCCGGCGCGGCGTGCACGCCGTCAGGAACTTAGGCGACGCTGACCGAGAGCCGGCTAACGACCTAACGGGGCCAATTTATCGGATGCAACTGGGCCGCGATGACTCATCACCCTCCCCCCCCCCCCCCCCCCCCGCCCTCCGGGACTGTTAAAAGTCAAATTACTAGGCTCGACCATCGAAATTGACCTTTCGCGATAATTGAGTCCTCCGTCTCGGGAAATTAGAGAGCCGGCGATGTCGCATCAAGAACCAGCACTTGGCCCGACTACTTTCGGCACCGGACCCGAACGTCTCTTTCGTTTGACTAACTGAAATTCGCACGACGCGACGGGCGCCAGGATAGAGACACGTCCAGCCCCAGACATCAGAATTAACGCTCGCACGCTGCTAGAGTAATTGCCGCGTTCGGATCTTGCGGATTAAATTTGATCAAAGTCGCTGGTTCCCTCGTGAAAAAAGTTACGCTGAGGAACGACTTTGCTTCTGGGCCGCATTCAACGAATTCAATAGGAAACCTTCGAGAGCAATGAAGTTCTTCTATTATTCTTAACCCTGAAACGATAGTTCCTCAAAATGCGATCTATCACATTTGAATTCCGTAAAAATTTCTTAAAAGATCTAAAGAAAGTTCATATTTGAAATTTCCCTGCGACGCATCGGGAATATAGAGAAAATTTTGTCGAAAGAGAACCCCAGGGTACCGTTCGAGGGTGAAGTAACTAGTATTCCCAGTTAAGAACAAATCGCAAGCGAAGACGGTGAAACGCAAAATTCTATGGAACGCGATACAATTCCTGGTATCGAACCTGACGCGACACGAAATAAAATTGGTTTCAGCTCCGTGCTCCTCGAGTTCGCGCATGGAAACGTTGCGCAAACAGAATCTAATTGAGGGGTATGGTGACGCTAGATTGCACGGTGTTATAGAACACCGTGCGATGTTTCCCCGCGGACAACACACTTCGGTAACACGCGACATTACAAGGCCAGTGAAAAGTTGCACGTGTCGCGTACCCAGCGGCGCATCCCGCCATCCATCCCCCGGCGATCGAAATAAATAGAAGGGGTTAAAGGAGCGAGAGAAACACCGGTTTCGGCCCCGTGAAAGGCAATCCTTCGCCGCGTGCATTGGCTCTAAATTATGCCAGGCATATTTTGCGATCCGCCGCGCCACGCCGTGGAACGCGGCAGCCGGTTGATCGATTTTCTGTCGGAAAAATGATACTGATATACGAGGCCCAGTCGATTCCAATTCCCGTTGGGGGTCTAGTCGCGAAGAATATAACAGTGCACTGATCTGTAAGTCTGCCGGCATGATGTTCCTTTTGCCAACTGCAACACGCGTGCACACACATATACATATACTATGTGTATACGTCCGTACACGTGCAGTCGCCCCATGTACCGGGTGTGCATTTACGCGCACGGTGCACGCGACCCTGTCACGAGAAAAACGTCCACTCCGCTGGAAGGGTTCGAGACAACTTCTTCAAAAGGAAAAGAGCGAATTGCTCGCGCAAACTCTACGATGCGTTCTACGTCGAATTAGACGCGATTAACGGCCATTACTCGGTCGTACTAATTAACGGACGACTGTGGCTCTAGGCGAGCGTCCTCGTGTAATTGTCTCTTCCTGCCTGGTTTCACGGTTGACCTTTCGACGAACGACAATTGAGGCGATAGGTGACCTCCTGCACTTTCTACCCCGCTCGATGCATCGTCGAAGAGTCGTATCTCACTTTAAGATTGAAGTCTCGAGCCGTCACAGGTGACTCACCCTATATCTAGATCGTTGTTTCCCTAGATTCGGCGAGTAGCAACCCTCTTTCACGGTGGCCAAGTAGTTGACCCACCCTCTCGCATTTTCGAAAAATATTACAAAAGTTCCCAGTATTAGAATGGAAACACGTGCGTTCGTTCCTTCATTCGTGATTGCGAGACGTCTAAACAATTCTTCAATTCAGATGCAATCTCCTCGTGATCAGCTAGTTGCAGCCACGACCTCGTCTCGTCTGCCACGTGAGAAACACAACGATGCATTCCCGTCTGCTAATCAACCCCTCGAGTTATTCGGCGACCTTGCCGATCAAATGCCGCCGCACCGCGCCACGCCGGGTGGAATAGATTTCGTGCGGGTCGCGCGGGTAGGTACACAGTCGTGTCGCGTCGCGTCGCGTCGCGTTGACGTGAATGGATTCAATTGGAAGCTATGCGTCGACGACGGCTACGTCGACCAGTGAAGGCCGACCGGCGTGGTGCGAACCCGTGCCCGTCGACCCGCTTTAACCTAGCTAACCCGCGCACCGGCCCACGAAGTTCGCGAGAACAATAAGTCGACCCGGTTTCCAGGAAGAATAAATTCCACGGTGATAAGCGGCGAACGCGTATAGATTCGTCACACAGATTTGCCGCGGACGCACGCTGCTCGGGAAACGTATTTCCCGGTATGTATTACGGGAAGCCGGGCCGAAGCCGGGCCGAAGCCGGGTCGAAGGCGGTTGCTCGTTTCTCTCTTTCTCTTTCTCCTTCCCCCCCGAGACTTATTCGAAGGCGACCGGCGAATTCATGGGGGAAGCTGCCCATAACAGTTACATGGTTTACGCTGACGTGCAACACGCGCGTGCAACTCGGCTGCACACATTTCAGGGAATGACGTGCGCAAAACCCGCCGTCGAGCTCTTGCGTACCCAGATCCAGATAACGATACACAAGGTCCCGCCGCTCGATTCGGCGAAGTCGATTTTTGCGACAAGACTCCCACGCCATTTTCGATTCGCTCCTCGAAACCGTCATTTTGAATTGGTAACGACGTTAACGCGAATTAATAACGCCGTCGTTCCGGCGCGGCGCGGCGCGGCGCGGCGGAGGGACGGTCGATTTTCGAACGGGCGAGCGATCGTATCCGGCCGGGAATATTAATATTTACCCGGCTCGAATGGGCATAGAAAAACTGCGGCCACGTCGTAAAAAGGAAACGCCGAGTATAAATTCTATTTGCATTGCAGATTACATAAACGATACGTATCTCGCCCTGATGCATGCCCCCCGATACGCATCCCGGCCAGGGAACACCACCGAAACACCGGCTATCACCGGATAGATGTTTCGGTGTCCAGTATACGATCAATTATATGTTTAATGTCTCAATTTATATTTTTCCACGCAATTCCGATCGGTGATATTGCCGTAGCGAGGGTGGCCGCCGGGCCACGTGTAACGCTCGATAATAATTAATTCGTTCGCGTCTCGCGGGACCGACAAAAATCGTTCCCGCGATCCTGTAAAGAACGCGGCCGACGCCGCGTCGGCTGATCAAAATCCAATTAAAAGTCAATAACGAGCTCTCGCGGCCGGTAATACCGCCGCGCGCCGGTTATCCGATTCTGATCGTGATTACGCGCGTCGCCGAGTCAATCGCCGGGCGAGACGCGAGCGCGAATTGAAAAGATTTGCGGGGCGTACATAAAATCAAGACGGTATATCAAGCAAATCCTCTGATAGAACGGAAAACTTGGCAAATTGCCTGTGTGCGCACCAGCACAAGCACCGGCACCGGCACCGGCACCGGCACTAGCCGCGCGATTCTAACCGTTTCGCGATCGCATTCGCAACAAGGGAACCCGACTCGGCACCGCACCGTTGCGAAAACCATCGTCCGCTTATAATTAACTTGGAATTCTTTCCCAGAATTCACGGTTTCGCGACAGACGTAATTGGATCGTTCAACAAGAACCGTTCACGTACTGCCAACACAAAGTCTAATTAATTTAGCTGGCGAGTGGACAACGTTCCTTCGAAGACAACTCGAGGAAGCTAAAGACACACTGTAAAATCTAGTAAAGATTGTCATATCCGGATTAAGAATGTTAAATATAATCGAATTTACCGCCCGAATCCCATTACGTCTCTGAGACGTTATTTTCAAAAAAGAGATTAAAAATTAATTTCGGTGGTCTCATAGCGTGCCACGTTTGACAAGGATCTAATAAATGAAACAGATTCGAAGAAATGAAAATAACAATTTTAACGAAATTGAAATGTTGAATAATTTATCGCACAGGACACACATCTGCCGTGAAAGCAGGTGTTTTCGAACAATTTCAGGCCACCACTGTTGTTTTAAACAGGTCTTTATATTCTTCTTTATACACTAATTGACGTGGTTTATGTCGTGTTTAAACATGCATCAAGATACATGCATCAGCAATTTATTACATTCATACATACTTTCGTTTCAACATTGTGGATGTGTTTTCAGAGTTGTGCAAACGCGTCGAGACGATTTCGATTAGCGCATCACAAATTGCACAAATTAAATTACTCATTGAAGGCCACTACCAAATTAACACTACTATTCGGCTGGTTAAAGAAACGATAAAAATACGGAAATATAACAATTTTTAGCGTCTAGAACAATTTTCCTGGTAGAGACATTTTACCTTCGAGTTCCTGCAAGATAAAGTATGGAAAACATCATGCGAGGCTCATTTTCGACAACAAGCCCGGTCTCTATTAGCATTCGCGCTTGTTTTAACACGCGAGGGAGCCGAGTTAAGTGGATAACCCTGTACAGTTTTTCAAAACGGTGCACCGACGCGACGCGTACCGCAGGCCCGACCTGCAGTCTCGTAAACGGGAGTGCAATGTTTAAAAATTAAAACTGCTTTTTATTTTTGCTTCCCTGTTATCCAACACCTACGCTCAATAATGTGTACACACTGTGTTTCCTTGCAATTTCTATAATGATCGCATGCGACGTTTCTGAATAGTTAGCAACGATACACTTGCAAACTGTCACGCGACGATACCTTCAAGTGTATACTAGAAGAACTATGTCGACGCGAGTGTTACAGCTACGTATAGTAGCGGACGTAGTGTGAACGTCCTGCGGTGATGTTTGAAAAGTTGCTATAACCTGCGTTTCCGTAAATAAACCTGCTCGATCCAATGGAAACGGAAACGACTATATGGAAATAGTATTCACCGTAAAAATATATGGCGTGCACAGGGTGATTCGATTGTATGTAGCTCGTCCGATGTCTACGAGCCCGTGGAGGAAATTGTCGGCGGGGAAATGTCGCGCAAATTCATTCAGAGATCCAGCTCCGATTTTAGGCGTGGAAAATAGATTTTCCGCATTCCTACGCTGTCCCCCTTGCGCGAGACAGTTCGCGGAGAAACAGGAAGCTTCCTGTTGCAGCGGATCCCTAAATTTTTAATATATAATTTGAAAATAGAACTGAAATCACAATGTATCTTCGACCATTTTCCTCTTGACCGACGTATGCTTTGAATAATTAAAACGACGTTGATTGAGAAGCAATTAATTTTATACTTCTCCTGCGGCAGTTTCAGTGGACAGTATATGTATTTTAAATAGCGAATGTATTGCTACGTGTCGCGAACGGTTAAGAGACAGCGTCATCGAGAGGAACAAGTTCTGTTATTATCTTTCGCACGTTTCGGTCCAGTATTATGTCTCCCGGACATTTCAGCGTACATTCCGCGCAACAATATTTCTGCTTTTACGGAATAACGAGGCCGCCATCCGAGAAATAATACCTGGAAGCTGTAGCACAGTTTTAATGGTTCCGCCGGTCGGGGTAAGACCGAGCGGCGCGGCGCGGCGCGGCGGATCGACGGGCGGCTATCGTCGAGAGCTGCGTACAATGAATTCGATTGCGTAACCGTCGGGAGGGAAAGTTGCGAGCGTGCGAGCGTTTGGTTCGCGTGCACTTTACGAGGTCCCTTTCCGTGACCATGTGCTCTTTAGGATCGGGTCAATATCCTCCTTTCATCTGTTTAGCCACGTGCAATTAAGCCTTACGCGAATGTCCGTCGATTAGCCGAGGGCCCGCGTAACATTTGACGCTCTCCGGTAGTTTCTCCCTTGGTGTTCTTTGACCAAACGCCGCACACCGCACACCGCATCGCCCGCCCCTGATCGATTAAGCAGCCAATTTGCTTCCGTTGGTTCTAATCATTTACCTTTCGTGAGCGCCGGTGGTATCGCGGACGAATCGAAATCTCCTAAGTGTGTCATGCACGGAAACTTCCCACCGCATCGCTCTCGTCGAATCCAAACTACAGTATATGTATGTATACGCGCGCTTCCCTTCTCTCTTGGAACACAACTGGAGGCCAGACTCGGGGACTAAAGCGCTGGCAACATCCTTTGTCGTTGCCCGTCTCTGTTTGTACTTACGCAACTCGCGGCACACGACGAAACGGTAATGAACATTCGTGTCGCAAAGTTCGTTTAAGCCGACGAAACACGATCGGACCGAATTTTATAGAATCACCTGGCGAAAACGACCAACTTACTAGGCAGGTTCGCTCTTTTCGTTTCTCCAGGAATTAGGGGCGGCCGAAAATTTCGGTTACCCGAGCCTCGGGTCCAGTTTTGATGACTCGGTGAAATTCGTGATAGCAGGCTACCCGGAAATTTCGGATACCCGAGCCTCGGGTACCCAAACAATAGAATTGTTCCCGACCCGACACGATTTCGACTTCGGGTACCCGACAATTTCCCAATACCCGCGAATCCAGTTTCTGGGTACCCGCCCACCCCTACCAGTAATTCTAAATTGTCGGTTTCCGATCGTTACCATTCCGACGATTCCGATTCAATGAAAGCAACGAGGTGCTAGTCACTACGAATTATCGCGCAGGATGACGTACGAAGCATTCAGAAATTCGAAACGGTGTTTCATAAACTCGTTTCGTTAATAGCGTTGAACGCAACGCGTCCATTTCGCTAACGCGTTCAGCAGCGGCTCGCTCGCTCGCTCGCTCGCGCGCGCGCCCCGGCGCGTAACATTTATAATCGAGATAAAAACGTATCGCTGGGTCCGGTGTACTTTCTAGCCGCGCGTTTTAACTTTCCCGGTAAACTGGACGTGTCGCTTTGATAAATCTTCGGCAATGAACTTTTCCGCGTGAATCATCGTTGCAATGGCGGCGGGCACCGTCGCGTCGCGTCGTTTCATACGAAGATATCCTGGCGGTGCATCGACGGTGAAATCGTCAAGCGAGGAGGGACGTTGACCCGCGCCCGCAACGCGCACAGGGAGGCGTATCATCGTGAATCTCGATTTTCATTAATTACGTGCGACTGCACACCGTCCGACACGGTGCTCCACGTATTTTCCTGGCGGCACAACCGCTACGGACCGCTTTAGAAAACGCTCGACTGCGAATCCCGAGCCGTGCAAAATACAGGATATCCCCGGTGCGGTGCGCGCGCGCGCGCGCGCTCCTGTGTGCACAACACGGAATGGAACATCGCGATCGAACACACTGCATGTGGAACAATGCAATTCGTATAAACTACTAATGCCTTCATTATGACACTATCATGCGCAACCATCCAATCATGCGTTTATCGCGAGTGCGTGTAGATGCATCAGCGGCGCGCGATCGATGATGAGCTTATCGCGTTGAAGCATCGTGAAAACTCAATTAACCCGATTCTATGCAATCAACAGCGGATCTTCGATTTTCGCTCTTATTTGCTTCGCCGCTTGCTTGGAAAATTGATAGAACTCGATTAATTCTAAACGTTCGCGTTTAGCTGCCACTAGGACTTCTAAATTTTACTCTGCAGTGTTCTCCGATATCATATTAAATCATCCAATATATCAGCCTATATTTAAAAGATGGTTAGGCGTCTTTTGATTAGAATTGAATTCTTGTAAATTGATTCGCCGCGCCGTTCAATGGGCGCTGTCTCCCTAGATTTTGAATGAGCCTTTTGATTTTGACACTAAGCCCTTTGTTCCGAGCACGTATCTCCGGGAAGGGTCAAATGTCGTAGACGGAAAAATCTCCGTGCAGGTTACATCCCTTATGAAAATTCCTAAAATTAGTTAAAGCGAAGAGATAATTACGATTTTGTGGTCAATGGGTCAGATATTTTTAGAAAACTGGAAGTCGTGTTTCACGTTACTTATATAAACGAGTCGTTTGCATCGTGCCGAGAAGTCGAACACCCCGTCGAGAAAAGGACGAAACGATATATTCTAACCTACCTCGTATTTAAGAGCCTCGAGTATTTTGAGGAACAGTTAATTGCAGACGACGGAGAAGATTTAGGTACAAAAGACCTCCAGTTTTTGATCCAGCATCGGGGCAACGTAACAGCGCATAAGGAAATACGGGGCAACCCTCATGTTTTAATTAGGCGGGATTAAGGGGGTAGAGCAGGGTCTCGGCCGAAGGGTAGAAAAGAAAGAACGGGCACGCCTTGATTCAACGTAATTTGAAGAGTTTAGGCAGCTGGACGCTGACCGAAAATAGGCACCGAAACCTGTTCCAGGAGAACCTGTTGGTCGTCATAGACGTATACATATACACATATAGTTCCAGTCGCGTCTACATGGCGGGCTGGTGTGTGCGTGCACACGCAGGCACGCACGCATGTGTGTACGGCTGCCACGGGTAACGCACCTGCCACGTAACTTTTCTTCGCAGGACGACGTTTCACCTTCTTTCCGCCGCATCCGAATGACTTGTTGGCCCCGCACGACTTTGATCGCCTGCCTTTATGGCTGTTTCGACCCTTCGACATGGGTCGACGGCACCGGTCGAGCCCTGCCTTTGGTCCACGGGGCCTTTGTTAGGCCGGAGAACACATTTGCCGAAGGAGAACCGTGTCAACGACCGAAAGAGTAGGTCGCACTTGCGACGCGACGCGACGATACATTACGCGAGCTTACGCAAGCATTGCTCGATTCGTCTACTATCGATTCGTTCGACGCTTACGCAAATACGCGCTGAAGACATTCACCCGGACTTTAAGGTTTTGCTGCGATAAGAAGTCATATGGATCACTTGTCGAGCAAGTTTCGTCACAGTTACAATTATTAAAAGATCTTTGCAAAAATGTTTTGCACTTGGGACGAGAAACAGGAGCCACTTGAAAATTCCTTTCCCTCTTGAATTGTTAAGAGGTTATGTGGAAAATAATTATATGTATGAAGACGATGGAACAAAATATATTCAACTATAAGAAGACGTTGTCGGAAGGTGTCTACAAGACGGGCGCACAATTAGGACTAACTATTCTATAAAAATGAGGGGGCGTCAGGTATTTCCCAATATTTCTAGGATGTGGGGTTTTCCACAAAGTACAGTAATGTTTTACTTTGACATGAATAATTTTAGTAGGTCGAAAGTAATATCTTTGTATAGTACGATGAAGCACTACCTGATATTTAATTGCATTTTGTCGGTTCGCTCAAAGTACTGGAAAGTGGGTCAACCCTTCTCATTGCATCGGACTCTTTGATTTTCGAGAACTCGTCTAAAGTCGACAGAAAAGTAAAGAATCGATGTGACAGAAAGGTAAATAATTAACTTCATAAATGGTTTCGGATAAAATCATTCATGTCATTGATATCTTATAACTAGACTGCGGATCTTTATATGCAAAATAAAAATTTCCTTCATCAATTAAAAGACAACAGAAACCATATAACACTTTCTTTCTATTTTTAACAATTTTAACAAATTAAAAATAACATATAGACGTTCTTAAATTGTCTTAATGTTTCTACTGTTTTAAATTACATCCGACCATTTTTGTCATAAATGCATAACATCGGCAGTCTACTTATAACTAGTCAAAATTCAAAATCAATGGAAACTGTTGCAAAATGACATAAAAAAACGATATAGAAATTGTAAGCAACGGTAACCATAACGTGACACCAACGGGGGATCGAAGAAGATCAGAATTGTCGGAAGACATAGTCGAGTGACGATACTCGTGGTTCACCGCGTTAATATTGCACAAGTAACACGTAAGCGAGCATTCCTCGATACACGAATCAGAAGATGAATCATTTTTCTGAAGCGAATACTCCGGATACTGGAAAACCTGGCAGACTGCACCCATATGCATCGACTGCATTGCATTTTGTATGGATTCTCGGGAACAGTTTTAGAGCAATGAACCTGCCTTTACAGCCTTTTAGTGGCTGTAAATCCTGAACTGCGAAGTATCCGATTAGAATCTCCAACAGTACGTGAACCCGCCTATGCGTTTCTATGTGTACAAGCGTGAGTCACCGATGCCTCAGCTAGATAGTCATCGTATCCTGTCAATGCAACTTGAAGACGCTCCTATTCGTCACTGTTCATTGACGACTTCGGAAAAGTTTCCTTATTATAATGAATTCAACGCGACACTCCCTCGACGATTATTAATAGCGCGGAATGCAGAACAGAAACGCTTAACATCTTTCTGGTTATTTCCGTGGGGAGCACCCAGCAAAGTCCGCAACAGTTGCACACGCGAAAACATAGTGGGAAACGCGAAAGTTTCGACTGTTATTGGCGCGTGATTAATTCCGAGCTTTTACATTGTTGGCCGATTGTCGATCGGCGGGGAGCTTTGAAGTGCCGAACGAGGGTCGCTCGACCTCTTTTTCGTAGTCGATCTACCGTTAAAAAAACAACTGTTATCGCCGAGACGTTTATAGGCGGTCGCCGAACTCGGGGGAACGCGACACTTCATTCGAAAAATAAATAACAGGAACGAAAGGCGCACGGAATGCGCAATAACTGCAAGGACACGTGTGTATGTAATCGCCTCCGTATTATACACACGGGGTTGTTTCGAGTCGCATCCAGTAGCGCAACAAACGTGTTTCGTAACATTCTGTTTAATGCGTTACATTACATAATTACCATTCTCCTAAAACAAATTTCACCACCGCGCAACAACGCCACGATCGATCGTGTTTGCCATCAATTAATTCAACGAGCTCGCGCCCAACAGCACCGTGCTCAATGAGCGTGTGCTTTAACTTTTACTTCGGATCGCATTATCGTCTTCGGTATCGACGCTGATAATTACACGCGTCTTCTTTCCGATCGAAACGAGGATAAGTTGATTTTAAATCTTATCGCCGCGATGGATCGAGCACAGTTTTCCTGACATACCGCTGACGGCGCTACGTCATCGATAAAACGTTCGACCTCGAATTAAAATCATTGCGTTCGAGACTTAATAGCCGCCACGATCACTTTAGATCCTTCGCGGATCCATTCGCTGCGCTAGGTTATTAAATTTTATACCGCGACGCACACTCGAGTAATCCTATTCGGATTCGCATGGGTTCATTGTCTAGATAAAATCTCTTCCTTTTAGCTCGATAATTTTGGTCCCGGTAGCCGACAGGATTGATGGGGGTCTCTGACCGACCGTAGGTTGTACATTAACCATCTCCACTATTGCTGTACGTGGAGTACAAAACTGGATTATTTAGACCTGCTGTGAAATCTGAACCCTGGCTTCTGTAGGTAAATGTCAACATAACAGAAATTATAAATCATTCTCGGCCTGGCAACGTTAAAAAATATAGCGATAATTGCGATGTATGATTTTTATTGCTTTGCCACTTCCAGACATTCCATTGTAAAGGACGTGACTCATTGTGTCATCGATTTTGTGTCAATAGAGTCGCAAATATGTTTAAATAGGTTTGTTCTCCAAAGAGGAACTTGAAAAATTATCCTACATTGCGTTTGCCAACCTGAAGACCGCTTCAGAAACAACGAAATTCATTTTCTCGAATAACTTTTAAGCACAAATTTCTATGTACAAATTTTAATTGAACCAAGTGGCGGACTGGTCAATAATAATTGTCGATTCCAGGAATCGCGGCAGTACCCTAAGTAGGTCGAAAAACCTGACTCACGAACGAAGTCACGCGACTGGACTACCCATCGATTCGTCCAGGCGAAGGTAAACACGAGGCGGAAACTTCGGAAATTTTTGAAGAAACAAGCCGTGCGAATCGACGTTTCGCGAATATTCTCGGACCGGCAACAACGAACGGTTAAACTGATCTTTGCTATTCACACCCACGGCCTGTTCAGCGAAGATTGCGAGAGAGTCCAGTTTGCGAATTGAACGGTACTGTCGTTGGGAGGTGGTGCATTGCTTGCAATTCGCAGCGTCGCTGAATCGACGCATGTACTATCTTTAGCGATTCCGATTGCGTCACATTATCCATCGACCTTTCTTTACAGCTCAAGGTAAGCACGAGTCGAGACCAAGTCGCACATAAAGCGAGAGGCATTTCGTGTAAATTCGACCTTAAACTTTCCATGTACGCGAGGCGTTTCCGTCGCTGCGTTCCGCGATGCAGCGCACGTGGGCGAAGATTAAGATTTCTCTGAAATAATGTTCACCTTGACTGTCCCCGCTAGCAGGGTAGTTAATTTTCGCTCAAGCGAAGCACAACCCTTCAAGCGGCGCTGGAAGACACTGGTTCCGCCATTTTCTATACAAATCGAAACTTTCGTCTGAATTCACCCCCCCCCCCCCCCCTTCATTCCGGCGATAATGAAGCTTCCACGGGGGATAATTACGATACAACGGGACACTGATTAGTACAAGGGCTTGGCCGGTTGCTCGCTACGTTCATTAAGTTGTGTTGATCATTATTTAATTGAAACTTTCTCGTATTTATCGGTTTACGATACAGGAAGTGGTGCGCGCCGCGTTAAAGTTACGCGGAAGTTCACCGAAGAACGAAAAGAAAGGATTACAGGGAGTTAGCCGCGTTACTTGGATAAAACGAGCTACATCCATTCCAATTATGTAATGCGAAACGAGCGATATCCTTGAATCGCGGCTTGGAGGAAATTCCGTGGAACAAGACCCGAGCAACAAACAGTCTAAATGTTCGAGTCGTTCTGTTGCGATGAACAAAAGCCGCCGGTGGTGGTTGCTCGATGCCGAGCATTATTCTTAACTTTAGATCGATAAATACGGTACGCTCGTTTCATATCTACTTTCAGGCAAGTAACCGTTCCGTTTTACATTATAACCAACGGGAAGGGGGAAAAATACTACAACGATGGGAACGGGGCTAGAATTGAAATAGTATCCGACTACTTCAGAGAAAAATTATAAGCCATCGTTCTGGCCCCTATTGTTGTCGAAGTAGGCTAACAAACTTTATCCGAGTTGTAAAAGAAACAAAGTTGCTACGTTAAGAGTGTATTAAAATGTTGAGGAGGAAATATAATCCAAGACGCTCCTAAAGTTTACGACTCTGTTGCATTTTATATTAAAAACTGCCCTTTCTTTTATATTAAATATTAAACAGATATCGTTTAGTGTCCCGTATGGTTTCGAAACGGCCGTTCAACAATCATATTTTTAAACAGATACTAAAATAAGATGTTTCATTCTTTTTAGTACCACTTTCTATGCGAATAATTAAATTTTAGACTCTTCGTGTTGCAAATCCGAGTCGTGACGTTATTTGAACAACGAGGATTCAGAACATTTTGCCATTTTTCAATGGAAAAATAAGCAAAGCTTGATGCCCCAGTTTGAAGTGGAAATCCGGTTATTGGCATAAGAGTTAATAGTCATTCAGGGCACTTGAGAAGTTATCGACGATCACTGACAATGGCTTCTCTCTGAATACTGCCAGCATTTACAAGGATTAATTATGAAAATCGTGTAAACGTTAATCACATTAGCATACTGCTATGTACAATGTAATTGTTTATGATCTTTCAGTTGCCTATCTTCTCATAAAATTTAATAAACACGCGTTATTGTATTATTTTTTCGTTTCAACTTATCTTTGAACTACGTGAAAAAACACCGGTATTATTTTTATGAACTGTAATACTGATTCAATTTCAAGCAATAAAACTGCAGTGTTTCTTGTTTCTGAGATAGTGGAGGATATGTTGACTCAAGTGGAGTTCAACAAGTCACCTTTGTCAAATGTATAATAAATATTTACACCTCAACGTTCCAGTAACGTATTACAGCAATCGCGAAAGAAATGTATAATCAAAAATAAACTTTTATCAATTACAGGAAAAAAAACAGGAACTACACTGTATTTACAACGAATAGAAATTTTAAAAAAACTTTAAAACGTGATAATATAATTAAAAAAATTTGTTCGGTACTGCCGAAAACATTTTTAGGTCACGGTTCCAGCAAGTCGTAACCGTCGAACAAGCAAAAAAAGAATTGCACAGTTCCAGTGAAAAATCAACGATTCGAAACCCAAAGCTATCGCCATAATAGCTGAACTGTGACGACACCGTGCCATTATTTCTGATTATACGGATGAATGGTGTGCATCAATGTTACCATTAACAACAAACATAAAAAAAAACCAAGCTACCATATATTTACCGGAGTTAGAGAACAGATCATTAGAATCAGCCCTTATTACGACAGAATCACCATCTTCCTATCTGAACGTTGAATGATTCGCTTATTTTTTTTTCGAATTCCCGTTTCGAAAAATAATCCCACCGATAACGTATCAGTTACGAGCCGGCGAACACGAGACTTCCGTGAAAATAATTGGCTTTCTAATTCACACTCCGGTGTCATTCTCATTCACGTACGTATCTGTTCCACAATTAAGACGACCATGATCTCCCATTTGCTTGACCTTAGCAGTGGCCGAAGGAATCGCCGCGTCAGCGATCATCGTTATGGCGGGTCGGTCGAGCAAAACGTTGGTTTCTCTCGATTTCTCGAAAAAAAAACAAACAAAACAAAGGAAACGGTCCCCGAGTCGCAATTCGTTTGATCATGCCGGCGCAAGTTGGTCGCAGCCTGGCAGCGGTCTGTCTCGGTTTGACCGATCGACTGTGATTTCGGCTGCGTGGATTAGCCCGCGTCCGTGATCGGTCAAATAGCAGATCCCGTTCGCCGCATGCATTTCTATGTATGTATCGATCCGTCATAATTTTCCCCGGCGGAGAACACGGTCTCACTGGCTGGTTCGAAACTTCATCGATCCGGGCAAGTACCAGTTTCTCGTGGAAACGACGTCGAAGGTTACGCCGTGAACGTTCGATCGCGTGTCATAACGTTTTCATCGTTTCTTTCCCGCCTTTCAACGACGACGACGACGACGACAACGGCCGAGAACGGTTTCGAAACGGACATCGACAACCGTTCGATCCATCGATCGGATCCGCCGACCGTCGTTCCAACATTCTTAACCGGACGTGTCACCATCGGATTCATACAGCCGACGCGATAGAAAATAAAGTACGGATGTTAAGCATCAGTCGCACCTTTAACAGCCGTAGAACACAACAGCCCGATGAGGCAGACCCAGGCGATCGTCATCTTGTGGTGGCTCGTCGATTTCGTGCACATCACAAAAAAAAACCCACTGTCTAAACTTCCTTTATTTTTAGATTTTTGGCGGCGTTGAAACTGATTCTCTCGTGGCGTGTGGAAACGCGCGGCTTTCGAAAACGGACGGTGCACAGAACACGTCGCGATGGAAACCTGGCGAATTTCACGAGGACCCGATGAACAAAAAAAAAACTCGCTCGGTAAACTCGATCTCGACAGACTTTTACGAACCGTCGTCAATTCGAATGTAAGTGTTCCGACTCGACGCGAGGGACAACCAGATAGCTCGGCGCGTGAATACCGTCTGCCGCGCGCTTTGCTTTCAGCCCGCTTCGTGAGACATCGGCAAGAGCCGAGATCGCCCGAACGCTCCGATCCCCCGATAGCGCCGTTTGATATCGTTCCACGGTGTAACTACTTTCGTGCCTAACCTACGTGCACACGCACTTTACCGTATTCCTGGTATTATGTGTTTATTTTCTCTCGCACCTTCGCTTCGGATCCGCACGGTTTTCTTCTCCTTCGATGCACTTCCAAGGGCACGCGAGAGGAGTCCCTTTGTTACCATAACGTTGTCGGCATTCTTAACCTGTTAAACGCTCCGAGATTACTTCGTCGTTTCTATTTGTATGTATTTATCTTCCGAGTTACCTGTCTTTTAATCCGGGTTTATCTTCAGATTTTTCCATTGATTTGTATTATACATCGAACCGTTATCTGTGGATTCAGGTATTTTTTAGAAATGTATAAGAAATTGTTCAAGGTACATAGTATAGTAAATTAATATAGTAAAGCAGGGCTTGAAGGAAACTGTTAAAATTTCCATTTAGTTCTGATGTAACAGTTACTTTTTGACTTTTAACATTTCTGTTTTAAGAGAGCGGTTATAAATCCACTGAAACTTTTACTCCATATATTTATGCATAAATTGAAAATATTTACTTTTTCGGAAATGAGAAAAAGTTGTCGTTGGACAGTAACAGTTATTCGGCTATGAAAAAGTTTAAGTACTTTCAAACAAATTTACGTTTGAGGTTGAAACCTTGAATCACTCTTGCATCACGACTTGCTTACTCATCTATGTATATATATTTAACACGTTTTCAATTCCTTAAATAATGCTAATTATGTACGTGAAAAATAGTTTTAAGTTTTATATTTTACTTTAAAATATCTGTTAAGAAATAAATGTTCCTTCAAAACTTTTATTAACCAAATATAAAATTAATGATAAAATTGAACTTTTATAACAGAATTAAAGCGTTAATGTACAAAGTTAACTTAAAACAGAAAAGAAATAACTTAAAAGTTCGAAGTTTACAAAATGACTTTTATTTATAAAAGTTTACAGTTTCCTTCAAGCCCTGTAGTAAGGTATAAATTAGTATAGTAAATTTGAAAATACGGATTTTACCGTTCGTTATAAGTAGACTGCGGATCTTGATGCATTTATGTCTTCTAAAAATTGTCGAGAAATGCTAGAATATAAAATTCCACAGAATTTAGTACGGTTTCTATTTATTCCAGAACTACGAAGACTACTGTCACTGAAAATAAAGATTTTACGTGATTCCATTTGCTTAAAGTTTGTCTCCAAAAATTATAAATTGCATAGACATCCGCAGTCTAGTTACGTATAAGATATTTTTAAAGTAGCATTAAAAAATCGTGCTTCATGCGAAGCATTCTGAAAATAGTGGAAATTCGTCGAGTGAAAATTTCAATTCTTACTCGAAATATTGTTTTATCCTAACTATTATCCAATATTGTAAATATCTTCTACTTTTGCCAAGCTGGAATTTCTCCCAGTTAAAAAATATTAGAAATTTTTATGGACACCGGAAATATTTTGACACTGATAAATGACTTTTTCTCGCATTCGTCTCAATTATTCTGTCTAAATCACGATCAACCATCTTGTAGTGATCGCTATAGTAGTTTTTAACGTATCGCTTACTTCCTTTTTCACCAACGGTTTCTTCTTGGTGAAAGGTTCGATCGAACAGGTTCCGATGCCCTGTTGATAATTACTTCATTGGGAATACGAGGAAAGGAGTTAACTAGTTTCGTGGCTGTGCAGTTAATAGACCCGTTTTTCTAATAGTTATTTAATGGAGAAAATTATGTTCAGCACGAGCAGGATTATGTAGAAAGTAGTAGTAGATACGGTGAAACGTATAATAGCCTGCAACGAGCGGTTTGCTAGGACGATTCTTGGAACGTTTTAAAATTAGAGATGCTTACATACCCAGAAAAAAAAACGAGGCGCTTTGGCTAGTCTAATACAAACTAGAATGGCCGGGTTAATTGCTCGAGTATTTATCTTCGTGATAGAACAGAATCGATTGGGAAAAAAAATACATTTCCAGGCTAATGTCTGGAACCGATCGATTCGCGAGAAGAATCGCAAACAAAAAGTTGAACCTGCCGTTCTACCATTCGTATGTATATGTACGTACTGTTCGTATTATGTATTCTTCAAACAATAACGGATACGCCAAGATATGATCGATGTACCGTAAGCCGACTTTTCCCGGAAAAAAGTAAATATTTGAATATTCGGATATACATAGTGAGCGCGCCGTATGGGCAGGTTACCAGTAGATATACATGTACATACGTACACGGTGGGTCACGTAGTTTTCCATCGCATCGGTGGTCTCTGTGTGTCACACTTTCATTCACCTGGTCCGTGCACAGTGCACATTTGCCTTTGCATATATGTAGAACATTTTCTCCTAACGAGCGATTGGTCAAAGGCTATATATCGGACGTTAATATATTGCTAGGAGCTGTATCATATTGCCGACGGTGTACGTCGACTGTAAGAGACTCGGAAAATGCAATAGAGACGCCGGTGTTTAAACAGAGATCGATGGGAACTGATGTAAATGGATTGAGGGCGATAGCGATAACGACTGGGCCACGTGGAACAACCTGGAAGCCATAGGTGACGGTGACAGATTGGTCCGAGAGATTGGAGACGAAGAAACACTAATGGAAGACAATTGAGGTAGCGACAAATTAGTAGAAGCCGATGTAGACGGGTTAGGAAGATGGCGGACGGCGAATACGATGAGAGATTAGTTAGAAACGCGCGTAGACTCCGAGATAGAACCTGTTCAAGTGCCATGAACCTGGTCCATTAAGTGGCCCAGAGGTTTCTCTGTTTCGTGTGACCCCCGACGGTAGATACGGAACGACTCAAGGTCACGGGAGGTCTCAACGGTGTCAGGAGGCGCGAGGGATCTAGGGAGTCTTGAGTCTTGAGGTCCAGATCCGTGGGATCCCAGGGACCTTCGAGACCCTAAGACTTCCGGGACTCCTGAAACTCCCCCACCTGTTCCTTTGAACCTTTGTACCTTTGGAACCAACCATATATTTAGACGCGAAAGCCGCAGGTGTTTGAGTTCAGGTCTCATGCCCGTCTATTCGTTTCTACTGACGTGTGCACGCCCCTACCGCCTTTTGACGACCTACTCCCAAAATTCGTGCCGGTGACGTAAGAAATCTGTAAAGGGTTAGAAATATTATTTCTCGTTTCAAAATGTATTAATCTATAGAAATAAAATTAAAGAAACACTGTAGTATCACAGAAAAAGGCTCTGATATTTTAGCGAAACGTTTAAACCTTTTTATAAAACTAAAGATTTCGCCATATGTTTTCAGACAAAGACACGCATATTATCGTGAGTCATAAAGTTCGAGTACCGGTCTAGCGGACTACAGAGATTACGGGGCGGGTTCCGCCGTGAAGAAATTATCGCTGCATCGAACCGCAGGAACGTAAGAACATGTGTCATAATAGAAGGCCCTCGGTGCAGCGATAGAGCGATATCGAGTAACGATACTAGCCAGACCTAACCCAGATCGGCCTGGTTAGACTAGACGCAGCTTGGAAGCGCGCAAGTGCAGCCGCGCCGTGTGTATTATGACAATGCTTTCCTATCGATGTTTACCCGGCGATAACGTTGCTGGGTCGTACGAATGCGATTCTCTGCGAGACGGGCGTACGTGACCGATATGTCGGGAGGCAGTCTGGGACCGCAGGAACAGCAACAACGTACGCTAAGGGCGTACGTACACTAAGAACTGCAATTCCGGAATTTATCAGTTAAGATAGCACTGCCTCGCCGCTCCGCGCCGCTCTGGCAACTCCGTGGTTTCCACGACGCACGGTATTTCGGATGAACATACGGGTAGAATTGGGAACAAGTATATCGCCTTAACAGGAGCACTTAAAACTTTTATGGTCCTTCTACAATCAGCCCTAACACGAAACGTAAATTCATTTCCCTTCCGGATAAAGTTCCGCCCTCGAGATAGCGAGCGATTTAAAGTTTCGCAACACGAGCAAGAATGAGTGGGGAAAAAAGAATTTCCTGATTGAACATTTTCTCCCTTAATCGCCGCTTGACAGTTAATTCTATCGATCGTTTAAGCGGCGAGCAGCCTCGTTTCGTAACCGGTAAATTAAAGAATCAACGCGAATCGATACTAATTGGGTACGATGTTCTGATAAAATATTATCAGACTGATATACATCATTCATCCATATAAATTCATCTCGTGTTACTTTGTTAGTTTAAGGGTGAATCGTAAGTAGATAATGAGAGGACCAAGAATTTTGGGGCGAAGTTATGGTTCTCGGTCAAGCCATTGTTTCTGTACCACGATAGAGGTACATAAGTACACTTCTACGGATTCGGCTAATCGAGTTGCCAACTATTGTATATAGACACACACGTACACATAATCGTATTACCAAGAGTCAGTGGAATGTACTACCGCGGCGTCTAAATCGATTATACGAATAAGAACATCCGGTAATACTTTAATTGTATAAATATTGCGCAGGAACGCACAATTTTTACTATTTGTAAGAATTTTATCGCTGCTGTTTAACTAGATAAGAGAGACGCTTTCAAGCTCAATTTTGTTGCAGCGTCTGCTGACCCCTATTCGCATTGGGATCGAGAGCGAAGGTGGTAGATGGCAGTCAACGTGAAACGCCTGGTCAAAGGCAACCCAAATTACATCGCTGCATTCTACACTCGCGTGGGATAGAGTGGATCCAGAGGTGCGGGCTTACCAATTTTTCCTTTTAATTAATAAGGAATAATGATACGGGTCCTATCATCGCTGAAAGGTCTGGAGTGCAACTTTGAGCTGAATTAAAGGGTGCACGCTTAACCCTTCGCGTACGAGGGCTTTTTAGAATGTTAAATATTTTCGTTTTCAGAGATTTTTACCAGTAACGTTAAACAAATGCGACCATTTTCAAAATAAACTTATTGATTCAAGTAATCACCATTGTAAGCAACATGCCAATGAATTTCAAGTTTCTGGATTGTATTACGGTAAAAACAATGTTGTCTTTATTATCAGCTTGAAAGTGAATTATCGTGATAAATGCGGATCTTTACGCAAAATAAAAATTTTCTTCGTCGATTGTTACAAACAATGACTTTAGCGAGTTAAAAATAATCTATTGGCTCTATTAAATGCTTTAAATCGTTCTATTGTTTTAAATTTTACTTATTCGTGTCTGTCACAAATGCACAAAATCCGCAGTCTAGTGATAAAACAGAGCCAATCAGTGTGAAATAATATCACTCGCACGCCTGCTCGTTATGTACTTTGATCAATATTATATTCCCTTTTAATTTAGCGTGACGGACAGTAGTAGCTAGCACATGTTCAACACGAGAGTAGAGGAAATGCTTTTGATAGGGCTTGGATCAGCATACATTTATGTAGGTATTATTGATATGTTTTAATAAATCATTCCGGTGGTCAATAATTTTGATTTAATGGTGATAATGTTAATAGGATATCGGTAGAATTGATAATTATAATCTGCAACCGCAAATTGTAAATTGTAACACGAATTAGCGAAACGCGACGATACATTTACTACATTATCCACCGGTTCAATTCAGTTGTTGCTGTCTTTTTTGGTTACGCGTATCTATCGAGTACTTTGTAGCAGTTTGCGCATGCGTATGTGTGTGTGTCGATGTATTGAGTTCGATTACACGGATCGTCGTAAAATTATTTCCGCGGCACGAACCGTGAAAGCCTAAGAAGTATGTGTTGCCTGAGCGCTGACAATTTTATAACCGCATTTTAAAAGCCCTCGCCCCTCCCCTCTATATATCGGCTTTAAAAAGTTATCCGACCGAGGATTACGCGAGTAAAAAAGTTCAAGGGAAATATCTTATCCTCCCCGGATATGGAGCGTTTTTTCATACAGCTCTCTCTCTCTCTTTCTCTCTCTCTCTCTCTCTCTCTCTCTCTCTCTCTCTCTCTCTCTCGCTCTCTCTCTCTCTTAGAACTTTCGGAATGCCTCGAGTCTTAGGTACGAAGTTAGGATTTTAACACGGCCCTCGAGTTTCCCCAGGAAAAACGGCCCTGCATCTTAAGTCTATTAGCAAACATTAACGGGGATGAGCTATTCGGATGTGAATGTAGTGCTTGAGAAGTTGCCCTGTGCCCCGGTGCCTTGTGGGAATACGCACGCGACAATGTTAAGAATATTAACATCTATTACAGTTGCTGTTGCGAGAACCTCATAGGCAAAAATAATATTACTGTCTCTACGCTGTTACGCTAACTAGATTGTCGTTTTGCCGTGCACTGTTTCGGAACTATTTACCGTTGCGTTCGCGGTCTTGTTTGTTTAGCCGCTTTGAAACTAACGTAGAATTTGGTCGCATCTTCTTTTCCCACATTTTCAAACACTGAAAAAATTAAGCTTTTCACCGCGAAAGGCGTACATGCGCGCTCTAGAAATTTTTACCTTTACACGTTAACTCTTTTGTTATACTAAAATTACTGAATTCCAATTTTGTAATTTTTAGAAGACTACGCGCGTATGTCAGTCACGTTTTCTGCTCGGTACCAAAGAGACAATGTTGTTTTAGTCGAATATTCTGATGTCTGTTACGGTTTTAATAATGGTGCTCGTAACTCCGAAAGAGTTTTAAAGCGTGTGGAGCACAATTCACTAGCTTTCCGCCTAAATCGTTTGAAACGCGGAGGATTTAAAAAAAAATTAGCCGAAATTCAGCTCGAAACGCGACGTTCGTAAATACGAGCTTTAAACGCGTATCGCTTACATCGGTAACGGGTAAATAATGGGGAGCCAGGATTGATAAAAATCGGACCTGTTCCCGCGGTAAATGCGTCAGCGGCGTGCGCTTAAATTTTGTCGCGCATCGCTTTTATCACGATTTAATTTAAGCCAAATTAAATATCGGATACGCATGAATTACAAGCTTACATTAATGCGTATATGTATTCATTTAAAATGTTTGTCCGAACGTTTCAATCTCTTGCGCATGTTCATTTAATTTCCTGTCAATTCGATTTATGCGCTGGTAATGATAACTTTTCCAGCGTTCCCGAGCACAAACAGAATATTATCTGTTAATTTTAGATGCGCCCATTGTGATATCCGCGGCGGCGCTGCTGGTTGGAAATCAAGCCCATGCTCGCGTGATGGTTACGGAATTTGAACTGCTATTCATTAAAAATTATACGTAATCGCTGACTATAGCAACATTTCACCCTCGACGGACCATTTATGTAATTATACAATTGCTACTTTATTTATTGATTTCTTAAAATATATTTTCAAAGGTATTTTTTCCGGACACTCCGCCATTTTGATTTCCGGACTCCGCCGTTGGGGGGTTAATTGAATTGACTTTAGATTCAGTGGGCACTTTATTTTCGTCATTTTCGATTGTTAGAAGCATGTATTTCGAAAAGATGACAATTCAGGTGGTATATTTAGTTCTGGGTAAAAAAAGACCCAGACTCCGCTGTCAGAGGGTAAATTAGTCGCGGCAAGAATACTACTTTTTAGGAGATTTTTCTCGGTGTCCGTACCTTTCAAATTTTAGCACACTTCGAAACAAATATTCACTTTGTGTAGCCATAATATTTTACAGCGTGCGCGAAGAGGCATCTAATATTGCTACAAATATTTCCCTGGCGTACACATAAATCGTGGATCGCTACCCTCTGAGTTGGTAACGCTAGATGTTGATATTAAAATATCCCGCATGCCCACCGGTTCTCGGTTTCCTACGAACTGAACGATACACGGATAGTGTTCGCCGGGAAATTGAATACACACCGACGAAAAGAAAACAACACAATACACAAGACTGTAACTCCTTTCATTTCGTAAGTAATGTTCATTCTTCCACTATACAGGGTTCAAACATCTATAACATAACTGGCGTAAAATTGGCAGTTTCGTAGTAAATTTCACGTTAGAATTACGAAGAGACGCCATTGGTTAATGCACCCGCGAATTCAAACTTCGATATTCGTATACATGTGCTCTTTTACTGGTAAGTATGTATGTGGAATAACGGAGTAAGTCCAAGAGATTGTACTTATGCCATTATTCAAGATATTGTTACAGTCACTTTATTTAGGATGTAAAATTGAATCTTATTTTTTATTAGCATAAAACAAAGTATACACAAGTTAATGTGTTAAATAAAACAAGTATTCTTAATAATTACTATTTCTGTAAAAACACCATTTTTCGTAATTTTGGACTTATGCCCCTTATCAACTAAGGGGCTCAACTGAGAACGGCTGAACGTAAAAAGCTGGGGTTTGAACCATTAGACGCGGCGTTTCTTCGGGAAGGTTTTAGAGCAAACCGCATTCGAAAAAGTCCATTCGTTCAAAAGTTGTGACGTCATTAGTGATCAAAGATGACTTTTTCGCCCCCTTTTGGGCACGTTTCTGCTTATAAGTTTTGACTGGTAGCACCTATATGCAATTTGAGAGAGCGAGGGAGTGAGAGGGAGGGAGACAGAGAGAGAGAGAGAGAGGGAGAGGGAGATCGGTGACAGGTAAAAACATTCTTTTAAGTTAAATACAAAGTTAGTATACAAAATCGGTGCTTTCAAATGTAGATTAAAACGTATTAAATATACATATACTACCATTTGTTTATTTTTATCCATTCGTTCCGTTTCAACTTGAATGATAACCTTTCATAAAATACAGAGGAAAGTTTACATTAAGAAACATTAACGACATATTTTCATTTCATTTCTATCATACAGGATTTCCTAGTAAAAGCGAAACACGCTCTTTTCCTTGTTATAATTTAAGTAAAACAATCTATAGTAGTAGAAATTGAAACGCCCGCGACAAAAAGATTATTTTCAGTTGCCGTGGATTAATACCATTTGAAATGTGTTCGTTAGATATCCGGTAAGAAAATTGCGGATTTTATACATTTATTACAAAAATGGTGAAGTAAAAGTGCGTAGAGATCGGAAGAATTTAAGGATATTTTTACTTTTTGAGACGATCGAAAGAGAAAATACATTTTCATTGAACTTCGGCTTCTTGACCTGGGTATTTTTTATTTCGTAGCAACATCGCACGAATTTGCTTTTTCAGAAAGCAGAACACAAATCGATAGATTTCCATTAATGTACTACACGAATGATAAAAACAGCAATTATTTTTTCACTGACCCAATACACTATGCCGGGTCCCAGATGACCCTGCATCGGCTTCCCGTGTCGCGTCCAGCGCTTGTTAAAAGGGTGCTCGTTCAGAGTCGAACGATCGATCCCCTGCTATATCGCCGGAGCATAATCGCATTTGCATGCTGTACTTTGATACAGCGTGTCCGTAAAATCCTCTTTCGAATGTCCAATGAATGGTGCTATTATGATCACCGTTATGATCCCAGGCCGCAGTGTCCAAAATTGTCACAGTTTTGCGTCGTCGGTGCGGATCAATTTTTCGAAACGCAATCGAAATATCCGGCCTCGTGCTGGTGCACACATCGGTTCGCGATGTTCAAGCCAGCCGCGAAATCGATGCTATGCGGGGAACAAAGTTGGTTTTTTTTCCCCAGCGTTCCACTGATCCGACATAGAAACCTAAACTGCGAGGGCACGTTTCGCGAATATGTTTAGAACAACTCCGAGGATCGAATTCGGATTACGCGACGAATGTGGCGGCCGCGATATCGGGATCGTGCACCATACAAATTACGCCTCGAATAATATCAAAAGCTTTGCACCGCACCCGGCTATTCCGTTCCAGACCAAACTTCTCGCCGGAGATTCAATTTCACGGCAGGCGAGAATCTACTCGAAACAGACACACCGGTCCGAAGAACTTCGCTCAGTTCGCAAGAAAACTTGCTGTAATTCTTCGGGAAAGATTAGCGGGCAACGGGATTACTTCGTTTTAAAATCCTGCCTCTCGTTTGTTGGTTTCTTCTCGCTCTAATGGCTGGGAAACGCTAAGCTGTTCGGAGGAAACGACCGATCCTTCAATCCGAATAACAGGGGGAAGATAGATTCTTATATTACTCCTGGCAGTAAAGGTTTTGTCATTTATAATTGGCCTGCGAATTTTATGCATTTATGACAAAAATGAGTAGCTGCAGTTTGAAACAGGAAAAAGAATTAAAGAGTATCAATACATATATATTGCTTTCGATCTACTGAAATTATTAACAAAAGAAAGACACTTCTGACCGTATTTGTTGCAGTTAATACTAGTTTGGTTATACCATCTAGTATTTCAGATTCGAGTAATTAAAAAACAAGAACCGAAGCCATCTAGAATTAAAAACCGAGGACCAATTAAAATGCTGCTTTTATATATGTTCCGCCATTAGTCGACTCTGTCTCTTTTTCTCTCTCTCTCTCTCTCTCTCTCTCTCTCTCTCTCTCTCTCTTTCTCTGGTCATCGCTTTTACATTTTCAAACTGAAGTATAAAAATCGAAGTGTAAAACAACGAAGCCAGCATCGAATTAGCCATCGATGAAAAATGGAGCTTTCATGAAGTTCATTTCATCTTCGTAAAAAAGCGTGTCGTGCAGATAGAAAATCTCTGGAAATCTCGTTTAAATGAAAAAAAAAAAAAATCGCGTTTGATATCGAAAGAGTCATTATTTACCGCGATGCAAGTGCTCGTGACGTTCCCAAATTCTGACTTCGATTTTGCGCATCGCCGCGCTCGAATGTGTAGGGTAGTGGTACTCGCGGGACAGCCATCGAAAATGATCTGTAAACGGTATCAGTGTCGACAACCATCCGTATAATTTTGATCGATTACCGCGGGGGAGATGTGACGGGATGCTAGTCACGTAACTACGGGAATCAATAAACGCGGATGCAGGCCTGACAAATGCACGATTCTTACGCAACGGTTCGCGGAAACACCGTAAATAACATAAAAAAAAAATAAAACGGGCACGAGCGTATTCTTCGGAGTTTATCGATTACAAACGAACAAGAATTTAAAAAAAAAAAGGCTTTCTATTGATCCGGCAACGACAATATATAATTCGTACAATCTGATCTTATAAGGAAGCAGATAATTGGATATATGAGGGACCCCATTGAATCCTACATAATGTGCGTCTGGCTTCGATTTTCAATACTTGGTTTTGACAGGCACTTGCTTCCCGCGACACAATACTTCATGTGTAGGTACGCATAATGCGATCGAACGGAATTAAATCGAATTTCTACGGAATATTCGGATTCGGCTCGGCAATTTTCTACCTCTGCATTTCTCACCGTTTACATTAGCTCTAAGAATTCGTATTCCGCTTAGAGAAAACAGGCGATTTAGGTTGTTTCGCGTTAATCGTTTGAAGGGAGCGTGTCACCGGAAATCAAGTCAGTTTGTCGAGGGAGTACCGGCCTAAATAATTGACAGGCCGCGATACGCGCGTTCCAGCCTGGCCACACGGTTGCGCTACGTTATCTTTGTCATTTTTTATCGCGGTGAAACAGTGCGGCGGGCGTATCGCAAACGAAAAATGCGGGACCGTTGCGGGATCGATCGGATTTTTCGCGGAACGAAAACATCAAGGCATCGGCGTTGCCGAGATAACGCGGATAACAATGCCGCGAAATTATAATCCGACTGTTGCGGTTTTCTTTGAGCGCCGAGGTATAAAGCGTTAACGCGCGCGGAAAAATTTCGCCGTCGTTGGAATTCGTCGGGCTGCCGAAGCTTCTCCTTATATAGGCTAATTATGCGAGACTGTAATTTGAGGGGACGACCGCGGAAAGAGTCCGGGGTTACGCGTAAATGAAAGACCCAAGGGGAGCCGGAATTATTCAAAAAAAATTTCCCGTCCGGAGAGAATTACATAAGGACGGGGAAAACAAAAGAGCGAGCAACGTAATATTCGAGAGAGAGAGAGAGAGCCGCAGGTTCGAGGAGCACGGGAAGTATTTAATTCGACCGCGCGCACTTGACTGCGACGACCGAGTCCTTTCACCCGCAAATACTCCAATCAGAGAATGATTGTCATTTACATTGCAAATGTTCTCGGCTAGAAGTTGGTCTTTTTGCTCGCCACCACCTACCGCCGATAAACGTTTGTCAATCGAGCCGTCGGACGGCGCCGATTGTTTATTTAACGATTAACGGAAATATCGGCAGCGTGGAGGATGCGACCATTAGCCGGCGCCGCGCCGCATTCCGCGCTGCGACATTTCCTTCGATTTCATCGGTCTCGGAACAGCTAATAAGCAGCTTTCAAGGAATCAAGTCGGCGTTCCATCGATAGCGCCACTCCACCGGCTGCGTTATTACTTTTCGAAGCACCATTGAATAAATCCGTGACCCAGTTTTATTGTTCACCGTGTATTCCGAAATTTCACAAATCGCCCAGGCACGGATACGCGGCACTACGAAAAATCCATCGTTCGGAAAATTATTTGCAAGATCTTCGTACGAATCCGTTCGGACGATTAGGTTATTCTTGCATAGAAAATGTCCGATTATTTATCGGTGACGTTGAACAAACACTTTTTTTGCGATAAGCACCATTATAATCAACGTACATATTCTATCAACGAATTGCAAGACGATGAAAGAAAAGAAAATTCTGCTCGCACTTCAACAACGTTGACTTTGTGTAACTCGACACCGGAAATACGGGCAGCTGGCGGTGTCTCTCGAATTTAATATATTTTCTTCTTACGAAATGAAACTTCCGGTGCCACTACCTCTCTCCGTTTTTGTTGGAAATACTGCGCAACACTGACTTACGACTGAAACTGTGATCTCTAATGAAGCTTTTTTGGAGATTTAATTGTTCATTCGAGAAACGAATTACCGAGTCGTATCTGTGATTTTCGTCTTTTACAATTATCGATATTAGACTGTTTTAAATTGTCCTGGTGGTTCTGAAATGACAGGGAACTATGCTTGATTATCATTTGACCGGAATTATCCGTGTTTCTTCGAGTTTGAAGGACCGCGCGCGGTACAAGGTGAGAGCATCATAGACCAACACCTTGCGGTCGTCCTTAATCACGGATTAGGTATGGTTGTGCTTCCGTAATTAACGTACCGCTGCGGTGCCGTCTGACAGAATTATGCTCCAATTGCTTGACTTCCCGTCCTAAATATAACATTACCAGCTAATATATTACAAATATTTAACAGAATCTTTAACAGAACTGCCTCTCGCTATCATCTAACAAACAGTTTTAATTCAAAGATACCGTCCAACGGCACGAATAAACTAAGGAATTATTTCATTTCTAGGACAATGAAATACCGTAGAATTTCTGCTGAATAGAGCAATCACGTTTCCGAGACTTGCCACTATTTTCTCGAGGGAATGAGTACCTAAATCAAAGATCGAAGAAAGCCACGTCGAGGCGCCTTGTATTCGAGAGCCGGTCGATAAATAGGGGCCGATACGATTGAAAGAATTTCAAGAGAAAAACATCACGCTGAGAAAAGAAAACGTATAACGTCTGTAAACGAAAAGGCAACGGGGGTGGAAAAAGGTGGCAAGAAGCACCATCGATTCCCTGGCAGTACATCCGTGTAATCCGGGCTATCCGCGAGTCGACTTTTTATTGCCAGGTCGACTAATTTATCTCTCTAAGCCCTGGTGGCGTCTCATACATAAATCCTACTGACCGTCTCTGCACCATTGCCCTATTCCTACGCTGGTCATCCTGTGCACCAGCTGAATCGTCCGGACATCTACTTGCTCTCTCCTCGATCCCTCTCTCGCTCTCTCTCTCTCTCTCTCCATCCTTCGACAAATTAGAGAAACCCTTCCAAGTGTAGTTGAACGTTGCAAAAAGCTGGTTGGTTCTCGGGGACGCTTAATTTTCTTACATCGTACCTCAGGGATATTCTGGTCGCTTGAAAAATCGTGATTACTTGACTCCTCGCTCCAGGGAAACTAATCTTTTTTTTTCTTTCTCGCTCTCTCTCTCTCTCTCTCTCTCTCTCTCTCTCTCCCTCTCTCTGGTTGTACGTGTGCCGACTACGGAGCATTTCCATTCGCCGAAGTCCGTCACACTTTACGATACATTATTTTTAACGACCCACTGAACGTCCCGTGGACACGCGATCGGAATTTAATGTCATCTATCCGGGGACGTCGGACAATTTCATTGTGCTCTTCCTCGACTTTACGCTGACTACTTCGGTTCCCGGGGCCCCTCACCTAATCGGGCTGAATTAAACAGCAGCGCCTCGTTTCCGTTTTGATTTACGAGGGATGATACGATATACTATATAGCGAGTATCTAGGTACAGCGCGTCGCGCACATCCAGATATCGTACACTTGCATACATATTCCATTACTGGCGCGCGAAAGGCACCAACCGCGCGGTGCGGCGCGGCGCGGCGTCCTCCATTTTCGATCGATAAACTGTGACGATCAATCGTGCTCTGTCAATTAGAAGCCGAAGTGTGGCTGCTGCGAATCTTGCGCAGGTATTGCGGAATGATTAGAGGACATATCCAGGCTCGTCCCCGTAGTGTATTTCGGGTTGTTTCTCGCCGGTGAATTCTATTCTCGAATACAACCCGGTCTTCGTGCAATATCGTTAACGTCTTCGCGACACGCGAACTGTTATATTAATACATTTATTGGTGGTAATGGAGAAACGTGGTGGTATTTAATAATGCACGCAAAGGGCGAGGTTCAGCCGTGACGTACCGAACCCAACCTCAATATGATATAATTAGGGTAGTTACAACGTACTCAGAAATGCGTGAACCTTTTGTTTTAATAAATATTGTATGGACGTTCGAGCTCTCGCGCGGTTAACATTGATACACGTGAAATACTACAAAATAATTATCCTCGGTCTGCCATTTTAATGAAAATACTCAGGGGTGAAATAACGTATCTTCCCGCGTGTGTGTGTCTCCCAAAAATTTCACGGTGCGCAGAATGCAAACGTTATTCGAGTATAAAGTTTCCGGCGAACTTCGGAATTAACTCTTAATTTGTTGGCAAAATTTGGTTACATTTATTTCTGCTTTGCTCCCAGGTAGAATTTACCAGAGAGGAAGGAAGTCCGCAGGAAGTTTCTACAATTCAAGGGGAGGTCTCGCTTATCACCGGAACAACCGGGCTGCAGCTTTAAAATCGGTCTACTTTAACTTCAACAGTGGAGTAAGTCCATTAATAGCCTCATTAGCACGATATCAATAACGTCGGTGAATTAATAGATCGCATATCTCATTCATTTTAAATCGTAAAATCGATTCTTCGATGCATAACTGGTAGAAAATGTGCAGCGAAATAGACTTCTAAGTATATAACAAAACATATATATGAAATATTATTTTACATCTTTTGTCAATGTATATTTCGCCCGATATTTCTCTACCGCGTCACTCGTCAATGTTTTTTACATTTATACATATATGTACATACATATATCGAATTTCATTGCAGAGTCGGCGCCATTCACAGATCCTTATCCATCAGATCGTGCATAAAATTATAATCGATGGTATAAAAAAATCATATTTCCACCGAAAATATGATCCCGGGTATAATGTAAAATCAGATTATTCCCTGATCCGTCCAGGGGAAAAATAACTTCATCCGGTTCGCGCTTGATAGAACCGGTAGCGACGTATTAAAAGCATTACACACATCCAATATTACTGAATTAGCATTTAGCTCGTGTGCCTCGCGAAATTACATAAAACAGCGAGATCCTGCTAACGAATTAAATATCGTGCCCGATATCACGGCGTCAAGCGTATTCCTTCCCGGGTACGATACGGTTTCATAGGCCAAGTGCCGTATACGTTATAAACATAAGAGCTGATAACGCGTACCTGATTGGTGCTTAGAGAAAATGGAGTAACTACCCCCGGTTGATAGCGCCCTCCGCGTCGCCCTCTTTCTTAGTTTCATACCTCGGGCTTATCGTACTCCACTGTAACTCGCTACTCGTTTCCTCCATCTTTTTTCCTCCCTCCCTCTCTCGAATTATAAAATGTAAGACACCGGGCAGAAGCTACCAGGACCGGAGTGTCGGAGGTTAGAGAGCCTCTTCTTTTTTTAAGTGAACCCCCCCAGCCCAGATATCTCGAACAGACTACAGCTTTGCATAACGATTATTACTTTCTTTCCGACGCGGCTTTGACCGTCCGACGCTACGTCTAGTTCGTATCTTTTCCATGGCTGGCCGCCTTTCCCCCATGTCATCGTTGCAGTCAATCTCGAGGGAATTAGTCAACCAACTGTCCGTATTATTAAAACGTACTCGGAAAATCAGATAGCCGGAACGATCGTTCCCCCTACCTGGCACGGTAAAGAACTTTTTTAGTTGACGTCTTTATGCCGCCCATTCGCCATTGCACGCGAAGACGTCTAACTTTTTCTCGATCCTCCTTTGTGACACGGTCAGCCACGAACGTTTCTTCGTCAAGCGCAGTTCTATTCCTCGTTCAGATTTTTAACCCTCCAATATATAGGTATGTTAGTTCTTCACGAGCTGTTACATTAGCATCGTCCTAAAAATTTTAAATTACAAGTTTATAGTTAGGCACAGTGGCGCACCCAGGGGGGGGGGGCAGGGGGCCAAGTCCCCTTCAAGAAAAAGGAAACGAAACACTGGAAAATTAGCTAAACCGTAGAATAGTTACTTCTAAAACTAAACATTTTGAACAACTTTTCTCTATACAAATAAGGCATACACTCACTTAGGTTCCGACGTATTTGCAAAAACTGCCGATACTAGAACAATAAATTCTGCCTATTGTTGTGCGTCTGTGGCTGTGTACGTGTCAGTATTGGTGTCCATGGTCTCCATGCAAAAATGCCATTGATGCGATTTGAAATGTGATAAAACGATATATCCTAATATTTATAATTTATTAAAAATATTTGCAACGCTTCCGGTAACGACGTGCGTCAGTGAAAGATCATTTTCTACATTAAGAATTTTGAAAACATATTTAAGATCCACAATGACACAACCACGACTGAATGGGTTGGCTTTTTTATACATACACAGAGACATTCATGTAACTATAACCGAAGTAATTGAAGAGCTATGTAAAAAGAAAAGAAAACTAGATTTTATTCTATAAATACATTTATGTTTAAAAAAATCTAAAATAGGTCATTTTGTTCAACTCGTCCCCCTCTAAGATGAAATCCTGGGTGCGCCTCTGGTTAGGCAAGTTCTTGTTTAAATTACGGTTCGTATAAGCACGCAGAGTCGCGCTTTAAATTAATACAATTACGTATATACAGCTGAATAATGAGTCGTTATTATTAATGACAAAACCCAGAACGATGATTCTCGGTTACTCGATGTACAGGGTGTCACAAAATTATATGTCGCGGACGACATAGCGCGATTCTACGCCCCCGATTTAGTCGAAAATGATATAACGAACCCGCCGCAAAATTGACCTTGAACGTGAAAAACAAGGTAAAAAAAACCAAAATTTTTTTTCAGTAGAACAGGATTAAAAAAACACTGTGGTATTTGTTTACCTTTTTATCCACGTTCGAGGTCAATTTTGCGACGTCAATTGTACCAGAGTTACTTTTAAGGCTAAGTAGGTTTATTGTTAAAAAATTTAATACTTGTATCCAGAACCTTTCACCATGCTCAGGTGTTAAGAACACGACCGCAGCGTGCGTATCCGCTGTTTTGTTTACCGAGATGTTATCATTCCACGTAACGGTGATATTTAGAACGCTAAGTAAACACACACCGCGCTGTGTATTTTTCTCGAGGTAATGCTATAGTCGGCTAACCTACTCGCAAACATTTCGCCAAAACGTACATAAAATACGTGCATACAGATTGCGAGCATACAGGGTAAACTGGAAACTAACTAAGTATATCGAGTAGGCGGTCGTTAAATATCGCGATTCGGTGTAAGTGATGTAAAAGCGTTCACGCGATCGTAGCACGAGTTCAGTTTGCCGACGAAATTTCGCGGATGAGATTGCAACTCCGCAAACAGAAATACACTAGCCACGTGGTAATCTACGTTTCACTCGACTTTTTCCTCGCGTATGCGGTTCCCGGTTACCTCTGTTTGTTCTGCATAAAAATAAATGACACCGGTTCCGGATATCCCCGGTGAACGTATATTTAAACCGAGTGTTTGAACGCAGATTTAAATATAATGTGTTCTCCGTGTACAAAGCAATATCGTGATTGGCGCAACAACGATAAGGTGAATTTTCGAAACGATAAAACACAGAATCCGTAAATAATTGCGAAGCATGTTGTACGCGATAGACGAATATTTCAAATATATTTCAGAATATTAGTGATCATCCAGAGAAAAACATTTCAAAGTACGTTCGACGTCATCGCGATGCAAGCGGAGTCCGAATATTTATTTACAGATTTATCAGATCCTCCGTTCCCCGGCTGATCGTTTTATAAACATTTGTCACGGGTAATCCAAACGTATCCGAGGAACGGGGCGCGATCGATCGATCACTTGAAACGAACAATTTTCAGTGACCCCCTTCAGCGATTTCTCCGTAAAATTCGAAATTAAAATTCAACGTCCGGCTGGGAACAATACCGCTTCCCTATACATATAGCGTTCGCTGAAATCAATTTGCTAATGTCCAGACGCTTAACATTTTAATTATTCAACGGCATCGCGAGCGGTGCAAAGAAGTCTTTGGATTATAAGCGCGCGCGCGCGCGACTACTTTAACGCGTTTACACACCGTAGAAAATCGCTGGTCGACACACAGAGGCGCGCACTTCGACCGGTATTTTATGCGCAGCTTTTAAAACAATTCGCAGTCGAACCTCGGTTCGACGAGCATCGTTGCTTCGGGATCGATAGTGAATTTTGCGATCTGTTGCAAACCTCGCTTTAAAATAGATCTTCGCTCCGCTAATGAAACTTTCCATTAGCTTTCTCGTTTTAAATTAGAACATGGCCGCGGTCGATCGAACCATTGCGGCCAAGAGAATATTCTTCGGGCGTATATCTTTTCATTCGTTGTACGTGATCTTCGATCGATTAGCTCACCGACGATCATTTCGAGAGCGGACATCGTCTCGTGGAAACGAGAAAGTGGCTCGGGAATGTAAGGTTAACAGATTGGTAATGAAAAGTACTGTTACCAGTGGAAGATTCTGTTACTACTTAGGATACTAGTTTCTTCCAGATCAGCGAGCAAGCTGGTAGAGAGAAAGAGATCAATCTTCGACGTGCCGCACCTCGAAATGGATATTACCCTGGTTTCACGGCCTCGTCGCAGACACCGATCCGATACGGGAGAGTTACGAGCGTCTCCCACGGGAAAGGTATGGTTTCACGTGATACCTTAAAGTTTAATCTCGATACGGTGTGCGTCACCCTGCGCGCTCTCCGACGCGCGAAACTGCAATCGAAAAAACGCGGCGCAGGATTCTTTGTTACTTTCCCTGAATTTTAATCCGGGTTTCCTCATTACTTACGATCGATTTAAAATTCCATCGGATTCCCAACAGGGAATTCTTTAGTGTTCATTACATTCCCGTGACAGATTCTGTTCAACTGGTTTGATATTAACCCTGCTACGGTTCTCGGTGTTCACGTATATACAGTTTTTAAATGTTTCTGCGGAAAGGGAAACACCAGCAATTTTCTTACATTTTTCTAATGTATAAAACCAACAGCTGCTTTATATAATACGTGCAGTATGAACTAAGTGCAGTATGAACTAGTAAACAGATGGAAGTTTCAGAATGCCGATACATTATAGTCTGCTTATAAAAATGATCAAAGGAACAAGCTATTACTCGGTCCCGGTGCCTTGAAATTAAAAAGAATTTCTATTTTGTCTAAAGATCCGCAGTCTAAACTAATAATTAGACAGCGGGTTTTATGCGTCTATGACAAGAATTAGTAGGTGTAATTTGAAATAGTAAAAACATGAACAAAAATTTAAATATACCGTTATATTATTTTCAGCCTATTAAGGATATTAACAAAAAAAAAATTTATTTCTATTTCACTCCAAATTGTTTGCAATTCATGTAGACAATTTTTATTTTGCATTAATAATTGTCTATTAATAATCCTCGAATGTCTAAAGCGACGTGGATGATGAAGGTCCGCCGCCATCTTCTCGGCGAAAGTTAGTAAATAAATCTCGAAGATTTCGGTTGGCAAAGGGTAGCTCGTTGGTTAGAGTGTGTACCAGTTTCGCGTGTGATCGTGAAATCGTAAAGCTCTCTGCGGACACGGGGGTGTTGGACGGTGTGCGGCGATCTACGAAAATAATGTGGCAGTGTAAGTGAATAGCGTAAATGGCAGCCGGTAATAATTCATTGGAGCTTAAGTGCAGGAGAAGAGCGACAGAAACGAAGGATTCCGACGGATCAAGATTGCGGTTTCTCTCCCTTCGCCTCACTGTGATCTGCATCGCTTAACCGTAGCGGCGATGCTACGATGCTATTCCCACGAGGCATGAAACTTTAAAGAGGGCGAAGGCAGCGCGCACCTGGCAAAAAAGCTCATCGCCAGCCAGAATCTCATTTGCAGACGTATTTTTAACGCGTTTCCACGCTGAGAAGCACGTCCAATTCGCGTCGCCGACCTCTGCGAAAACACACTCCGTACATCGGCGAACGTATTGTTTACAATTCTCAGAATTCGCGAACGCCAACAAAAGAAACCACCAACGAAATGCTACCGGAAAACTACGACGAAAGCATTACCATCTTATCATACAGCGGTTGCGTCGCAGTTAGGTTACATTTTTTAAATTTAACATATTTTCACAGCTTCACCCAAGTTTTGTTTACATATCATTCGTATAAACGATCAGAGGATTAATATTCACGGTACATTCTAAACGGACACTCGATCCACAGAAATTGTTAAACGCGAGAATATCTAGAAAATTGATTAACGTTTTAGTGATTCTGAAATTTCAGTAGAACGAGTCGAGCATTGGACAGACGGAAAGTAGGACGAATTTTTATGCCACGAACCGTGAATTTTAGTGTCCCTTGGGACAATGTCTACCGAAATAACAGTTTATGAGAATTTCAATCTTTGTTTGCCTTCGTCGTATGCCAAGGTAATTATCGGTTCGCTCGCGCTGCAGTGGTTAATACGGGTTCTCGGGTAACAGTGAATTTTTTAAACAAAAACTACAATCCAATACATGACAATACCATGTATCTCTCGAGTCGTATCTGATTTATGTAGCGAATGATAAATTCTCCAGGGCTGGTGTCCGCAGAATTCCTGACAGGTATTGATGGATTAAGCTGCATTACGTGCTGCATCTATCGTCCTCGCGTATCCCGTGAAACTTTTATTTCGGGAATGAGCAGTTGATTCGTGACTATTCCCTGACGTGACCAGACTGTACAGCGAGACGAATCGGTGACTTGAACAAATTTTAATATCGTTAATTTTTTATATTTCCAATTACAAGATATACGTATATTTTCGCAAATCTGCCCCTATTATTAACGACATTAATCTTATTTTCTCGCGCAGTATTTTGGACCGATTTACCGAGAATTCCATTGCGTATATTTCGCGACCCGTAGAAAATTGTAATAATTCCCCAACACGTGGAACACATATGATTTTAATCGACGCGTAAAAGCTGTGACCGCGTACAAGGTATAACGAGATAACCATTGAAGAGGACGCATTACTCGATCGGTTAATGAAATTTTCTCCCGTGGAACATTGATGCCATTCATTTTCAGATAAATCAGAATTAAAACAGTGTCGCGATGCATTCAGGAAAATGGTCTGCAATCGGGACGATAACGCCGCCGGTGCGCGGCCGGCAGCGATATAAAATCAATATTTCATACAATCAGATAACTTTTCACGGAAGATTATTCTACGGTTTAAACAATGCGCACTATTCATTGTCACCGCAATCTTTGTTCGTCGCTGTTTCGCGTCCCTTTGGTGGTTCAATTTCACCGTTAGCGATTTCCTGTAGCTACGAACTTGTCAATGAGAAATTTTGTCGATCGTAAAGTGTTTTGAACAACTTTTTGGAACAATAATATCGGCGCTACGGTTCGATCACATTCGATAGGGTAGAATGTGATCGAACCGTAGCGCAGATATTATTATTCCAAAAAGTTGTTCAGAACTTGTTAATGTTGTCTAGCTTTCGGTGACGAAAGCAATAATATTACCAAATTCATTATTAGCATCGGTACTATTATTATTAGATATTTATTTCATTTTTCAATAATTTTAACGAGCCGGAAGCGATACGGTAAGATTTTTAGACTCCTTAAATGTTTACAGTAATTTTTGTCGAATTATTATAGTTCTGTGATTAATGTCTGTGATTCGATTTCATAAACAGATTTTCTCTCTTGTTGACGATTACGCAAAAGGCGCGTTCGGTGCGCCAACGTTGTTCCGCGTGAGCTACAACACTTGTAGCCTGCGTCGCAAGTTCCAATTCGACAAAACATAAACATATTTCACTGCGGTGCAATAATGTTGCGACGGGCTAGTAATGGCTGTCGTCGCCGCCGGGATTCCATGAAAACGTACGAGCGCTTCCCGTGGATTAGAAATAACTGCGTTTCTTCGACGATATACCACCATTCATCGAACTTAGCGAGCAGAAGTTAATCTTAGTTTTCCCAAAAGTGGACACGTCTCCATACGGTGATCTCGCCTCAACTTATCTTACGATTCAACGGACGGTCGTATTTGAAATTTCGAAAAAAAAAATGACCGTGAGGACAAAATTATTTTAACACAGTCACTACGACAACCTTGCACTGCATATTTTCTTTTTACGTTTGAACATTCGCGATGCAAAGGAAAATATCCTATTCGGAATTACATGGCGCTTTATATCCGCGGGTTCTGTCTGTTTGAATTCGCTCATGATAAATATTTTATATTTCCAGCGATTTTCCTTTTGCGGCGTCGTTAATGCTTTTCCTATGAGAGCGGTCCACGAATTTGCGGACGCTTAAGACAACTCAACAAAGTCGCTTCCGGGAATGTTTGGACTTTAAGCCCGGGAAAAACCTACGGAACAATAAACTCTCCGTCCTTCCTGTTTCTCTCGAAAGCTTACGGTTTGACTTTCGCGCTACCGGGTGTATAAAGCTCTATGGTAGACTGAGTGTTTTACTCTGTTATCCTCTTACCTTTCGCACAGCTGTTTCTGCGCCGGTGGTTATTGCGAAGCGTCATTTTATCCGTTATACTTTTCCCGTGTATTTTTCAAACGTGCACGTCGTTCCGACAACGCGGCGCGTTGCGCCGCCTAGTCGTCGTCCGGGCATTATGCGGTTTCGAAATAAATTACATCTCTCTCGGCGTCGAATGAAATCCGGCGATAGCTCGTCTAACGCACGCCCCGCTTTTATTCCCTTTTAGTTCCCAACGGATAATCGGTCTGGTACACCGGCGAGCCTCGAGGATTTCATAAACTTCGCCAATGGCATCGATTACGCTGAAACCGGGGAACCTCGAAGTCGAACGAATTCGAATCGCGCGTAAAATTCATCGATTCCTGCGAGAACTTTAAAGAGATGCTCGATAAGTTGTTCGGCCGGCACATAAAAGCAACCGCGTATCGTACCCACGGTAACGATACTTCCTCGAACGAGAAGGTAAATGGCTGGTAATCCCGGGATTTAAGGGAGTATTTCCCTTTTCTGCTGCTATTCCACTTTTTTTACGCACAAACTTCCGCGAACATTCCTAAACAAGCGTGCGCAGGGATTTCCGAGAGGTATCTCGGTTATTATGGGCCTCGCGAAACTTTATTTCAACATGGATATGTTTTAGACATCAAAAAGTGACACCAAAAAGTGTGACGCTAAAACCCCTCCCAAAACATGTCCATGATTTCCATGAAGTGGAGAAATTTAATTTTTTTTTTTCTTAGGAGATCTTATGAGATTTATGACAACATAATGTACATTCTAGAATATAGTAGGTCACGCAGGTTACAAGTATTTACAAAGGCCGTCGGATACACGCACGCCATAATATTAGATTTGAATACGATAAATACGGCTTCAGAATTCAATCCTCGTGCGGAGACCATTCTGATGTCCAGAGTTTTAAACGTTCTAAATTCGAAATTTTTAACAGCCATTTTAAGGTACTAGCCATGCATATTCGGGCGAACAAGAGGCTTAATCTGAAAAAGTGGGTTCAAAACTATAAAAACGGAATTATTGGACGTTTCCACTCAATTTACGATTTATGCTACATTCAAACTTTATTCGAGTATGATAAAAATTATGAACATAACGATTGAGCTACGGTTCCTTTCATACGTTCCACGAAAGAACGAAAACCGGGTCAATTGGTCGAAGCGTTCACCTTTAAAAAGTCCAGTACCTCCGATAAATTCCGAAAATCAAAACACGAGAAGATGTTCAGAACGCACTGCTTTATGGACCAGGAATTGTCGATCGAACGTATGCAAGAATATTTCATTGTTATCGCGACTATAAATCTAACGAACAACTTTGGACGCATTTTCATCGGAGCGTTCTTGAAACCGTGATACCCTTAAAATTTAGTAGTCCGATTTGAATAATATAAAATGCATTCGACTTATAAATGAACGCTTTATCGTCCACAGTAGTCTGCACTATTCAAATCCGTTTCACTGCTTATCTTTATCGTAAAATCATCGATTTATTATTGAGATATCGTGACAGCCATAAACAGTGATATGTTCTGGAATTCATAGAACAGTAGAAATAATAACAAAGATAATCACATAAAAATTACACTGTATCATCTTGTAATATAGCCAACCATGTATAAGTTCCAAAACATAACCTATAATAACCCAACTATTTTTCATCTCATATCGCACCTGGGTAAGAATAGAAAATCTAAAGATTTTGAAGTTGACTCCTAATTGAACCGCTAGAGAGCAATTATTATAGTTTTCTTTTTCAGCTAGTTTATATTTGTAGTGGCAAGAACAGTGTCACTATAGCGTCGATGGAGGCATTTTTTAGAGCCTAATCGAATTTACTTCCATAAATATTTTTCCGAGAGATTTAAGATATCTGTACTATTTCGATGGTATACTTTTCTTAAAATCGTTATTGCGAGAATACTGCATTTTTTAGTTACGTCACTATTCTTGCCGGGCTGCGATATTTTTTTTTTTATTTAAGCATTTCAGATCTCAACTGAGATCTATTTCTGCTGCACTAAGTAAGATAAAGTACAGTATATGCATGTTCATACATACACAACCTACATTCAATCAAATTAAATACGTAGCTTACAGTTTTTGAAGAAATTAAAAATGAGAAAACAAGCTTTAATGTTAGGTCGTTGTCTAATATTGACGACTTCAATTAGCAATACCCCCTTAAAGGATGGTTAGACATGTACGTTACGGCAACGCTCTCGGGCGCGGCTGTATTTACGTCTCTTGAAGTGGTCAGAGGGCTTCGTCCTCTAAGCTCCGTAATTAACGGCGACACGGCGCGGCGCGGTGCGGCGGGCTAATAAAAAACTAGCCGGCAGGTATGTCGACGCGAGAATGACATATCCGTTCGCAGTATCTCTTTTGCGTCCGTGCTCGTCGGTGCTTCCTTCCCATCCGTGTCTTGTGCGCTTTCACGTCCGCGTCGGACGCACGAGTAGGTGTGCTTCACCGTTTAAAGGGGAGATACCGGCTTGCGGGTATCACGACCACACCGGGTCTCTGCCGGTCACCCGGCGAAATAGAACGCGGGTACAGGGTGCTCTGTCGAGAGAGAGAGAGAGAGAGCGAGAGAGAGAGCGAGGGAGAGAGAGAGAGGACACGCATGGAAATATAGGCGAACCCCTCTCGCTTCGCCGCGCCCCGTTGCATTTGCATCTTCAAATCCGTTGTGATCCCGCCACCAAGGACTCGCGTTGACACGGTGTAGACTGAGTTTACTCGAGATAAGTAGACAAATACCGTGCTGTATCCCGTCTTGGTGTAGCCTACGTGCGTCGTCCCGGAAGATCGGGACTACGTCCCTATCGATTGCGATGTTTCGGAACCTCGTAATACTGTTCCGACGAATTAGTACGCCGACGCTTACGCCGGCTCCGCAAATACCTTAGACGCTGATTAGAGAGACGCAGCTGAGCACCCCGTTAAATACCATGAGCGCCGCGTCGTCGTCCTCTTCTTCCTACGACCCCCGTAAAACTCCGGAACACCCATTTTTTTTTGTCTTTTACGGCGCACAGTCGGCTGGATTTTAGTGACATTTTTCCGAGAAACGAACTTTCTCATATCGATGTCTAATCAATTGTTATTGTCTTTCGAATATTCACTGACCTCGAAAATGGAAGGATTAATTAAATTAAATGCAAATTGTAGTTGTACCGAGCTTTTAAAATTGAATATTTTAGAATTTATCGTACACTCGCCATGCTTATAATTTCATTGTACGATACAATTTTTGTGTGAAAGATCTGAAGGAGAATTACAAAATAATGGTATTCTGACATTTATATTTTTTCAACATGAAACATTATATTGGACAAATATTACGTAATCGTGTAATTCGTTCGACAATCGATATTATGAATATAATGTAGAAGCCTTTTAATAATACGCAGACATTGTTTCGCGGGCGAATTAAATGCACAAAAAGTCCAACAGGAGTTTCGCGCGATGGTATGCTCGACAAAACGATTTTCCGGATTAAAACGAGATAGTTTCAAGCATTAATGAGGATGAATACGTAGTATAATCAACACTTTCAAGCTAAAATTATTAGCTAACAAACAGAAACTAAATTTCATTTGCTTCGATCAACAGCGTGTATATGTACATATAAAGAACAGGATTTAAGCTCAATTTCCATTTGAATAAATGTTGCTCGAATCAACGCAATTATCGCATCGCATACGTTTCAATTAAATGATACTTTTAAAAGTTAGATTAATACACATTCCCACTCTCACGTATTTTCAACTATGACACAGAACATTTTAAACTATTTCGCCTTGCTCCGTGTCCACGTTCGCGGCTCAGAAAATCGTATCGACACGAGGAACAGTCCCGAATTTCGGAGTAACAGGTTAACGAAAATTCGCGGGGTCGATTGCCCGGGAGGTTTCTGCGAGAGCCTGTGCCCGGTGCTAATACACACGGTTGTTCACAGGTGCGTGCATCTTCGCGCGCGCGGTATAGCGTTTGAATATGGACAGGTGTGTCCGTTGACGAAATTTCCAGTGTTCCACGATACGGATCCGGCGTTTTAAGGGAATTTGAAATTCCGCTGACGACGCTGTCCTATTCACGTATACATGTTATGTGTCGGCGGCGGCGGCGGCGGCTACATGTACCAGGCGAAAGAAGAGAACGAGAGGGCCAATGGTACGGAGCAAACACACACACACACACAAACACACGTACGAGGCAGTATTTTTGTACACACAGAGGAGTTTGATGTCGGCCACTGCGAAGGTTATTTCTCTGCCGCCGCCAGCCCCGGACTCGTATCTGCTCAATCAATGAGGGTTGGCAGACTGTTACGGGGTTATGAAATACTGGCCGGGGACGTGGTAGTTTTATAGAATTGCCGGAAAGTAAGGGAGGGCGAGCCGCGTGGGCACCGGTGAAATCTTAGCCTTTTCTCCGGGATACCGTGATTCCGGCTTGTAGCATGGATGTACCGATTCTTTGAAATGCGCCGGCGGCGATCCATCCCGCGGTGATTCGACGCTTTTTCCCCGATCCGCGCGATCGCGTCTGTATCGTCGCAGATGCCGGCAACTGCAATCGCTTCTGCAGAGAAACTCTTGTTCCCACCACCTCCCCCCCACGGAACAGGGTGTTGACGTTTTGAATTATGCCGCCCTCGACAAACGTTTTATTGTCCTTCCCCCGCAATCGTGCACTGCAGCCGTTTTTCAGAACCTGCACTGCATTTTTGCTAATTTTTAGACTAAAGCTGATTCCCCAAAGCCGAATGGCCAGCGTACAAAAGAATTCCTTCAGTGCATTAACATGCAATGTTCGATGCATCCTACTTTTCGCAGGATATTATGATATCACCTACTCGACTTTTTTTCGTAGTTTCATCGAATTTTCGGCTAACACTGAATTTCTAATCCCGGGGAATTTTATGAAATTTTTGCACGCTACGTTACATTCTGACATTTTTCTACACACGTTCGGCTCGCTCGTAAAAATGAGAAACGTTCGCCGGCGCGTCTCGCGGTACTTCTAATGGTCGTTGTTAACGAAGCGGAGCTTGCTGTTCCCGATTTAAAAAAACGTTAACTATCACGATTTTTTTAAACAGTCGACCCCACGCCGTGACAGCCGTGAAATGTAACCGCGGGATTTATCTTGGCGATGGAATTGATTAAAATCGCATTTATTTTTCTCCTAGATTGTTTCCAGAAAAAACTGTCGAAAGACTTCGCCGACAGAAAAGAGTAATTTCCAGTTTTGTTTGCGGCGAGCGCGCAAAACACACAATACATGAAAAATGCAAGATACAACATCGTTTAAAAATGATTCGACACAGGACGGCTGTGTTTCGAAGTCACAAAGGAATCGCGTTTAAGTTCATTAAAGCATCGACACTCGGACGGCAGGGAGCAAAAATTGATGCGGCTGCGGTATCGAGGATCGGTGGAGCTGTTAAATTGTATCAGCTCCGTCAAAGCGTATACCTAACAAAACAATATTCATTCTGCGCTTACACCCCTCCCCCTCCCCTTCGGCGCTTTTCCCGTGGTGTTCGAGAAATGAGGAAATGGGTAAATCCTTTGTTGGCTCGCTCGCGCGCCCACACACAGATATCACTCGCTTCCCATTCGTCCGAGAGCGGTCCATGCCGATGTTGATTTTTTACTCGCTACTTTTATCTGCCTGAAAAATCGCCCGTTCTCTTTTGTACAGGTGCGACATCGACGGACCACGTTCTACCGTGTAACCCGCTTCTCTGTTCCTCGTTTCTGTATTTTTTTTCTTTTTGTTTTTATTTTTGCTTCTCGCTGTTTTGTCTTTTTTTCTGAACCCTTCGGTTCCCTTTCCATTCTGTTTCTTTGTGTCCCGGTCGAATGCGAATCTTGGCGATCGATACGAGCTTCATGAATTAACAGCCCGGCCTCGTCGATGTCCTCGTGCTCGCGTGGGCGCGTACAATATGTGACACGGAATGGAGTCCTGCGAGAGGACCGCGATCTTCTTTATCCCTCTCTAGTCACCACCAAATATTTTCCTTTGGGCAGATACAGATCCCCCCCCCCCCTACCATCTATGACGTCGTAAACCAACTCCTCCGTTCAGGAATCGTTACAGGTATCAACTTTCCTCGTCATCTATAAAGCCCTCTTGCGGCCCGATGCTTTCCTTTGCTCGCATTGTTACACTGACGTCACGTTCTTCTTTATCTCCAATATTCTTCGCCACTTGTGAGTATAATAAGTAGACTGCGGATCGTTATGCATTTATAGCAAAACGAAGTAAATAAAATTCGAAATTGTTGGAAAATTTTAAAAATTGAAGTTGCCAACATATGATTTCTCCATCATTAAAATCATTAAGGGAAGAAATAACATTCAATTTGGTTTCTATTTCTTGCAATCGATGCAGATAATTTTTATTTTCCATAAAGATATATCTGCAGTCTAATATAATATGTAAATTGATGTACTTGGAAAGATTTAACTCCTTGCACTATAATACCGAGTCGGACTCGTGACGAAGATTTCGAAGATAGTCTACTAAATATTCATGCTACTAATTTCCTTTAAACTTTAAATTGCAACAAAATTATATTTTCTTGTTGTTGAAACCATTGAAGAGTGCATAGGTGTATAAATTACATACAACCTTCTTTTTTCCTAAGAAATTAGAAACGACAAATAAGTTCTAATCACTGCAACCGTAAAATGAATCGTAGTGCAAGGGGTTAATGGTCCTCGGCTGAGTGCATTTTAAATATTGTTGCTAACAATTTTTTTAAAGACTCATTCATTCGACGAGACAAAATGTTTCTTTATATGTACTTGTTTCTGTAAAAACATCCATAGAAATTTTCCTTTATCATTCTTCCAAGAATGTCCATACATTTTTACGCCAATAGTATACACCGAAGGTTTTCAGTCCACTAGCAGACCGTAACGCACCCGAAATTTCGACAGAACTGAAAGCCAATATTTTTGGAGCAACTGCGAAAACTCTTCGTCCGCGCATTCCCTAGGCAAATGAAATTATTGGTTGGTAGGGGCCGTTCGTTGACTTAACAAGCACACCTCTATCTCTGTCAATGCGCAGAGTGATTCCAAACTTTCAACGGTGCATGTAAGTGCGTTCGTGTTCCACGCGCTGTTCATTCGGTAGCTCGAAAATTAGATTGCGTTTAACAAGTTTGTAACAGGATTGGCGATGAATAATCCAACGCGCGATTACTTAATACATTGCTTACCGGAAGTCTGTTTGTACGATCCGCGGTGACTACGTTCCACCAGAAAATCTTTTGAAAAGTAATCCTGGAAAAAACGTTTGGTTCATCAACAAAATTGCCAAATGACTTTAAAAAGCTGTAAATAATGAATATTTTTAAATTCTTTTGATCTCTCTTTCAAATTTCACTGATTTTATGCGTACGCGACAAAAATGGGTAAACACAAAATAGTGAAAGTAGGAAAATTTTTAGTATTTAATTGTATTAAGAAATTCTTGCGATCGATGTACACAATTTTTGTTGCGCATAAAAAAATCAGACTTGATATACAGGGTCATCCGTTTTTAAACGGCCAAACGTCAAACGTGCCCCATGTAAAAAAAAACCAAGATCCGAAGGTCACACAAAAAAGTTGACTGAATAAAAAAGATGCCCCTATTTATTTTAAACCAAACAAAGGAAAAATCATCAAGATACATAATTGCAGTCCTAATATATTTAATCTTAAGTGAAGGCAAAAAATGACGGGTTTTTGCAATTATCTAAAAATCAAGACCGAATCAAAAAAAGTGTTAGGGGTGAAAGTTGTTCCATTTGGGGCCCTCTATAGCTGGTTGACGTTTGGCCGTTTAAAAACGGATGACCCTGTATAGAGAATCTCTATTTTTTAATCGTTTCTCTACTTTTTCCTGCGAGGCTGGCTCGCGATTTCATTTCGCTGCGTAACGAGCTCACCGGAAGAAGCTATATGAGACTCTTTAGCGCGATCGATTCTCGGTTCTCATCTTTCGCGAAAGTTTTTCGACTCGCGCTCGCAAAGTCGAAAATAAAACCCGCGAATTTACGGCCGGGACGCGAAAAGTTCCGTGAAGGAAGGGGGGAGGGGGTGGCTTAAGGGTGATTCGTAATTTGGAAGCGCGAGGGACGAAAGCACCGCGAAAATATAATCCGGTTGGCTTGTTCGCGGGCGCACGGGAAACACTGCCTTCGTCGTTCCAGTCGGCGTGTTACCCGTTTTTCCTTCGCCCGGGCAATATTCAGTAATATTGCAAAGAAGAATTTCCTGCGAGCGCGCCGAGAGAGTGCACGGTAGCGTAGGCAAACATCTGCTGTCTGAGACGAATTGCATCGCCCGACCGAGGCCGCGACGAAACAAACAGTCTAAGTAAGCAGTGCTGCCCTGCTGAAGTCTGCTGAGAAAATAAACTGTCGCACCGATGAACAAATTCGTAATTTCTTGTAATTTCTACTCGTACGTGTACGACCTTCTTGTTACAATTACTGTTTCTGGCCTTACAGGAGCCATTATGCCGGGTAGCAGGAAGAGAAATCGCTTCAGAAATGTTTACATAGCATCTGTATAAATGGTACAGTTTAAAAAAAAATGCTTTTCCTGGATGAAATGGTCATTTTTAAATGTTTTTTTGTCGTTTGAAAAACCACAAACATGTATTGTGGATTAATCAAATGTAGAGCGGTTTTAATTAAATTTGTACGCGATATAGTTGTCAATACGATAGCTAGATATTTATATACAATATACATATTATATTCGATACGAATATTTTTTGCCGATAATCTTCCATATCTGCTGGATGGAAATAGCTCTCGCAGTTGGCGATTCAATGTATGCTTTTCTCAATATATGTACTTCAAAAACTGTGAGCTCCAGAAAAAACATTTCTAAACAAAAGTTAGGTACCCTTAGTTCTTGAGAATAAATAGTTTCTGGAATATTCAGAGAAATATGTTTCCCCGTTTGGGGAATCGCTTTCTGGTATGAATAATTTTGGGCACTCGAAATACGTAGCAAGTATTTTGAGAAATAATGTTATTTAACAATAATGCCCGTGTCGCGTGAAGATGATTAAATCTGGAACGATGGTTTCTAGGAAAGTACGGAATATTCAAATAAAATTTTGTTGTTCAAAATAGTTGAAACTATAAAAGTTCGTGTAACGAAACAGATTGTTTTCAATCGATTCCGAACTGATTAATATTTTAGTAGGATTCTTTGGATACCTTTTCAGACTAAACGCGGTTCGATTACGATTTCAATATTCCCAACGAATGCAAATGATTCGGCGCTATCTTTAATAGATGACATTCAAAATTTCGGATTGTCCTGGCGACATAACCAAAAATTCGGATATTTTTAATGGTATTTCCCGCGCAATTTAATTTCCGTTGACGGGTCTCGCTGTTTAAACACGGCCGTCCAAACACGAACATACATATATATTCATCTTTTGGAGCGTGTGACGTTTAAACTCGGGTCGTAGCATACTAAAATCAACCAAACGTGTCTCTGACAGACATTTAACGTCGTTGGAAATAAACAGGTCGCGCGGCGTAATAATTAAAGAGATCGTTCCACAATACATATAATATACCTCCCGTATGTATGTACATATCCTATTTCTATTTCTAATGAAGATCGTTGTAAAGCGTAGTAACAATCTCACTTGCATTTCTGTTACCAAATATTAATTACTCAGTTTCTGGTGAATTATTCAAAAATATCTTTTAGAAAAGGAGTGTTAAAGCCGTCGCTAAAGTTAACAAACGGGAGATAATTCATATTTTATATAAAATAGTACGAAAGAGTAACCTTTCAAATCGGTAAACAATTTTGGACCGACAAATCCTCAAGGGTCCAGTCAAGTTTGATTATAACCGTTGTTCTTACAATCTTTTAAACGACACAATAGAACAGTTGGGTTTATCTAGCCGCGATTAAAACGAACAATGAAGATTCCGCTGCGGATGGGTGCCCCAGCATTAATCGGACTTTTTCGCGTTCGAGATATCGATTTCGTATTATCAGGACGGCGCACAAAAGCGCGAAGGGCCTAGCGAATGCCATCTCTAGCTGAAATTGCGGCACAGCCTCGCGAAACTCGCGGGTCTCGCAATAATATTCGAGTTTTCAACTCGATAAGGGCTTGATTAAAATGTGCCTTATCCCTCTTCGCCCTCCGCTGTACCACCGTCCCGTGCATTCTCCCCCGTCCCTTTCCGAGCGGCGCGGCGCCGGTAATTTGAAAATGAGACGCGCCTCCGCGAAAGTTTTCAATACGACGACGCCACGTTACCGTTGTTGTTCTTCTTGTTCCCGTTCCTCCGTTGTTGTTGTTCTTCTTCTTCGTCCACTGCTCCTCGCTGGTATACCGTGCCGTGCCGGGAAAACCGAGCAAACAAAATTATACATGTATACGAACACTCTTATATACGGCGATCTTTTAATGAATATCTTTCCCGGCTCTCTTTTTGTCATCAAGACGCCGCGACGGCGAAATTATTGCTAAAAGGGGAGCAGCATCATCCGCATTGGAATTCTGTGTAATCTCGACGAACGAGAACTTCGAGGAAAGTTGCCTAATATGGGGAGGTTTTTTAGCACTGAACCTACCAAGCACTAAAATTGATTGAAATGTTTTACCTTACAAAAATGACAAGACTGTATTTACTTGGATTGTGTACAATTTTTATTATAGTATGTGCTGCAATGAAGAAATTTAAATAAAAAATATGGCAGTGGTAGATTTAGTGTTAAATTGATTGTAGATTTTACACGAATATTTTGAAATTTTGCATTTATTGCTCCTATTGTGTATTTCTATGAATCTTTACATTAGTTTTTTTTATGTATTATTGAATAACCGTGTAAGATCCCCCCATATTAGAAAGAGGAATATGATATTTTTATTTGAATGGTTTTCTTGTCGTATTCATTTGAAAATTTGTATTTTAAATTTAGTGTGACTGTTTAAAAAGCATTTTTCGGAATTTTCTGAACGACCTTAATATACACGGTGTCCGCGAACGTCTTTCACAGCCTCGCCGATAAAATATGACTGCGAGCAGGCGTGTAACCAGTATCAGAGGAAAGTCAAACTCCCAGGGATTTCGAACTTTGTGAATATTATCTGTTTTTGCCGCGGAACTTTGCAACTTTCGAATACGGTGCTCCTCGGGACACCTGCTTGATTGAATAGCTGAAGACTGAATGATACGCGAAACTTTCGTGGCGAGCGAGATTTAGTTGAAATTATAATTTTTCTTGTCTCGAGTATTTGGCCACCAGCGCTTTTGATGTTCGAATTGTCTGTTACTTTGGAAACGCAACGAGCATATCTGTCTATCATTAACAAACGTCCCGGTTACGGTTTCGCGATCGAACATTTATAGCAGCAGACAGATCTGTCAAAACCACTAATCAGCGAATCGTCAGGGGGGGGGGGGTGGGGAGGAAATACTACTTAAAACATCGTTAATAGAAATTTCACGACCGGCTTTATGAATCGCTATCGGCCGTTCATTATCATAATCGGTTGTCGAAATCGCAATGTCACACCACCGGGCGCAATCGAAACGTCAACAACAGCTTCGATCGCGCCTCGAGTAATTCCAATTTCGCTAGCCTTGCGAATGTCCGCTTTTAAAAAATATTAAAAAAAATTTTTTTTCTGGATTAGGAATTTATCTGGATTATAAATCTTCGACAAATACAGCAGTTCCCGGATACAGTTGGTCGTCGAAATTCGCGCATTGTTTCATATCGACGCACAGTGCGGCATGTAAATGGACATTCGGGACAAAAATTATAATTTCTAAACTAATCAATTTTTGACCTAAGTTCCTTAATAATATTTTAAAGGGAATACAATAAGATACATCGATTAATGCACCAAAAATATAAGGTTCCATTAGTAAAAAAAGTTTATCTTAATTTTTTTTAATGAAAAGTTTTTTATGATTAGGTATGATTGAAATTTGTTGTCAACTGTATACTGTACAACTTTTCTTCGGTTTTAATTATATGGTTAAATGTAATTATATTTACTATAATGCTCTCAACTTTCTTGCAAGTGCCACACAAAAAGCTTTTATTCTCTTTTCCACTTCATCTGATATAATGTTCACGTTTAATAGAGAACAAAGATTTTGTCCAACTTTTGATAGTTTCTTGTAATAAGTGTGTTCGGACATCCAAGCTTCAAGCAAATCGCGATTACGAATGCATTTCTCTAACAAAAATTAAATAACATTGAGTGTTGCAATTTATCGCAGAAAAAATTATACAGCAATATACTAACAACATCTTGTTCATACAGAACAGCGAAAATTACAGGATGTTTTGAACCGTTTTTTTGTAAATTGCATTTGAAGGAAAAATCGCTATTTCTAAATTGCCAGTTAAAATTATGAATACCTCTGGTCAAACTATCCATACTTAAGTTGTATAAATAACCAGTCTAAAAGAGCAATTAGGGCACGAGTAATCTAACGTTTTAGCATTTAAACTACAATAAACTCTTGGCTGTTATTGACCCCGTATTGATTTTATTGGATAATAGTTTTTACATATACATTCTTTATTATATAGAATCATGATTATTTTGATTTTTGTCGATTGCATGCCGCATTGTGCGACGGCTCAAATACGGTGGGCAGCGGAGAAATGCGAGAAACGCGAGTATAGAGTTATTAAAGAGTCCCGCGTAGCGATACGGTGAGGGGTGTAAAAACGGGGCCGGAATTACAATAATGCGTTACGTATACAGTATACGTTTATCCGCGTATTCTTTTCCTCGTTGTTTCTTCTCGCGCCGCGCCGGGGCGCGACATAGTTCGCATTTATCACGCGCATCGTTGCGCGGCCGTATGCGACAGGGTCGCGTTTCGTGCGCGTTAAGTGCGGAACACGGCTGCAGTAAATAAAACCCTTCTACAGAGGACTATTATGCAAATTTTGTTTAACAGATACTTATCTGTTTTACGAGTCTTTTAATGTACCCGCCGCTCTGGCTTACAGGATCACTTGGAAGCATGAAGATCATAATTCTAGGACTTAAAAAAGTACATACACGGAGGATCGTGAATGATCTTTCCATCGTCAACGATAAAACCCCGGCTACTATGAAACTTGGGTTGTGACATTTTCAAAATTGCTGCCACCCAATTAGAGAGAAATTCGTGTATACGACTTTATGAATTTAATGGTTAGAAAAATCTTGAGCAATTCGAGTGACACTGGCTGAAACTGTAACTCGGACGAAAATGTTCGACACTGTATAAATCATTTACAGACAGATTTCTTCGTCGGATTCATTCTAAGATATTTTCAGTCTATACAATTTTTTTCATTTTTGTGCACATGAAACTGATATGATATCTCATGTAATATGTAAATGTGTAGTAGTATAATACGAACAAATTTAATGATACGAACAATATTTTCAAGAATGGCATAGCAATTTTCAGCGGTGCCTCAGAGTCGCCATTCGAGTGCTAAGGGATAATATTTTCATCGGTCCGTTCTTCTTTGACATCGTAGTCGAAAGTTTCCATTCCATCCTTACTTCGAGGTCTCTAAATTAATTAAAATCGAACGCTCCCATCGACGCGCACCGGTGTCCCGAGGATCCTCTTTATCCATTCTTTTTTTCTCGAGTTTAAACCGGGCTGCTAATTGAAGTAAAAGAATGGGAACGAAAAGCTTTCAACCGATTCGATTGGCGTGCCGATAATAAAGTTAGCGTCAGCCTGGCAACGAACGTCTGGCGAATCTGGTGTGCAACAGGTTTGCATTTGACGGATTTCACCAATTAATCGTGTTTAATGTTCGCCTAGCGTGATCCGTTCGGGACGGTGAAAAGTGCGAGGCGCGGCGTCGCGTCGCGAGAATGGCGGCTTAATAAATCGAAGAAACGGAAAGAATTTTTTTTTCACCCCTGGTCGCGTCGTTTCCTTTACTCCACGCGGGGAATCGGTCGATATGGCCGGCCTAATTATAACATCGAGGAAAGCGATTAATCATTGGACGACGAACCGGAAGTATCGCGTGCACGTCTTCGGGTGGTCGACGTGGTTTCTCGGTGTTTTTATTTGTCTTCTCGCCGCGGCTTATGGCAGGCGGCTTTTCAATGGCGACCGATACGGACGACTGACTTTCAAAAATGTTCCACGGAGCGGAACTCGCGCCATGGAAAACTCTTCTGCCACGAGGACGATCCATCACCACGGGGTCTCCTTCTCACCGACGCGACGCGACGCGTCTTCTCCGTGGAGGCGGGGGTGGAGTCGAAGCGCGAGTATAATAAAATCCGAGTCAATTAACGGTACGTCCTAGGATGCCATTAATAATTCCGCAAGCTCCATCAGGCTCCTTGGAATTCTGGGTCGGCACGGATCGAGCCGGCACGGGCTGCAAGAGCGAAAAGTGGAATCGCCTCGGCGAGAGGGACAGCGAATTCAAGAGGGTGGAGAGAGGAGAACGTTTATCCCGCGATGCCGGCTTAACGGACCTTTGAACCTCCGGCAATGAAATTGCACGAATCAGAAGCATCTCTTAATCACCCCGAGCACTCCTCAGTTATAACATGATTCGCACGTAGATTGCACTTAACGTACACTGCCACCCAAAAGTATCGGGCCGCTCGAACAGACGACGCACAGTGGGGTGTGAGTTCGGCCCAAATCCTGGCCAGAAGTGGACAATTTTTTTCCGAAGTTTAAAAATCTGTGGAGCAAGTACTTTATTTATAAACTGCCAGAGCACGTTTTTTTTTTGTATCATTCTTTTGATACATTTTTCTTATACCCGTCCGCCAATTGTTTTTTGTCATTTTGACATTAGATTCATATCCAACGGCACGAGAAATACATATGGGAGTACTAATTTTCAAGCGAGTCCAATAATTTTTTGTGGCACCCGCTTCAAATCAGAATAATTTTTTTTATAAATGGGCCAAACGACTTCAGTTTTTCTGCTAATGTAGATACTGTAGTTTTCTGGTCGATGTGTAATCAAAATTTTTGAAAAAATCGCGTGTCCGTTCCGAATGACGAAAAAATTGGTAAAAGTTGCTTTCGACACGTTTTTTACTTAATTAACAAATTCTTTGGGACTGGATAGAACGAGCTGCTGCAGTAGTTTTTTCCTTGGCAGGAAATGTTCGAACTGAAAAAGTCCTCGGAGCCGAAACGTTGTCGGTGCGGAGCGGCCTGTTCGTAACGTTTGAAATCCGGGACCGTTTTCTCCAGATGTTTTCGCGTAAATGTTGCAGCTCTTGCTTGTGAAATTGTTAATTAACTCTGCGACTGCCAGCAGCCGATAGAACGCGTCGACGCAATTTTTTTGCTGGTTAGAGAGAAGAACTTTTCCAGTGACACATTCGGTGCTAGACAAATTTTTGTGAAAAGTCTCGTCGAAGAACGTTCAGTTGCAACAATTCGTAAATACCGATAGAGTCGCGTTTCGTATCCGTTCTTTAATTACCATCGTCTCGAATAATAAGGCAGCAGTTGGCATTGGGGAACGCGCACTAAAGCTCCGTAAATTGAAAGAGCTACTCTACTACAGCAGTAGAGTAGGAGCAGCATTGATCCGACAGTGGATGGCTGGCGGACGTAGCGTCGGGGAACGAAAAAGAAGGGCTCGAAATGTAAGCAAATAGTCGTCTTTCGAAAGGATAGCAGTATACCTGTATAAGCTCTTCTCGTGGGCCCTGCAGCCCTCGTCGTGTCGTGCACGTTGCAGCTACTCTCTCTTTCTCTCTCTCTCTCTCTCTCTACACCGTCTTCAGGCATTCGCTATGCAAAAAGTAGTCACGAGTCGTTACTCCCCGTGGACTTCCTCAGACCTTTCTTACGTCGATATGTATATGCCTCTGTGCAGGCACATGCACGCTCGTCTGCCGCCTAACTGTTTGCTTTTGTACAGCAGTAAGTACTCTTAAGAGGGAACTTCTCTAAAGTGTTCGATAGCGTTATTCATAGGAATCCCTATCGTACTTCATACGACATAAACCTGCTGTGGGCCAAAAAAAATACCCAGAGCTACGGAAAATTTATATTTGCTCTTGCTACCGAACTAATTACCACCGCCTTAATTTCCGATCGATTCCGCAGTCCAGTAATGATCAGACTTTCATTAAAAAACAGTTCTGCTAAGAATTTTCATTTTATCTGGTTGAAAAATTTAATGCTTTATTTGCTAACGATAGTAAACCCCTGAAAGGTCCTCCGAGGTATTCAGACGTGTCGTTCGTTGGCAATTGCCAGCCGTGGCACTGCAAGTTTGAATAGGTCAATTGCGAAAATTACCACTACAAATTGCAGCTTTGTAGCATTTCACGTCGCAGACTCGAGCATACGACTTCGCAGTTAAAGCTTCGAGCTTATTTATACATTTCGTTACCTATTCAAAAATACAGTTTTTTAATCAGTTTTGTCGTTTTATAGTGATTATAATTAATCTTCGTTTTAAGAATATTTTTAGGACCGAAAGAAACGCATTTTAACAGCCCAAAAGCCACTTAGTACGTCATTACAAATAGAACGCTTAATGAAGTCGGCGCTTAAAGCCCAATTATCGGCCTATGACTTACTAAATCTGCTAATGACAAGCGTTCGTTAATGTCGGCTAGCAATACGGCCGGGATTTGACTATAATGTAACAGGGCATTACTAAATTGTCAGGATTTAGTCCCATTGGCACCTGTTCTATATTCGATCAAGGTCTATGAAACATTCTCTCGAATGTCAGTATGTATAAATCCAGACGTATGGTTGCCATATCACGGTATAATCGTTGCAATACCGCGTGTGTTTCAATTGAATTACATTTAGTGCTTGTAATTCTTCACGATTCCTTCCTTCTGATTGTTTATCACGATCGGTATACTTTATTGCAACGATTCTGCCGATTCGTTACGATTCTCCGGTTGCAAAAAAAAAAACTAAATTCCCTATGCTATAAAGCATCCGTCTATTGATTTCGTATCGAAAGAACTTCCTTGGTATAGGGGATGCGAAAGAACATCAATTAGAGAACGGCGAGATGTTGATTGCTCTCAGTTACGTGAGAGCCGGGCACATGCAAAAACGCTTTAATTAATCCCGCTCGCGGCGCGCAAGAAACAACGGCGCCGGCTTACACTAATATTACCAACTTTACGTTCCGTATCTACCGAGTCGTACCGAAACTTTTGGTCCGCGGAATATTGCTTTCGCATACCTTTCTCCATTTTTTTGCGATTTCCAATGATACCGGAAGCTATCGTATTTCTGCGAAATTCAAGTTCTACGGCAGACTTGTAGTTTAATTAGAAGATTACTTTGGAGAGTAAGAAACAAAATTGTTCCATTTGAGAATTAACGAGAATTTTAACTTATTACCAGAAAGCGGATTTTATTGCGTTTACGATAAAACTTAGTAGGTGAAACTGAAAACAGTGAAAACATTGGGAAAATATGGTATATATGTATATGGCCAAAAAATAGTTACATAATGAGAAAAGTTGATGATTCGACAGAATGTTTTATTGATAAATAAGATTTACAGATTGCTCGATCAATGGCAAAGTGTCTCCATTTAATTTTACAGGTTTCCTATCGGTATCTGTCCTGCGCCATTTCCGTGATTAAATCTACCGACATCCAGGAAATATCACCACCACCGATCACCGTGTACAACATTTGCCTCGATTTTGTAAATCCAGTTCCAGCTCGAACATACGTACATATGTACGCGTGTAAAGACCAAATTTACGCATGATAGACAGAACACAACTCGATCCTTCAAATTAAACGCACGGTGACGAGTGTTTGACGAGAAAATATTTATCACCCGTGCATGCAATATTTGAAAGTATATTGACATAATTGAAATAATTAAGTGGATGTAGACAGTGGATATACTGATCGAGCCAGTGGACGAGAGAGACTGTAACTATGAATTTCAGTGGTAAACTGTCTCAATACCATAATCTCTGCGCGTTCAGGATGAACTTCCTTCAAGTTCGGTGTATCGACGCGTTATCATCAAATTAATTTTATTAATTAACTTTCGATGAAAAGTATGAAGTACTTGACGGGTATACAAATAAAACAATAACAATATTGAAGCCTTATTCTTCAGACCTTTAACTATCTCGGACAGCAAAAATTTAGAAATCGATTTATTTCGTACTTTTCGAAAAATCCGCAGTGTACTTGTTATTCTGCGTTAAAAAAATAACAATCTCACCCTTGAACGACGCTGTTCGCCCGGCACGGCAATTCATCCGGTTCGCACCCACGAAATCCCGAAGAATCGCGGTAGACGGATCGGAACATGGGCCTCCCATTATTTCGTGGCTGGTGCATCCACCTACGGCCGACGCGCGCGGTTTGAAATTAAAAAAAAGAAAAGAGAGAAAAAGACATTTCTTTTGTGAACACGTTGCTCCGCCAACACTGAAAAGGAGTAGGTATATCAGCGCCAGAGGAATGCTAGGTCTTCTGATGTGAAAACGCTTTTGTCCGGAACAAAAGCAGTTGTGCAAGGGAAGTGTTTTCAGCGTAAAGAGTGAGAGAGAGGGGTTGCTGACATCGCTACGCAAAATCTTGAAGGAGCATCGCCGTTCGTTTGCATTCCAATGATGTAGCGACGCGTCACCTCGTTAATGAGTAACAAAGCGATGTTGTCGGCCGTAATTAACTGTTTCCGAGGGACTCGCGCGACGGAGAACGTCTCGAAAAAAAGGAAACGGCGCACGAGAAACGGCTCCCTTTCATAGAACCAACTCGCTAGAGGGTGAGAAAGGGATGGAGAGCGAGCGAGAGAGAGAGAGAGAGAGAGAGCTTTTTCTTTCGACGTTTCGCCTTTGCCATAACTAACCGGTGACGTCACCAGCTCTTTCGGAGAATCTGGAAGCAATAGCGAGCGACTGCCGTGACAGACAATGCGGCGCTTATACCGGAAAGGTCAATTCCCTGGGAGCTTTCTATTCACCGACACTGAAAAGCTCCCGTTGCCGTGCGATCGTTTTTTAAAAGTTCCATCCTGGAATACGATGTCCCGCTTTTCTTTTTTTTCGACACTGCAACTCCAGGGCCGTTCGCCAATCATTTCAACGAGGACTAAGACGAATTTGTCGTTCAAGTTACCTCGGAGTGCTCGGACTCATTTGCCGTGGCTCCGCTAGGAACACTAAAGTTATAAACAAAATTCGAGGGTGCATAGAAAACTTCGACGCTGAAGTCGAACAACATTTCTTGACTGTGTTGAAGAATTACAACAGTTTATCGAGTATTATTCATACTCCCGAGAATGAAAGTGACACCTATTTGTAGGAATTGCAAGTCGACAACTACTGATTACTGGGAAAATATTGAGATAAATGTTCATTAAATAAAAAATAATTAAATTTTCCCCATGAAATATGAAACATACACGGTTCATGTTGCAAAAATAAATACGCAAAATTTAACTTGTGTGAACAAGAATGCAATAATTGAAATAGAATGCAAACGAACGTTGCCTTCAACTTTTTTCAGTAAAACATACGCTGTTTTAATCATTTTTAATCACCCATTGAATCAAAAATAATTTTCAAACAATACAATTTCATGGTTCTGCCACAACAGGTTCGCATTGCAACCACTCTTCGTCTACATCGTCATCGATCAATGCGTGTGTACCGGAATCAACAGTTACGATTATCCACTGACTGGACGGTATATCAATCTTTGCTTTTTCTTTAAATACAAACAGAGTTTTTGCCGGGGTTCGCTTCAAGCTGTCGAGCTCCAGACATCTATCATGCTATTGACTAGAAGGAAAAAGAAAGGGATGATAATGAAGGGAAAAAGCGCAAGGCAAGAAAGCCTGTGGAAGCACGGACGAGCTTTCGAGCGTGCAATCCGGTCGAACTCGTAACGGGCTCGGTTCGAAAACCGAGCGTGCACGAATGCTGTTAAGACTACCTATCGCCGAATATTCTGTACTCACGTGTATTCGATACTTTGCGCCGCGATACCGTTTTGTTCGCCAACGCGACGGTAGTTCGGTGCAAAGCTTAAGTGGCTATTTTCCCGTTTTCGCACACGCAGGCAGAACGGTGGCCTTTAACACTGGATCCACCGAGCACTAAACGTGACCGATCTATGTATATACTGGCTCGCGAAAGTGATACGGCCGCGTTTATTCAAATTTTATACGATTTTTATTACCCGTTTTAGCGAACCTTCTAAACGTTCCTTAAAAACGCAATGGCTCAATTAAATGATATTTAATATTCATATCGAAATGGTACATGGAGACATAGCGGGATAGAAAATATTCTTTTAAATCCACAAATAATTACATTTTTAATAGTTACACGTTAAATAATTATTAGCATGAGTAGAGCCGAATCGGTCGTAGTCTACTGAAGTATTACAGTATGGTTCCAAGGAAATGTTCGATAATTTCCCATGAAAGAATCTTTGTAATATTGATAATCCTAAAATAAAAGATTAAGTTCCCACTACTAAAGTTTAATCGAATTCGTCTGTTGATTTTGATTCATTTAGTATACAAGAACCAAGCTCGACGTGATAATTAGAAATTTCAGAATGTATTTCGAATCAGTGGCCCGTAATTAGCAAGACTAGTTAAACACAGCCGTGTTTAATTTAGCGTGTGCCGACACTGGGTAATAGCAAAAGAGTTTTTTTTTTAATTAAGTGCCACGGCATGGGGCAACTAAGCGTGACGCAAAAGGAGTCTCCTGCAGTAAAAGTTTTGAGAAACGGCGATCACAGGCCGGATAAAGCTTTTAGAGGTGGGTACCAAGAACCCTAACAGCGTAAATGTAACGCTGTCTAGCAGACATTATCAATTTACCTGTTCTCATCGTCGTTCTCGCTTAAAGGTATGATACCTGTCTTCCCCATTAAAGATGTACACCCTTTCGCTTATTAATACTAGAACTACCGAGCCAGTCACAATGACTGGTTTCCGGTTTTTTCTTTTACGATTCGTGAAGTTACAAATGTATTTTCTTGAGAAATTTTTTAGTACGCTTCTAATATTCAAGTACATGTTACTATAAAAATCCTACCAAATCTAAATAAACTCAATTCTGTTATTATTATAAAAGAATATACATCACTCTCGTTTAGGGTTCGGTAGTTCTAGTGTTAACATCAATCAAGTTTCTCAATTTGGAAACGTTCAAGCAAATAATCGACGAACTGTGGTCTTTTAATAAACAGAATGGGAATACATTCTTTAAAAAGTTTCTTCATGTAATTGGGAAAAGATGGCGAAACAAAAATTGCCAAAATAAATAGCCGCAGCATATTATTTCTTCGTATTTAGCTCTTAAAAGATGTAGAAAATTCCGAGTAAACATATTCGGAAACTGGCTCGCATAAGAGGTATGCTTTCGTTTGTTTAGTTGTAATTAAAATGCAGTCGTCGTTATGCAAAATAAAAATTGTCTACATGAACTGCAACAAAATTGAAGTGAAAAAGAAATAAATATTTTTTTCTTAATATCCTTAATAGGTTGAAAATAATACAGCAGTGTATTTAAATTCTTTTTCATGTTTTTACTATTTTAAATTACACCTACTCATTTTTGTTATAAATGCATAAAATCCGCAGTCTATTTATAACAGATACAATTTCTTTCCTCGCTTCGTGTACATAAAAGTCTGATAAATCTCAATAAATATTTGTTGCCAGTTTCAAAAAATCTAGTTATACCGGTTGATCGAACATCTTCTTTAGAATCACAGTAGAATAGCCAAGCGTATAGTCAGACACGAGGACAAACAGCGAGCGCATCCATACCTCGAATATAGAAATACAAAACTCTCTGCAATCCAGTTACAATAGATGGTCGAACATCCTCTTTAGAATCACAGTGGAATAGCCAAGCGTGTAGTCAGACACGAGGACAAAGAGCGAGTCGGTGCGCATTCATAGCCGAATATAGAAATACAAAACACTTTGCAATCTACGTAGTTGTAGTCGATCGATCCTCTGTAGAATCACAGTGGAATAGTCCAGCGTATAGTCGGACGCAAAGACAAACAGCGAAACAGTGCATTTATATCCGGAAATTTTACGTAACAGCTCGGTACGAAACAGTACCCAGAATAGCACACGACGTCTTAAAGTGCTATCTGGCGCTGATATTTTTAATTTGTAATTTGGTACGACCCAAAATTAGATCATAAAAATGAAACACTGTATCTCGGAATATGCTCGAAGTGTATCGATCAAAAAAGATCGCTGGAGCGCAGCATAAAGAAAAACGCGAGTCACGGTGTTTCATTTTAGCGGGCAGCATGGCGGCAACTCGTCGAATCGGCGGAACTCTCTTCGGAGGAACAGAGCGGCGCGGGTGCATCGCATGTAATTGCATTATCGCGGCGGTACTTTATATCGCGGAACGGCCGAACCGTGAATTGCAGCGGCGCGGCGAGTTCGCGAGGGCGCGAGCGGGGGGTGGGGGGGGGGGGGCGAAATCAATCGTGCCGCTCGTTCTGCGTTTTACAAACAAAGCTGTACTAATTGGACAATTTGATTTAATGGAGTCACGTTTACGCGCGCGTGTTCTCGCTATAAATTACGTGATACGTTTAATTGCCGGTTCCCGGCTTTCTAACAGATACGGGCTCGCGCGCGCGCGCGCGCACTGCGCCGCGCCGCTCAAGGTGAGCGTCATCGCGCTGAAACGTTCCCCCTGAAATATGCATGCAGCTCGGCCCCCGAACCTCGTAAATGTTGAACAGTTCACTAGATCCTGTCGGATTAATTAACCATCGAGAGACGCGCCATTCGAGGCAGACGTCCCGACACTTTTTCACGGTGGATTATCCGTTCCAGATTCGCAGGTTCGTGTCGACGTAACCCGCTTGTTCATAAACAATGCCGCGTATAAAAATAACCCTGGCAACGAGTGGCCGCGCAGACATTGTCTGGTCCTGCCGCTAACGACGCGAACGGTTCAAGAATCACGCGCTGAAAGCTCCCCGAGACTTTCCAGCCAGTTATTCCCGCGAATATGCTCTTTGTCGCAGAATGAAAGGACGCGTTCCACATTTTAAAAACGTTGAAACTTCTCCTCGAAGCTAGTTCACTAATTTCTCGTTTGCAATCGAACCACCGATTCGTTACTACATACAACAATAAATATTTCCTGCGAAACGTTTATTCATTTTAATTGGTCCGGTGTCGCAACATGCTCGGAACGATTGAACAATAGCTACTGCACAAAACGCACCACGCTTTTTCGTAAACAATGTCTGCATAAAAATATGTTGTACGTATAGCCTCGAAATGCGCCCCTAAAAAGCCGCAACAAAAACATGGAAACAACAACAGAAAAGTTTGTTCGTGCGATACACCGTAAGAACCGATTGGCAATATTTATATAATCCGTTCACAGCGGCTGTTGCGTTTTTTTTCAAACTGAAACCGTAAACTGTGTTTACCAACCTCTCGCAATGCACTCGTTGGAATAAAAGGGAATCGAGAAAAAAATTTCATAACGTAAATATCGTCAATCTGTTCCGACGGTTTATTGTACGCGCGCTCGTTTCGTTGCTTGCTGTTTTACATTTCATTATGATTTTTTAACCTTCGCTGCTCCTAAATTACTTACTGTTCCACCGATGTACATTATATTCGCCAATCGTGCCGCAGTTTTTCATTCGATGCCTGTAAATCTGATGCAATTCACTCGTACAATCCTTAAATATTTAGCAATCTATTAAATATAAACAAATACCTTGTTGTCCATTTATGTAAGGCCACCTAAATGTCTCTTAGAGTTATTGTAAGGGTCATTTTTTTCGGAGTTGTCAAGGTCATCGGTGTTTTTTGAAAAATACATTCAGATATGTATAATATAACATGACCTTCAAATGACCTTTCTTCTACGAAAATTAAATTGAACACTCCTGGAAAAATAACCTTGAGAAAAAAATAACATTTGCAAAGAATTCACATTTATTCATATTATTCATATTTAGGTAGCTACGGTTAGGTGGACCACCCTGTGTAATAATGTAAAAAATACTTCGAGTAATGATATAGCAATTTTTAGACGGAACATGGCAGCGTCCGTAAACAAGTAGAACAGATGAGAAATTAGTGTAGAGAGGATCGCGAAGGTCGACCACGGGGAAAACGCAAGGATAAAGAATCGAAATTTTAATTGTCGCGTAAATCTTGCGCGGTCCGTCGACGAACGAATTCCCTAAAATTCGCCGACCCGGCCCGGCCCGGCCCGGCCCGGCCTGGTCTGGTAGCGGCCGGCTGGTGTAGGAAAGGAAAGCCGCAAGAAACGTCGACGGAAGAAAGCGACACGGATCCTAAGACTGTTCGCGAAAACCGTCTGAAACAGTCGGCCCATGTACAAGGAGGAACGCGAACCCACACAGGGCCGCGCATGGCCGTGCGACGACATAAATCCTCGGCTTTTAAACGGATTTATGAGGCAGAAAGGAGAACGGAGGCAGAGGGAAGAAGGGAGGAAAAAAGCGGATACGGAGGAAAGGAAAAACAAGAGAGGTAGGGTGAAGAGCGGTCGGAGGAGCGAGAATTTTTGCTAGCTCCCGGGCATCTTCGCGCGATCCCCGCTCGCCGCACGACACCGACGACGCCTTGGGAATCTTATTAAATTCCGAAACAGTCTGAAAGTCCCTCGACCGGACAACGGTGACCTTGAAGGACCTCTGATTTCCGACGCTCGATGGTGAAGTCGCTGAGCGTTAACCCTTGACCGGTGAACACAGTCTCCCAGATTCGATGAAACGTTTCAATCAAATGAAATCATTGCTGTATTTATCGTAAGATTTCATTATTTTCAGCTACCCCTTGTTTTTGCAAGCTTATGGAAGTCTTTGAAAAATTATGAAATACCAACTTGGACAATTAAAGAAGTCTTAAAAAAATTATGAAATACCAACTTGGACAATTAAAGAAGTCTTAAAAAAATTATGAAATACCAAGTGAGACAGACTAGGACGAAGATCCTAATGATCCTGAGATTCCGTAAAGTCCGACAGCTAAGTTATGCGCCTGATGGTGAAGGGCTTGTAGTCGGAGGATAGGACGGGGGGTGAAGTACAAGCCTGAAGTTCTTGCGGAGAGAAACTACCGATGCGAGCAAAATTATCGTCGCAAAAAGAGAGATTTCCAGTGCAGTCGCAACTATGGTCGATGGATAATGACGGTTGACTGGGTCAGTAGAAAAGTATCCAGAACAAGTCGAAGTAATATGATGCTCTGCTGCTGAACAGGGGTAAACAGGTGCGTGTACACGGGGGGAGAACCGTAGAATCATGTTCAGAACACGGCCGGAGGCCTGCAGGCGCAGCTTTAACAGCTGGATTACACGGGCTGAGCCAATGATTAATCAAACACTCCGATGTGCAACGTAGTAACAATGCACGGCTCGCCGCTCAGGTGCCATTAGACGGAGGGGTTGCGGCCTTACGGTTAACCTGTGATTAACCATGTATCCGGATAAACACAGACCTGCTGGCCGTCGACCAACTTCAAGACGATTGCGGAATCGAACCTTCGACTGGTTAAAGGGGAAGATTCACGCGACCCGTTTACGGAGTTTCACACTTTCGCTGCTATCTATGTATACTAGCACGTTCTATTTCGATAATGCTACGGGCAGAAAATATTTCATCAACAATTGTGAATATCAAGGAATTATTGGGGCATATACAGGGTGCGGCAATAACTATTAGCACCTTATTTTGAAGAGGAAGCTTCAAGGACTGTGGCCATACTTTTTCAGGATTTTCATGGCTGGCCGGATTTGGAAGAAGCATGGAGTTTGTTTGAGTTTTTTGACATTGTGGGGTTGATTATCGAGGGGGTCTTATTTTGAAGAGGAACTATTAGCACCTCAGATATCTTCGAAACTATAAGTTTCACAGAAATATTTGCTAAAATAAAATTGCACAGTACGAAGGGGGTCATCCGGTGGCGATAATAGTTTTTTTGCAGGTGGCGGTACTTCGGACATTTGAAGGTCACCTCCATTTTTTAAAATTGATCGGTATGTTTTTGTTTCCGTATCATGATAGAGGATCTTAAAACGAGTTCAACGACCTATTATATAAGGTCATTGAAGGTCATAGAAAGTAGAGAAAGGCGATAACACTTACGGTTTTGGTAGTAAATGAAACATACGTTTATAGTAGGTGTTCGAAATGACGACTATTACTGTTAATGCAACATTGGATTCTTTTTACGATTGATTGATTTGCAAGTCTTACAGCGTCAGAACTTATTGACGCACAGGCTTCAATAATTCACTGTTGCATGTCGTAAGGTGTAGTCGGTACTTCTTTGTACACTTCCTGTTTCAGTGTTCCCCACAGAAAGAAATCTAGAGGTGTTAAGTCTGGCGAACAAGCTGGCTACGATATTGGACCGCTGCGTCCAATCCAACGATTTCGAAATTTTTCATCGAGTTCCCTTCGCGCAATCAATGAATAATATGCTGGATAGCCATCATGTTGATACCACATGGTTTGTGGTGTAAGTAAAGGTAACTCTTCTAGCAAAAGACCCAATGTATACCAAAATGTACTACCAAAACCGTAAGTATTATCGCCTTTCTCTACTTTCTACGACCTTCAATGACCTTATGTAATAGGCAATAGGTCGTTGAACTCGTTTTAAGATCCTCTATCATGATACGGAAGCAAAAACATACCGATCCATTAAAAAAAATGGAGGTGACCTTCAAATGTCCGAAGTACCTCCACCTGCAAAAAAAACTATTATCGCCACCGGATGACCCCCTTCGTACTGTGCAATTTTATTTCAACAAATATTTCTGTGAAACTTATAGTTTCGAAGATATCTGAGGTGCTAATAGTTATTGCACCACCCTGTATTACTAGACTTCGGATTTTTATGGAAAATAAAAATTTTCTTCGTCAATTACAAGTTGCAGGAACCATAGAAACATTTCTACCTATCTTAACAACTATAATACATTGAAAATAACATACGGACGTTCTTAAATCGTCTTAATGTTCTTATTCTTCTACATTACATCCACCCATTTTTGTCATAAATGCATAAAATCCGCAGTCTATTATATTCCATGCGACAAATCATTCTTTTACTCTTCTACTAAACATATAAAGATAAACTATTAACTCTACATGAAAATTATAAAAATATTCAAGTAGCACGAGACAATGAATACATGCTTTTAGTTAAAGTACAAGGAATATGAATAAGAACATTTTGAAGGGTGTAGTACGCACTGCGGCACAGTGTACATTTTCTATTCATCAATCTGTGTCACAGTTCATTATATTCTTGACGTTGTTTAACGCGTGTGCACTTGTTACGTGTCATGGTTGCGGGCCGGTCGCAACACGAAGTCTGTAATCGACTTTACAATGCTGGAACATAGTAATTAGCGTCCGATGACTTGTACAAATGGATCCAACTGTCCACGTGATTCTAGAGAAAAAAAACTGTGCAAAGTCTTTAGCATTGTCTTATGTACATGATTTGCCGATTAGTACAAGTAGTTTTTTCAGTTGGTTCGACGTATAGATAATATGTTTGTTGTGTTTTGAATTCGCTCAAGTAAGATTTTAATTATTACGCGACTCATTAGCGGTCGCATTAACGGTTATTACAAAGTAACGCAGAAACCGAGTCTATATTTTATTAAGGCGAGCGGAAATTACTTCCTTAAGTCGCGTAATAAAGTATTGACTTATTCAGGCCAGTCAAGATTTACGGTACGATCACGTCTTTTCTTTCGCATCGCCGAAGCAATTTTGCTTTTAATATGTAATATTTTTTACGGCACGAAATTATTGTAATAATCTGGCAAACTCTGCGCTCGTAACTTCTTTCATCGACTTCTATTTCGGACGTGCTCCATTTTTTTTTAGAGGATATGTACTTGAAAGTTGCAGTCGATGAAAATTACATTTAACATCGATATCCTTCTTCAATTGCATAGAACCAAGTCTGAGATCGTGAAGACGCATCCACGAGGAATTAATCAAAAAATTTCTTTTTTTTGGTATATACTGATCTGAGGTATAATATCTCCTTTATTTGTGATGACATAACAAATGTTTTCAATGCAATATGAATGGTATCACAAGGTGAATTCTTTGCAAGTGTTATTTTTTTCTCAAGGTTATTTTTCCCGGAATGTTCACTTTAATTTTCGTAGATCAAGGTCATTTGAAGGTCATGTTATATTATACATATATGAATGTATTTTTCGCTCAGCTACACGATACAATAAAAATTACCCTTACAATAACCCGAAGAGATATTTAGCTGGCCTCACTGAAATGTACCACATGGTATATTACGAAAAGAATAGTTGAAGATTAGATTAATTATTGTTATTTTTATAAAGTACTGTCAAATAGTAATGTAAAGTAGTATTAAGCTTCTAGATATTTCAGAGTTGATTTCATTTTCGTAGAAAGCAGTGCATATTGTTCCGTTTATATTGCGCGTCATTATGGAATTATTCGAGCATAAGGTGCATCGGAAATGCATGGCTCTGCGAGTCCGTCAAATAAGAGGCGGACGTCAAAAACGTATTGTCGGCCGCGCGGTCGCGGTTTATTCAGATTCAGGCCGGTTTAATAAACCGCGGATTCGCGTCAGGAGTGTCGTTGCATTCATTGTCGGTGACGTTAGCCCGCATTGCCTTCGACATCCGGTTTACGATGAAGTTAGTATTCCGCACCGCAGGAGCTGCGAAACGGTGGTGGGGGCAGGGGGTGGAAGCACTAACCGATTCTATCTTCGATGGCAGCTCGCGCACAATGACGAACGACGAACGCATTCGCCTCCAACAGAATTTGTTACGCTGAATCTGTTACAACTCGTCTTACTCGTACTATCTAGTAATCAATGATAACCAGTTATTGCAATTAACAGCGGACATACAGTGACTCCCACTAATATTCGGACACTATTACAAAAACGATAACTTTTTTAATATTGGACCGTACGACTTGGATTTTTTTGAGAAGTTAGAACAATTGGTTTGTTACGTAACGTGAAACGAATTTTTGAAAAAATTGCAATCGCTAGAAATTGCAGAGAAAATATACTAACAGTTGTATTTTGCAAATTTTTTAAGTGGGCTTATATTGAAAATTTAGAATACATGTTTCGTAGATCTTTATCAATTAAACATATTCTGAACATTTTAAAACATTAAACATATTCTAAAAAGTTTAAGGGGGTCTCCAATGTGAGAGCTATTTTTTCTTGCTTTTTTGGAATTTTTTTGAAGGACCATTATAACATACAATCTTGACATTTTTACCACACATTTACTGACATTTTAACAGTCTCTCAGAATTTTTTCAAACCAAAATAACGAGTTGGATCGACTTTACACCGTTCGGAAGATACTCATGTGTAAAAAAAGTAGGTTGATGGCGACTATGATTCCGGAGGTTTCGATCATCTGACATCAGAAAATCAAACGGCATTTTAATTTGTAGACCTGCGGCTACCGCCGGTACCAAAATAATATAAAAATATCGAAAATTGAATTTTTGGCACGGTTTTAAACGTTAAGTTCAAAGTTTCGTCATTTTTTTCGACTTTTTCAGCTTAACAAAAAAACCATAGCAGATATCAGAAATATTTTGGTACGGGCGAGAATTATAGATGTGCTGACTACACCATACAAATTTGAGCATAATCTGTTCAGTAGGTTTTGAGATATCATGGTCGCCAATATGAAAAATACAGTTTTGAGAAAAACGCGTTTAAAGATTCAAGCACGATTTACAGAAAGAAAATGTAAACTCAACATTAGTCTGCTATGTGTTGAGAAATTGTCTTGGCTCGATGCTCCGAAGTGCACGTTGATTCGAATGCACTTTTTTCCAGTACAAATTAATGTCCAGCTGATTGATATTTCACTAATTATTTATTAAAACTTCCTAAATATAAAATAAAATTAAAAAAAAAAAATCCTTTTACCTGCATATTCTAGAAATGTTACAGAAGCAATTTGTGCAAAAAAAGTTTTTCGATTTTTTGTATCTGCCACATTGGATGACCCCCTTAAGTTTAGTTCTTCCAGACAACCATTCAATTGTTATTGACAAATGAGATTGATACATACACCGAAGGTGTTTTATAAAGTTTGCCTAAAGTGCGCGGATAACGCGAGGATTTACTCGGGGAAGCGCGCGACGAAGCAAGGAAGTGAAGCGCTCGCGGGAAGTCGAGGAACAGGATTTGCTATTTTTTAATAAAGCTCAGGCTGCCTCTCGTGTCTCGGGTCCGGAGCTGATCTTCTGACGGGGCGAGTTCGTTAGTTTCGGCCAGTCAGAATTTCATAAAAACTCGTTAAAGAAAGACGCAGGGGACCGGACGGACAGAGCTGTTGACTGCGGGACAAGATGAACCGGCTGGGCGGCTCCGAGGAGAGGACCTTGCGAAAGAAAGTACCACCAACTCGGCCGCAAACAAGCCACGCTATTATCGCCGATTACACCGGGGAATATTTACTGACACGAGATACGCCGCCGGAGAAGGAGCCAGGCGTTTTTACATCGAGTCGCCCATTGCGCGGAAGTAATTCGCTCAACCTTTATGAATTCGCCGGGAAATTGAATAAGACGGACCACCGCTGCGCTGGCCGAGAAACAGAATAGATGAACCGTCTCGATTTTACATCATCATCAAGTTTCATCGAATTTCATCCCGAGATATTTTCGTGCTAGGCAATTCCCAAAATTGGCCAGTGATTATTTCGTGATTACTGCAAAATAAAAAATGTCCAATTCAATTGTCGGGGAAGTGAAATTAAATGAAAGTTCTTCCTTCAGGACCAGGTATCGGAAAATTGTTTTGTAATTTATTAACCCTTTGCACTCGAATAATTGACCTAGAATAATTTCAGACTTTGACCTAGAATAATTGCATTCTATTTGATTTTTTTCTCTTTCTATGGATATGAGATTGATATAATACCTCATACGATACTTAAACGTTTAGTAATTGATTAGATAACAACATATTTAACCCTTAGCACTCGGATGGCGACTCTGAGGCACCACTGAAAATTGCTATGCCATTTTTAAAAATATTGTTCACATTATTATTTTTGTTCGTATTTAATAAACTACTAGAAATTTACATATTACATGAGATATTATATCAGTTTCATATGCAAAGAATGAAAAAAAATTGTACAAAATGGAAATATTCTAGAATGGAAAAATCTTTCGTTTTTTTAGTTAAAATAGCTCCGAGTGCAAAGGGTTAATAATGTACACAATATTTTGAATAATGGTACAGCAATTTTCAGTGGTGACTCTGAGTCACCACTCGAGTGCTAAGAGTTAATAGATTTCGGATCTTTATGCAAAATGAAAATTGTGTGCATTAATAGCAATAATAATTTGAATAAGTTGATGGTAATATATAACGACAATGATAAATGCATAAAATCCGCAGTCTATTTATTAACTTCCAGTGACGTAATAATTTGTACGGATTCCTCGTGGATCGATTTCTAAAAATGGCACACAGTTTGTCCGCTTCATATAGGGTTGTATTACGGTCGAAACAAGATAAAAACCTCCCGACACATTTAACCGTGTAGAGTTTCGAAAAGATCGAATGCTATAAACGTCTGGACGAGAGGTATTTCCTAGAAAATAGCCAGGATTCATCGAAACGCTGATCCTTCGGTGCTCCTAGAGCGAACGTTCCAGTCGATATATCGAGCTCGATAGAGCAATTATTATGATCAGATCCGTCGGTCGTTAAACTGCCGCCAAGATCGGCCAAGTATGGAATTGGATCAGTCGTATTCAGCCGGGGGTAGGGCACAATAAAATATCCTCTAGAACGCAAACATGTCGGAATTCCGGTCCGCTTTTATGGTAACCCGGTCGGTCCCCCCCTAAGGGTATTTTCTTAAAGCGCGATGAATCAAACGAAATTATGCTATTGAATCGCGAATGACATTTGCCTCGTGCCGGGGGAAGGGGCAGTTGGGGGGACGGATAGTTTGCTCGAATTTGCGAAGCAGTATATAAGAGGAAAAAAGGATTTAGGGTGAACAGCCGTAAAAACAGTCGGGTGCCAGCCCCCCTCCATCCCTGCCGATCCTTGCCGAAAGGAAGGCGGGTCATAAATGCTTCCACTAAGTTTTCTACCCCCTAAAAGAAAGCGAAAGCCGTAGGCACCGCGGCGCATGCACACACGATGCTCTATATTCTTCCGGGGCGGTGATTTGTCATCGGCTTTTTGCTGGCGCGTTGCGGTGGCTGCGGGACCAAGAAAAATGTATGTAAATATCGTGTGAGAAGATACAAACGGTTTCTGCCTATAGTGCGCTAAACTAATCCTTCCGGCATGCTGGACCGTGATTTATATACCGGCGATAATGTCCGAAATATGGTACGGCACCGGGCGATAATGACATATACCATTCTAGGAACGATATACCATTTAGCTACGATTCATTTACCGTGATTTAAGTATCGGGATAAATCAAGTCAGCTTTTAACTTTCACGCGCGCCTCGGGAATAGCTGCGCGAAAGATGCCCGGATTAACGCTTTTACTAAATTATACTTTACACTTTAATTCAATCTCGTCTATGTAATTCCACGGTTTAACGCGCCGAGCGGAACGTTAATGTTCATAAAAGTCATATGAAATCGGATTACAATTTGATTATTATAGTAGGTTTTTGGACGGTATGAAGCTCGAGTTGATATATTTGTACCTAGCGATAGAAAATAAAGATCATCGAAACGCCAGCGAAAGAGAATGATCGATCGGCGAATCTCTGATAGAGACTTCTCGCTTTAACAAGCTCGGATGACTAACGGCGGTGTTTTAAAAATCTCATGGTCTTCGAGTAACGCCCTTATCGGTCAATTAATTCCCATAATCTGCAGGTGACGGGGAGCCAGTTTCGGTAACAATGGCCAGTGTTCACGGGGTTCGTTCACGATTGTAATACTCAACTCCGGCGGCGCTGCGCTGCTGGCCGGACCTATTTTTTTGGACAAAAACTAGACGAATAGGCCAGCTATCTACAGCAGATTGGCACTGAATGGTTTCTCTTGATATACGGATCCGAATCGAACACGAGTGCCCCGTGCCCGCAAAAAAGTATCCGTCTATTGGACGCAACGGACAGATTGATTTTCGTTCCTTTTGAATTTTATCACTGCAGGAGCCTTTTGTGCGATGTACTAAATCGTGTGTGAAATCTGCCGCAGTGAAGTCGACGTCGATTCCTTAAATTGAAAAATTCGCTACAGAGAAAGTGGCCGAATCCTTGATGCCACGCCACGCCGCGCCGGTGAAGTCAACACGAAAGTGCGCGGGAAATATATGATATTTTCTGTAATATTCCATCTTCAATTTAACCCTCAATAGACACTTATTTTTCGCACCTTCTGTAGGCACACTGGGCTATTTTTTCCGGCTTTCGAAAAATCTGATAAAATTCTAGGATAATTGTTGAAATATCTACTTTAAGTTGTGAATAAAAAATAAAAATATTACGGATTAGATTCGGAAATATCAGTCTCGCCTCCTTTCTCTGCTATGAACTACAGAATTGTGATTTGATACATTCTATTTTTGGATTGTTAAGTGTATTGGTAAAAGAGGGAATAAATTTCGGGTATCTTGAGGCGAAAAATATTTTTTTAAACTGAATTTTGGATTTAGATGAAATAGTTATCGGGAGCATGAATATTCGAGCACAACCGGCTTTTGCAATATTTGAGCGTGCCGGGTTGCACTGTTAGGCGAGGACCACGATGGTGTCTTCTTTATAAGCGATTCAGTCACCGCAGGACAATTTTCTGCCTCAAGGGAGACCGAAATGCACAGCGTCGGGTAACTTCGAGAGAAACGGTAAGACTTAGACCGGCGCGGCGGCGGGGTTGCGGCACAGGGTTGATGGTCAAAGCTTGTATTAATTACAACTGTCACGATTTTGAGAACACCAACTGGAACAGAAGCTCGCGTGTGTTGAGACTGTTCCTCCCTAGTCAGTCTGAATAATACATACGGAGCGTCTATTTTGGAAGTAAAATTGTCTGCTAACTTGTCTTCGGTAAGATACATTGGGAACAATTAAAAGGTAAAACTCATTTCGTCTCGCAGAATTATGACACCGCAGCGAAACCACTCGACTATGCAATAGCACTGTTACCAGAAAACATTCGTTAAATATCAATCTTCCTCGCTAAATAGCTGAACGGACATTATCATGTGACGTTTGCACTCAGAAGATTAAATTACTTAATTTACAATTACCCGAACTACATCTGTCTAATAATCTCAGATTTTCATCTCAGGCAGTTTTCTTGCTTAAGGGGTCATCCCATGTGAGAGCTACTTTTACTTCCTTTCTTAAGGAATTTTTTTTCAAGGACTATTAAAACATACAATCTTGACATTTTGACCACACATTTATTGACATTTTAACCGTTCGGAAGACACTCATGTGTGAAAAAAGTATGATTCCGGAGGTTTCGATCATCTGATATCAAAAAATCAAACGGCATTTTAATTTGTAGACCTGCGGCTATCGCCGGTACCAAAATAATAAAAAAATATCGAAAATTGAATTTTTGGCGCGGTTTTAAACGTTAAGTTCCAAGTTTCGTCATTTTTTTTTCGTCTTTTTCAGCTTAACAAAAAAAACTATAACAGATATCAGAAATATTTTTGTACGGGCCAGAACTGTAGATGTGCTGACTATGCCATACAAATTTGAGCGAAATCCGTTCAGTAGTTTTTGAGATATCATGGTCGCCAATATGAAAAATACGGTTTTGAGAAAAACGCGTTTAAAGATTCTAGTACGATTTACAGAAAGAAAATGTAAACTCAACATTAGTCTGCTATGTGTTGAGAAATTGTCTTGGCTCGATGCTCCGAAGTGCACGTTGATTCGAATGCACTTTTTTCCAGTACAAATTAATGTCCAGCTGATTGATATTTCACTGGTTATTTATTAAAACTTCCTAAATATAAAATAGAAATAAAAAAGAAATATCCTTTTACCTGCATATTCTAGGAATGTTATAGAAGCAATTTGTGCAAAAAAGAATTTTCGATTTTTTGGATCTGCCACATGGGATGACCCTCATAAAAACTACTAATGATAATATTTTCACTTGAACATATGCACTGGTGGCGTACATTAATAAAATAAGATTGACGTCTACTAGGATTAAAAGGAATTCGCGTGCATCGTTCGATAAAGCGAGACGAGACCGCCAGTGTAGGTCGAGGTCGGACGAACGTCTGCGAGCGGTAGTCTGCATTATTCTGTTTCTGGTAATACACTCGGTCGTAGCGAGTCCCGGCGCATAAAGCCGCGTATCAACCGCCGCAATAAGAAAACCTTGCAACCGGATTTAATATGACGTGTACTCTTTTATTGCCGGCGCTGTCTTGACTTTCTCCAGTTTCTCCCTTTTGTTCGTTCTCCTGCCAGCTTCCGGATCTACTTGCACCCCTTGCCACTGGCTCGAGAGACTACACTACGCGCGAAGCGTGCTGTGCTAGTGAATCTTTCGCGTTCCATTCGTTCCCGTTTCGTCACACAAACGCCGCCGCCATTGGGATTTCAATATCCCCGCGCCGCGCCCCGTCGCGCGTCGTCGCTTGCCCCCTGCAGACTTCGGATTTTAATAACATCATGTTTCCGGCCATCACATCCCCGACCTTTATCTTCCGGAGACGCACCGTTCTGATTTGTAAACTCGCTCCCCGCATAGAAATTATTGCATTTGTTCGATGTAATTAATGGCACGTTATTATTTAACGTGTTCAATGATGCGGGAAAATTAACTATAAAAATTCTCATCGATTGGAATAAGACTGCGTTAAAAAAGGTTAGGTTAAACTTTCGCTCAGTGGACCAAAAATTTTCAACTCTTCTGAATGTAATATGTATTATACAATTCGACGAAAAAATTATACAACTTTAAATTCTGGTGCGCGGAATCCGGGATCTAACACGGACGTAATCTAGCGGATCCGATTCCTGCATCATACCCACTGCCAGAGTTGCGTTGAATTACAATTGAATTACTTCACGAATTATAATTACAAAGTAATTCAATTATATTAAATTATTTCGTAATTTGATATTCAGTCACTTCATCCAATTAAATTACAATGTAATTCGTTTTTACAAGTGAAATACAATTACAACGGTAACACATAAAAATTGAGTTGTATGTGAATGCGAAACGGAAAAAACACGTATAGAAATGAAAGATATTTTTCACATTAAGCGAGTAATGTATACATTGAGTAATTTACATTATATTGTATTTGAATTACAGTTCATTTCGATTACACTCATAAATCGCGTAATTAGCAATTAAATTTAGCGGAAGGTTCAAATTATTTGATGCAATTACACTGTAATTCAAATACTGTCTACATATTGTATAATATACAATGTATAATTAAATTACGTAATTCAATTACAATGTCTTTACATTAGCACAACTCTGCCCGCTGTTATGTCTGGAAACCAATATGGCAGCGTTCTAACCTCTAAAACGCGCGCTTGACATCGAGCAACTTGTATAACTTTTAAATGAGCGAACCCTGCACACTGAAACTTGGATTCCGCGCACTAGAATTTAAAGTTTTATCATTTTTTCGTCGAATCGTATAATATTACATTGAGAAAAGTTGAGAATTTTTGGTCCTCCGAGAAGAAGTCCAGTCAAAGATTAATGTGTAGAGCGATCTCCAAAGCGAATTCCGCAGCGAAAGGTCAATATCGGCGAGCCTTAAAAGCAATTCGGCACGCGGTCGATCGGTTTATCAAACCGAATATAAATTATCGCACTAAATTCTCACCATGCTTCGGTCATTTCACCAGAGAGCGGCGTTATTAAATCGTTGGATGGTTCGGTGAAAAGACCATCGCGAATTCCGTATAATTTCACGCACTACGAGGGCAACTGGGTTGCATTGTTGTCGTGCATTCGGTCGTTTTACACATTTTGATTACCTCCGTAAATGGAATATTTCATAGGAGCGTAGAATAGGTTCAGGTACCGCGCGCGGTAAATACGTGTCATCATCGGACGTGTCATCGGTCTATTCATCTGTTCATCGTTATGATGTCGATTGTCAATATTTACATTGAAAAGATGATTTTACTTTCCCATTATTAATTAAAATACGTCCGCATTCGCTAGCGAAAGTATATTTTCGGTAGAAAAAAAAACATTTTATATTAATAATGTCACATATATACGTGATATATCCGTATAACGTCAAATTCTTGTTAGAACATTACAGTTTTAATTAAAATAAATTCCAGAAACGTGTAACGTACAAACTTTTAATTGCAACCGTGCTGCAAGCGACGAGATACATATTTGTCAGAAAACAAAATAATTGTTTATCCGTTTGAACGCAGAAAAATGAAAGGAAGCAGATCAACAGAAACGTGCAAATTCGCAAGAACTTTTACAAAAACTGACTTTAACTCCTAGCCGCTACGATCACCAGGAATTGATCGGATTCATCGACCAATTAATACCTCTGTTCTCCGATGTTCAGTTACTGATCACTCGGAATAATTTATACTTTGACTGCCTAATTGACCGAGCATGACTGATTATAATTGGCTGTCGGCGGCAGCGTTGCGGATTGCATTCCTGAAACGCTTTCGGCCGCGATTATTAACGGCGCTTCGGCTCGCTGATATTTTATTCGAGCGCCTCTCGGACACTTTAGCGTTGCCTTGGAGGACCGGGGATCCGCGCCAGGCCTATTTCAAAATTCCCGCGATGCCAATGGGGAGGGGGGGGGGGGGGCTGAGAAGGGGGTGAATTTCCATTTCCCTCGGTAAGTATTCTCACGCTGGCAATTTCGTCCGGGGAAGGAACGGTGGCGGGACGTCGCGTCGTCTCGTTGAAATAACAGCTCAGATAAAACTTGAAGCCAATCCAACTTGGAAGAAATATACTCGGTCGACACGGTGCGGTGTTGCGATGCATCGGCCGCGTCTTATAACCTGCGGAAAGCAGACTTCCTTTCGCCCGTTTCTTCGGGCCACGGAGTTTTCCGCTCGTTCGGCCACTCGACGATTTATGCGTCGCGCATAAACCATTTACAACGCCCTATCTTATAAATAAATCAATGCCAGCTGTTGCGGGTCGTGTTAAACGAGGACCGATAAATATGCGATCGAACGGCGACTATCGTTCATCGGACCGCGAGTTCTATATATTCGAGTTATTCAAAATCGTTCGGTTTTATTGTGGGTAAGCTCTTCTAATCTGTTCGGAATATTTTCGGAGAGCCAGTGAACTTTCAGACATCCGCACAGTGGGCCAGATCGACGTTGTTCATGGACTACAAGATCAAAGTTCTCATATCGATTTTGAACGAACGTATAATGTTTCTTAATGGGGTCATCCCATGTGGCAGATCCAAAAAATGGAAAAATTTTTTTTTGCACAAATTGCACACGTTCCTAGAATATGCAGGTAAAAGGATATTTCTTTTTTATTTTTATTTTATATTTAGGAAGTTTTAATAAATAACCAGTGAAATATCAATCAGCTGGACATTAATTTGTACTGGAAAAAAGTGCATTCGAATCAACGCGCAATTCGGAGCATCGAACCAAGACAATTTCTCAACACATAGCAGACTAATGGCGAGTTTACATTTCCTTTGTGTAAATCGTACTTGAATCTTTAAACGCGTTTTTCTCAAAATTATATTTTTCATATTGGCGACCATGATATCTCAAAAACTACTGAATGGATTATGCTCAAATTTGTATGGTGTAGTCAGCATATCTATAATTCTCGCCCGTACCAAAATATTTCTGATATCTGCTATAGTTTTTTTGACTATTGAAACTTTGAACTTAACGTTTAGAACCGTGCCAAAAATTCAATTTTCGATATTTTTATATTAATTTGGTACCGGCGATAACCGCAGGTCTACAAATTAAAATGCCGTTTAATTTTTTGATATCAGACGATCGAAACCTCCGGAATCATGGTCGCCATCAACCTACTTTTTTTACACATGAGTGTCTTCCGAACGGCGTAAAGTCGATCCAACTCGTTATTTTGGTTTGAAACAATTTTGAGAGACTGCTAAAATGTCAATAAATGTGTGGTAAAAATTGCAAGATTGTATGTTTTAAGGGTCCTTCAAAAAAATTCCTAAATAAAGCAAGAAAAAATAGCTCTCACATGGGATGACCCCCTTAAATGTCCATTACATTCGAAAATCGCGAGTTGCAGCACTCGTCCAAAATAGAATTATTCGCGACACATCAACTAGAATTTACCAGAGTATGCAATATCATAATTGCTGAAGCGAGGTAGGAAAATCAAAGGGTTCGAAAGGGACGCGCTGAAACCTGCAAAATAATAACAGAATTCGATGGAAGCGTCGAATGAATTAACGATGACAATGAATGAATGAGCTCTGAGAGACAATAATATATTCGTAGATCGAATTGTCGATAAACCAAAGTAGACGACTACGGAAACCTAGAAACCAATGGGTTATACATTGTTGGAACACAGCGGAAACGAAAGAGCATTGACAGACGGCGGTAAAACCTGTGTAGAACTGGTAGAAGATTGTAGGGGAGTTGAAGAATCACGATAGAAAACGGTGAATGTACTCTTTGGATATCGAATCGAAGGATGATGGACATCCAGAACGAAGTGGAAATATCGAAAGTGTTGCAGGAGCTGGCAGAAGTGACGAGAAATTCTTGCTAGATCCCAAAACCATTTTTTCACAATCCAAATCTCGAAACATCTTCAATATTCAATTTATTCGTTTTGTTACCATACGAATTCTCATTTCAGGCGTTGAAAACTATTCTGGTGTTAAATTAATAATCACCGGACTGTGGATCTTTATGCAAAATAAAAATCTTCTACATTGACTGTGGGAAGCAGGAATAAAATAAACATTTATTTCATCCCTTAACGACTTTGTTACATTGAAAACAACATTACACTATTCTGAAATTTTTCTAATCTTATACTGTTTTATATTTCATCCTTCTTAAATGCATAATGATCCGCAGTCTAATAATCACAAATTCCGATCTCAAGGCTTACATCTGTGGAAGAGCTGAGAAAAGCCAGGATCACAAGTGCTAAATTGCTAAGTCCCTAGTGACAGCTTCAAAGTGTTTGAGATCTACCTAAATTATTAGAATGTTTATGTATTGAGAACCTCAAGACTACGAAGAACCCGGGACCTTCTAAAATCACAATGACCTCTTAAGATTCTCATGAAGTGCTCTAACACGTCCGAGATCTTGAGAACCTACCAAGAATCTTAATAATTCGAACGAACTCTGGACTCATTCTTTTTAAGGGTCATTTCTTCTACTGGTTAATCATCGTCTTTATTACTGCCTCGTTCTCTCGGTTCTTCACCGTTTCTACCGTCTGCAGAAAATCTTTTACGTCTTCTAGATAGTCTTCGTCGTCCGTTTCAGTAGATATATGTATAATCTTACGATCGACAGCTTCTTTCAATTTTTCACCAACTTTTATCATTTACCCCCGACGACAATCCACGAATCTATTTACAGAAATTCTGTCTCGATCTCTCCGTCCAACTTTCGTTAGCCTCCGAAGCATATTATCGCATTGTGGAATTTCATATTGGCTAGCCCGTCCGGAACGTCAAGCTGTCACTTCGATTTTATGAAAGTGGCGTATATATATTCTTAGACCCTCGCGAGCGTACAGTTTTCCCTATTTTAGGCGTGCGGCAGCGTACGGGGAAGTTTTGCTAACGAGCTGGAAAGCCGTACACGTTAATGACTCGCATGCAAATGCGCGATTCGAAAGCCATAGCGCGCGCGCGCGCACGCGCGGTGCCCGGTAACGTGAGTGCAATCTCATAAGTCAATCGAAGACACGCAACAAGAAGAAGCAAAAGAAAAAAAAAGAAACAAAACAATGACAAATTAAACGAGAGTCAGTTCCATGTTTTCGCTTTATCAGCCGTGTAGAACATGCAACTTACGCGGTGCAAGTCACCGGTTCGCCACGCGAGCATACCAGATACCTACCGAACGGTTTAATTGAGTAATAAAATACATATATTAGGCGGTAAGCGGCAATTACGGCGACGTTTACGGAATTTACGCAGCCGTAATACCATGCGGTATTCGATAACGCGATTTATGATTCAACATATCCGTTTTATTCCAGCATATTTCCGCTTGGTAATAAACTTCCGTAGCTTATTGGCAATCTAGTTGCCATAAAACAAGGATTAATTGAAGATTCTATCACAAAAATTAGCTGTTCAACACTGTCGTATCTCGGGCAAGTATTCAAATACATATAATTCGGACTAACGCAGATTCATTTGCTTCGATCCAAGCAGCATAAACTTACCTAGAGGCGAACACCTTCGGCAGAAGCACTAACGGGAGCAAAGTGCCATTTTCGCGAGGGGAAGAGCAGATTCTATAGTTTCGAAGAGCCTTTGGAAGAAGTTCATTTCGTATAAGCGCTAGGATAGCGCCGCGTTCTCCCGTATTCAATTATTCTTTTATACTTTTTCAGATTGTAAAACCGTGGAAACGAAAGGGGCGCGGCGGCGGTAAAACGTAACGGCCGCTAACCAATTTTGTCACGGTCGTTTCTCGGATTCGAAACGGTCGACGTTTGCCGCGAAGAATCTTCGCGTGTTTACCGAAAGATCCTCCGGCGACGGGGAAATCGGCGAAACTCCGTGTGAATTCGTCATAAAATTCATGGCCCGGCGCGAGTCGTCAGATGCGCGTGACGTTTAGTTTTAAAATATGTTTTCCGATCCGGACCCTCGGGAAGGATGCGCTAAATCATCGCTGGAAAAATGTCCGATTTTTTTGTTTTGTCCGCATGGTCGGCCGCCGCGCCGCGCCGCGCAAACGGACGTGGTCAACGGGCCCATTTTTTACGCGTCACATTAAAACGATCTCCGTCGAGCACAGAGCCTCATTCGTTCGTCGGATTTTCGATTATCGCGTCGGGCTCCATTATTAAATTCAGGCTCCGACAATATTTTCCCACTTTGTTGCACCGACCCTTTACCTTTCCAAAGAGTCGGGAACTATAAATGCCGGAATTTTGTATGAGGAAAAGGACTCGAGGATCCGACCGGAATCAGGTTGTAAAAAACCGTTCTAACTCCCTTCGTTCGCTTCAAAACCGGGTTTCTGCGGCTTCACTGTCAATTTTACTGTCCAAAAGTACACAATGTTGAAACCAATGCGTGCGCACCGAGCGTTACAGGATAGACTTGCACTGTGGCGAGATACAATTGTTCGAATCAATAAACTATTGAAAAACTACGCGTGTAACTGATTCTCTCAGAGGAGACCCGCACTGATCTCTCGCAGGGGAGCTGACCGTTTTACAATAGAAATCGCAATTTGAATACTTGGAAACACTCGGAGATATCGCGTATGCTCACGGAGGAGATTAACGGAATCGAATCTAACCCGGCAGGGGGGCCTATTTACGTGCGTGGAGAGATGCCCCACCACGTTCATACACGGGAGCTCGCTTCGTGGCGTCTTCTCGTGTCGAGACGACAAGGAGGGTGTTGACGGTGCTAGGCATTCGTACAGACCGTTTGAACGCGTCTAACACACTTGTTTCGAATTTTTTTGACATTTTATGTCTTTACTTTGGCACATAGCAGAAAATAGCGTTACCGAAAAGCGTTACCGAAAAGTGTCACGAAAAAGTGTCACGAAAATTTCGAATGCGGTTTGATCTAAAACCTTCCAGAGAGAGAGACATAGAGAGAGTGAGAGTCAGAGCGAGGGAGAGAATGAGAGCGAGGGAGAGAGTGAGAGAGAGAGAGAGAGAGAGAGAGAGAGAGAGAGAGAGAGAGGGACTGAGAGAGAGAATGCGGAGAGAGAGAGAGTGCGGAGAGAGAGAATTCACATTCCCATTAACATTCACATTCACATTCACATTCACAATCACATTCACATTGACATTGACATTGACATTCCCATTCACATTCACATTAACATTCACATTCACATTCACATTTTTTAAATAAATCTTTCCACATGATGTAAGACGTATGACGTAAGACGTATGTTCTCAATTGACCTATACACTTGACCAAATCATATAGGACAGCAAAGGAAGAAAAGCGGGAGCGGGAGGGGGTGGGGGGGAGCAAAGTAAAGACATAAAATGTCTCACTTCTTTGCGGACTCGTATTTTCCAGGATCAAGATCGACAGAGACTAGAATTTGATTTACAATGAATTTCCACGATTTAGTTACCGTCTTTCCGAATCGAGGTACAGGTTTCCCTTACAATAATTTTAATACCCGTTAATGCAAAGTACAACAAATGTCCGTAGAGCTGTAGGAAATCCAGCTGAAGCGAGCCGCACCTCGTCGTTGGTTTTTTCCAAGGAAAAAGCTAAGGGTACCGCTGCTGGTAACCGTTTAAAGGATGCTCGACGTTGTCGCAGAAAAACGGTGTCGGTCGTGCAGCCCGGTTTTTAAGGCTCTCGAAAGCACGCGCACTTACAACAGTGGAACGATTGGAAGTACATCGTCTAGGTGGAAGCCGATGAAATACATCGGAAACAAATGGATATACAAAAGGAGAGGAGCATCGACGCTTCGCGTTTCTCACTCGACCGACACGAGGGAAACGCGCACGATCTACAGTATATTTTCACCGGTGCCGGTGGTGTTGCACCTATGCTGCACCACCGCCCCATGGTGCGCACAATGCACGCCCGTCGGCCTAGAGGCTGATTCAAACGGAACCGAACGAAATGAAACAGCTAGAGCCAGTGAAAGTCGCTGAAATGAACGTTCGGCTGAATAAGATTGTTCATCGTGTTGCTGCTGCGGAACGAAAATGTCGGGGACAACGTCGATGCCGGTACTTCGGTATACTTGTACCACTGATCGACTATGCTCGAGAGAAAATTATGCTGTCTTTCGTGATTGCGATCGTTGTGCAGTTGTGTTGGCCAGCGAAAATTTCTAGCTTCTATTTGCATCTTTTCTATTACTAGTTCGTAAAGAAATGACGATGAAATATTTTTCGGTTAAAGCACTGTTTAAATTGGAACATTCTCGTAGAACAATTCGTTTCTGATCTTTTTACATAAAAACGTAGAGTTGTCATGTTTTCGAGCGTGTCATAGCATTTAAAATAAGATTATGTTAATGACCGAGTACCCACTTTCAATTTATTTTTAAAACTTCCTTAATTTTACAGAGTCCATGCTCTAAGGCGAGGGTGCTCGTAATCGGAGGGGCCCATAATTTTTGCATTTATTATCTTGTAATTGTACTAAAATTATCCCTAATTTATGTAAAATTAAAAGTACACTGACAAAAAGAAACGAACTTTTTGCGTTTAATAAATTTCTACAATTCTCCTTCCTAAAAAGCATTAAAAAATCCCAATCCTATAAAAATATCGAAAGAAAACAGGGGGCCCAAAGGCAGGGGTCAGCAAACTACGGCTCGCGGGCCGATTTTGGCCCACGAGGTTAATATTGTTCTTAACATGCAAAAATTAATCGTACAAAGAATGTTGAAACTGTTTATTTTTGTTGCTCTACGAGTAGAATTACCCATGCAAATATCTCGCGGTCCGTGTTTACATGCTCTGTCCTTTTCTACGTTCGGCGCGGTGGACGCAGTCATAAATTTCCCAACCCGAAATTTTCTCCACTTCATGGAAAAACATTGAATCATGGATATATGCCATCTTCGACCGGCGGGAATTCCGCCGAATGTCACGTCGTTAGTAACGGTATCGACGCGACGATTCGTAATCTGTTATTAATGTTATTGATTTCGTTCTTTACATTTTATAATATTCGATGTTAATTAATTCTTGTACAACGCGCGAGAAGGAAAAGACGTGTGTGATCTTGGACGGAGATTCAGACGGAACAATTGTATTCGTTGTGTTTTCAAATTAAATATTAAACTATTTCGTGTTTACGGCCGAATTATTCTTTAGACGTCTTGAATGCTACATTTTTGTTTAGGGGGGAGGCTATTTTAGCGTCACACTTTATGGTGTCATAGCGCAAATTTTGAAATGACCCACAACCCTAAAACATACCCATGTGAAAAAAAAATTTGCCGACCCCTGCTCTAAAGCACAACGACGTGCTCTCTCGATATCGGATTTTTGGAGGGAGCTGTACATGTAGACCGTCGCGCCTGTGCCCGTGCGCGCGAACAGACGCGATAATTTAGAGCGGGAAGCGGAGGTGTCTAGATAGATGCGCCGTAGAAATCGACAGGTATGATGAATGCTCAACAGGCGCCACCATATACTGCTAGCAGAGATTATTGCGTATTCCTGTCAAATGCGCCGTCGGTGGTAACGTCGCAGAAGGTGAGGGAAGGCTCGATAGAAGCCGACGCCGCTGGAACATCTGCATTTTCAGAGACGCGGCTACGGTAAAAGAGAGACGCCGTGTTCCACCGTCATCCTCTGTCCCCTCCTTCCACCATCTTTTCGTCTTTTTCTCTTTTTCTTTCTCCGCGGTAGTTCGTCGTAGCGGTTCCCACCACTTTTCCAGCCTTTGCGTCTGTGTCTGCGCGCGCGCGCAAGTGGGCTCGTGTGTGTGTTTTTTTCGTTTCCTCGCATTTTCCCCGACGCTGGATGTGCCTCTATCGAAATCCTTTTAGCTTCCCCGTTCGAGTGATTCCAGGTTTTAAGCCCGGGCGTTCAATCATCCGACACTTCACGTCGTCGTCGCGGAAGATGGCGACGACAACGACGACGGTGGTGGGCAAGCGTAAACGCGCCCAAGCCGCAAGACGAACTTCCGCGATGATTCCCGCCGAGTTGCTAGAGCTTCCCAGCCCCGCGTAGGCCCCGGACGCGTGAATTGTTGGAACGACTTTTGATGGATTATCTAGCCAGGCAGGAAAGTCAGTCAATGCGAATTTATCGCGGGAACACACCGGGAACACACCGGGAACACCGCCACCCCCGCGGTGTTGGCGGCAGGCGGCGGCTGCCGACGCTGCGCTGAGTGCTCTTCGAGTCTTCGTCACGAAGTTGGATCGTTACGTTGATCGCGACGCTGATAAAAGTTTTCCATTTATACGACGAACCAAACGCGACCATGACGGACCGATTGACAGGATACGACCAAGTTTCGTGGAATTTTAAAAATTTATCGCGCCGATAAGTTTCCGCGAGACACGTAGAATGGAAGAGCGGGCCCTGTGTTCCGCGATGATAGATACCGTCGCGCCGCCGCCACCGCGCCGTTGCCCTGGAAAAAAAATAATACATTCGCTCGATTCTTTGATTTACTAATTCGCGTTTCCTTAACCCTCGTTCATGTTCCTCCGGGGCAAAAATTCCAGCCACCTTTCTGCCTCCTATAGACACTGTCGAATATTCTTGAAATTACTTAACGGCAGCAGCGTTTTAATTCGACGACCTCGTTGCAACCGGAAAGAACAATATTTATTAATGAAAATGCAATATGAAAGATTTCCTGTATAGACAACTAATTTGACCATCCGCGGCCTCTACCGATCACTGAAAGCGATTAAAATGTTTCAGCTTATAAAAATGACAAGGCTCCATTTGTTTAGATTATTGTGCAATTTTCATTTCAATATATGCTTGAACAAAAAAATTCATCGATTCAATTTCCATGTAAGTAACTTGATAATTTCAATAAGTGTAATATAAAAAATATAAAACCGTTCACTCGACCGGCAGCGGTAGGTTTAGCGTTAACGTTAGTGCTACCAGGTGATCACGAGTCATTAACCGTCTATGCTCCACGGAAGGTCCAACGTCGGTGGACGCAAGTGCCCGAGGGTTTATCGCGGCACTTTCGCGAGAAGACGAGTCAGCGGCCTTGATCGCGAGTTCTCGAAGACAGCCATAATTCGTGACCAGGCTGGCCCGTTGGTGGGGGCAGCGATTCGAATTACCGTCGACCGTAAGCTAAGTAATTTATCCGGCGATGACGTACCGTTCCCTTCGGTAAATCATTCGGATTGGTACATCAGGCTGCGCGCAATATCCCCATCAGCGCTAGGCGTCCTAACTCGGACACGGGTTAGGCGATGACCAGACCAGGCCAGACCAGACCAGGCCAGGCTCTCCAAGCTAGAGCTACAGGCACCGGAAGGAAATCATCAGTACCTGACTTGCAGAGTCGCGGAGCAATGGACAATGAGTTATTACCTTCTGGCCCTTGCGATAGTACCACATGCTAGGCGACCTATTATGTCGTGTCCACATTGAAACATCTCGGCGAGGGCCGCATTTAGGCACGAAATAACCAAGATCGTCGCGCTTTGTTTCCGCGACGTTGCGTGTCGCGGCGTCCCGGCGGCTTCCGGCGCCGCAACGGAATCTCATTGTGACGGTAATACCTACCCCGACTTCGTATCGGCCGGTGACCACCCCCTTTCGGACCCCCTCACCATCCCCCCACGGATCGCTTAATTTCAGGGGTCGTGGCCGGAGAAGTACGCCGCTCGATCCTCGCATTAAGTGATTTACGTTGTTACGAGTTTGGAATATCGCGGAGTCAGGAGAGAGAGGGAGGCTCTAGCTGCTAGCCGATATCACCGAATCCTCGCACCCCCGCACCCGTCGCCGCGCCGTTTACCCGGCCGACAATTTGTCCCTGCGTGGCTAATGTTTTCTCATTGCCATTCGTTCCCCGGCGAAACGTAGAAATGGAATGCTAGCCGGGACCCCTAGCTTGACAAAATGCACTTTCCATTTGCCGCGCTTTAATCCTTCCTCTTCGGCCCCCACCCCCGTCAGCCCGTTCAAATGGAAATGGACCGCGCGATACACGCACACGTTAGTCGGTGACGCGCAATTATCAAAATTATTTGCGAAACGTTTCCAACGAACTGCGCCCACTGCCGAAACGAATTGCACCAGAGTCGAACCGGAATCAGATTATTATCTGTACACCAGAGTTCGGCAGTAATTGATTATTTTGTGTGGTTAGCAGAGGATGTTAATGCTATATTTCAAGGGTTCATAGACAAATGTTGTGCAAGTGGAATCATACAGAATCTTATTTTCAGTGGTAGCAGCCTTTGTAGATCCGATGTGAATAAAAATCGTCGAAAATTCTGTCGAATTTTACACTGGCATTTTTTGAACATTTTTAGAAGATTTTCTGGACGAAATTTTCTTTCTTGATTCGTGTAATAGGTTTGATACTAATTGCACTCGGAGCTATTTTAACTGAAAAACGAAAGAGTTTTCCATTCTACAATATTTCCAGTCTATACAATTGTTTTTTAATTTTTTCCATATAAAACTGATATAATACCTCGTGTAATGTGTAAATGTCTAGTAGTTTATTAAATACGAACAAAAATAATAATGTGAACAATATTTTTAAGAATGACATAGCAATTTTCAGTGGTGCCTCAGAGTCGCCATCCGAGCGCTAAGGGTTAATATTGTAAATATTTATTGTCGAATAATAACCCCTTGCATTCGAAATGCGCCGCTTCGCACGTAGAAATCGCTGCTCCAGGATTAATTTCTGGAAAATGTCGATCGATCGAGTTTACCTGGTGGCGTTATCCCGTATTTACGGGAGTCGTTTTCCATAAACACGTTTCAATTTCGCATAATATGTAGAAGGCGGAGATTTTGCAAACCGCGACGCATTATTGTCCGGGAGGATCAGCAGATCTAATGGAATATGTACGGTCGCACTCGAATGTTCCGTTCGCCCGGTTCGCTGACATTTATACTTTTCCTCCCAACCCCCTTTCCCACATAAAGCGTTCCAAACAGACCAATGGCTCTAAATCTTTACGATTCGCCGCCCGTTTGGTGGAAGATTATTTATTAAATCAGTGTATCTTGATGTTTACATGCAGTTCCATCGAAACAACGATGAATTCCACAGCCCCGAAAAACTAACGTTCTCGTATATACAGGGTGTCCCACGTAACAGTTTTCATGATTTTTTAAGTATATACTTGCGATAATCTGCCAAAAAATATTTTAAACAAAACCTGATCAGTTTTCGATTGGCTATACATTCCAATAGAAAAAAATGTTCCAAAATTTCTGTTTTATTATTGTCAAGCCACCTTCATTTTTTTAAATGGCACTTCAAGGTCAACCGAAGGTCATGGTATACTAGATCGTTGAATTCGTCTTGACACGGGCTGTAATACTGTTAAGTCAAAAATACAAAGTGCCATTTAAAAAAATGAAGGCGACCTTGACAATACTATAAAAAAAAAGGTTTTTCGAATTTTTTATTGCAATATATAGCTAATCAAAAACTGATCAACTTTTGTTGAAAATATTTTTTTTCAGATTATCGCAAGTACTTAAAAAATCGTGAAAACTGTTACGTGGGACACCCTGTATATTTCTGGAAAAACAAAGCCCCTGACGCGACGCCGAGATTCGTTTCGGACTGCCAATAAAAATCTTACACGTTGAAACATCGAAAAGGATTTTACTCGACGCAGTATCTCGAAAATCCTTCTCGTTCCTATATCCCCGAGTCCGAGTTTTGAAATCGTTTCTCTCTCTCTCTCTCTCTGTTTTATTTTTATTAAGACCGGCTTACTGCATAAACTTGTTTCGAATTTCGGTAGCGCGGATACGACGAGTCTGAGAACGATTTTAATATTAATGGTTCTCGCTTACCGTCGAACGGAGCAACGAAAAGACGCGTTCGCAAATAAACGTTCGATTTTGTTGTTGCCACGCGATATCCCTGTGAAATTATTCCGTCGACCCGGTGAAGAAATTTACGGTGAGTTTGTTTTTTTACAGCGAGCCAGTCCTTAAACGCGGCGAGACGGAAAGTGGAAAAGGCATTTACTTTTTCTAACCGATCAGGCTAGACCTAACGCGAACTTGCAACGGGCACAGGTAATTTCCGGCAAACCGAATGGAGTAGATTGGTTTCCTGTTACTGATATTTAAACGGACCGGGTCGCACCGGAACGGTTTGAAAAATTTATGGCTCCTTCCAGAGTGGAATAGCATAGTCTGCCATGCCGGAATGTAATATTGGATCTTAAATCCGTAACGGTATAATGAAACCGGAATGAACACGATTACGACTGAAAAATTAACTAAACTTATAAATTCGCTTCTCCTTACACTTATAAATAGACAAGCGGATTGTATGCATTTATGAGCCAAATGAGTCGGTGCAATTTAAAGCAGTAAAAATACTAGAAGAATTTAAAAATTCTATTTTACGATTTTCTTTCTATTTCACTGCAGTTTGTTGAAATTCAGGTAGAACATTTTCATTTTACTTACATTATAGTCTACTTATAAAATATCGATCTTATCATTATATTAATTCCTTTCACCAATTCATACGGTCAAGAATACTCGCGAGGAATAGTCAGGAATATTTAACACTTTCCAAAATATTAAACTGGTGCAGAGAGAAGAGAATTGATCGCAGAAGAGGTCTCAAAGAGGTTAAACACAGTTTTCTCCAACTTTCGAAACGACGCGATATTTTTTGCCGTCGGGAACTTTGAAAAATCCCGACACGCAATTTAGTCGCATTATCGTTTAGCTAAAATGGCGGCCGCCTTTGTTCCGATAAACTCGAGAGCAGAGGTAATCGAGATCGCGAAAGTTTTCTTCGGGCGACGGGTCCCGTCCAGGTGCAGACTTTTCCGCAGCCGAGAATTCCGCTCGTGCGGTCGTCGCGGTTTTAGCGACTTTAATCGCACTCGTTAACGCCGAGCGTAAATATACGCGTCGGCACAGTCGGCAGGTTTCTATGTGCACACCGACTGTGCGTTAATTACCGGCGCATCAGCACCGAAACGCTAATCGAATCTTGGTAGGCTACGCATTCCGTTCTGCCGCCTGACAGAAACTGGCGCCCGTAATAACTTGATGAATTTAAGCAGTGTTTCGCCCATTGTCCGATCACTACGCAGCCAAACTCTGTGCACACACACGCGCACACATGCCCGCTGATAGGCCACCGTGGTCGATAGTATACCTACTTTCATCGATAGATTGGAACTTTGAACGATGTCGCTTCGTAACAATAAAATTTTAAACATCATTGCCATCCGAATGGGTGTCTGGACGAAGGGCCTATGTCAGATTTTTTAAATTTTGTAGAGAACGCAATTTTGAACTCAAACGTGAATAATAAAAACGAGCTAAAAATGACATAGGCCTTTCTGCTATTGGAAAAAGACTGAAAGACTTTTTTATACGGTTTGTTGTATTAAAAGTTAAAAACATAATTAGTTCAGAACATAAAATTCGGTTCTTCTAAAAATCATGACATAGGTCCTTCTTCCAGACACCTTATGGATGATGCAGCGAATGTTGTTTATTCTATTAATTTATTTGATTAATGAGAATTCAAGAAGTTAGAGCGAGTATTGAAGGGCTGAAAATTATTTTTGATTTTATTAAGTGATGCTTGATTAAAATTTTATTTCAATGAGGTCATTGTAACCTAGCAAAATTAATGTAAACTAATTGTAAGTTAGACACTAAGTCATATTGTAACATAATCATATATTAATAAACTTGGAATAATATTATGGGCGCACAGGTTCGATCAAATTCTACCCTAAATGAGTTTACTACAAATTTAGCTATATTTAGGGTAGAATTTGATCGAACCTGTGCGCCAATAATATTATTCCAAGTTTATTAAAACATTGACGATCAACAAAATAAAGAAAATTATAATCATATATTGTATAATTTGTAATGTATATGTTATTATAAACCTTATGTGGTTTAAAGCAATAAATAATAATAATAATAAGTGAGAGCGAGTAAACGAAATGTAGAAAATAAACCAATACTATAGAACTATGGGAACCATCGAAATGACAGGTTTGAGATTTGTCAAGTTTAGGAATTCATCGAGAGAGTAGGAACGGATCCTTCCATTGTCTTTCACTGCTCGAATCTCGTCCGAATGATGCAGGATGAGGAAAATTTTTGGACAGACGGTGGATCGATTTCTCGTTGCTTTCCCGCTTTTTGAAGCGCCATTGGCACACTTCTAGCGGACAGTTTTGGTCCGGGAACGGTAATAGACGCTCCCAGCCTACATTTTCGAGGGTGTTGGACAGCAACCGGTGTGAATTCGCGTAAATTTGTTGGGGGTGGTGGGAAAAATGGAGGCGGTGAGCAGGGTCGCGGGGAGGCGGCCGCGCGGTGCGGGAACGGGCGAAAGGGTGAATCGTGAATAATGCCGTCGGTTTAAACGGTGGCCATCCGGTCATCGGGGGGTGTCGGACGAAGGGGGTGGTCCCGTTTATGCCGCATCAGAGTTCGCCAAATTTATTCCATTGCTGGTGGGCCGCGTTCACGCGACTTCCACGATGCCGTGCGCGGGCACTCGTGATGAATGCTCGCATTAAAATTGTCATTGGACGCGCCGCATCGCCGTTGGACCGCCGCTTGCACCGCGCGCTCGCGCCCGCTGTAAAGTGCATGATTCGCTCGGCGTGCACAACGCCGCGCCGCGCCGCGCCGCCGTGCAACCCTCTCTCCCCGGATAATCCATTCGCCACTAAATTGTCCGCCGACCGCCCCGGTTAAATAGATAATAACAGTTACTATTATTTCAGCCGTGGACCGTGCAAAAGGCGCCGCGGCGCGCCGCGCCGGGACGCTGACGTGTGTTTCACCCGCTGCGGGACAGCCCGACGAGCGGAATGTCACCTGACACACCCCCATGATTCACAGGATGCACCAGAAACCCGAGATCGATGGATTCCCTTTCGCGTTCCAGAGATCTTCAACCCCTAAATTTCACTCGTTTCTTTCTACAGTGAAATTGGTTGCTTCTCAATTTGACATGTACAGGGTGTCACAAAATTATATGCCGCGGACACCAGTCACCAAATTACTGATAAAAGTATAAAAGACGATACCATCCCGAGGTCAATAGCGGCCTTTTTGCTACAAATTGATAAATCAATTTAAACGTATCTCATCCAAAAGGGATGGTGCTGGTGCTACGTAACATAAAGTACAAACTAAATCTAAGACCAAAGTCACTATTTTTATATGTGCAATATTTTTTATATACATGTGTAATAACAATGTGTAAAGAATTAATAGACAATAACTGATATAAGAGAAGTAGATGCATAGCATGTTGTATATAAAGACAAATCGTTAGTATGACAAGTTTGTTTTGGGCAGATGGAGCTTCGGCTCTCCAACGCCATCTCTGTCTGTGTAGAGTAAAGAATAATAACCCATCATACATAACCATAGCACGATTCTACACCCCCGATTTAGTCGAAAGTGACATAAAGACCCCCCCCCCCCCACAAAATTGACCTTGAAAAATGATGTTGAAGTTATAATATTTGAAGATATAATGTTTTAAACATCTCTGTTCTTGCCGACTAACAATAAGTACAAGCTGAAAGGACAGAATATAACGCAGACATAAACGAATATGTTTTTCCCCACACTAGCATCGATACAATACGCCGGACGCACGACCGTAGTGAATTATTAAAAATCAACAGAGCTGTACAACAGCCGCAACACGGAGGTTCTCAAAAAGTAACTATCGATTTCCGTTCCACGGTTGCCGGCGTGTGCCCGTTGATTGGACGTAAAGCGAGGGGGAATCAGTCAGGACTTCCGCTAACTAGAAAAATATTTCCAATCGGGAAGAAGTCCCGACGTAAATCTTTATCACGATACAGCAACGACAAGTCGACGTGCCTGTGCGATGTTCGATCGCGGTAAAACCATCGGGAATAATAAATAGACTTTCGAAGTTTCGTTACATATTATTGAGGGGGTTGGTCGGAGTAGGGGGTGGAAAAGTCGCGTATTCCGGCAATAATTCAGGAGGAGCAAGGAAAAGTGGGGAGGGGGGGGGGGGAGACACGGTGTCGGTAGGGGTGAAAGTTATTGGGCCACGATCGGTTAGAAAATCAGATATGCCGGAGAGTTTCGCTTCTGGGAGGAAGTGGCCCGACCGGATGTTTACTTGAAACTCCAACCGCATCCACGGGGCTGAGCTAAGCGAAGTAAGGTGGGCCCCCGGAAGCTTCTTAAGTAAAACCATCTCTATCGTTCCCTCTCGTTTCTGCTTCGAATCAAATCAGCTCACTCCAGAGTGCGAGCCGCCGCATAAATCCCCGCGATGCCGGCGCGGCGCGGCGTCCCAGAGATTTGTTTTCTCGTCGTGTTTCACGCCCGGACGCGAATAACGAAGATTAATCCTGATATTCGGTGGCTGCTCCCCTCGGAAAACCGTAGACATCATTGCTTTTTATTGCCTGTCCCCGTCCGTTCCGTTCCGATGCGATGCGATGCGATGCGATGGCGAAATTGAAATTTCGCGGTTTCGCCGCACCGCGCCACGCCGCGGCAACAAGAACGGCCATTACACTGGGACAATCGTGCGAATAGATCGACCGCACGGCCAATTAATTTTTTACGTTATCAATTCCGCTCTCCGATCCGTCGGATAGACGCGAAATCCTTTTATATTTCACTCGGACCGAACTCGCTCGCATGCGCGACATCGTTAAGCTGCCCTCATTAAACTGTCCGTAACGTATTCTTTTTCGATCGATAGCTCGCCGAGAATTTTCGCTGCACCATGTTTCATTTGTTCGCGTCTTTGCGAGAATGTAGAATTGAGAAATCACCGAGTGTACAACAGCTTAAATTAAAATATTTTTGTTCGTAGGGGGGGGAGTAGAAAAGACGTTTCCTGTATGAATGCGAAGGATGTTTGACTCGTCTCTGTGGAGAGGCGGAGTCTCGTTACGCGGCCATCGATACAAGATATTCGACGAGGTCGAGGACGAGGAAGACTCTCGTCTTGCGAGCCGGGCGTATTCAATTTTACAAGCTACTTGTTATCCGGACAAGGAAAAACGTTACGGTGCACCAGTGAATCCATTGGTTGGCTTCCAACTCCGACAGTTTTTACTGTTTGCACGAAATCCGAGACTGCCGATTACCTTCGCATTGGACCGCATCCAAAACTCCCCATTTTCACCAGTTTAAGGCCCTCCCCCCCCGCCCCCCGTCCACTGCGTGCTCATCTACCGCTGTTTTTCTGGCTGCATCGTGAATCCGCCGTCTCCTCGATCTACGAGCAAGGGGAGCCGGTTAATAACCGTGTTTGCATCCATCCCGTGAATGAACGGCCGCTGTCCGTTGCTTCCCGTCAGTTCTATCCGGGAATGGGGAAACCATATAGAAATTTTAATTAAGTTCACCCGAAGACCGCGCGCGCGCGCACGCTCGCCGAAACGAAACAATCGGGAACCGATCTCAAGAAATGTTTGCTCCAATTAAGTTGAACGTAGAATCCGCCGGCAGACCGTGATAACGGTCGAGCAGAAAATCCAATAATACGTCGGTAAGTAGTAACAATGATTCTCTTTCTGCTCGGAAACAATTGTTTCGATTTCATTGAGACGGGCATTCAAGCGGGAATTGAATGAAACGGATCGTTGAACTCAAACAAGGTTGGGAAACACTGAAGAAGGCGGGCCTGAATATTTCATTGTGAGAGCCGAAACTTAGCCCAGGATCTCGTGGAAATTCGTTAATTATCATCGTCCGTGAAACACCACTAATTACTTACCCTCATTGTTCCAGTACAATCGGACGCGTTACAAAAACTCCGTCTGACCTACGCTACGCCGCCGCTCTCCCCTTTTCCGACGCAACTTCTGCCTCCGCGGTTTACCGCGTTGCAAAAATATTTTATTTTATTGCCTCGAGGACCACCGAGTTTCGAGGAATCGCCGCGCCCCCGATTCGTTTGAAATATCTGCTGTTACGACTGGGTCTCGAGCGACCCGGTCATCGGACGCGGAAGTCCGTACTTGGAGGATCGAACAATTTTTCGCAAGTTTGCCGACCTCGCGTGACCTATGAAAAATTGTTCCGCGTTTTATTATCATATCTCGAATGGAAAGTGTGCCACGCTTAAGTGTATAACATTGCAACTTTTAGTGACGCTTCGAAGGGTCGCATTATATGGCTGGTCATCACCGGTGGCAAATAAATCGCAACGCGAAAGAGGTTAATGGAACGAGTCAACATGCCCCCGTGAAAGCATAAACCTCTCTCTCTCTCTCTCCTTCCCTCTCTCTGCAACGAATTTTCACCTCGATCACACACCTGTGACAGCCCGCCGGACATTCCAAAATGTCGCCGATAAAAATAGGTGGGCGTGTGTTTACGAGCCGGCAACGTCCTTATTAATTCCCCTTTGAACGGGTCTCTGTTGATCGGGGCAGGTACGAGATCCCGTATGAATAATGACGTGCCGGGACGTGACGCGAATTTCAAAGGAGGCCCCTGGAGAAAAGGGTGCGAGTTGTGCGGCGGAGAGGAGAGGGGGTGGAACGGTGAAAGAGCACGCACGCGGGGGCGCGGTGTGAAAAATAGAGGACTCCGGTCCGGTTTAAAATGGCGGGCAACATTGTTGCGCAACACGGCGGCCGTGACATAAACACAACTGTCGGTACATCCGGTGTTATAACCCTGGGCCCGGCCCGGCCCGGACTGCCTCGGCACGGCTCGGCACGGCCCGGGGAGCGTCGTCGTCGTCGCATGGTAAATTTTTCATTACTCCCTGACACTTCCTACGTGCGAGAAAATGACGGGGGCACTCGCGTATGAAATTGAAATACGTCTGCCGATCGAGCGGCCGATCCATTTTCCCGGCCACGCTCGAGGGCCGAGGTGAGCCTCGCGACGCAGACGCCAACACCGACGCCCGCGTAAAAATGACATTGGATCACGAGCGTTTCGTGCACTCGGCACCGCGCCCCATACCCCTGCCTCTCTGTTCCCTTCTTTCTCTATTTTTCTCTTCCTCACCGCTTCGCCTCCTCATACACTCACAGTCAAAACGATAGCACACCTTTAATTTCTCAGTAATAATTAGACTGCGAATTTTTATGCATTTACGAAGAAATTATTGAACAGTAAAAGATGAGAAAAATTTAAGAATATTGTAATGTTGTATTTATTTATTTATTAATGCCCTGAACCATGTATGGTTTGTATAGCATACATTAGTATAACACTTTACAATTAACAACGAAGTGTATATCGTTATAGCTAAATTAACATGAACGGTAGACGCTAAATACTAATCTTCCATTTTTTTGGAAAGTTAAAAATAAAAACTAACGCTGTAATTTAGAAAGAAATTAATAATGTAGGGAAAATATCGTAATGTTGTTTTCAATACAACAACATCATTAAGGGTTGAATAGAATATTTATTTTACTGCTGCTTCCCACAATCAATGCAGAACATTTTTATTTTGCACAAAGATCCGCTGTCTAGTAATAATGTACAATCGTTAAATGTTCATCGGTATCGTAAAAATGTTTCTTACTTCCTTAGATTAAGTAAAAAGAAAGATTGTATCAGGAATGAATCGCATAATAATTGTAAAACATACTTGCCCCACCAGCTGTAAAAATGTTATTATTGTGAAAACAGACTTTAAAGTATTCGTTCGATAGTTTTGCTGTGTAAAATGAGAAAATTTCACATTGCCACACGTGCCACGCGTGTGCTATCTTTTCAACTGGGAGTGTACTCTCCCATCATCGACCATGATATTTCTTCTGGATCGCGAACCGCCGGTCTGCGCCGTCGATCCGACGATATTTTCCGAGACTCCTTCCATCGATACTTCCCCCAGAATTTATCGAGACCGGCGACTCCAAGTGAATGCGGTTTGGGCTGATCGCGTGTGCTCGAGATTAGCTGGCTGAATAGAGCACCCCCTTGAAAGGGTTTCTTCTTGAAAATTGATATCGAGGCGAGAAATTTGTTTCACAGCATTCGATCCGACGCGCCAGAAACCCCCGTTCTATTTGTGTTTACGGGTATTTTTACCGCGATGGAAACGTCGAAACCCGCCACCCCCTCTCCCTATCCACAGCTATGATTTATCGAGCACGGTTGCAGTAGTCCTTTTTAACCGTAACTACGCATTACGATTGCATCACTCAATTTCGCCTGTCTGACGAGGTCGTAAAGTTGGGTTAATTACCCTTTAATTGTACCTAACCGTAAAGGTTTCGCCGGGCCTGTTAATGTTGTTCCGTGGAATACACGAGACCTCGTTAATTGCGCGAACTTTAATATTTTTAAATCAATTTGCAAATACTGGTTCACCCGGTTGAGTTATTAGTAGACGTTTAACTCCATCGGATTTTCGTCATTCAGATACCAAATGAAAATGTTAAAAAATGTTAAAAAATGTACCTACTACGAGAAACAAAGTCAATTATTTAGCACGATGAAATTCAGAACGGTTTTCTCCTCGATGTTCATGTATTAACCACATTAAAATAAGCTGTTGGAATACAACGATACCATAGGAGTCTTAGGTATAAGGGTGTATCTTAGGTATAAGGCGTAAGGGGCGGTTTTACTGAAGGGCCTAGGCAAGGGCATGAAGTCGGGACCTTCGTCAGTCCGGTAGAAGCAGTTAGCATGAACAGATCGCAATCTTGTACAGTGTTCACTATTAACATATAGACTAAATACAGCACACGTGGAAAACACTGTGGCATTATTTGAATAAACATCTTTATAATACTAATAAAGTATGTACAGTATAAAGTGTAGTTACTTAAATATCGTACCCACATAAAGACATTTCCAACATAAGCTGTTACCTAATTTCAATTTTGACAGACTGAATCGTATACTCAGGCGATAAAACATATACTAATTTTAAAAAAGGTTCCATACAAGTAAAAAGTTGAATAATTTCCAAATACTGACAATAATTTGCAGAGCGTTTGTCTAATCGCATCTCGGAAAAGTCGAAAACAAAACATAGCAAGCATTTACCATTCTACGTTACAGTGGCCATTGTATGTATCACATTTTTTGATACGATGTTCCCCGGAAAATTCTTGCTTTCCGCGCATTCTATGTGCAAGCTTCGCGAACGATCCGACGAATCCGAATTCTTTTCGTTTTCAGTGCCCGCCACTTTTTGCTCGGCAGCGAACGTTCTCGGATGAGAGCGCAGCATCCTCAAAGAAGGTCCACTGTCTTCGTTCGACGAGTAGGACCGAGGCTCGGGTGCTTACGCGCAGATTTCCACAAGATAGTTCGTCGTCTTCCCTTTTTCTGGCTTCCTTCTTTCGCTCAATTTCTTCTAACGGCCGGCGTCCGCGACGCAGATTACTTCTCCCGGATTCTTCGAAAACGATGATACCGCGGAACGTCGCATCGCGTCGTCTCGCCAGAAACTCGGACCGTCCTTAGACGAATCGGATCGGATCGACTCGACTCTCGATTTCTGGAGCGTTTCAATTAACCAATTAACAAATGACGTACAATTTTACAAATACTTTTACCGTAACAATCGTACATTTTCTCGTACAGTGAAAATGGTAATCATTAGGAGCGGGCGGGAATCGGGGAACTGAGATTCGGGTCGGCTCGGGACCCGAAAATTTCTATTCTTTGGCTACCCCAATGTCATAGGTTTCCGGGTTTCCAAAATGTTCAAGTACCTGCCTACACCTGGTAATCATGAAAATAACTAAACACTATTGACAGAAAATACAACCAAAAAAAGATCGATTACATTAAAAACTAAGCAGAAAATAAAATTCTTTGAATATTTTCACCGTTCCCGGTCTGATCCGCTCATTTTTGTCGCAATCTCCTCAAATCCGCAGTCTAGTTGTGATAAACGTAACGAGTGACTGTAATCGAAAGGGTTAAAACGACGACCGGTTTAATTTCGATCGAAGTGTATTTCGCGGCCTCGTCGCCGAATAAATGGGAAAACGCACGACTCGGGAACAATGACAGTTCTGCTTGCAGTTACGGTGTTTTGCACCTTGCTGGCCCGGCCCTTTCAGTTTCTAGCCCCCTCCCCTCCCCCCTCGCTGCCTGTAACCGCGGCGCTGCTCATTAATTATTCATATTCAATTAAAACTTTTTGCTCGTGTTTCAAGAGTGCACGGTAAACGTTTCGATTACCTCCATCGTCGACCAAATAAAAGCTGCCCGCTCCCCAGAATCCCTGTTCCTCCTACGCGAACGATGGCGAAGGGTGTGTGAGCCTCGAATGTATTTAAGGCTATTGTGCCCCGGTCGTATTGCAAACCGAGCAAAAAAAGATGGATATTGCGTAAATACGAGGGGCCGGGGGCGGGTGCGGGGGTGGTGCGCACGGTTCGATTTCCCTGCACCCTAGCCATGTTAATCAGGAGGCCGGGCACCCCCGGTTGTTTGAACGATCAATCTTATTTGAACGCTAAAAAACAATCCGGTTTGCGAGCGCGCGCGCGCGCACGGGCCGAACGATGCCGGTTGATGGATGATATGTTTGCGCGATGACATTAATTTCCCCGGCAAAACGGTATTTATTAATAAAATCGTTTCGCCCGGTGCGACAACGACGTGACGTCGCCGCCGGCGGCGGCGATGTAATCGTTTCATTAGCGAATCAATTCCGCGGGACGACAACAAAAACCATTACGTTAATGAACAGCCGGACACTCAATCGAAAAGATTTAACGCCGCGGCTTTTTCGCGGTTCAATTAATTCCTTGCGATAAATTCCGGTCAATTGTTCGCGAAAATTCCTGCCGCTACCGAAACTCTACATCGAAATTTCCCGTCTAAAGTAATCGAGTATCTCTCGATTGGGAAGAATTCACGTTTCGTTGAATCAGTTCCGCGAGTCCATCTCGATACTATTTATTTATCGAATCGTTTCCCACGAAAGCATCTCTGTAATTTCGATAACTGGACTGCGGATCTTTTTATTGGAAAATAAAAATTTTCTTCGTCAATTACAAGTTGCAGGAACCATAGAAAAATTTCTTCCTATCATTCACAATTATAATACATTGAAAATAACGTATGAATGTTCTTAAATCATGTTAATGTTCTTACTGTTCTAAAGTACATCCACCCATTTTTGTCATAAACGCATAAAGTCTATCAATAACTATAAAATAAAAAATAAAATTAATAGCCTCTAATTTCGTACTGCAGGCAATTAATTTTCAGAATATATTTCGGTCAGTTTAAAATTAGAAAGAGTGGCCCCGGTCGCGGCCACCATTTGTTACGCGGACCATACTCGAAAGTATAACGAATCGCGCGGAGTTTGCGGGCGGAATAGTTGTCCGGTTCGAAAGTTTCGACTATCATTCGCATCGTTTAAACCCGCGGGATGATCCGGAGGGTTGGATCCGCGGATAAATAAATAGTCGGGGATAAATCTGATAAGTTGCGCACGAGCAAGTTTGCGTATCTAATTTCACAGAAAAGTGGATTGATTCGATTTCGAGAGAGAACAATGTCTCCGGTCTCGCAGGAACTTTTTAATTAAGGGGCTGCGCGCGTCTGGCAAGTTATTGACAACATAGACTTGTTTATTCTGCATTCAATTAACTTCCAAGTATTGGGGTGTCCCTAAGCCAACCCTTCGTTTCGCCCAACCCTTCGCGATGCCCGTTCAGCGCGAATCTTCCTTCCTCGGCAGTAGTGGAACGATATGGCGGAAAATAAAATGGAAACGTGCCTCTCTTCCCCCTTTCGCAATCGTTGTTTTCTCAAACAGCCTGGCCCGTACACGTTTAACTAACCGGAAGAGGAAGAGGGAGAGGAGAGGAGAGCCGGCACCGGCACAGCGTATTGGAAATTTCTATGATAGAACATCGGTGCTGGTCTGATTCATCCGCGATTTTTCGTTTCTTGATCGGCGATAAATTAAGGTCTTCGTACCGGGGAGAGCGCCCGGAAATTCTGCTATTATATCACGCAAGATCGAAAAATAAGTGCCCCGCTATCTGTACGTGTGCAGGAAACGCTCTGAAATGTGAGAAACACTGTAATAGTTCGCTTAAAATTTCATCCTTCTCGCAGTCTATAATAAATTTTATGTAGCATCAACATTTTAGGGACGGAAACTTCTGCAGTAAAGCCGAGCGTGCGACATAGGCTACAGTAAATGGTAAAGATAACGTTGGCTATCGATTAATAGACTACGTATGTTTATGCAATCTTTAATTTTTTCATGGAAATTTTAAGAAAGTAGAATAGTGCAAAGTCTTATTTCCAGCGATAGTAGTGTTCGTAGATCTGAAATAAATAAAAATCGCACTAAATTCTGTGGGATTAATAATAGTAGGGAAATTATAGAACACGAACTTAAAGAGAACTTAAAATATGTTCCGAAAAGTGATTTTTTCGTCGGTGGAGAATTACATCGAGCCAAAAAAACAGAAAACAAAGCTGAAAAGTTTTGCGCGCAAGCCGATACGTTTGGCGAGTAGGTTATACGTTCGCCGGGTAGGTTATCCGATCGGATCGGCGTATTTCGTTCGGTTAATGCTCGATCCGTGGATAACAGAAGAAACCCTATCAACGGCGGATTAAAAAGGCGGGTATAAAGTGGCCGATGGCCGGACGGTATAAAGCGTCCGGGAGTTTAGAGCGTGTTACGCCCGAATAAAATTTTACGCTCGCGCTCGCTAGTCGGTCGGTCTCCGCGAAGTTTGAGTGGGCAATCGGTGGCGCGTACCGATCCCGGGTCCCCGGGCTAACTCAAGAAAACATTGACCTAAACTCGGCGAAGATTCCTCCCGGGGTTGGCAACGGGAACTATCTCTGGATGGCCCTCCTCCCAAACCACAAGAGGTCGTCGAGCCAAAACGGAAGGAAAATTTAACGTTAGCCGGCGATTCGTATCGATCGTTCCCAGTCAGAGGAGAGAAGTTCCCTCGAAAACCGCAGGACCGAGGAGCGACGTCGGGCGTCGGGACGCTTCTCGGTCCAAGTCCTCGGTCCGGGTTTAAGTCACTCGAACGCGCGACGCCCGGCCAAATTATAAACTTCCCATCGACTCCGCCGCGGCGTGGCGCGGCGTGGCGCGGCGCGGCGCGGCGCGGGAAGAACGGTGTCCCTTAGCCGAAAGAACATTCGCGCGCTTCGCTTACTCCCTGAGATACACCCCTTCGAATCCGGGGAAAGTAGCGGGAACTGCGGAAGTTACTCCCTCGGACGTGACAACTATCGTCGACTGCGAAACTTCCAGCGAATTGACGAAACCTCTTAAAAGTTCCGCCCGCGCCCGTCGCTCGTTTACTGGAATCGCGAACCGTCCCTTTATCCCCTTATTTATTAATGTTTCGATCCTGAACGCTGCTGCCTCCGGCAAGATACCTGTGATGCGGTAAACCTGCTGAAGATTGTTTTACGACCGGGATTATCCCCGATTACGATTTAACGACATCACCCCGACATCCTTGAAAACAATTATTTGTCGTTTCATTGATTCCCGTTCAACATTCTTCGCCACATTATCGTCATGAAACATGAACGGAATTCATTTTTGCGAACGGGCGGGAGCGAGACTGCCATAATCTGTTGAAAACCATTTTTCTGTAGGTGGATGATCTTCCAAAAAAAATTCATTGTTCTTTACACACTGTTGCACCTGATTATACGATTCCTCCACGATTCGTTCGTTCTAAATAGACAGCGGATCTTTATGCAAAATAAAAATTGTCCACCTGAATCAAACTGGAGTGAAATAGAAAATGATTTTCTCTCTTATTAATATGTTCAATAGATTGAAAATAATATAACAGTATTTATATAAATTCTTCTATAATGTTTTTACTGTTTTAAATTACACCTACTCATTGTTATCATAAATGCATAAAATCCGCTGTCTAGCTATAATTAAACGATACGTACAGCTGTATAAACCTCATTCAAAGGTTGTACAATAAAAAAGAGAAAGACTGTCGAACATCAATGGTTTAAACGTTTTCAATTTCGTCTACCGGATCCGGACGTCGGTCCTTAATCAATTCTGGATCGGGGGTGTTATCAGGGTCGCAGCCCCCATCTCCGATACGCCGAATTTCTTCTCGTCGTGCACGCTGTCATGTTTACGTAAGATCACGTAGCCCGGTCCTTCGTCGCATCGGTTCGGCAAGTTTTCGCTGGGTTTCCTGTTTACGGGCGCGGAAGGCTCGTTCCGCGTGTTTATTGCCCGGGAAATAAGGGACGGAACTAGAGGCCCTCGAGGGAAGCTCGCGTGAGCGTGAAAGGCACGAAAATGGAATAAACGGGAGAGTCACCGGGCGTCGTCGAAGAAGCAAGATGGCTGGCCGGCTCTCGAGCTCCACTAATACGTGTGTAGTCTTTACGTCGAAAACCTGGCCCGGAATGCGTGACGACTGTTTCGAAGTAAATTAGTTGTTCCGGATGTCTTCCTCGTTTCTGTTGCCCCGGAGGAATTCCCGGCGTGGCTCTCTTGTACAGGTTGTTTTACAACGCGCGGACGGTTAAACTATGAAACGAACTACGCTGGGAGTAATCGAGAAAAATCTCCCGTACGAATCGTTGGTTTATTCTAGCGAAAGACAAATAAAAAAAAAGTCGAAGATTCGCGACGAAGAAGAATAATGAAATAATTACCAGGGTGACTCGGTTCGCGCCGCACGAGAGAGCCACTTTTAAAAATAATTTCACGGCACGGGGCCGAACGACGGGATACGTTCGTTTCATTAGTTCGGCGTTGTTTGTTCACACATAAAGCTGCATTCACGGGGCACGTCGCGAAACTTCCTGTGCACTTTGCGCTCAGGATCCTGTCGCGCAGGAGGCACAATACTAACGAACTAACGCATTAGGAGAACGAACGAATCCGAAATAGAATGGGACCCTACGGGGTCTTAATTAAATGCGATAAAACAGAAAAGTAAATACGTCAAGTCATTAGCGTCGGGGCGAACGATACACCTGTTCGCGTAACACGGGAACGAATCCGGCACTCGTTACCACCGGACCGGGACTTACAGCTTGAATCGGAGCTTTTTCTGTTCGGCATTAGCATTCGACCATTCGCTGTAACAACGGCTCGAGCTCGTTTCCCGGTTGACCGAGAAAATACCGAATCGCCGCGCCGCGCCGCGCCGCGCCGGTCAAAGAGACGGAGAAAAGTGTCGGGAAACGTAGGGATTGTTTGGCGCGGATGGATCGCGCTCCGTGAATCCGCGCCCTCGCGAAAAAAAGGAGAAAACGGTAAATCGTACGGTATCCAGACCCGACTAACCAGAAAATTTCCATAATACGTAGAAATCCGTGTTGCGCGCCGCGGAAAAAATAACGAAACACCGGCGCGAGCCGGTTTAAACGAGATAGAGGGATGCGTGTGCACGTCATTGTCTTGTAACGTTCCTTCCATTTCCTTTATTCATTTTCCAATTTAATTCTTTATCCGCGACCGCGCACCGGCAGCCCTTTGTCGCCTTTCACCTTTCTCCGGCGCGCACATTTTTTCGTTTCTTTCTCTTTTTTCTTTTTTTTTTTTTGTTCACATTGCCCGGTGCTTTTGTGTTATGAGTAATTAAAACATTTTGGCCTGGACTATGAGGGCGAGAGTTCTTTGAGCTTTAAACGCGCCAGAAAATTCATCCCACCGCATCTCCCGTTCCTTCTCTTCTTATTCCACTGTGTGCCGACCGTTTCTACCTTTTTCTACTACGTTTTGCTTTCTCTCTTTCTCTCGTACTTTCTCTCGTTCGCGCGCGCGCGCGCAACCTTTTTATTCCATTTTATCCTTATCCGCGCAGTGCGGGTTCATGAAAGGATCCACGCACGTTATGCAGAAACAAAACTCCGTTGAAATGATAAAGGCAAAGTGTCCGGCGGCGCGGCGCGGGGGGAACAGCTACCGGTCGTTCCCGCGCTCCTGTTTAAATGTCACTATTCCGTTAAGTAACCGGCCACCGACCGTTTTGTTTCCATTGTTACAGGTTGTGTTTCCCTTCGTTCGCTTACCTCGCGAATTTTCACCTAGCCCTTCCCATCCCTTTCTCGCCTTCGTCTTCTCCTTCGCCGTTTCGTTTCGTTTCGTTTCGATGGCCCCTTCAAATTGCACTTTGTCCTCGTGGAAATTCACGGGAAGCTCTCTCTCTCTCTCTCTCTCTGTCCGCTTGTCCCCGGCCGGTCTTCCGAAGCGATTTCATTGGATCGCTGGAAATTCCGGACGTCGCCGTCGAAGGCGTCCTTTGAGACGGCGGCGGCGCCCGCACTTAAAGTGTCTCGATTGCGCGAATGTTTCTATTAGTTCGATGTGTAATTTCGCCGCCGGGCGAAAAGGGGAACGAATTTCTCGGTCGCTGACGATTTCCGCGGTCGAACGACGGCGTCTTTAATAGATGAAAGTTTCGAGGAGACGCTCCGCTAGGCGAAAGTGCCGTGAAACTACCCGGTTATTCCTGTTTTATTGCTGCGCATCGCTTTGCTGGGTCCTCTCGCTCAACAACACACAATCTTGTAATTAGATTGCGGATTCTCGTACTCTCTCGCTGTTGCAAATCGCCGAAACACGAGGAAATCTAATTTGATCTCATCGGTGTTTTTATTAGACGATATACCATGTGGGCCATTTAATAAGTGCATGGTGTCAATGGACCAATATCTGGCTAGAACATTTTTTCCCTCAAGGTAATTTTTTTCGAAGTTGTCAAGGTCATCGGTGTGTTTTGATACTTAACTGCATTTTTTTCTTTTTATTGTCTCGTATAGCTGAGCGAAAAATACATTCAGGTATGTATAATATCACATGACCTCCAAATGACCTTGATGACTTTGAAAATTAAAGTGTCAAAAAAAAATATCATTTGCAAAGAATTCACCTTACGATACCATTTGTATCGCATTACAACCATTTTATTTCAGGAAATTTGAACATCAGGGACAATGAAAAGATCACGAATGTTCAATATACAGAATGATGGTTCACTTCATTCATAAACAATAATATTTGTGTTTTATTTTTGTGTGGTATTTTTCATTCAATTTTCTAATAGCTATCTATCAATTTGAACAGATTGAATTTTAATCGATTCGTTTGCCTTTATTTCAAGAGGGTTCGATTTTAACACGATACGGATGATCGATTAAAAACGAATCTGTAAACATCCAACGAACGGTGTTAATAGATTTTTATTGGGCGCAGTTTCGACACCAGTGCTCGCTACCTATTTACGAAAAAGAAGCAAAAGGGAATTATTAGCTGTAGCTTCGTGTGTACTACATAGAAATATTGGATTACTTCATGAAAGCAAAATTTAACGATCGCCGCGCGATGAAAGCTGCGGTAAAATAAAACAAGGAAAATATGAAAACAGAACAGACCTACAACTTTTTTTTTGCGCTTCCGTGCCCTTTGTTTCGCGGTGAGCGCCGACGAAAAAATAATCATCGCTCTCCGAACCGCAAAAAACTTTAACAACCGAATTGCCTCGAATATACAGTTTTCCGGTATAACACGAGGAAATGATCATAGTTTTTAATCACTCGCTTAAAAATATATCTTTCTTCTCTGAAAAACCTGTATTTCCAACAGAAGCTTTCCTAAAATACAATAAAGTCACAATTTTTGTTCAATTCATATTAAATATTGAACGAAATTGTTTGAACATTTTATTCTGCTAAAACCGTTGTTTGTTCCAATCCCTATACACATCTACAAATTGAAATATTCGTAGAAACATTTCACTCGTCAAATTTCACGAAAATGAAAAAGCTTCACAGAAACGATATATAGCTAAAACAGTTTTCCTGCTTTGGAAAGATTAAAGTTGCATCATTTGATCAAGCAGGGATCCTGCTTTCATTTTGCGCGCCGCTTTTAAATGTTTTGAAACGCACAGGAAATACGTTTCGCTTAAGAATAGACTTTGTGCGCACGAGTATGTAATTATAAATTGTTTCTTTACGCCCGCTTAATTACCACACACGACGTTACTGAAACAAAAATATTGTTGGAAAATTCCACGGTAGTTTAGCGCAGGTCGGCTTCAACAACGTGGATCGCGAGAGCAGACGATTTCTCTTTCGTTTCTTGATAATAAAAGTTACAAAATAGTGCGCGTTCACAACAAAATACATACACGGTGTAGAACGACTATAAATGTGCTACAGCGTCAAAATTATAAAAAATTTTTTAACACTTCATCTCCTTCTTGCAGCGGATCCTTCAATTTATCACGACTTCGTAATTTTCGTAAAATAATCAATGTAACTGAGAATATGCATAGAAATAGAGATCGGCAACATTCTCTCGCGCAATCAACGAGGAAAAGAAACAATTACCCCGTGGGATTCATTCGTCCCGCGACCGTGCAAAGTGCAGCACGCCGCGCCGCGCCGCGTAGCGTCGCGCGCAAACGGGGGTAGTTTTCAGCTGATTTACGCGGCTCGTCACGTACCGCGGGGAACGAGGATGAAACGTGCCTGTCAGAACTAATTAAAGATTCAGCCGATTCCACGAGCTGCTTTAATTCTTGCCGGTTCCTCGGTATTACCCGTACGAGGGGCGGTGCGACGATATAGGGGTTGGGTCGGTGGTGCGCGGCGGCTGTAACGGGGGCATCATCTTCGCGGGGGAACAACAGAAACACCGGTTGATTAATAGCGGTGCACGCTAGACCCGGCACCCTGTGTCTCTCTCTCCTCTCTCTTGCTCCGTTTCCCTCCCGCACCAGGAAAGCACTCCATTCTTCCTGTCCTCCGCCGCGCCCGCGAGCGCGCGCTTGCTTGCTTCTTTGCTCCTTCCTTCCTCGCTTTTGCTCCTCGAGACCCGCGCGATGGCTATTTATCATTCGCGTGTTTCCGTGCCTTATCAATTTCACCGACTCTAACGACTGTGTGCCGGCCGGCGGCCTTCTTAATTTTTTAACCCGCCCACGCTCTTCTCCCGCATGTGAAACAAATGGTCCGTGTCTGACACATCGCGGATACACCGGCAGCGGGGTACTGCGTCTTCGGCGCACCGCGCTCGTACTTCTTGCAACGCGCCTGTCCCGCTGGTTTTCGTGCCAGCCCGCGGGAGACGGAGACACCCGTTACGATGGATCGTCCGCGGAAATAAGGAAACAATTCCGAACCTGTTCTGACAGCCGACGCGTTAACAACGTTATCGCGTTCCCCACCGGAAATCCCGGTGGCGAAGCGTTACGCTTGAACCGACCGAATCAGCCGAACAATTAATCCTCGGACTCGTTCGACGATCACGTGGCAGCTACGACTACATTCGGGGCCTTACGCCAGTCAATCTTCTTTTACACGGTTCTGCACCTAACGTCCGACACTTATACGAACAAGGGAACATATTCTAGTTACGGGGTGTACTTCCGAGAAGCCCATACCTCCGATGTTTTTTTTACTCTGGATTCTTACGTATTTTGACGTGCTGATTACGAATATGATAGTGAAAATTGGCGCGAATATTATTTTCATAGGGGAAACCGTGAAAAAACCATAAAAATCATAGTTTTTTCCATTTATTTCAGTCAATAATGGGAATTTTGAAAAATACTTCAGATAAAAGTTGTAGGTCTCATCAAAGTAGACATTTTAGTTTGTATTGACTTTTGTCATAAAGATAATATTTTCTGAGAAAAATAATAGGTAATTATACACTTATACGGAGCCAATCTCGTTTACATATTACCATTATTTACAGAAATAAATGGAAAAAACTATGATTTTTATGGTTTTTTCATGGTTTCCGCTATGAAAATAACATTTGCGCCAATTTAAACTATCATATTCGTAATCAGCACGTCAAAATACGTAAGAATCCTGAGTATAAAAAAAATCGGAGGTATGGGCTTTTCGGAAGTTTATCCAATTACGCAAGCCGATTTTAATTAAATTTATGCAGGACATAGTTTATTGAAAAATATTTGACACGTATTTTTTTTATCCCAAATGATCCATATCCATGGGGTGAAAACAGCCCTCAAAGTTGGCAGTCAAAACCACATTTTGTTTAAATTAATAGCTTTTGTTAAAATTTTCTTGGGCTAGTGAATTTCTCATTCTAAAACACACAAGTTACAAAAAAAAATTATATTTTTTCGTCCTCTGGTTTCCGGGATATCTGAAAAAATGTGTTTCTGATCACCAAATTTGAGGGCTGTTTTCATCCATACAATGTGGAGTGTTGCCGATAATGAAAAACACGTGTCAAATATTTTTGGAAGAACTATGTCTCGGATATGTTTGTAAGATTTTTGTAAGAGAAAGAAGAGAGAATCAGCCCCCGTTCCTGAAGTAATATTATACATATACTAGGTGTATAAAAAGAAAGTCGGTGTATTTTCACGGTTAAAAAGTCACGTTGAAGCTCGTTCTTTTTCCCGATATTTTGCGCGTAGGCACCTCCGACATTGGCGTGTATACAGTGAGCATGTCAGTTGTCCGCGTACAGTGTGCGTCAAAGTGTTCCGAAATGTGTTTCGACAGGCGTCATTTGAGGTATCGCGTTTTATTCGCTTTTCAGAGATGCGAAAAGCTCTTTCGCATTATCGCATATTTCAGTGAAAATTGTACAGTATTCTTCTTATTATTTTATATTATCGCTGGACTGTAGATATTTATGCACGTATTTATGCACTTTAAGATTTTTATGTGTATATTCTATGCTGTATACAGGGTGGGGAAGTTTCACAGAAATATTTGCTAAAATAAAATTGCACAGTACGAAGGGGGCCATCCGGTGGCGATAATAGTTTTTTTTTGCAGGTGGCGGTACTTCGGACATTTGAAGGTCACCTCCATTTCTTTAAATGAATCGGTATGTTTTTGCTTCCGTATCATGATAGAGGATCTTAAAACGACTTCAAGGACCTATTACATAAGGTCATTGAAGGTCATAGGAAGTAGAGAAAGGCGATAATACTTACGGTTTTAGTAGTAAATGAAACATACGTTTATAGTAGGTGTTCGAAATGATGACCATCACTGTCAATGCAACATTGGATTCTGTTTACGATTGATTGACTTGCAAGTCTTACAGAGTCAGAACTTATTGACGCACAGGCTGCAATAATTCGCTGTTGCATGTCGTAAGGTGTAGTTGGTACTTCTTTGTACACTTTCTGTTTCAGTGTTTCCCACAGAAAGAAATCTAGAGGTGTTAAGTGTGGTGAACGAGCTGGCCACGATATTGTACCGCCGCGTCCAATCCAACGATTTCGAAATTTTTCATCGAGTTCCCTTCACGCAATCAATGAATAATGTGCTGGACATCCATCATATTGATACCACATGGTTTGTCGTGTAAGTAAAGGTAACTCTTTTAGCAAAAGACCCAATGTATATCAAAACGTACTACCAAAACCGTAAATATTATCGCCTTTCTCTACTTTCTATGACCTTCAATGACCTTATATCATAGATCGTTGAACTCGTTTTAAGATCCTCTATCATGATACGGAAACAAAAACATACCGATCCATTTAAAAAAATGGAGCTGACCTTCAAATGTCCGAAGTACCGCCACCTGCAAAAAAACTATTATCGCCACCGGATGGCCCCCTTCGTACTGTGCAATTTTATTTCAGCAAATATTTCTGTGAAACTTATAGTTTCGATGATATCTGAGGTGCTAATAGTTATTGCCCCACCCTGTATTATGTATAAAGAAAAATGTAGGAAATGTAAGATATTTCGACGTTATTCATTTAAAATTATGTATTGATTCTAAATTATGTACATTTTCGGCATATCCACCGACACGAATTTCTTTTGCATTATTTGTTTTTATCACGTTATGATTCTCACGTGCGCTTTCGAATATACGCGTTCGCACTGTATCAGTTTCGAATCGAACCGCACACAGCTCTCGATGCTACCAATATAATTGCTTGGCCAAACATTCGAGGAATGTTGTTCGTTTATTTTTTATCGAGTGTTGCGATCGCTACCGGAGATCCTGTAATCCAAATAACTGGACGTGTTGGTAATACATTGTGCTCTTTCTTGCTTAGCTTTTTCTGTCGATGTCAAAACCGCTATAAATAAATTCTGCATTCTCACATTAACATGCTGCCTTGTAAAAACGACAAGATCTAATTTATTTAGACTTTGCGCAGTTGTTAGTGTAATATATGCTCTAATAAAGATACTTATTAAATCATTTCTTATGAAATCATATTTATAATTTCAATAATTGGAAAATAAAGAATCTATAACCGGTCGTTTGACCGATCATTTAATGTTTCGGAAAACAATTTGGAGGATATACAAATTAGCACATTTGAAAACCGTCGTAAAAGTTATTCAGTAATATTATTAAATATATCTTCGTTCGCCGAGTCGCGAAGCCTTTCATCGCAGCATCCGTTTGAAGGATATTCACACCGCAAACGGACATGCCAATTACATTACATCGCCGGCGAGCGTATATTACACTTTGCCAAAATTGAAATCTCTCAGACGGCGAACTGATTCTAATCTGATTTTCGGTACTACGACATGGAATATTTGTCGGAAAGCTCGTGTGCAGTTTCGCCGAAATACCGTGTAGTCCCTTATCCCCGGGCAGCCGAATCTCCTTCGTCTCCGGAATATTAACCGGCCCCACAGCGTTAACCACGAATTTTCTAGGTCGTTATTTATACGCGGTGACCGAAAGAATCCGAAGTCAATCGGTCACCTGACGATTCATGGATCGCGGCAGGGACGCGTGATCGGCATACCGGAGACGGATATTTTGCTCAGAAATTGGAATTCCAGAAAATACGTTCTACTCTGATACCTTGGCAAGAACTAACACCGGCGTCGGACAGTCTAGCCTTACACTCTGTCCCCGAAACTTCCACGAATACATAATGAATTCAATGATTTCGGCGCAAGGTTCGATCATTCAAAAACAAACAGCAAATGTGCAATTAATAAAGCATGCTTCTCAACGTTTTGATCATAATGTTGATCATTTTCAGAGAGACATATTTTGCGCCTGAAAAATAAATTTTTGTATAATATATGTAAACATAATTAGAAGGAACATTGCGACACAGCCGTGTAAATCCAAAACGGAAAAAAGAAATTAAAATATAACACATACTTGCTGTGAAAACAATAACCACATTGAAGAAAAAATTTTGAGTTACACAAATTGGACTTTATTCCATGGTGGCAGATATGTGACTGAAGCAAGTGCTAGCTGAACGTAAGAAAGAATATGTCATAAAGGACGACCTATTCAGTGATTGGTTTGTCGATATCGATCGATGGTGATTCGAAAGCATATTAGGCGGCAAATTTGAATAGCGTAACTGAACAGTCTATTTTAATAGAGACAAAATGCGAACACACTGTGAACAAATTGTGAAAAAAGACAACATAATTTTTGCAGACAAGCAAAAAATATCTGCATTCATGGAAAATTGTACAAAAATTTCACAAGAAATAAGAATCCACGAATGTATGCAAAATTATTGTTGCTATTCCATCACAATTTTCCTTTAAGGGGGTCATCCCATATGGCAGATCCAAATAATCGAAAAATTTTTTTTGCACAAATTGCTACTATAACATTTCTAGAATATGCAGGTAAAAGGATATTTCGATATTCGAAGTCGTTCGACTGTTATAAACGTAGAACAGAGCATCTGTTTGCCTCATTATGATTAAAGTACTAATAAATAACCAGTGAAATATCAATCAGCTGGACATTAATTTGTGCTGGAAAAAAGTGCATTCGAATCAACGTGCACTTCGGAGAATCGAGCCAAGACAATTTCTCAACACATAGCAGACTAATGGTGACTTTACATTTTCTTTGTGTAAATCGTACTTGAATCTTTAAACGCGTTTTTCTCAAAACTGTATTTTTTCAAAACGAAAATTCAAATGATTTCGGCGCACTGGTTTGTATTTTTTCATATTGGCGACCATGATATCTCAAAAATTACTGAACGGATTTCGCTCAAATTTGTATGGTATAATCAGCACATCTATAGTTCTGGCCCGTACTAAAATATTTCTGATATCTACTATAATTTTTTTTTTAGCTGAAAAAGACGAAAAAAAATGACGAAACATGGAACTTAATGTTTAGAACCGTGCCAAAAATTAAATTTTCGATATTTTTATATTACTTTGGTACCGGCGATAGCCACAGGTCTATCAGATGATTGAAACCTCCGGAATCATGGTCGCCATCAACCTACTTTTTTTTACACATGAGTGTCTTCCGAACGGTGTTCAGTCGATCCAACTCGTTATATTTGTTTGAAAAAATTCGGAGAGACTGATAAAATGTCAGTAAATGTGTGGTAAAAATTTCAAGATTGTATGTTTTAAAGTTCCTTAAAAAAAAATTCCTAAAAAATGAAGGTAAAAAGTAACTCTCACATGGGATGACCCCCTTAACTCCTTACATTTTAAATCTTCCCGCTTCATCCTGACCAGGTTACCATTTTTCACTTGGTTAACAAACTTTATTCTGTTAGGTCCTTGATGAGAATCGCATATCTCTTCTGACAGCGAACGCGCGAAACAACACGACAGATTAGAAGCATGCGCAACGTAGCAGAATTGCGTAAATGGTCGCCGATCGACCACAGTGGAACTGTTCGCGGCGGAATTCGGATTTTTTCTGGAAAAAATGGAAAGAGAGTATGGATGAGTGTCCGGTTACTTATGGAGGATGGTGGATGTGTATGCTCACGTGCATCAGAGTGATCGATGATACTCGAGGACGGCCGTGCAGCCTGCTCGGGCCGGGCCGGGCTGGTCCGGGCCGGCTGGTTAGTCAAGTAGATGCATCAGCTGCAATTGCGCCCTGCTGTTCGGATTTCAATGAACGTTCGAGTCCAAATTGTATAGAAATAGACGGTGGTTAGCAGCCGCTCGTTTACGTTATATTGCGACCGTGCATTGTGCCGTCGACTCTCGCGCGCTCGCATCAAAGATTAAAAAGCACAAGCCCTACTACGATCGGACCGGATGCGGACGCGTGGACTAGCTGTATGTTCTCGGAGATGGAGCTATATATTCCCGATTCATGTTTTGAAATTTATAACTCCGGTAATACGGTGTACAGAAGGCGCGCCGCGTGGTCGACGGTGTACACGGAGTCGTAATAAGACGCATCTATTTTCATTGCGTTGCATTCATCTCGGGGCTCACCTTACTTTCTGCCTCGGAATTTATAATATAGTCCCTGAAAATATTGGACAAGCATGGCGGCGCGACGCGGCATAGCAGTGCAACGCTCACCGCTCGCGGAATTTATTTCGTGCTCGTTCCGAAAATGAAGTCTCGTAAATAGCCGTGGCCTGGGTAGCAATGCGTACACACGATTCTCATCGTATTTTTTACGGTGAATTTGATCATTACCGTCGCTTCATTATCGCGCCGCGGCACGCGTACTCTTCTCGTTCGTTCATCTCGCTAAAATGATTCGAGCCTGGGCCTGGATTCGTTACTCGCGATCTCGTAATTCGATAGCAAACGGTCCCATTCGCCCCGTGTTTCAATTCCGCGCGAAACCGTGCAATTCGAGAACAACGTTCGTCCCCCGGGTTATTTATATTTTGATTTTTTCTGTTTTTTCTGTTTTTTTTTTGTTAATCCTGCAACCGGATATTCGGACGTTCGCGACTCGGTCGCATCGTCGACGTCGGAGACGCGGGGGTGGTTTACACGTCCAGCGAACCAATGAAACAACAGGACGGCGCGGATATGCAGCTTGCGGTATTCGATTGTTATAACTGTTCCCGTGTAGTACTATGTAACCGTCCATCCGATATCTATGATCTAATAAAAATATAGGCTGTTAGTCCGAACCGAAATACTTTACCCGGGAATGGAAAGTGTGGATCGAGGATTATGGGGAGGTTTCTCGAACATTTCGCAAAGAATCCCCACCTCGTTTTACCATTTATATTGGATTGAAAACATTTGTTATGTCATCACTAGACAGCGGATCTTTTACGCAAAATAAAAATTGTCCGCGTCGATTACAAGGAATAGAAACTAAGTAGAATGTTATTTCTTCCCTTAATAATTTTAATAGATCTTCAATTTTCAAAATTTCCTTACAATTTTGAATTTCGTCTACTCAATTTTGCTATAAATGTGGTATTTTACTTACCAAACGTGGTATTACAACATGTTCGGTATTTTAAAACGTTCCACGGTTTATGTATTAAGCCGTTTATCGCGAACGCGTTGACAGTCAGCGTCCGTCAATTTCTTGGATGAGCGCGGAGACAGTGAGCAGAGCATCCATCCGCGGACAATAGATTCTCACCTGTAACGTCGCTGTGTGTCACGGCAGGTAATCCGGCGTGAATTCGCCGCATAAATATTACTGGCCCGCGACAAATAGATATGTAGGCCACGAGCCCGTCATCAGTCAGGGGAAGGCACGTCATTAAATAGAATGGGACGCGCTTGCGCCACCGACGCAGCCCCGCGAACACGGCAGGGTAATTAATATTAACGGCACCGGGCATCGGTGTAATTACAATTAAATAACGTCCCCGTAATTAACACTATTGTATCGCGTTACGTCGTTGCGTGTCACGGTACACGAATATTCGGACTCGCGGCTCGCACGGGGCTGATAAAAAAGGTGACCCGATACTCTTCTTGTGCACTATAATATATAATTAGCAAAATAAAAAAATTATTGTACAATAAATTATACTGTAGACCAGTGGATTCCAATCTTCTTATATTATTCTGTTAATAATAGTTTTTTTTTGTAAAACGTGTCTATATTATTATAAATAAAAGGTAGGGAGACGGGGAAAAAAAATTTTTCTCTGGGAGGCGTAGTAGATGGATATATCTTCTGCAGCAGTAAGTGAACAGAATTTTCAAAGAATTTTTTGTTGTGTACATTTATTGTACGTTTACTGCCATGTAAAATACATACAATGCATTGAATGCGTTGAACGGAAGTTTACTGTGTAATTTACCTGAATTTTCAATAATGGAAACGATCTTCTGCAATAAATGTAATATTCTAAAAAGAATGTCCGAGCAACAATTAATCAAGCGTTTTTAGGGGAAATCGTATAAATATTGAAAATTTCATTTATTATGCGATGGACAGAAATTTTTCTGTAAAATTGATTGAAGTGGATTTTTATAGAAATATTGATTAACAACGTTAACAAAACTATAATGATTTAGATGGCATTGTTTTAATTATTGTTAAAAATAGGAGAGAATAGTTGGGGGCGAAATATATAGCTGTTTGCGGTTTTATCGAATAAATTCTGGTGTTTGTTGGCGTATAGGAAAACGGGGGACGGTATAGAGCATAGAAAAATCGTATTAGAAGAAGGAGGATTACGCGAGCAAATAGACGCCTTCGTTTTTCTGTTTTATTTTCTCCGATAAAGCTCCGGCTGTGTAGAGTACGGTTGTGTAACGTGTTTGCATCCCGTAAAAGGAGAAAAAGTTGGAGACGTTGCGACAGAAGGACGAAATCGTTCCTAAAAAATTGTACGAAAAGTTCCTATCCGACGGCATGGCGTGAGTTTTCAACTGTTGGAGGCACTCGTGAATATACGCAATTTGAAAATGCAGAAGTTTTCAGCGCGGCGCGGCGCGGCGGTGCTCGAATGCGCCGCTCGAAAACTGTAAGCACTTCGTCCTGTAAAAGCGTAAAAGCACCCGAGCTTTTTTCTCTCTCTCTCTCTCTCTCTCTCTCTCTCGTTTTATTCGGTCGTCAGTATCAAGTCCGTGTCAACAGCTATTATAATCGTTAACGCTGTCGCAGCCTCTGGTCCATTCTCTTTAGCCTTCGTCTCTCTGTTGAAAACACTGTCTCTGCACTCTTCTTTTAATATCATCGGCGTGCATTACACGCGAAAAGCGAAAAACTATCGACAGGAAAAAATTCCTCTCGAAACATACTTCACCGTTCGTAAATTAACATTGTAACAGTGGCGGAACTACAGTTCCGCAAGTCCCCGCAGCGCCGTGGGTCCCGTAATCGGAGAGGGCCCAAAATTTTTGCATTTATTATCTTGTAATTTTACTAAAATAATCCCTCATTTAGATTAAATTAAAAGTACAATTTTTACAAATCTATTTCCTGAAAAGCATTAAAAAATGTCAATCCTATAAAAATATCGAAAGAAAATAGGTGCCCCAAAATTATATTTTGCTGGGGGGCCGAAAATGTGTAGTTCCGTCACTGCTTTGTAATGTATTCGCTGAAACTAAACTAAAGTTGAACTACACCGGAAGAGACAAGTGACGCAAGTCGCTTTCAGAACGGAAACGTGCAATGCATTAAAGTGATTCGATGATTCCGTGAAACAGGGAATTTTGAGCGTGCTTTTCGTATGAATAGCGTCGACGAATAAAAACCAGAACGGAGCTGAAGAAGGGTATTGAAATAAAAATCTACGTCGAGTATAATCGAGAAATGAAATATAAATTAACAATTGTCCGCTTTTTGTTCTGTATAAAACTCGTGGAAAATAAATCAATATATACGTATTCACGGATAGCAATAATATCTGGAAAAATTGTAGAACAGAGTTATTATAATAAACGATTACGCGAAAATGCTCCATTAAATAACATTTGCGTGTGAATTAAACACAAGTTTCAAATATCAAGAATAGATCGTAGCGAGTTCGGAGAACAGTTTCTGGATAAAATTAGAAACCGAAAGTGTTGGGAACATGCTACTCGGTTTGTACGCGGATCTACAGCTAAGTGCTCAAGATAATGTCATAATCCTCCGTTATTACGCGTCCGAGTAAATCGGTGTGTTAGCATGTCTGACCATTTCCTGCGGGATTTCGAGTGTTAATAGACTGTTCTTCTTCTTCGGGCAATTTCAGTAGCGTGAACGGACATCCCTCACGGGGAGTAACGTGGCGTGCTCGCATAAATATTCCGCGGGAAGTTTATTACGTCAATAATGCATATCAAAAGGGGGATGAAAACTGCGCACACGGGATTGCAAAAGAGAAAGGAAAAACGTTATTCACAATAAAATCACGACTTTTAAAAACCTATGTATACATACTGCCTATATTAAATATAACTATATGCTTCTACTCGTGGAAATTTATTTCGATAAAAATATTACAACCGAATTTTATACAAATCAAATTAATCGAAGTGAAACTTTTACGGTTTTAATTTTCTGTTCGACTTATTGTCAGCAACGAACAAACAACGAGGACTCGTTAAGCCGCTGCTATGGAATTGATCAACGCTCGCTATTCTTTCGTGTTCGCCTTGTTTAAAGATTCTTCCAATCCGAAAGCAAACGGAGACATCATTAGAAGGTGTTTCGAGGAGAATCCTATCCACAATCCGTTCGTCTTAGAAAACACCATTATTGTGAGACGGGCATAGTCGAGATAGCTATTGTAGAGATAACGATGTCGCTCCTGGATGACGAGCGCTATTGAATCAGACCCCTCGATAAAGCTTCTAATATAGCCACGGGCCTCCATTATTGCTTCGTGCGCCGTTCAAATATGTATAAAATCATACATGGCGAAACGTACGATCGCGGCACAGAAATGGTTTAAACTCGACCCGTTATATTTTTCTTGGGGGATCGTTTCGCTCTTTCGATGCTGACAATTGCGACGGAAGTCCCTTTACTTTCCCCATCTCTTTTATATTTAAACCCTTTATCGATGGAATATTACAAATTCAAATGCGGTCCAAGGAAAAGCCATTATAAAGATGCTAATATTTATTGCCCCTTCAAAGATCGATTTTTACATGTTAAATATACTCGACCTCGGGAATCTCGATTATCCGAATCGGAGAGGGAAACATGGCCGTTCGAATATTAGAACGGTTACTTGATTATGAATTTGTACAATAAATAATGTTGCATATATGCCTCTGCTTAGATTGAGCTATTTACATCTGAAGCATGTTGGGACACTAATCGAGGTCCTACTGTGTTGGTGATCGTGCCAGATACAAATTAACTGGTTTACTTCCGTATCGTTAGCAAAACTATTTGATCTAACTCAAAGCAATTATAATTATATGAAAATTAATTATTATTGTAAGAAGCAGAAGCAGCGTTTGTTATCGAAGCGGAAGATTCCTCGTCCGAAAGTTATGGCCGCCTCGGTAACATGCATCCTCGTTCTCCCCGATGCAGATAAAAATCATTTACGTCGGAACGAGATCGGTGATTTATACGTCGACGAAGTACTCGAAGGTATTCGGCTCTCTGCGGACCGGCAAGTGACTTCTCACCGTCCTCGTTTTTTTTCTCTTTCTTTTCTTTTTTATCGATTCGCCGAAGAAATTACTCTTACCACGCTATCTCGCGATAGTTCGTTCCACGGCGAAGGTTCGGGAAGTGGGAGAATTATGCGTTTGTGTTCTATGAAAAGCCAACTAGCAGTTACCGGGGTCTCCTTTCGGCTCTTGTCGTTTGTCTTCCTCCGCGATAGAAGCAAAGTTTCAAAGACCCCCTCCAAGTTGCGTCTCGAGTGGTTACAAGTGAGCGCCTCCCTAAATTTTCTCGCTGTAGGAATTAATGGAGGCAAGGCAGATTCGAAAATCTTCGTTAATCTCGCACGGCCGTCCGACAGGATCTACGGCCCGATAGTTTGCCGCTGGCAAATAGGACCGATTCACCATTGCGATAACGAGAAACCTTGGCCTCTATAGCAATCACAAAATCTCGTTCGTTAATACCTGCCATACTACAGCGAAAATTTTAATATTACTCGACCGTGCCTTGCGAATAATTCGTACGAATAAAGGAGGGGGGGGGGGGGAGGGTAAGAATTGAGATACTCCGTAATGTCATAAATTATCTTGAGAATTCACACGAACCATTATTTTTAGACAGACGGGCGTCTCTATTTTTAACACTAAACCTATCACAGTCAAATGACCGGCATTTATTATTGCAATTATTGAAAGTATAAAAATTCATTTGTGGAAAATAATGCAATCAATTATAAAGAAAATTATGGGCAATCTGTATAAATTTAATGTCGCCATTTTTATAAGGCAACATTTATCGATACTTTTAATGGTTGGTAGGTCTAGTGTAAAAAAAGAAAGTGTAAAGCAGTTACTATGTAACCTATTAATAAGCCTCCGGTGGCTACGGAGTAGCAACAATTGGGAAGCGGCATCACCTAATTTGAAATATTTCGCATGAAAGGACATTCCGTCGATACGGATTTGGGTAGTGTCCATATTTGAGTTTCGTACAATTTTCGAGCACGAATGAACACAAATTATAACTATCGGGTGATACGTTATGGAAAAAGTTTTTATTCGAGGGATGGTATGGGATAGAAGCAACGACGAAAAATCACAGAAGGATGCTTGTCATGGGTTCGTCTAGTACCGTGCAGAAGTACGCGCGGTATACATATGTATAGTTAGTACCCCGTCCGCGTTTTAGCATTCGTGCAAATACGAGTGCCATTACCTTCCTTTCCAAACTAACCGGCTTCCGTTTCCCTATATCAACCGCTCTGGAATATTCGCGGATTCGCATCGGCAGGATCAAAGGTTACAAAGACCTTTCCTAATTAAATGCTAGTTTCCTTCCTCTGTCACTATAATTCGACCCTTCATATGAATTTCATACGAATTTGCATCCCTTGAAAAAAGTACCCTCTTACCGAGACGTTTTATACATAATTCTCAATAAATTTGTTTTCCGAGAATTATTCCGCTTAATCTCCAACATTTCGAGAATATCAGCGGTGTTGATATTAGACGATTTAAATAAGATTTATTAAAGCTTCTGTTCTTCGCCGAGTATAACATTTCAATGGAGGCTTTCGTTTGTTACAGACGCACGAGCAACTTCGGTTACCAGTAACTTTCATTTACGATGAAAATGTTCATTCCTCGTGAAACTTAATTCCACAATGAAAAATATGTAAATTTTTCTCGAGTATTCCTTTCATACGCAACGGTATACTATTTCTCATCGAACACCTACTAATGCCGGGGTAGTTCCACACCGAAGGGTAGAACCGGCTTGCGGAAATTCTCACGAGCACCTGAACCCGTGGATGCAGGTGTTTCAGTACCAATTCAATAATACGCTGCTGTGGTTCTTAAATGCCTAATATTTCGCTATCTCACACTTTGAAACGTTTTTATTCCACCAAGGCGGGATGCCATTTGCTGAAAAAATTGATCTCGCGACCTGTAATTGGATACGTTTCTCTTCTCCGAACAACAATCTTTTAGTATATACTTTTCATTTGAATAGCGAACCGTTTTATTCTACGCTTCGATTCTCCTTCTATAATCGAAAGAAATCGTGTTTAGCAGCGACAATAATTGTGAAGCATAAATTATTCGAGAAGCTCGATCGGTCAAAGTATTTTAATTAAAATAGCCATTCTGCGTTAACTGAACGTTACAAGCTACGCGTGATATGTTGCTAACTGGTTCTTAACGAGTCATATGCGTGGCGCAAGGTGCAATAGTTGATCGAATATTCCACGTTCCCCTTTTATTAATGCAGGCCTCGTTATAATTAAACAATTTAATTTAATTTAATTTAGAACAATTAAAACGGATGTGCAAGCCTCGTGCAAAGATGAGCTACAAACGTGGAACGACATTTTCCAAGATGTCTCCGACTTCGGGAAACTCTCTGACTTCAAAGAAACTCAAGATAGTTTGAAAATATTATGATAATCTTCTTTATGAGACTTGCTTTGGTACTCGGTATGCATAATATGCCCGGCGACGTCGATATCTCTGTACAAGATGTGCCCCGGTCACGTCCAAGGAATGTCGCTAGTTTAGCTAGTTTGAGAAGTGTACAAATGTTAGGTATCTTCGTCTAAGACGGATGAGAATAGAACTATGCTACAATTACATACTAAATGTTCGGGGATTTATGCTTCTGTAATAGAGATTCCTCAGGATTCCGGCGTGTCTGTTGGGAACACGGTTGCACCGTCTCCGTGCTGGTGCGTTCTGGAGAACTATGGGAATTTCTCATTTGCCCAATGGAGGTTGCCTCGCAAGCAATCGCACACAATTGCAAAGTCCAATGCGCCAAGTTCGACTCTCGCTGACCACTTTAACTCGCAGCAAACAAATTTCCGCCGCAAATTCGAGGGTCATTTTCAATTTTGCAAATCTCCTCGACGCTTCAGCCATTTTCTGGTTTATAGTTACTGTAAAGCCTTCAATTTCTATTGGGATTGTGTTATCATTTGTTGACGCATTTATGAACTAATGTTTATTAACAAAATATACGAAGAATGTTCGGACATTTTTTTTAAGGAAAAATAATCATTTTCTTCGGAGTGTACAACGACAGTAGCAATTAAGAACGCACGTTTGAAAAGGAATCGCTGCGAACATTGCAGAGAAATAAATGATTTAACAGTATTCGAAACAGAAAATGGGAATACGAGAATTAAGAAAATTAACAGAGACTTTAGAACCAGATTCCGTATCAGTCAGACGTATAATTATGCTCATTCTGCTGGAGCCTTTTGTGCGAAACCCGCGAGCACAGTTGACCGAAGTTGCGTCGCCGTATGCAGATTTCAGCAATGTCTAAAGTTTTCAAAACAATCTCGGCGACACACGGCAACTATTTTCGCGGCTCGCAGCCCAATTTGCCGTGAACCCAGAGGGGCCATTACCAGCCACTCGAACTAGGAATGGCGATCAAAGTTTAATTGCACCCTTATCGAGCAGTTATACCTGCTAACAAACTGCAACTTGCGTGGCACCAATTGCCGTGACGAACTATTTACTTCGCTGCCGCGCAAATGTTCCGCAGTACTAACTTTCTCCCTCACCTGTAATGATTGTATATTGCCCGTTATGTCGCATTTCGAATCGTACATCTTTCGCCGGAACTCGAACTCGTGACAAAGGATAAGAAAGATTGCGTTCGCACGGATAAAAATGTTTCGATGGTATGCTGATCATTTTTATTGGTCCTGCACATCGAATTATACAGATCGAATTTAAATGTACAACATTTGGGAGAAATGTATCGGGACAAACAGTTAATTACAATTATTCACCATCATTCTCCCCCCCCCCCCCCGAATCTGTTTATACAAGATTGAATCTTGAATAAAGTAACAGATTCAATAAATTCTGTAGAATACATACGCGCACTTTTCAAATAAATCAATCGGAATACTGAAATCAAAGGCAGAACGAGGGCAACCATTTGCTTGAATACATTCGCTCGGCACAGCATACGTTAGGTAGATTGTTCAGCGAACTAAACGAATAGATCGTGTGTCTTTGATATTCTGTATTGATCCATCAAAATTTCGTGTATACCATATAGATGTTGTAAATAGTGTCATCCTTACCATACAGTATAGTTGCAGAGATAAGACATCGTTTGATCATAATACAACTGTAAAGATTGTGCCGATCAAATTGATTTATAGATGCTTGTGGCTATAGATTCGCGAGCCCTGAGCAATAATTTGTTTCCACGTGAAATAGAAATCGTCGTTGATCACTAGTGTAAAAACTAAATCTCGATCGTATATTTATATGCTATGTTCATAGTGTACAGCGAAGGTAAGTAATAAAACAATCGTGGTTAATACTCCTGGACATTTTCGCGCGATGTCCTTGTCTCGATCGCGGTTCGATAAATCGTGTACGTGTGTGTTTGTGTGTGTGTGTGTACATATGAATGAACACGTCCGAACGAAATTGAAATTAACAGCGTAAAGTTAGAGAACTTCTGAGTACATAGTACTCAAAATATCGTACACAGTGTCACATAAGGAATTTAGTAATCACACGTTATTTCGTACTTATAGGTTTGTTCTCTTTGGAAACACCTAGTTCCGGAACAAACGGAAAATGTAAAAATATATATGACAACGTGCATCAAGGTTCTCCTCAGATTGCATGAAGACGACGGGTAAAGCTCTGGGTCTCAATTATTTCCTGGATCCCCATCGTTTCATTTGACTCGTTTCTGTTGTCTTTGGCGGTATATGTCGTTCGCGGGTGGTGGTGGCAGGTCCTCCTCTTCACTATCGTCGCCACCTAAGCGCGTTCTTCTACGTTTCGATCCGATGCTGACTCCGTCGTTGCTCTCGTCGACGATCCAGTGCACTGATTTCGCGAGGTCGAACAATTTTGTGTCGCATCCGTTATCCGCTATCGGTAATGGAGCTGGAAACCGGATGCAACAACAATCTTTGTCACAATAACTATTGAATTGCTTAATAATCGAAGAGAGTTTGAATTAAATAAATATATAGAGGACACAAAAATTATACCATGGTCTGGTAACTGAATTCTGTTGAAGACGTCCATGAGCAAGTCAACCGCTACAAATGGTCCCCTGAAACAACCAGGTGGTGGGAGCATGGTACAAAGTTGTGCTGCTGCTGGCGGCAGCGGAAAAGAACCACCTAAACAACCGAACAAATTTAATATTAAAGCGTTTCATATATTTTTTTGATCGGATGATCACTTTAATAGAAAAGATTGCTTACCGGGAACTGGATGTTCTCCAGGTAATGGGTTCACTTTTGGTTTATAAGGTATCATTTGTGACAAATCAGGTCTAGGTAAAGATGCTATAGCTTCCTCTGGATCTGGAATTCGTGGTAACACACCAGCGGTACTCCTGGTAACGCTGGATACTTCCATATAGCCTATAGATCTCAACTCCATTGGAGTACATGGATATAAATCCAAAAACTTGTATCTGTCTACTAATTGTGCAGTTTCCTTGCCTTCAAATTCTTTAATCTACAATTAAAAACAAAATTTAAATTATCGGTAAACATTCGAGAAATAAAAACTTAATATTTTATTATTAAATAGATTTTTAATATACTTTTTCTAAAACTGCACTGCGCCTCTTTTCGACTTTAACAATACTAGCTAAATCTCCAATGTTTGACTCGAATTCTAAGAAGCGATTCCATATGTCACTGAAAGAAAGTTTTATGCTGTTAGTTATAAAATGAAATTATAATTTATTATTTGTAAGTACGGGTTACGTACACTGATTTCTCTGGTTCTAGACTACCGGAAGATAAAACCCTCTCAAACAGAACTCTCGTGTTATTATCCTCTATAATATAAGAAGAAAAGTTGTAGCGAAATATACGAAACAAAAATTTTGTTCAAAAGCAGGTTCATGCATCTTACCATTTAAATGCGATAAGTAGTCGATGTAACAAAGTATATAATCAGGATTGTCTGCAAATTTTTTTAAACCCAACTCAAATATCCGAAATGCAATATTTTTGTCTTTAGTGCAGTAATATTCCATTAATGCAGCAGCAACGTATACATGGTGTTTGCATCTTGGATCTTCTCTGGCTCTTTTAAACACTGTTCTAGCAGATTTTATACCTTCTGCACGCCTCGCGAATTTCATGTACTGTACATATGCCTGTAAAACATGTATCAATAATATTGTTACATTAAAAGACATGTAAATGTTAACATTAAAAAAAAAAAAAAAAAAATTAATACTAACTAATGTGGGATCGATATCGGGTATGTCGAGGAATTTTTGATATATTTGATGAACTTTTTCGTATTTCACTCTTCCTTCCTCAAAATCTGCGTGTGCGAAATATAACAACATATTCTTCGATAAAAGCGTGCTAGTTGCCCTTTCGAACATTGTAGCGGCTTCGTCGCTTAAATTTTTCGCAGCGTTTACATCTCCCTTCTCCGTTAATATCTTTGAACTTAATTCTAAGAAATGTGCTGCTTGATGCCAGACTGCCGGATGATGACCCAAGCACAGTAGACACTGTTCGATGGCAAACATTACTCTTCGAGCAACCAATGAAGTGTCTTCTGTTCTTAAGGGATTACTGCGCTCCCACGCAATATATTTTTTCCATAATTCAACCTGCATAGTGTAATGCAAATTCCATACTGATGAAACGTTCCTTCTACAACAAGATTAGAGAAGTATACCTGCTTAACTTCTTCCGGATGTCCAGTTGGAGGTACGCTAGGAGCGCTTCGATTTAATCCTCTAGTTACAGCTTCCAATTCCTTGGCGACCCGTCTCGCATTCATGTAATCTCTGGAACGCTCAATTGCCATTTTCTCTGCAATTATTGGGTTAATATTTTGTTCAAACGCCATGTAATCTTTCCATAATTGTTCCATATTTATCATAGGATTCACAACGCCGCGTTGATATACCTATAATTTGTAAATGTTTAAAAAAAACAGATGCATTACATTGATACATGTTTCTACAGATTAATTACCTTGCGAACTGCACTAATTTTTTGATTTTCAGCGTATGAGCCAACCGCCTCTACGCTTTTTAAGAACATTACATAGTCGTTCCATATACTATAAGAATGGATATCCATTCCAATTTTGTCCAACGCAAAATCGTATGCTTGTGCCATTTTCTCCCTATTAATGTATTATTGTTTATTCAGTCGTCATAATGGTTTATTATAAAGTCCTTATAAATATAACACTTACTTATACGTCGCAAGACTGGCTTTCGTTTCTTTGACATAAGAAAGGTAAAGTTTCCACAACTCAATATTTAAGATTTTCATGAGGCACCTTTGGAAAAGCTGTTAGAGAAAAGAAGTATTTTAGAGGCAACATAAGAAGACAACATACCACCAACATGAAGTTCACTTGAATGTGATCGTAAGAAACGTATCTACCACCTTACTTACCCAACAGGCAAGTCTTTTATTTTTATTACACATATACATTTAACCATTATTACTAATATCAATAAGAATCACATCAAAAAGATCAGGAAGCAGAAATTCAATAATTTATTGATGCAAAATTCATAATACAATCACTACAACAATGTTTGTATATAATGGGAGAAATAATAATGCACCAATGCATCAAGATAGAAATGGTTTATTACATAAACATATAGTTTATCCGGTAATAATTCAGAATGAAATTTTTCTTCAGACACGAGATTGTAAAAGTAACATAAAACAGACCCCTTAAAATAAAAAAGTTTCTTTATTTTTTGCAATCGGGGTGATAATATAATAAACATTTGACCTATGTGGGATCGAGAAATGAATGATCCCGAAACATGACAAAAAAATTTAGACAGTGCGAAGCAACATAAGGTGACATAAATAATTAACTTACTAATTGTGACTTCGTAACATAATAATTACAAAAAAAATGTTTAAAAACATATATCACCTTATGCTACCTCTGTGTATGTTTCACAATAGTTGAGAATACATATATCTCAAATATTGTTTAAGGGGAAGGTAAGTTATGTAATTTCTCAAACTCATTTGGGAACCAAAAAGTACACTACCATGACTTTCTCTATATCATTTGTGAAAACACAATTGCAACTGCACTACTTTACTATTTGAATATTTGTTTTTGATTATTTTATTTTGTAGTATAACCAATGGAAGTTGTACACTTCAGTTGTACTGTAAATTTTATGCCATAACGAGTAACACGATCCAAGCACAGTGAAAAGTGTGTTTGCAGGAAGGAATATAAGGCTGTTAGATTCAGGAAGCTGCCTTCATAAGTTGAAGTATGCGAACATTATACCATCTCTACAGTTTGGTATGTCAAGTTTAATGCATTTGCTGCATGCATTTTTAATAATATAGTATTCAACAAAGAAAACAACCTCCCAAATATATCAACAGATCAATCATTAATCAATGAAATATTTGCTTATGGTGAAATATTGTTTTTATTCACCTCATATAATATGCAAAGTGCTCAGAATCACATTGTATGATAATATTCGATCACAATGGATTAATAAATCTGTTATCTGTAATCCTACCGCACTAAGAAAATCAAATTAAAATTTTTTAATATACCACTGTTAAGTAAGAAATTTGCCTATTTCATAAGATGATTACTTGAAATCTATAAATTATTCTTCATTATTCATTAAAACATGCATTTAAATATAAGTTTATATTATAAATAGGAAAAACTTCACTCAACAGTCTTGTTTCGATTTTAATATTGAAGATCGTTTGTGTGTAACTTCAAGTGAGCAATTTAAATAGTACACATAACTAGAAATTTAGCAATATATAAAATAATTTTGTTAAATTTTGAAACTCTGACAATTAATATTAACATACCTTTTCCACCTTTTCAAAGTTGCGCATTTTCATCTGAAACATTCACAAAAAATTATAAAATATAATTTCATCTTGGAACGTAAACATTGATCTAAATGGATTGTTCGATGATGATTTTATTATTTTATCATCTGCGTTACTTTAACATGATATTAGTGATGGCAAATATGTACAAGCATTACCTCTTGTTCTATATAAATTTTCCAGTAACGACCAGCTGAAGGAAATACTGTCACGAGCTTCTCAAACACTGGCCTTACTTCTGTGATAGGTCTGTTTTGTGCTTCCCGAATGAGGATGCTCCATGCTTCCAGGTCATAAGGCGATTCATCTACTGTTTTTTGAGCACGTTGCAATTTCTCGTTTCCCCAGTCCTACACGAAAAGATCGAACGAAACAATCAATTATGTAAATAGAACTCCAAATAAAACGCAATACACATTGGCAACAAGAAAGATTGAGGTTATGTACGCCCACTGTGAATTATCCACATATTATTGAATACACTTACGAATTCCGTTTTATCGTCCGTCATTTTCTAATACTTTCGATGTTGTTGGTGCCCTGTAATAAGAAAAAAAACTTCCACGTATAAACGAGAAAGACAAGTGAAAATTCTCCAACAGCCAACTCACAATTGCCTTTTATCTCGAGAAAACAGCACAATCCAAAACTTCGATTGCATTCGATCTATCGTTCATATATAGATAGGTCATCGAGTTCTAACTTTCGACTGCTTCCGACAAAGAGGAAATGAGAGTGCCCGGGATTTCTGTGTTCCCAGTCTGCCCCAGTCATATATAGACTAAGTCTATGGTTCTAGTCTTAGACCATATACAGGGTGTCCCAAAACGACTGCGTAAGCGGGAAATGGGAGGTTCCTTGGGGCATTTGAAGCGACATTTTCCTTATAACAAAAATGGCGCCCGCGGCTTTGTTTAGGAGTTATTAACGAAAAACACGGACCAATCAGAGCGCGATCTAGACACTTGTTGGCACGTTCAGCCAACCGCCTGCCAGCTCGCCCAGGCTCGCCGCGCTGACACTTTCAAAAGATGTACAAGCACAGCCTACTCTAGTGCTAGCCATGCTGAAGGATGTGGCAACACCGCGAGAGTCCTATTGTATCTATATCTGTATATTCTGATATAATATATACAGATATGGTCATCGATAGTGCCTACCCAGTCAACCAGATCTGCTTCGAGCCGATATCGATCATAGCCTGCAATCATACGATGCGAGCCATGATGCGAGCAGATGGCGGGCATTATGGCGTCAGAACGACACTTGAAGTCGAGTATGCCCTCTATCTGCTCTAAATTGGACAGCACAGCACACCGTGCCAGCAGACACAATGACAAATGCGGAAGTAGAAGTATTAGCGTTTGACGGCAGGGTGTCCTCGCCACAACCTGAGGCACCGACGAGATACTATTAAAGACCGCCAGCCCCTGTGCTATTCAGCGAAACCAGTAACCGGGCGCGACCGGGCGCGGGGATAAGTGGAACTTACAGTGATCTGAAATACCACGTCACTAAAAGTTTCACAACCGACGAGTTACTCGTCGGTGATTCCGCGCTCTCTACCTAAATCACGACCTAAATAGAACGTTTGGACGTGAACTACGTAAGACTCCGTTAGCAGTGTAGGTATGTGGATTTAGTCCTACTAATATTCACTAAAACTAGACCGTGCTACTTTGTATAGGGGCAATTGGGGAAAGTGGCAGAACAATAATAGCTGGAAGTAATCTATTAACCAGCTCGAAACGTTTTGTTTTGAGGGAAGGTGACATTGTAAAATGTTATGGAAGGGAATAGGTTTGAAATAATCATGGATATTGATTTACAAAATCTTTATTGAAAATCTTTCAATACATTTGTTCTTACATCTAGCATGTCTTACATTCTAGTATACAATATAAACGGAAATTCTAAGTGTGCAGCTATTAGCTCGATATTATCCTCTATTTGTAAGATACCAGAAGTTCTGACAAATAGAGGATAATACCGATTGCCCAGGTCTCACCACGAGGAGGTTGCTGCACAAGAGACCCGGAAAGGGAGTCGGAACGAATTCAATATTCCTTCTGGCTCCCTTTCCTAACAATTACCAACTTATACTAACGCAGTATGTCGAGTAATTATTGCGGAGCAAAAGCTGTGAATCGGAGAAGAAGTCTCCGATCCACGGGGGACAAAAGGCGAATCAGGCAGAAGGCTCTGATTCTTTCAAAGAGAGAAACAAGAGCGAACCAGAGCAGAGGGCTCTGGTTCGAGGGTGACGCGACGCGTACAATGCTTGCAGCCCAACTCCGGCCAGCAACGATACCCGACGTGTCCTCACCAAGAGCGATGGCCAAGAGACGTGTTCAAACGATATCCCATTTACTCCTAAAACCACCTGCCACCAGACAACGAAACGTTGAGGTGGCTCGGGTGGTATTACAAAAGAGAGGATTTTTCACTTAACAGTGTAACACGATGAACACTGCCTCTCAACCACCCACTCTCAATGTATCCACGCCGAATACCGGTACCAACCGGTCTGGTACATACAAGCAAGGTCCGACACAGCAGAGGGCTGTGTCAGAGTCAAAAAAACGAGCCGAGCAAAAGGAAGTTACGGCAATAATTACTCGACATATTTACAACGAAGATATACAACCTTAATAATTAACGCGCGCACGCAAATCGAGCAATTATTGTCGGCAAATAAACTAAGTCGCACAAGAGGGAAGAATCAAAGCAGAAGGCTTTGATTCGCAAAGAAGAAACATGCACCAGAGCAGAAGGCTCTGGTTTAGGGGTGACGCTAAGACAATAATTGCTGAGCAAATATGATTAACTTAAAAATACGCCGCAGTCTTCGTTGGTGTATCTTCTTCATTCGATGTATCCTCTTCGTTCGATGTATGTTCTTCGATCGATGTATCCTCTTCGTTCGATGTATGTTCTTCGATCGATGTATCCTCTTCGTTCGATGTATGTTCTTCGATCGATGTATCCTCTTCGTTCGATGTATGTTCGTCGACGTTAGAAATAAAAATGACGATGATTAAGATGCGACGGGATGAAACTATGAACCCCGTACACGAGTACGGCCTACATACCTCGCACACGAGTGCAAATCTAAACAGCTCTCAAGAGCCAAATTAACCCCGCATACCAAGAGGAACTTGTAAAAGTTCAGAACCAAATTTCAAGTAGAAATCAAGAAACAAAAATGACGATAATGAAGATTCGATGAGAAGCAACTATAAACCCCGTACACGAGTACGGCCTACATACCTCGCACACGAGTGCGAATCTAACCAGCTCACGAGAGCCAACCTAACGCCAGCTCATGGGAGCCGAACTAACCCCGCACACGAGTGCGGCCTATAGGCGCTTCGGGTTGCCCCGGGGACGCGACACCCCGTACTCACTCACGGTTTCCCTACCCGTGAGCGAGCCCCTGAGGGAAATTTCACTTAAGATATTTGAGAAATAATAAACGACGGTGTTTGTTGAATTGACATATGACGGAGAAAATTGTTGAAGGTGGGCCAAGGGAAAACAAAGAGAGCTTTGAACTACCCTTGACCCACCTCGAGCTAACTTATAGTAAATTCACATACAAATCAATTAAATACACAAATTTTTCTATTTAGCAAGTCTTAAATTCTACTCTACAATGTTGTCGGAAATTCTAAATGTGCAGCTATTAGCTCGATATTATCCACTATTTGTAAGATACTAGATGTTCTTTCAAATAGAGGATAATGCCGATTGCCCAGGTCTCACCACGAGGAGGTTGCTGCACAAGAGACCCGGAAAGGGAGTCAGAACGAATTCAATATTCCTTCTGGCTCCCTTTCCTAACAACTACGAACTTATACTAACGCAGTATGTCGAGTAATTATTGCGGAGCAAAAGCTGTGAATCGGAGAAGAAGTCTCCGATCCACGGGGGACAAAAGGCGAATCAGGCAGAAGGCTCTGATTCTTTCAAAGAGAGAAACAAGAGCGAACCAGAGCAGAGGGCTCTGGTTCGAGGGTGACGCGACGCGTACAATGCTTGCAGCCCAACTCCGGCCAGCAACGATACCCGACGTGTCCTCACCAAGAGCGATGGCCAAGAGACGTGTTCAAACGATATCCCATTTACTCCTAAAACCACCTGCCACCAGACAACGAAACGTTGAGGTGGCTCGGGTGGTATTACAAAAGAGAGGATTTTTCACTTAACAGTGTAACACGATGAACACTGCCTCTCAACCACCCACTCTCAATGTATCCACGCCGAATACCGGTACCAACCGGTCTGGTACATACAAGCAAGGTCCGACACAGCAGAGGGCTGTGTCAGAGTCAAAAAAACGAGCCGAGCAAAAGGAAGTTACGGCAATAATTACTCGACATATTTACAACGAAGATATACAACCTTAATAATTAACGCGCGCACGCAAATCGAGCAATTATTGTCGGCAAATAAACTAAGTCGCACAAGAGGGAAGAATCAAAGCAGAAGGCTTTGATTCGCAAAGAAGAAACATGCACCAGAGCAGAAGGCTCTGGTTTAGGGGTGACGCTAAGACAATAATTGCTCAGCAAATATGATTAACTTAAAAATACGCCGCAGTCTTCGTTCGATGTATGTTCTTCGATCGATGTATCCTCTTCGTTCGATGTATGTTCGTCGACGTTAGAAATAAAAATGACGATGATTAAGATGCGACGGGATGAAACTATGAACCCCGTACACGAGTACGGCCTACATACCTCGCACACGAGTGCAAATCTAAACAGCTCTCAAGAGCCAAATTAACCCCGCATACCAAGAGGAACTTGTAAAAGTTCAGAACCAAATTTCAAGTAGAAATCAAGAAACAAAAATGACGATAATGAAGATTCGATGAGAAGCAACTATAAACCCCGTACACGAGTACGGCCTACATACCTCGCACACGAGTGCGAATCTAACCAGCTCACGAGAGCCAACCTAAAGCCAGCTCATGGGAGCCGAACTAACCCCGCACACGAGTGCGGCCTATAGGCGCTTCGGGTTGCCCCGGGGACGCGACACCCCGTACTCACTCACGGTTTCACTATGCGCGAGTGAGCCCCTGAGGGATATCCATTCAAAGGAATACCAATTTTAAATCAGAAATATACATTTTTAGAAGATTGAAAGTTCCGGTGGAAATTTCAATTAGGTTATGAGAAATAATAATCGACGGTGTTCGTTGAATTGACAGTTGACGGAGAAAATTGTTGAAGGTGGGCCAAGGGTAATCAACAGAAGCATGTTAGAACCGTTGGCCCACCCTGTGCTGTAAAGCACATAACACTCACAAATAAAATTGTTGAGACTTACCATTGTTGAAAGTGGTGCAGGTGGAGTAGACTAGTCAGCAAGGCGAATAAACACTTGGCAGCCTCTGGTTAGTCACTGGTCAACCAGGTGGTCAGTCACTGGTAAAGCACGGGTCAGCCAGGTGGTCAGTCACTGGCAAATCACTCGTATATCCATCGTAAATCACTCGTAAAACATTCGTAAAACACTCGTAATTCACATGTAATTCACATGTAATTCACATGTAATTCACATGTAATTCATATGTAATTCATATGTAATTCACTTGTAATTCACTTGTAATTCACTTGTAATTCACTTGTAATTCACTTGTAATTCACTTGTAATTCACTTGTAATTCACTTGTAATTCACTTGTAATTCACTTGTAATTCACTTGTATTTCACTTGTAATTCACTTGGAATTCACTTGGAATTCACTTGGAATTCACTTGGAATTCACTTGGAATTCACTTGTAATTCACTTGGAATTCACTTGGAATTCACTTGTAATTCACTTGTAATTCACTTGTAATTCACTTGGAAATCAAGCACTGGTAAATCTCTGATCAGTCACTGGTCACTCCCAGGGCGGTCTCTGGTCAGGCTGTGGTCCTCCCCAGGTCCTCTCCTGGTCCCGGCGCTCGAGCGCTCCTGTCGGAGTCCCTGGCCCGTCTGACTGACGGAGCGCGCTCGCCGAGTTCAGGCGCGCGCACCTTTGTAGCGATGCGCAACTCCCCCCGCTCCATCTAATATCGATCGATTTCGATCGTCGTGATAGTAATTATTGATAAATTTATTATTTCTGTCTGTTTAATGTTTATAAAAATTCCTTTTGCCAACGATGTCGACAAGCACTCCCTTGACCACCTTGCCATCTAATTTTTTAGTAAAAGTAGGTAATAGAACTCGAGGTACAGAATAACTTTTAAACTATGAATATTCGCACGCATTAATTTATTCAACACAATACACTGATAAATTTATTATTTCGAACTGGTTAATATTTACAATAATTCCTTTTACTATTACTTATTCTTACTATTACTTATTCCTTGATCTAACTCTTGATCTTACTCTGTTTTTCAACATACTTCTGTTCACACAGATCGATTTTTGGAACAATTATGTATAAACCCAAGTGAAGGAAATAATGCTCGCTTATGAAATATTTTTATATTCAAATATTTCAGACAATATTTTGGCGTTGATTTCTAAAATATTGAAATCAAAATTAATATCGAGGACAAAAAATTCCAAGAAATATCTTCAAATTTCATATGAGATACCTCAATTTTTAATATAAAAATATTTCATAAACGAGCATTATTTCCTTCACTTGTTTTTATACATAATTGTTCCAAACATCGATCTGGGGGAACAGAAGTATGTTGAAAAACAGAGTAAGATCAAGAGTTACATCAAGACTTTACTGTAAAAAATTACGTGGAAAAAATGTGAAGGGAGTGCTTGTCGACATCATTGGTAAAAGGAATTATTGTAAATATTAACCAGTTCGAAATGATAATTTTATCAGTGTATTGTGTTCAATAAATTAATGCATGCGAATATTCATGGTTTAAAAGTTATTCTGTACCTCGAGTTCTATTACCTACTTTTACTAAAAAATTAGATGGCAAGGTGGTCAAGAGGATGCTTGTCGACATCGTTGGCAAAAGGAATTGTTATAAATATTAAACAGACAGAAATAATAAATTTATCAATAATTACTATCACGACGATCGAAATCGATCGATATTAGATGGAGCGGGGGGAGTTGCGCATCGCTACAAAGGTGCGCGCGCCTGAACTCGGCGAGCGCGCTCAGTCAGTCAGACGGGCCAGGGATTTCGGCAGGAGCGCTCGGGCGCCGGGACCAGGAGAGGACCTGGGGAGGACCAGAGCCTGACCAGAGACCGCCCTGGGAGTGACCAGTGACTGATCAGAGATTTACCAGTGCTTGATTTCCAAGTGAATTCCAAGTGAATTACAAGTGAATTCCAAGAGAATTACAAGTGAATTCCAAGTGAATTCCAAGTGAATTACAAGTGAATTACAAGTGAATTACAAGTGAATTCCAAGTGAATTCCAAGTGAATTACAAGTGAATTACAAGTGAATTACAAGTGAATTACAAGTGAATTACAAGTGAATTACAAGTGAATTCCAAGTAAATTACAAGTGAATTACATGTGAATTACATGTGAATTACATGTGAATTACATGTGAATTACATGTGAATTACACGTGAATTACGAGTGTTTTACTAGTGTTTTACGAGTGATTTACGATGGATATACGAGTGATTTACGAGTGATTTGCGAGTGACTGACCACCTGGCTGACCCGTGATTTACCAGTGACTGACCACCTGGCTGACCAGTGACTAACCAGAGGCTGCCAAGTGTTTATTCGCTTTGCTGACTAGTCTACTCCACCTGCACCACTTTCAACAATGGTAAGTCTCAACAATTTTATTTTTATTTGTGAGTGTTATGTGCTTTACAGCACAGGGTGGGCCAAGGGTTCTAACATGCTTCTGTTGATTACCCTTTGCCCACCTTCAACAATTTTCTCTGTCAACTGTCAATTCAACGAACACCGTCGATTATTATTTCTCATAACCTAATTGAAATTTCCACCGGAACTTTCAATCTCCTAAAAATGTATATTTTTGATTTAAAATTGGTATTCCTTCGAATGGATATCCCTCAGGGGCTCACTCGCGGATAGTGCAACCGTGAGTGAGTACGGGGTGTCGCGTCCCCGGGGTCCCGAAGCGCCTATAGGCCGCACTCGTGTGCGGGGTTAGTTTGGCTCTCATGAGCTGGCTTTAGGTTGGCTCTCGTGAGCTGGTTCGATTCGCACTCGTGTCTGAGGTATGTAGGCCGTACTCGTGTACGGGGTTTATAGTTGCTTCTCATCGAATCTTCATTATCGTCATTTTTGTTACTCGATTTCTACTTGAAATTTGGTTCTGAACTTTTACAAGTTCCTCTTGGTATGCGGGGTTAATTTGGCTCTTGAGAGCTGGTTAGATTTGCACTCGTGTGCGAGGTATGTAGGCCGTACTCGTGTACGGGGTTCATAGTTTCCTCCCGTCGCATCTTAATCATCGTCATTTTTATTTCTAACGTCGACGAACATACATCGAACGAAGAGGATACATCGATGGAAGAACATGCATCGAACGAAGAGGATACATCGAATGAAGAGGACACACCAACGAAGACTGCGGCGTATTTTTAAGTTAATTATATTTGCCGAGCAATTATTGTCTTAGCGTTACCCCCGAACCAGAGCCTTCTGCGCTGGTGCATGTTTCTTCTTTGCGAATCAAAGCCTTCTGCTTTGATTCTTCCCTCTTGTGCGACTTAGTTTATTTGCCGAGAATACTTGATAGATTTGCGTGCGTGCGTTAATTATTAAGATTGTATATCGTCGTTGTAAATATGTCGAGTAATTATTGCCGTAACTTCACTTTGCTCGGCTCGTTTTTTTGACTCCGACACAGCCCTCTGCTGTGTCGGACCTTGCTTGTATGTACCAGACCAGTTGGTACCGGTATTCGGCGTGGATACATTGAGAGTGGGTGGTTGAGAGGCAGTGTTCATCGTCTTACACTGTTAAGTGAAAAATCCTCTCTTTTGTAATACCACCCGAGCCACCTCAACGTTTCGTTGTCTGGTGGCAGGTGGTTTTAGGAGTAAATGGGATATCGTTTGAACACGTCTCTTGGCCATCGCTCTTGGTGGGGACATGTCGGGTATCGTTGCTGGCTGGAGTTGGGCTGCAAGCATTGAACGCGTCGCGTCACCCTCGAACCAGAGCCCTCTGCTCTGGTTCGCTCTTGTTTCTCTCTTTGAAAGAATCAGAGCCTTCTGCCTGATTCGCCTTTTGTCCCCCGTGGATCGGAGACTTCTTCTCCGATTCACAGCTTTTGCTCCGCAATAATTACTCGACATACTACGTTAATATAAGTTCGTAGTTGTTAGGAAAGGGAGCCAGAAGGAATATTGAATTCGTTCTGACTCCCTTTCCGGGTCTCTTGTGCAGCAACCTCCTCGTGGTGAGACCTGGGCAATCGGTATCAACCTCTATTTGTAAGAGCTTCTAGTATCTTACAAATAGTGGATAATATCGAGCTAATAGCTGCACATTTAGAATTTCCGACAACATTGTAGAGTAGAATTTAAGACTTGCTAAATAGAAAAATTTGTGTATTTAATTGAATTGTATGTGAATTTACTATAAGCTAGCCCGAGGTGGGTCAAGGGTACTTCAAAACACTCTTTGTTTTCCCTTGGCCCACCTTCAACAATTTTCTCCGTCATATGTCAATTCAACGAACACCGTCGTTTATTATTTCTCAAATATCTTAAGTGAAATTACCCTCAGGGGCTCGCTCACGGGTAGGGAAACCGTGAGTGAGTACGGGGTGTCGCGTCCCCGGGGCAACCCGAAGCGCCTATAGGCCGCACTCGTGTGCGGGGTTAGTTTGGCTCTAATGAGCTGGCTTTAGGTTGGCTCTCGTGAGCTGGTTAGATTCGCACTCGTGTGCGAGGTATGTAGGCCGTAATCGTGTACGGGGTTTAGAGTTGATTCTCATCGAATCTTCATTATCGTCATTTTTGTTACTCGATTTCTACTTGAAATTTGGTTCTGAACTTTTACAAGTTCCTCTTGGTATGCGGGGTTAATTTGGCTCTTGAGAGCTGGTTAGATTTGCACTCGTGTGCGAGGTATGTAGGCCGTACTCGTGTACGGTGTTCATAGTTTCCTCCCGTCGCATCTTAATCATTGTCATTTTTATTTCTAACGTCGACAAACATACATCGAACGAAGAGGATACATCGATCGAAGAACATACATCGAACGAAGAGGATACATCGATCGAAGAACATACATCGAACGAAGAGGATACATCGTACGAAGAGTATATATCGAACGAAGAGGATACATCGAATGAAGAGGACACACCAACGAAGACTGCGGCGTATTTTTAAGTTGCTTATATTTGCTGAGCAATTATTGTCTTAGCGTCACCCCCGAACCAGAGCCTTCTGCTCTGGTTCATGTTTCTTCTTTGCTAATCAAAGCCTTCTGCTTTGATTCTTCCCTCTTGTGCAACTTAGTTTATTTGCCGACAATAATTGCTCGATTTGCGTGCGCGCGTTAATTATTAAGATTGTATATCGTCGTTGTAAATATGTCGAGTAATTATTGCCGTAACTTCACTTTGCTCGGCTCGTGTTTTTGACTCCGACACAGCCCTCTGTTGTGTCGGACCTTGCTTGTATGTACCAGACCGGTTGGTACCGGTATTCGGCGTGGATACATTGAGAGTGGGTGGTTGAGAGGCAGTGTTCATCGTGTTACACTGTTAAGTGAAAAATCCTCTCTTTTGTAATACCACCCGAGCCACCTCAACGTTTCGTTGTTTGGTGGCAGGTGGTTTTAGGAGTAAATGGGATATCGTTTGAACACGTCTCTTGGCCATCGCTCTTGGTGGGGACACGTTGGGTATCGTTGCTGGCTGGAGTTTGGCTGCAAGCATTGAACGCGTCGCGTCACCCTCGAACCAGAGCCTTCTGCTCTGGTTCGCACTTGTTTCTCTCTTTGAAAGAATCAGAGCCTTCTGCCTGATTCGCCTTTTGTCCCCCGTGGATCGGAGACTTCTTCTCCGATTCGCACCTTTTGCTCCGCAATAATTACTCGACATACTGCGTTAGTATAAGTTGGTAATTGTTAGGAAAGGGAGCCAGAAGGAATATTGAATTCGTTCCGACTCCCTTTCCGGGTCTCTTGTGCAGCAACCTCCTCGTGGTGAGACCTGGGCAATCGGTATTATCCTCTATTTGTCAGAACTTCTGGTATCTTACAAATAGAGGATAATATCGAGCTAATAGCTGCAAACTTAGAATTTCCGTTTATATTGTATACTAGTATGTAAGACATGCTAGATGTAAGAACAAATGTATTGAAAGATTTTCAATAAAGATTTTGTAAATCAATATCCATGATTATTTCAGACCTATTCCCTGCCATAACATTTTGCAATGTCACCTTCCCTCAAAACAAAACGTTTCGAGCTGGTTTATTTGATTTTTCTATATGTATATTAACGCGAATAATAATAGATTACTTCCAGCTATTATTGTTCTGCCACTTTCCCCAAGTGCCCCTATACAAAGTAGCACGGTCTAGTTTTAGTGAATATTAGTAGGACTAAATCCACATACCTACACTACTAACGGAGTCTTACGTAGTTCACGTCCAAACGTTCTATTTAGGTAGAGAGCGCGGAATCACCGACGAGTAACTCGTCGGTTGTGGAACTTTTAGTGACGTGGTATTTCAGATCACTGTAAGTTCCACGTTATCCCCGCGCCCGGTCGCGCCCGGTTACTGGTCTCGCTGAATAGCACAGGGGCTGGCGGTCTTTAATAGTATCTCGTTGGTGCCCAGACCTTCGATTATACCTAAAATCCAATTTCCTGCTCTCAAACGGGTTTAAAATCTTATGTCGGTAAGGTAGAAAGTGACACTAAAATGGTAGGAAATTTCTTTTCGATTCGCCAAAAATCCCTTTGGGAAACATGTTTTTAATGCAAAATGAACCTATGTGCAAAATGTTAGCTCAATCCTATTTTACCGATTTTCGAAAGTTTATCCAATGGGTCCGTACTGCGCTAATTGATATAGCGGCAAAATGCCGAAACTGGCTGCCAAACCACTGTCCTTGGCCAAACTTTGTTTGCTGACAATGAGTTCCTCGAATTTTCCACTGGCGACATCTTGGTTACCTAACTGTAAATAACTGTCGGTATCGTTTGGCTAGTAGTTTGAGCGTTTTGCCACTACATCAATTGGCACTGTACGGACCCCAGTTCAGAGCTTCAAGATTTTGTCGCTAGGGACATCACTATCGCTTAATAAAACTTGAATAATTATATTTAATATTTGAATAATTATAGTGAACTATCATATTTCACGTGTATTTCTTTAAAGCACTGACCTGCCCTATATTTATTGGAAAATACTATGTCTAATTTTTGTAATAATTTTATTGTATAATCATTTGTATCTATGTTACTTTTGATTAAATCTTAATTATAATACATTATCTTCAATATTTGCAATATGATACTACATTAAAAATTGATCAGGCTTTGGAATTCCGTCAAAGTACAATCCAGCGTCAAAATACAATTTAGGTCATGACCTCGGTGACCCATATGCCACGTGGCGAAACCTGTTCGAACCCTCTTTATCAAACTTTCGTCTATTCTTACCCTTGAAACGGTCCGCAAGGGTACAGAATGATCTCTACCCTGTTCCGCAAATGTGTTCGGAACATCTCTACATTTTTACCCTCCTTGTTAACCCTCGTACACTTCTCGGAAATAGTTGTATAAAAGATAGGGTAATGTCTCACCCAGTTTTCTTTTACGTGTGTAAGATTTGTGGAAGATTGACCAATTCATTATGAGATATCATAGCTGCCACAAAAATTAATATACTGCTAGAATCATACAATAATTTAAACAAGAATAAAGATAATTGCACGAACATTGAAATTATTCTGAAATACAGCCAAACAAGTATACTAAATTTTTAATCACTTGACCCATTGATAAGGTGACCAGACGTCCCGCTTTTGGCGGGACAGTCACGATTTTTAACAATTTGTCAGCGCGTCTTGCGGAGTTTTAAAAAAGTCCCGAGTTTTGGAATGATTAAGTTTTTGTCAATTATGTTTCATAAACTTATGTCTTATATTTAAGATTTATAAAGATCATTTTGTATCGCACGTATCAGTACCAAGGTGTGCGTGATTTTCCAGATAGCAATATTTCCGAAAATGATCTTTTTAATGAGGTATCATTATTTAAAAAATATAGTGATAAGGAAAAGGTTAAATCTTGGACGTCAGAAAAATTCTCAACAGAGAACAAGTGGTTAGAAATATTTCACCAGGAACTAATGCCGCGACTGAACGCGTTTTTTCTACCGTAAATAAAGTGTGGACATCTGATAAATCACAATGAAGTGTTGAGATTTTGATAGTCATATTATGTGTGAAATATAATTTAACAAATTCTTGCGAAAAATTTCATGACATTTTATACAACGACAGCAATCTACTAAAAAAAAAATGCACTCAAATGAGAAATATGCGAAAGAATAAAAAGTTTTTAAAGATTTATAATAGTATATCTATTTATTATATTTGTAACTTTTACATATGTTGAACTTCAAAAAAAATATAAGGCAATACAATTTTTACGTTCTTTGATAATAAAATTTTGTTGCTCTAAAACAATTTATTTCAACAAGACAACCACTCCCCCGTCAATTTTCTCCCTCTTCATCGATGTTAAAAACTGGGCACCTTACCCATTGATCCATTCTTTCTAAAACTCATTCTAAAAAAAAAAAGAAAAATGAAGAAACTGTAACAGTCTCGTTTCACTTTGGATGCTACGTTGCATATAATATTTTCGGGACAGCTGAGTCTACAAATACTTTTTCGACGCCGCGGCAGCGGTACATTTTCCAAGATTTCGAGGCTGCTAACGGCTCGTTCTTCGAATGGGTCAAGTGGATCCCACTTGATCACTCCCCTGAAAGACTGTGCAAACCGTGTAACCTTGGACTTCGCGAGCCCGATGGATTCGCGAGGACGCGCGAAAAACTTTCTCGCGCGGATTTTCGGTGGAACAATACGCTGCCGCTTCCTCGTCACGCTCCCACGGCCGATTCGAGTCAGTAAAATGTAGTTCAATGTGATATTACAATAATTGCTTTAATTTACTGGAGCATCAGATGCGGAATGTAGGTTATGACCTCGTTAACCTACTCGCTGAGATAGAGATTCAGTTAACCCGACCCGAGAGAGCCGCGCGAGATCTTTTGAAATCGATCTGCAACACCTTTGCAGCCCGCGTGCCTCGGACGATTACGATTTCTTCCTCGTCCTCGCCCTTCTTTCCGATCGATTTTCGATAAAAAAAAAAAAGAAAAAGTCATGCCGCTTGCTCGACGAAGGACCAAGTAAAACGCTTCCCCAAGCAAACCTTTCGGAAACTTAGTTTCATTACGCTGTTCGACGATCTTTTTTTCGGATACGGTAAACTTTCGCGCATCTTGCACAACTATTTCTCGTTCGTACTTTAAAAATGAAACGTGACTTTTCACTTCTACCAACCCTATTCCTAAGTTGAACGATCACTCTTTGAAATTGTTAGATACGTATATTTTAAAATTACAGTTACATGTTACACGTTTTCGTAGTCACGTGCACGTAGGTTTCGTGCATGGTTCCATGCAGGTCGAGAGTAAGCTTCAAAAAACGTTTTTTTGTGAAAAAATATTTTCACAATTAAATGTAATTAAACGTAATAAATACTCGAACAGAAAACGTTTTATTTTACAGTGCAATAATTCGAAGCTTCTAATTGAGATGAGATTAATCAATTAGCACTAAACCTACCAGTGCCGGTCAGGTGACCGGTTTTATATTTTTCATTTTACAATTATTGAAATTGTGAAGTGGCCTACATGGAAATTGATTCGACAAATTTTTTTATCCAAACACATATTGCAATAAAAATTGCACAAAATCTAAATAAATAGAGCCTTGTCATTTTTATGAGCTAAAACATTTTAATCGCTTTTAGTGCTTGGTAGGTTCAGTGTTAGATTACAATATTGTCGAAATATGCATGCAGATGCAAGGATCTGACGTACAGTCCATTTCCACTGTTCAAGGGAATTATTGCGTTCAAATATCGTGTATTAAGTTGGATAGGAACGTAGGAGCACAGAGATGGCCTGTGGTTGCACAAAGAGTACGGGAATGGTCTGTGGTTAGGTAAGGAATCTGTGAATGGTTTGTGGTCAGGCCGACACGGTAGTCTGTAGCCAGACAGGCAGAATAGGGACGGTGTATAGTCAGTCAAGTAGAACGATCTGTAGTTGAGAGTGTAGGAGACTAAGAATAGAAACGTGTAATATTAAAAAAAGGAGTATAGTCTTTAATTGACGTGTTATAGACAAATGTTCTCTTTCACTGTGGATAAACGAAATGGAATAGTATAAATCTTGAAAATAAAGAAAATAACTTTTGTTCACCAGAATTTCGGAGAAACACTCCACTGTGGGCCCGAAAAGTTGGTTCTCAAATTGTTGCGTTAGTCGTAAAATTTTTGCTGTCCGACGTAGTTAAAGGTCTGAAGAATAAGACTTCGGTATTGTTTTTTTTATTTGTACACCCGTACAGTACTCTACTTCATTGAAATTCAAGAGATTTAATAGCACGGTTTGCGTTATTAAACAGTCTCTGAAAGCGTTCATTCATTAGCGATTTTCAAGTGTTTGAAGGAAATTGAGTAAATTCTTACATTGTAGAAGCATTTCAAGTAGGTATACAGAGCAATTTCGCACAGATTTCATTTCATTATCATCTAAATTAGTATAGTTATTAATATTTGGACATAATCAATCGTTCTGTAAGTTTTTTACGATTATAAGACTTCATTGACGATTTTTTTATACTATTGAGTAATATGCGGTACTCTTTCTGGTAGCATTACATTCGATAAAGGTTTGCGATCATAGTGCAAAAATAATTAGTTCCAGATTTGCACAGATTGAAGATTTATAACTAATTTAAGTAGAAATGAGCATCAACAGTCGCAGCGTGTGTTTCCTGATGAAAATTAATAGTAAGAATTTGAAAATTTCTTAAAATATATCACATACTTATAGTATTAGAATAATAAATTACATCATGTCAACATAATTTACATGCAAAAATAATTTTTTCCAGCCTTCCGGTAAAAGCACTCGATTATCATGGTTTTTCAAGGATTTCCGATAATCTAAGGGAAAAATGTTTCCAACAAAAGTTGAACTGTATTTAAACATCTGTTACGATATGAGAAGAGATTCCTTTGACTTTCTGACGGGAATCTCTTCAAGAGCGTCTCTGGCAGGAAACGTCCTAGATAACAGGACCTTCTAAAATCTACCCTCTTTGACAAAGATCGAGCTCTGGCCCGATTTAATGGAAAAACCACAAAAAAACGAGAGTGCAGTCCCATGTAACTGCAGATTAAAATAAATAAAACTATGTTTACAAAACGGACTAAAAAGTATAAAATAATTTTTCCTAGCCACGTACAGGTTCCTAACACCATACAGATTCCTAACCCCATGCCCCATACAGATAGTTCTGAAAATTTATGATTGTGAATTTTTAATAGTTATGAAAATACTTCTAAGATTTAAAACGAAAAACGTGGGCCGCAAGATAATAGTAAGGAGTGTAGAGAGTAGCTGCCGTTGAGAAAACGTACACAACAGTTCATGTAATTTGTAATGCAATAAAATTGTTAGTGACTTAGGTGAACAATTCATGTATCTATGTATTGCATGCGCCCCACGTTTTTCGTTTTAAATCTTACAAGTATTTTCACAGCTATTAAAAATTCACAATCACAAATTTTCAGGACTATCTGTATGGGGCATGGGGTTAGGAATCAGTATGGGGTTAGAAACCTGTACGTGGCTAGGAAAAATTATTTTATACTTTTTAGTCCGTTTTTTAAACATATTTTTATTTAAATTATTTTATACTTTTTAATCCGTTTTAAAAACGTGGTATTTTTAAAAAAATTTATTTTTATTGAAATAATTATTTTCAGCTTTTTAATCTTGTGTGTGTGAAATTTTTCTATCGATTAAAAGGGTGAACTTCCTCTTCGGAACCCAGAAATTTTCGATTATTATATGTCTTCCTTGTTCATTTCGGCGAGAAAACTCCTATGTCGAAGTCCCAGACCACGGAAACCACTCGTTAAAAAGTTATTAGCATGTAAAGTTGAGTAATTTTATAGTAATTTTCATTGTTTCACTTCAGAAAGTGACAGATATGGGCGCCGCCAAATTGGAGTATACCAATATTATTCAATAAAGGTTCGACGGAGAATCTCGGTCTAAGTAACTGTTCTTTGAGCTCCTTCGGTGCGAAATGGGTCAGTGGTGTGGGGATGAGTCAGAGCGGGAACACGTAGTAGAGTGGGGACGTACAGATAGTGCGATGGGATATAACGGGGGTTAGATTTATTAATAATAATTTATATATCCTAAACGCATAGGCATTTTTAAAAAAATTTTTTTTAAATATTGCATTGTCATCCAGTTCTGAGCTATGTTTAAAATTTCAAGTCTCTAGTTCATCGGGAAGTTAGTTTAAAATCAATTGAAAAATTTGTACCGAACAGACAGACAGACAGACAGACAGACAAGAAAGCGAGCTAATAAAAACGTGGTAAAATCAGACTACCCCTCCCGTTTTTGGGGTATATAAACCCTTGCATTTTTACTCTCGTTGGTTAGTACTAGTCTAGACACGAGTAGTGTCACGTCGTGTTGCAGTCGTTAGAATCCACGTCTAGTGAGATCGGGCTAAAGTTCCCCATCGATCAAAGTTAACCTTAAAGGCTCCGCGAGTTCGGTTTAAAGTCTATTTGGCATTACTAGTACTATCAGGCCCCGCATTGCCAGTGCGTCAACACCGAGCATCTTAGGTAATAAGATATACACATATGTACATACACATTCTTTATTAGAATATATTTGTGTTATTTGGTAAATCGTGCAACTTTCTTAAACCCTCAATTATTGACCAAAATCCTAATCTAGTAATTGAACGTTCCCACACAATACAATCTTACCGCTTGGATTGTATCAATTAAATTATACTAGTTACGAGGCCTACTAACAATCCTAGCGACTCCCTGATTTCGCATCAGGTTCGTTCGCGCCAAACCAATAGTCCAAACAAAGATTTATCCAACCTAGTGGCTCCCCACTTTCGCACTGGGTTTCGACACGAAAACTATACTATCCTTGCGGCTCCCTGGTTACGCATCAGGTTCGTCCGCATCCTAGCAGCTCCCTGTTTACGCGATTTTGCATCAGGTTCGTCTGCATTTCATCCATCCTCCCAGCGGCTACCTAATCTTGTATTGGGTTCATCCGCGCCCTTCTACAACCTCCTAGCAGCTCCCTGATTACGCAATTACGCATCAGGTTCGTCTGCGTGTCTTTCCTACACCATCCTAGCAGCTCCCTGTTCACGTAGTAACTACTGTTCAGGTTCGTCTGCGCTTGATTCTATTCCTCAAACTAACAAATTGTAACATTATTCCAAGGGTAATAACTAGGGGCGTGCGGGTACCCGAAATTTTGGGTTCGGGTCGGGTCGGGAAATTTGTTCGGGTTCGGGTCGGGATCCCGAAAGTTTATAAACTTCGGGTACCCGAAATAGCAGTCGAGTCGGGTCGAGTCGAGGTCCCGAAAGTTTGCAATTTTCGGGTACCCGAAGTTAAAGTTGGGGCAAGCCTGCGGTCAAATCAGCGATAAATAACTCTGTGCATATTTTAATTTTACAGTAAAATTTCATATTATTGAGAGGTGGTATTTAATTTATATGAAGAAATTAATTTTATAGTAAAATTTAATATTATTGAGAAGTTATTAATATGCACAGAGTTATTTATCGCTGATTTTTGACCGCAGGCTTGCCCCAACTTTAACTTCGGGTACCCGAAAATTGCAAACTTTCGGGACCTCGACCCGACCCGACCCGACTGCCATTTCGGGTACCCGAACTTTGTAAACTTTCGGGATCCCGACCCGACCCGACCCGATCATTGCCCCATAAAACACATCTACAAACTTCTATAAATAAAATTGCGAAAAAAAATTTTTTTCGATAAAAAGTAAAAATCATTTTCATTTTTTAAATGTTAAAATGCATGTTTGATTTCATAATGTTATCGCTGACGTTAAGACGTATTCGACGACCACTATATTATGACTTTTAACTCATGAATAACACTGAAATAGTTTTTTCCGACTTTTCGGGCCAAATACCCTACCGTGCGGCACGGTGCGGCGCGGCGGCCGAATTCGGCCCATGTTCGACCCGAAAGCCGTGTAACCGAGAGAAGCAGGCAAGAGCTTGAACTTTCGCAACACCTTGTTCAGCCGTCGTCGTGGCTATTGACTTGTAACTGGATAGCCAAGCCGGGTCCCGTATATTCTCGCTTTGTAGGTACCGCGTCGACGTGACACATTGCTCGAGAAAGTAGTGCAATTTCGCGTCTAGTCAGCCCCTGGAGGCCTTCCCTTTGCATGGGAACAATGAACGGCTCGCGCCCGGGCCATTGTTACACGCCGTACACAGCAACAGTCGACAACGCGCCGCATGTTAAGTTGCTTTGGCATTATCGCGGAATTTGCAGACCGAGATAGAAAGAGGAAGAGAGAAAGGGACAGCCAAATAGGATACGCGGCCATGTTTCGTTATTGACGCGTGTAAACCACCGCCATCTTCTGCGAGATATTCATCAAATTTTTGCGTTATACTTCCAGTTTCCATATAATGTACGATTGAATTATTATAGATAAATTTCATATAATTTAAATTAAGAAATCTTTATTTATATAATACGAAAGAAGAAATTAGCAATCATCCGTGAGCAGGAACACGGTTATAAAAAGTCTGTCCTCGGTATACAGCTTTTTGATTTATGATACCTTGCACTCTTGAGATTAAATTCAACGGTAATATTACTTGTGGCATGACCTGATATTTCAAAGCAAGGAAATGAGTTATTGGAAACTGTAAAGCGAGATACCGAATGTAGCATTATTAATAGATAGCCTGCCGTAGGTCTTGGTCGTATCTATGAATACGTGGAGCGTATTTTTCATTTGTCTCTGCGACGATGCTCCCGTTCGTATTTATATTCTTACTTTCAATTTTCTAGAGGAAAGCAGCATTCTTTCAATTTTTAAGAAACTTCGTTTTTTTCGAAACTCAGACGAAACGCAATTTCTCCCAAAAATTTTCATTACACATATGCACTATCGTCTAGCAATACCAGCCGCAATGTGTTGATACGTGGGATGCATTGTTGAACTAGGGATTGACTTTCCACCGAGCAACCTTTAGAGAATCCACCTATGCTTGCAAAGCAAACAGCGAATTTCCATGGGGCGTCCACGCCTAAATAAATCTCGCATCGGCGACCTCATAGAACTATGAGATCTCGTTGGGTGTGTATATTTTTCTTCTTTTTTTTTTTAATAAACGCCCTCGCAGAAACGAGAAACAGCACGCCGGCTGCGTGACCCAGATTTTCACGTGGCAGAAAACCAGGGGTCGCTTGCTGGAAAAGGGGTTGCGCCGAGGTGCAACGGCCGATGCAGCCGAAAAGTAGCGTCCGTCGGACTTTCGTGGAACTGCAATCGCGTGGACGCGACGTTCGCGAAATTGTTTTCTACCCTCGGACGGTCAGGTTAATATTGAAACCGGACGATGACAACGGTACCTGGAATTTGCTCGGTCCCGTTTGACGAAGCATTTGGCATGTGCGCACAATAACTGGAACCCGGTACCGTAATTATTAATTCGGATACCAAGAAACGGAGCTACTCCGCGGTATCTGTTAATTGGATACGACGAATCCTTTAATTCGACGGTACTCGGTAAATAGTACCGGGCATTTTTATCCCGATGATAATGCTTTTGATTCTCGTTTTATTATTTATTTTTTTTTTGGTTTTTTCGGTTTCGTTGGATTTCACGGAACCGTGCCGATGCACCGGCAAACGTTAATTTAATACGCTTTAATCCGACGTGTTAACTCGACCGAGTGGGACACCGTCACCGTGTGTCCATCCGTGGGTGGTGTCGTCTCTCGCATAAATCGAGTTAGGCGAGTTGGTCCCGCGCTCTGATCCCGTTGTTTGTTACCTGATTACGCGTCCGGACGGCCATTCGTTTGTTCTACCGTCAGTTTCAATCGTTCCTACGCCCTGAATCTCAATCAGTTCTCTCTCTCGCTCTCTCTTACTTACCGGGCTTACCTTGAACTCCCGGAGTCTCCAAGTCTGCGGAGAACGGCAAATTGCCGGCCAAGGAATTACAGTGGACGCTTGTTAACTAGCTAACTGGCTGCAAAAGTGATTAAGCAGCTGCCGTATATCCTCATGGAAATTCAGCTGGTCCGTTCGAACAGACACAGGACCGACACTTTCACGGAATTAAATGAATTCACAGTAACCGCATACAGTCACTCGCAATAATATTTTCGTACGCTCTTCAAAACACGATCACGCTTATACAGGCTGTTTATTTTATCTTGAACACCTAAATTATTTCCGCGACTATTAAAAGTAAGAAAAAATAACTAAATAGGATGTACATGGTTTTAAGACGCGCATCAGATGGTAATAAAAAACAATCCTTTGAAGGTCATTTTAACAGTTTTTTAAGATCACTGTATTTTGTTTGCATATTAACATGTATTTTTCATAATGCAATGTTGTAGTCGGCGTCAAGATGAGTTCAACAACCTACACACCATGAACTTGAAGTGACCTTGAAGGCGAAAAAATCAGTTTCAGTTTGAAGAATACTATTTTATTAGATGCTCAAAATGCTGGCCGTCCGCAGCAAGACACGTCTGTACACGAGAATGGTACACGAGAATTATGGTATTTCCGCAGTGCCTCTAGAATTCGTAGCTATTTAACAATGTGCTATGTTTCTAAACTCGCAAGCTCTTTGTTTACTAGCTAGTACAAGATTTCCAGTTCTATACAATTCAAGCAGTGTAATGACAGTATGGTTTGATTAGTCCGCAAGCATTGGCTTCTTCAGACTGCTAGAATATTCAGTCATTCACTTCTCGTGTACAGACGTGTCTTGCTGCGGACGGTCAGCATTTTGAGCATCTAATAAAATAGTATTCTTCAAACTGAAACTGATTTTTTCGCCTTCAAGGTCACTTCAAGGTCATGGTGTGTAGGTCGTTGAACTCATCTTGACGCCGACTACAACATTGCATTATGAAAAATACATGTTAATGTGCAAAAAAAATACAGTGACCTTGTAAAAACTGTTAAAATGACCTTCAAAGGATTGTTTTTTATTACCATCTGATGCGCGTCTTAAAACCATGTACATCCTATTTAGTTATTTTTTCTTACTTTTAATAGTCGCGGAAATAATTTAGGTGTTCAAGATAAAATAAACACCCTGTATACAGTGTCTCCCATTAATATTGGGGCGCTCTTAAAAAAATGATAACTTTTTATATCGGACCATACGCTTTGAACTTTTTCTGAGAAGTTAGAGCAATTAATTTACAATATAATGTGAAGAGAAATTTTTTCGAAAATTGCAATTGGTCGAAATTGTAGAGAAAATACTAAAAATTGCATTTTACAACTTTTTAATGTGGGTCTATATTGAAAATTTAAAAAATGTATTTTGTAGATCTGTACCAATTATATGCATTGTGAAAGTTTCATTGAAATCAGTTGATGCGGGAGAAAACGACAGCCATTGAAAATCATGAAAAACTGCAATTTTTGCCATCTTTAAAGGTTTGTAGCTGATTGCAACGTTGACCGATTTTAATACGGAACGTGTTTTCTAAATTTTCAATATAAGCACACAGAAAAATGTTGTAAAATCTAACTTTCAGTATTTTCTCTACAATTCCGACCAATAGCAATTTTTTCAAAAATTCTTTTCACGTTACGTAACAAACGGATTGTTCCAACTTCTCAAAAAAAAAAATCCACGTCGTATTGGTCGAAAATTGAAAAATTTATCGTCGTTTATTTAATAAATGTCCGAATATTAGTGGGAGTCACTGAATATATTTTTCGAATATTCGACAGTAGGGACATGGATATTTTGCGAGAAAATGTTTCGTTTTCTTTTTTGTAAATTTTATTAATAATACTCTATGCGACTAGCTCGGCACATTTTCAAACGACCAATCGATATATTTATACATATGTGTATACATATAGGTTTGTTTGTTGTGTACATAACATCATCTGTCGCTACAGGAGAAGAGGTATCACTCGCATTCGAATCACTCTGTCGATCCTCACTCGTTCATCGCTCGAGAAAACTCGCATACTTCTAGCCTGCTTTAGGCGCACACGACAGCCAGTTACGCTTAGAACGATACTCTAATTAGTCAAATTGTCTGTTGATTCGACACATACTGTTAAAATAATTGTCCGTTCGACCGCTATTGTCGTATTTGAATACTATACACGCTCTCGTCCCCATCCCCTATACATACATACATACATATATCACTTCTTGTCGAGCGACCGCGCCGCGAGGACAACGATAAAATCGTGTCGCGGCTTTAATTATCGGGTTTAATTGGCGATCGAACGATTACCGGGGGATCCCGATAACATCGGTAATTTATCGTGTACACCGATTTTCGCGCGTTGTACACCGTGTTCTTTAGGTCAGCAGTCCCTTAAATCTCCGACAAGAGACACGTCGCGCGTGTTCCGGAACAGTCTTCGCCGTTTCATGTTCCGCACACGTTGATGGAAAACGAACGGGCAAACTGAAAGTTTCATCAACTCGCCGCGTGTGCTCTGCTGAATTATTAGGTTCGTGCCAAAAAAGATCGTGGTTTTTCTTCTTGAATTTTAAAGATACACTGCCGGCCAACAGTTTCAGCACATCCTCTCCGTAACTGTCGTAGCTTCGAGTCTGCCCAGTACTACATTCTTTGCAGTGTGCCGAACGTAGAGAAGAAAACAGAAAGTGGCACTAAACTATTATCCACGTCTCGTTTTTCTGATCAGAATGACACCAAACACGATATAATTAAATCATATGGAAATATTTCAGGTCGAAAGAAATGTTGGTTTTGTGAATGCTTTATTTCTGTTTATTTATATACATAGATACAAAAACGATCGAAATAACTTATAATAGTTGTAATGTCTTTTACAAAATATTAACAAAGAGATACATTACTAAACGTTTCGCTCGTCAAAGTAACCACCTATATGAATATTTGTCATAGTTTTTGGCATTCTCGAAACTAATTTTTCTTTTGATATGCTTTTCTGTAGAAGGTCCTATAACAGTTTTTTAAATTTCTAATTTCTCGATCTCACCCACACCGTAGAAGCTCTATCAGATTAATTTTTACAATCGTGTTTTTACAAACAGTGAAACTACACAAATGCGTACCCAAACTTTCGGCCGGTAGCGTAAGTTGAGAATTTGATTAAGAAATCTGAGAACGAATCGAATGAAATGTTATATAATGGTGCAGCTGCTGGCGGCTTCTTTAAATTAAGAACAAAATGAAACGGTACTCGAGTCAATCGAGCTTTCTCACTTTACAATTCTTTGAAGAAGATCTTTCCACCCTGGAATGAAATTGTAAGGCAAGGGGTTAAAATTTAAACATCCCCAATGATATTTCTTCAAAACTATTCGGACTCACTTCTATCGATTTCAAGCTATTCAATGTTGATTTTCGGTTACCGTATAGTTCGGCCAGACACTTTTCTTCGCTCTCGATTCTCCGACAACAGGCGTTCAAACGAAGCGAAACGAACGAAAACCCGGTAAACAATCTTCGGCGAGGCATGTCGTACAGCAAAAACGCGAACTTTTGCTGTATAAATATTTATCGGTTGAACAAAAAGTTGCTCCGGGACGTCGAAGGGTCGAGATCAATGTACATATATCAACAATATCGATTGGCTTGTTCCTCGGGCAAAACTGTTTCTGTACAGGCTTCCGGTTGTTTGCCGAGGAACGGCTTCGAGCGACGACGAGATCGTTACGTGGGACTTACACCATAATGATTGTTCTGCATTCGAGGCTGCTGCGTCGCGAACTATACCGACTGTTCCGTGCGAATCCGTGCACGCTTTTGCCAAAAGTAAAAAACATCGTGGAATTTCACAAGCTTTACACGTAGAATACACTATAATATGTTTCTGTTTGTCAAACGATGCACAGTGGGCCACTTTTCGTGGCCAAAATTCAAGTTTTCAACTTCAATGTATTGAAAAAATCTTTCTTGCTATAAACTAAAAACGCATCGAAGCTACCAAATCTAAAATATTATTCATTTTAGATGATTTTGTGATGGGATACAACGGTCTAAAGACAAAATAATTTTCAAACAAAAACTAAACGTATTATATATCAATTATAGAATATCAGAAATCAGGTTTTAACGATGGTTTTATATGTTAGCAGGTGTACTTCAAGTATGTAATCCAGTTTTAAGCATTTTTTTAATGCATAAACAATTAGTGTAAACTTTTAAAAATTTAAACATTGATGAGGGTTTTAAAAAAATGCTTAAGAGGGCCAGCTGTCTGGTTTTTTTTCATAAGAAAGCTTAAACATTTGTTGAAAGAATTAGACAAGTTTCAGTCCAAATTTACATATTTAGATAATACTGAATTACAATCAGAAAATTAAAAACCATTATCTATGTATGTTTTTAGTTGTCTTTTAGTTCTATTAATTATATTTATCATATTTGATCAAACGTAGATATGTAGATGCCTCTAATATCGACCACACGGATTTCTGGACCTCTTTCGTACTGTCATCACGATTGTCAGGCATTTCTGATGATTTGAGAAAAAAATATTTCAGATAAAAGTTAATCGGTATTCAGATTTCTACAAATTTCAATATAAAAAATTTAATAAAAAATTTTCTTTTTATAAAAAATTAAGAATGACCTCCATTTTGACATGTAATTATATATTTTTGACTTCGAAATGTCATACCTGACATCAAGACGTATTCAACGACCTACTTTACTATGAACGTAAGTCTTGAAATGACCCTTAAATTTATTTTGGCCACAAAAAGTGGATTCCTGGCCCCACTGTGCGATGCGAAGGAACGCGTTCACTGCCGATCTCGCGAAGTTCGAGCAATTTTTTTCACCCTGATTCTCTTCTCGTAAAAATTCGAAAGCATCAACCTGCCCCAGTTTTAACCTTCTCGACCCAACATTTTCGGAAAAAGGGCCGATCAATTTGCAAGGGTTAATTTTATGAACGAACGCGCGCGGAGGGTCCGGTGAACGAAACTCGATATTAGACACTTTCGTGGCGGCAATGAGGCGGATAAAAAAGCCCAGTTAACCAGAGCGTGGACTAATTAGAGGAAAAGGTCGCCGTTCAAGCTCATCCGCTTTCGACGCAGCTCCTCTCGTCGCCCTTCATCGCTTTCGAAAATCGCCTTTCCGTGAAACAAGCGACATACTTGGACAGAGTTGGGATCTCTTTCTCGACAAACAGGAGCCACGGCAAAGCTGTGGTTAGCGCTGGACGACATTTTCAATCGCATGTGACACATACTGATCACCTAGCTTGTCCCAATGCGTCGTTAATGCGTTTTTAATGCGTTCGAACCATTTCGTGTCATATCTAAATTTAAATAAAGAGCAATTCAAGATTATCATATGTTGGATTTTATTTAAGAAACAAATTGACAAAAATAATCTACTATTATTTAGTAAGATATTCTATCGCTTTAGTTTCGAGCGCCTATTCAAATGATACATTGTATCTATGCTGTCCGCGTCATAGGACCCTCAACTCTCAATTGTTTCTTAGATCGTCGTCCGTTCTTTTTCCAGAGTGATCTTCACTCGTTTAGTATTTGTCGTAGAGCAGGCCTCGCAATTATGTGCTCGCGACGGCCGGTTTTCGAAGGCAATGCCCCCTACAACCGGCGGCGCGTCTCGGTCCCCGTGGAGGCCCTAGTTCTCCAGGTAGCTCAGGCGCGTACCATTGAGTGTTACAATGTAAGTGTCGACGATGCGAACAGCTACGTCCAAAGTTCCCGTAGATCTTACCAATTTGCCAAGCACGTCTAAACGTGTGCGAAAATCAGGTTATCCCACATGTTAATACAATTAAAAACTATTTTTAAAATTTATCTTAAGAATTTATTTTCCAAATTTATTTTCTGCAGCTGTTGTTCGAAATTATCGTGCGACATAGTGGAATAGGTGTACAGTGGATACTACTGACAAAAAAAGCGCATTGACAATAGTACCTCGACGGTAATGTGGAAACCTATTGAAACTGGTGTCGCCCTAATGCACCACGAGTAGCTCCTATGGTACGCGCCTGAGGAGTTCCAAGCACTGTGGGCCGCCACGGGGAGCGAGACGCTCGGCCGGAAAAAGGGGGCGTAGCCTTCGAAAACCGACCGTCGCGAGCGCATAATTCCGAGGCCTGTCGTAGAGTAAAGACGTGCCTCACAACGTGTCTTCAGTTATATTAAACAGAATAAATCCTATTTTATATTTTATATAGAGTCTGGTTTATTGTACCCATATTCCATTATCATAAAGTATGATATCCAGTTTTATTCAGTGTACCTAGTTTCAACCGACTTCTAAAAACAGGATTCTTGTAAAGAAATTTATCTCTCGAAAGAAATCTAAATCGTTGCACTGCTGATATTTGGCTCTTTTGACAAATGAGTTTGCCGACCACTGGACTACACGCTCGGTGAGATCGCTCTTGGACAATGATCGAGAGGTTCTTGTTTAACAGTAAACCTACCGAGCACAGAAGTGTCGCATGCGATCGCGTTCAGTAACAACCGCGCCCTAACGCCGCCGCGCCGCTGATTATGATGAATCGGCCAGCTCGGTTTAATCCACGCTCGGGCAGCTTCTCGTCGTAAATCAGCGAATTCTGGAAAGTAGTACCGGCTGTTTACCCGGTGAAGTATCCCCCGGATTTTCCCGGTGAAATCTCGTCCAGGTGCGCCCGAGCACAATCTAATTTTCCATTTTGCTCGCGCCGGGCGGGCGCACGATTCGAATCGAATCGAATCGAGCAGGCCCGCGATAATTGTTTACGAGCAACTGTTGTTGATATTTACATTCTGAGCGAATCGTGGCAGTCTACATCGACTATCGATCCGATCCGATCCCGTCCGGAATAGTCCTACAATGAGATATCGTTTTCTCGCAAAAATATTCTGTTGCTTGTGAATTTCTTTGATGGTAATCAATTTTCTACGAGAAACAGAACATCTCTATTTATTTTATATACAGATTTACATGATCGAAAGATTTTTGTCCATCGCGGGTTTTATTCACTATCGGCACACTCGTGCGCGACGAACGTAATCAAATAAATAAATTGACTCGGTTTAATTGACATTTCATGATATATCCTTCGAGTAATAGTTCAGGTGAAAATGAAACAGCATCTCTATATCGATTTTTCGTTCAATCCATTGCGTACGCAAATGTCCTTATTGCAATTGTCACAGCCATAGCAATGTCATAAATATTCATAAAAATAAATATCTGTCGCTCGGATTAAAAGCACATTTTACCCTAAAATTTAACATCAACGTTCTAACGAGAACTACAACTAAATTTTATCCGAATTTGTTGTTCGTATGTTTCATTTGAAAACAATGTCAAAAATGACGCTTCCCCTTGGACTTGTATAGAATTTCAAAATGACGAATCCATTCTCTTTAAAATTTTGAAAACCAAAAAGAGACACGTAATTTGTTCTAACAAGATAGCATATGTGAAGAAACCAGCGAGGTTGTCAAACGAAAGTTTCCCGGACACAATTCTACTCGAGAGAATCTTTTCGAAGGAAATCTCGAGAGAACTTCCGCACAGAGGTTTATCATCTGTGGTGTGCGGAGTCTTTGCACGAGTTCGCCGAGGATCAGCCATATTGTTGAAAACAGCTCGTGAAAAGTTTATCGCGCGGCATCCGTCTTCCGCGACTCGATCGAAATTTTCGTGTGCGGTAACAATAGTTTTCCTCATTCGCCGGGAAACAAGCGTCTCTGCTCGAGGTTTTCCCGCGGGAACATTATTGGGAAAATATAAGATATTCCTGAACGTGGCTGCTGAATTTTTGCCGACGGAAGTTATCATGAATGTAGTAGCCTCTTAAAAACTTTCTGATGCATCGAATGGAAGTGTCTTGTCTTTCTCGGGTAGCAAAATTTGTTTATGTCTCAGATTAAATTGAGCGAGTTAATTTAGGGAGGTACTTTTGTACTCAGAAACTTATTAAATTGCTATAACAATGAATTAAATTCTCACATAAATAATCAACAAAAAGATCAATGTTTGATCAGGTGCAACAATTAATTAAACTCTCAACTAACTGGTCAAACAGATCAACGAATCAACAACGTATGATGCGACAATAAAACACTACTTTACAAATTGTAACATTTTACAACGAAATGCTTTGGATTATTTTTTAGTCAAACATGTCAACAGGTCGGTGCGATGCTGCATCAAAGATGGCCGCGCGGGAGATCCGTTTAGCAATCTCGTTCTAATCGCATGCCAATCTGGGAAGCGGGGGATAATAAGAATTTTTACTTTGCTCTGAAAGTAATTGCGTCACGGGTCATCGTCGTTGAACGAAGTCTCCGAGTGCAGTAGTTAAAATGGCGGGCAATCTCTGCTGCAGCCTTCTCCGCCGCCTCCGTCGCCTCCGCCGACGCCTCTGCAATGGCTGCATTTATCGAACGACCGCCGCGCCGCACCGTTCCCCGTTGCAAATCTACGGTTTATCGTTCTACCATTAATCAAACTGCACAGGTGTCCTCATAGATTCGAACTAATCCGTGCTCTCTTCGTGTCGGACGCGTTTATCCTTTAATTCCTCGTATCAACACCGACCTGGACTCAGTACTTTCACGCTTGAGGTGGAATTTTCATGTTCCGACCCCGCCGCACTCGGTTCGTCTACGTCTCTTGGCAGTTCTCAATATTCTTTGTATTTTCAACACTGGGTTTACGGGACCAGTCAAATAGACAGGCTCGAATATTTTCAATTTACGAATGTAAAGATGCGTCCATGAGAAATTATTCAGCAAATTCATTTTTTCGGGTAGGTATAAGAAAAAATGGCTAAAAATTCGGATAGACACGTTCTCGTTGAATTGACAAAGTAAATTTTTAAAAAATCAACTCGAGTTTGCCATAAATGCATGAAGTCCGCAGTCTACTTATCAATTATGCTCGAACTGTACACATCTCGAGGTTCCTGTAGAATGCCAAAGGATCGACAAGCATTCGAGGTAGCCAATTTAAAAAGTTTAAACATTGACTTCGAGTTTTATGCAAGCAGCTGATTCAATCGTTGAAAGGTTCTCGCTATTCAGTCGCTGGAATTCGTCGGTCCCGAAAGGAGCGGGAAAGAAGAGGGCAGCAGCAAGGGATGGGGAGGTGGGAACCGAGGGCGGCAACGTTATCAAGTCAATCTTAAAATATTACTGAAATCGGATGATCAATCTGGCCGGGGGCGGGCGGCCGCCTCATTTGCAGGGTTGATAAAACGCCGCGGCAGAAATAGACGCGGAGTCTGCAGCAGCCAGGCTTTCCACCCTTAAAATAGGTCGACCGCCGAGATTTTTCTCCTTTCAAGACGCTTCTGCAGACATTAAACCCCTCCTTTAACACGTTGACTGCCATGTCACCCCTACACGGCTGACCGAATTATTTGTCTAGGCTGGAAAATGCATTTTCACCGATGCAGATAAACTATCCAGATAGCACAAAGACGTCTTGAATGTCCTACGAACGTCTTCCGAACGGCCACCGAACGTTTTCTGAACGTCTTATATTACAAAACTGTATGTCTTAAAAACGACGTTTAGACGTATACTTAAACGCGCAAACCTAGTATAAGCACGTCCATAGTCGAACACTTAACGCGCAGACCCAACCGGAATGTTGGAAACATGGTTAATACCTTCAGATGTAATGCGCTGTCGCAGTGGAAATACTGATCAACTTCATTTCATTTTTTAATTTTTCCTGTGAAATGTTCAAGATTTGAAATATATCAGTGCCTAATAGACTTATAGAATAAATAAAACGTAACAATTTCAAGGTTAGCTTAGTTTTTCGCCTAGAAAACGTCGAGAAATTCGATTTTTATTTTTTTTAACTACGACGCCGTGGACTTAGAAATCTGAAAAAAAATCTATAAACAATGACTAAAAAATTGTTTTAAAAAATTGCAATTGGACTGATAAGAAAAAGGAAAAAATCACGTTTCTTAATTTTTTCATCTGAGCCTACTCTTTTTTTGTCACTCCAAACAATTGCAGATTTTGAAAACAAACTGCAATTATCGGTCGAAAGTGTCAGAAATCGTCAATAAGCTTCGATTTTCGCAATCTTTAATTGTTTATAACTCATAACAACGTCAATGCTGATTTCGATGAAGTTTTATAAATAAGCTCAGATGAGAAAGTTAAAAAAAGTGGGTTTTTTATTTTTTTTTTTGTCATTCCTAGTAATAACGAAATTACAAAAGTATTTTAGTGATTGTACAATAAACTAACACCTCATAACATCTCCACAAAATTAAATTCGTCTTATTTCAGACGTTAAAACGACGTCTCGAGTAGGACGTCTCTAAGACGTCTATTTAGGACGTCAGACTTTCAGATTTAAAATGGACATAAAATGGACGTCTTTCAGACGTCGTGTGCCATCTGGGTATTGTCATTATCGTAACTGATTATCATTTCGTACACGTGAATTTCCAGCTTTGTTTTAGCCAGCTTCTGTTCGTCAAAGGGTTTCTTGAATCTCTTGACGTAACTCGCGCGCGTTATTGATTATTGTCCTCTGTTATGACGTTTGTGGAAAAAAAATATGAAGTTAATCTCTTGTTTGTCTGTCGTGTGCAAAGTTCACAAACGAACAAAGTCACGTTCGTTTGAATAGAGAAAACTATTTGCAACTCGGAAAATAATCATTTCTCATATCAGCAGCATAATCCACACTCAAAACTTTCAACCTTTTGTTTCTGTCACCTTTGATCGACAGGTGTGAACAAGGTTTAATTTTATTGTACACAGTTCGCAAGATTTAATAAAGAATTGAGGGTGGAAAAAATGAATGGTAAACATTATCGGCCCCATTTGAGGCGCACCATCCCTCGGATGGTTTAATTTTACAGTATTGGATCCCGTGAACGCAGAGAACGTTTCGGTAAAAGAGAATTTGTCCCAGCGGAGAGTATGTTGACATACTTTTTCGCCGGTAACGTAGATTACAGAATCAATCAAGGGTTCGTTCGTTCGTCGGCGAAAAGAGTATGTATGTTGACACACTTTCCACCGTAGATTAAGGAACAAAAGAGAATGGAGAACAGTCGTATGCAAACCGCAAACGGTTTCCCAGCTTTCCTTGCACAGTTTCTCGTTCGAACTAATCATATAATTACAGTATTCCCCGTCTATAATCACGCCGCTTGGCTCATGTAAGACGATTACGGTGATCGATCGACACTATTACGCGATTATTTCGTTGGCTGGCAAACTCGCGCTCTCGGAGTCCTCGCCGACGAAGATAAAGACGACTAACGACCCGGATATTGCTGCAAATTCGCGTTCCTATGGCCCGAATTCGCCGAAATTCTATTCGCGATTGTTCCAACGAAACGAATTATAAAGTTAGAAAGTCCCCGCTGTGAGGGCGACGCGACGCGACGTTAATTTGTTCGCTGCAACGCTGACAGTTTCGCGGAGAAATTACGCGCGAGTAAAAAGTTAGATCGGTACGGTGAAAATTTCATTGACTAACTGGTTCGTTCGTTTTCGCGAACTGAGTAGAGTGTATCGTTAAAAAAAAACTGGAGAAATTGCGTAACAATTTATTTGCATTTAGCGAAACCTTTTCGGCTGCTAGCCGAAACGCGTCGATGATCTTGCAATTTCGAAAAATATTACTAAACCAACCAACCAGTCTTCCAGATAATCGTTTCGCGTTGTTCATCCTGTACATTTTCCCGACGATCCGCAGCCAGCAGCTATCAATTCACCAAGAAAACCGAGAAATCCTAGTTCAGTGTGAAATCAGAGACTGGCGAACCGGCGAGTGAAGCGTTAGATTCTAATTGGCGGTATGAGATGTTGCGACGTGTTAACAACACCTAAGAGGTCGTCGGACACGGATTCGCATCGACGCGTGACCGGCGAACACTGCTATACACACGAACGAAATGTCCACGATTGTCCCGGTTGATAGAAGACGCCAGCGTCTACGTTAGAGGGTCTGCTTGAACGGAAGGCCAGCCACAAGGTTCAGATGCAGGCCTCGATGTGCACGTTGGTCATCTCGCTGGCTCTCAGCTGGTTGTTCACGTGCAGCTCCGAAGACGCGTTGCTGTGCACCAGGTCCTGCTTCCTGTGCACCTGGCGAAGGTCCCGGACAGGTCCTATCGCCACGCAACAGCTCTCCAAGGTCTTCTTGAAGGCCGCTCGGAAGTCCCGGTTGAAGTACGCGTAGATCAACGGGTTCAACGCACTGTTGAAGTAGCCTACCCAGAAGACCACCGCTACCACCGCGTCGCTGCTTTCGCAGGTGTCGCAGAGGGACGTGATGATGTACCTGGTGGCAGAAAAATTAGGGGAACTCTGAGACGTTGACGGGCACTTGTAAGTGTCAAGATTAGACTAACTGTTATTATTAACAACGTGGAGAATTTAATTTTAGACGACTAACTAAAACAGGCCTCGGAAGGCAACGCCCCCTTGACCCAGCCGCACGTCGCGCTCCCCGTTGCGGCCCTACTTCTCGAGGCAGCTCAGGCGCGTACCATAGAGTGTTACAATATAAGTGTCGGCGATGCGAATAGCTACGTCCAAACTTCCGAGCACGTCTAAACGTGCACGAAAATCAAGATATCCCACATGTTAATACAATTAAAAACTATTTTTAAAATTTATCTTCCGAATTCATTTTCCAAATTTATTTTCTGCAGCTCTGTTGTTCGAAATTATCGTGCGACGAAGTCGAATAGGCCTACAGTGTATACCACTGACAAAAAAAAGCGGATTGACAATAGTACCTCGACGGTAATGTGGAAACCTATTGATACGGGTGTTGCCCTAATACACCACGAACAGCTCCTATGGTACGCGCGTGAGCTGCCTCGAGAAGTAGGGCCGCCACGGGGAGCAAGACGCTCGGCCGGGTCAAGGGGGCGTAGCCTTCGAAATCCGGCTGTCGCCGGTTGACAAAAATAATCTACTATTATTTAGTAGGATATTCGATCGCTTTACTTTCGAGCGCCTATTCAAATGATACATTGTATCTATGCTGTCCGCGTCATGGGACCCTCAACTCTCAATTGTTTCTTAGATCGTCGTGCGTTTTTTCCAGAGCGATCCGCACTTGTGTCGTATTTGTCGTAGAGTAAAGACGCGCGCCTCACGACGTGTCTTTAGATATATTAAATAGAATAAATTCTATTTTATATTTTATATAGAGTCTCGTTTATTGTCCCCATATTCCAATAGCTTGTTTCAAAAAGTCTTCGCCTAACAGCTTCCAATCATTTCTTCGATCACACGAACGAACAATTTCGAGCGGAACGCTGTTTGATGCCGGAATTGTTTCCGTTCTAGTGGTCGAATAGGTCTATCTATCGGTGTTCTTTCAGCGGCAATCGAGTAAGGTTCGAAGATCTATCGGGTCCGCAGTTACTGACAGTAGCTATCCTCGGGATTTCGCTCGTCGATTACGGCAACGAGTGTCTCACCTTTTTCCGAGGCGATTCCCGAGCGCGTTACCTGCAACGTGATTCGAATAAATATGTAGGTCGCCAAGTACACGAAAGCCTTGAAACGTTTCATTGTTTCGACTCTACTCGCAGAACTTCCGAGACGTCCGCGGAGATTGAAATATCGTCCCCGTATAAGTGCAGGAAACTCCTCCCCCCCCCCCCCCACGGGTTTGCGAAATTTTCTTGCCGCAAGGTACACTCGTCGTCGCTTTTCTTCGGCTGTGTTTTGGAACCCGGTCGCCGGAAGTTCCGGTTTGCGATTGGACTTTAGGAGAAGATGGAATTTTAGATGTCTTCAAAATTGAACTTCATTTTTGACATTATAAAGTGTTGGGATGATCAGGTTAGGAGATTAAATACAACTTTATATTTAAGCGATTATTTAAACTCCACCGCACAATGGAATAACTGTGGATCAATTGTGAATTAGTATTGTTAACACATAACACAATAATGTACTTTACTAAACCACTAACATGAAAGAAAGAGTGTGACTAGCTCGGTAGGCTAGCTCAGACTGACTGACTTGCCTCATTCCTTCTTAGGCCCTTTGGGGCGGAAAAATGGTGTGACGCTCGTAGAGCAATAAATCGCAGGTGTATACTCCAACATAAAGAATTAAATTGTACGTAACATTGCCCATTTTTATTTAAAATAAAAAATTTTTAATCCAATTTAATCAATTTGTAATCCATACTGATCGAACAGATTTAGAATATTTTCTGGTAAAACGATGAGAATATAAAGTAAATCATTGGTGGCGGCCTCTCGCGGCCGTGTGCATCGAGGCGTGCGACTCTGAAGAGTGATTAAAAATTTTCATTCGAAATTCTTCCTCGACCAACGCCGTTCTCTTTCCGAGCTCTTTTGGAAGCCTCCGAAAGAGGAGGCTTGCTCATTAAACGACTTCTCCGTGACACCCAATGAGGCTCCACACGGAAGTGCTCTCAAGAACTTTCCCAATCCCTCAGAATTGTCGGACTTTCGTCCCCTTCTCCATCGATTCTGTTCCCGGAAGAGCCCTCGTCGCAAATAAAAGGGCAGATTTTCGAGGGTCTTGTCTCGCTCAAATTTTGAACGGATTTCAGCAGCTTTGCAGTTTCAAGATGAACCTTGCAACAATAACCAACTAAACCTATACCGGGCGAATTGTTAATCGAGTGAGCGGAGTTTTTGGGAACAGTGCTAATATTTCAAACTTGATTAGCCCGGATTTGAGAGAGAGAGAGAGAGAGAGAGAGAGAGAGAGAGAGAGAGAGGGAGAGAGGGAGAGAGGGAGAGAGGGAGAGAGAGAGAGAGAGAGAGAGAGAGAGAGAGAGAGAGAGAGAGAGAGAGAGAGAGAGAGAGAGAGAGAGAGAGAGAGAGAGAGAGAGAGAGAGAGAGAGAGAGAGAGAGAGAGAGAGAGAGAGAGAGAGAGAGAGAATTTAACCGTGCAGTTGCGAATTAACAGTTTCAAGTAACGTGCACGAGCCCCGGCCTCGATAATTTTCATAATAACACGGCAGAGATAATTTTGAGGTAATTATTACCGAGCTAATAGTCTCAATATATGCGTAACTGATTAATGTTTTAATTAAAGTCTATAGCCAGTTGTTGTAATTGTTTTGACGGGCGGGATGATCTCGTGTCGCGTGTTTGTTCAATTATGTATTCGAGGAATTAGCAAAATTTGTACCAGTTCTAATTATCCTTTAATTATTATACTGCTTATAAATATTTGATGTTCATTTTTCAAGTAGCTTTTGTAAAAATGCATTTCGATTGTAGCGTTAGGATAGTTCAAGAGGTAAGAAATAGACTGCGGATTTTTATGCATTTGTGAAGGCTGGGTGAAATATAAAACAGTAAACGATTCGAAAAATTGAGAATACTGTAATATTGTCTTGAATGGAATAAAGTCAGTAACCCCTTGCCCTACGATTTATTTTACGGTTTCAGTGATTAGAACTTTCTTGTAGTCAGCAATTTCCTAAAAAAAGAGAAAATTTAAGTACATTTGAGTACATTAACAAAACCAAAATAGAATTTCATCTCGATTTATAGAAAATTAATAACATACATATTTATTAGACTCTGTTCAGAATGGGGCAAGGGGTTAAGAAATGAAATGAAATTTTAGTTCACTCCTGCTTCCCACAATCGATGCAGAACATTTTTATTTTGCATAAAGATCCGCAGTCTAGTAATGAATAATTGTAACTGCCTAAATGAGTATTAGTATGATAAACTCTAATTGCTGGTTAATCTCCACGCGAAATCCCCCGGGTTATCAGGTGCGAGCGGCGGCACTCCGTCGGTGGAAAACTATAAAACAATGGCCTCGACTGCGAACGTTCGACTTCGTGCGCTCGATTCGTTGAAAGTGTCGGGAGGAAGGGACGGTAAGGGGGTGGATTCATTGCGGAACGGACGAGTTAATAAAGCGAAACGTACACGGTCTGACACCTCGGCGAGTGCGGAATCGCGGCATTTTCCTGTCGACCCCGTTCCACGGCGAACGTTCTTTGAGCGTTCTCATCCTTCTTCCACTTGTTCCTTTATCCACACCCCCCCCCCCCCACTCTCCTCCTCCCGCGCGTTGCCCGCAGCTCGAAGAAATAATTCTGTCCTAAGCTTTTGTTTCCGGAGCTCGAAAAGGCAGACGAATTTCTCAGCTGGAGGAGCCCGTTTGCGCGCTTGCTGCCCCGTGAACGTAGCTCTGACGACAGCCGAAGAAAAATTTCCCCTACCGGTGCACGTTGGGCCAGAAACCCGCCGTTTTTGTTGGCGACAAGAGCGAATTTTTCAAGTTTAACATTTCGAGAAAATTTGTTTTTCTTCAAAATCGAGGCACCGCGTCTGAAACGACAGCGCGCTTTATAAAACTAATAACTCTTTATGCATTTATGGCTTCTGGAAATTTTCAAAAATTGCAAAAATATAGAATTCGGTACGATTTTAATTGATTTCGGAACTACAAACACTACTACCACTGGAAATGATATTTTACATGATTCCACTTTCTTAAAATTTGCCTAGAAAAATTGAAAAGTCCATGAACATCCGCAGTCTACTAATGACCAAATAAATTCGGTTCAATCTGTGTAAGCGACCTTCCCGACAGGACCAGCCCGGCGACCAAAAACCGGGGCCATCGGAGTAAAAAAATCATCTCGTCGACGCGTCGCAAAAACGCGAGAGAAAAGAAACTCCGGAGCGTCGCGTCGGTGGATCATTAATCAAAAGTTTCGTCCCCCTAAATCGAATAACAGTACGGCCGCAACACTTTCGAATGATCCACTGGAAAACAATAAAAATAGGAAGATGATGAAGATAAATGGGAGCACCCTTCAGGAACGAGCGAAACGTCCTTGAACGATCAGTTGAATTCCATTCGGACGCGGGGACGCTCCTCGTAAAAGGATGTAGGGTTTTCTTGACGTTTCATCCGGTTCTACCGGTACGTGTCCGGAAAACAGAAAACAAAGTCACGCGAGCAGGGGCAAACTCCCACGGGATACTCGGATGGTTCAAGAAGAGAAGATGGAAGGAAATAAACGAGAAACCGCCGCGCCGCGCCGCGATGACCTCGCCCGATTCGATGGGACGGCTGTAAACGCTTGGGAAATGAATGTTTGCGCTCAAAAGTCGCGATTCACGCGAACAATATCGTTTACGGTCTTTGCCGTACTATCTTGTACATAAAACCCGCGAAACATTTCTGGTGCGCTCCGCGAGATACCGCGGCGAAACTGTCGGTCAGAATGGTTTAAAAATACTTTATAGCTCCGCGCTGCTGGGGTGGAAACGTGTTCGAACCAGGGATCGAAATAAACAATATATTTAATAATCTATACACAGCATCGTTATTACTAGACTCCGGATCTTTATGCAAAATAAAAAGTTTGTGCATCAATTGCAAGAACACAGGAGCTAAATATAAATTTATATTTTGCACTAATAATTTTAATATAGTGTAAATAATATATTAATACTCTTAAAGTCGTTTAATCCTTTCACTGTTTTAAATTGCACTAACTCGATTTTGTCATAAATGCGTAAAATCCGGAGTCCGGTTATTACACTGCGGATCTTCATGCAAAATAAAAAGTTTGTGCATCAATTGCAAGAAACAGGAGCTAAATATAAATTTATATTTTGCACTAATAATTTTAATACAGTGTAAATAATATATTAATACTCTTAAAGTCGTTTAATCCTTTCACTGTTTTAAATTGCACTAACTCAATTTTGTCATAAATGCGTAAAATCCGGAGTCCAATTATTACACTGCGGATCTTCATGCAAAATAAAAAGTGCGTGCATCAATAGCAAGAACACAGGAGCTAAATATAAATATATATTTTGCACTAATAATTTTAATACAGTGTAAATAATATATTAATACTCTTAAAGTCGTTTAATCCTTTCACTGTTTTAAATTGCACTAACTCAATTGTGTCATAAATGCGTAAAATCCGGAGTCCAATTATTATTACACTGCGGATCTTCATGCAAAATAAAAAGTGCGTGCATCAATTGCAAGAAACAGGAGCTAAATATAAATTTATATTTTGCACTACTCATTTTAATATAGTGTAAATAATATATTAATACACTTAAAGTCGTTTAATCCTTTCACTGTTTTAAATTGCACTAACTCGATTTTGTCATAAATGCGTAAAATCCGGAGTCCAATTATTACACTGCGGATCTTCATGCAAAATAAAAATGCATAATAATTAGACAGCGGATCTTTATGCAAAATAAAAATTTTCTACCTAAATTGCAACAAACTGGAACAAAATAGAAAATTTTCTTTCCTAATATGTTTAATAGGTTGGAAAATATTATAACAGTGTTCTCAAATTTTTCTAATGTTCTTACCGTTTTAAATAACACCTATTCATTCTTGTCATAAATGCATAAAATCAGCTGTCTAATAATAATCATTTAAATAATTTCACGTTTCATAATCTGCAGAGCAGTACCTACATCGAGATACGCACAATGTAGAACTGTCCATCAAATTGTTTAACATTTCGAGTTGTACTGTTCGCAAGCGAATGATTTTTCGTCGACGAATCTAACAGCCGTATCGCAGTTTCGAGAATAGACATCTAGACCGCTTGAGCGTAGAACAATGGCGAGGCTTTGAAATGAAAACTCGATAAACAAAGGGATCCAAGCAGATCTGGTATGCGACGTAACGTCCGTGTTCCATGATAAGCGGGCAGAATACATTTGTCAGAATTGGTTAGGACATTTCCCGTGGATCGTCTGCATACCAGCATCGGTAAATTGTGCTTAAACCGTCATGTCACCAGTACGCGCGCAGCAGAAATCATTCGTGACACATGGGAACTGACGTGACGCGCGTTGCGTGCGCATGGAAAATTTCGCTGGTACCCATTTAACTTCGGACCGGATGGCTATCAATAGAAGATTAGTCTGGTGCTTGACAATCGTCTCTTCCCAAGTAGAAATCTCCGCATATTAGCCTCATGTGCGGAATAGTTCAGATCTCCTCGCATTTATGGTAATCCGTTGTAATTCAGCAAAATTAATGTAAACTAATTGCAAGTTAGACAATAAGGCATATTATTGTAACATAATCATATATATTGTATAATTTGTAATGTATATGGTATACATATAAACGTTATGTTAAGGCAAGAATCCTTGGGATGACTTTATGGTACCATCTGGTCGACCATCTGGGAGTTTTTCCCATTGCCATTTCTTTAGTAGACCGGTCTACAGCCAACATGTGGCACATCGTAACGAATACAATTAGAAGGTTTTTTAACTTATGCATTCAATTTATCCTCCCAGGTACAAGAGACCGTACCGTAAAGTCCCAGTACCGAAAGTCAGGTAGAATTAAGGGATAAACTTCCAAAAGCAACAATCTTCCGATTTTGCTGAAATTTTTGCCAAAGCTTGTCATTCATTAGAGAAGAAAGTCCCTAAAAAAATTTCAGCAAAATCGGAGGATTGTCGCTTTCGGAAGTACACCCGAATTAAGCATCTCGGAAACACCAGCGGCCCAGTCACCCCCACCCTACATTTGGGTAGGACCCAAAGGGGGCGGTCAGTAGACCTAAGAGTGGGGGTAGTTTTGTAAGAGAGCTTGTATCGATTAGTTAAAAACTACCAGAGACTAGAGTCACACACAGAGGATATCAGAATTAACCTGAGCACTAGAGACAGACGGTACATTTACATTCAGAGTCCAAATCAGTGGTCCTTCGAGTTTAGACGGCACCAAGTGCAATACCCAAGAAGGTACTGAACATTAACACCTTATACAGGGTGGGGCACTAACTGTGTCCAGTTTGAATATTGCCGTTATTTGTAATAATATGAAAAAATGTTATATAGAAAACTTACACGGTATAGAGGGGGACATATTGTGACACAAACATTTTCTGCGTGGGTGGAGGCATAGAGGAGATTTTAAGGTCATCTCTATTTTTTTAAATGTAATGCTATGTTTTTTTTTATCACGATGTGATAGCCAGTGTTGAGACGAATTCAGCGAGTTATCATTGAAGGTCATACAAGGTCAAATATGGCAGTAAAGTAAACTTTATTACCTTACAGGAGTTGCTCGAATTGGTGACCGTTTGCGTCAATGCAAAGTTGCAATCTTCGTATTATCGCAGAAACGATAAGACATACACGTGATGCAGGGATACGAAGATTGCAACTTTGCATTTACGCAAACGGTCACCAATTCGAGCATCTCCTGTAAGGTAATAAAGTTTACTTTACTGCCATATTTGACCTTGTATAACCTTCAACGATAACTCGCTGAATTCGTCTCAACACTGGCTATCACATCGTGATAAAAAAAACATAGCATTCCATTTAAAAAATAGAGATGACCTTGAAATCTCCTCTATGCCTCCACCCACGCAGAAAATGTTTGTGTCGCAATATGTTCCCCTCTATACCGTGTAAGTTTTCTATATAACATTTTCATATTATTACAAATGACGGCAATATTCAAACTGGACACAGTTAGTGCCCCACCCTGTATAGTTTAAAGCAATGAATAAATAATAATAATTTATGGTGATCTGTGAATTTGTGAAATTCTAGAAAACTGTCCATTCCGTTTAAGAAATTGATGGTCACCTTCAGCTCTTAAAAAATAGTGTAAATAGAAAAAATTTTTTCAATAGAAAAGATCATTAGTTGAATTGGACAAGTAAATGATTTTCGAATTTAGGACAATGGCGGGAAGGGATCGTTTAAAGTATGATTCATCATCGCGCGCGCTATCGATCAAGGATATTGGTCCGATAAAAATGTTTCGCGATGCCTTTTTAATAGCGCGATATCGGAGCTCCACGAGGGATGAAAACGGCTTCATTCTTAATTCGCGATTCGGTCGAATTTTTCCACCTCGCACGACCGCCGGGAAAACCGTTTTTGACTATCCGGGGAAATTATGGACCATTCCCAGGTTTTCGGATAATGGTTCGGCGCGGGATATTGAAATGAAACGGAACGGCGCGGAGCCATTTTCCGTATGCAAGGAAAGGCGGACTATTTGCGAATTGGGGATACCGGTTGTAGATTACTTTTCACTTCCTGATGGAAATGTCCGTTTCAATTTGCACCGTATTTGCCCGGATTACGCCGGCAAACTTCCGCCGTGGTCGTTGACAATTATTACAGAAAATATCGCGACGATAATGTTGAAGCGCGTGCACAGCTGAAGCGGTATTATTGCTGGGCAATTAAAGTGCGCTGGTATTGAAGTGATCGCATAAAGATCGTTCCAATAATTTTTTTATGGTTGACAACCATACGCGAACGAACCGAGACCAACAGATGCGGTTTATCGATTTTCATTCGCCGATTGCGATTCTACCGCAAACGCACTTTAAATAACAGTCGTTATTTCGCGAAAAGACAGCAGGTATAGTTGACTCTCCATAGTCGTCCGACGTAATCAAACACGTGTTCGTACGTACAGAATAATATAATTTATATTATTAATTATGAAATAATATTTTATCGAAGCTTTACTAGATTTTCAGAACTTTGAAATGCAATGTAAAAATAAATACATACAGAATATTATATTTGTGGCACTCTGGGAAGAGGAAATAAATTCAAACGTACCTCACGAATTTCTAAACTTTTCATTTCGCAAACATTTATTTGCGGTTTATTACTGACTTTACGGAAACCATAAAATATGTTTTGCTCAACAAGTTACATCGGTGAATCTAAATAGCGAAGCAAAGGTCCCGTGTAGCATCGCGCATTTCAGGAAACACGCTTTATCGAATTGAATTTCAATTCAATTAATCAAATTCAGGAATCGCTCCACGCTTTGATGGCAGTTAACGAACCCGTTCAAACTCGTCAGAGATTTTCATAAAATATTAAGCTGGTAAATGTTTAACTTCCTTTCCAGCGTTCCCGTTCCGCTCGAGTCGATACCGCAAAAGCACACTATGCTGTATTTAGTCGTAATATTACTCTCTGTAATGTACAAATTAATAGCTTCAACTATGAAATTAATCTTCGATCGATTCACTCATAATTAGATGCAGTCTCCGCAAACTGTTGCGATTAGGGGCAGTCCATGCAGTCCGAGTATCGATTCCGATTGGCTGGAACTCCGTGAAACGCGGACATTGGTGTATTCGTAACAGGTTATCTTAGAATCCAGAAGCTTTCCGGGTCACGAGGTTAATCCCATCGATAACCAGTAACGAGGTAACGGGTCGTGTAACTGGTACGAACGGACGTTACCTTACTGGCCATCATCAAGGTGCGATGGTTCTCCGAAACTCGCTTCTCAAGAAAATCGTGTACAGGCTCTGCCGTGAAAATGGCTCGGTGTGGCAAACGGTTAAATAAACAAACGATCGACCAAATCGATCTCGCGACAATCGGCAAAACCCACCGCGAGAAAATCATTCCGGCGCGGGCGGCGGCGGCGACGGTGTAGAGAAAATGGCGTCGCTCGATCGACGACGACTGCAATTGCAATATTTCGAAACCAGCCTCGACGCGTCGTGCACAGGAAAGAGAGAGAAAAAGAGAGAGAGAGCGTGTGTGCCCGTGCGAGTCGAGTCCTGTACAAACCACTTGAGATCGTAGCAGCACAGTGGCTTCTTTCTCCATGAGACGGGCTATCGATCGGGCCCTGTGGAGCCACCCACGCCCAGCATCGTGTCCCCGTCTCGCGTCTTGAAACCCTTAGAAATTTCGGGATGCAACCGCAATATCGAAAGTGCTCGAGTACTCGAGGCTGGCCCATCGAAATTCCATTCAAGGAGGAGGACCTACTTTCCGCGCCCTCTCGGTATTCGATTTTTTTTTTTTTCTCATCGAGAGAAAGAGAGCGAGAGGCGAACATTTAAAAGACAAAGGCTCGGCGAAGAAAGATGATAGACAAAGAAGGGCGTCTACTGGGCGAACGTTATAGGAGACTTCCAGCTTCCGTTTTTCCCGTACGAAAATAATGTAATTTCATTGTGCGATACAAGAATGTGGAATTTCGATAAAAAAGAAATACAGAAAATCTTGCGTTATAAGTGCGATATTAATTCCATTTGTTGGGACACTTCAACCTAGAAGCGTTGTTTATAATTATTTGATCAATCTCCGTACTTTCCTAGGCAACTGTACCTGTGTATATGGACGTTTGAACAGGGAGTGAGATCTCGAAGAAATCCTGGTTCAGGGAAAATGGAATCACGAGTACACATTGAACCGGTTCGGATCGTAGAAGAGAAGAACAGTGCTTACCAAAGAAAGAAGGGGAGCCAACAAGCCAGAAACGCCGACATGATGATTCCTAGAGTCCTGGCAGCCTTTCGTTCCCTCCTCATTTTACTGCTGCTAGCGATCGGTGGATCCTCCGGCTGTGGATCCGGCGAGGATTGATCCACGGTCGGAAGCGACGTCAGACCGGCGGAAATGCCGTTGATCTGCAGATGTTTGTTCAGAAGTGCCGCCGCCACCTTGCTCCTGCAACAAAGCGTCCCATTTTCTGGTGAAGCTCGGCTCTCGGTTCGGTTGAGGAAGTGTAACTCGGCGAGAAGAACTATCTATGTATATCGTTACTCTTCCCATCACCGGCTACAACGCTCCCGACTCCATGATCGCAAACTTTTCATTACCATTTTCGTCGAATCGACGAAAGACTCGAGACCGAGCCTCGACGAAAGTGGAACGAGGCATTTGCATCAGCGAAACTTCCGCCGACTAAGGATTATCTTCGGAGAGATTCATACTAAATGATTAAATGATTGTTCGGCTTGTGAAGAAGCGATTGCAGGAAATGTTGATCATTTCCGAATGGGTATTAATAACAGAATGGGTTTATTTGTTATTGGAAGCTTGGAACGCTTATACTTTCGCGAGCACTGTTTGTAATTAAGCGAAAGCACTGATAGATTGGATACTGAAAGTGCAACAACGAAACGGAGCTACTTTTTGCGTGGAAATTTCCGCCTTGCATTTTAATTAAATGCGATGGAAAAACACTAACGTATATTAAATCGAGATTGGATCGCTGATCACCATAGAAAAAGCGGAACAAACCTGACGCATATTCGGCATGCTTAATAACGTTGTCTTAACGAGCACCAATCGGAATAATAATTAGAATTATATAATGTATAATATTCGGGATTATTATACAGTGTATTCTATAATATCGTGTTGCTTTGAATATTTTCCAACATATTGACATCATTATAAAGTTTACAATTTCTTGGACATTGTTCTGTATTTAATGGAACATGCAAATTACAGCATCAATATTTCCTCGAATAAGAATTTCCAGTTAAGAAAATATAATTTTACTGAAAAAGCGGACTCGGTTTCTAAGATCTTCCAAACATTGATGAAGCTCCTGCGTACAATTCTAAAATACATCTTTCTGCCACTTCCTGAAGCTCTTCATAATTATAACTCGTTACGAAGTAAATGGGAATTAGAGTCTCCGCGGGGCTGAATGATGCAAGATCTCCGAGTTTCCTTTGATTAACGCGAGACTTTTCTGTTTGAAACAGGACCAGAATGAGGATGGGAGGGGTTCGGGACTATTCACGGACGCGTTACTTTCGGTGTAATACGCGTCAAAGGAACGCGGCTTAACGCGAGCGTCTACCGCGCGCGAAGGCAATCGGGCCAACTTTTATTAGCTCCGCGGAAAATTACTTTTACAACCTGATCGCGAACCCTCGGCTCCCCACCGATACGCCCTTTTCGATTTCTTGGCTCTGGGAACCGACCACCGCCGAGGGAATCGTGCTCTCGATACGCTGAAAAGTACTTCGGCAGTCGTGTATCGAATTAACATGTAACTTATTCTGATCCCATCCAGTAACGTTTGCAGTCCCGAGCGAAAGGAAAACCGCGTTTCAATGTGGCAACCGACTTTGAGATACTTCGACGTCGGTGCTCGAGCGTTCCGTTGAAATAAGATCAGGTTTCGTCGATTTTGTACAATCGTGAGTGTAGTTTGTGAAAGTTAGTATTTCATGCACCGAGCAATTTAACCCTTGTGTGTACCCGGGTACCCATTTCTATATTTCCTTCAGTAATGTTCCTGACAAAATATTGCAAAATCGTTCTGGATCCCTATTCTTTGTATAATTTTAAGTCGATTAACGTTTCGTGAAAAAAATTTGTGTAAAATATTTGAGTAATTAAGCTTCAAACTTGTACATGTATACGCTTGTTGTATAACCGAGGTACCCGTGTACCCATAATACGAAAAATCATACTTGGACGTATTTCGAATGGAAATTTTGGACTGAACTTCTACAGAATACAAAATTATTGATGCTACTTGTTCATTAACATAAAACATTAAATTATAATAATGGTAAATATTACGTTTAGGGGAGGCAGCTCCGATGACCTTGACATATGTTGTCAAGGACAACATTCTGAACAACTTTTGTCATTACAACTACCCGGTGCTCGGTCTTAGTTTTCGAGATAATTGCAAAAATCTATTGCTAGTATGTACTAAATTGAATTTTCCGCGTCAGTTTACTGTTTTTGTAAACACGTTGTGGAGGTGACAGAGAAATCAGGGTCACACTCTATATAGGGTTAAAGCTATCAATTTTGAAAGACTACTCCTGGTATTTCTGACGGCCGGCCATCTCCGCCCCCTCCACGACCTAACCATACCTCACTCTGTTCGCATTATTTTTCCAGTACTATTTCAAATTCTGGATGACAACTTGTATAATGCAAAGATCATGCGAACAGAGTGAGGTCTGGGTTAGGTCGTGGAAGGGGGCAGAGAGGGACCACGCAGACGGAATTGTGAATATCTCGAAAACTAAAAGCGGAAAATTCAATACGGAAAATTCAATTTACTACTAGAAATATTTTTTTGCAATTATCTCGAAAACTAAGATCGAGCCTCCGGGTAGTTGTAATGACAAAAGTTGTTCAGAATGTTATCCTTGACAACATATGTCAAGGTCAAGGTCATCGGAGCTGCCTCCCCTAAACGTAACAATTACCATAATAATTAATTACAGGACAACTTTTACATACATATAGTAATTGTGTTTGCGTGTTCATCGCAAACTTGGTTGTAAGCACTTTTGGCAACTTTTTCTGGTTTTTCTGCGTCTCTTAGTACAGCTTACTTACTACAATATTTTTTCTGGTTGCATCTTACAACAATGATGCCGATTGTGCAGAACTAATCGATGGAATATTTATTGTGTATGGTGTCACTTATATGGTGTCTATAGCTAATTTCGTTGACAAATGTTGTATTATTTGGATATTTGAGGCTCGACTTTGAATAGTTAGGATATAAAGTTCTTCCCCTAATTGACGTACAGGACTCCAGATTAATATTCGGACGCTCTTAAAAAAACGAAAACTTTTTTGATATTGCACCATACGATTTTAACTTTTTTGAGAAGTTAGAGCAATTAGTTTACTACATGATATGAAAAGAAATTTTTTTCAAAATTGCAATTGGTCGGAATTGTAGAGAAAATACTAAAAGTTGGAATTTAGAACTTTTTTATGTGGGTCTATATTGAAAATTTAAAAAATATGTTTTGTAGATCTGAGTCAATTATATACATTGTAAAAGTTTCATCGAAATCGGTTGATGTGGGAAAAAATGACAGGCATCGAAAATCGTGAAAAATTGCAATTTCTACCATGTTTAAACGTTTGTAGCTCATTGCAACGTTGACAGGTTTTAATGAAATTTTCAAAATATGTTTAATTGATACAGATCTACAAAACGTGTTTTCTACATCTTCAATATGAGCTCATATAAAAAGTTGTAAAACATAACATGTGTATAAACATGTATAAACGAGATAAGAGACCATTCATTGCCGCCTCAAAAACAGTCGTCGACGCGCGACGTAGAGAAAGAAAGTTGAACACACGAATTAGAGTTATTCGCTTTATCGTGGAATTATACAATTGTAATTTAAAATCATTTTTCGCAAAAATCGTTTAAAACAATGTTTGGTATATTATAGGAAAGAATCATTAAGAGTATAGATAATGAATACCAGTAAAGTCGCTACATATCTCATATATCGGAATAGAACGTTTTGGGTACCCGAGTACCTCGGTTATCCAACAACAGTGACAATTCTGGTTGCCCACACAACGGTTAAACGCGAACATTTAATTCTTAATTGTAAATGTTTTTTCACATCGTTTCTGATTTTCATTAGCAACATCATCCGAAAAATGAATAAATACTCGATGTCATAATTTTGTTCGCAAAAAAGAAAGTCACGAGATCGACTGAAAGATCGTCCGCCTAAACAACAACCCTTGGCTAATTGGATGTCAACGGTGACCCAATTATTTCGGAAAGCGTGAGAAAATGTTTATTGAACAGCGCACAAAGGTGAAAAAGAACAACGAAACCATAATTGGTACGTTTAATAGAATCGCGAAGAATGAAAAGTTTGCAAAAAATAATAACTAGCGATGCTGATCCTTCGACCGGAGTTTGTGCGAGCGCTGCTCCAGAATACACTAGACAAAGAGTAGGGCCGTGGGGTAGATTTTCTCAGTAAATTGCAAGTCTTCTTCGAAATTCCGCTCCCTAAATGTTTTTTCTTTAAAATAACCTTCGATTGTGATCTAAATAAAAAACTGCACAAAATGTTTAAATACTATTTTTATTTTGAAAATATAAACTACTTTAAAATCATGATATCAACTATCACCTACAACAATCTACGAAATTTTAATCAATATCGGAATAAAATAGACCAACATAGAAAAACGTTGCGTAAAGATTTCGCTGCTTATGCCGTCCCCTTACGGTGTCCCCTGATGCGGCCGTCTCTTTGTATCATAGCACGACACGGCCCTGACAAAGAGAGACCTCTTTACCAACAGAATTTCTTTTTTCTTGGCTGGGAACAAGTGCATTTTTTTTCACGGCGAACATCGTAATTTAATCACTAAAAATGTAGCTATGAAATCTTCAGCCTCTAGGAAGATTAGTCGAGCATTTTATACGATTTTTCCAGTATCTGATAAGTAGACTGCGGGTTTGATGCATTTATGACAAAAATGGGTGGATTTAAAATTTAAAACAGTAAAAGCTTAAAGACAATTTAAGAACGTGCAAATGTTATTCTCAATTTATTAGAATTTTTAAAGATGAAAACAAATTTTTATATGGTTCCTGCGTTTTGTAATTGACGAAGACAATTTTTATTTTGCATAAAGATCCGCAGTTTATTGATAAGGATCTAGGCATGCCCGGCGGGGATCAGTGTTCAGATCGGTAATTTCCCCCGAAAGCAGCAGACCGGATCGATCCTCGGGATAGCGTCGATCCCGGAGAGCATCTTCAAAGGAAAAATTAAATCTGCGGACAGGGTTCTCGACGGGCCTGCTTTCAAACCCTGCTTCAAAGGAATATCCCGGTTTCCCCCCGACGCGACGGATACACTCCACCTAGTGAGAATCGGGAATCTCGCGTACAAGGACGTCGTCGTCGTCGTCTTTCGTTCCCAAAGCGAGAGGATTGTTTTATCGCGTCCGCCTGATCTGATCGCTCCACTCGGAGGTTTCGAGACCCCTCGTTTATTTGCAAATGCCTCGAGAGTCCGACGGGCAGAGATTAAAGTCGCCGAATAACGTGAGAAGAAGGCGACTCTGCCTTGATCCCCTTCGATCCGGGCTGATTCGGGCTGATTCGGGCTTCACAGAAATCACTTAACCATGCCTCGTCCGTTCTTTCTTCAATTCGATAGATTCGCGTATTTTTTACTCGGTCCGTCACTGTTTAAAGTTTGGTTAAACTTTCACTCAGGGGACCAAAAATTTTCAACTTTTCTGAATGTAATGTATTATACAATTCGACGAAAAAAATGATAAAACTTTAAATTCTAGTACGCGGAACCAAGATCTAACCTAGACCTAGCCCACTACATCATACTCTCAATTTATCATACTCCTATGTTTGGAAACCAATATGGCAGCGTTCTAACCTCTCAAACGCGCTTGAAGTCGAGAAAGTTTACTCGTGCATAACTTTCAAACGAGTGAATTTAAAGTTTTATAATTTTTTTCATCGAATAGTATAATATTAGATTCAAAACAGTTGAAAATTTTTGGTCCCCTGAGTGAAAGTGCAGCCTAAAATTTGTCTAATCGCTCGAAATATTATACAGTACTGACGCGATTTAAGCTTTTTCTCGGTTCTATGCGTGCGCTTAGATCGTGCCCGGACACTATTTTTTTATGACTGCGTCGACCGCGCCGACCGCACCGAACGTAGAAAAGGACAGCATGTAAACACGGACCGCCCAACCGAAGGCGCAACAACAGAAAGCGTATCTGTAAGACAATAATACTAGTGCAATAATGAATCTTCTGTATTTTTTACTTATTTTTAATAAAATTTGACCAATATATTTGCGACATTTTTCTGATTAAAATGACAGCAAACAAGATAGAATTTGACCCACTCGCTATCCTGTTCTATGTCCTAAAGTTACTCCATACCGTCAATTAAACCACTAAATACAGTTGAAATTATATCATGTTTAGAAATAAGTTGGTGAATGTCCCATAAAAAAATAATGAAAAAAAAGAAGTTTTGTAATTGGATTAGTAGTGGTTCGCACCGATATACTCGACCCGGTATCGGTTTACGTCGCATGTTTACACTGCTCGGCGACCGAGGCAGCTCGAGCTTCTTTGCCCCTAGCGGGGTATGCCCCCCAGTGGAATGGTTAGGCGAACGCGCTTAGATCGGACCCCTCCATTGCGCTCAGATTGCGCCATTACTGTAAATCGTGGATTTGTCCACCTTAATAATATAATTAATATTATTTCAAAACCTCTTTGCAGGTCGTAAGCAAACTTGAGACACTCGACCTAGTAACGCAAAAATTCATTTACAATTTAATAAAAATATCACAGGAGGAAATAAGGCATTTTCATCTAGGAGATCTGATATCATCCTCAACTTTCGACAGCTAGTCATTGTATTATTTTCACTATCGGCCGAAGAACTTTCGCTTCGACAGAAAAATTCAATTCCCTTCGGGAGCTTCTTCTTTTCTTCTACTGCCGGAAAGTTCGTTACATCTATAACACCGACACTCTCGCAGACTCGCCTCAGAAAGACGTAATTTTATATCTAATCGTATTATCTTATACTTCCCTTCAAGATAGTCTAAAGTATTCCCTATCCGCGGGCTGGCATAATAGAATCAAAACACAGAGTGCTTCGTGAAAATCGAATTTGGACAAATTTCATTAGACGCGGGTCGAAGTAAATGGAGCGAATGCAAAATGCGCGTCAATATTTTCAGTCATTAAATCCTGGTAACCAACGTAATCGTTCCACCATGTACCACGAAAAAAAAACGTTTCCAAGACAATAGACGATAAAATGGAAGAAATAAGAAAAAACAATTTCCACGTTTAATTCCTTCGAGAAACGAATAATTGCGTGGCCATAAATCAATTATGAATTATGAATACGACATTATGTAACGGAACGTATCGGTTCGATAAAATCCCGTGATTCAGGGCTATGGTTCCAATAACTTGTTCCTCGGCACAATAAAAATTCAGTTATTAATATTCCCCGCAGTGCTGGCGTGGCGGCGTTATCGAACGGCTTACATTGCAGCGGAACGATATCGTCGAAGGAAAAATAATAATTTTCTCACAATACACGGCGCATAAATCAATAAACGAGTGTTCAATGATTCACCACCGTAATTCCGTCTGACCGCTAGCCGCTTCCTCCTGCTGTGTGCCGCTTATGTATCGCGGATCGATCCCTAATGCGCTGCTTTTCCCGACCACCCCCCGCGGACAGTGACTGGAGGAATTGATTTCTTGAAAAAGAGGTCTGATTTTATCCACACGCCACGGGGAACTGAAAGAATTTCTCATTTTTACGATCCGAGCCGAGCGCAATCTGTTTTTCGAGGGAAAAACCCGGACGGCGGCGATGCGACGCGCTCGGAAGCGTATAAGGTCGCTCGTAACCTGTGCAGTTCGCACGATAAAAAAAAAAAAGAAAAAAGAAGCGTTGTAAAGGCTCGTGTAACGCAGCGTTAAGTGTCCTTAATGTTATCGGGTCATCTCCGGTTGCGGGTGTCGCCTTGGAAGAAGCGTTTAATTAATCGCGAGCCAGCCACGTCTCCTATTTGCTTGAAATTCGAATTTGCGCGACAAGAAAATGTCGATGTTCTGAAATATTCCGACTTCTGAAATATTAAAAGACCACTGTCGAAGCGCGCATTAACCGAACAAAAAAAAAAAAAACAGAGAAATATTGAAAACAACAGCTCCGACGACCACAAAAATTTTTCTTCTTTTGCAAAAGTAGGTCGTGGTAGACAATTTTCACTGCAAACCTTTTCACCGCTAAATAATGCGAGATATAAAAATACACCGAGAGGTAATAATTCACGAAGTGCCGCAGTTCATTTGCTGCAACGAAGCATGTTCGAATACGACGAGCTCTGCTTCGTTTTGAATTCCTCTCGACTCTGTTCGAGGCTCGGCAAACTTTCCGAAACTTCGACGTATGTATTACGTACTTGTAAACATTCTTGACATTCTATCCGTCTTCCGAGATGAACGGCCGGAGTTTCATTGTCTTATTTCGAATTCCGTGATGACTATAAGCTCAATAATACTGTGCGACTGGTTACAGTCAAGGTTCGGCTATATGAAGAAGGGATCCGTCCATTTATAGGATATAATCGGCAATAGTTCGGTTAAAAATGCATTGCGCTGGGTGTAGTGGTCGATACACGCCAGCTTAGCCGTGCGGTAGCCATAATACTTACCTGAAAATTCACCTAGTTCATATATCTTCATCTAAATCAGGGATTCCCAACGGGGTCCAGGTGGACCCATTGGGGTCGATGGAAGCTTAAAAAGGGTCTATAGTATTCCATGGGTCTATTGGGGATCGATGATAAATTTTTCTGTTTTAAAATTTTATTAAATTTTTAAGAAATGTAATTATTAGATAATAATATCCGTTTTAATATGTATAAATCGAACTATTGTGCAATTACAATCCGTGCTTCTGAAATCTTTATATCTGTAACAATTGTAAATAAAAATAGCACAAAAATAATAAAACATAAATCTAATAAACCACCTTTTTTCTAATTTTTTGTTCATATTCTTAGTCAAATTGTTATCTTTAAGTTTTTTATGTGCAATTATTATCATTATGAGTATGCTGCATATTATAGAGAAAAATGTAAGGGAGTCGATGAAGAAAATCATTCTTGTAAAAGGGGTCGATGTAGGAAAAAGGTTGGGAATCCCTGATCCAAATAAAAGAATTTTAACGTTATTACATAAAAAAGTGCCGTTTGGCACATCGGTGGGAAAATCCGTGTAACACGTGAGAACATCGTCGGATCTCGATAAAGGAGCAGCAAACTGTGAAATCAATTGAGTAGTATCAATCATCCGTTATTGGAAGAGAAACCACTTTTATTTTGCTACGAACGTGTGTGTATGTATTCGACGGCGTCGATTTTCGTTTTTCAAGGCATTACGTGTATATGGCCGATATTCGTTACCATTTTGCTTCGGGGTGGATCGTTCACCGCGCTTTGATCCCTTCGCAATCGACATGCTAATTGAGTTCTCTTTAAGTATTTAGACTTTCCAATCAGAGAGCCAGCTTTGCCAGACTTGTCAGAGCCAGTCGATCCCGAGGAACGCTGATGAGTTTCTACTTGCGCCGCGTCGATTAAAATGGCACCCCCGGCCTCGAAGACAATCGATTCGAATTGCGATTCTAACTGCACAACGCCCTCTCTCTTTCTCTCTCTCTCTCTGTTCTAGGTATGCCCATCCGAGTCTTTCCCCGAAGCACTAATTGCTTAGCTACCTCGAAAGTTTCGAGGTACCCCGCCCCGGCTCCTGAATAAGTTTCTTTTTCAAGTTTACCGCTACCTCCTCGACCTGTTGGCCGATTTGACTTCTGCAGCGGCCCGGTTCCGGAGATTTAAAGGCTCTCGCAGTGTCGTATGGATCGACCTTAAAAATGTTTACGGCTTGGACTCGAGCCATCGCAGCTCCGGGTTCAGACGATTCCACGGAATTCGTGTGCTCGAGAACGTCCCGTCGCGTCGCCTCGTGTCGCGTCGAAGATCTAAGCGTTGCGCTGAACCAACTTTTAAAAGAAGCGTTGCTACGTTATGTTGATTTTGATCGAGAAAAGCGGTCTTTATATCTTTTCTTTACCGCGACGCACCTTAGCAATTAATCTGAGAAAATTCATGAAAAAGATTTATTTGCCAAATGTATCTCTCAAAATAATAAAAAAAATATATACAGGGTGAGTCACCTAACGTTTGCACCTCAAATATCTTTGTTGTTTTCAAAGATACATTGAATGTCTTGAGGACAATGTTGAATGGTAAAATGGTTTCATACGATACCAAAAAATGTTCGTTTTTATGTCATTTTTTTAGAGATATCAAGGTCACCTCCATTTTTTTAAATGACACCACCCTTTTTTAAACGTCTACAATGATAGTCCCTTTCATTAGGAATTCAATGACTATAATTACTCAAGGTCATTCAAGGTCACAGACAGAGAGATGCTAAAATATTAATTTCATTGTCTTCAGTAGTTATGGGATTCTTTCGTTTACGCTTTCTTACATCTACACTTCCAGTACTTCTAAATAATTTGTAGATATTAGTAAAAGGCAACCTAGAAGGACTGTTTCACTCAGGGTTCCTTTCTTCATAAAGCAATCGGGCCAGCAGTGCATTTTGTCTACATTCACAATAAACCGTTATCATGTCACACTTTTCAATCATTGAGTAAGACATAGCGGAATCGCATTTGGAAACAGACTGTAAGTAAATAAGTACATAAATCGTAGCGTAATCGGCTACAGGATGTTTGAAAACATTCAATAGCATTGAAGGACCTTAGCATGTTTACTATAATTCTCACTGGTGATAAACGTATTCTGCTTCCATATTTTAGTTTTATACGTTCTCTCTGTCCGTGACCTTGAATGACCTCGAGTAATTCTAGTCACTGAATCCGTAATGAAAGGGACTATCATTATAGTTGTTTAAAAATGGGTGGTTCCATTTAAAAAAAAAATTAAGGTGACCTTGATATCTCTATAACAAATGACATAATAACAAAAATTTCAAATCTATCGCAATACACAACATTGTAATAGAGTCGGTGTTGACAAACAGAGATTTATGGAACGCCTTCACCTATGTGTTCGGACACAGTCTTGTTTATCAACTACAGATTACTCTGAAGACCTTCTAGCTGGTAGATTTCTAATATTTACGGTTTAAGAAATGTATCGCAGCTCAAGGAAATAATTTTGAGCATTTAGCTTAACATAAATACAGCAAATGAACATTACACGTTGAATTGTATTTATTCCATTTTTCTGGATTGAAGGACATTTAAAGGTCACATTCTGTACATGGCTGAATTCGTTTAGATGTCTGCTACTTACAATTATACACGGAACTAAATGTGCAATTTCATTTAAAAAAACTTTGGTGACCTCGAAAATACCGAAAAAAGGCGCAAAAAAGAATAATATTCCGATGACGATGTGCGTCCTTCGATACCATTCAAATTCCCATGTCGCCAAATTTCGTATCTTTAAATGCAACAAAGATATTCAGGTGTTCTGTTTCTTCTGACTCACCCTGTATATATGTATATTTATATGTATACAATATATATATATTCATATATGCATATCACTTTATTGTTCCCCTCAGGGTTACAATTCCTTAAACTTAACACTTCCCTTCCCCTTATCTCCGCCTTTCCGCCTCAAGCCGCGAAATAATAAACATATTAATTCCTATTTATCCATTTGAAAAATGTATTTTTCTCCCAGCCCTGGCAGGTGATAAGTGGTCGTCGATCCCAAGGACTGCGATCGGATCTCTCGAGACGTTTCAGCTAGTTTTTCTCTTTCTCCGTGGATAGAAACCAGGGAAAAGGCAGATTAATGAGAGCCGAGGACGAAGGCGTTGCGTCGTGTCGCGTCGCTGCGCTGGCCCGAGTGGGACGAAGCAAGTAATAATCCTTTAGATTAAGGCCAGAGCTGGATAACACGAGTTCAATTTCAACCGCTGAAAGGGAACCGGTTCCGACGGCTAAGAGGCAAGGCCCGAAGATTTTCACGAGAACGCGGATCCTGGGGAATAAAATTCACGAAGACGGTAACGCCGTTGCTAATTGCGTTGAATACCTGGCCAGAGTCTAAGCTGGGAATAGCTCCCGCAGATCCACCGGTAAAGAAAGACCCGGGGTTGAGTAATCGAGCCATTCCTGAGAGGCTGGATGATTACCTTTCGGTACCCGCAGCTTTGCAAATTCCGCGAAGACAACGGAACGAACCTCCCGTTGCTAATTAACAAATTTAAATCGAGCCATACGGTTTTGCAAACGAGCAAAATTCTTGCCGGCGGAGGTCTCGCTCTTCGTATAAATCGTCCTCGTTTGGACTTAGCTGCGAAACTTGGATTTACTTCATACATTAGCCTGATGAAACGTGTACTATACTAAGCTCTCATTCGCGAATACAAAGGACCTGAGAATATGAAGATTGCTTTCATACATCCGTATCATTTTCTCATTTTCTCAAAAGAAATTGGTTATTTTTTGTACAGTAAAAAATTGTATTAATATGCAGATTACATTGACTCGGAACATCTTAACAATAAACCTACCAACAGTGTTGGGCAAAAACTTAATCAACGATTGACGACTAAATTTCTACTTCAATCGTTAATCGCAATTAACAATTAATCTCCTAGTTTAGTGGTTAATTGCGGTTAATGATTTCTCTACTTTAGTCGTTATAGTTGCGATTAACGATTATTAATCGTCAATCGGATAATTGATTAATAATTATTGCTGAAATTTCGAAATTAAATACATAATCAGAACTGTATGAATACTGAAAAAAATGTAAACTCGATTTTTCGATGATTCCTTTTTTTAATCAACGATTGACGATTAAATCAATCAATTGAATCAATTGCCGATTTTTCGACGATTTCTTCATTTAATGAACGATTGACGATTAACTTCATCAATCGATTGAATCAATCGCCGATTTTTCGACGATTTCTTTTTTTAATCGTATACATTAATCAATCAATCATGATTAAAATTTTAATCGATTAATGCCCAACTCTGCCTACCACCGCTGCGCCGCACGATGGACAAAAATGCCATTTTCGCGTTCTAAAATAATAACTTCTACATCGTTAGAGATAATTGAATGAAACTTAATAGGCAAAAAATGTAACATTTATAGCTTCAAATTGCAACAAAAATCAATTGGAATTTACACGGTGTTTATTAATTTCGCAGGTTGTAAACAAATTTTAGAATAATAATATTCCCGAAGTAAATCCGTAATTTCTGTTAGAAAGTCCTGTTGATGCTTTTTTTACAACTATTTTAGAAAACAAATGCACGTATACAGTGAAATGTATACAGTTATATGGCAGAGCGTTGTCAGCGAGGATCACGCATACGGTATGTGCTTTTGCTTTGCATCTTTTGGTTAACAAATCATAGTTTATCACAGTATGCTAGGTTCTATTAGGTTCCGGCTGAGATGTGCATGTTTAAAGTTCAAAGGCGAAAATCTTGTGCTCACTTGGAAAAACTATAATTTTCAATATGTAATAACAATTACTTGTTTTGAAATCGTTTTAATTCCTAGAAGATGTAAGCTTTCGTATTGTCTAAACCCAACTCAGCTATTCTTAAGTATTCTTCTAAATTGTACTTGAATATTGGGAAAAACATGTGATAGAAGACGATTTCGCGTTCTTAAGTTTTTCCTTTGCCGGCCTCCTGTGGGTCGTGGAGTGGGATAAAAATATTTTTTTCGGATTTGCTTCCACGGGAATGTTCTTCAAATATCTCCATCACTCGTTTATTAGAAAACAAAAAAATTTTCCATTTTCGACCGCCGATTTCGTATGTTTGCCCACTGTGCGCCGGTCGAATGACCAGTTTCTGTGATTTTTGTATCCAAGCACATATTATAATAAACATTACAGAAAATCTGTATAAATTCTATAATGTCATTTTTATAAGGCAACACTATCAACCATTTTTAGAGCTCAGAGGTTTAGTGTTAAAACACTTATACGTGAAGAAAATACAAAAACACAATAAAAATCGATTTTTCGAAAATGAAATGTCAGAATGCTGTATCGAGATGTAAACGAACGGGTATGAATGCGTAAAATCCGTGGCACATTTATTATGGATGGCTAATTGGTACATATAGGGTACACAATTGACTACTAGCCGTGTCAGTTTTTCTCGCTATACCTTCTAGCCAGCGGAACAGTAATTGACGATTCGCAAGCATGTCTGGAATCTGCAACACGAAACAGGGAAACGCTTTCAACTCGAACAATGGAACGTAGTGATTTAATTCGGGCTGCGTACATATGTATGTACGATTTGATGTCTTACTGACAAGTGCATTTTGTTCGATCTATGTCCATTCATTTTTCATGGGTCGCGTTGCCGTGTACAGTGTTGTCTAAAAATACAAGACAGCGTTACATTTAGTTCGTATTACGTTTATCAAAAATATTCTCTGGTCAACTTACACAAATTTTCTAGACAATTTTCAAGACATTTGAAAAATTTATACAATTACGCTCATTGTGAAAGAAGAAATCTGTACTCCGTGATTTAACACTAAACCTACCGAGCGTTAAAAGCGATAAAAATGTTTTAGCTCACAAAAATGACAAGGCTCTATTTATTATTATTTATTGCTTTAAACTATATAACGCTAATACAGCACATATAATACAAATCATACAACACACGATTATATTACCATATGCCTTAGTTTGAATTTTCTGGATGTCAACATAGTTACATCAGGGAACAAATTTATAACAAACTAGTACCACAAGAAAAGTTGGTCGGGCAGGTATGTCAATTTTTTTTACTCGTCTCATCCCATACAACACAAAATCGGTTTAGTCAAAGGTCTTATTGATCGTGCAATATTATTATCAGATCCTAAATTTACAGCAAACAATTTATTATTAATTAGAGATACCCTGAAACAAAATGGATACCCAGATAATTTTGTATCTAACATTATTAAAGAACGCACTTTTGAAAATCACCCCCTTTACGTCCAAGAACGGAAAGAGGAAAGATTTCGAAGGACAGGACCGATAAATCGGAAAAACGGTTGTGGTTCCTTATGTTGAAGGTATTTCGAATGATATTAAAAGAATCTTCAGAAAAGCAGGAATACACACTATTTTTAAAATTCCACATTATTTAAAAAACTGGTTTCCGAGTATAAAAGATAAATTGCCGTTATTAAAGAGTCACAATATAATTTACTCAATTCCTTGTAAGGGATGTAACCAGGTATATATTGGACAAACGTCCAGACATTTGGAAACAAGAATTAAAGAACACAAACATAACATTTTCAAACCGCCAACTCAACACACTGCCATGACGAAACATTCATTAGAATTTGACCACCCTTTTGATTTTGATAATGCTAAAGTTGTTGATCGGGAAAAAAAATTTACACCAAAGGATACTGTTAGAAACAATTCATACGATTAAACACCGTAGCGTAAACCTTATATGATACCCCTAAGATACATGAATACTACGCAACATTACTGAACCAGTAATGTTACATGATGAATTTTCTAAATAAATCCTTATGTTAATTTCACTTTATGCATTAATTATCACATACATTAAATTGTATACAATGTTGGTCAAACTAATTTGAATGTCAATTTAAAAAATACCACATTACTTGTTGGTACACAGGCAGATAAAGTAATGTTATAATTTTGTAGTAGGATATGTGTTTGAATTTACCGTCAAATTTGGATTTGGCCAATAGATCGATCGACAATCAAATACATATATTTCCAAATGTGCGTCATTAAAATGTTTTTAATTTTTAAATAAAAATTACCCTGCGACACTAAGCAAGTGAGTAAGGTTTTCTTTAATTTTCCTTTTCGGTTATTTTTCCGGTGTTGGTTTCACAATGTATATATTGTATTTCTCATTGTTATTTTACAGACGCAATGTTTTTGTTATTCTCTTGAAAATGATCTAAATGAAGATCGAAACGTTGAGAAAGGATATTGTGTTCATTTGCAAATAGTTGTTTAGTAATATTTGATCGAACCAATGCGCCGAAAACATTAAAATTCTGCTTATAGCAACTTACGATCGACATTGGTTTAACATTCATATGCCTTAGTGTCTAACTTACAATTAGTTTGCTGTGATTTTGTTAAGTTTAAACAATCTCATTGAAATTAAATTTTAATTGAGCATAACTTAATGAAATCAAAAATAATTTTCAGGCCTTTTATATCTAGGCCGCATAGAAAGGATTGGATAGAAACCGGGAGACAGTACTTGATTTAGATTTTGTGCAATTTTTAACGCAATACATGCTTGGGTAAAGCAATTTATCGAATCAATTTCTATGTAAGCTACTTCATAATTTCAATAATTGAAGAATGGAAAATATAAAACCGGTCATTTGACCGCCAGTGATAGGTTTAGTGTTAATTATTTCGCATCGACGATCGGTAACCAATTTAACACGTCAATCACGATACCGAGTTTAACCAAAACTTCTAGGACGCGCCTGTACATACAATAACTCGTGGAATATCTGGAAATCTCCAGAATATGATTCAGAACGAGGTCACTTGTTTGAACTGCTCCTCAATCGAAAATGCTACCTTCCCTACATTATTAATTTCTCTCTAAGCGTGCCAGACATTAAAGCGTTAATTTTTATTTTTAACTTTCTCAAAAAATGTAAGATTCGTATTTAGCGTCTACCGTTCATGTTAATTTAGCTTACAAAGGAACATATTCAGTTGATACACGCCGATTTTGATAAAACTTATGTGAGATATAGTTCTTCGAAAAATATTTGACACGTACTTTTTTTTATCGGCAACCATCCACTCCGAGGGGGTGAAAACAGCCCTCGAAGTCAGGGGTCAAAACCACATTTAAAAAAAAAAAAAAGTTTGTTAAAAAATTCTTGCGCGACTACATTTCCTATTGAAAAACACACAATTAAAAAAAAATTCAATTTTCTCGACCTCTGGTTTCCGAGATATCTCAAAAAATATGGTTTTGACTCCCTACTTTCAAGGCTGTTCTCACCCCTTCAAAGTGGATGGTTGCCGATAAAAAAAAATACGTGTCAAATATTTTTCGAAGAACTATAGCTAACATTAGTTTCATCAAAATCGGCCATTCTCATCTGAATATGTTCCCTTGTTAGTATAACGATATACACTTCATTATTAATTGTAATGTGTTATACTATATGTATACTATATAAACCATACACGGTTCAGGGCATAAATAAATAAATAAATAAATAACCCGTAGAGGAACTTGCCTCCTGTCGTCGGTGAAAATGAAAAATTCAGCCCGGTGCATTAACGTACGGCGCGCGGCATATCGGCGGGCTACGTGCACGCTCGGCAATATTCGGGGTGTATGCATAATGCGCGTTACATTATACATCGTGAGGATCGTTTGGTAAGTTACCAGTATCGACAGAAATGTCACGTGCATCGTGGAATTATTGTTTCGTCGGGGTACAGCCTTGCAACATGGCCGGGATAATTGTGTTCTTTAGCCTGGCTTAATGGGAAATTATGAACTGGACTTCGATTTTCCGATCTCTCTCTCACGACTCGAGGTTCTTCAAGCTTGTCCTAGCGTCACAGTTTGAATTTTATGGATGCTTCGAGTGGTTCGTTTTAATCGATTTACGCGGCTACCGTCAAAATAGTAGCCAGTGTAGATTACAGGGAACCGCGAGCACGGTTTCGCGCGGGGTGTCTGTTGTCGCCGCGCCGCAGCGCAGTTATTGAAAAGAGTACATATAGTGGGAAGTCACGGAATCGTTTGCATGTTCGTTTGTCAGCATTTTTATTGCGGATTAAATCATGCTGTCGACGTCACGTCGTTACGGCTGTTCCACGCAGGCCCGATAAATTGTTGGGCGGACCGCACTAATGCGAACAATTCGAATGAACCGCCTGCATTTAAAAAATTTATGGCTTGTCCGTAGACATTTCGGCAGAATTTAATCGTATCGGATTTAATCGGATCCCCGAAGATCTAGCAACCATAACGACTTCAGAACGGGACCTAGATTTAACCGGATTTAATCCGACGTCTATCCGCCGATCGAAATGAGGACAAGGTACTGGTGTACGGACCGGGTCAATTATAATTAGTAATTAGTGGTAATATGTGTCAAATATTCAGTTCGGAAATGTGCAAATTTTCTTTAAGTTTTCGAGTGGGTGTGCGAGTATGACGACGTGAGCGTGGGTGTAAGCCTCAAAAAGCGAAAAGTTAAATAGGTCATCTCGCAACGGAACGTTTTGCTCGGCACGCGTTGTTTGGCATAGGAAACGTTGATTCGCGTACTGGTACGCATCCAGATGCTGTTCGTCGTGTTTCCATTTTGACGTACGGTAATGTGTTTCTCGACGTATGCGGAAATTCCGTGACCGAAATGTCACTTATATCTTGTAGAGGCTCTAGAAAGCAAAATATCGACGCCGGAGTATCTTTCAGACAATACAGATCGAATGATAACATTTTATTTTTAATTATTTTCTCATTAAACTCTTACTGAAATATTCGCGTGACATTTGTCTGATATTCACAGTAAACCTACCACTGCCGCGGCAGTAGGGCAGCAGCCCCGAATACCTGGCAAAAAGTAAAAAAATGAAAATTCGAGAATGTGCGGTTATTATTGATCATTATATCATAGTCGATAACATACTTTAATAAATTCTGCAACAAAGAAAGATACTCGAAGGCCAAGTTCAGTGACAGTAGAGTTTAAAGTTGTGTATTCATAGTAAATTACTTTATCGATCAACAAACGGCATTAGCACATAAATATATTTTTACGAATATGTGATGCAATTTATAAATCAAAGTAATGTGATTTAAACACACACAGGCTCACGAAAGTATTCGAACGATGATATATTCATACTTGAAAAGGACACAGACTGTAAAGTATACAAAATATTTTGAAATTATCGTATGTATTGTGTATGGGGAATATGTGTGGATAACGTGTATTTTCATTGAAATCATATAACACATATCCGAGTTAGAAAGACTTTATTAGATTTAATAACACATTGTAGGTCACAAAAGTATTCGAACTGTACATTTAACATTAATTATTAGCAACATTAATTGGACTAATCAAACTTTAATATGAAGTTGACCCTCCTTTTGCCGTTATTACAGCCCTAAGACGGTTTTCCATAGAAAATACTAACTTTGACGTAATATTGATGTCTTTCTAACTCGGATATGTGTTAGGGTAACTGCGCCAGTGAATGAACATTTAAGAAATTGTTCAGGAAGATATTTTATTTTTGAAAAAAATATGTGAATTAAAGGAATCTCATATATGCCAAATGGCTCCCTATACTTCATTTGTCAAAAATAAATGAACACAAATAAAATGAAATTATTATTTGTCTTTATTAAACGTTAAATAAAAAATACAAAAAATACGAGTCAATGAACACTACATTCTAGTAATTGAACAATGATGGAAAAGCAAAAAATACAAAAATACAAAAGCGTTCATTCACTGGTGCAGTTACCCTATATGATTTTAATGAAATTTATACACGTTATCCACACATATTCCCCATACACAATACATACGATAATTTCAAAATATTTTGTATACTGTACAGTCTGTGTCCCTTTCAAGTATGAATATATAATCGTTCGAATACTTTCGTGAGCCTGAGTACAAATGTAGATATAGTAGAATTGTTTTTGTTCTCCTAAGAGAATAGTAAAATATTGATATATTCTTGAGGTTTTAGTTGTGTTCCCAGTGCACTCCAGACAATCTTTTATTTAAGAAAAAAAGAAACGGTTCGAACGAACTTCAAAAAAAAAAGTTGCAACGTTTTTGCAGTTTGTTAGAAATTCCATTTTTTTTACATGCGGTACCATCGCGATGCAGCGTGTTTCCTGATGAAAATTAATATTTATATTAATATTTACTTATTAAAAAGTTTCGTGATCTACATATTTAGCATCAAAATAATAAATTACATTATTTCAACATAATTTACATGCAAAAATAATTTTTTCCAGCTTTTCGGTGCAAGCACTCCATTATCAAGATTTTTCAAGGGTTTCCAATAATCTGAGGAAAAAATGTTTCGAACAAAAGTTAAACAGTATTTAAACATCTACAAACTTCTATATATAAAATTTAGAAAAAAATTTTTTATCGACAGAAACTGAACATCATTTTGATTTTTTAAATATTAAAATGCATTTTTGATTTCATAGTATTGACCTCGAGCCCATAAATAAGTCTAAAATAGTTTTTACCGACTTTTCGCGGCTCCTGCCGCACTGTGTGCCGGTCAAACGATTGGTTTTATATTTTTCATTTTACAATTACATAGTGAAATTATAAAGTTACTTACATGGAAATTGATTTGATAAATATTTGTAGCACATATTGAAATAAATATTGCACAAAATCTAAATAAATAGAGCCTCGTGATTTTTATCAGCTAAATCATTTTAATCGCTTTTAGTGCTCGGTTGGTTTAGTGTTAAAATCAGTCCAAGCACAACTCGGGGACTTTATCGCAAGTGTCGTGCACATCGCGGTCGCATATATCGAGGCATTACTGTAACAAGTCGTCGAGTGAGAAGGAAAACGAGCAGCGCGACGTCTCGTCGCGTCGTCGGCTGAACAACAGCTGCCGGGCCGACAACGATACAAACGGCGATAAGGCGAGTATTAGAGAGCAGAGAGAAATTAAGGTGCTCCTTGGAAGTATTTGACAGGCATCCCTCTTTTGTTCGAGGCGGCCTCTGCTAGCTAAATCGGCCCCCTCGCGATGGCTGAGCCTAATTAACCTACATATCGACGGTAGGCGCGTTGCGTGGACTTCAGAGCCGCTCATTATTCTCCCGGAGCTGAAAAAAGGCTCGTTTCTTTTTTTTTTTTCTCCACCCGGCTCCGGGGCTTACACACCGAATCATTCTCACGGATTCTGTTGCGATACAGAATCATCATTCCAGAGATCCTCGTGATTACTCGCTGCTGCTGCCGACGCGATTCTTTTAACAGGCTAGCACAGATTTTTGCATTTCTGCGATTACGATAAGAGGTTCTTTAACAAGTCATTTTTCGTGCAAACCATGACCACGAATAGAGAGATAACAGGGTGAAGGATGTCGCATAATTTGCTCGACGCCAGGAGATGATTGAACGCTTCCTAGAATCGGTCTTCGATTTTTTCCAATTCCGTGCTTCGCAGCGAAACGGACATGCTCATTTTTCTATTACCGTTCTATTTGTACGGAGGCAATATCGTTATCGTCGTATTTCGCTTACACTGTGACCGAACGAATTTTTTACTGGCCATACGAGCGTAATTATTATGACATTATTACCGAACGAATTCGCTATTTGCTATATCGATGTAATTATCATGACATTATTACTGAACGTATTTTCTATCCGCTATATCGATGGAATTATCATGATATTATTACTAAACGAATTTTCTATCGGCTATATCGATGGAATTATTATGGCATTATTATTGAAGGAATTCTCCATTTGCTGTATCAATGCGATTATTATGGCGATTTTGTCGAGCATATTTTAAGGATTAAAATTTCATGTATGAGATGTAATTTTTGTTTGAAAGAGAATTGTTAACGAATATTCATTTTTCAGTTCTCCGTTTCGTAATGTGTCGACATACACGAGACCACAGTTAAAAGATAATGGCGATATTGATTCGAAGGGACCGCCTCGATTTCAGGGAACGTCGGATTTCGGTGAACGAAGCGTGTAAAAATATCCGACGACGGATAAACGTATCGACAAACTATTGCGTCAATCCGGGGTGCCCTTGCTATCAACGGTTTTACACGCGAGTAATTACGGTCTCGATGGTACTATAGATTACGTCCGCGCGATCGATGAACCGTCGATCTGTAATATCACTGTCTCGCGTCTCGCTCCCCCATAAAATCTGTTTTCCTTTTAGTTTTAAAACGAACCAATCCGCCGGTTTCAATCAATTTGCCAATATACCGGGCTAATAGCCGATGCCTTTCACTCTGTTCGAGATAAATGTTGATTGAAATTCGTATTTCAACTTAAGAAATTATACTTTCGAAATAACGCGACGGTAAGCTGTCGCTTGCATATAGAAATTCAAGTATTTATAAATAATTTAATTAAGCTATCGTCTAAGCGAAGACGATATACATATACTATCGCACTTTAAGGTTATCACTTTAATATTGGAATTTTATACCGGTCTACCAGTTAATTTTAGTTCATATCATTTCATTTCACATTACCGAATACGTCCAAGTTATTTATAATAATGGAACTCTGTACAGTGAACTCCGGCATAACACGATCAATGGTTGTTTAAAATAGGTTGTGTAAGGTCTTTTAAAACGATTGTTTATACATCTATGAATTATGATGGCGAATAAAATTTTTTTTGAAAAAGTGATTATCATTTGCAATTATTTATATTATCATCTCTTTCATAAGATTACTTTTATTCGCAAACGAACTCTTCGAATTTGTTCACCTCCCGAGTTGTGACAGCCAAGATCAAACGGGAATTACCACAGATCGTCTCGAATCTGACGGAAACTGGTCTTGTCTGTTTCCCAAACTTGTCACGCACAACGTGTAACTGACAGTGACCGCAGGATCCTTCTCGAAAGACTAGAGAAATTTCGAGAGTTTTGAAACGGAGTTCCATCGACTCAATCCTCCAAAAAACGCGATTATAACAATTTCACACACTGGCTGCAACACTACACAAGACCTAATATTATTTTAAATCGGTCACAATTTAAGTTCGTAAATGTAGCGACCTGCTCTTTAATCGGGGTCCACACGCACGGACTCCACGCCATTGAGACCCAAATAACCATATAGCTCCGGTTCAAGTTCCATCGACTCAATCCTCCAAAAAACGCGATTATAACAATTTCACACACTGGCTGCAAAATTACACAAGTCCTAATATTATTTTAAATCGGTCACAATTGAAGTTCGTAAATGTAGCGACCTGCTTTTTAATCGGGGTCCACACGCACGGACTCCACGCCATTGAGACCCAAATAACCATATAGCTCCGGTTCAAGTTCCATCGACTCAATCCTCCAAAAAACGCGATTATAACAATTTCACACACTGGCTGCAACACTACACAAGACCTAATATTATTTTAAATCGGTCACAATTTAAGTTCGTAAATGTAGCGACCTGCTCTTTAATCGGGGTTCACACGCACGGACTGTACACCATTGAAACCCAAATAACCGTATAGCTCCGGTTCAAAGAAATCGCTGCAATAAATACAAGTTCGGTTTCCGGTGATTCGCGCAAGGCCGATGCGTGTTGTATACAGCGGCGAACAGTTTAGTAAACAGTGCCTCTTGACCTTATAAAAACGAGCAAGTTATAGCTCGGCGAGCGTCGCGTTCGCGAGTGCACCGGGAGAACCTGTACGTTGATTATGGAAACTCCAGGCCAGTCGCAGCCGGGAAAACGGAACCTTTCAAGGGTAACGTTAATCTTCTCCGGCAATATTGTTCGTGCAATAACGAAGAAGTTTGCGTTACTGAAACCTGAGCAGCTGCCTGCTGAAACTCAAGAACGATTATGTTGATAATTCTGGAGCCCGGGACTTCTGTGTTGCGAAACAGGATATTAAATCGCCGCGCGTCGCGACGCAACGGGCGAAACCCCGTTTTCACAGTTTAATATATTGTTAAGGGGGCGATAGAAAAGCGGATTACTCAATATCCGTAACGGGAGTCGGGAAATATACAGAATTTTTACTCGTTCGACACCGCCCCCCCCCCCACCCCCTTACTTTACAACCACCCTAAACGAAATTTAATAAACGCGAATATATATTCCGTGCTGAGTGGGTCGCTGTTTCGCGCGTTTGTAAAAATTTAACTTTTGTAATAAATGCAAAATTATAATGTATCCGCGCCCCAGCGAGTTATTAATAGCCAATTAACTTTTTTACGAAACGAGCAGTAAAAAGGAATTTTTACTGAAAATGATGTTAAAAGGAGAATATTAAAATAATTTAACTTCTCACTGTTTGAAACAGATGAGAAATGGGGTTTTTATGTTGCAAATATACTATTTACCTAATATCGCAAACAAGATATTGATGTTAATGAAAGTGGATTTTATACGGGATCTCTGCGAATGTCGTCAGACAATTATTAAAAATACAGAGCTAATGAAAAGTCGCAGACCTTAGCGGAGAATGAGTTGTGTTTCCATTATTATCGTTTCCGGAGATACAATGAAATTCACGTTCATGCGACGATCGTCAAAGACCCTGTCATTTCATTACGTGCTGCAAACGTAATTAACATTCATAGTGTCACAGATCACTGGCGGTAAATAAATGAAGCGCGAACAGGAATCCAGCTGCTAATTGATACTCTGTTATTCGCACCAATAATGGTGAAGGAATATTATCGTTAAACTTGTGAAATGTTTGTTATATAAATATACAGGATGTCCCACATAACAGTTTTCACGATTTTTCAAGTACTTGCGATAATCTGACAAAAAATATTTTCAACAAAAGTTGATCAGTTTTCGATTGGCTATATATTGCAATAAAAAAAAGTTCGAAAAACATTTTTTTTATAGTATTGTCAAGGTCACCTTCATTTTTTTAAATGGCACTTTGTATTTTTCACTTAACAGTATTACAGCCCGTGTCAAGACGAATTAAACGATCTAGTATACCATCACCTTCGGATGACCTTGAAGTGCCATTTTAAAAAATGAAGGTGGCCTTGACAATAATAAAAAAGAAATTTTCTAACCTTTTATTTTATTGGAATGTATAGCCAATCGAAAACTGATCAGCTTTTGTTTAAAATATTTTTTGTCAGATTATCGCAAGTACATATGTACTTAAAAAATCATGAAAACTGTTACGTGGGACACCCTGTATATAAAAAGAAAAGATAGAAAAGCAATTCTGAAATATTATACCCACTCATTTTAATAAATAGGAAATATTTATTAAGCGAGGAATTACATTACCTTAGAGTTAAAATTATTGGAGTTAAAGATAAATATATTTTAGAATGTAAGATCTTTTAATTGATTTAGATTTAATTTCATTCGCAGCTTGACTCGATGAAAAATGCAGCGCAATTCAATTGACCATACTTATCATCATCATCGTTCTGAATAGTCAATCAAAACCGTAATTTCCACTGTATCATTGATCTCAACCTGTTATCGGGGATTTCATTATACCTCAAAACCTCAAAACTGATCGATGGAAGTGGATTGTCGGGAACCATTAATAAACATGACCGAGGGATTGTAAATATTTCGAGAAATAATGTTATTGCAGTTAGTCGTAAATATAGAGCATGAGATTTACAACTTTGTATAATTAAAATATAAAAACACATTAACTTCATTTGTATGCAATCTTATAATCAGCTTAGATAAATAATAGTTTTCATTTAAATGTACTGACAATGAGTCAGCTGTTCCAAGCGGAATTTTATTTGAAAAACAAACTTTTTCATTGTCCATGCATTTTATATCATTAGAAAGTTCTTATATTTCCTCTTTGAAACGCGTCATAAATTTTTTAATTTGGCTAAAAGTGTCTTTTATTTCCAGTTAAAAGCTGCGCAATGTTCTTTTCCTCTCAGGGCTCTCTTTCACTGACATGCCCTTTTGTTTGACTTTAATCGAGGAGTTAAAGCAGCGGAGACTGCCAAATACACTTCTACTGTAACTCAAAATGGCTGTCCTTGGAGGACCAAGAGTACACTGCAGAATCTCACGCGTCACAAACTAATGTTTATGCCCGACATAAAATTATGCGTCACCCACTAACAATATCTATTGTACTCATAAATCGTAAAAAAATACTAAAATTACAGGAGGACGAATTACATCTGAACTAACCTCGATCAGAAAAAAGAATGACGCATTGAACCAATAACAATATACACAAAGAGCAAGAATGTTGACGTTACGCAAGGAAGTAACCTTTTCCCGTAACTTCAACGAGAAAAGGCACAAGTGTTGTTCCAGTTTCATGAATGATCTAGCACCCGATTCGCAACAATTCCAAGACGCTCTGGCCATAGCGAAACGTTTCTCAATGGCCCGAGAAGCCTCGCTCATTTTCCTCGAACAGAAATCCGCTATTAAGGATTTCTTCAAGGAACGTCGTCCGGGTGAAAAGAGAGCCAATTTCGTGGACGAAGGTCGCGCGCAGTTCGTGGGTGACAGGGTCCCTCGTTTACGAAGTCGAGGAGAGGGACCCGACGAATTCCAATTTTCATTCGAGCGCTCATGAATCACCTTGAGGAACGGTCTTAGGTTGCGGTCACAGTGGATCCGTTTCCTGACGAGCTAACCTTCTCATGAATATGTGTCCGAGTTGCTCATCGGACGAGCCTGACAAACGATGTTCACAGGGAACTCGTGTCCCGACAATTTTAACAGTAAACCTACCACCATCGGTCAAATCACCGTGTAAAGTAATTAGCAGAATGCTGATGCAGTATCAAAATTGATAGCAGCAGCTATTAAACACTTATTTCGGTAATTATTAGACGGCTGATCTTTATGCAAAATAAAAATTGTCTGCATCGATTGCAAGAAATAGAAACCAAATTGAATGTTATTTCTTCTCTTAATGATTATAATAGAGAAGAAATCATATATTGACAACTTCAATTTTTTAAAATTTTCCAACAATTTTGAATTTCATTATGTGGTAGTAATTATTTACTTCAGCGAGTGCTCGCCGATTCTTATGGCCTTGAAATATATTCTCAAGGTCATGGATAACTTTCCCATATGCATATTACCATTTTTGAGGGGGGACATATACTACCGTATAAAGAAAGGGTTGGGAGTAATTTTCTAAGGAAGACGTCGAATGAAACTGCAGCCTTAGAAGTGTAGGGTGTCGATTGCGGGGGCGTGCGAGCCACTGTCAGCGCCCGGAATCTGCGGACACGGTAATCGGAGTTCGGCAATTAATGGCCGCTTGTCAGAGGGGGATTGTGTAACAAGTTCATTATGTATAACGTCGAAAAAGTAGATTGGCGGGACCGGAAATCGCGGGGCTCGATCGGTCATCCGGGATACACAAGGCTCTCCGTCCGAGGTTTCCAGTTCTGCGAAAGCTAGGCTACTTCGGCTCGGGGTATAGTAGAAGAAAAGCTTCTGCAAGGATTTACCGCGAACGCTTTGTTAATCCCCGCGCGCTTTGCTTGCGGCAGAGCTGCAGCGGAGCTGCAGCCTAGGAACTGCAATAAGTCTATTATTTAGAAATTATTGCGTCGTTTACGTAATGTCGATTTTCTTTCGCGGAGACGATGTTTATTTATTTATTTATTTAGATATATGTATTAAGCTTAGCGAGGGCGACGAGTCCGCTGCATGCCTCTAGTCTTTCTTTACACTTTTAGTGTTTACTATTAAGTTTTGATATTTTATTTTTAGTTCTGCTAAGTTTATTTCTTCTTCTCCTATTCTGTCCCCTTTATTATTACTCTTTTTAGTTACTTGGTTTTGTTATCCGTTCTACTACTCTAGTCATCTCCATTAGTATTTAGGTTTTTTTAGCTCTTTCCGGCATGCAGCGGGCCGTCCCACAAGTTCATTTTAATTCTTTGACAAAGCCCCCTGCGGGAGGCTATATGTTTTTATTTATTATCTAGTCGACGTGTGTGCGTGTATGTGTGTGTGTGCATCTGCGTTCTATTTATTAATTTATGTATATAATAAACATTAGCCACGCTGGGAGCCGTCCACCAAAAAATTTAGTTTAAATATAAATTTTAACTGCGTGTGGTGGCGCCTTAGAGCCCACCACCATTCGAACTAACTGTAGCACCCCCGGGTACTTAATGTAAACCCGGGGAACATAGCTTGCTTAAATAAACGCCTTTTATCTGGAGGTGATTTTGTTAATGTACAGTTATTGGAGAGTACAATAGACATAAATTTTCTCTTTTTTTAAGAAATTGCGAACTACAAAAAAGTTCTAATCACTGAAACCGTACAATAAATCGTAGGGCAAGGGGTTAAGTTTCACGATTTTTATGAATTTTTTAGAGAGTACCCTTTTTGTAAATAATTACTGAATTGTTTTATTGTTACGGTACCGACGGTAGTCAACGTTGTTCCAAACAACTTTAGGAACCACTGTGTCGGGTAAATTAATGTTCTGTTTCAACGATTAGTTGCTTAATCCGCTCACGCCCTTCTGTGTCAAGATGGTGGAGTGCTGGTGATGTAAACTGTGTAAGAGGATCGAACTACGCGAGTAAGAATGACAACAATGTTTCAAACTTCGCTCGTTCCAGAAACGTATAGTAGTTGTATTATCATTGAGCGAAATCCGGTGCTGCTGTTAGACTTGTTTAAACAAACTACTACAATCCAGACTGTACAGAGTGTTCCGCAAAAATATTTCCCACGAAAGCGACACAACGAAATGCCGCGCCGCCGGGACTCATTAGTAAAATAATTATAAAATATTCTGCACGTACAATTTTTTTAGAAAACATTTCTATGGACCTGTACGTATGTCGAGGAAATAATGCCAAGACATAAACTTTTATGGAGCAACCTTTGTACAGTCACACGTTGACAATAGCCGAGCCTTTAACGATGTCGAAATACATCGTGAAATCGATCTGATGTTTAATTAACTTCTCGAAAGGAATAACATTTTTACTGGAAAGCATGAATCCCTTGTGTCGACAATGACTGGAAAGTAGAACGGGTCAATGCTTGTTGTTTAGACGGGAACAAAATGATTGTGCATTGTGCATGACAGAATGGGAGAACGTTAAGTAAAGCAAGTATAATAGGGCAACTGTGTTCGTACGTGGACGAGACTAGCATTTAGGCCTATTGTTATAGCATCGTTATAATGGTGAGAGGACTGTCAAATAAAATGGATTATACGACATTTATTATACTCGATAGTTCCATTTTTAATTGAAGCATTTGGTGGATCATCTGATGTTCCAGTGCAGTGAAAGAATCTGTTGACCTTTTTACCTTGAAATTCATAATTCTCAAATACGTCTATCTTCGGACAGTTGCATTTTATTCGATTGGATCGGAGCGTGATTCGTCGTGAAAAATCGAGTTGCTCTGAAGGTTCAGCGGGCCCATTCGTTCTATATCTCGGTAAACGAGCAAATAATAGAACGTCTAGCTTCCGGAGCACAGGGTCGGAAGTTATGGCAGCTGACGAATGAGTTAGTTTCCGTTTGGCCCGGGTTTCAGATCTGTTCCTTAACGTCCGACAACCACAACATTTGTCGTTTGTGATTTACCAACTGCGACGTTTCGCGGTACGCACGCAGCTCCGCAGATTTCTGCAGGAGAAAAAAGTTTAGGTATAGAACGGCTGCTGCTGGGAAACTGGCTCGTCCTTAATCCGATACATTTTCAAACGAATACGATCCTGGGAAATGTATATGTTATATTCGTATAATATTTACCTACACCAGTTCGTTGCCGATCATTTATTTGCGCACGAGATTACACGATCGCATCAGTTCGAAAATAGTAAATTGCAATCGAAAAAAAGGCTAACGTAAAATTAATTCAGTTCGAACATACGGACGAGTAATTTTTCGTTTTATTTACCCGGACGATGCATACGTGTGTTGAACACGGTACGATAAAGTTTGCATCGAATGTTGTTTGCAGATAAATGATTTATGGGGGAAAGAATGTCGAGTGAGATACATATTTTATATGTATCTTGTTGTAGAATTACGTAGACTGCGGATTTTTATGCGAAACAACCATTTTCCATCTGACAACATCGGTAAGTTAGAGCACGTACGTATACTAAGCTCCGCGGATCATAAAATTGCGATAACAGGGAAAAGGGAAAATCACGAGAAGCGCCCTCAACACGTCCGGCACGATTCTTCTCACGAACCCCTAAGCATTAACAGAAACTAATTACCGTCCGGGGGAGAAGTGCGCTAACGAACTTCGAAACTTCCGTCGCGCCTTTTCGTCGGAGGGACCGAGCAATTGCCCGCCGAATAGATTCCGATCAACTTTATAATACTAATTCGCGCCGGTTGTAACAACGTTTCCAGCTACGTGTTTTTCGGATGGGAAGTTTTGTTTTCGGCCGAGTTTTCCATTCCCTAGCAGCCAGAACACGCAATTACGCTGACCGACCGGAAAGGCGAATTGATTTTACCGCGAGTCATGTGACCGGTTATTGCACCTTTCAGCTGAGCCCAATTTTTATTTCCGGTCGCCACAACGGTGGCCCCGATGATTCCGAACGAAATTTGTTCGCGTATGCTCGCGTTTTTCGAGCTGCGTTTGTTGCGCGCCATCGAATAGGAAAATTCAGAATTAATGTAGCTTGCCAAAATGCGTGCTGGTCGTCGGAAAACTGCTCTGGGAATTAAACCGTCCCTAGTAGACTGCGTGTAGTGGTAATATTGAGTAGCTGAAATTTTCAACAGTATCGCTATGGGAAATTCGCGAATCGACAAAATTTTTGGTCTAAACTAATAAATAAATGTTGGTTATTGAGAAGTGAAATATAAATTTAAGATATACATATACAGTGACTCTCATTAATATTCGGACGCTCTTAAAAAACGAAAACATTTTTGATATTGCACCATACGATTTTAAATTTTTTGAGAAGTTAGAGCAATTAAGTTACTACATGATGCGAAAAGAAATTTTTTCAAAAATTGCAATTGGTCAGAATTGTAGAGAAAATACTAAAAGTTGCATTTTACAACTTTTTTATGTGGGTCTATATTGAAAATTTAAAAAATATGTTTTGTAGATCTGAGTCAATTATATACATTGTAAAAGTTTGATCGAAATCGGTTGATGTGGGGAAAAACGACGGTCATTGAAAGATATATGAATTCTTAGATTTATTGCAGTTAGAGGCCGAAAATCGTGAAAAATTGCAATTTGTACCATTTTTAAACGTTTGTAGCTCATTGCAACCGATTTTAATGTCAGAATATGTTTAATTGATACAGATCTACGAAACGTGTTTTCTACATTTTCAATACGGGCCTACATAAAAAAGTTATAAAACATAACTTTTAGTATTTTCTCTGCAATTCCGACCAATTGCAATTTTTTCAAAAATTCTTTTCACGTTACGTAAAAAATCCGATTGTTCTAACTTCTCAAAAAAATCCAGGTTGTATGGTCGAATATTAAAAAAGTTATCGTCTGTTTAAGACTGTCCGAATATTAGTAAGAGTCACTGAACTTTATTATAATTTGATATACACTTTGGTTCAAAATCGTTAGAGACGTGGTACGCGCCATACTGTTGCTAGTTTTGGAGTGAGGGCCCTTGGTGACCTAAGGGTCCCTTTGGAAAGCCTGCAGTAAAAATACAGGCACAAGGAAAGAAACCCTGCGCACACACACTTATAATTGTGTGCACTGCCCGTGTATCTCCTAGTGCATATCATCGGTGTACATCAACAATAAATAATAATAATAATTATAATCGACAAAATTTTTGCATCGCGTTATATGGGACGAGTATTCTCTCGTTCAAGCTCAGAGATTGCTTTGGAACTCGTTCCGTCGCGTCGCGTCGCGTCGCGTCGGGCTTCGGAAACTTAAATTAGCAATGCTGATAGGACGACCGTCCATTTATTTCTTTAGTCAACAAGCTCCGATCCAGATCGGCCGCTCGATATCAGCGCATTGTGTAAATTAATCAAAGCAATCCCTGCGGAGGTAATCGAGAATACGAGAATATGAATTGTTATCTGGCCACAATAATTCTTCGATAAAGGGACGCATTGCCTTTGATTATCAATAATTACGAACTGCGTGAAAACGATCAGGTTACGGGGAAACAAACAAATTCACCCCGTCTCGTTTACAGTATATATATCGAAATGGAAATATCAATTCGCGTAAACCAATATATTATTATTTTCAATTTTTCGACTGGAAACATCCTCGCCAGAATAAACTCGCGTTACATTCGATTCGTTGGAAAGCTTTCCAAGAACGGATACTGCATTAACATCCGCAGTCGAGTGATAATTCGACATAGTTTGGCACACGTGGATCCAATATGCTATTCGATATAATTTATTTGAATTTTACGAATTTCGATGTTTATCGCGCTGTACGAATTGTGAGTTTCGCGTGATTTGTGGGCCAGTTTGTATGTTTGAAGTTTAATGTAAAGCGAATAAAAATTTTTGAATTTGTTAACTACCGACCTTTGGCATTTAATTAAAAAAGAAAATAGAGAGAGAGAACGAGACTGTCCGAAAGTTCAATGATTTTTCCATTCAGGGAATGGAAACAAATCATAGCTGCAGAAATGAATAAAAGCGGTATGGAGATACTAGCAGCGTCCGTTGAATTTTTATTCGTGTGCTGCAATAAAACGGAAAACACGAATCAGTGTCAGCCGCCGGAAATATAAATCATTAAAAAAAAACAAAAGAATATCACTGGAATCATCTATCTATGTTTTGCAATTAAATAGGAACAGCGTTCGGGAAACGTTGTGTCTCGGACAGAATTGTTTAGTTGAAAAAAAATGACGAGCTCCATTGTGTATCTCGCGAGATCAAAACAAACACAAGGGTTTATTATTTGCTGAAAAACGTATGATCGCGCGCGCGCGCGATTTACCTCACGATTCGTTTATCAAAATGTTTGCTCTGAATTCTAAATCCAACGTTAACGAGGAAATATTATACGAAAATGAATAGCGATGTGCAGAAGTAGAATCTTCAAGCTTTGAAATGAGTCCAAGTTTATTGTAATACAATTGTTTTTTATAAAGTTACAGCAGGTGAAATATTATCAGACTATTAATAAAATTAATAACGTCCACGCCGATCCCCTTCTCCAACGTCCCCCGAATTTTCCGCGAGAATTCCCACCGCCCAGAGGCCCTCGATTAATCTGTCCCATACGACGGCAGGTGAAAGGTAATTGCTTATCTAGTTTACCTGGCCTCTACTCGCTTCCTACCCCCTACCCCTATATTTGTATATTGATTAAAGCTTAACGCGACGTTACGGTACACATATACTCTCCATTAGCTTTACTTTCCCGTCATGTGATTGCACATAATGGCCGCGTTTACATAGCGCACAGACGAACGGTTATTTTCCGGCCGGATCTCTGCAAGTGTCTGGTTTTAACTCGACCAATTAACTTGAAATTTACGAGCTGAACGGGAGCAGCCACCGTTTGGCTCGTTAAACGGCGAGATTAAAAAATACCGAGGCACCTCGATCTTTCCGGCGCGGCGCACACCACACCGGTCCCGTTTAGGGCAAACATTTTCGTGTTTTTCCTCTTAAACACTGCCGGCTGTTTGTGCTGAAAATTTCCCATAAGTTAAACGTTATTGCTTCGGAATAATTTTTAGTTCGAGTACGTATATTCGAGGAACTAAATGGTCGAATATAATTTTTTATTAGTAGACTGGAAGATGAAAAGAATGTATTCAGTGTATTAGTTTCAGTTTAGTTATGGGAACAATTAATATAAGCCCATAATTACGAAACTGGTTTAAGTCATATATTTCTTGGGTAATTAAGTAAATTATGCAGAAAAGGGTACACGTCTCGAATTTTTATGACCTTGAAATATGTTTTCAAGCTCATCATTCTGAAAAAAACACCGTTGCTGCTACTAGAATGGATTCTGCACACTGGTCCGCGTAATAAAAGGTACGATTAACATATAGGGGAGGTGGTTGGGTTGTGAGACGGGTTTTGTTTTTGGGCTGTAACTTTTTGCTTGATGAAGATATCAAAGAGTTTTATATACCGTTGGAAAGGTGAAGGAAATACGCAACTTTTATACGCAAAATGTTTAGTGATTTGATCAACAAGTAAAATCTTATGGCCAATTTTCCGAGGACATGTTTTTTGGCTTCCTGAAAGAAGTGGTTGGGTTGTGAGACACTCGAAAAAATCAACTAAAAGTGGTAAAATATAAAGTAAAACTCGTGTAACTTTAAGCAAAAATGAATTGAATAAAGACATTAAGTGGCCAAAAAAAAGCCAAGAATGGCGAAGAAAAGTAAAAAAAAAATATAATGAATGGAAGGATTCAATAATCATCTTCCTCTTCGTCATCCAAGTCGCTGTCACAATGTTTGCCTTTCTTCTCCAGCAAATGATCTTTAACGGCACTAAGCACGGCATTAAAATTAATTTCTTTGTTTGCGGGCGATTTTCTTGGAGTTGACATGACTATAAATTCAAAAAATAAACCAAAACAAACATTAAATGGCAAATAAACACTTAATTCTAACACAAACAACGATATTTGACAGTTCTAGTTCGTTTCTAGTACAAAAAACTAGTGTCTCACAATCCAACCACTATGGTGTCTCATAACCTAACCATGAGGCCATTCTGAATGTGACAGAAAAAAAACTGTTTGTCGTATATGCGCAAAACTCAATATTTCATCGTAAAATGTAAGGAAAACACTAAATGAAAATGCATCAAACTCACCTTTTTGAAAAATGAGTAAAAGTTTTGGAAATTGATTTTTACACACGATGTCCGTATCTAATATAAGCAACACGTCTACACACCTCGGTGCTAGCACGAAAACTAGCAGACGTCAAAACAAAAATTTGATAGCTGACAGATTGGAATTATCGCGATTGCGCGATGGATAAAAACGACTGTCTCACAACCCAACCACGTCCCCTATGTATATGTTACTTTGTTAACAACGAATATGCAGGATCACATACAAGATCTCAAGGAGGAGGTATAATTCAAGTTGGTTGGATTTAGTTTTTGGGATTAATAATTGCAATTCTGCTTTAGGCGTTACTTATTTCTGTTCTTAACATAGAACACTTTGCGACGATTAAATTGTAGCGAATTACGATCAAATTGCATTTCACTTTCACACTTAATACAGTTGATTCTGTCATGAATCACTTTTCGAAATCGATTAGTTTGTAGTAATTATTGCATATATTTAAAAATTCGTATAATTTCATTGTGTAATATATACTCTTCTCGCTAAATGGACAGAACAGAGGTTTACTGAAGTATACGGTCTGAAATAGCTAAGGTAATTATAACTTGTATTTTTTTTTGTCTCTTCGTGTTTACAAACTCAAACATGAGCCATCTATAGCCATTCTACTATGATACGATAAAAATAAACCCAAACCTAACCCAGACCTAACTCAAACCAAATGAAAGAGCACGAAAACTGTTTTTATAAATATCTCGAAAACAAAGACCGAGTGGGGGTAACGCGTACAGAAAAAAGTTTCTCAGAATTATGAATTCTACAACATATTTGAGTTTCATCAAAATCGTTGAGATGTACACCGTTTTCTGTATAATTACCATTTATTATTTCTAGATATTTAAAGGATTACATTTGAAACATGAACGCCATATAATGTTGAAATAACAAACACTATCTAACGGTACATTAATGACAATATCGTAAAAAATTAAATTAAATTAATTTAGTTGAAAATAATGTGGTGTGAAATAACCGATAAACTCATTTTTTTTAAATTTTGACTTAGACCACATAATTATGGGCTCATATAAGAACGTGGACTTTTCGGGAAGTGGTAAGGGAAGAAAGAGGGGAGGTCGTCGTTAACGTTGGCCGTTATCTCGCGCAGAGTTCGTCCTTCGCCGGGGCGATTTGGTAGGGGGGCTTATTTGCAGAATCGCGTGTCGTTCCATTGTACGACAATATGTCCAGGTTCACGCAACCCCGTGTCACGTGACAGTCTGAACGCGGCCACCCTTTGTGTGTGTGGCTACCTGTGTTGCACGTAATGAGTACTCGATCAACATCGGGCCCGATCCCCCATTGTTTGTAGGGAACAAGCCTTCTATAAAGGTCGGAGACACGAGGAGAGAGCCAGCCAACGAGCCAAGCTAGTCATCTAGTCGGTCGACCAGACCGTCGACACGTTCGACCAGACCGTCGACACGTTCGACGTCGAACCGTCGCGTCGCGTCGCGCGTCGAAACACGGCAACGCAGAAACCAAAGAAAAATACGACAACCAATTCCCCCGCTGACTATACACGGGCTGTAGGTATAAACGAACGTCTATGGGTCGCCGTTCGTTCCTGCACAGAGGAAAAGGCTCGACGGGCCGAGCCAGCAACCGGGAACTTGACGCTGGACGACCGCCATCTTGTTCGGTCTACGCGGCTGTCGAGGAAAGGTTGAATGTTGTTTCCTGCTGTGAAATTGCATACCGTGTTATTCGAATTAAATTTCATTTGAATTATTACGAGCCGAGGTTTAGGCAAGCTACCAGTGACTCCCACTAATATTCGGACACTTAAAAACACGATAACTTTTTTAATATTTGACCATACAACTTGGATTTTTTTTAGAAGTTAGAACAATCGGTTTTGTTACGTAACGTGAAAAGAAGTTTTGAAAAAAAATAAAAAATGGCGAAGATATAACGGAAACTTCGCCAATAGCTACAATGTGATGTAGAGAAAAATTTTAAAAAATTTTTTTGTAGAAATGACAGCTGTTTGAAACAAAAAACTGGAATTTTCATCGAAATTTTGCGTTTAAAAAATTTATAACTTTCGAACATGGCACCCAATCACAAAAATCCTACGTCATATTGTAGCTATTACTCTTATAAATAAGAAAAAATTTATTTATTATTTTTTAGACGATGCCTAACAGAGAAATCATGTACACCATCAGCAAGGATTTTCAAAAGAGGGTCCTACTTATCGACTTATATCTCCGCCATTTTTTATTTTTTTTTAATCGTTAATATTGCAAATTGTTTATAAAACTACTATATATATGTGTAAAATAAAGATCATTTTATATACTTAATGGCAACGTCAAAAACAAAGTTTATTTTTATACCTATTTTTCCGAGCGCCAGGGTGGTGTAACCCCTTAATGTAAACTAATTGTAAGTTAGACACTAAGGCATATTGTAACATAATCATATATTGTATAATTTGTAATGTATATGCTATACAATAAACCTTATATGGTTTAAAGCGATAAACAAGTAATAATAATAAATTCCATTATGTCATTTTAATATGGCAACACATAGTAGCCATTTTTACTGCTCGGTAGGTTTAGTGTTAAACGAAGAGACCTGCCGTCTATCATATTAAATTCAATGAAATTATTTTTCATGTACTTCCGTCATCCGTAATGATTAATTTTAGCGGAAAAACTGCAGATGCAAAGGGAGCCACAGCAGCGAAGTCGAAGCGGGGGAAACTTTCTGTTTCAATGGCAACGTGAGTTCCCAGACACGTTCGGAATAAAAATAACCGAGACTGCCGCAAAGAAGCCTCGTAAAAGGTGAAACACAGGGACAACACGTCGGTGGAAACGAGGCTTACCATGCCGACATTGTAGGGATACCTTACATAATCCTGCATAGAGGGTTCTAACCCCTTTGTTTTTATCATGCTATCTGCTAGTAATGACCTTGCGCGTGAAATCGATAATCCATTAATGTATAGATTTAATTTTAATTACCAAAAAGAAAAAAAATAAGTAACGATTTTGATCGCAACCGAGGCTGCTGCCATAAAACCGTCACTGTTTAGGGGATTGATTTTCTGCGTGTTTCCGTCGTTCGAAAGTATTGTGGGTCAGAGTAAACTTCCTTCTACGTAATCGTCTGTGACCCATGGGTTCTCGTTCCCATTGTTCGTGTAAGTGACTTCTTCTGCTTCTTCTTCTTCTTCGTCACGGGGGATGAAGACCGTTTTTGCATGTTCTTATTCAAAAGCTGCTCGAGATAAGCATACATAGGAACGGCCATCTTGGCCCGTGACTTCCGAGCAATTCCGATGGAAACGATTTTCCTGCCGAGGAAACGCCGAAGAGGAAAAAAGGCAGCGCGGCAGCAGAGGTCATCTATAGGGGACCTTCGTTTCAATGGAGCTTTATCCAGGATGCGTTTCAGCGGACCGGAGCAACAGTTTGCTATCGATTTGCATAATGGCCAGCCGGATATACTGGCTGGCCTTTCGCCAAAAATTCAAACGGCACTCGCTGCCAGCCGAACCGACGCGACGCGACGATCCGCGAAAGGGAAGACTGCCAAGGGTGGTTCCTGTAGGGGTTGCTTGTCGTGTGTAGAGTGAAATTTGCCGTCGCAGTGACGGTGATTGATCCGCGGTAGTCGACGTGTTAGCAAACAACAAAGTGACGATGGACTATTTAGCCGGCGTGGTGCACAGTGGTCCAGGAACTTGCTTTTTGTAGCCAAAATTTAATTGTTCGACTTTCAAATTTCAACAAAATTTTTTTTTCTCTGAAATAATAACCCTTTGAAACCTCAAAATTAAAAATATTAGATCTTTCAGATAACTTTCCAAGCAGATATAGCGTTTGAAGTGCAAAACTATGAAATTAGAGTTACAATTAAATAGTTTAATTATTCCTTACAGAATGCTAAAATGAAAATTGGTGGTATATTTACATATGCGTGAGCAGGTATATTTCAAATAGTTAATTGTAATATAATCATGTTTGAATCAATATACGAAGAATATAAAGTTAAGTGCAATTTTTAGGTAGAGTTTTCAAAACATGCTGGCTTTCAGATTTGATTTTTCTGGAAGCTTAGACCTTCAACATATACAGACGTAAATTTTAGCTGCAGTTTCCTGTAGTTTTTAATTCTATGTGTATTTTAACAAGCAGACGTTCGAAGTAAGTACGCATGGTTTACAGTTTATATTATAGTTTATAGTATTATATAATTTCTACAGTTATTATTTATCAGTGCGGTTACATAAGGTACACAGTTTCTTATTCCATCGCGGAACAATGACGGTTTCATTGTTATCAGAAATTTTATATGATTTTGCTTACAAACCTTTCTGTCTTTTGTAAATTAATCACATTCGAAAATAAGTAGCTTTGTATTTTATGCAAATCTAGCAAAAATTATTAGGTATTAGTTACCATATTGGATCCGCCATGGTGAATTTTGAAATTTTAATGTGAGATTTTAATGTCTCATTACTAGATTTCATATAATTCTGATGAAGAATTGTGTCTCGACTACTTTTTCGCGGTTTCTGAACCATAGTATGCACTGAGATTTTTCAAATATTTCCGTTGATCTGACAAAAAAATGTTTCGAACGAAAGTCGATCAGTATTCGCACTTTTCTACTCGATACAAAAAATTAAAGAAAAAATTATTTCTTACAAATGAAGGTCACCTCAATTTTTTAAACATTAACATATATTTTTTACTTCATAATATTCTATAACTGATATCTAGACGCGAATCCAACGACCTATAATTAATATAACATTAAGCCTTGAAATAACGCTACAATAGTTTTGGCCACAAAAAGCGGGTTCGCGGACAACTGTACGGCGTTTGTTCTACTGGTCGCAACAAATGAGTCGGAAAAACCCGTATACGCTCGTTACGAATCGCAAAAGTTCCAGAAAACTCTGACGCGCGAAGCTCGGAAAGAAATCGTGGGACCAAGGGTTAACAGGTAGGTTATTACGGTCTCGAATTCAGCTGGTTGAAACATTGATACGAGGGTATTACAAATAGAAAATTCAAATATAACCTGGTCGGCTGGCGGGTTCGAAACGAGGATATTTTAAGAGGAGACCCCTCTCCCGCCCCTTGCGTCGCGAGAATGCTGAAACATGCAATATTCCGATTCCCTTGTTTGAAATGTCAGAGCGCCAGTCTCGAATGTTTCCGAAAAGGAAGAAGTCGAGCGATATAAACGGTTTTACGAGTGTCGTCGTGCACGCGGATCTTGCCGAGACGATCAAAAGCGTGTTTCTCGTTTTCCGTTCCTTTCTGTTCTTCTTTTTCCATTAGCGCGACGCGCAGTGAAATTATGTTGCCCGCTCAGGAAACGTTTCCCCTTCGTCTCCGGCGCGGCAGCGTCAAAGCGACGACGCGACGCGACGCGTCTTCAGACTCGATTCCTTTATTAAACCTCGATGGAAGTTCCCGCCGTTAAATATTATTTTGTGACAGTCGGCGTGCGACTGCCCCTCGCTGAACAGATTCCATTGTGAACGCAGATATACGATGCTGACGGAGACAGCTCGAGTTCCCAACACTTTTTCTACGGGGCGTGCCTGTTAGCGGTTGTGACTAAACCTAGCGATACTAAGGGGGCACAGCTCCAGTGTCGCCAGATTAACACATTTCTCCCTCTCTTCGCTTCCCCTTCTACGGCACCGTTCCCCCCTTCCGTCACTGCCCGGTCACGTGTCACTGCGTCACGTGACTGATTCGGTACCGGCAGAGAGGGCGTTACTCTTTCCCCTCAATTCGAGTCGATTTCCCTGATCTGACGATTCTGGATGCCCCCCCCCCCCCCCCTCCTCCCAAATAGCACCCGGACATCCAATGGAGTTCGATATTGTTATGTTTCATATTGATACACGCAGAGTAACATTGCAGAGGTACGATCTTACTTCGACTAAATTGTTCATAGCACATGTTGGAATATTCAAAGCACAATGGAATTTTGGCACACTGATACACGAGGGCATAGAGAAGCGAGCCGCAAAGCCATTAAACTTTATCTCACATATATCCTCAATGTTTCATAATTTTCTGAATATCGAGGCTAGGGATCACCCTAGAGATTGTAAACTCTAAACCCCGTTTATAATATGTATGTACATTGGGTGTACAAAGTATTCGTACACCTTTTAAAAACGAATAACTTTTTCAAAATTCGACCCAACAGCTTGTGTTTTTTTGAGATGTTAGAAGGATTAGTTTACTAACTAATGTGTAAATAATTTTTTTTTAATTGTTATTGGTTGCAATTGCGAAGGAAAAAGTAAAGATCACGATTTTTAATTTTTTGTCTGTGCCTGTAATGAAAATTTCAAACATGTATTTTGCAAATCTAATAAGTACATGTATATAACTTAGTTATACCTACCAAATGCACCTTATAAAGTTTCATTACAGGCACAGATAAAAGATTTGAAAATCGTGACCTTTACTTTCTCCTTCGCAATTGCAAACAATAACAACAATTTAAAGAAAAAATTATTTACACATTAGCTAGTAAACTAATCCTTCTAACGTCTCAAAAAACTCAAGCTGTTGGGTCGAATTTTGAAAAATTGATTCGTTTTTAAAAGGTGTACGAATACTTTGTAGACCCACTGTATATATGTATGCTGTCTTCAAGCATTGTAGATGATGGGGCATAACGATTCAAACTCGAATTAAACAGCTACATAAATACAATAAATAAATTTTTTCTTTCGATAGCTACTTTCTTCTTATTGCTAAATACGAAGCCTTCGGAAACTCGTCCGTAATACAGTATATCGCGTCACTTAAGTATGGCCAATCGAAGTTCCGGCATACTTCGCACGGAACTGAAGTTCACCACCGGGATGCCGGTCACGAGAGTTCTCGATTTTCGAGGGAAAGCCACCGTAGCTACCGTAAGTTGTCAAGTGGCGGATCGTTTTTCAAACTATCTTCCGGCGTGGCGCGACGGCCCGACTTTGCCCGTGACCTTATCGATAACGCTTCGAGCATCCCCGAAGTTAACAAAGTCGCGCGCGCGCGCGCGCTTAACAAGATGCGGCCCGGCCGGTTTAAATTCCGTTCGAGAGCACGTTGGTCTCGTAGCATTTTTGGGTCAGCGCGAAATTTATCGAGGCGACACTGTCGCTGAATAATAAACGGGGATGGAACGTCTGCCTGTGCATTCATTATTCAACGGAGCTTCGTTAATAATGATGGCTCTACGAGTAATTTAGACACGAACTTGGCGGGAACTTCGGCCTGCTGGAAACTAGAACCTGCTCGAGCACCGATAACCACCACAGAGGCGTGCGACTTTCCGCAGGGAATCGGCTTTGGACAACTTTATATGGGACCCATACCCTCAGCCTGTTCAATAGCCATTACGAAATCATTATTATATCATTATAAAGATACGATATTTAACGACATGGGAATTTGAATGGTATTGAAGGACGCACATCGCCATCGTAATATTATTCTTTATTGCGCCTTTTTTCGGTATTTTCGAGGTCACCAAAATTTTTTTAAATGAAATTGCACATTTTGTTCCGTGTATAATTGTAGCCGACATCTGTACGAATTCAGCCATGTACACAATCAACAATGTGACCTTTACATGACCTTCAACCCAGAAAAATGGAATAAATAAAATTCAACGTGTAAGGTTTATTTGCTGTATTTCTGTTAAGCTAAATGCAAAAAATTATTTCATTTATACAAGAAGGTCTTTAGAGTAATCTGTAGTTGATAAACACGACTGTGTCCGAACACACGGGTGAAGGTGTTCCATAAATCTCTGTTCGTCAACACCGAATCTTTTACAATGTTGTGTATTGCGATAGATTTGAGTGCATCGCAACTCAAGCAAATAATTTTGCGCATTTAGCTTAACAGAAATACAGAAAATGAACCTTACACGTTAAATTTTATTTAGTCCATTTTTCTGGATTGAAAGCCATCTAAAGGTCACATTGCTGATTGTGTACATGGCTGAATTCGTTTAAATGTCGGCTACAATTATACACGGAACAAAACATGCAATGATAAGAAATACTACTCAAATCCGTGATAAGAAGATTTGCAGCATTGCATTGATACCAATGGCAATCACTTTGAACACCTTCTGTAAATGCAAGTTTCTTTCGCCTTTTTTGTCATAAATGACCTTTGCTGACCTTCAAAGACCTTAATGATGCACCTCGTTGGATTCGTCTCAATAGCCGCTATCAGAAAACAGGTACCAAAACATAGCATTCTATTTAAAAAAAAAACAAAGGTGACCTTCGCATCTGTGTAGCGACTCCACCTAGGTAAAAAAGATTAACGCCATATTACAGCCCCTGTTGTCCCATGCATCTTTTGTTTCGAAATCTTTTCTACTACTTTCGGAGTTATTGTAGGTGGCAATAGTTACTGCCTCACCCTGTATGTAGATAATATCGCTGCAGCGACACGCAACTCGGAACGACCGTGCGCGAAGACAAGAAATAAATGTGCATCTCGGACCGAGAGCGAGAGAGAGATCGATGGAACACAATGGAAAAGCACTTATCGCGAGTGAAACGGAGGACCGACATGGAGCAGGTTTCTTTCATTTCTCAAACTGGTTCCGCGTTCCCGATCCTATCCATATTTGAGGAACACGGTTCCCCTGGTGTTCATCTACGTCGGCATCCTCTCGGATATCGGGACGTATCTATGCGCTTAACACGTTGGATTTCTACGTTTCGACCGTGCATCCAAGCATTTGCGAGGCTTTTAGATGTCGAGACTCGGATAGGGATTCCCTGAAATCGAAAGGCTCCCTTCTACCTTCAACCCTTCATCCTTGGTACCGGTTTACCGTTGTTTCTGACCTAATAAAATTTTGTTGGTGTTGGTAGATGATTTAATGTGTCCAATTTGTATTCTAAAACAGTGAATTGTGTACAATTCTGCAGAGTTGCCATTTAGCATGTACTGCTCCTTTTCGGAAATTTCAAACGCGAGGAACGAAGAACGCAAGCTCCCGTTCCATTCACAATTACGTTACCGCTACCGCTACGATATTATTCTATTTGCATATCCACAACAACGGGATGTCCATTATACTTCATTTGCAGGCAAACTAATTACCCGCTTTACCATATCATTCTACCATTTTCGTATGCTCGGTTCAACGTTTGTCATGCATCAAATCGTTAATGAATCAATTAATAATCATTCCCAGGCGTTTTCGACATAATTCATGATTCGATCATCTCTGAACCAAAGTTGCTCTAAAGCCCACAATTCAATTAAATTGTATAATAACCATAACAAAGTTGTGTCACTTCGACAATTATTTGACTATCCTTGGTAAAATGTGCAAGTTTCACGCTGATTACAGAAATAGTAGAATTAAAGGATCGAAATGTAAAATAAAATGACGAACTATATTTGAAAATAGTGAAGATATATGTTCAAGGTCGTTTGAAGGTCGTATTAATACACTAATAATGCCATATACAAATTATAATACCATGTGGTCCAGTTAAGTGAGGCCACCTAAATATCTTTTCAGGTTATTGTGATGCAAAAACTATTTCTTACGTAATGTGCATTTTTTCCCTCGAGGTAATTTTTTTCGGAGTTATCAAGGTCATCGCGGTGTTTTTTGATACTTAATTGCATTTTTCTTTATTGCATCGTGTAACTGTATAATAACATGTCCTTCAAATGTCCTTGATCTTTAAAAACTAAAGTGGACACTCGGGAGAAAATAATCTCGAGAAAAAAATAATATTTGCAAAAAATTCACCTTGTGATACCATATACATATATTGTATTAGAAACATTTCTTATGTCATTGCTAGACTGCGGATTTTTATGCATTTATGAAGAAATTGGCTAGGTGAAATATAAAACAGTGAAAAATTAAAGAAAACTAAGAATAGTGTTATGTTGTTTCCAGTATAAAAAAACTTTTGGGTGATGAAATTAATTTTTATTTAACTCCTGCTTCCCACAATCGCTGCTGAAGATTTTTATTTTGAAGACAATTTCCAATTTTTGTATTGACATTTTAAAAAAGTGGAACTATGTAAACGTTATTTTTAGTGGTACACAGTAACCTTTGTGGATCTGAAATAAATAAAAATCGTACTAAATTCTGTGAAATTTTATATTTTAGCATTTCATGCAAATTTTCAGAAGTCATAAATGCATAAAGGATCCGCAGTCTAGTCGTCACAAATGAAGGAGATATTTACGTGGCCACATTGAGGTGAACCACCCCTGTATAATTTTCAGTGGCACGTCATAGTCGCCATTGAAGAGCAAGGGCCTGAAATCGTTGGGTAAAAATGTCAAGTCTGTAGGAAGTTCGCGGTGCAGCGGAATTCGCGATGATCTAGTTTTAAAGTCACGTCTGAAGGAGCATCTGTGTATCGAGGTCCCTGGAAAAGGTACGATAACCGGGTGTACGCGGGCGAGCATGTCGATCTAAAAACCACGACAAAATGATCCACGCGTCGTCGGCCCGGCATACGATGCGAAATCCTCGCGAATCCCCGCAGAAATGCTGGAATGAGTTACTCGAGTAGCGGCATGGCAGCGAGATACGCTTCGTTGGGTACGAGTGCCGTCGTCGTCGGTATATTTACAGTTGTTCTTCGGTGGACGAATGGAGCGTGAGATGACAAAGAAATCCTCCTAGGATTCAGCGTCTCTTTCTCTTACTCCTTCCCTTCTTCCCGGTTGGTTGCATGTGAACGGCACGATCCCCAGAAGTTCATTGCGAATTTATGGAGAGAGAGAGAGAGAGAGAGGGCAGTTCCTCCCAAACTAACTTTAAGGGGAGGAGCAACAACGAATACAGGGTGTCCCAAAATGTCTTCAACTCCCGGAAATGGGAGGTTCCTCAGATCATTTCAAGCGCCATTTTCCTTTTGCAAAATGTTGTCCAAGGCTTCGTTTGGGAGTTATTAACGAAAAACACGGACCAATCAGAGCGCGAGCTAGACGCTCGCTGGCATGTTCAGCCAACCGCCTGCCTACTCGCCGCGCTGAACGTGCCAGCGAGCGTCTAGCTCGCGCTCTGATTGGTCCGTGTTTTTCGTTAATAATTCCCAAACGAAGCCTCGGACGACATTTTGCAAAAGGAAAATGGCGCTTGAAATGATCTGAGGAACCTCCCATTTCCGGGAGTTGAAGACATTTTGGGACACCCTGTAGATCGAAAAAATTTGCCAAAAAAGTAGTGGAAAAATAAATCTCGCACAATCGGCGAGAGGAAGCACAGAAAATAAAATCAACATCGAAGAATCTATAAAATCCATTGGTTTTCCCTTCTCTGCAAAATACACGCTAAGACTGGTTATTATTTGCCAGAGATCCGTGCGAAATGTTTTCTTCGGGGAAAAAAGCGAGGCGAGCTTTTCCACGCTCGCTGGGGAAACCCGTTGCCACCCGGAAAACCGTTGAAAAAACAATAGTGTCGTGACAGCGTTAACCGGAACCATCGAGGCGTGTATTTTCGTTCGTCAACGAAAGAGCAATTTTCCAGGTCTGTTCCCGTACCCAGTCGAATTTCCCCTTTGAAGCCAGAGAACTCCCGAAGTTTGGCTTTTGCACGGTAATCAGCGGAATATCTGGAAATTCCTGGGAAAATTCAATCGCCAGAATCGAACGATAACAACAACGTTACGCGGCTTGAAATCATATCTGTTTTTTAATACCGATGGCCGGTCGCTGCGGATTTTACGCATTTATGACGAAAGGGAGAGAAATACCCGTATTTGCATAAACGTCCGCAGTCCGATGACGAAGCAACAGAAAACCGGAAATCCGTTCGCGGCATTCAGGGGATTGTGCGTATTGTACACCGTAAACGGCGGAAGAACACGTGACAAACTTTTTCAACGACCATTTCGACGGAATTGAATGTGCGACACGCGACGACGACGACGACGACGGAGGCGGCAGCGACGGCTGAAATAGACCGAGTGACTACAGTGGAATTCGATTTTTCACGAGAACTTCCCTCGTGAACTGATTACCCACTTTCCATCCCCTTTTTCGCGAACAAGCATCCCTCCCCGCGTACATATTTTATGAAAATTTCATCGCCACCCCTACGCACAGCCTCGTCGGGATTCGACTCGAAAGCTGAACAATCATGGTTTCCCATCATTTTGCATGTAATAAAATCTTATTTTGCGTATAACTTTGATTATTCCCCGGGTCACAAGCTAGCAAAATGCAAGGAATCTTTTCCCAGTTCTCTCCATTTAATTTATAGCTTTCCGTGTTCCATTCTGTTCGGTGATTTTTCTTCGTTTTGCGTTCCCTTGCCGCGTGAACGAAACACCCGGAAAGTATATTTTCTATCCCTTGGGCCACCGAAGAAGAAAGACCATAAGGTCCTACGGGTTACGCCTAATAGCGTGCCAACCCATAATTCCATTTCCTTTTTCTTCACTCGTTCGCCGTGTTATTGGTATTCTTCTTCCGAAGAGAAACTACGATCGATGACGACGCGACTCGTGGTTGTTGATAAACAACGATTCATCGCGGTAATAACATTAAACGGATTCGCATGATTAAATCTTGCCTCGGTTAAGCGATGTCTGGAAAGTTTCTATTTGCGACGGGGACTCTGCTGTCGATTATTTACACGATCAATATTTGCGCCACGATTGCAGATAGACCGGCGAATCGCTTCCTCGAATATGCAGACTCCATTGAAAAGTCCAGCTCCCGCGGAAATTCCTGCGACTAGATTTTATCCCGAGTAAAAGGTCGACGTGATCCGATTACGATAAGTCTTTAAGAATCTTACTGTCGGTCATTCTTAGTTTATTGCCCGACTTGCTGCCCGGTTTACTCGGATTTTGTAAATCATTTATCTTGTGCATTAAAACGAACAGTTTACAATGCTTTCTTCGATCAAATACATATACATAACATAATATAGCTTTGCTGTTCAAGAAATAAGATCGTGAATGGGTCGAACAGACCGTTAGGTCACAGCGAAGTTAATTGAATATTACAGTAAATATTAAATCTCGAAAGATCCTCGTGCGTAAACGTTGACAGTGTCAACAATGAAACGTCAGAGATCGATGACGTCCCTTTGTGCTCGTGCGTTTACTATCCCCTTTGAGTATCAGCAAAGACCATTTTAACTGCAAAATCTACAGGGTGTTTCATTTATTTCGTCCAACAGTCCTATCTATAGCTGACACTTGAAATACTAAAAATATATTTTTGCCCAGTTTTTAATAGAAAACTTTCAACAATATAAAACGTATCTCTCTTTGTCCCGGGATGTATCTAAAAAAAACTTTTGCTAACGATGCGATGGTTGGAAAGGGTTTCTTGGCGAGCGAACGTTGCCGCTATTCCGTGGATGGAAAAAAGGAAGGATTACGGTGTAAATCATATTATGAACGGCTCTGTGTACCTGTTGCGTTCTGGAAACGATGCCAGAACGCTTCGATCCTCCGGGGCGAGTTTATGGGTGACTGGGTCACTGAAACGTCCTTGGCACTAGTTCCTTTAGACGCGCCGGTGCAATTATCCGGGGCGATTATTATTTGAGGCGACCCACCTATCTGAAGGACCGGGGGAGAGAGAGAGAAAGAGCGAGAAAGCGATTTATTTGACCGTGGAATATTAAAATTCCTCCGTTACCGGGCCACGGATCGGCTTACGTTTCCGAAGGAGCCGGAAACGACCCCATTTCTCATCCCACGTCGGCAACGAGGTCACAGATGGATATCCCGATATTCGACTCTTGCCCGAATAAATGAGGGTCAATCCGAACGATATCCACCAACCACAATCCTAAATCCTTCATTTAAAACCCGAAACATAATTTCCGAGATTGCTGCATCCGCAACCCTCTCGATTTTAACCTTGGGCTGAACTTTCACTCAGGGGACCAAAAATTTTCCACTCTTCCGAATGTATTATTTTACAATTCGACGAAAAAATGATAAAACTTTAAATTCTAGTGCACGGAATCCAAGTTCCAGCGTTCGGAGTTCACTCGTTTAAAAGTTATACACTAGTAAAGTTGCTCGATTTCAAGCGCGTTTCAGAGGTTAGAACGCTGCCATATTGGTCTCCAGACATAGGCGTGGGTATGATGAAGTGAGCGGATTCGCCAGGTCTGGATTAGATCTTCGATTCCACGCACCAGAATTTAAAGTTTTATTATTTTTTCGTCGAATTGTATAGTATTACAATTCCGAAAAGTTGAAAATTTTTGGCTGTCTGGGTGAAAGTTTAACCCTTACCTTGTCTATAGAATAATAGTTTTGAAAATAAATCGACGAAACTGTGGAGAACAATTTATTTCAATCTGAGCTTTCTTATCCCTTCTATCAGTATCTGCAGCATCTGGCCAGCAAACATTTCCAGAATAAATGGTCGAGATTGTGGTAACACGTCCGATAATTTGAATAAATGGATGCGATGATCCGTTGGAAAATAAAGTTACAAAGCTTTTTGACGATTTCTAACACTTTCGACCGATAACTGTAGGTTGTTTTCAAAAATTGCAATTGTTTGGAGTTATAAATAAAAGACTTTGCTCAGATTAAAACGTTAAGAAACGTGAGTTTTTTTCTTTTCTTGTCACTCCAACTAATTGCAATTTTTTAAAATAATGTTTTAGCCATTGTTTATAGAATTCTTTCAGATTTCTATGTCCGAGGCGTCGCACAGTGGGAAAAACCGATGCAATCTGTATCAAAATCAAAGAACTTTCGATAGAAATGAGATAGAGCAATGAAATTTTTTTTAAATTAAAGCTTAAACTTTGCAGAATACGAAATAATTATGGAGATTGTTGTACGAACCTTTTTTAACCTTGAAATAATTCGTTAAACTTGCACAATTTCAAGAAAATTGTGGTTTTTCTAAGACCACGGGCGGAAAAAATTTTTTTAGAACATGCTATACATCATTTCCCGTAGATTTTTTCACGCTGATTTCAAATCTGGTCTCAAAATTTATCTACGACCTCAGGATTTTTCAAAAAATTGATTTTTGTAAAAAAAAACAATGAAATCATCATTTCTTCGTTGAAATGATTCGATAACCTATTGATTTGAAGGTATATTGTATAACTATTAATGGAACACAATAAAAATAAATATAATGAAATATTTGAACGTTCAGAGTTACTTACGAAGCATGAAACACTTCAACTCTCGTGAGCGCTTGACGAATTGCTGCTATCGGGGCTGGCACTACTTGTAGGCTGTGTGTGACTGTAATGTAATTTAAATTAGATATCTATTTTCCATTATTATGTTTTCATTTACACAGGAGGTAAGGTAAGTATTCAATCTTTTTAACTTACTTCTTATCAACGAATTTTTCAACATCTGCTGACACCTTGTGTTTTTTGTAGAAGTTCAATCGATTTTGTATTAATATAAGTGAAATTTTCGGGTCGGTTACCATAGCTTACTATTCAGAAGATGTAAATGAATCGTGGCATAAATTGTATAGAAAAAATATGATACTGCATAGACGTTTTTAATCGAACATTACAAATCGATTGAACTTCTACAAAAAACACAAGGTATCAGCAGAAGTTGAAACATTCGTTGATAAGAAGTAAGTTAAAAAGATTAAATACTTACCTTACCTCCTGTGTAAATGAAAACATAATAATGGAAAATAGATATCTAATTTAAATTACATTACAGTCACACACAGCCTACAAGTAGTGCCAGCCGCGATAGCAGCAATTCGTCAAGCGCTCACGAGAGTTGAAGTGTTTCATGCTTCGTAAGTAACTCTGAACGTTCAAATATTTCATTATGTTTATTTTTATTGTGTTCCATTAATAGTTATACAATATACCTTCAAATCAATAGGTTATCGAATCATTTCAACGAAGAAATGATGATTTCATTGTTTTTTTTTACAAAAATCGATTTTTTGAAAAATCCTGAGGGCGTAGATAAATTTTGAGACCAGATTTAAAATCAGCGTGAAAAAATCTACGGGAAATGATGTATAGCATGTTCTAAAAAAATTTTTTCCGCCCGTGGTCTTAGAAAAACCACAATTTTCTTGAAATTGTGCAAGTTTAACGAATTATTTCAAGGTTAAAAAAGGTTCGTACAACAATCTCCATAATTATTTCGTATCTATCTCATTTCTATCGAAAGTTCTTTGATTTTAACACAGATTGCATCGGTTTTTCCCACTGTGCGTCGTAGTTAAAAAAAATAAAAACCGATTTTTTCGACGTTTTCTGCGCGAAAAACTAAGGTAACCTTGAAATTATTATGTTTTATTTATTCTATAAGTCTATTAGACACTGGTAAACCTTGAACATTTCACAGGAAAAATTAAAAAATGAAATCAACGTGATCAGTATTTCTACTGCGTCAGCGCATTACATCTGAAAGTATTAACTATGTTTCCAACAGCCCGTTAGGTCAGCGCGTTAGGTCAGCGCGTTAGGTGTTTGACTGTAACGTGCTTATACTATTATACTTGTACTTTTTTCTGTTAAAAGACGTTTTTAGACGTCTTAAAGACGTCCAAAAGACGTCCAAAAGAAGTCGTCTGTTAAATGTCTTTAAGACGTACAGTTTTGTAACATAAGACGTTCAAAAGACGTGAACAACAGACGTCTTTGTGCTATCTGGGATATTACAATGAGAAAAGTTGAAAATTTTTGGCTCGATGAGCGAAAGTTTAACCCGATTTTGACTTATTAACACATCTACCGACATATCCGATAATTTTTTCGATTTTGGATGAATTATTGAAATTATTTAATAATTTTCAAATTTAGTTGTGTCAGAATTTTATATTCCTCGCAGCGATGCTGTTATGCGATCTTCCCTCGGAATATTCTCAACACACATAGAACATCTCCATTGGGTATAACAAGACAAGTAGAGTAGGAGAACACTCGAATGGGCAAGTAGAATAGGACAATGCTTGATCGGGCAACTCGAACGAGACAATGCTTGATTGAATGCACTGAATAAGACGAAACGCTGTCTCTCGTAACAATGTTGGAACTTAGAACTTCAATTTTTCGATTCAATGTTCCCCGGTGAAAGAAATTATCCTATCGAATGCAGATAGACTGTTAATTGGCGTTACTTTTCGTTTCAACAAAATATCGTATACCTTTCGACCGGGCCAATTATACTCGAAAGTTTCGTGCATTATCTCTTCCTATTAGAGTTCTACGTTACTCGAAAACATTCTCGAAAAATTATATCCTAAATTAATTAATCTGTTATGACTACACTGTACATTTTTGTACTTTCCATTTACATACATACATCAAATTTTGCATATTTTATAATTGTACTTGGCCTAGAAGTTTGCCATTGTTAAAAACAGCATAATATAACCAAAATGAATACTCAAACTTTTCCTTGCTCGTTTCATTATCATCAACGGCGAAGTAAAACTTTATTGGGCACATTAAACAAAGCAATATTCTTGGTTTCAGTATGCTACAATTCTGACGCGAGTTTTCAACGTTTTAAAACACTGGTGACAGTCATTATATTCGGTTATAGAATATTGCGAAACCAAAAAGGTGGCTCGGGTCTGCGGATAACGTGATCAAAAGCTTCATTAGCCGGCGACGGTCAGTTTGATTACCGAGTGTGTGATATTGCATTCACCCGCTGTGAACTGTGAACCTACCTTTGCCATTCCGAACCGAGGTTTTCTTTCGATAAAACAGTTGATTCAATAGCTCAGATATCGAGTGGAGCCGTCGATACCTGCTTCATGGTACAGTGATCGGAATCAAACAGTTTCATCTCTCAAATATGAAAGTAAAACAGCGTCTTCTTTTTCTTGCTCAGCGAACTTTTCCTGTGGCTTCCGCTGGCTCGGTGACGTTCACAAATTGATTGAATTCTGCGAGTCCGCGAGATTCAATAAAACGTACACCTTTTTTCCTTGATTTTGCTTTTTTTGATTATTCGGATACCCCTCGATATTAATAAACGTATCGATTTATCCAGAATTTTGCGTTCTATTAGGTACACGTCGAATAAAATGCATTCCTCTTTTTTTCTATTTGATTTCGCACTTTATATTATTCGAAAGCCTGTCGATATTAATAAATGCATCGATTTGGAAATACCACAATTTATGATCTTCCGTTTTATTTTCCGTTTAAATCAATGCCTGGTAACTTATGGTCGTGGGTGTGCAGTGTGCACTGTGCACTGTGCATCATGCTCGAGATGCACCGTGGAAAAATTTCCCTTACTCAAAGGCGGAAATTTGAATCGCAAAGGCAAGATGAACGCGCGAGAATCCGTCGAGAGAAAAAGAGGAACGCGAATAACAAATGCAAAAAGAAACTTTCTGATTTTGTTGGAATTCTCACCTGTGTCTGTGCAGCTGCGATCGCATTTGCGGATACAACCGTTCGAGCAAAACGTACAAAACGAAAGCACAGGTAAGGGGCTTTTGTGTTGCAGCATGGCCAGTTCGGTTGCATTCTTTCGAAGTACACGTCATAGAATCGAATCCCGCTATGTATCGCCGTTTTTTTGTTTCTTTTTTATTCTCCACGTTGAATTCTGCGATGGTATCTTCAGACAAAATTTCCCATGTATGCTGCCCGTCGCGAGAACAATGCAGTTTTGTTCAGAGAAACTTGCTAAAACACGAGAATATCAGTGGTGTTTCGAACAATGACGATGATACACTGCCTTCTCGGAATTGCGCGATCGATTTCGTGTAAAACAGCGGAAACTTGAGATCTTCCGGGATAACAAAAAATAGTTGTACAGCAATCTGTGGGGTTTCAACAAAAAAATGGCAAAAATTCATTTCCGAATATTAAAACAATAAATAAAATTAAACGCTTCGTTAGGTATAAAATAAAATAAAAACTGTCCGATAGCAAATTATATAAACTGAAATTGCGATAAATATCACAGTGTGATTCGAATCCAATTAAATTCCAGCTTCTTAATCTCGTCCGCGAGCCAGGAAATTCACGGGATCCCGCGCATTCCACTAATTATAATAATTTATTGTGGACAAGACTCGAAATATCGCGCATTCTCCATTCCAAAGTTCCTCGTACCGAACGTCTCTCGTTAACTAGGAAGACGAATCGAGGAGAATTCGGCTGATTTTCAGATACACTACCGATTCTTTTCTATTCGCCATATATTCTCGGCAGCTTCGTCGAAACTTTCGCTGTTAGAATCCGCAAAGAGGAAGTTCGCGAACGTGGAAAAAGTGCCGAACTGTTTCTTTCCTTTTTCGGCCCGGGAGTCTTGATATTGTTAATGCAAATCCCGTGTTCGGAGTTTCTGGACGCGATTCAACTTCGGTCCGCGGTCCTTTCGAGCACGCCGTCGGACTTTGTGTAGCGGAATCGATTGTTATTTCGACGGAGAAGTTCAAGATTACTGCGCCGGACTAGCTCCTTCTTCCTTCGACGGGCAATTTTCTATTTTGCATTTTAACTCGCTGGCTAAAGGGACGGTCTCCATTTTTTATCGGGCTTCCGCCGAATAATTCAACGATGAGAGACCCGCTATTACCCACCATTCGTTTTTCCATTCTCCGAGTTCCGTTTCACTTTCCCCTCGATTTAATAGAGAATTTCCAGCCGTATTTCATTACACAGTTTCTTTAACACTAAACCCACCACTGCCGGCCAGGCGACCGGTTTTATGTTTTCCATTTTTCAATTATTGAAATTATGAACTTACTTACCATGGAAATTGAATCGATAGATTTTTTTATCCGAGCACATATCGAAGTAAAAATTGCACAAAATCTAAATAAATAGAGAATTTAAACGAAAATGATTTCGGCGCTGGGTTCGATCAAAAAATACACTGAGATAGCATATATGCAAATTATATCGATTAACGTTTCGATTTACATTGAGGTCATCCTCAGAATCGAGTGGATGCGTTCGCGGGAAAAACAAGTTTATGAATTAAAAACGAAATTTGATATTGAAAAAATGGTTGCAACAGAAAAAATACGTCATACTAACTGGCTATGTAATTAGAATTGAATATATGAAATGTATTTGAACTGCGAGTGTAAATAAATAGAGTCTCATCATTTTTACAAGCTAAAACATTTGAATCGCTTTTAGTGCTTGGTGGGTTTAGTGTTAACAGATTGAGGTTATTTGAATTTTGTAAAGCCTATTTTCCATGGTTAAGCATTTTTTTCGAAATACAATTGTCTGGCTCCTCCGCAACATAAAAATTTGTCAAACCACTGAAAAGGAAGTTTCAAGTTTCCCAACAATCTTCCGGTCCCTACTTTCCCAATCCATCTCTATTTTTGTTTCCCCGACCAGTTTCCCGCTGATAAAAGATTCCATCTGTCGCGGGACGAAATAAATCGGCGATCGGAGTTACGAAGATCCTAAAATTGGCAAAAATCGATACGTAATTCGAGGAGTCAGCTTCCAATTTCATGATCGTGTGTCAGTGGTACACCTCTCCCCATCAGCCATTTTACACTAACACCGATCGATTCCGCGGCCACGGCGCGGCGCCGCGCCGATATCATGCTGCACGAAAATAGCACGAGATTATATTTAATACTAACATTTTTCGATGGCTATCGTGTTCACGCAGTGTTCGTCCCTGTGACGAGCTTACTATCTCTCTCTCCCTGTTTCTCGCTTTATTAAACATGGATAAACTCCACATTCATATTCTCATTTTCGTGTCATTAATATATCAGCCTTGTAACACGTTTAGAGTCCATTGTTAATTTTTCATTCAATGAAAATATTTTTAAACTTCTTTGTCTCACCAGCATCTGGATATAAAATCTTCAAAAACACGTTAAAAAAAAATTTCGAAATAAATGGATGGTCTCTCAAGGAGCTTAATAATTGTGAAAGGTTTGAAATAAAGTTACAATTAATTGCTCGCGAGATCTGATGTAGACGAAAGCCATTTTCGGGCCATGTCCAGGCGACAATTAATAAAGCACACACAGCCCGTGCTAATAAATTACAGTCGAGCCACGGTGGCTGGGTCTGCAGCCAAGGGCCAATTAAATAATTCCCGTGGCCGGAAACCGCGTAAACACGTCTCGCGTACTCGTTGAACACACTCGCCGACATCTCGGAAAATAGGAAAGAAGGACGTTTCGAGGAAGACTGGCTCTCGATAAATTGCCGGTTAATTGCCCGGTTTATCGATGTCTCGGGTATCGGGCTTTATGGCTGCACTCCCGGTGATTCATGAAAACGTCCCCCCGCTCCCCCCTCCCCCCCGATGGCGCGCTTTAATAACGCGAAATCGAAAGATCCCGCGGCGCCGTTTACCACGGAGCCTTCTAACATTTATTCCGCCGTTTATCGTGCTAACAAGGCAGTCGCGGTAACGATCGCGAGACAAATTGCTGGGAACCGCAAGGTTGCACCCCGGTGCATCTCTCTATGTATTAACACCCTAGATAGCACAAAGACCTCTTGAAGACGTCTGTTGATGGACATTCAAGACGTTACAAAGACGTCCCCAAAAAGACGTTTTTTAAACGTCTTAAAGAAGACGTCTTATTTCAGACGTTAAAACAACGTCCCGAAAAAGACGTCTTTTTAGGACGTAAGACTTTCGGACCTGAAATGGACGTAAAATGGACGTCTTTAAGACGTCGTGTGCTATCTGGGACTAAACCTACCACTGCCGGTCAAGTGACCGGTTTTATATTTTTCATTTTACAATTTTTGAAATATTATAAAGTTACTTACCATAAAATTGCACAAAATCTAAATAAATAGAGCCTTGTCATTTTTATAAGTTAATCTCTTTTAGTGCTTGGTTGGTTTAGTGTTAAACAGAAATAAGATAATTTCGACGTTTCCAAATCAGACGCGAGCGAGGATGTGAATAAAATTTTCCACAAGCGTGGAAGAGATTGACGTAAGGCTCATGGCGAAGAGCTTTGTTCGAGAGGAAAAGAAAACATTGAGAGCAGAAATAGCCTGCCAAACTATCATACATAGAAAATAAAAGTAAGCTTCCACACTACCCATCACCGTTTCACCACAGTTTGCGTGTACCTTATTTATTTACTTTCTATTCACACGTATAAGCATCCGCCAGTGTAGTTGAAATGGATTTTCGTGGTTTTACTATCGGAATAAAATTTTTCTAATGAAATATTTTGGTCGAGATAAAAGAACTGGGTCAAGTCTCTCCTTGCACTGGCTATAATTCCACCGGACTATTTCATAAATCTTTTCGTATATTGTACATACAGGGAGGCTTGAATAAATTCGTACATATATTCATCGACAGAATAAATTACTCTGTGGGAGAATAAATGGACCGAAACTAGTTATTGGCGTTTCCTGTGTAGACGCATGTCCCGCCATTCGTTTATTCATTTACTTTAATCATGTTTAGCGAAAGTTCCCGAACTGAAATGAAAGACATAAAAGATGCTCGTAACTTTTATCGTCACTGAAATAGTTCTTTTGGGAGTATTAAAAATAGAGAGAAACACGAGTCCATCGTCGCGAAATACGAGTACAATAAAACACAAATATCCGTCGTAAGAATTTTTATGCGGGCCGAGCAATTGCTTTTTAATTGCTCCCTAATTTTCGAGGGACGTAAAAAAAAAAAAGAGCCGCCGATCGCGGGACAATGCACGAGTACTTTTTCCTCTTTCGTATCTTATTCCGCACGATCCGGAGTGGGTAAATGGAACTGCGAATTGTTACCACGACGTCGGTCGAATGCGGTAAACGTTCCGCGAAGCGAACGTCACGGCAGTTGTTCGGCTCCCTCGATTAATTACGATTTTTTCACTTTTTACGTGTACCACGTCCGCGGTATAATTCGCTGCCGTACCCTCCGCTGTGCACAGGAAAAAATAAAAATTGATCGTTGTCGTTCCGATGTAATTCCATTTTCCAGCTGAATCGTGTACAGGTCAAAACGAATTACAATGTCGCGATTAAAAGTTTTGTTGATCTAGATAAGCCGCGGTGGCAAGGTAATTTATTGTTTGTCGCGTTCGTTGAAAAGTTTGATATCGCGCAGAAAAAAGATTACAGATGCGGCTGGTCACGTCTACTTAATTGGTATGTAGTTGAATCGAGTTATTCTTTAGTAGACTGAAAACAATATTGTTACTGACACTGTTCCTGCGTCGTTATCTTTACGGTTAAATCGACAGAACACTGTCATTCCCTTGTTCTTCTCTTAAAATTTCTTTCGTTCATTTTTCTCCGAATCGGAGTGCTTCCGACGGGATGCATAACGCCCCCCCCCCCCCCCCCCCAGATGCAGAGACATTAATCTTCCGCGATGCGATGGTGAAGAACGTGTGTTCGAGATGAGCAAAAGAGCTGTCTTCGCGTTGACAATTTCCGTGCACCGTCGACGTATGCAATTTCCGGGGGTTGCCAGTTGGCCAAAAAAAAAAAGGAAGCCACGATGTTTCCGATGTTACCGGTGGAAATGACTTGCCGGGACCGGAAACGATATTTCCCGACTAACACCTCGGATCAAAGAAGATCGCTCGGCCAATCGGGCCTCGAAACGGCTAATAAAAATGTTTGCTTGCTTGCTGTCTGCTGGAAAGTGTACACCCTGTCCATAAGTCACCGGACGCTTACTTATTTTCAACAAAATGGTAAGAATAAAAATTCACAACTTGATTTTATGGTTTCGTTTTGATTAGATGTAGCTATTGTACGATAAACGCAACCAATATTGAATGATAAATTTGTAGGTAAATGCATAATTAAATATACAGGGTGAACCACGATGGAGATTACTCTGTTATTAGCAGTCCTATCGAAAATTTTTTTATCAGATATAACATAGTTTCAAGAGAGCTTTCACGTGATTATATCAAACTTTTTGCGAATTACTTTTTTTCATGATTTTTCATGGTCACCTTCAATTTTTTGCAAATACACTTATAATCTATCTATGCCTATCAGTTAGAGGAGTTCAAGACGAATTCCGTAAGTATCGTAACGTAACTTTTATCTTAACAGATAGGCGTAAAAAAAGTATAGGTGTATTTGCGAAAAATTGAAGGTGACCTTGAAAAATCAGGGAAAAAAAAGAGTTGACAAAAAATTTGCTATAATTGCGTGAAAGCTCTCTTGAAACCATGTTATATCTGATAAAAACATTTTCGATTGGACTGCTAATAATAGAGTAATCTCTACTGGTCACGATTCGTGGTTCACCCTGTATACAATTTTAATAAATGATGAAAAATGAGATTGAGAAATTGTGGAATGATTAGATAGAATAAGAGATGTGTGCCCACAATCAAAACAGCGCTTATGGACATCTCCAGAAGCCGAATTGAAAAACAATCACACCACTTAAATTAAAAAATTAAGAAAATATAAGATATTTTGGTCAGATATTTGACATACAATTTGATTTACATGTTCTCTACATTAGAAAGAATTAGCAAGTATCAGTTTTATTTCATAATATAGATCGTTTAATAATAAAAAATTGTCTAATCCAAATATGAATAAGTCTCCGGTGACTTATGGACAGGGATGTACATACCAGTGAACAATATTTATTTTTCAATAACGATGAATTTTTGTAGGTAAATTAAATAGTCTGTGCAGAAAAAACTTCATTTTAACCAGTCAAAATGGCCGACCTCGCGTTTCAAAGGGAGTTCATGCATGCCAAATGGAATGTTTCTCTTCCCGGGGAGCAGGTAATAAGAACTGCATACGCAAAATGAAGAGAACTTAATGCAGAACTTCATAGTTGATCGGATATTCTCGAGGAGCATTCGATTTCGATCGGGAACGCGAAACGATTCGTCGAGAGACGTCCGAACGCACTCGAAATCTCGATGTTAGCTTCGAGCCACCCACATAATTGCGCGGCTAAATAATTGATGGGATGGCGAACCGGAACACAGTAATTAGTGGGTTATTCATGAAATGTAATGGCGCCGATTCCAGGGCACGGCCGAACGCTTTGCTTACGAACAAAATTCTCTCGTGGATAGACAGCGGCGGCGTGGCGTGGCGCGGCCGCCTATTTATGCCAAATTCGAAGCAATCGGGATTAAAGTTAATTAGCATTTGCCCGGTAACGCAGATTTATGGCTCAGATTAAGGGAACTTTTATACTGTACGATAATCTCCATTTCAAGTAGAGCTGAAGCTAGTTAAACGTAGATATGTAGAGTCTCGAGTAATTGAACTTGGAACGATGCGGATCAGTTGGATGTAAATTTTTGCAAGAACAATTATTATTGGGTTCGAGCAAATTTTTTAAATCATCGGTTAATGTAATAAAAAAAGACCACTGGTAACACTGTAATTTTTTTTCGCGAATAAATCCTTAACTAAACCGCGGAGGATAGTTTCGTGAAGAAAAAAGTTACTTAAAATTACCTCAGGAATCGCCCCTTTCAACCGTTCGAACCTGTTTCGTGACATGAAAATTAGTGAATTAATTCCAGCTATTTTATAATAAACTGCCCCCCACGACGCGGTGGTCGATAATAACAACTTGAACTTGATCCACTCACCGGTAAAGCATCCGCTCCTGTCGGTCGGCCTCCCTGTATATTTTGTAGTACATGGCGATCATGATGATGCCGGGCACCCAGAAACTGACACTGGAGCTGATCACGGCGTACAGTTTGTTCACTTGGAACACGCACACGTCCGGGTAGTTCCTGCGGAACTCGAGGTGCTCCTCGGTGGTGTACCATCCGACGAAGATCGGTAGGAAGCTCATCACGGTAGGAGAGCACCACACCACGCTGAGCATCGTGCTCAGCCGAAAGTTGGTCATGATCAGCGGATAGTCCAGCGGCTGTACAATCGCGTAATAACGATCGACGCTGATGCAGCACAGATGTAGAATGGATACGGTGCTGAAGAATACGTCTAACGAGTTCCACACGTCGCACATGAAGTAGCCGAACAGCCAACGGCCGGACAGTTCGACCGAGGCGTTGAAGGTCATGGCGAAGATGGCGACCAGCATGTCGGCGAGGGCCAACGAGACCACGAAGTAGTTGGTGATTACGCGTAGCTTCCGGTGTCTCATCACGGACACAATCACCAGGAGATTGCCGAACAGGGCGCTAAGGATGATGAAGCCCATCACGGTGGCCTTGAGTATCAGCAGGAGGACGTGTTCGAACTCGTGGGAGCCGTCCTCGTAGAAGCTGGACCGATTCCTCTGGCCGGTGTCGATCAGGACTTTGGATATGTTCGAGAGCTCCGTCGCGTTTCTAGGGTCCCCTTCCATTGTTCCATTCGACTCCATCTTATTATCTTGGATCGCCGAATCTTCCTCACTTCCGCTATCTACCTGCTCCGTTGATTTCGTTACCGTGATCGAACACGATCTTCCTTGCCCTGTTCATCGCCACCTGCGCCCCCGTCAACGACGACGACGACGACGCGATTCGCCAAAGTGCCCCGGCAGGCCATCGAAAATTCAGGTTCGAGCTGGCTGCTAAGTCAATTCGTCGCCGTTGGACAACCGACCCCTGACCTCTCGGCACGTCTCAGGATGACAAGCGACCCGGATCCCGGCGAAAGCTTCCCGGCTCGATAGAATAGTGTAGACATTTTCGAGGCAGGACGACGAGCTTTGCCGAGAGCTGCATCCACTGTTTATCGAAGAACGCCTAGCGTATGGCGTGTGACGTTGATCTATGCCGGTTCTGAGCAAAATGGCGGCCACGGGAAGCTCCCTTTGGCTGAATTCCAGGCGGTGCTTTCGCCAGTTCGATTTTCATCTGGGCACAATGTCGGGACGAACGGTTCTGCGGTCCCCGGCGCTTTTTCAGCATCGTGCCAGCCTGAAATTTTAATGAATAGCACGGTTATGATTCTGTGTTATCCGTCGATACGTGTGGACAGTGTTTCGAGGGAAGGAGAGGGAGCAAAGGTAACAGGATAGGATTGGCTAAAGTCGTCGTGAATGTAGTCGAGACTGGTTATACAGGGATGAGATATATTTGATCGGTGTGAATTGAACAAGAAACATTTCCAGTTCCCGCAATTTCGATAAATTGTTTCCCGTTCAGCGATCCTTAATTAGAGGATAAGACGAAAATTGCACGAAATTTAATCGCGACGGGTAATGAGGCTTTGAAGAGTGGTATATGTACATCTGTTAATTTAACATCCAAGAGAAATCTGTACAATGAATATTACATCGCAGCAGCAGGACTGAATTTTGCGAATTAAATTAGTCGTTCTAATTCGAACGATTTCATACTAAATGTACAATATTAACTAAAAATTATAAATTCGAGGTGATTAAACTGTTATTTAAAATAAAATTATGACATTATACTCGACGTTATTCAAATAGAATTATGAGAGCAGATTTAACAAGCTACTTTCATTACCTCGTAATTATTTATTCTCATTTTCCATCCCGTGGATATCGATTAAGAACCTGCTTTAATAATATGAAATGATTTTTCACACCGCGATGGTCCGTCTTCGTTTATCCACGAGTTATGATTTTCATCTCGGTATATTCAGTGGAACGAAATTAAATAACACTCGGTCGTATTTTATTGAAAATTAAAAAGCCGACTTCGTCGTTGCTATCGAACCGTCCGACTGTATTTTTAATCATGATTTGCTCCTAGCAGTTCGGCTTTTCGAATGAACGCTTCGAAAATCGCCTCTGTCAGCCATTCATGACACCTATTATGCTGATCCGGCTAGATATTCAACGCTGAAAATTTATTCATAAATTCCATTTCGGTCTTGAATCTCATTAAGTAACCCAATTACAATGGAGAATTAAATCGTCGGCTGTTAATCAACGATAAACGAACAAACGAGATCGTTCTTGCCATGCTTAGACCGTGCTAGTGTGACTTTCATTTTTCTCAGTGTACGTATACACGAAATGGAAATATCATCTCGTTTAGAGAACGCTGTGTCGTTTATAAAAACGTTTACCATCGAATGTCGCTCATTTTCCGAGATATCCTGCCACGGGTCTTGGCTACGAGCGAACTTTATTTTCCCACGGATCATCGCGTCCATTTATTCAAATTATCGGACGTGTTACCACAATCTCGACCATTTATTCTGAAAATGTTTGCTGGCTAGATACTGCAGATACTGATAGGAGGAATAAGAAAGCTTAGATTGATATAAATTGTGCTCCACAGTTTCGTCGATTTATTTTAAAAACTATTATTCTATAGACAAGGTAAGGGTTAAACTTTCACTCGGACTACCAAAAATTTTCAACTTTTCTGAATGTAGTATTATACAATTCGACGAAAAAATGATGAAACTTTAAATTCTAGTGCCCGGTATCCAAGATCTAACCCAGACCCAGCGGATCCGCTCACTACATCATACCCGCTCCTATGTCTGGAAACCAATATGGCTGCGTTCTAACCTTTGAAACGTGCTTAAAATCTAGCAACTTTACTCGTGTATAACTTTTAATCGAGTGTACTCCGCACACTGAAACTTGAATTCCTCGCACTAGAATTTAAAGTTTTATCTATTTTTCGTCGAATTGTATAGTATTACATTCAGAAAAGTTGAACATTTTTAGTTCCCTTAGTGAAAGTTCAGCCAAGCTAAGTACTGAAATAATACGTTCAAAGATGAAGAAAAATAGTAGATTGGAAATTCGATGAAAAATAAATGATTATGTTCCTCGGCATTTATGGAGATTGCGCAACGATTGCAAAGATCGCTATATAAAATATTTCTCAAATTCCACACGAACGGGAAATAATGAACAAATTCCTGTAAAGAATCGTGAAAATAACAAACACACGCGAGAGCGACAGGTAAAATTGGAAAAACAGTAGGAACTGTGAAAAACCGGGGAAAACTATAAAACCAACGAAGCATTTCGATGGATCATCCACTATGCAACGAACCCAATGCGCATACATACGCGTCCTGTGCATGAAACCAGTCGAAATCAGAAATTCCAAGCGAACCGTGACCCGATTCTCAGGTTCTTCGTCGGCAAACGAGGATTGTAATTAAGAGACGTATAATTCGATAACAAAGGTTCGTTAATTATCCCGGATCGTTCATCAAAACGGGCAGGTTCTGCTTTAAAATAAATAGTACGAATAGATCCGAGTAACGTGATGCTGTGCAGACTAATCAAATAGACTGTAGCACTTTTTATACATACATATTTTTTTTTACTGCTGTCATTATATTTTGTTCCTCCGAGTAAAAATTCGAAAGCCTGTCGATCCGATTTTACCGAAACTCGATTTTCATGCGAACTGTAAAGTGTACGGTAAAACCTAATCAGGACGCCTCGATATTCACGTAAGTTTTTAGTTTCGGGACACGCCGTAATTGCGAAAGCTACGCGGCCGAGTAATCAGGTTGTGCGGAATCGAATCCGCTCGATTTCCATTCGGTTCCCAGGAGCGCGGGCCGAGACGATTCAATTTAAATTCATTGAAAAATGTAACGCGACAGAAAAATGACGACCTTGGGACCATCCCCCTTTCTTTCCCATGTGGAGTGCTCGATAGTTCATACATTACTCTTCGCGAACAGTGGGCCGTTTCTATAAAATAGATGGTATAAATTAAAAAATGTTCTTGTCGTAATATTCTCGCCCTAAAACCGTTCTATTCGTAATTAATAATTAGACTGCGGATTTTATGCATTTATGACAAAAATGGGTGGATGTAATTTAAAACAGTGAAAACATTAAGACGATTTAAGAACGTCCATATGTTATTTTCAATTTACTAAAATTGTTAAACATAGGAAGAAATTTTTATACGGTCCCTGCATCTTGTAATTGACGAAGAAACTTTTTACTTTGCATAAAGATCTGCAGTCTATTAATAACATCCCGTCCATAAGTCACCGGACACTTATTCATGTTTGGATCGGACAATTTTTTATTATTAAAGGATCTACATTATGACATAAAAATGGTACTTGCTAATTCTTGCTAATGTAGGGAACATGTAAATCAAATTGTATGTCAAATATCTGACCAAAGTATCTTATATTTTCTTAAAAGTGGTGCGATTGTTTTCCAATTCGGCTTCTAGAGCTGTCCATAAGCGCTGTTTTGATTTTGGGTATACTTCTCTTATTCTATCTAATCATTTCACAATTTCTCAATCTCTTTTTTCAATATTTATTCAAATTGTATATATTTAATGTTGCATTTACCTACAAAATCGTACAATAGTTGCATTTATCGTACAATAGCTACATCTAATCAAAATAAGGCAATAAAATCAAGCTGTAAACTTTTATTATTACCATTTCGTTGAAAATAAGTAAGTGTCCGGTGACTTATGGACGGGGGTGAAACTGTGCGGCGTCGGATAGAAATCACGGCTCGAAACGCGGATCGGTAAATAGGCGGGTGCTCGTTAAAGGAAAAAAAGTCGCGGGCGAGCTAAATTTTCATTAAGATCGTATCCTCGCGTATTTTCCGAGGATATTAGAGCGGAGTCGGCGTACCTTGTGCAGCAATTAAAAAGAATCGTGTCGCGGCGGAAGCCGCGAGAGGCTTTCTAGAGCGGAATCCGCGTTGTTTCGCGAACGCCCGGATTGCGAACAGCTGAAAGATAACGATGGGGATGGAAATTTATTTCGGACACACGCGAAGAGCTTGCAAGGACTGCGAACGCCCCAATGAAGATAGATATTAATGATTAGACTGCGGATGTTTATGCAAAATATAAATTTGTTACAACTTAAGAAAAACGTGACAATTGACTTGGAAGTTGAATTAAAAATTAGCTGAACAAATAAAGTGGACGTAAATCATAAAACGAAAATTCATGTGTACTTGCAGAGGATAAAACAAAAGCTTTCCAACTTCGCGCAAATGTATATAATGCAATACTCCGAAATACAGTTTATATATGTTTTTGAATGGAGAACTAATGTGTTCTAAATGGAGAAAATATTTAGCAGGCAACGGACATATTTCAGAAGTGATTATTCCTGCGGGGAATTCAATAATAGTATCTTGGCGTACGCGGAACTACTTCCTTTACTACTGGGAACCTATAAAGCCAGACAAATGGCCGAGCCACACTACTGGCACGTAATGTATGAGCCAGAAGTTTCGTTCGCGAGTCGCCGTACAGGCTAACGAGGAGAGCTGCCCAAGTGTTACGTCGATTTTTAATAAGACGTTGGCAGATTGCAGTGCTCGCCATTTCGAGAACTCTAGTACCCCCGTTTTCGGGTGCCAATGATTCCCAAGATCTTCGAAATTAATACTGCATACGGCTTTGCACCGTAAACGCGGTAAAAATCTCTTAGCCTCGATGTATTTGTTGCCTCATATTTTCTCCACATCTTATTGCTTTTTCATTTACATTCGGGTGCATTTCCACTGAAAATCGGAGGAACACACAGCGCTTATTGCCGAATGTCCAATTTGTAAAAAAGCAATGACATTTCATTCCAGATCGGCGCTCGCCACACAGAGAGTCCGGTTGTTTGGTCAGTCGGAACAATAAAAAAATGAACCGGAAGAGCTCCGGAATTGGGTTCAGCCGTTAGCGTGTATATATCTATCGATATTGCTATGGTGCTTCACGGTCTCTTCTCCGTATTTCCCGGGCGAAGTACACTTCCCGTTACGACTTTTGCTTCGTTGTAGAGTGGAGGATGTGTCGTGTCCTCTCGTCGTTTCGTGTTCTGCAACAGCTGATTCCGTGTTACACCACCTGGTGCTTCGGCAGTATTCCTTGAGTCGTGTACTTCGCGGTGACACTAATACCTCTAACGGTTCTTAACGTGCTTTACCTCCTATGGCGGTGCTAATGGAGCCCAACGACGGATTGAACAATTCCTCTTCATATTAGAAAATCGTCCCTGAAGAGGCTAATTGTTTCGACGAAAAGGCTAGATCGCAGTCAAAATCAGACACACGAGAAACTTTCGAGACTAATAATGCCGCGCCGTTGTTCTCATTCTACTGGCATTATTATGCGAACACAGGATCGAACTGGGGCGTGTTTCATCCTATTTCCACAGTATCCCCGGACACCTGCGCTTCCACGCGACGAGTATCGACGATTCCTCGGCCGATATAGACCTCGAGAATTTTTCGTCTTTGTTCGGCCTGTCGTCGGACGGGCATCCGCTTCCATGGTATTCTTCGCGAAGAAGAATAGACGGAAATTTCGGGCGGAAACGCGCGACAAAGTCGAGAGAGGATGGGAGAGGAATCGAACGCTCGCCGCTTGCTGCCATGTCGCCGCCGTTCGGTAAATGATCCGTGATTAATGGAGAAGAATGATATCAGCGTTTGTATCGAGAATGACGCTACTGGTGGGTGAAAAATAAAACGGAAGGCGATTAGCCAGGCACGGGTGTAATTTTCTCTGAATAATCGATGACGAATGGCAACTATTTATGCCGATGTTTATTATTTTAGATCGTTCCGGCGAGCACTTAATTCTCGACCACTGCCTCGGATTAAATGCTTCTGTTCTTTATTATCAGGATGTCTATGTATTATTTCCGTCGTGTTGAAATTATTAAAGGAAGATTGACAATTTTATTTGACCCGTACAATTGATGCGAAGGATGTTTAATAATATCTATACATTATTTCCAACATGTAAACCGTGATTAACACTAAACCTACCGAGCTCTAGGGAGATTTACAAGATTAAATTTGCGGTTCATATTGTAATATCTGATCTACTAAATATATTTATTTAATCATTTACCACGAAAGCATCTTTATAATTTCAATAATTGTGAAATAAAAAATCTGGAACTGGGGTAGGTTTAATGTTAACGGAGAGAACAAATATCCATTTTGCTCCTGTGTGTTGCAAACAATGCACAAAATAATTATTCAGCATAAACTGCTAACTCAGCATAGACTAACTAATTATTAACCAAGAATCCAATTGAATGTAACGAATGTTTACCTGAGGGTTCCACAGGTGTGGTGGTTCCCGGATGGTTGCACGGTTCGCGCCGTCGGACTGTCACCCGCGCCGCCTAACGAAAATCTTTACGGTCCTGCACGATTTCCAGGAAACTGGTCACCACAGTTGTCTCCGCCACTAGACAGTATCGCGGAAATATCCTCCATAAATTTCAATCGATATCCAACGCGAACAAATAGAAAGAAACGACGCTCTGTTCGAGCAGGCACGCGATCGAATAGAATTCCCGATAAAATTGGGATTTCAACATCATCGAGTCTTATTATTGGTAATTAATTCCGCAGAGAGCCGCCGATAGATGCTAACTTAACCGTGGGATCCACCGCCGTTCATCCGCGGTTTTTCCTTCTAATTTCCTGCCGGAAGCTCATCGCTCACCCCCATTCCCTCGTTCCATCATCACCGAAAAACATCGAACCTCACTTAACACGAACCAGTTCCGATAAAATCCTCGGCACGAGGGGTGTTCGCCACGAGGACTCCGCTCAGTCCAGGATGTATCTAAAACTGGGTAACAGCTGAAGTTACACTTTTTCCAATCCGTCAAAGCACTCGACACGCGGCTCAGCCGAAGACGAGGTCCCCATTAATCGTCACTCTACTTGGTAGTTGGAGAGTAGGATCCGACGTGTTTGAAAAGAGTCGCCGTAATAGTATCCTCGATTGTCAGCGGAATCTCTGGACCGAGAACAGGATAGTATTGGTAGGGACGTCCTCGAAGGTCCCCTGGAGAGGACGATCCCCTAGCAATCAGTGGCCACGAAGGATCTTGGGAATCCGGTAAACACGACGGCGATTCAGATGCGGCGAGCGCAGCGACCGCGTTTAAAGTCCATCAGCCCGTAGTATAGCCGACAGCACTCGGAAGTTCGCCTATTCTCTGCGGACGGCTAAACTGTGCCACGTATCCCGGACCTCCTCGCGCCACCCCCACGGGGAGCACTTCGCCGAAATCTTCGGGAAGTCAGAGTTGATTGGTCGAGGAGGGATCAGGGATGATCGGAGCACGGCTATCAATCAGCTGGGCTGGATGAATCGGGGGAGGAGGGGGGTGGGGGTTGGAGGGTGGGTGGAGGGCAACGATTAGCGGATTTCAGGATGATCGCCGCCAGTAGCCACGTGCCGCCTGACGACTACGGTGTGTAGAGACTTGTGTTACGGATCGATTCGTTGCGAAGAGAAGCGCGCCCCCCGAAGCGGCTGTACAAAGAGTCGCGAACCGTGGAGAGAACCGAGGAGAACAGAATTTTCTACCGGAACGATCTGATCTACGGATCTGATCTACCGACGGGGTTTCCCCTTTTTGTTTACATCGCGAAGGGAAATGTGAGATTGTGATCGCACGGGGGCTGACACGGGCCTCCCTTCTCGTCGTGCGAACCGCTTGCGAGGCCGCAGTGAACTGTGGTCGGAACTCGCAGCTTTCCCGCTTTCCGCCACCCTCGACCGCCCTGGCGGCAGCACCGGGGGCGTCTGCACCTTGGCGTCCCCTGCGCGGACGCCACCCATCGACGCCCACCCAAAGAAGACGGTGATACTGGCCTAGCTTTCGCCAAAATTCAAGTTCCCATCTTGCAGCTTTCTCAAAATTTCTAAGTAAGCCCTTTTTCAGTGATGATCGATATTTAATCGTTCAAGCGAGTGTAGACATACTATAAATGAGCCGCTCAGTGCACACATCGATTAACTCCATAAAACGAAAAGTTGAGAAACGCGATGATGTAATGTATATTGTTTTTAAAAATTCCTCTGATAATATGAATTCAAATATATAATGTAGAATGCATAATTGCAGATATAGCTTTCATCTAACGGTATATAAAATTAATAAGAAAGAATAGCCAACAAACAATCGTCAGTAATGTTACAGTTTTTATATGACTGGTGGAGTTAATCGATTTGGCAACTGAAAAAAGTAATAAAGATAAATTTAGTCTTTACATTTTTAAGTTTTTTATTACAGAAAAAGTTAGTTATTATACATTTTTATCACAGCTTTTCCATAAAAATGAATGTTGGCAGTTCGGTTATAATATAATTTTTGTAATTAATTCATAGCAGCTTTATGTTAGCGGCATTATTCTTTGGGATGATTCAGCAATATTATAAATAATGTCTTCTTCATCAGCTGTATGCGAGGATTCGTCATTTCGATTTGTTGACAAGTTCTTATAGTAATCGTGTTTAACAGGAGGAATGAATTTTAGCAGGTCCATTATTATTGTCTAATGTAACAGTAGACAAATTATACATATATTATATTTAAAGTAACAAAAGGGAGACTCGATGTATACTGTTACAAATATAATCAAAATTTTATTAGACATTAGAGTATGGAGTTAATCGAAATGGCTTCTGAAATAAATTACTTATTATTCAATGGCCAAAAAAATTTGCCATTTAACGGTGCTAATCTTTATTATTCCGGAAAGTTATTATAAATATAAAAAGTTATGACTATACCAAGGGCTTTGACACTTAAATTTAAGATTTTTCAAAAAGTGGAGTTAATCGATGTGTGCATTGAGCGGCTCAAATATCAATTTTCATTTTCCACTAAGACAGCCCAGTACAAATTGGTACTAATCGCTGCAGCCGCAAAAAAATGAGTACCGATGATCCAGCTGAAAGATGTCAACAGACCTTCCGGTTAATTAGCCAATTTTTACTTGATTTCAGAAAACAACTGGAATAGAATAATGTCGGTGGTTGCCACTTACGGCACCAGGCAACCATTTTTGCACGAGGGTCTTTGTCCGTGCGACGAATTTTTATTGGTATCGAGTGCGTGTTATGTTTCTTTTTATGGTAGACCTCTGGGATTTCGGGGATTGTTTGGGGATCACTCAAATCTTCGTCTGCTTCGGTCAGTATTTTTTTCGACGAGTTCCCCGTAACCGAGCAACTTATTCTTTCTGATTTCAGTGAGATAAAAGGGGAATCTTACGGATGATGCTGTAATTTGTGAGACGATGATGTTACTTATGTCTTCTGTCTAGTTCATTCCTGAAGAAATACACGGGTTTCCTCTTCCGGGTTGATTGATGGAGAAACGCTCCTTTATATTTCAATTTATTTGTTGTACCGAGAGCGAACAACGGTCTAAGACGTCTAAGATCAAAAGGTATAAAGATCAAAGGAATTTATTCGCGTAGGATGATTGTTAACAGGATAAGACCTTTATTGATAGTTGATCAATCGTTCATGTATCTGCTGGAGGTATTGTATATGGAAATAGAATGATGCTTCTATGAAATATTTATCATGTGGATTATTACAATTTCTATGTGAAATTTATTGCTTTCAATCGTACTGCTTAAAATTTATTTATTTTTCAATTCCATAAACTTTATGAAAGAACGAGGCAATCTACATATAGAAAATAATTAAATGTTCACATTAAGATTTCGGAATCGTTGGAATATTTTGCGGTTCCCTCTCACAAATAATCCGATTTACAAGAAATTCAAGACGCGTCACGGTATTATGAAAATGATATTGAATTCGCAAGGGTGGAAGACAAATTCGCGGGGTTTTCACCTTTCTGGAAGTGAATATTACGCGCGGCCCGTGTGTACTCGATCCGTTTCCCGGGAAATAAGTTCGCCGGGCAAGTTTCCATAAATTTTCGAAATGGCTCGATACAGAACGGCTTTTTATCAGGTTCCCTGCGAAATAGATCGGCGCTGCCTGGAAACGTTTATCTCCAGTTCCGCAATACCTGGAACATTTTTCACGAGTCGATTCTACGAAGTTAACAGAAAATTTATAACCCTTTCTGTAGTGTAAATGTTTTACACTTTTTAATCCATAGCCGCATAGATTACACGCATGCATAATCGTTAAGGAATTTTTCTTAAATTAAAATTGATAATATTCGAAGGTTCGGCAAAAAGGAGGAGAATGCACGAAGGCACTCGGCCAGCTCGCATAATCGAGGTACAGCTAATGGCATCTAATTCGTCAAATCCATGGTAATTTCTACATCGACGGATCGAACGAAAGCTCCATGCAAAATGGAAACGTGCGCGCCCGCGAGCACGCGAGAACACAGTCGTATCACGATTCATTTATCAAATTCGAACCGGCTTGCCAGCGTTTGGACAGGTGAATTTATCGGAGCCTGGACATCAATTTCGAACATCGAGCTGATGTTTCAATCGACACGATGCGATGCCACGCCAATCCTCGTAGGACAAAGAAATCATCTGACAGCTTGATCGCGAGGATTCGCACGAGCCCCGATCGAAATCTTGATGACGGACCCGTTCGTCGTCGTCGTCGGAAAAAGGAAAGGACGTTATTAATGGTCGGCGACGGTTTTAATAGCGCTGATAGCTATCTCCATTTTTTTCTCACTGGGGGTTTAATGCAGCATCCACTGGCCGCACTGTTTATTTATAGTTGTTTATAGTTGCAACAGATTTAGGAACAAATAAACATGGATGGAATTTACGAGAGGCAGATTCGAGTATTAGTTCCTATTAAATCCAGTTGCCGCGATTCATAGTGTAAACCACTAATTCATAGCAGATAATCAATATGCCCATCAGTTGTAATCATTAGACTGCGGATGTTGATGCAAATTGCCATTTAAACGCGTTAGCTTTCGCGTTTCCTGCTGTCGCGCGTCGCGATGTGAAAATGAAGATTTAATGGCACTTTATAGGTTCCGTAAAACAGCCCTGCGGAATTGTTGAATATTTTTATAAATAATTACCTGCTTTATTTATCCGCTAGAATTTTTTGTACACATAGAAATTAGTAGACTGCGGATTTTATGCATTTATGACAAAAATGAGTAGATGTAATTTAAAATAAAAAAGAACATTAGACGAATTTAAAGCTACTGTTATGTTATTTTGTAGTCTATTAAACATATTAAGAAAAAATTTAAATTTTTATTTCAGCCCAGTTTGTTGCAATTCAGATAGGAAGTTTTAATTTTGCATAAAGATCGGCAGTCTAGAAATTAGTTTTCATCCTTTGGGAACGAAAAAATGGAGAATGTCATCTGCAAGGGAAATGGTATCAATAGACTGCGGATGTTTGTGCAATTTTCAATTTTTGTAGAAAAATTTTAAGAAAGTGGAATTAAATAAAATCTTATTTTCAGGAGAGTAGCCTTTGTAGATCAGAAATAAATAAAAATCGTACCAAATTCTACCGAATTTTATATTCCAGCATTTTCTGACAATTTTCAGATACTACATAAATGCGTAAAGATCCGTAGTCTAGTTGTCAATAATGTTGTACAGTATTTTATCGATAAATGTCCCAAATGTCTTACACATAATTGTCCCTGAACTATCCCCACTCCTGCGGGGTATACCCCGTGAGGGGCCGTAAAACTCGAGAGGCCTCGGCCGTCGAGAAGTGTAACATGATACGGGTCGGGTATATCGGTGTGAGACCAGGAGACCACTACTAATCCAATAACAAAACTTCTTTATTTTTTATTATTTTTTTATGGAACTTTCACCAACATATTCTTGATATTTTTCTAATAAAATTGATACCAAAAATGATATAATTCCGATAGATATGTTTATTTTACATTTCCGTTTTAATTCGTTAGCAACGGATTAATGAAATCCTTTTATTCAGAGGCAACCGGATAGCTACAAAACTATTCAATCGAATTTTAAATTACTTTTTGTACGTAATTTACAATTGCGAATTGTAAATTACTTTTGGGTGAAGTAACACACAGTGACAGAACATTTCGAGTACCGTGGAAAAACTAACGGAAACAAATCGGAAAGTCGATTGAATAATTTTGTAGCTATCCGGTTGCCTCGTTGCGAACGAATTAAAACGGAAATGTAAAATAAACATATCTATCGGAATTATATCATTTTTGGTATCAATTTTATTAGAAAAATATCAAGAATATGTTGGTGAAAGTTCCATAAAAAAATAATAAAACATAAAGAAGTTTTGTTATTGGATTAGTAGTGGTCTCCTGGTCTCACACCGATATACCCGACCCGTATTATGTTACACTTCTCGGCGACCGAGGCCTCTCGGGCTTCGCTATTCGTTTTTACGTTCGGCAAAGGTCAAAGAATAGTATCCCTCACACATAATTGTCCCTGGCCGGACCCGTGGTTGGGACAATTATCGATAAAATATTGTACCATTTAAATTGGATAAAATATCGAAAAAAAGCATTGGGGGTTGCAGAAGATTCGCGAAAGACAGAAAATCGCAAAGCGTGGGGATTTTCGATGCCCATGGAATAGTCAAGTTTACTGTCACCGAGGGATAAAGTGGGCCGAGGGCGAAGCGTTAACTATCTCGCTAATTGAACAATCCCACGCATTCTCGATTGACGGAGCACCCACCGACTAAGGAATCTCCGTGTTCGCGGGAACCGGACGAGTCTCGCGAATCTCTCGCAAAAAGAACTTAAGTGGATTTATATTCCATTGGACAGGAAGAAGAGGGAAGGACGGCGAAGGGTGAACCGAAAACCACTCAGAAATTGGGTCGCCGGTGTGAACGATGGGGCCATCATTAAAACGACTGTAATTACGAGAACCTCCAGTGCCACTCCGAATTAGGAAACAGCATTCAAGAAGCGGACGGCTGATTGGCGAGCGCGGAAACATTGACTGCTTCATTACAGGTTGCCGCGGTAATTGATTATTATTCGAACGTCTCCGCGAGTAACTAAGCAATCGGTGATTATTGAAACCATTGGAAATAAACTATTTTCCTAATGCACAATATATGTTTCACATCTTGCGACCATTTATAGCTGTGCATTTATACATTTACAGTTGGTAATGAAATTAATTAGAGACGCGGTATTAAAAATAATTTTTAGTATGTTCTTTTAAAAATGATTTAATAACGATTTCAAATGAAAAATGAGTAGACACGGTGTATTAATATAAATGTTTATTCATAGCTGCTATAACAGTGTACTAATATCATCAATATTAACAACCTTATGCTGGAGAACGTAAGCTCTAAATAAAAGCATTTCGCCACATGAAAACTTTATTACAAATCTGAAAAAGATTAATACATTCGATCAAACATGTTTCCCTACACCTCCGTGAATTGCACAACGGGAAGCTAATGAAATTCACTAACAATAAGATACAACAAATGGAACTGTCTCTGTACCTAATGGAACACTAGAGGCTCTCGTTCAAGTGACAGAAATAATGCGTTTACAGGTACATGTATACATCGTTAAGTAATTTAGCAATAATATTACGTATACAAATGTAAATTGGTGTTAATATGGAAAGTTAAAGAGTAATAAGGTATTACATGCTACCCTTTTGTTTGTTATGCAGTTTATTAGTTGTTCCTGAATTCCATTAATTCCATAGAATAAACTCTATTTACAGAGAAACTTACATGGTAAAATAACACAAAGGAATCACAGTAGCTCCATTCGCATAGAAAAAAAAGAGAAAAATAAAAATTGCAAATTCCCTAGTGTAATTCAGTTTTAATTTGTAACTTGTCTAAATTTCATTTGAATACACTCATACTAAATTTGATCGGAGAGTAATTAAGAGCACGATACTCCAGAAGCTCACTTAACTACGGAATCGATAATAGTGATCAAATATACCTTTGCCAATCGTAAATCTAATAAAGCACCATACATACAAAATAAAATCGTGGTATTATTCTCATTAATCATAATTTATATACAATTTCTTATAAAATTTTTAATCAGTATTTTACGCTTAATCCCCGGAAACTCCGCTTCAAATGTCTGTGAAGCAAGAAGAACTCTAACAGTACACTTTCTCTCTAGGAAAAAAGAACTTTGAACTTCATCTGGAACAATAGTAAATATCAAAATAAACTTTTTTCATCGAGGAATGTATGTACAATAAAAACACACACACACGCGCGCACACATAATTCCTCAAAGAGACGTACTCAAAAATAATACTAGAACTTTTTAGGAAACATCGTAAGTAATAAACGGAGTCTAAAATCAGGCGGTATATAATTACATCTCTCGTTTACCGATACATATTTCCATAGAGAACATTCTACTATCGAGTGTTTCGCGAACTATTTACAATAGTATTTAGCTACATCACGTCGAAAGAAGGAAGCAAGCTCCACCTAAGAGGTGAATTCGAGACGAACCGAGGAAAATAATAGAAAAAAATTAAAAACTTCCCGGAACAAAAGATTTCGTACAATAGGGCAATAAAAAATAGTATACAAAAAGCAAATTGAATACAACGTTTGGCTGGACTTGTTCCTCGCTTTACGTAAGTTCCCGATCGCACTTACGTAAGTACATCAATTAGATTACGCCGAGCGTTACATTGTGGATTGTCTTTCTTACTTCTGATTACGGTACAACCAACGATCGCACCTGTTCGAGCGATTTTCCGTTGCTGATCCTTGATCCTCCTTGACGCTTCAATCCACAAACAAATTCTGAAATGTGGTGCACAAGTCGCTTGTTTTATCTCGGAAATAAACATTTGTTGTGTACAGTCAGCCAGAAATGTCTCTCCGTACAGTTTTAAAAATAAAATAACTTTTTTCTACAATTGGGCCGAACAACTTCAGTTTTACCTATAATAGAAGTTACAAAAGTGACAGTTTGAGGTGACATAAAAAGCACACGTGAACAAAAGTTTATCGTACAAATAAAATAAGGACTCGCGTCAATCCAATAACAGCAGCGAGGCGTTAATTAATCCAGAGTCGAGAGATCGACTGATTTAATTACAGATTTCAACTCGAACAGTCGATCGGTATGTATATCTTGACGAGTGGCCATCGGGATCGGTAATTCGAAGGTCATGAAGTAACTTGCATTTCATTGATTCACGTCGGTATTTTCTTATTACGGATTTAATAATGATACGAATGATAATATAATATAATAATAATAATAATAATCATAGTAATAATAATAATAATAATAAATCATTTAGAATTATTGTACATCGATATATTATTTAATATAATCTATTTTATATATTCTATATTAATATAGACTTCTATCTGATTCAATTAAATTCTTAAATCTTTATATTCTTGTTTTGTATCACCTGCCGAGTAAATTCTGGCAACTCGAGCGAGAAACACTTATGTAATTGGGGAAAGAAAATACACCACCGGAGCGTCGTCACTTTTACATTATTTCTGTTCTGTTTTCTTTTTTTTTCCTTCTGATTTTCTTTTTCTCGTTTTCTTTTTTTGTAATTCCACGCACGCCGTGCCCGAGACTATCACTAGAGAGTTTCTTTCGATTAGAGAACCGTTAACATCCACACGTTACCGTTCGGAGTTCGTATAAAAATCATACTGAATGGGGACGCAACGAAAACAAAGAGGAAAGAGAAGTAAAAACAAAATGGAGAAAATCGAAAGCACAGTAACAGTGATATATCGTCGATCCTCCCGGGCTCTCTCAACACGGCGCCTTGTGTTCAACCGTTTAAAACATGGAATTGACTTGAATATCTTCCCTACGCGAACATCACCGAGACCATCAGTTAATTAATTACGTAATTAAATCACATGCCGCGCGTGATTAGAAAATAAAAATGACGGTGCTAAAAAGGACTAGAAGCTACAATTAGAATTAGTAAAAACGAGGACTAAATATTAAGCGAACTACGTAACGCGTATTCGTAAAAGAAACATCATTTTCCCTCTGACGATTTTTTGTACTTTTTTGATTAGGGTTCATTATATTTGGCCGAGCCAGTTACCATAAATCTTTGTCCGTTCGCGAATACACAAGCACGTACCGAGGGCAAATCTTGGTGCTTAAATAGTATTACTTGTTTCTCTGCCCTCATATGCACTTTCTCTTCTCCTTTTTATAAAAGTTCTAGTACACCTACGATCGCGATGACTAAACACACCTCGCGAGGTCGAATCACCTCGCAGAAATAGATCTTCCATACTTCCCCGTATCTTTCTTCCTTTTCATTTACTTTTTCTCGTCTGCGCACAAAGAAGAAAGTACAGTTTAACTGGTACTTCGTCATTATTCCGTTAATACACCAGAAGCGGCCACAAAGAAAACACAACGCTCCCCTCTGTCACGTGGTCAGAGTAAAGTATCGTTGTTATTTCGCATTTACGCTAATTAACACAGCTCAAAGATAACAAGTGATTCAAAGACGATTACAGAATATTTTTTTCGGTCCTTATTTACAATCTTTAAAAATCACATGGTCTGTACCAGAGTCACCAAGTACTTTCACGCTTGATCAGACAATAAGTGGCGACCGACGGTCTCCTGTAATTTTTTTTTCTCTCTTTTTACACGTTTCTTATAATTATGCTCATCCACGAACAAATATCTCTTTCGCAACTAACACCCGAGAATTCTTTTATCCTTAATTTCATTAGACGCGAGGGTACAGTGCGTCGCGCTTTCTCCCAGTGGATAAACTTTATGCCCTGTTTGCAGAGAGAAACAAGTTAACTCCGAAAGCATCATCACTAATGACTTTATACTAATCCAATGTGTAACTTTTTCGCTTTCACTCGATACCCGCACCGCCGCCACTGGATAGCAAATCCAAACCCTGCGGTGGATTAGTATCGCAACTCCTCGATGGAGCTCAACATAACGTTCTCGTTATAAATACGTTACGAAAGTTAATATTCAACAGTTCCTACATAGTACAGAACCATAATTTTTTTTTGTTTTGTTTAACGTGTCCGCTTTATCGAACACGAACCTATCGAACAGTCAAAAAACGCTTTTGACCACAATGAAATTTCATCCCTTAACTTACTGCTCGTACCTCGGAATTCTAATTTGGTGAAACAACGATTACTTTGTCTCGCAATCATACGATGCCTCTGAAGATTAATATATTATTACAAAATACTCAAATTAACTCATAAATATTCAATATAATTAATAGTACGAATCAAAAAGAATTCGGATTGGTTCGTAGACCAATAATGATGTACAAAAATTACGCAGTAGTAATACAGCGCCAATAAATACGAATGTGTCGCAAAGTCCACACACTTTGCTCGCCCACACGTTCTGGAAACTACGGACCTTAGAGATCTTGCGTTTTGTGATTGCCACTCCAGCGAAATTATGGAAAAAAGTCTTCTCGTGTGAATTTAGTTAACTTAACCGATTGCACCCCGTTATTCGTCCTCCGTGTCCCCGTCGCTGCTGTAATCTTGTAGAACGGGCGGTCTCAGAAAGGGTGCATTGTTCGTTTGACTATAATTTTTAACAATCTTACAATTATGCTCTGGAAATTCGAACGCGGTAGAGTTCTAAATAGAGATGGGATAAGACTGGGTTCTACTTACGCGAGTCTTCGATAATGATTCAACCATTCCTCTAACATTTGTGCTACAAGTAAAGGTCTTTTATGAAGTTTTTGTTGCGCAACAAGTACACCACCCTCAGTTCTGCACACGTCCAGCCACTCCTTCAAAATGGTCTCCTCCCGACCTACTTCCTCCGGACTCAAGAAATGGATTGGCAACAGTTTGTGTTCTCGGTCCATCAACGGCATAAACGTTGTCTGCATCTCGATTTGCAACTGCTGAAGTGGACTATTGCCGCCAACTAAGCCTACGCCACCGTGTGATGAGATTGGTGGTATCCTAGACGACGCGTATGGTTCGATAGGTACGAGAGCTGTAAAGTGACCCCGCGTATAACCCAAAGCAATAGGCGATCGAATACAAAACGATGGTTCCCATAAAAGTGGAAGGTAAACACCTTCGAATCTTGCGTATCCTGTAAAAAGAATTGTTTGAATATGTAGTGCCAGCTTTATACAACACCTACGGAAGGATTGATTTTAAAGGTGTGCGAAATGCCAAAAATGTTGAGTACCCGATGCACAGTGTGGCAATGTTAAAAAGTCTAAGAATATTCTAATGTCCGACATCTAATGTCCCGATCCCGAATAAAATTCTCGATCCATCCCGACCCGACATTTTCGAGTCCTCGCACACCTCTAATTGATTTTATGATAAATTACCTATGTCTTCACCCCGGAAACTTTTAACATATTTAACCCCATAAACAATAATAGGTCGCCTTAAAATGTGGGCGAGAGCGAATACATGCAATTGTTCCAACGCGCTTCCTGGCTGTGCAGCAGTTGCCAATAAACTTTCCCAATCTTCTTGCCACTGGGTCTCTTCTAATGTAAAATCTAACATTCGAGATGCTTGAGATGCTTCGTATTCCCTCCATCGGGGATAAAAGCTGAAATAGTAAAGAAATAACAAATTAGTGGAATCCATCTTTAAATCATGACTACAAGTTGTTCGTGTAAGACGTAAGATAAAGGGAACTTACAATTGACCAGCTTGTTGCAAGGAATCAGCCAGAGCTCTCCTTAAAGCATTGTCTCGGTCAAAAACTCCCCAAGTAGCTTGCATTGCAGAATCCAGTAAACAGTCTCCAGCAGATCTATTCCAAAGCGCGTGTAGACGACTTCCTAAACGCTCGGTAATTTCTAAAGACCAATTTAGTGCTGGTGGTTCTCCGCAACCACCTTCTAATTGCTGTTGAGCTTCCTTATCTAATAACTCCTCCAATAGTTGCTCCTGTACGATACTTGGTAAATCTTCTACCTAATAATGAAAATTTTCGATTTGTATTCAAGTAGAATTTATATAACTTAACATTATTTTAGATGATCAATGTCTTGAAGAAACTATTATACCCCAAAAGAAAAGTATTATAATATTATAGTAACCTCAGCAGGCAAAGCGAATGTAGCTATATCAGTGACAAAATAACACGGAAAGGAACCCTTGCATAACCGGATACTATTGGTGACGTGTCTGCGTATTTGAGCAGCCAAATCTGGTGCAACATAACTTGGTACCCTTTTCACTCCAGAACCTGAACCTTCAATTTGTGATAATAATGTTGCTAGAATATCTTCTCTTTGAAATCTGTTAAAGGTACGATAAACTGAATGAGCAATACTCAGCAAAATATTCTTTGTAACACAATAATATTATACATTATATAATGCACTATAATATTTGTTATGTCACTCATGTCACAAAGAAGTTGAAACATGGCCAAAAAGAATATACAGTGTGTTTCAAAAATGTTGCACCTCCCTGAAGGGGATGATTCTGGAGGTCATTTGAAGTAACTTTTTCCTTTGCCAAAATGTTCTCTACGGCTTTGTTAAGGAGTTATCAACGAAACACGCGGACCAATCACAGCGCGGCTACGACGGATAGATTCCGGCTCGCTCGGCACGGTCCGTTGTAGCCGCGCTCTGATTGGTCGGTGTTCTTCTTTAATAACTCTGAAGGAAGTACAATATTTTTGGAACACCCTGTATACATTTACAAGAATATATGAACAGAAATAAATTTGATAAAATCCTGTATTGAAAATTGTTTTCCACTGACCTAATTGCTAAATGTACTAGAGTATGCCCAACATCGAAAGCGCTACTTCTATTTAGAAGCAGAACTTCTGAGTGCGTCAACTGACGAGCAGGATCACCTCCACTTGTCAAATAAGCCTCGACAGGAGCATTGTCGCCTTCCACAATGCCAAGACATGCGTTTAACCAGCACCAATCAGTGTGACGCTTTAGCTGCTTTAATCTACGTTCATAGTCACAATTATTAGGAGATTGAGGAGTTGATAAATTGTCATTCCTGCTATCAGGATATCTATGCGAGCTCCTACAACATGAGAAGACTTGCAATACCTAAAATTGTTGCCTGTAGTATCACAATAATCAATAAAATGCATTTACCTTCGTCCTACAGCCATATTCTCATCCCTTTGAGTTTGATGAATATACGGTACGTGCGGCGGTGAAGGTAAGTTGCGTTGACTATGATCTCTTTCTGGACTCGGCAAAATAACACCCACATTATTGGTACTTTTATCTCTTCTGTCTTTTTCTTTAGGATTACCACACATCACGCACTTCGTAGCTTTTGGCCAATTTTCATAAGTACACACGAGACAAGACCACTTTTCAGGATGCAAATTAGTTTGTAAGTTGTAAAATCTTTCCGGATGTAAATTTATTGGAGGAGGTATAGATCCTGAATTTGGTGGCGGATCTCCTAGCCTAAGGGGTGCTAGATGTTCATGCAAATTCGAAGCTATGGAGTGTATAGACTGATTGAGACCCATGGGTTTTTTATTTCCACACTGAACACAACGTGTGGTATTTTGATAGTTAAGATAGGTACACATTGCACAAGACCACTTTCCACCCGATGGTACATTCTGACTATAATTCTGAGGACTAAGATTATAAGAATCCGTAGGACTTAAATGTGTTACTGGACCAGACGCGACGTTCGATCCAGATCTTTGTGGACTCGGATCCCTTAGACGGTAGATATCCTCCCCTAATAAAGGCTTGGCGCTTCTGCACATTGTGCATTTCAAAGAAGAAGGCCAGTTTTCGTATGTACAATATTCACAGGTCCATTTCGACTCTCGTTCTTCAAGCCTGTTACTCATTTTCTCTGTTTCACCCTTTTATCGTGTAAATCCTATTGTCTCTAATGCATAGACACTTTAATATCGAGGCTCGAATGAAATATATTTATAAAGCATAAATGTAAATCGAAAGTTACATCGAATATCTTGACAAGTTGTTATTGTTGCTTATGGTAATCGAATTTAGCATATTTTCATGTCACAAGATACGGCGAAAAGGTGATTCCCATAAACATTGGTGAGAGTATTCGTTAGTCATACAACGAAGTTCATGTCATGTGGTAAACATGTCGATTCGATATAAGAAAATAAAAGCTGCCACAGTAACGTGAATACAGACAGCTATCGAAATCTGCAAAGAAAAAAAAAGTAAAGGTATGAATTCAATGGGGAAAAGTGATTATTATTTACGAGTAAGTAAGTAAGTAAATAAGTACATACATTGATTGAATGAAAAAACAAGTGTTAGCTTTATTAATTAATTTATATATATATATCTATATATTAACATATATATATATATAACCTTAACAACAAAAGAATTACATTGATAAATAACATAAGACAAGGTAACCCACTAAAACAGGAGAGCTAATATATTTACAATTGGATTCCAATCAGATCTATATGTATGTATACATATATATACACATTTTAAAATAACATATACATAAAAACATGAGCGTACGCGAGGCGATGAGAATCTACGGTAACATGATACAAAATTCCTTGGCGAGACTAAGCCATTTCAAAACTGAAACGCGGTAAACTGTAATAGAGGTTTGAAATGTGACTGACCTCTAGCGCTTTTATGTCGCACAAGCGTCACGTCAAGGAGAAATGTGGACAGGATTTTACGGGCCAAAGCAAGAGTCGTACGGCTGATAGATCAGAAGAGGGGCTACCTGGCAAAAGTTGAGCCTGGTGTCCCGAAAGTTGTTGTCACGCGCGAATAAGCTCCATCGAAGTACAATGTATCGGCTGACCGTGGTGAACCTGACGTGAAGACAGATACGTGGAATCAGTTGTAGGATCGCGCACTACGGCCAGCAGCCCACTGTAATCGCATTTAAATAAGAGAGAAGGTTAAGGCACAGCTGCGAAAACAATTTCACATCCGCGGAGAACGAAAGCCCGCCTTCTCTCCTCGCGTTCGAAACGGAGTAATCTTCTTTCCCCACCGACGAAGACCCGAGGCACGTCACTCGTCGAACGGGTGAAAATGCGACGAACGTAACGAGACAAGAGAACCTCTCCCTATGCACACTCACTCCTTGATAAATAGACGCACGGTATCCCTTCTGGCTGCACTTCGCTCCTCTTTTCCCTTCTACAAGTCAAATACAGTCATGATGTTATCCTTCGAACTGCCATGCAAAGCTGAAGACTTCGCTGAGAAAGTAGGTTTTGACAATCATCCGCAAACAGATATCAGGGCTACCAACATCGTGTAACAATGCCTCCAGGACTTGACGTTAGAGGGCCGCGAACGATAACCCATTCTCGCTAGTTCTCGATTTAATTATTCAAACGTCTGTATAGTCGAATTTAATATTTTCTAATAATAATCCAATACCAACTAATTACGTGTTCTAATCTTAATCGATTCTTAGAAACTCGGCTGAACCTATAGAAATCTATAAGCATATAATATATCTTAATATCTATGAGAGTACATAATTTTATTTTAAATACGATGCAAATTTTGAATGACCTAGTTTACAATTGGGTATCGATGGATTAAAAAAAATATGCCGAGCAATCGGTTACTGGCCATTTAATGGGATATCATATAGTACATGATAAATCCGGTTGTATCAAGCACACTATAATTCGAGTGCGCCTATATCTCCAATAATGAGATATATAGATTTTCTTGTATTTACAAAGTCTAGCAAAGTCGATCGAAATTAACAAATTAATCAAGACCACGGGCAATAAAGTATCTTCTTCATTAATTTATTTTTAAATCAATACTGCTATGAAAAACTTCTACAAAGATCATCCCAGCATTGAGAAATATTTAAAACTGATCAAACTAACATTACCAATGGAACGGTAAGGATTTTGTAAACAGTACCTCCTGAACTTACCGCTAGAGGACTACAAAGAGCATTCGATTCTTGAATGTTTTTAATAAAGTCGGATTCCTTTAGCTGTTAGCTGGACAGTCTGTAATGTTCGAGTACTCTACTAGATTTTAATTAACGAACATTTTACGATACGGCAAATTCCGGGGAAAAATCACAAAATGCAATTGCACCCTTTCCTACCTCTAACCTTAATTTCAGTCGCTGCGATCTATAGTCACTGAGTTTGTAAAAAGTGTGCAATTACATCACGCAATCTCCTCCGAACCTTAACTCATTCATTCTTTTAAATGAATTCGTCCTTGAAGATAGCTAGAGTCCTCATACAGACCGTCTTCGTCGTAGAAACGAACGATCAAACTTTTTTGGATGCTTTCATACTGTGGTCACACAGTAATCGCGTGTCCGTTTCCGGTTTTCGAGACGTGCCATGCACTTTCTTTCTGTCACCCTTGACACTTTGATGCCAATTTCGAAAATATTCAACAGCTCGGCATCCGAGAATACATGCTTTCTCGCAAAGTAACGATCTCCCGTATGTGTGTCCGATAGCGATGATTAAGAGATGCATAATGTTCAATTAAGAGAACTAATATCTTCGCGCGACATACGTGGGAAGCTATTTTTTATTTATAAATATCATGGGCTACGGGCCAAATGGGACTTAGCCTAGACACGTATCCTTGACATTTGATTGACTGAGATTGTTATCATACATAAAACACATCCAACAAGGGTGAATAATTATTTTTCGTTTTTATAGTTTACTCACCTGGTCACGAAATCTTGTGTTTTTATAGATATCGTCAACCGAAGACCGATGACGTCACGGCGATCAGCTGGAAACCAATGCTGCACCGATTCTCCGTGACGCGATCCGATTTTCTTCCAGTGAATCTGCACTCGAAATTTTTCTACGTCGACAGACGTCAAAATGATTAATACGAATGTCACAATATTATATGGCAGTGAAACCGGCACTGCTGAAGACGTAGCTGAACAAATTTGGAAAAGTGCCAAAAGGTTTTGTTATTGTCCTCTTTCTATTTTGCATACAGAACAATATCGTGAAAGACTGCTTGATATGATTCCATATTCGGTTCATTCGACAGTCCACTTATTTTAATCTCGTTTCAGGAAAGGTTTACAGAGCTCCGTTTCTGCACTAAACAACTATGATATTCAAAATCTTAATTCTGAGAAAATGATAGTCTTTGTGGTCGCTACAACGGGTCAGGGGGATCCTCCTAATAACATGAGGCAATTTTGGAGACTTCTGTTAAGGAAGAGTCTGCCAACAACATTACTGAGCAATACTAAGTACGGAGTGTTAGGTTTGGGCGATAGTTCCTATTCGAAATTTAATTTTGCAGCGAAAAAGTTAAACAAAAGATTAACACAACTGGGTGCTAAAGAAATATTGCCTATTGGACTAGCCGATGATCAACATGATTTAGGGATTGATGCAGTTATTGATCCTTGGTTACAAGAATTATGGATACAAATTGCAGATACGTTCCATATAAATACTACAGATTTGATTAACGATCAAGATAAAGTAATCGAAAGATTTAGTATTTCTGAAATGCATACAGAATCTGTAAATAATGACTATTGTTCAGAGAATAATATTTATATGAGAGAAGTACTTACAAATAATGAAAGAAAAGTGGGTGTAGTAATTGAAAATATGAAAACCACTGCCGTAGATCATTTTCAGGATGTCAGATTGATTCAAATAAGATCAGACAATATTGACTACCAACCAGGGGATGTGGTATATGTTAGACCAAAGAATTCTAAGCAACAAGTTGACAAATTTTTTGAAGTATTATGTAATAACAATGTACAACTGGATCCGGATACGAAAATCCAAGTATCAGAAAAAGAAGTTAAAGTGCCAACAGTCTTAAGGCAACCTTTAACTTTAAGACAAATTGTAGAACAATATTGGGATTTAAATTTTAAACCAAGAAGATGTACAATGCAAGTACTGTATCAAATTAGTGATGATGAATTGGAGAAAGAGAAGTTTCACGAGTTTACAACAGTAAGCGGTCAAGAAGAATTGTACAATTACATCAATAGGCCAAGGAGAAATATTGTAGAATTATTCGCCGATTTTCCCCACACAACTACTAAATTAAATATAAAGCTTTTATTTGAAATCATGGCTCCCATAAAACCTCGTGCTTTTAGCATAGCATCGAGTTTGAGAGTGACTAAAAATGAAATTCATTTACTAGTTGCTGTGGTGAAGTATAAAACTAAATTGTTTGAACCACGATACGGTTTGTGCTCCAACTGGTTAGCTAATTTACAGAAGGAAGAGAAAGTAATATTTTGGATACAAAAAGGAACTTTTAGGTTCGCATACGATAGACCAATGATACTGATTGGTCCTGGAACAGGTGTTGCTCCATTTCGGTCTGTACTGTTGGATAAATCGGCACTAGAGAATGATTTAAACAACTGTGTCCTTTTCTTCGGATGCAGAAATAAAGAAAAAGATTATCACTGTAAAGATGATTTTGAACACATGTCGCAGAAACTGCATTTAAACTTATTCTGTGCATTTTCTAGGGACCAAGAACATAAAATGTAAGCAACTTATAAAACTTTATATTTTACTATAGCATAATTATTAGAGGTGTGCGAGAACCCGTTCCCATTCTGAATAAAGTTCTCGACCCAACCCGTTCCGACCCGACATTTTCGAGTTCTCGCACACTTCTAATAATTGTACTTTATTACTTGAAAATATTTCAGATATGTGCAGCATGTTATACGAGATCAAAAACAGCTGTGTTGGGACTTCCTTAACAGAAATGGTAACATTTATTTAGCAGGTAATTCTAAGAACATGCCAAACTGTGTTCGTGAAGAATTTGTTGATCTAGTGAGAGAAAAAGCAGGGCATACCAAGGAAGAAGCAGAGAATTTTATTAAACAGCTGGAAAATACGAATCGGTATCAAGTTGAAACATGGGGTTAATAAACACCGAAGTAATTTGTTAAAAATTTGTAAATAATATGATGATGTTTCAAATATTATACAATATGGTGTACCAGATCGTTCGTTGACCATTATTATAAAGTAGGGAAGCAGTATAAAGGGCAATCTAAAAAATCCAGACAATTATCGAGTATTTAAAATATTCCGAAGTTGTGAAGGGGTGGGGAGTAAAACCGTGACCGCCATGTTATGCGAGCGTAACATAGAGTAATTAGATCAGCATGACGCCATGAGATTTGTATCATTCTTCCTTCGGTCGAATCAAGGCCAATAGAATAATCTAGTCGATCCACAATAAAAATGTCCCATTGCTTTAGAAAAAATTCAATTTCTAATTTGATCAGACCATTACCGGTCAGTTCCGGTAGTAAAAATTATAATAGAGGTAGATGGATGGTCTGGAATACCCTGTATATTTTTATCATAGAATTTAATAAAAACTTAATGATTATAAATGTAAAACTTTTTTTGATTGTGTGTCACCATTTGCAACAAAAAAGTTATTTCGAATTAAAGCGTGTGCCAGCAATTATGAGACTGACTGTATATTATAAAAATATTGCTTTTGCAAACTGTCGTACTATAGCGAGATAGCGAGTGTTGGTGTCTGGAGAATGTTAGATATCATTGCCGAAAATGACCCCGCTCAACTGATTTGAGCGAAGAGTAATAACTGTTGCAAACAAGTTGCGTCAGCTACATTCGTGATACAAGATTTTTTCTTTCGCCGATTTGAATATACGCAGAGACGCGCGCGCGTGTCGTAACGCCTCGGACTAGTTCGTGGATCTCCGCGCAGCGTGGAGCTCGCTTGTCGAATTCTAACCCTGTCTTATTTTAACCTACAAAAATAAAGCAGAAACATGGTACGTCGTGCACGTTGGGGAACAGTTCTATTCATAACTCCACGCCTTAACCAGTGGATCATGCAGTGATACCATAAGGGATTCTATCGAGATCTTCCTTTCCAAAAAAGAAATCGTGGAGTCGTTGCTGGAAGACGCACCACAAATGACGATTAAATAACGTAAACTCGCAACAAAATTTTCCAACGATAATTTCAAGCTTTAGCAACGTCCGTCCACCAGGCAAAAAAAAGTGGCCGTATCCAGCCGAAACAACAACTACAGATAATTTTTATCAAAGCTTGATTGACACACGAAATGCATTGACCTATGGTACTGCACAGCTTCTAATTGAATTCAAGTTTAAAAAACTACACGGAAAAATGGCGGGCAGTTACACGAAGAAAGAATTCGGCGTGGGCAGCGAAGAACAGACATTGTTAAAAGATTCAAATGGAACCCGCATCGTACCCGCGAAAGGTATACTATATTGGCCCTCTTCGTCCCTTTTTTTTCTTTTAGTCCCTTCTGGCTTCCACAACCTTAATCGCTTCAGCCCCTTCGCTTCTACATTTCAAATATCGGAGACTCTATCCTTCTCGGAACTGTTTTTCTTTCTTTCTTTCTTTCTTTCTTTTTATTTTCACTACAAATACTTGACCAAACCGGTCCCTCCATGGAGAGTATTCACACAGCCCAGCTTTGTATATGATAGTCCTCAAGAATTTTAGTGTACAACATTAATTTGTGCTTCATCCAGGCTTGTATTTCTTCAAAGAGCAGTGTTAAGTTCATGTTTATTATGAAATGTTAAGTATCATTTGCAAAAGTAAAAATATTAAGGTGAAATAAATGTTGGAACTTCATAGCTTTATATATGTTCGTGTATTTCTGAATTTAAGTAATTGCTTTTTGTTCTCCGACCAGTATCGCAACATCTGACAAGATATCGTGGCAAAGATAATTGATTTCTGTAATCATACTTAAGTTACATTGGAGGAATCGAATCCTCAGTTACTATTTATCTGAAGTATATCATGTTCAAATAGCCCTAGCTATCTATAGATATGGGAATCTTGACATAAGAGTCTAATAGTCCGAAATATTTGAAATGGAATAAATTTAAGGATTTTTACATCTTTCAATGCCTGTCTTTGTTTTCGAAAACAAAAAAGAATTTTTAAATTTTCATATAGCCCACATGTTTTTTTCTTGTCATGCAGTAAACTAATTGTTCTAACTTCTCAATAAAATCCAAGTAATTTCCTTCGATAAAATTCAGATATCTTTGAAATATATTTGAATAGAAGTGGGTTTATATAAGTCACATATCAAAATGCATTGTTAAGGAAAATATCCTGTGGTTATCTGAGTATCCTATTTCATTCACGAAGCTAACTTTTCTGCTGACACAAGTGTAAATAAAAAGCTAGAGCAACGTGTATGCATATTATGTTACCTTGAAATATTTTGTTTCATCATGACCATCATCATTTATAGATTATTACAAATTACAATTAGACACAGATTTTATATTAATTTATGTTATTTGTCATTTTATTTAGTCCCATCATAATATGTTACATGCTCACAGCATAATATTATGTATGTTATATAGGAATATAATTTAGAACCAAATGGAAAACAATTAGAATAAACTTGTATGAATGTCTTGTTCACAAGTTGCATTAAACTTTCTCATAAAACTTTTAGAGTTCACATTCCAACCGGTAATTAATGTTTCATTTCTTTTAATGTGTAAACAATGTTTGTGTTGTCCAATTAGAATGTCTAAAAATATTTCTTATCTTTACATCGCATAAATGCAGGATGCGATTCTGAGATAACGAATGTATACTGTACATGTTGTGTCACGCATTAGGGTCTTTGATTTGATAATTGCTTTAAATTGGAGCATCCTGAAAGTGTTGTCAAGATAGCTTTAACTCCTACCATATTAAATTACTGTGTATGTGTCTGTATGTGTGTTTAAGAATCATACTAAAAGCTGGATCTTTTATTATAGGTACTGAACCTGTACGTCTTTCTCCTGGATGGGAAGGTACTGGCAGACCTGATGATGAATTGAATTTTAAAGGAATCACAATGGATCAAGCAGATCTTGAATTGAATCCTCCGAGAGATAGGTAAACCCAAATCTATGTTTTTAACACTTTAGCTACCAGATGTCTGTTAATGACTGTGCTATGAACAAAAGAAGTTATATTCGTATGTTTATATATTCAGGTTAAATATTGTATTCCTTATAATGGTACTTCATGGAATTGGTGCCTTGATGCCATGGAATATGTTCATAACAGCAAAGAAAGTAAGAAACTGAATTAAGATTAATTTCCAGCATAACAACGACCACATGTTTACAGTTACATTAATTGTTCTTCTAGTATTTTGTTGACTACAAATTATCTAAGGATTATACAGGGATTGATACAGATTTTGACAACAATTTTCTTTCCTACATAGCATTTGCAGCGCAAATACCAAATCTACTATTTAATTGGTTAAATATATTTATACAATTTGGGTATGTACATTTTGAATAATACTGATTTGATGTATATGTTCCACTATATTTTCTGGTATTTTGTAACAACTTTGGAGCCTAATGTTTGTGTTGTTCTATCGATTAGCATAATTTCTTCAGAAATTTCAAATGTGTCTGATTGTTTTAGTGGCAATTTGACAACACGTATAGTATGGGGCATCTTCATACAAGTTTTGATATTTGTATGTACTGTTATTTTGGCAATGACTGATAGTTCTGGTTGGCCTGGTGTCTTTTTCTGGATTACCATGGTTTCTGTTGTTATATTAAACAGTAAGATGTGAAACATTTTATTTTTTACAATGGTGTAGGAAAAATGTTTTTAAGTTTCCTTGATTAATGCAAGTTACAATCTCTAATCTTATCATCTCGCCTTGTGTACTCATTGTATATTATAAATTTTTTGCAGCTGCTAATGGAATTTACCAAAACTCTGTATATGGTATGGTTGCAAAGTTACCCACAAAGTACACAGGAGCTGTTGTTTTAGGCTCGGTAAACGCTAACTCCTCAAATTTCATGATAAAGAAGATTACGTGGCGCGTTCTTACACAGCTGTATTATTTTCCTGTTATTTTCAGAATTTAAGCGGAACGTTCACAGCTGTAATTAATTTTGTCGCTGATTACATGTCACCAAATGCTCGAACTGCTGCAATATACTATTTCATAACGGCTCTCTTCGTTCTTTTGGCATGCTTCGACACTTACTTTGCACTTCCAATAAATGTAAGATTCATAATCTTTTAAACATTTCATTTGATCGGCAACATTATTAACACTTTCTATTTATAGAGATTTTATCGATATCGTGAATTATTACATCAAAAAGGATTAAATAAACGGCAGTTGGAAAATAAAGGAAAATCGAATCCTGATAGACTACCATATTGGAAAATATTCACACAGTGTTCTCCTCAATGTTTTAACATTTTTTTTGTGTTCTTCGTGACTCTTTCGTTGTTCCCTTCTGTACAGTCTGACATACAACGTTCAGATCCAAATTTTATAGTCTCAACAAATTACTACACTTCTATTATGTGTTTTATTACGTTTAATATTACTGCTCTAATTGGAAGTTCTATTGCATCAATGGCACAGTGGGTAAGTTTTGTTTTTCTTATTCGTGAATCTCGTAATTTTAATTGCACACAGTTATTTTCTAATTTCTATTTTCTCTCTTTCTCTACAGCCTAGTAAAAAATATTTGGTAATCCCAGTTGTTTTACGTGTTCTGTTTATACCGTTGTTTTTAATGTGTAATTATAGACCAAAAGATCTTACAAGATTACTACCAGTATACATTCATAATGACTGGGTTTATTTTGCAATTGCTGTAACAATGGGTGTAAGCAGCGGTTATTATTCGTCACTGGCCATGATGTACTGTCCCAGGTGAAGGTCTTAAATTATAATAACGAGATGAAAAATGCTTTTGTTAATGTGCTCGAAGATATGTAATCGCACAATTTCATTTCAGAATGGTCGATCCAAATTATGCTTCAACAGCTGGCATGTTTGGCGCGGCATCACTAATGACAGGAATTTTTACTGGAATATTGTTCGGTACGGTAATGCCCAGTATTGTGGAAAATTTATCGTTTTAATCTGTGCATTATTCGATTATGGAACATTAATTGATTTTTAAAGATGCTTCTGAAATAGATAAATCAAAATGGAAACAACATAAAAAATTAAATCAGAATTTATTAACACAATGCAATCTAATTTTTGTATTATACTATTTATATTTTTGGAAAAATGATTTCTATAGATCTTTTACTATCAGGATAGATAAAAGTGAGAATAAATGTTTTAATTAATTGTGAAACCATTTCGTTAAATGGAATACACATGATTTTAATTTATTGATTCATACCTGACTTAATATAAAGTTGTTTTGTTTATGAACGAAAAAGGAGCACGAAAGTATCAGCGTTTAACAAAAGATGTAAAAGTTGCCTGATACAATCGAGCTCGAATTGTAAACATTCTTTTTTTAATTTTAAATGAAGAAACAGAAATCGTTACATCATGTAAATGATCTTAATGTTTAATCACTCCAATGAAACTACTACTATCTAGAATTGGACCAATAAGCCTTACTAACTACGTATTGCTAGGTTTTTCACATATATAAGTTGATTCAAAGCCGCTAAAATAAGCACATCACAAATCTGTACATTTAATATTTGTTACTTACACAGACCAAATTTAAGATAAGACTGTGCTTTGTTACCTTTTTTGTACTAGTAATACGATTAATTCAGAACTGAGCTGTATATCACTCATATCGCAAAATGATGAGCAATGCATCATTTTCTTTTTTATTCTCGAAAGCTCGGTAACTGTACTAATCCACTTAAAGTATTTGCAATCTTGTAAAATTCTCACGCATGCATTTAACAAGTGCATCAGGATATGTTCACTAATATTTACGCAAATCTTGCACAGAACAGCTTTCAAGGTTTGATAACGACTACGTTAATAATATTTATTTAGATGTGTTCCCATTTTTTTAGCGAATAATAAGTATACTATCTTTGAAAAAGTTATTGTATAGTTTTTAAGCGTTTTCGCATTAAGTTCTCATGTTAATTTTATAAAGTTTTTTTAATAGTTTACAATTTACATTTATTATAAATGCTTACCTTTTGAAGCAACTTATAACTAAAAAACCATGAAGGAACGATCTGACTGTTATTAGACTCAGTATAGATCATGACAATAAAATTTCTTTTTATTTGATAGAGATATTATTTTACACATTTCCGTAATCTCATATTTGTTTTTACATTTAAAAACAGTATATAAAAATAGTATGTAATACTATATGCTTACTAAGTACTTCTCTTTAATCTGTGCATTAATAAGCTGATTAAGACAGTATGTGTAAGTAAACAGTGACATGACAACTTAATCTGTATGGTATGTTACAAGCTCAATGAACCTGCGCTATAAAACTTTCTGTACATTTATAAGATATATTGTATTTGTTAACACATGTCTACTGAATGCATGACTCAGAAATGTGAAACACTATATACTTTATGTGGAATACTGTGTCTTTATTCGAGTAATTTGTAAATGATGTATACTATTTGATTATTTCATTTCTGTGATTACGATTAGCAGAAATAAGTATTTATTTGAATAACACATTGCTCAAAATTGGCTCAAGTCTGAAGTGTTTTACATAAATTTTCCTATGCGTGAAAGAGGATCAAGTAAAAGTATACATCATTGAATGTAAACCTTCGTTGAAGAATAATTGTCAGAATTTGTACATATTGTCTAAGTGCTTCCACATGATTTTAACATGTGATGATTACAAATTTGCATTTTTATTATATATCGTACTTTATAAGCTATAATGTTTCACCATTTATAATACTGTTTGTCATCGAATTCTATCAACTTATATACACTTATAACCAATGCTCTTACACTCTTTCAAATTATGCACGATTCAAATGTGTTATCACGATCATATTACTCATGAACTTCGACGCATCTTGCTGGTGAAAGAAAAAAAAAAGACTTAAATTACCTCAAGTGTTGTACCCCAAGTTGACCACGAATTTTATTCTAAAACATAGAATCCGAATTCCTAGAAGGACAATCCTCTGCATAAAGCAATTCAGACAATAAATTATAAATGAAATTCAATGAGAGCCCTTGAATGAAACATCATTGAAGTTAAAGCTCATAGAAGCATAGAAGGGATATTTTTATATTGATTCAGTCGTGGACATGTTTTGTCAAAAATTGCTTAATGCATATCGTATTATATAGAATAGGCATTTTTCATTAAAATACACCGAAGTTATGGATTATAAGAAAAAAATGCAAATGGTACATTTGTTTCTACATAAAAATGGTATTACAATAAATGACTCGACAACGTAGCAAACTGGTTCCAGTATCGTTAATACAGATCTTACCATTATTATGTTGAAATGTTTGGGCATGCATAAAATAAATACAAATATGAAGTATTGTAAAATACTTACAAAGTTCACGGTTACAGATAAGTCTTAAAGCGTAGATTTATGGAATTGTTTTGACCGTTCAATTTATTGTAGAAAATGATGTTAAATAAATGCATAAGGACAAGTTTGATTTCATACTTAATAACCAATTGTATTATAATAGTCTGCACACCGTTTAATATTGAAAAAGTATAACATATTTTGTAACACATAATTTGTTCATATCAATTCTTATTATATTCTAGCAGGTAATCACAAAATAAAATTCGCAATAAAGTATTTCCTTAAAAATAGATGTTATTCCCTTTGTTAATAATGGTATACAGTATTAAACAATAAACATTCAGAATTAGAATAGAAGAATGATATATTGTGTATGGTACAAGTTGTTTCTGAGTCAGTAAACTTTACATAACATAAATTTTTTCTATTTTTTTGTATGGAAACACTTCTTTGGTTTTAGGACAAATCACAGTACCATTGTTTTCTTGAGCCATTTTTTCCAATGCCTGGAAAAGTAAAGTGTTTATTACGGTACAAACAGCCAATTATTTTCTTTCTTCCATGAAACTGAATGTTTCGACTTACTTGTTCTCCGTATACATATCCATTCGGCATCATCATTGGGTGGTTATACTCATTTAGTGGTTTGCCACTAATACTACAAACAAGTTTAGATTGTGAACAATGAGCAAAAGGCAATGGAGCAGCTAATTCATTAAGGGGTTCATTGCACACTGGGCAATTCGGATTTCTGCCTTCTTTATTCGCGCTATAACACTGATGTGTTTTCAATGCTGACAAACCAGCTTGCAGAGCTACTGTAAAGACACTCTGGCTTGCCAATTGGAAGAGTCTATAATTTTCGTGTCTGAATTGTTCGATCAATCTGTCCCATCTGTAAATATTGTAGTATTATTCAAACAACATCATGTTAGTAATACCTATAGTGATTTCTCCCATTTTAGTTGCGACTGTATTTTTAAAAGAAAAAAGAAGATTAGAAGTCGGCCAAAAATGAAGGTGAGTAAAAAAAATAAATATACAGTAGAACTCCGTTTAGATTAAATTATAAAGATGGCTGATCAAATTCTGTGTGCAGATAGATCCACGTACCTTTTCTCATCTAATAGATCTTTATATGGACTAAGCGATGTATTAGCTGGAAATGCCAACTGACCCATGCAACATTGAATCTCTTGCAATTGATAATCATCGTAATTAGCAAAACATTTTCTGGCATGCTTAACAGCATCGAGTCTTCTATCTGCTCTCACTAACTGTATAAACTCTTGTACACGTAAATTAAATTCCATGGTACTTCCTAATTTTCTTAGCTTAGACCGATTGTCATGGCACCATCCAACGCATCTTGCAGTCTCATGGTTCGCTAAAGATTTTTCAACTTCTCTTGATACCATAAAAACATCTAAAAATATGAAAGAAAAAAATATTTGCATGCCATAAGTACAACAATTGATTTACATACCTATATTCGTCAGATCTCTAAGTTCACTGCTGTCTGCTAATTTCGTCGCAGTTTTATAATAACCCTTACGAAGAAAATATTCTATCAACATCCTATCGAGTCTCTGTCGTCGCCACTGGTTTACTACGCTCGGAGTTGTATTAGCATGTTCCTTCAAATGGTCCAATCGTCTCTTGCAGACCATTCCAGCTTGCAACTCCTCCGCAATAGACTCTTCAGCTTTTCTTTTCAGAACCTGAAGTTTTGCTACAACTCCTCCTAATAATCTACTTATTTCACCCGCAGGAACGCCTGTCCCATCATTTTTTAATAGTTCATTTGCTGCTGCTAACACATGCGAACCTTCTCTGTCTAAGGTTTTCTGAGCCGAACGAAATTTTTTATTAAGCAGTTCGTAAGGAACCTACAAATAAAATGTTCTGGTAAATTATACCATAATATTAAATTTGAAGATTATGTAAAAAAGAAAAAATGACTTTGAGTATTAATCGTAACATTTCGTTGGGAATGACCAATGATCGCGTGTCGTGTATTTTCGAATAAGAAACGCGACGTTTTAACCACGATGAGATACAAGGACTATAGGTACCTTTAACGTTGGGTGCTCAAGGCTTTTAACGTCTGACATATTGGTTATATTCAATCTAAATACGTGTAATGCTGAGCTAAAAAATCGGAGCAAAATCACGTCTATGATATGGTAACTAATATACTCGGCAATTACGTGTTAGAGTCGTCCATCTCGAATCTGACACATAGCCGTCTTCAAGAATTGCAGAAGCTGTTGACTTCTTTTAACAAAGATAATCAGCAGTTTGTTTACGCATGATGAAAACGTTAGTGTTATAATGTAAATCTAGATGGCTCCATTAACGAAAGAAATAAGGGATGATCCTCAGGCTGAGTCATGTGATTCAACATTCAACGACTCGTTACCAACCAAAAATTGTTGTCGTCGCAAAGTGAAACGTCATTCGCGATGCCGAGAGATATTTTAAAAAAGACTGCAAATATATATAACGTTGTTACAGTATTTGATTTCAGAGCAGCGATTTCATATCGGATATATACATGCGTTCCGCCTTATTCCTGCCCAATGGTCTTTTGGCGGTTTTCATTGGTCACTGAAATGCATTAATTTTTAGGTTCGACCAATCGGGAAATTTGAGCGTGCAACTCAAGTGCAACGCGACCGAATAGAAAACGCTAATAACGTTCGCGTGGTTGAATGTTTTGGAAATATAACGTGCACACGTTTCCCTCGCAAACATCCCGGAAATTTTCACGCAAGGGTGAGTTATCTCCGATATTTTTTGTTCTCCGTCGCTGATTACCAGTTTCCGGTAAACAATGGGAAATCGTCGGAAATCGCACGTGCATAGTCGTCCCGAAGCAAAAAAAAAAAACAAAAAAGAAGAAAAAAAGAAGAAAAATCTCAATTCGATAAACCGTCGACGGTTAAATGTAATTTCTACGCTGATCGATTCGAAACGGTAATTAAATGCGAGATTTTTAAGTGTTCTTGCCGGTACAAAAATATGCAAATTTATTGCAAACGCCGAACACTTTAAACGCACGGGACAGCGGGGTGCAAAGAACTGTTAGCTTCGCGGAAAATATTTAAAAAGCGCCACGAAAACATTTAAAACAAGTTGCTCGATTTATCGCACGATTCGAGGAGACGAAATCGGCGAAGAAGGATGGTGCTTCAATTTAGTATTTCTCGAAAATCTAAGAAAAATTCAGCCGATATTTAACCGTTCGGCAGCGGCGAATCGGAAGGGATCGGCGATGCTCGGCCGTGCTCGGCCGGTGACGGAGAGTATCGGTGGCGCGCGCGAGTCACTCGGATGGCCGGGGGCCGCCATTTTCCTCCAGTGAGGGAGACAGTCGCGAGCGTAGTTCCGCGCATTGTCGACCAAGTTTTTCGTCGAATCGAGGGATTTTCGCGAATAACTGGGGCGTCGGGCGGGCGCGCGTGACCCCAGTGCCCGTATCCGAGCGAGTATCGTTCCACGGGAGGCTCGAAGTCACCCGTGGACGCCGGGAGAGCCGTCCGTGCAAATCCGGAATACAGAGGCCGAGACACCGCGCGTATACTCCCGAAAGAGACACACCGTACAAACGCCGTGTGAGAGAGAGTGTGAATACAGTTTGGTGATCGCAGTGTAGCTGGTGAAAATACACGGGCACCCCCCGGGAGTACTGTGGACACCGAGGAATACAGGGAGAATCGCCTCCGACAGGTTAGTGAGCAGCGGCTCTCTCCAGTTTTTGGCTCTGAGCTCGGTGTACGCCGTGTGCGTCGCTCGCGCGGCCCCTGGTGTGCACGGTGCATGCGTGCATACACACGCACCGGAGAAAATTCCGCGGGTTCGTGCGTGTGCGCGTTTGTGTATACGTTTCTGTCTTCTTCCGTCCGTGCTTGTACCAGTGTGTACGGTGCATACGTTAGTTCTTCGTTTAACCGTTCCACGTCTTTCTCCCTCCCTCTTTCTCAATCTCTCTGTGCGTGTGTATGCGAGAGAGTGTGTGTGTATGACACTCGGCGGCTGTACGAGTATGCTAACTAGTGTGATATGGCGGGAGACGCCGCGCCAGCACCGAGCCACGCGCCTTTCTTTTTATTCGGCCCTCCGCTCGCTCACTCGCTCGACGCTGCTGCTGCTGCTGCTGCTGCTGGCCCGATTATCGTATCCTCTCTGACACCCTTAACACCAGTTTTCAACTCTTCGACGAGCTTCCACGAAATCCCGAGTCTACGCTACTCACTCCACGAGACCCGTACGTTGCCGGCTGTTCGAACGAGATCTCCCTCGCAGTGAACTGTGAAATCATACACTGTGTGACAAAAAGATAGCGTACCCATGGATTTTTTTTTTGCAAGTTTTTCTGCAGAAAAACTGATAAAAATACAAATTCCATGTCATTACTTGGTTTTGGCATGTCTGTATGTATAACGTACGATGAACATTCAATTCGACAACATTTTATGAATACAAATATGTAAAATTTTGTGGTACGCAAACACGGGACAAAACGATAGCACGAAATCTACATTTCTGAGTTGTTGCTACTAAATAACAAGTATCGAACATGGAACATTGTTGAGAAAATGTATAATAATATTTTGTGATTTGCAGTCGTTAAGAGCAATGATAAATTAATAAAAATGGGCTGTGGCAAGTAACCAAGTGCACGTGGAATATGTATTGTATCGAAACTGAGAAATGAACAATATTCAGTGGCACAAAAACTTATGGAAGAAAGAATTTTGGACATTCATAGATCCTATCTGCTCGCAAAGATAGGCATTAACGCTAAACCCTACCACCACCGGTCAAAATGACTGGTTCCAGGTTTTTTATTGTACAATTATTGAAATAGTCAATATGATTTCATAAGAAACGATTGTACAGATATCTTGAGTAGAGCACGCATTACAATAGGAGCTGCGCAAAGTCTAAATAAAATCAATCTTGTCATTTTTATAAGGGAACATATACCAGTTACTTTTAAGGCTCGGTAGGTTTAGTGTTAATAAGAACAACATCAAATTCGAAGGTGACTGTGAGAAAAATTATATACAGTAGTGACATAGACACTGATACAAAGAACGTGAGATTCATTTCTAAGAAGTACAATCACTTAGTATGGAGAAAATTGCAGAAGAATTCTTATTCGAACGAGCAACATAAAATCAATCGTCTACAGTTTGCAGGAGGGCATATATTTATGAAGAGAAACTGCTAAAGAGTCATATTTACAACTTGTTAGATTCACCTAATACTCGCAATTGTTATCAATATGATTTGAGACAGGAGCCATAAATTTTGCACCATCGCCAAATGAAAGATGGTGGCGCGTAATGTTTCAGTTCAACATTGGCTATAATGAGAATATGAACGTACACATGTGCTATTATTTTGTCCTGCTAGATAGGCAAAAATGTTATTTTTGTCAAATGAAGCTAAACAGGCTGGTAAAATCCGATTTGATTTTACTTATACAGGGTGTTTCAAAACATATGGGCATAACTCGAGGGATAGATTTAGTATAAGGTCATATCGGGTATATGTTGATACGAACTTTTTTTTCTTATTTGACACTAAACCTACCACTGCCGGTTAAATGACCAGTTTTATATTTTTTATATTACACTTATTGAAAATTGCATATAATCTAAATAAATAGAGACTTGTCATTTTCATAAGCTAAAACATTTTAATCGTTTTTAGTGCTAGATAGGTTTAGTGTTGAAGAGTATTGAATCCACCCATGAAGCTATGCCCACATGTTTTGAAACAACCTGTATATTTGTTATTAAACGTATCCTGAAACAGCGTACAGAAACCAAATTTCGGTTGCAATGCGAAAATAATAAATAAATCATTTTGTCACACGGTGTATCTTTGATGTTGACCTTCGGTAACGACATCCAACCATTGAAATGCTCGCGTGCACGCGTGATTCTCCTCGCATCTCGCCCAACGTGTGGCCGGCTGCGTGCACGGGGTCCTCTGTACGATTTACAAGCTCATTTTGAACGTCGGTGAATAAGTTAGAGTTAATTTCAGAACGAATAAATTGATACAGAGTACATACTAATATTATGACAATCGTTGTTAAGTAAGGCAATAGCGCCGGCCACTGGTGACCGCCGCGGCAGTGAACGTGTTAATGCTGCGGTGGGTATTGCAACGGATAATTAGAGGCCTCCTCTGTTTCTCTACGTGCGGAGATTATAATTGCTCCCGTTCGCTCGAAATAGAATTTCTTCGTTAAACAATCGAGTGTGGAATTAATTCTCTAGTTCCGTTCACGTTTCGTTGTAGCGGGAGCGCACACCTGCGGAAAGAGGTGGAGGGGATGAATTTTCTGACATTATCTCTCGAGTATAGAAGATCGTTATGAAATATTGTTAGATGGCAGCACTTCGCGCCGTTGCATCGAAATTATATTGTTTACACAAGAAATTACATTTTCGAATTTTCAATCGTTCCTCGTGGCACGTTTACAGATTCACGGTAATATATAAATGTTTACCGTTCGCACGGCACCCAATTCGATTTTTGTGAATCATGTTAGCGAAAATGTTTGATTTGTCAAACTTAGCTCGGCTACACCGGCGTGCCCCTGATACAGTACGAGCTCCGATGTAAATCACATATTATCCTGCTAAGTGTACGTGTCATGTGGCTGACCGCCATTTGGATAGACGCTTCTAGAATATCAGTCATTTGTATCTGGCCTCTCTTCTGTCGACAGCCTGACTTCTTCCATGTGCACCTCGACAATGCACCAATTAACGTGTGACGCGGTTTTTATGCGATCTCAATTGCCGTGAAATTTTCATAAACAGCAACGCAACGGTAATAATTCGGGGACACGTTCGCGTGATTCTGCCGTGGTTGTTTCGGAGCGTATTATTTCTCGTGAACGTAAACTTTGTGAGAACGAGTCTCCGTAGCTTTGGGCGACACTGCTGAGCCCCGTGGTTCTCAATCTCATCCATCAACCCCTAGCATTCCTTCGTGCTAACCCTTAATAAATCTTCATACGGCCCGCATCCTTTAATTCGATACAACACATGTTTCCCTCTTGTGTCGTCGCTGATCCCTCCGTTTTGGTGCCCACAGCTTCTTTTATTATTGTAAAAAGTTTTACGTTGAAATTTATTCGTGTATTTTAATTGTTGAAATTGCTTTGCTCGTCTTTACTAGTTATTTAATTTTTAACAGCGAGCATTGGTTGCAAGCATATTTCATTGTTGCGCTCATGCGATTCGACGTCGCTGTACTTGATCCGAGCATTATGAATCATCGATGAACTGTATACGCTCTAATTATCTGTTCGCAGAATGCAAAAATGATTTACCAATCATTCCATTAACCATGTTGATGGCCAATGTCACGTTTACACGATTCATCTTAGTATTGCCAACCGGTTTTAATTGTGAATATTGAAACAGCTATTTTTAATAACGCCAGCGGAAATACAGGCTGTCCCAAAAAATGTGTACACATTTGAAACCTGAAATCTTGTGTTTCTCGATAATGAATCTTTCACCGTGTCAATAACGGTATTTGTAGCTTCAGAGCAACAAGTACGATTCGCTCCTATAGGTATTCCTTATACGAGAGCTCACTTGAATAAGAGCAGCAGCACGAAACGAGTTTTCTAATAAAATTGTCAAATCACTGGTAATTGCGTTTCTAGAATAAGTTTGTCGTTGCCGACACCTAAATTGATGTGTAGGCCTAGCTTTTCACGAGTTCGATGTTCTTGCCGGACTCGGTTAACAAGCTTCCGTTGGAAGCGATAAAGCATGCTAACGACCTACTAATCTGAACTACACGGTTCAAATGACTGTAAAATATTGGAGACCGAACACGTTTCTTAATGACTTTCAATTGGGCGGGAAGAAGGAGTGAGGGGGGGGGGAGCATATATAAGATGGTGGTGCAAAAGTCACTATAATAGACTCCCGCATAACGCGATCAAAAATTGGTTAATAAAAATTGTATATGTGTATCTTTTGTGGTAGTAATTGTACAGTTTTTTGTAAAAGAAATCTTTATAAAATTACTGTACATTTTCTGCCACATAAAATACGTTTATACAATTTTTGTTCGCGTTATACGGGACAATATTTGTGCGAAAACCGCTTACCACCAAAAATCGATGGCAATCACGGTCTTTTGCAAGATCGCGGCGTGGTTTCGCGCATTTTTGGCGTCGATCGTAGTTCGAAGGCTGCCGATAAGTTCTAAAGAACATCGGCGGTCGTCGGTTGCGCAACTTTCGCCGAATTTAACGTGAATATGGAACGAACGTCGTACACATTTCCCTTATTTTGTTCGCGCGGTGTGCGTGCCCGTGTGTGTGCGTGCGTGCGCGCTCGCTCGCTCGCGGCACATGCACGTAACTTACTTATTCATCGTTGATTGTGTCGGTATTTAAACGAGCTCCCGTTCTGGCCTTACGTAATTTGCTGAACGCGCTGAGAGCAACGGTGTACGCTCGGTTGCTTATTCAGCGATGTTGTGACCTGTATTCACGTCGCGACACTTCGCTGTTTCTTTTTAACTGGAAACCCACTCACGGCCGCCGCGCCGGTGTGTATGCGCGGGGCGTCTTGTATATTTACGTTTTCCTCATTGGCGCCGCGTAAATCCATCTCCCGCGGCCGTGCCCCGGAGAAAGGAAACGGGCAGACGTGTTATCCTTCGAGAAAGTTAAGTCGTTCGGCTTGACGAAGGAGGACGTCTCTCTCTCTATCTCTATCTTTATCTCTCTCGGAGCCACCGTCACTGACCGACAGAGTCTCCTCTTTGTTTATCGTCCTTCTCTTTCCTCAGCCGACCGTCTCTCTCACTTCCCGAACGAATATCTTCGTTCCCGACCACCAGCCTCCCCCGTATTAACCCGTCCGCTGATTGATCACCGTGAAAACACAAACGTCACGCCGCCGTTTACTGGTCGCTGCAAAAAGATTCCGCACCTTGCACTTTGCATATCCTCCGGAAAAAAGGAGAAAACCTTCTCTCGAAAGAAGCCAAAACTCTCGCATGAATCGCAGGAAATTGACGCGGTCGCGTCGGGATGTTGCAAAAATCAATGTAAGCGCCCCGTGTTACCATTATTATTATTGCCCTCGATATCAACGTAAACAAAGTTTTCTTCGCAAGATATAGAGTACCCTCGCCTCGATTCGTTTTCCTAACTTTTATATGAAATTTGCACAACGAATAAATTAAAAAGCGCTCTAGCATTTTTACAATAATTCTTCCTAATTTATTTCTGGAATTCGCGTAAGTTCCCTCGTCAAAAGTCTGATTTGATTCCTACCGAGCACTAAAAGCGATTAAAATGTTATAGCTTATAAAAATTGACAAGGCTCTATTTATTTGGATTTTCAGCAATATTTGTCTGAATATGTGCTTGGATAAAAGTATTTGTCGAATCAATATTTCAATGTTATCAACTTCGTAATTTCAATCATTGTAAAATGAAAAATATAAAGTAGACAAAAATAGAAAAGTACACAAGATACACGGTGCGTTATCGTTTTACTGTGCAACCACTATAGCGGACCAAGCGTCACTGGTAAGTATGTTAAACCGCTGGCATTCAATTTTACCGCGTCGCGTCGCGTTGTCTGCCAGGGGCCGAACGAGTATACATACATAGTTTGTAATCGTGTTCAATAATCGCGGCAGTCCGATAGGCGTTTTAACTAGAATTTTTGGTAGGCAACGAATTCGGTCGGTCTTATCAATGATTCATGGAGAGCGACGAGGTCGCCAAGAATGATCTGTTATTGTTTGTCGAGTCTGGTATTCGCACGGAAAGATACTTGTCCCGGACGATGATTGTTTATCGCAGTTACGGCGGCGCGTCGCCCGACCCGCCTAAATTCGATGGCGTGTCCGGTTTAAAAATGTAACACAGAGAGCGATGGCGGCCGCGCGTCGGCAGAGCGGCTTCATCGCGAAAGTATGTACATACTCGGCGTATACCTATTAATCACAGCAAACTCGACGATCGAGATAAGAGCACGGCTTGGAGCGTTTGCAGAACCCGCTTGATTATATTTTCCCTTTACTGGACGTAATACGCCGAGCGAAATTGATTCGTTATACAACTTGCATAAGTCTTGGATATGGGGTACAGATGTGCCGGGTAGTACACACGTAACTACCTATTTGGAAATGTTATCTGCCTGCACTGATAATGGAACGATAATGCGAAAAATCTCCGGCTATCATGCTCGACGATCTTACATTTCTTCGGTATTTATAGAGCCACGCACAGTTACTCACATCGATATTCGGAACCGCAGTCTCGTTATTGTTGCTTTAGATGATCGATGATTTCTATGTGGAATTCTCATTTTGATAAATGACTCTATGTAGGTGCAAAGATTATTTCATTTAAATATTGCAGGTCGTTGTATAGCAGATATTATAGCACTATTTTGTGCACCATTTTCGGAGCCGCTATCTCGATCAAACTTGAAGGTGTTCCGTATTCCTATCTTATGTACGTTTCCAATGAAATCTTTTTGGGATGTCCAAATATTTGATCTTGTCTAAAATATCATCGGGCAATGCTAATTTATCTTCATATTCGATAGAAGCCTGCTGTTACGTAGCTCTTAATATCTTCCATAATACATACTGGTATTTATTACGGTGATCATTCTGCTGTTAGTATATTTCAAGGTATACGTTTGAAGAATTGTGTTCAATCGGTATGTGTCTATAATGTGAGTATTCCGTAGGTCAAATGGCTTCTTGGAATTGATGGATCACCGCACCGATATGTTTGAATATTTTCATGACTCATTGTCAGACGTGTGTCATCCTTTTTCATTTCAGAGATACACTTCCGTTCAAAATAAATCTTCTTGCGGACTGCACTCGATATTTAAACAATTACTGTATGAACACACAAAGCCACAAAATTTTCCGTCAGATCAAGTTTCACTGAATTGAAAATACGTAGAACAGAGAGAGGTATAGGGTGAAAACACAACACGATCAGAGAGCAGTTTTCGTGAGCATACTCGCGGCTCTTGTCTTCCGTCAATTTTCGTCGCGTAATTAAAGCGTGAAATCGTCGTAAGGAGAAAAGAGACAGTTGGGCCGGATGAGGAGAATGTGTGTGTATGTGTGAGAGAGAGAGAGAGAGAGACAGAGGAACGGCGGTAAAGGGGAAAAAGTGTCCCTGTCTCGTACGAGGCTCGGGTGGAACCAAACCGCGGCGGTTATTATCGATCTCTCGGCATCGTTACACTTCGTCCGGGATCCGTACAAGTGCGGTAAAAGGCACGAGAGAGTGGTTACATCGATTGTCCACGGGCTACACAGAGGCGACGTTCTACATGCTGTTTCTAAAATAAGTAACCAGACTTTTTTTTCGGTACAGTAGTCCGTCAACACCCGAGAGAACTGTATATAGCAGTCCGTCGGCAGAAAAATTTCTTCTCGGAGGAATTCCTGTTTGTTATGTAAAGCTCCTTGACCGGTGGAAAATATCACTATAATTTTTATTCCCGCAAAACTGCTTTAATAGTCTAACTATAGCTGTTTCAAGAAATGAGTTACTTAATTTTGTGCATGTACAATTTTTTTTACGAGGGGGTGTCTTTATACCGACAAGAGAATGTGCAGTTTCTTGGAACACATCCTCTCGTCGCTAAACAAAGTATTGTTATATACCTTCCGGCTAGTCCGCCGTCAGTGTCCAACTTATCTGAGATTCTATACTTGATTTTCCGTAACGAAATGGAAAATGCCCCTGGGGGAATGCGCGAGGCGTGTCTCTTCCTCTTCCCAAGAAGAAAGTCATTCTTAACAGTTTATGAGGAGTTCCCGGTTACAGTATTAGCCCTTGCGAGGTTTGTAAACCTCTGCCGCAAACAAAAGCTTCGCTATAACTCAGAGGGAACTGTTCCATAGATTTATTCGTGGAAGTTTTCTTCATACTCGAGGTGGGGATTGTCGGGATTGTCCCAAATGAGGAATACGCTTGCACTGTTGACGCCGTGGGCCTCGAAAAACCAGTTAGTGTTATTCGGTAACGTAGACTTTCTATTATAATACCGAACTACAGTTTCGCTCGAAGCAATTTACAGAACCGTTCCCTTGTTCTTCGCTGAAATAATTTTCCTGGCAAAGCCTTTTTGTCAAAATTGAATGGAATACGTTCCGAGTGAAAGCTTACAATACCGAGAAGGTGAAAGTGATTCAAACGGCAAAATTCGAATGAACAACAAAAAGAAATCACAAGAACTAATTTATTACATTGCGTACCATACAAATACTAGCATAGGAGAACCAGGAATAAAATTTGAACGACAAAAATAAATTCGAGCGAAAAGTTGGACGCTTTTATCAGCTATTATAGAATCACTGTGTATGTTGAATCTGGTTGTGGATGGGTGCTCGACTAAGAGGGAAAGAGAGAGAGAGAGAAAGAGCGAAAGAACGATCTGGACGTTGTAACAGGTGCCCTCAGTCGGTCTGTCCCCTCTCCTCGCTCCGATGCCTCTCTTCCTTCACTGTTCTCTTCAAATTCGTTTCGTTCGCGTCCTGTGTATATCTTACAGCGCAGCGTTTCCCTATCCTCTTTCACTTTGGTCGCTACTTAGCCGCTTTTGTATAAGGCTAGCAAACTGACCTGACTCAACTATCGGGCACGCTACGGATCTACCGGCGCGTCTATCTCCGGCCCAGAGGATTCGTAGATCCTTTTCCAGTTTTCGTTGGTAAATTCAAACTTTCCTCGAAGTCAGAAACCTTGTATGTACCAGGGCTTCCAGATGCCTGAACAAAGAGATTGTGTACCGTTAAAAAAAAAAAAAAAACTAGATAAGAGACCGTAAAAGGTGGTACAAGCGACTGCATTAGTATTCTTTGAGCAGTTAAGTCTAATTGCTCGGCCATCGTCCGAAAATTGTTGTCTCCGTTAAACGGGACAGCGTGTCACATAGATTTGCATAGCGATACATGCGAATTATACGTAACCAGTCTGCGGAACGATTGAACTGTGTTATGGGCACGCATACCGATTTGTTTTCAAGAATAAGGAAAAGCGTAATTACCGGTGTACGCTATCCAGGCTACAAGCTTGATCGATTCCCTGCGATGTCCCCGCGCACAATGGACTGAGACTATAGATACATCGCTATTCGTCTCTGTCGGTCATGCGGAAAACGGACACGGATAGCTATAATAACAGATAAACGCGCATGTATTACGTAAATAACTGGAAACAATGCGTCCGAGGCACGCAAAACGAGTACCGTCATTTATTACACTTAGAAAACTCGGCCACCTGTGATCACGCATATTTAACGCTGACGGAATGGCATTCCTTCCTGCGGAGATTTCAGTTCCTCGAACTTTTGCTCAACGAAGCGTCCGCCAGAGAGAGGGACAGATATAGAGAGACCGTCTCGCTAACGGAAATCGTTTAATGTCCAGAAATTTACGTTTGCTCAAACACCCGACCGGAAACGTAATCTTGAAGTATGGCCACGAATCCTGTGTTTACTGCCGGGTCGTAGAAAGGCTGCAGCGTCGCGCGCCTTTTGCTCGTAGGTCCCGCAACTCTGTACAGGATGCGTCAAGACCAACGGCGCAAGCATCGCGTGATTTTACATGTAAAAATAAGTTTAAAAAAAACGAATAACATTTTTTCAGTTTTTCAGAACTTTCAACATTTTTTTTTTCCACCTCGTGCTTGTCCACCATCTGATCCGAGACACCCTGTATATAGATACATCCAATAAGCTATCGATACCGACCACTGTACACCGGAAGCCTATTGAACGGGTCTCCTGGTCTAGAACCTTGAAAGAATTGATTTCCTCTTTTTTTTCGAATTCTTTCAACCCTAAGTTTATATACATATATAAAAATAACAAAAATATCGACACAACACGATAGATACACCAAAAATCGGTGGACAAGTCAACGGGCATCGAGATTCCTCGATAGCATGTCCGAAATAGCGGATTCGCGGGACACGCGAACGAGCGGAAACAAACAAAGAGACGCGACTTCCGGGAGGGGAGGGAGGCAGGAGGAGAGAAAAAAAATAGGTTCGTCCGCAGAGAGCGACGCGATTTAGTTCAAACGTGAAGTACGACCTCGGGATAATGGGGGTAGCGCATCGCCATTGTAAACAGACTTGGAAGCAGTAAGCAGCTCCGGGATTTAGTTCGATGTGTCGGAGGATGAGGACAGCGGGAGGTGGTTGAGCGAGACGGGGAATCTGACGGTTGGGATGAGGATAGTTGGAGTGGGGTGTGATGGCGGGGTTTCAGAGCGGGGGGGGGTGGAGAAGGATTGGGGGTTAGTGGGGGGAGGGGGAGGATTGGGAGCTGGGGGGACGTGTCGTGAAGAGTGGGGCAGACTGTCGAGGGTGGGAAGTTGCCGAGACATCGATCGAGCCGACCATTGCTTGCCACACTCCACTACTAGGAGTCAAGATGCCATATCCACTACGAGGAACTAAACTCCATGAAACTACTCTCTGCCGCTCTCTACGCACTTGTCCTAACCCGCTGTGTAACTCTGTATAGGTGTGCGCCGCGCGCGCATAGGTCGGAGCCGACGAGCGTACGCGACCGTTGGGAGGGAACGATAGAGAGACGGAGAGGATAGATTGAGGAGAAAGAGGCCAGACCGAGAAGACGCAAGAAGCGACTCTCCTTTTCTTTTTTTTTTTGTCCTCCGCGTACGTATTACGTAGCGAACGAGCAACCAAGAGCGTAGGTGTACGAGCACGAGGAGAAACAAGTGTACCGGGGTTCACTCATCGCTGTTTCCACGAGAATCGCGCGCGCCCAGAAGGGAGAAAATCGTTTGTATACACTTTGCGGTCCCGCGAGGCTCACTATACTGGGTGCTCGCCTAAGTCCGGGGCCGATGTTCGGGTCCAGGGATTGTTCGAATTAGTTACAGTATGACTTCGATTATCCGAAACTCTTGTGATCCGAGTTCTCTGTTATGTTTAAATTTTTAGAGCACCGATCAAACTCTCGGGTCATTTGACGTTCCTACGAACCATGGCGTGCGTGAAGTAACAAATTGTTCCCATTGCAACCACTGTGGTTAATGGGTTATAGCTCATTAGGTGTTACTGATGGATTAACGTTACTTTTACGAGCGTGTTGCTCGTAAAATTTCTAAGAAAAGACATTCACGTCTGCATTTTGCAATTAATCGCATGAAACTCCGCAGTCTACCGATAGCTAATAAGACACGTTTCTTCCGAAAAGAAATCGAGCACGGGGGAAGCAGTAATTTAGGAAAATGCCGAAAATATTTTTGTGAGGCCAAGCTGTGTGTCGAGCAGGTAGAACCAGCAACACTCCCCGTTCCGTTAGACGCGATTTAATCTATGAAGCACGTACAGAACGGGTGCGGAAACAATAAGAAAAGTTAGTCGGCGGTTTATGTGGAAAATTCTGATTCAGAGCGGAAGAGGATATAGGGAACCGTAAAGAGGAGGGGTTGGCAAAGTCGGCGGAGTGTGTGTAACTTTGAAACTTAACAAGGGTATATTCATCGCGTTCCCTACCATGAATAGGGGACATGAGCTGGCACATGTCTTGAGCGTACTGGTATTGTTCTTTTTTTGTATGGTGCTCGATCGAGCCCTTCTTGACCTAACGGTGAAGTCATGCGAATGGACGATCTCCTCGCCTCGTACATACGTTCACCATTGTGAGAGATAGTGAAATCGTAAATTAAGTGAGCCGTGAAGAAGGGCACGTGTGCGCAGATAGAATGCCGAAAAAGAACACTCGACAAACAACAGCACCTTCCAAAGTCTTACTTTGTGTGTTGCCAGCACCGACTGCCGCGCGTCTTGAGCAGACTGAAACGGGGGTTTTAAATTTCACAACACTCCGCTGTGACCGAGAACAACGCTAATTTCCGCTGCTAACTTTTCCATGAAGCTTTTTAAGAAAACTGCGCTACGAATGATTTTACTCCCGACTAACATGAATCATTGATATCTATATGTACATTATATCGCGTGAAACGATTACGCAAATATTGTTGCAATTAGCTTGCAAAGTCGAGCACTCTATCTACCTAGCGGTGATGAGTCACTAGGCGAGCCAAATTGATCAAGTGTCACCCTGTAAAAGCACCGAGGTATTAATGCGTACACCTATATCGATCAGTGCGTAACAGAGAAGGAAGGGATAACCGGAGTCCGCGTTACAGGAGCGCGTTGCATGTGCATCGACATTCGTAGAGTGTACCGGGTACATTCTCAAGGCCGAGTGAATTCACGGAGTTCGAGCGAATACTTTGTTCGACAGCATATTACTTTCTCCCCCATTTCTTCGCTCCTCCGTTTAGCTGTTCGTTCCTTTCTGTAACATTACGACTCGTGGCGTTTCGAAAATGTATTTTCAGAGAATTATCAACATTTTTATTTAGCGCACGGATCCCCGCAGTCCATTGATCAATTAATATGTAATCCGAATTTACCGGAAGCACGTTTTAAGTACAGGACAATTTTTGTTCACTCTATTTTGCTGTATCTTCTCGTTGCAGGAAACGCATTTTTTTTTGCATTTTTCGAAAGAAAAAAAATAGGAAGAGTTTCTTTCCTCACCGGCTGCGAGGGAACGCACGTAACTTCTTTTCGAGCCGCATATACGCGCGAATCGCGGAAAGATAAACCTCCTTGCGAGTACCAACTGGACCGGTTTCTTTTTTGCTCGGCCGTGCCATCAAAGGAGGGACAGTACTCGACCACGCTGACTGGTATCTGTTACAAAACGATGCTTACAAGCTTCCACGCGTGCATGTGCGAAGGAGGGTAACGCGAGACGTTAAACGACCACGCGCTTTCCTCGGAATTTCGCAAACTTTGTCACGGAATTTCGATCGGTGCCGGAGTGGCTGAAGGAGGAGCTAAGCAAAACGAGTGAGAGAGAGAGAGGGGGGGGGGGGGGGGCACACATCCTTCTTCCTTCTTCCTTCATCCTTTCGTCGAACTTTACGGGTTTCACCTAGCCGTTTCCCGTGTCACTTTTACTTTTTGCGGTTTCACGTGTAATTCTTCGTCCCTGAAGTTTCAATTTTCATTCCTACAGGGCAAATATCAACAGACTGTGTCAATGCATCATTATGATCATATTTAGCATATGATGGTGTAGATTATATTACTATCATAAACAATTTGGTAGATGAGACCCCTTGGGGAGGACTACTGGGTTGAGCTAACAGCAGCCTAGACCTGGTAGACTTGCTCCTGTGTCATTCAGTTCGCAGTTATACTCAGGAATTCAGAGCACCTGCACGATCGACACTGACAAATCTTACACCCTTCATTGTAACCCCACGTTTGCCGGAAGTAGAACAGATACATAGTCTTCGATTCCTTTCACTCGCGGCTGCTCGACGTGGAAACTTCAGTTAGCCTCGCTGTGTAATCGAACGAGAACGGTACCGGTGGCGATCGATTTTCTGCGTGAAAACTCTGCTGGAACTTTATTAATCTATTACTATGAACAATCTAGTAGTTGACAATGTAGACTGAACTATTCTAAGCAATCTGGTAGATGAGACTCCTCGAAGAGGAAGCCAGCCGCCTAGACCCTTGCCTCTGTACTATGCAGTTCGAAGATGCTCAGCAAGTTAGAACCTCTGTACTAGGACTAGGCCTTACCTTCTGTCGACACTGACAAATTTTCCACCGTTCATTTGTAACTTCACGTTTACCGGAAATAAGATAGATAGTCTTCGATTCCTTTCACTCGCGGTTGCTGAATGCAGAAACTTCGGTCAGCGGGTATATAATCAAACGAGAGTGATACCGATGGTGGCGATCGATGGCGATCGATTTCCCGCGCCAAGACTCCGGGGGAACAGTGCTAATTCCAAAACACATTACTTATTCCTGTAGCACAGGCGGAATCGGTCGGGTAGCCAAGACTGTGTTGGACGAACGGAGAAAGAGAAAGCGAAGGTAAAGGGAGAAGAGGATAGAGGGCAAGCAAGCAAGCAAGCAGGCAGAGAGGCAGGCTCTGAGGCAGAGGCAGAGGCAGGCACAGGCGTTGGAGAACCGAAGTTTCGCTTTAGGAGCGGAGAACTTAACTGAGTTAACTTTGCTGCCGAACCAAACTTTCCGCCAACTTTAAGTAGTCGCCTTTCCTCTCCCTCTTCACCGTCTCCCTTCTTGCACCCATGGCCGTTTGCTCGCTGCCCGCTGGAGAGACGAACGCGGAGGCGGAAGGTACCCGGAGAGCAACAGCCCCTCTTCTCTCCTCTCCCTTTACCCCTTTTCCGACCATTCCATCGTGGCCAAGGATGAGAATGCCCGAACGCCGACACCGATACTCGTCATCATAATTGGACGAGTTTCTTCTCCTCTTACCTCATTCGTTTTCCTTTTTTTTTTCTTTCTCCCGTCCCGTTTTTCAACAACTTAGAGTAAACTCTCACCCCCCCCCCCCCACCTCCTTCCCCTCGCCCCGCTCGGCCGTTTTGTTTTAGCGCATCCTTTAACCCTTCGGAGTTGTGATTTTTGTCTGTTGATCGTTGTTAAGGAAGTTAATCGATCGATTTCTAGCGTCAAACGGATTTGCGATGGTAGACACCGGCCGGTGTATCGCTGTTTCATTCGTCGCGCTATTTTTGAAACGTGATACTGTAACCTGTTAATGTTACTCGTGTGTCGTGTTAACACGGGCTCGCAATCTTGTTTTACACTTGGCGATCGCTTTGGGTAAACTATCGCTGTTATCTTAAGATGCTAAGCTGAAAATAAAATAAATAAACAAATTACCAGAATTTGAGAATTTATATTAGGGAACTACGATCTACGCCAATGAACCATCAGAACTTATGATATGCACGCGAGGCCAATCTTAACATTCTAAACACCGTCCTCCTGTGGATTCAGAAAACAAATGGCCATAGAAAATTCATTTAACCTCGTAGCCGTCTTCCTTTCAAGAATCTTCGCTTCTTCTCCGATAAAACACAGTTTTCTCTTGCTTCTTGGTTCAGTTATATTTACAAGAAATGGCGTGTTTTTCCGTTTGAGATATCAACGCGTTTTTGTACGGCGATAATGTCCTCGTTCCGAATGTAATACCGAGTCTAATTGAATGATAATAGTTCTATTTACGTATGAATGTTCGTACGAGCGGAATTAGATACTGCAAGAACAAGATACAGAGCGTCTCTCATTTTTCGTGTTTGTAGATTAGGATTTTCTCGAAATATCGGAAATATTTATTGTAATGAACTAGATTATGTGTCGAAGTTATCAATTCCAAGAAGAAAGGAAATATGTACTAATGCTTTTGTTACGCAAATAATTAATTATTTGTCACTGTAGAAATTAATTAACGCCAGTAAATGCGACTGATAAGATCGAAATATAAATAGCATACAATTTATATTTATAATTGTACGCGCACAAGCAAACAAAAATGTTAGTTCAAAAACATTCCGCTGGTGCAGCAGAATAATATGATTCGAGAGTTGTCAAACAAATCGACGCGTGGAACTTTTAATAGCATTTCTCCAGTCTATCACGTAGCAAGAGAATGGTTACAGTTTCCTTGAAACGTTCACATTGAAAAACTTCCAGAAGCGTTTTATTAACGAACCTCTAACTTAATCACCACCGTCTTTCTTGAGACTGAATACCTCCCCACCCTATCGGCTCCCCTCCCCCCTCCCGTCATTCGATAAAAGAAAAAGAAGAAAAAAAAGGGAGAGGCCCGCCGCGATTATTATCGCAAGCGAAGTCGTTTGAATTTCACGTGTCACTAACAAAAACCTAGTCACCTCTCTGCAAGTTTTGAAACAAACTTTACTTTATCGTGGCTCGATTGTAGGAAGGGAGAGAGAGCCGAGAGCAGGACGAGCTTCCCTCCCACCAACGGTTCTCCGCCAAGTAAAGTTGCTCCCAGGTTAGACAATAATTGGATAACTTCGCCCTCATAGCTCCCCATCCCAACGGCAGCCCCACCCTCAACTCTGTCGCCCTTCTTCCCCCCCCTCCTGCCCCCTCCTTTCTGCCAACAACGTAGCTGTATCTGTAACTCGAAAAACTCTGTTGCACACCGAGATTAAGCTGAAGGGTTGAATTCGACCGCTTAGCCCGAACGTCCATTCTAAAAGCTCGATGAATTTTTAAGGATGTCTTCGTATCTTAACCAGTTAACTACGGTTAGAATGTTTGTCTAGATTTTTCAATATTCTTTGGAAGCTCTGAGACGCATAATATTGTTACAAATTCTTGTCAAATGTAATTCCGTTTCTACCCCAAACTTTCGAAATTTTAAATTTTTTGCTAACTGTTTCGGCAAGTTCGTTAAGAATTTTCGTAACGAGATAAAAAAAGATTTTAGAAAGTTCGAGCGAGAGTATCTTAAACCGATAAGCCAAAAAATGACTTAACAGTTCTTGATAAGAACACGATCTAAACGTTACTAGTGAAATGACCCAGATTTCCAATGGAGGCAGTAAACGATATTAACCCATATGCAGAATTACTAAATGATAAGCAATAAAAGTCCGGCAGGAACCGGCATCGAATGACTCTTCTGAATGAAATTTATCTCGGCGACTTAATTCTGTATACGTCTTTCTTCTAACGCTGTTAATAAATCTCGACTGTGAACCAATGTTATTTTTGCCTCCGACAGAGGAAAGTTACTCATAACGAGCGGTTTCTTGGAACTCGTCCTCTTCGTTAAACGAGGGACTACCGTAGTTTGAACTTGTCGAACAGCTCGAACAATAAGTTCCGATTCGAGCGAGTTCGAACCGTTCGAATATAATTCAAACTTTCTTTACAGCCCCAGCTCGGGAAACTAGAACTTTCACGGGTACGAAATTTCTACACATCGGGAAGGATTCTAATTGATATGGAAGTATACCCCCCGTCGGAGGTATAGTTAACTATGCACGACCGTACGGTAAATACATACAGTGTTACGAGTCTCTTTCTGAGTGCACTTCCTCGACACATTGCTCTCCCTGCTACTAACCGTGTATTACGTATGATATACGCTGCCAGCTGTCGAACAAGGGCTTAATCTCGCCTCCTTGCCTCTCCTCCTTTTGATGATATGAGCTTACATTTTCGCTGAGTTGGCACAACATGTGCCCAAGTCAAAGTGCTTGGGTTTGCACTCCGCGTTAGTATCGCATCCTCGCTTTCGCTGAGACCAGCACCGATCTCATTTTGTAGCCTTCTCCGCGGGCTCTCTCCGTTTCCGATTACTTGTGTCTATTGACCGGCAGATCAAACATTCCTCTGTACCCTTCTTTCTTCCCGTCACGACCGTGCGTAAACGAATCTTAATGTGTATCATTTATCCCGTATTAACCCAATCACATGGAATGCTCCTGCTGCTTCGGTGGGCCATGCTCGACACGGTGCCTGGCCACCAAATCTCCGAGAAACACTCTCGGCAAACAATTTTCAACGCACGTGCAATCGAGGGCTACAATTGAGGGGTCCCGTGCAAGAGGGAACTATCGTACAATTTATTGAATAAATATCTTAATTTTATCTTTTAATTTTCATCTGAAAACGCTACGAACTTTCGTTTTAACCCAATGAATAAAAAATAGATTTTTAAAAATAAATTTATAACGATAAAATTAATAATTGTACATATTAATTAATTCGGCAAAGAAATAGCGCGGCAGAAGTTGTAACCAGACAGCGGATTTTATGCAATTATGACAAAAACGAGTAGGTGTAATTTAAAAAAAGTAAAACCACATTAGCAAAATTTAAAAATACTGTTACATTATTTTCAACCCATTAAACATATTAAGAAAGAATATAAACTTTCATTTCACTCCAGTTTGTTGCGATTCAGGTACAAAAAATTATTACTCTGCGTACAGTTCCATATACACGATAATTCATATACACAATCAGAGGTAGGAATTTTGCCGTGCGAATCTCATTTTGTATTTTGTAGCATAGCTCCCCTCTTGCATCGACCCCCCCCCCCCCTCTCCCCCCTCAATATACCTGTCAAAAGTACTTGTTAAAAGAACCCCTAATTTCGGTTTGTTGTGATCCGGATAGATGATTTTTGTGGTTATGTTGAGTCTGTAAATATTCTGTATTATAAATGATCGAGCGTGTTAATCGTAAATGGTTCCAATCGCCGGAACGATCTGTTGACTAGTTTCCTTGTAAATTTGATTTATTTTTTATGATCTTGGTTAAGTATTGCGTGGTGACGGCGTCTGACGAGGGCGCCACGTGTCAGTTTCTCGACTTTCTTATGGAACTTCGCTGGTTCAGCATTTTTCCGTTCCGCCATATAAAAGCACCGGGCACTAAATCGACTCCGATCCAGCATATTTTTCTGTTTTCGTATGGTCGCCTGTGCGGTAGACGCCTCGGCGTAAACGAAATTACGATAGACGCGTATTCATGGATTTGTCGGGCAGTTAGTCGGTATATTAGTCGCACGAACGCACTATGATTGGTTTACAATTGCTGCCGAAAATGGGCTGAAAATGTCGACCCACTAACCAACGCCAGGCACTCTATTAACAGTTCCGAAAACATTTGCCCCAGCTAGTAATTCCATTCTCAATGTACGGTGTGATCTGTGCGTTTCGTTTTTCCTCTGTTTAGCATCGGAAGTGCTGGAAGTTTGTTCGTATTTTCGTCCGAGGTAACACAGACATTGTGTTTCTCGGTTTTCCTGCGATTTCCGTGCGTTTCTCTCACTGTACTGAACACAACGCAGTGCGCAGGTTAAGCCGGCGCGTTTCAAGGTAACCTAAAACGTTCTGTTCAGCGTACACGCTGTTAGGTGTTTCGCTTTATCGTGTCGCGAAATGTTCGCTTTGATCGAACATCGGCCTCTCCTCGGTACCCGTTGAATTATCCGATACAGAAATATTATGCTCGCGTGCGAAATAATCGCGATAATGCCTCCGTATCCCGTGCGATTCTCTAACATGAAGAAATTCATGAAGGCGTCGAAATGTATGTTTATTAACCGGAGTCCCGTAGTTCTGGCATTTTGGTTTCTTTGTGTTAGAAAGTTTTTAGCAACAGTGAAAATCCACGTGAAACTTTTATAAACCCTATGATCTTTTCCTTTTCATCGATGCCCCAATTATTCATTAAGCACTAGCACAGCGTTTTAGATATGTTTGTTTCAGATAACAAAATACGTTTTGTTTACGATTTTAATACATGCTTAATTTTGGTAATCAGATTATTATTATTATTATTATTTATTATAATTTTATATAGTGAGTTTAATAATTTCACATTAATTTAATCTAAAGACGTTTATCAATGTGTGTGTACTAAATATTGTTTTTTTTTCTTTCAATGGTTTCAGGAGACGGTGTTCAACAAGTCGTGATGCGTTGGAGGTTCGGCGGTCCTTATTCAAAAACCGACCAGAAGTCTGTGTTACAAAGGCAATTTGTGTGACAAAACATAAAAGTGCAAAATTGTACATCAAGACATACGAAGAGGCTTCCTTACTAGTGGACAATAGGACTTCCTTGGAAGAAAAGAAATATTTTTAGTGACATTGAGAGTACAAGTGAAAAATTTAAAAATTGGGGGGGCTGTTTGACCGATGGACAAACGGAAGATGATGCCCAAACGCCCTCGAATGGATAACCTGAGGGGTCCTATTGCAAATGGACCCATTCAGACACGACCGTTGGTGGCTTTGTTAGATGGCCGAGACTGCTCTATCGAAATGCCTATCCTCAAAGATGTCGCAACTGTGGCCTTTTGTGACGCACAGTCTACATCTGAAATTCATGAAAAGGTACAGAACATAATTTTTAATTTCTATCGTAAGATTCTTTGTTTTCAATCGTAAAGGAATTAAAGCTTGCTCGTAATGCCTGTTAAAGAAAGATACTATTTGATTTGTAGGTACTAAACGAAGCAGTAGGTGCATTAATGTGGCACACCATAATTTTGACAAAAGAAGATCTTGAAAAATTCAAAACATTACGGATCATTGTAAGAATTGGATCTGGGGTAGATAACATAGATGTCAAAGCAGCAGGAGAACTTGGCATCGCTGTGTGCAATGTGCCTGGCTATGGCGTTGAAGAAGTAGCCGACACCACCCTTTGTCTTATTCTAAATTTATATCGACGTACGTATTGGTTGGCAAACATGGTACGCGAAGGAAAAAAATTCACAGGTCCAGAACAGGTAAGAATTTCAAGATGTACACTTACCTTAAACCTTTCTTTGTATTATTCTATCTTTAGCTAATTAAATCTCGTGTCTTTGTTTCAGGTCAGGGAAGCTGCAACAGGGTGTGCAAGGATACGGGGTGACACACTTGGAATAGTTGGGTTAGGTAGGATTGGCTCTGCAGTTGCACTGCGTGCCAAAGCATTTGGTTTCACTGTCATCTTTTACGATCCCTATCTACCAGATGGAATTGAAAAATCTCTTGGTCTTAACAGGGTCTACACATTACAGGTTCGATTTTAATTATCTGTTCAAACAATGGCAACGAATGTTCTGCTTGCTATGCCCAGATTTACCTAATAAGTTGTTATGATTTGTTGCAGGATTTGCTATTTCAGTCAGACTGTGTATCCTTGCATTGTACCTTGAATGAGCACAACCATCATTTAATTAATGAATTCACTATCAAACAGGTATTACGAACTAATTATGACTAAAATCTTTTCATTATTTTTTTAAAAACTCATTTTGTTTCGTTATCACTAGATTTACGGAGCATTAAATCGTTACAATCTTCATATTCGCAAATTAAGAATAGTAGAACTCGTCATGTTGACGGGTCCCGTAAACCTAATGTTAATGGACGCTGTTTTATACTAATCTAATTGATTTGATTTTAATTAACTTCCGTTATTATTTTTTGTAGATGAGACCTGGCGCCTTTTTAGTCAATACAGCAAGGGGTGGTCTGGTAGATGATGACGCACTAGCCGCAGCGCTGAAACAGGGCAGAATTCGTGCAGCAGCACTTGATGTACACGAAAATGAGCCATACAACGTCTTTCAGGGTCAGTCTTCGCAGTGTGAGTTTTATCTGTCCATACCTAACCCCCTCTCGAGTTAACTAATATCCCCCTTCTCCATCCCGGTCCTTTGCTGTCGGGTAATATATCGGGTACACGCATTAGAGGTACTGTGGCATGGTTTTTTTTAGAGGAACGATTGCAAGTGACATTAAAAGCCATTGCAATCTGATACAAGAAAGTGATAAATATTTATCTCATTAATTATTTAACATTAAAAATCCTGGACTGCTCAAAATGACTGGATTCAGGTTTTTTATGTTACAGTTAGATGGATTAGTAGACAATTATTGAATAAATTTATTCGTTCTTTAGTAAATACAGTCTCGATATTTTTAAAATATAATACAAGCCAGCCATGTTTAATATTTTACAGAAGTACAAGAGACCTGTTACTAACATACACACTCCTCTTTTCTCAACACTACCTCGAATGTCCAGCTTAATCGAAGACACAGCAGGGTTAACAGTTGCAGCAAACAACAATTTGTTGCATCTCGTAACTCGTATTCAATTAAAAAACCGTCACATTTTCTTTATGATCCATTAACGAAGCATGCTATCCAATATTAATGTGTTCATTAATAAATTCATGAATCATTCTCATTACCATGCAAAATATTGCATACTAACTTGCTTGTCTATAGCACGATCGAACTCGTTCAGTATGCGCGAAACGCGTCAGAAAGGATCTTAAATCTACATACATCAATGCTCGAAAGTAACTGTACAAATTTGTTTGCACCGCAGGTCCTTTGAAAGATGCACCCAATCTGTTGTGCACACCACATGCAGCATTCTACAGTGATGCAAGTTGCACCGAACTTCGTGAGATGGCAGCCAGTGAGATACGAAGAGCTATCATCGGTCGCATACCTGACTGCTTGCGAAACTGTGTGAACAAGGAATACTTCCTTTCCTCAACCGGGTAAGCATCATTCATTCTAACAGATGCTATGTACATGTATATATGTATATGTATGTATATATATATACACAGCAGCATATATGTATATATATATATATTGACTATATATGCATATATTGTATATGTTAGCTGTACAAATTCATTCGCGACCCTTGCAATTCAATTGTAACTTCATTTTGGGGGCTGGCAGACCCTATAATGAAAAGAGGATTATAACAATGTAATTACAGAAAATGAAAGAATTATTTGAGAAATTGAGAAGAAAATTGTCTATTTTACTCTCTTCAATGTCTTTCGGTTGATACACATTTTAAAACTCCTCAAAAGGTAGAAGAGGATAATCTTGTTATATCAAAATCTCTATCTTGTTTTCGAGAGGCGACTCATCAGTTACTTGTAAGTTTTTCTGATGAACATCGGAGTACCATCAATAGTTGGAGCGAGTGTACAGGAAGTGAGATCAGTTTCAAGAGTAGAATATATTTTGGTAATTGTAACTGAACATCTGTATAATCTTTTGCACTCCATTGACGCCATTGTGGAGACAGTCTCAATCTACTGTTTATAAATGTATCATTTTTATGCGCATTAGAATAAAGCAGACCAATAAAAGGAATCGAAGTCAAGAGATTCACGAACATTCTCGAGTTTCTCTTGTCGGAATGAAAATGTTGGTTCTCCAAGATTTTCGCTTTGAAAATTGGAGTTGCCGACGACATCAATATATCCAAGTCTCAGAATCAAGCGAAGCAAAGTCTATTCACATGTCTCAGAAATCGTTGATTTTCTTGATTCGCCGAATAATTCTTTCGCTTTGTTGTATCGTGGTGTTGATGAATAGAGGGGTTCGGGCAGGTGTGCGAATGAATGTGTACGGATAACGATATACATGGACAACATATATATTGTATATATACATATTGTTGAGCTTGATTAAACAAACAAACGTAGGGTATAACTTTTTTGAGTATCGTTGCATTTGTTTCTCTTACACCGGGGAAAAAGATATCGTAATTTTTACAGAAACAGATTTTCAAGCAGATGTTAACTCGTATTACATGGAAAGAGAATCGAGTGTGTAAAAGTAACGTGGTTAGAAGCGTTCGAACCTTTGGATTTCCTAAGAATCGATTGGGCACTTTGTAAAAGGCATTTATCGAAGTGGCCAATTTCTTTTCGCTTTCTCCAGCAGCTACCCTGAGGGGATCAACGGCGGATACTATTCCGGGGGGCTGCCCGTTCAACAGGCGCATTCAACGACTCCTCACGATTCTGCACCCCCACCTCCTGGTGGGCATTCCGTCGTCGGCGGCGGTGGTGGTGGGGGTGGTGGCGGACCGAACTCCTCTGCAGGCGGTGCAGGCGCCGGGGGTCCGACAGGCCCTACGGGTCCAACGGTAGGTGGCGGTGGGGCTGGAGGCCCTGCTTCAGCTCCTCCTACTGCTGGATTAACCGGTATACCACACAGCATAGTGAGCGAGCCTGACCCCCGGCCAAGCCCACCTGCACCGAGCCCTCGTTGACCCTGAACCCCCGACGTCCACTCCAGCACCACCCTCCGATCTAATTTCCCTTAGCCATTCACACACGACCTCCGACGACAAATGGCCGATTGACTAACGTGTGTCGTGCACGATGTGCCCCAAAAAATATGTCCGCTGCTTCCGAAGGAACTCTCGAAGGGATCCATCCTTTGAGATCGAGTGAAAGAGATAAAACGGGGGGTAGGCGGGGAGAGAAAGCAAGAGAGTGTGTGTGTAAGAAAACCGAGTGAAAGAGTTTCCGAGCGACCGAGTGGGAGAGCATGATGAGAGTGCGTGTGCGTGAGAGGATCAAGAATCGAGAGATTGTGAGGGAGAGAAAGAGTTATACTTTGCTGCGTGTGTGCGTGCGTGCGTGCGTGCTGCGTGCTGCGTGTACTCGCGCATCTGCGTACGTCACAGTGCGTTGCGTGCATGCCCCGTATGTATGTGTGCCGCGCGAATGGAAGTTGAGCTTGAGTCTGCGTTTGGTGGGCTCCTGGAATAGTGCATTTGATGTAACATTGTGACCAAACCAAATACAGTTGGGCAGTAATGATGACGGCTTTATATTATATAGAATGCCATGGCTATGGAGGAAATAACAAAAACGTTGAGTAAGAACTTTTTCTCTGTGTCGTAATTTTGTATAAAATTACGTAGTATTTAACCAACCAACCAACCAACCAACCAACCAACCAACCAAACCAACCAACCAACCAACCAACCAACTAACCAACCGACCGATCGACCGACCAACCAACCGACGGACCGACCGCCCGACCGCAACACACGCGACTCTAGACCAAAATGGAAGACACCATGTCGTCGTCCCTTTTTTGTTCTTCCAATTTTTAACGAATTGGTATTAGTTCCTCGAAACACCCCCCTCCCCCCATGTATCAGTTCTTCCATCGAACACACTCGCAGCACGATGCATATTGGCTAGTCATAGAGTACAAATCGAACATGGGCGAGTACACATCGCAACGTCTGGCACACACAGCGGGGAGCAAAAGCATGTCGATTGCAAATTTAGGATGTACATCTTTTTTTTCGGGAAGTATACCGGGGTTTTCCGAATTGGTATTTTGTACTCGTGTCGACCTCTTCCCCCTCACTTCCACAAACCTTGCTGTACCGATAGGTTTTAGTACTCCATATACATAAACGCGACCAAAAACGAGGGAAAAAAATAACATGTTTTTCTTTTGTCTGATACGAACATATATATGTATATATGTACATCACGTTTTTAATTCGTATAATCTTTCATTTCTCGAAACATGGAGATCGAACATGTTTCTTTTTTTATAGCGAAGTCATGCATTATTTTGCCACACTGTATTTGGGTTCGCGTACGCTATTTTAGTTTTCGTTTCTAAAAAAGAACCATACTCCCGAGAGCATATATATATATATAATGATTTGGCAACTCTTCAGTAAACGTTGACAAACTTTGTTTCTTTCGTGGACGTTGTAACTCTCAGTGTTTTAGTATATTGCATTGAAGAAGAAGAGGAAAACACAAACAAACAAACAAAACAAACATACAGACAAACTGAAATATAGTTGCTAACAAATACATTTTTATGTTTTACTCGAGATCATGAAAATGCTGCGTATACATCATGATGGAACCGTGATAGTGAAATAGAGAAGAAAGAAAAAAAAAGAGATTGTCGGTAGAATTAGAATTATTGCGGTGAGAGACGGACAATGATCACCGGAGCAATTGCGATGGAGGTGAACGTATGTAATCGTTGGGGCATTCTCATGCGCATTGTCTCACCGAGAAATCGTTGGCAGTACACTGAGTAGATAATCACAAAACACATTCGAATTACCTTCTTTTATGATAAATTTTTCGGGACGATATCGATATGAACGCAAGCAGACGCATTTCGATATCGCCTCGCTTGCTCTTCTGTGTAACTCAAAAAATACGGCTCGTTTATCTTCGGGTCTCAATTGGCCAAATGAAATGTACTAGCAAATCCTCGAAGAAGCCATTGGTATCCTCGGGAAGGAAGGAAAACAATGTTCCTAGTGAACGTGTGATTTATAAACGAAAAACGATTTTTATTGTCGCGAAAGTAAGGCCTGTTCCGAATCTTTGTGTGTATTTTAGACGAGACATGGTTTCAGTTACAGAAATATAGTCTTTTACATTAAATGCTATTTTTTTATATGTATCAAGAGTGATAATGGATAAAAGATATATTTCTGACATGGACGACTTGATGCAGACGCTGTTTCCATGCTAGGTTGAAATTTTTCCTTCCTTTTCTTTCTTGTGGAATACTGTGTGCCCGTTTTCGAAAAATGTGTTAGTATCGAAATAAACTGGAGGAATGTATATCATCTTCGATTTGTGGCATCTATTTTTGTACTTCTTTCGAGCGGAACATTTCGCGAATGCCTTGACGTGACGTTTGAACCGAATGCAGCATCTTCATCAGTGATTTGAATTCGTCGTAAATTAGTAGATAACCTAATGTAATAGGTATTTTCTTTGTGTTTCCGACCGGGGACAGAAATCGAAAGCCGCTTATTGTTTTTCAATGGAAAAATATATATATATATACACATACATATATATATATATACCTATTGGTTATAGCAGTGTTTAAGCAAGTGAGATTGTGAACGAACGAACGAGAGTGTGTGAGAGTGAGAAGGTGAGCGAGAGAAAGAAAGGAAGATACACGCGCGTAAGGTAGAACGAACAGAAACAAGTTTTATTAATTGATAATTATAATATGATTAATTATTGTATTAAGTAAAATAATGCGATGTTACGAACACTTGAATATATTATCGAAAGATAAATCATTAAAAAAAGAAAAAGTAAAGAAAATGGAAACTTTTTTGAGAAGAAATTATTGAAAAGCGACGACGATGATAATAAGTAAATAAAACTCGAAATTGTTCGGAAAGATGGGAAGGAATTTAAAAAAAAATGCGAATAATAGACTGAATCGTTTGGTATTCATCGATGCCTCTGGGATGTACACCTTACACGAGCTTTTCGCTTCCGGAGCTTTCAAAATGCGAAAGGAGGAGAGAAGAGAGAGCGTGAGAGAAAGAGAAAATGAGAAAACAAAACAAAAGAAACCATTCCAACTGATGTAGAGATCAGATTACCAACCCAACAGTTGATCGATAAAATACGAGGCGATACGTAGCGACGAGAAAGTGTGTGTGAGAATGAATGCGAGAGAAAACGAAAGAGCGAATGCGAGCGAGAGCGTGAACGAGAGTGAGGGTGAGAGAACGAAGAAAATGGAGAAAAAAATACATACATAAAGCATCACAGACACATACAGCATGACAGAGATGACATTATACATTTTTAAATAGAAATACGCTACGTACACGAAATACTAGAGGAACGTCTGTAGCTCGACGAGATGGTCCGCGGAATCTGCGTGCTTTTCTTTCCGTTTTTCGAGGACTCTATCTTCGTGTTGTGTGTAGAGGTTGGCTGGACCAGCTCGTCCTTGCACAGTCGTACCAGTACATAACGTAGGAACATTATACATACTTCTTTTTTTTTCTTTTCTCAAGAATATTATTACTTATAAATACATCATTATATATAAAAAACGGAAAAAACGAGAGAGAAAGAGAGCGAGTGAGAGAATTTTTGACGTGTGAAGAAGAGAAACACGCTACTCTAAAGACGGAGAAGAAGACAGAGTTGTTCTTATATAGTTTTAATTGTGAAAAAGAGGCAAAATTAATGTGAGGATTCGTGATGAACCAATATCTATCCACTTAATTACCACCTAGCCGGCGAGCATAATGCCTCCTTTTCCTCACCCCCTCCTCCCACAAAAGAAAAAAAAAATCAATTAACTACACACGTGGGTCCTGATGCTGTGGGATTACAACTACTACAACAACACAACAACCAACAAACAAAAAAGAAAGAAAGAAAGAAAGAAAAGAAAACTCACACATATTCATTCATCTGTTTTTTAATCAGTTGTTCTCATACGAATATTATATATATTATATATTACATATATATAGAATATATAGTATATATTCTATATATATATCTATATATATAGAGAGAGAGAGAGAGAAAGAGAGAGAATCGTTTTTTTTAATGAAAATGGCGCCAAAACACCTTCATTTTACAATTATGAAAAAAAAATGGAAAAAAAAGAAAAGAAGCAACCTGACAAAGAAAATGCCACATAATGAAAAAAAAATTGAAGGTGGTAAAAACAGCAACATTAATATTATAATTAATAATTATAATAAATACAATATTTGTACAATAATCAACGGTGCTGTGGTAGATGCTGTAGGTCTAAAACTGCGATCCCCTGTTTCTCACCTATCCTGACCCGTGTCCGGAGTCGTTTCCGTACTGAATAAACGAGAGCCAATAACCAGTCCGGAAGAAAACACAAGAATGTTCACACCACGATTCTTCAGAAGTAGAGGAACGGTCTGTCGACACGTTTTTCGCATCGTTTATTTCTTTTTTTTGGTTTGCCCATCGATACATTTTCGCTCTGCCCACGATCGAGAGGAGACGAGTACAACGAGTGTGGTTCCACTACGAATACAGCACGTACTGCGATTATTACTATTATTATTATTATTATTATTATCGTTATTATCATTATCATTATTATTATTATTATCATCATCGTCGATGGTCTTATATATCGGTTTAAAAAAATATTCAAATGTAAGCCCTTAAATAACAGAAGCGCTTCGGCGTCCGAACGTCCGCTTTTTTTTGTTTGTTTTTTTTTTCTCGTGTTTCTCGAAGATATCAGTCAGGCGACGCGACGACGAACAAAAGTCTTTCATCGATACGAGCATCATCGACCGTGTGTCGCAAGTTCGTTTCCTTGGTTCTCTTTTTGATTTCACATCCGTTCCGGTAAGCTCGGGCCAAGTTGAATCACAGGTATTCGACAACACCGTGGCAACATTCGATTGTCGTCAATGATCGAGAGCGAGCTGTGTCACGTCAGGGAGCCCCCGTGGACTCTCATGTGCCTGTTCAGATTGCCGCTCTGGCTGAACCTCAGCAGGCACAGCTTGCACTGGTACGGTTTCTCGCCGGAGTGAATGCGCAGGTGCTTCGTTAACGTTGAGCTGTCCGAGAACGCTTTCTTGCAGAACCGACATCTGGAAACAAGAAGAAGTTTCGAGTCAGAGTCGATGTCGAGATAGGAGAGCGGTTAAAAACACATCTACCGGCGATTATCTCCATAACTTTTCTCCAAGTCCATGGCTAGGGATCTTTTAATAGATCCCTCAACAGAGCAACTGCTACTTCAATCGCGAACCAATTACTCACCCCCTCAATTACGTAATCTAATCATTTTCTTCGGGATTATTCTGTAAAAGATTTTCAAAGCTTTAGCCAAGCAACAGATTCTATTTAACACGTTGACTACCAAGTCGTACGACACGATTCTAAACAACGATGATTCGGTGGGATTTTTAGGGGGTGATTCTTCGACAGTCGACGTGGTAAGTTCTCCGGAAATTATGATTTTCGAAATTCATAGCAATTCAGCTACTAGAACAATGCACTTGTAACAGCAATTTCATTCGTGGTTTTAATACATTACCTACTGGTAAGTATTTATATAATTCTTAAAAGTCTATGTTTCATAGCTAAAGATTTCTTAATCAATTTTCCAGTAGTAATGACAAGGTCCATCGTGTACTAAGAAGTTCACTTCCATTAACACAGTCTGATCCTTTTTTTCGGGCGCTTATTATTACAAAGAGTAAAATACCGTCATTCGAAATCTTATTAACTGATTTCTGGACGGAAAATGATGAATTCCTTGTTTTCAACAAGATTCTGATTTGCAAAGATTTCCATGGTTCCTACGTCATCGCACGATTATTGATACAGCGTTTAAAAAACGTCAAGACCGCGCGTTGTTCAATTCTCTCTGAAGAAGAAAAATTTCAAAATTCGCTCCAAAGATGCGTTCGTAGAGAAGGGAATCCCTGTGAGATGACAGTGTATTAGGGCGCACTCTAACGTAGGTTTCTGCAACTGTAGTTCTAAGTACAGTCCCTCGGAAAAGTATTTGGCCAGTGGAAGTAAAAGATTATTTTTAAGACGGAGCTTTATTCTATTAAATAATTTCTGTGACGATGCAACAAAAGTCATATATCGCAGTTGAAATATATATATATTTGTAGAAAATAAATTTTTGCTGTGGAAATTTATTCTAAAAATAACATTTACAAATGGACAAATATTTTGCGAGTGACTGTACGGTGAACCGAACGGCACGCTTGTATTGCCGGTTGCATGCTATTAGGCGCTATAACACACAGGCTCAAAAGATTTCTTGTCGCTCATAGTTTGAACGCTGATTAACCACACGGCAAGAATTATTGCAGCAATGATTCTTACTGCACCCACGGGACTATAAATTCTGAGAAGATCGACAATTATTAAGACGAGTTAAATTTGACAATATCGAATCAATAAATTACCTGTACGGACGCTCTCCAGAATGCGTTCTCATATGCGTGGTCACGGAACTGCTTTGCGAAAATCTTCGATCGCACACCGGACAACGGAATGGTTTTTCCCCGGAATGAGTTCTCGCATGGGCTGTTAGGTTCGCCGCTTGACTAAACGCTTTCGAACACGCGTGACACCTTGAATAAAATATTTTCAATTCTTTTACAAACGTATGGATTTTGTTGGCATTGTTGTGTGTCTGTGTGTGCGTGTGCGTGTATCGTATGTGGGTGAGTTTTGTGTGAAAAACTTTTTTTTTAACACGGATTATTAAAAAGGAAGAAGTTTATAAGTCGAAGGTAAGTTACTTTTTAATATTTCTATATACAGGGTGTCTCAGGACAGGTGGTATAAGCATCAGGTAATTCTACGTGCAAAAAGAAATAGATAAAAAAAGGAATAACATTTTTTCGCTTGACGCTTTGTTTTCGATATAATTGAGTTTGAATATTCGACGGATTCGCGCGTCGCGTCCTAGCGGTCACGACAAGTAGAATTAGTTGATCATGATCAGACGCAGCAGTGGATTCCTATTCAACTTTCAATTTTCTCGAAAACGAGGCGTGAACCGAAAAAATGTTAGTTTTTTAAAAACTGATTTTTGTACGAAGAATCACCACGTGCGTGTACCACCCGTCTACACCCTGTATACAAAATGTTCCATTCTATTTGCCAATTTGAACATCATTTAACGAAGAAAGTTAGTAGATTGCAGATTCGTATGCAAAATACAAATTGTCTCATTAATTTTTTCTCTCAATAATTTCAATGGGTATCGTTAAACCGTTTTCAACTTATTAAAATGGCTAGACGACAAAATTCGTTTTTTTTTTAATTTTCGTGTCTCGCAGTGGGCTCGGAAAATTGTTTATTTTGCATAAAACTCCGCAGTCTTATCGATCATGAAGAATCGTTGAGAAGTCCAGAAAAAATTGTTGTCGGCCAGCGTAATTAGATTACCGGCCGTCACTGACCTAAACGGTTTCTCCCCGGAGTGCGTTCTGAGATGCGTCTTGAGGGTGCTGGGCCGCGCATACGATTTCCCGCAGATTCTGCATAGGTTAGGTCTGCCATTGTCGTCGGTGGTGACCGGGTTCCCGGAGGCGCCTATGCAGAGCGCATGCTCGCTAGACAATTGCAGCCTCGAATGGCCGTGCGCCGGGGGGTGAGAATGAGGATGGGTGCCAGTGCCGATCAGGCTATTGGCCGGGGGTTGATTCACCCTCGTCTGTTGCTCCACCGGATTATACTGCTGGGCGGGACTTAACAGGGGTTCCACGCCCCAAGCCGACGAATAGCTCTGCTCGTACCTGCACACAGACAACGACCACTGAATAACTCTGCTCTCGCAACCCCCTGGAAAGGGGTGCGCTACCCTCCGCAGAGAAAATGGCGAACCATTGTCTCCGCTACTACACTATGCGCAATCTGCTTTTTTAAATTAATATACCGGGGAACGATGCGCCGCCCTTGCTGCACATCAAATTCACTTTTCTCGTAGAACAATTTCGATCATATTTATTCAAAATCATTTCTCTCGTCTAACCTTCCTCGAACGAGGAGTTTTTAAACACTAAACCTACCTACTGTTCATGACCGGTTCTATATTTTTCATTTTACAATTATTGAAATTTTGAAGTTGCATATACATATGTACATGGAAATTGATTCGATAAATTTCTACGTCCAAACACATATTGTAATAAAAAATGCACATGATCTAAATAAGTAGACCTTGTCATTTTTATAAGCTGAAACATTTTAATTGCTTTTAGTGCTCGGTAGGTTTAGTGTTAAAAGACTTTTTAAATGTTTTCTTTATTTGTTACCGCAATAGTTAAGTTACTTCTTTCGAACGTTGAGAATTAAATGGATGGACGATGACTAGACTGCGGAGCTTCATGCGAAATAGAAATTTTCCGTGTTAATTGCTAGTCTAATCGAGACACGCGGATGCCGAACAATGATATTAACATATCCGAGACAAAAGATGACCAACGACAAAAGCTGTACAGAAAGAGAAACATTGTTGTAGTCGGCTGTGTACTGTGATTAACTGCGACAAAGCTACCGGAATGCAATTAAACATCAATTTTGAATGGCTGAGGCATACCGAAGTGATTGGTTACACGAAAATGGTCATACTCACCCGGAGTGCATGTTCATGTTCATGGTCATATTCATGGAAACGTTCACCGACATGGCCGGCGTGGATGCGTAATGCGTGGGTGGCACCGGTGGACCGAGATTTTGCGTGTAATCTTGCGAATAATGATGACTCGATCCTCCCGTCGAGTAGTAACCTCCCGTGGGACTTCCGGGATGGACCACCGCATGTTTTAGAGATAGCAGAACATCCGCGACACCTTCGCCGTTCGCGTTGGTCGTTCTTGGCGCGCATTCGCCTCTGGTGCAACTCCAACTGCAAGGACACTTGAGAATTACACGGTACATCGAATACAGTCACTCTCAGCATCCGTCTTTGGATGTGCTGAACCACTCGTCTCTTTAGATTTTTCATTAGAGAGTCTAGTGAATCGGGTCGGGTCAGGTCGGGTCCGGATCTCGAAAGTTTGTCGACATATAAATCTAAACATACATCCAGTAAGATTCCCAGCTTCTTCGAGATTTTTGTTTAAACCAAGATTTGCTCTGAATTCTTTGGAATTCAGTTAGGAGCATGAGCGTACGCATAAACCCGTCGCGGTAGCATTGGGAGTCAAGTAGAAAGTCCGAGTCGTAGTCAGACGGAAGCGCTAAAATTACGCGAGACCTGCATAGTTTTTAGAGAAAATCTTGGACCAATAATTAATAATATTAAGAATATTTTCAAACCGTTTTAAGAGTATTTGTTCATTATTATTGATGCTGAAATGGTTGATGTTTAACTATAACCGAACAGACTGTTCGCACTTACTTATAAGTGCCTGAACAGGGGCTGAACAGACCAGGCGGCAATGGGTCCAAATCGAGAGGTGGCAATGGGAAGCCGGCCATGTCGTCGACCCAGAAGCTCGCCCCGAACTCGCTCACGACCTGGTTCTGTCCAGAATTCTGGATCTGTTGGCTCTGATCGGCACCTATGTCGTCCGGGGAGCTTTGCAGGTCTTGGAGACGAAGAGTGCCCTGCAAAGCACCTAAGGTTTCCTCGTTTTGATTGTCCGTTAGAGTGTCCTCGCTGGACAACACCCCGAGAGGTCCTGTGCAGAGGCCGGAAGGTATCGTGGCCTCGATACTTCCTACCGAACCTGTTTCATTGAAAAAAAAAAAAAATAAATAAAGATTAAACGACGTTAACGTTACCGCAATGTTGTTGGGTAGAAGTTTCTTGAATTTTCTCAGAATTTCAAACGATGTTAATCTTTTGGTTGGCTGACTCGATTACATGCACACTCGCGAAAACGTGACGAAAGACAAACTTAAAATAGCAAAGATTTGATCTTGAGTAATTTCAATTAATTTCGGAATTAATTTTCTTGAATGTCCGAATGGTAACAGCAAACCCGAATTACGACGATTCCACTGATCATCTCCAATTAAAGGGATCGATTCGACACGCAACGAAGAACATGTCCTCGTGTTAAAAAGGAAACCTTTGAAAAATGGAGTAGCCGCGAACACATGGCAGTCGATCAGCGAAATAATAAAATAGTGACAGAGAACCGTTTCGGGGACAGCGCGAAAAGCGATCTTTCGTGAAATTAGCGCAGTTTGTTCCAGTGACACACGATATTTGTGGCTCACCTGTGCCGAGGGTGTACGGCGACTCGTTGGTGTTCACCGTGTGATGATTCTGCAGGAACTCCATCTCTGCGAAATTTCTGCTCGCAGCCGCCCTTAGAAACACCCCCTTCACCCCGCCTCCCTGGAAAATACGCGGACGGATTTCCTCCTCTCGTCGGAGATACGGTCCAGCCCCTCCGGTCGCCCTAGCAACCGCACATTGCTCCGTGAGTATCGCCAACTTTTTCGTCGATATATCGTGCAATATTTTCGAATCAATCATCCGCTGATACACAGTACCATGCTGATTACTACCACCGTGGAAAAATTCGCAAAATTCCGTTCGCAAGTACCTTTCAATTAACCCTTTAGCTCCGACTTTTGTTAGAATGATCCTCGGAGTTGAAACGCGAGATGTATGAGAAATTTTTGATATTCTTTTCGAATCGACTAGCCGATCATTCAGAGTCTCATGTCGAAGACAACCATCGTGGATAACTTCGGGAAAACCCGCTCGAAAGTGCTTTTAATTAACCCTTTATCTGAGACACCTGTGTTATTATTATCTTTGAGATTGAAGATGAAAAATCAGTGATATTTAGACTGCGGCTAGACTCGATACGATAAAAGAAAAGAATTATTGAACAATATATAGGAAAAATGATTAAACTTTGTTGCTTATAACACATATAAATACACAAAGCTCGGGAGTCTATTGATTGTTGGATACTAAATGAGGTCAATTTTTAACTGAGGAAAGTGCAAATCAATGTACATACTTGGAGTTGCTAAATAGCTGAAGGAAAATTATGATACTGCAATCATGAAACAATAGACTGTTATCTTTTAGGTTCATTTTTTCGTGAGTAATATTCGAACATTTTTGAACGATTGTATTCATAATTGATGGCGATTAATCTCTCGTTGCTTTGCAATAATGGCGAGTACAAAATCAGTAATTTCCTAACAAATTGAGGTGTAAACATGAAAAAGTTATTAACAATATTTATTGACTCGTAAATAATCTCAAAGAATTCTCAATGTATAATAATTTGGTTGCAGAATGATACGGATCATGAAAATATGAATTCGCTATTGGATCAAGAGATATCTAAAAGCTGAGAGAGAATTAAATTATGGATAGACTGCAAATTCTACGGATTCTAAGCATGCGTGCATACTATAAAATGCATTGAAACAATAATTTCAGAAACGAGTTTCGTGTTCTATGTATTGTTTTAGAGATTTTTTTGGTAAAGACAATCGATTTCTGATTTCCGAATCTGTAAATTAGTTTTTAAAAACATCAACTTCCATAATATTTCGTAATCCGAGTATAAAATTTAACGCAAGGCAAACTACTTCTATTTCTTTCGAAAGATTTAGTTCAATCAGAATCTTATATCATTAAGTACTCATTAAGTACAATTCACATATATGTAGATTGAGTTTACCAGGAAAGTAAACAAAACTGGCTTAACAATAATGAAATTAGGATTTGATGGACATATATGTTTCTGTCATCAACATTTCAAAAGCTCTTCACAATGTATTTATCGAAACGAAGTGTAGAAAACGATGAACAATATTTCCTTATAATGGCTCTCACAATTCGCTCAACTTTATTCTGAAATCCCTCGCTCAAGATTTAATTGAAAAGGACAATTCTCGTTAACTTCTTGATATTTCTCTACAAGTAATCCCAAAACAGACGAAATATTTTTGATTCGATCGAGTCACAAGAATTACCGAAATCTTCGAAACACTCTACTCGCCGTTATTATATTTCCAATATTGATAATCGTTCGAAATCGATTGAAAGTGTCCAAGTCTTGTAAAATTGATCAATTTCGATTTTCCCGGCCAGATGACAAAAAATCAGCGAAAACTCATGAATGACTGTTATGAATGACTGAAAGGAAAATGCACGTGCATATGGACCGAGTGTATGGAAGTACCTTTATGGCTTGGAAGACCTGCCGGTTTCCTCTAAAGGCTTCTGCAGAAAATCTGCCAGATATTTTCATTCATAGCCTGAAAACCACGCGCATCTTCCACGTGATTCGGCTGTACGTTGAGAATCATCCGGGGAATTCGAATCAGCCTTATCTCGATCACTTCGCGGTACGAAGGAACAAAATTCCTCTATGTATATCTCCGACGTACACCAAAGGATCCGATAGTGTGTCACGATTCTAGAGGTCCTTTGAACTTCTCACTGTCAACTCACTAGCTTGTTTATTTTTTTTAGTCTACACTGCAAGAAACATCGTCGTCACATAGTCTTCAGAGACACCTCGAGTTCTTCTTCCTGTTCTTGTACAAGTTCCGTATCTTCTTCTCGGACATGTTCGAACCTTGAAGAAAACTTTTCTCTGCGCACATTTTCCCTCACATCTTCGTCGATTACACCACGTATCGATGAAGACACTACACTAATCACAGCGTTGGAACTTCGGCGGCACTAACTAATAGTCGAATCAATCCTTTACGGCGAGACGATGGTGTCGGAGTTATGGTTTCTTGTTGAATCAATCCATTATCGTAAAATGATTTTGTTAGGGGTTTTTTGGCGAGTCTTTCGTGTCCCGCGTTAATTCCAAGGTGACAACAAGAGGTCTCGAAGGGACAGCGTGCCGCGTGCTTCTGCTGCCATGCTGGCAAGATGCCCTGTCAATGTGTCTTGGCTAACTAGAGATCTACCACCTACTATCACCCACTCTCACCCCTTACACACTGACTACGTGCCATCCGACCCCACTCCACCATAGGGCCGGCCTCTTCTTCGTTCTCTTTTCTCTTCTCTCCCTCGGCCGCCCTCGTTCCACGTGTGTACCCCGTCCTCTTCTTCCACGTGCGTACCCCTACCCCGACGCGTGTTAACCTTCTGTACGAGCCTCTTCGGCAAGGTGTTTGCCGGCAGAGATTCGCGAACATTTTTCATTTTCCTCTCTTCCGTAAGGGCGCGTTTATGCTTTCGCCGCGACCAAACCGGCGAGACAGACGATCAACCCTTTCGACCAAGTGGTGACGTATTCCTCTCGTATCTTACTCATTTAATTATATGTATACTTTGCTGTTGCCGATATACATATGTGCAGCCATTAGAGAAGACACAGGCACGATGATAAATAGAAATTTTCCGTACAAAATTAGGTACACCCTGTACAGCGACGGAACTATAAATTTTCGGCCCCCCTCCGGAAAATATAATTTTGTGGGTCCCTTTCGATATTTTTATAGGATTGAGATTTTTTAATGCTTTTTAGGAAGGAGAATGGTAAAAATTCCATAATCGCAGAAAGTATGTTTTCTTTGTCAGCGTACTATTTAATCTAAATCAGGGATAAGTTTAGTAAAATTACAAGATAATAAATGCAAAAATTTTGGCCACCTCCGATTACGGGCCCCCGAGTGTTGCGTGGTCTTGCGGTATTGTAGCTCCGGCACCGACCCCGTATAGTATGGTAAAAGCCGGTAAAAGTTTGACTTTTAGAAGATAATCGAAAATAGCCAACTGCTCCGTAACTCTGTTGTTAAACAGTTTTTCCTTTTCACGTTTCGGTATCTTGTCGAGCCACGGAAGATCTGTGCGTCGAGCTGGTAACTCCCGAGTCGGAGCGGGTTCTCGGGATAAGGGCACAAGGTTCACCATGACGGGGGAAGATTTCGCAAGGTGAGGACAGGTCGGAAGGGGGTGGCAGAGTGCCGGCAAGTGGAATAGGTAGCGTCAGGGTCTTTCGCAGCCGGGCTCACCGTTCACTGGTCAATAATCCACGAAAGGGAAGGCATTACAAGCCAGTGATCTCGAGGGTATCGGGGCCACTCGTCTGCGAGGCAGGACCACCGTGATCGGCGTGGTAATGGTATCTGAAGAAAATAATATCCTACTTCCCCGTCCCGCGCGCTCACGAACCCGGGGATATCGGTGTAGCAGAGACCAGGCTCGAAGGAGGCCCCCGATCACCGATCAGCGATCGCCGAATGAACGATTAGTATCCCGTGTCGTCGGCATCGACGTCGGGCAACCCGTGTACTCGAACGTCTTACGTTTTACACGTTCGTCGACATGGATATCGCTCGAACCGCCTCGCCGCGCCGTGCCGCGTCTCTTCCTCCACCCCATGGCACCGTTTCCTCCGGTGCACGCAGTTTCCTTTTCCGCCTGGCACACATTTTTCTTACCATCGGGTTGTTCGTTAAGTAACTCCGTTCTATCAAGAGAAACACGATTGTTTCCTATCTAGATTGTTTCCTATCATTTTGTTCTATATGTCCTCTTTCTGGAGTGATGTAATTAATTAGAGTTGGAAAAACATGTTTTTTTAAACTTACGATGTAACGATTGCATTCGCACCTAATTTCGCAGTTTTGAAGGACCTATTGTCGGACCGAAGCGTGATCATAGTTTGCCAAAAGCGGTCTCGTATCATCGTTCCTCAGCGAAGAATGTCGCGGTGCTAGGAACTCCTCCGGGTCGCTGGAAACGTTACAGTTCCGTGGAATTGCACGTAACGAACGACGAAGGGCAGGAGAGGGCGGGGTCCGGTTTTCTACGGGGTCCTGCGTAAATACCATGGGCCCAATCGGCTGGAAGTGTAAGCCAATACCCAGGGTGTACACTCGGCGTGCTGCGAGCTCAGCTCTCTTCTATGCGACCCTCTTCCCTTCTCCTTCTCATCTTTACACCCTCTCCCTTCACTATTTCCCTCTTTGTTCGTCGCTCTTTCCATCATCTCACTTCGTCATTACCACTCTCTTACTCTTTCTCTCGTCTTTGTAGTTTGCAAATCTGTATACATTTATTACAATTTCCAAAGGCGCAATGTATTCGAATATTAATTGAGAAGTAGCAACGAGGGTGAATTACAAGAGGAGTTAACGCTAAACCTACGGAGCTCTAAAAATGGCTGGCATGTGTTACCTTATAAAAATGTCATCGTCATTTTTATCATAATATGTGCTTGGATAAAACAAATGTGTATAATCATTTCCAGTGGAAGTATCATTTTAATTTCGATAATTGTAAAATAAAAAACCAGAAACCGGTCGTCTGACCGGCGATGGTAGGTTTAGTGTTAACACGACTTGTTCGTTGACTTTTCTGTTATAATTAACGAAATTATTCTTGTAGGAACCTGACGCATTTTTTAATTGAAATTAAGATAAGACATTGCAAAAGCAAAGAACAGAAAAACGATGCTGCTCGAATATGTGTCGTTTAAGTTTCTGTAACGAATGGGTAATTTCGATTGGTGTGCTATTGGTGTGGGTTTATCGGTGTGTTCCCTGCCCCGTGCTTTCCCGTATCGAGCAGATACCGAGGGAAAAAGGGATGAGAACACGATCCCAGGTATTTCGACGGTGTACGGGACATAGGTGACACACGGTCGACGCCAGAACGCTGCCATGTGCGGTTGACTTCCTCTTCCTGTGTCCACATCGGAACTACGTAGTCAGGTGTCCGGCCTGACGGCCGCGATTATGCCGACATTCGATAGTCGGATACAGCCCTGGGTCGTGAGAGGAACTTCGCGCTGGAAAAAAACAAAAAATTCGATAGGCATATTCCACCTTGTTTCCATCCCGCGTTCCGGAAGCGTGCTTCTCTGCTTGTCTCGTAAAATGTTTCAGCAGGAGACAGCTGAATTTGTCTGTATGTATACCAGCGGTTTCCAACCTTTATGATACTACGCGTCCGCGAAAAAAAATTTTTTTTCGCGCCTCCCTACCATTTATTTTTTAAATAGATATAATAATGTAGACACGTTTTAAATAATGAAAACATTATTACAAAAAAAAAACAACTGAAAACTACAATTAACAGAATAATAATAATAACGTTTCTGGCGACTCCCAGGTTGGAAACCACTGCTCTAAACTGATCTGAATAACACGACAATTTTTAAATGCAATAAATATTCTCACAATGAAGTCCGCGGTCTGCTTATCAAAGTGATCAGAATGATCGAAAATGATCGAATCACCATAAGCACCGGTACCGAATCGTCGAAGCACCTCACCGGTGAAATCACGCGTGGTCGATGCACGTGTTGCACTCTAATATCTGTTTGCATCCAATTTGCGGGTCCGAAATCGTTTCGTTCAGAAAACGAGATAGCGTCTATGGCAACCAGCCTTACCCTCTCGAAGCCACACCTGTGTTTGCTCGCACCTGAAATCAAAGAGGCGATTACATCGTTTCAAACGCGCATCATACGCGCATCCGCTTCGATCACGTGTTCACGTTGCATCGTCGGATGACCGGTAAATACCTCTTCCTTAAATACTTTCGGCAAACATCGGGGTGGACGTGGAAATAGGACACCGGATCGACATTTTTTTTTTAAAACGCCTGTGTAATTACATTAAATCCACCGATTAACAATTTTTTTTTGTATTCTCTATTCAAATTGAGCGTTCTATGAAGAAAATTGCATCCTTATGTATTTAATTGAAAACAGTTCCTAGCTAGTGATTATGAAAAATGTCTCTGTCGAGAATGTCGTAAATATTAGAATCGATGAAACGGGTAACCGTAAAGTTAAATTCAAGCACCGGGGAGATTCAGGCATGAAGTCACGCGCAGGGGAACGATGATCGTCGCCGGGGTTGAGTGATTAACCATCGTGATGGGATGACAGTGACCGTATTGTTCGCGATCAAACGATCGTCCCACACCACCGGTCCCATCTTCCATCTCCCTGCGCTAAAAGTGATTGCCCATCGGATAATCTTCGGCGGTTAGAATAAATCCCCTCTTTTGAACGATGGAGATGTTACCAAATACGTCACGGCCGCTTAATTACGTTTGCGGCGTACCACTTCTTTGCGGCAGGGGCAAGGTCGCGCCATTCCAGAATCCGTGTAATCGTAACACGGGACGGTGTCTTGCGGTTTTCCATTTGAAAAGCCGCAAAAGAGATGACTGCTCCTCCCCTCCTTTTTCACTTTCGCAAAATACACCTAATTCCGTTTTTTCACACGATTATTGAAATAAGCCGGTCCAAAAAAGAAAAGATGCGTATACGCAGTGCAGTTACGCACCAAAGGAAACTAGATTTTATTCTATAAATAAATTTCTATAATCATTCTAATGGATTTTATTTAAAAATCGTCCTGTGGCCTGATACAAGTCGTTTCAATGCCAGTATTTGTGAAGTGTGTACTGGGTGTCACAAAATCATACGTCGCAGACACCGTGGCGCGATTCTATACCCCCGATTTAGTTGAAAATGAAATTGAAAAAAATTGACCTTGAACGTGAAAAACAAGGTATGTAAAATAAAACCAAAATTTTTTTTATCGTGTTCTACCGAACAAAAAATTTAGCAGGGGGTTCCTTATGTCATTTTCGACTAAATCGGGGGTGTAGAATAGCGCTATGGTGTCCGCGACGTATAATTTTGTGACACCTTGTACATACATTGACAATTTTTGCAGCAGGCCAAAAAAATTTTATCCGTTCAACTCGGCCCCTCCCCCTAGATTAAATCCTGAGCGCGCCACTGATACCAGTGGATTCGAAAAGTATTTGAACATTAAATTTCGCATTCGACCCAGCCGTTTACCGAATTACGCATCCAGGAGGCTTGTCCAACCGTCTTCTAACGGATTGTTTATTCAAAAGCAAGCAACGATCGTTGTTATTCTTCCGCGGAGTGCTTTCGCAAGCATCGTGCGCGTCTTCGAGGACGTATCCGGTTTCGTTATTTCGAAAAAGGGGTTGAAGGAGTCGCGCGGCGTCGAGTCAGCAGCATCTGCCCGGCTAAGAAAATACAGTCTGCAAGAGTCGTCGGGATGATTAGCGAGAGGATAGCCTCGCGCCCCTGGTTCGTAACAGTTTCTCGGGGATTAAAACCTCGTCCACCTAGCATCCCCTCGCCCCCTGTCCTGCTCGTTCGAAATAGCCGATTGAATTACACGCGGCGCGTGCCAGCCGGCCGCCACCGTCACCGCACACGGCCACCATCTCTCCGGAATAAAGAACGCAATAACTCGCTATCCGATCGCTATCTTGTCATCCGATGGGATTTGCGACCAGCGGGTCTACATACACCCGCGTTTGCAAATCTGCACGCCCTGCGAGCCGGTGCCGGTCCCGTGGAATACGCGCATCCAGCCACCATTTTGTCGGTTCCTTTATCGTGGCACGCTTGGTAACACGAAATTCGTGGTATCCGTTCTCTCTCGCTTTCAAATGACTCGTATTATGTTTTCCACTGACCGCAGTGGCCCGTTTTTATAAAATGTACATTCTTTTTTAGCAGATTTTATGCACGATGCATGAATTTCACCGACTTTTCTTGCAAATGAGGCACGGATGTTTTATGTTGCATAAAGATCCGCGGTCTACTTATCACACTAGAATATTCTTTTTGCATCTTGTATGTGTAAACGACTCGAAAATGGAGATTGAAACATATTTTGATAAAGTACAATGTAACAGTTTTTGAAGATAAAAATCTTTGTAGAAAAATACGCAGCATGTGGACACGTATAAAGATCCTCAGGCAATTAACGAGGCTGTAACGACCGCTGACGCCACAATGGCGTCATGTGAATTTCAGCGGTTAGTCGCCACTCTGACGTCAATTGTTTTGTCGGCACATTGCGGCATCCTAAGATTAGGTTTCTACTATTAGACGTTGCTGCGTACGTAATAGATTGAATTATTCTGCTTTTCTATTAGGTTGTCCGAAAAGTTTTGTTCGCAACGTATATGTTTTATAATAAAGCGCAATTTGCTCTCTTGAACAACCTGATTGAATTTAAAACGAACAATCTAATAATAAACTTATAGTTTACGATTTGGAGCTATTCGATACATTATACTTCTAATGAAATATTCAGTGTTAAACTCGAGTTTTCAGAGGAATAGAAACATTTGCACATGTTCACTGTAAATATTCTCAAGTTTCATTGATTACCATTCTTCTACACCTTATGTCACGATCGCTAATTTGATTAACTAATCACCCGATTTCCTGCCATTGTTTTTTAAAATGACACGGAATTATTCTTAACACATTCGGTATAGTGAACATTATTCATCGCTGAACGAATTGTTTATCGCTCAACATTTTTTATTGAACGTCTAACAATGCTTATTGTACACGATCAACTAACATTTATGTGTATAATTATTTGTACGTTCACATCATTTTCAATTACTCGAAGGCACTGAAACATATGCTTTTTATAGTATACATATAAAGTATCAGACTGTGGACTTGTAAATAAATTCAAGCGGCAATGAAAAAGATTTTAACGATTGATAATATCTTTCTTCTTACGCATAATAAACGTCGCGAGATACTGGAGATTTTTTGCGTATCCGTCATTATTTAGCATACGAATGCATATAGTATTTTTGTACGTATACAAATGCAAATAGTGATCGTGTTGTAATTTAGACTGGCATTGGTGTAAACTTATGACGTGACTTCAGACTTCAGTGAGAGCATGAATCGCATTTATAAGAAACTGTGGACGACATTCGTGAAGTAAATGTACACAAAATGACATGCGTCGAAGCATTCATGTATTTTATTATGAAAGGGAATCAAACTATTTTCAATATCTTTTTGATAGAGGTTTTAATTATTTGCAATACAAATTTTAACAGAGGTTCGTTTACTATATCAATTATTATCACTTATCAGCGCACCTGTATTAGAAAATCTACGACGTTACAAAATTGTAAACATTTAGAACCTACAATTTTCTTTTACCGCTCATTCGGTTTCGTATCTCAAGCGGCGTACACATTTTATCTATGCTAAATAGCACGATAGGAAACAAAGGACAACCGTGCATTGCAAAGTTTGCGACAAGCGAATTTATCAGTTGTAACCCAAATTCTTCCTTAATTTATTCTCAACCCTTAACAAACCAATGCTAAGGGGGTAGTATTTTGCATAGACAAAGTTGAAGTTTGATTAACGTATCTTTTGTCTACATTATATTGTTTCAGAAAATTAGAGTAAGTGAAGAGGCCAGTGTCGGAGAAACAAAAACAACTTTTTCCAAATGTTCTATTATTTTATCCGTAACCCCGTACTAAGGGGGTAGCATTTCGAACTGCGGTGGATGTAATTGAAGTTTTGATTAACGTTTCTTTTTATTTATATTGTTGAATAGAATCGGGGTAAATGATGAGGCCAGTATTGGAGAAACAGGCAATTGCGCCAGCATTCTGGAATTGCTTTAAAGCATTAGCTCGAACGTTGCACAGAGGTATACAACCCCCCAAGATGGCTGCTCCCGGGCGTATCGACGTTTGGCGTTTGCAGGGTTTCCCAGAGGTAAGCTCATCGGAAATTGTGGGTCTTCCCTCCCCTGGCATCGCCCCCGCCGCTTTTGCTGGCCCTTCAAAACAAAGAAACACACGTAATTAAATTTTTGTCCGGCACAAATTAATGTGCGTGTCATGGCGGGCACTGGTGGCCGCAGCTGCACCACCGACAGAGAAAGTTTAATCCACATTCCGGCTTTCAATCGAGCTTCTCTCTGTGCCATCGTTCCTTTTCTTTCCTACATATCGCCCTTTCCGAAATCCATTCCTCTCTCCCATTTTTACTTATTCGAAAAATCAAAATCCAGCTCCCCTATCCAGCAGCAATACGCCTAATATCGACTAATTTCGCTCGAATGATTTTTATTCTATCAAATTATCAACCAGGAAACGCAAACATCGTGTAAAATTGATAAACTCGCCAAGCGGAGCTATCGTCACTGATTATTAATCATTGTTTTGTTCTTAATCTGCAAGTTCTTTTCCATAGATCGATAACGAAAGAATTTTGTTTAATCCACCTACATGGATCCTTGTGAGATATCTATTGTTTTGTTCGAATCATTTGCAATCAGATTTGCAAAATTTAATCTTGCTTCTTTGGTACGGAATTCGATACGCGTGACTAAATTTTTGCGAGGCACCGTATCTTTTGTTTTATACATTGTTATCTACCGAATCTTACGCCTACGTATGTTATATTTCTACAACGTAGTATTAGATAAGAGAGGTAATATTGTATATAAGTAATCATATTCTTTTAAGAAGTTCGTTTATTAAATGTAGATAGCGAACAAGAAATTATATAGTGCGGAAACTATACTAACATAAATTATAAGGATATTATTAAATAATCGAGCGTTAACAACATATTGTTATATGTACATTATCAATTTTTCCAAATTGACCAACATTGTAACCAATTTTTCCAATTGTGGGATATTTTAGTCTGAATATTAAAACACATTTTTTGGTTGTATCAAATGAATTATAAAAAAAAAACTGATTTATCGTTGTCGCTTTATTCTATACCAAAAATCGTGCGAGGACAATTCGTTACAACATCCTTTATTCAGAATCTTTCGATAAACGCAATCTCTTCCGTGGATATATTATATATATAAAAATAGTTTCGTTAAAGCAATATGATTGTACATATCACAATGAAATTTCGAAGACCTAGGCCACATTTCGTTTGGTTCGAAAGACTTCGCTTATTATTATAATATAAAAATAACATTTAGCGCGTGTACGTGTTCACACAAAACGTTTATTTCACTACGTATCATTAAATAGCATGTGTTCCACATATAAAAATAGAGTATTCAACTAGACATTGCTGTAAACCTCTGTACAAAATACATTTTCAGAAAATTATTTACAAATTTGCGTCGGTTTCTACATGAATTCACTAAAAACATCTCTTCAAGTGTCTAACTAATTCCAACTCTTGATTCCTCCGGGTGTATAACGTGCAATTCCTGCAAACGCAACAAAATACGTAAAAAATTATCGTAACCTTGCGATAAGCGAAAGAAGCGTTGAGTCACGTTACCTGTAATATCTTGTAATGGCCTCCTTTCACATCATCGTGTTCCTCATTCTGCTCGGGGGCCTGATTAATTAGAAGCGTTGGATTTTCCGCGTCGAGCGGACCGAAAGCCCAGCCTCCATCCCCGTCGAAGCGTAACAATAGTTTATGGTATTTCGCGAGCGAGGCCACGCGATGGGTAATCGTGAGCAGCGTGATGCCTTTCTTTTTGGCGGTCTCGTAGATGATTCCTTCGGCCTCGAGGCTGACCGCACTGGTGCACTCGTCTAGCAGCGCGTACTGCGGCGCATGATAGAACAACCTAGTCATGGCTAGCCTCTGTTTCTCGCCACCCGACAGAGTCGAGTCCCAGTCACCCATGGCGTCTAATCCTTCCTGTTCCCGTTCCGCCAAACCCCGAAGATCAACGTCCTCCAACAACTTGAGCAGCACCTCGTCGGAGCATTCTTCAGTCTGCGACTCCGCAGGGTAGATGATTTGATCCCGCAAACAACCTACCGTCATGTAAGGTTTCTGTGGAATATAAAATAACGCTGGCCTTCCACAGTAGTTCTCAGGTGGCCTGATCAAGGTGCCACCATAAACTGGCCACAGGCCAGAGATTATGCGGAACAGAGAGCTCTTTCCGCATCCGTTCGGTCCAGTGATCAATATGTGATCGCCGGGCTTTATCTGCGTAAACAAAAACAAATGTTTTCGTACTTGGAAATTTTCTTTGTAGATATCAACTACTTACGTGAATCGATAATCTAGGCACGATGACTTCGCAATTCGGTGTTACTATTGGCACATCGATTAAGCTTATACTGCCATCTGTACTTTCTTGCGCAATTCCTACGAAACATTTTTGTTAAAAATATGGGCTAACATTTTACGAGGTGTTCGCATTTTACGATAACGTACCTTTGATCACCGGTGCTCCATCCTTCAGTTCGATTACTCTCTCTAACGCATTAGTCGCGTTACCGTTCGGAATTTTTATAGGACTATTAACAATATTTCTTCTATATTTACACAGTGCGGCGTCTTTAAATACGTCTAACATCTCGCTGACACGTGCTGCGTACCCTGCCAGTGCTACTAATTCCTACAGCGTGACAAAACATCATTATCATACCATTTCCATACAATGTATTTAGCATTAACCCGTTGTACAAGGGCAAGCAGTAATGCTTGCACTACTTTAGGGCAATTTAACTTAATTTTCTTACTTTATACGACGACATGAGTCTTTCCACGGCGTCCGCGCCAGAACTTAACAAATTTTTCGAAGTCGTCAAGTATCTAGTCCTCTCGCTTACTCCACCTATTTTCCAAAAATACAGTTTCATCAGATCGTACATCGCCGTTTAACGTTACCCGACTGTTTCCAAGTCGCGAATACGTACCGTCACCATCGTCGGTCATAGCCGAAGGTCTAGAAGTGACTGCAGTGTAAAGAACAGGCATGGCGATAACGAGAAGCCCGGTGCCGGACCACACGTATTTCATAAGCAATTGTTCCAGCATCACGTACCACAGCTTCAGGGTCAACACTCTCCTCAGATGCGAAACGAGAGATTTGTACGCGGTAGTTAGATACCGATGTTCTGTACAGTGTCCGCCGTAAAATGCGATTTCCTCCGCATGGGCACTAATGCGAGCATGAGCCTCTCTTAACCGTCCGCGCCTCGACGCTTCCTCTGCGACCAGTTGACCGAACTTTGGTGAAGTGAGACGTAAAATTTGACCAGTCACAGCTATCACAGCGGATGCCAGTAATGGGCCTGCGAAACGAAAATTACAGTCGATCAGTGCACATGTTCCTTCTTAAATTCCTGTTTATATGCGGTCGCTCTTTACCTTGCATTCTTTTGGCTCCCATTTTAGACGAGAAAGACATCAGCGCTATGCCGACCAGGGCACAATCCAGCAACGGCTTCGTTAAACTCGAGTATAAATGCGCTACAGAACCCGCCAGTTCAGACAAATCGTCTGTCAGTCTTTGCTCGGCACCACCGAGTCTATTGTCTAATGCAGATACTCTGTAGTAGGTTTGCTGACTCAGATACATTTTGTAAGCATGCTCCACCAGGCGTCCCCTTTAAAAACAGAAAAAGATTGTTAGTTCGGCATTATTGAGCTGTGCAATATCGCTAAATGTTGGTTATTCATCAACGTGTCAAAGATCATATGTATACGCGTAACAACCAACAAAAGATAAGAACGATTTTCATTGGTCTGTGCATTCAAAGCACAGCAACAATTCGGTCGCAATGACGTGACGGATTCATAAACCAAAACCCATTACCAAACAAAGCAGATCACAGGGTCAGAAAAAAAAACGTCAGAAGAAATGCGACTCTCTGTGTAGACCAGAAGAACGCGTAAACAGGGTTCATGCAAACATAGAGTTGCAGTTTTGTATCTAGACCGTGGAAACATAAAAACATGTTCTGCGTGCAGCAGCGCAGCGTCGTGCTGCAGGAAACGTGACACACGTTATTCCGCGCGCGCGTTACACAATAGAATCAGGTTCTCGAGCCACCTGCTAGAAGAACCGTGTGCGCGCACGGTTGTTCGCGGCGGCGTGTCCTCGAGGACGTACGTACCTAAAGCTAAGAGCCAGGTGACCCTCGAGATACCGAATGGCCGAATTTACGAAGGTCGCGGGCAGAGCAATGGCGAACCATCTCGCGAGCATCCAGAAGAATCCCTGGACGTCTCTGAGGACGATCCTCTTGACGATCTGTCCCTCGAGAGTGGCCACGTAGACCGAGAGGAACGTTCTCGTGAGCAGTGTCAGGGTGGCGCACGTTAGAAGGCCGGCCTCGCGCGTTCTCCATCCTGGCACCATGATCTTCAGCAAGGCGATCAGCTGTTTGACGAACTGGCGGTCCAGGCCGAGGCTGGACTTGCCGCCGGCGGGTCTAACGGTAGTTCTTCCGTTAACGGCATTATTCTTACGGCGGCGGGTCGAATTCTTGCTGTTCCCTTGCTGCTGCTGTTGCTGCTGCTGCTGCTGCTGCTTGGTCGTCTCCTCCTCATCCCGCTTCTTCCTGCTCTGCTGGTACTTAGCGATCCCGGAAGCGACCAACGGGTAGCCTATCTTCAGGAGATAGAGCGTCGTCACAAGACCGACGACGCCGCGCGTCAGCTTCTCCTGCCTGATGCCGTATTTGGTGGAGGTCTTGTCGATCAGCTTCGAGAACACGGACGACATCCTGCCGCCGGGGGCCGCACTCTCATCCGGAGTGCCACACTAGCCGCCGCCGCCGCTGCCGTCGTCGCGTTCCCGTTTCTCTGATGCGCAGATCACAGGCTCCCGCGAGAACCTGGTTCGACAGCGAGTTTTGTCAACGGAAGCGGCTCGTCATGTTGCTATCACGGGTACCTCTCTCTCTCGCTCGTTCTCGCTCGTCTTCGCTCGCCTTCGCTCGTCCTCTCTGTCTATCGTTGGAACACGACGACGCGACGGTACGCACCGAACCAAGAAAAGAACCGCACAACTCGGCGAGGTGAGGCGATCCACGTAGACCGGCCACCAGCTGGCGACTGCTCGTTGTGTGTTACGTCTCGTCTCCCGTCGCGTCGTCCCCGCGGTTCGCCGCTCCGCTCCGTTCTCTTTTGGGCCCTCTCTTCTACTCTCTGCGACAGGCAACAGGCAGCCGTGACTGGTTACTTGGCTAGAGTGGTTAGCTTGTCTGCCGCTGGACTTGGACCCGAGAGCCCGTACTCGCACCGCGGCGTCATCCGTTGTTTCAACGTTCCTTATAACTTTGCTCCGACGCGCACGCTGGGATATTTCGGCCCGAACAGTCGGAATAAATGTCGATTTATAAATTTATGCCCGAGTCGTAAAATTGTTGCTGTCCGACGTAGTTAAAGGTCTAAAGAATTAGGCTTCGTTATTGTTTTTTTTTTATTCGTACTTCCCGTAGAGTACCTTTCTTCATCGAAAGTAAAGAGATTTTATTGTCATCTAAATTCGTATAATTATTAATATTTGAACACAATCAATCATTCTATAAGTTTTTTTACGATTATAAAACTTCATTGATGATTTTGTTATACTATTGAGTAATGTCCAGTACTCTTTCTGGTACCATTACATTCGATAAAGGTTTGCGAACATAGTGCAAAAAGAATTAGTCCCAGACTTGTACAGTTCCAAGATTTATAACTAATTTAAGTAGAAATGAGCATCAACAGTCGTAGCGTGTGTTTCCTGATGAAAATGAATACAGTAAGAATTTAAAAATTTCTTAAAATATATATTCACTTATTAGAAAGTTTCGTGATATACATACTTAGTATTGAAATAATAAATTACATCATTTCAACGTAATTTACATGCAAAAATAATTTTTTCCAGCTTCTCGGTGGAAGCACTCCATTATCACGATTCTTCAAGGGTTTCCGATAATCTCAGGATAAAAATGTTTCCAACAAAAGTTGAACTGTACTTAAACATCTACAAACTCCTATATATAAAATTTCGAAAAAAAAATTTTTTCGACAAAAGATAAAAGATAAGTTTGATTTTTTAAATGTTAAAATGCATTTTTGGTTTCGCAATATTATAGTCGACGCTAAGGACGAATTCAACGACCACTATATTATGATCTTTGGCTCATAAATAACGCTAAAACAGTTTTTTTCCGACTTTTCGGGCCAAATACCCCACTGTACGCCGCGACGAGTCGCGTCACGAAAGGTAAACAAATACGCTCAGTAGCGGCTCGAGTCGATCCGCCCCAGATTTTCATGTACTTCTGCACGGTGCACAGTGCAATGAAAACAAATTCTTCTTCACTCCCGTCGTGTTCAGCTGAACACGTTGAATACCCGCGTGACTCATAGCACGCATCACGCAGTAATGTAATCGCACTCGACCGTTCGGTTCGTATCGCTCTGTTATTCAGACGCCTAACCGGAAGATCGCGCGACTCGTCGATCGAGATGGCCGCGCTAGTGAAACCGAACTGTAGGGTACGGATTGCTTTACACCAGGGTTGTGAACCGTTCGAGCTATAGACGACGACGACGACGACGGTCGAACTCTGCCGGAGTACAGTCGATTCGAAAAGTCGCCGAGACCGTTTCTAGCACGTTTATACAATAATTGTTTTTTCAAACAATTTCAGGATAATTGTCCCAGCAGTCAGTCATTCGAGCCGTTCGTAACCAGGAGCGATCAACTTTTATTTTTTAACTATTTATTTTTAGATTCACTGACTACTACGGACAGATGAATTTAACTATTTCATTGGAAATTTATACATTCTGCGACATCAACGAATCATTCAATACTGGATGAGACGGTTGCTTCGATCGTCATTTTCATGAGCTTGGTTATCTGGGGTTAAAGTAGAAACATGACATCGTGCAAAACCGTGTTTGTTTATTGTCACGTTATCTGCAGATTGTTGTTCAACACTCTTGTGAAAGTAATTGACTCGCAATTTTTTAATTTCTTAACCGATTCATTTTGGAGAGCTGTCTTGAACGTGATCTAGTAAAACCTTTGAGTTATTATTATACTGCGGATCTTTATGCATTTATGCATGACTTCTGAAAATTTTCAAAAAATGCTAGAATATAAAATTCCATGGAATTTCGTACGATTTTTATTTATTTCAGAACTACTAAGACTACTACCATTGAAAATAATATTTTACATGATTCCACTTTCTTAAAATTTGCCTAGAAAAATTGAAAATTGCATAAACATCCGCAGACTAGTCATTATTGAGAAAAATGAGTTATAAGAAAATGCGATAGCCTATAGGAATGTTTGAACAGACAGTAGTCGTGTTTATTGATCAGTTGGTCTAGTTTTGGCTCTAAAACGGCTTTCAATTTTCTTGGCACGGATGCAGTAGCACTGCAGTGAAAATTGATGACATTTTTCGTGGCGCCAGTAGTTTTATTGTCAGTCAATTAGCAAAAATATAATAAAAATCTCAAGATAAAAGTTTCTCTTTATAATTAAATTTGTAGAATCAATGGTTTGAACGATTATAAGAAATTACAAAAAAAATCAAATAATAGCTAAATTCTAAGATGTTATTTTTAACTCTGTAGAGTGAATTTGCCAGCAAAAAATTACGTAATACGCTCTATATGTATAAGTACTATACATACGCTTCACATGCATATGCACTACATACATACATAATTCATATACTTTTCTGTGTTTCCGGGTTGGCAATTTTCCTTGATCAGCAAGAATGATATTCGAATAGTTTACAATATTTAGTAACACATTTAAATTCAATATAATATTCAGTCGGAAAAGAAATCTGAATTTTAACAACACTATTATCGTGTGTTATCAGATTTTATCCGACTATTCTTAACGGGGAACTACACATTCAAAAATAAACTCAATGACACCGGCACACGTAAATCACTCGAAATCGCTTTTTTTTAGTACCACCAATATGTATAACTTTACATAGCGTGGTGTATCTTGTCATCAGTGTGGCACGATTAACGAGGTGACTGTCATCCATATATGGATGACACAATTAACTCTCTAGATTCACAAATTAATTTTTTTTTAATAGAATTTACTGGATCAACAAGAAGGTCAAGAGAAGAATGGCTATAATAAGTATGCAATTATCCGTATTCGTTTCATTAACGCAACTTAGTCCTTATTCATTTTCCTAATTTACTTTAAAAATTCAAAAAATAAGTTTCCCAGACCTCGGTACACCGGTTAAGCCGATATTTATTTAAAAAATCGATAAGAAAAACTATTGATAAGATTAGGCGTACGACTGTTTATAATTTGCATAGTATTATATGTATAAAGTATTATAATGTATTGAAACGTCTGTACTGCACAATAATCTCTTCCTTGAGATTCAAATTGCATTAATAAAAAAAAAAAAGAATTGATAGGAGGATTGAATGAATCATTTTGAATTGGCGATATTTTGATGGCTTCGTAAGGGAATGTGGCGAAGTGCAAGTAGATACGTATTTCCGAATCGATTGATAAGTTGTATCGCAACTGGAATCGGCAGCTCGCACGAAACTGGGAACACATGGCGCATTTGTGGATCAAAGTGCCGCTATTTAACTGTATCCGTAACCTTCCACTCCTCGCTACGGAGATAAGATTATGCTTGCATGTGGATTGAGCATGTTATTAGGCGTCTCGTGGATGCGTCTCCATGCGTGTGTGCAGGTTCAAGTTTCTTTGTCTTCTCTCCTTTTTCTTTCCGTTTTCCCTCGTCTCTTTCGCACTCCCCTCTCCCTGCCACATCCCGCACAGTCTTTTTCCCCTTTCACCAGAAGTTTAAGGGCGAAATGTCACTGTCACAGAGCCGAGTCCGACGATTCTCGGGTCTTTCGGGCTTTCGGCCGCTGGTGGCATCCAGTTAAGTCTTATTTTAGGCGCAGACGTTGCACACGACTTACCCGATCCTCACAGACTGCTCTAACTGGCAGATATCATTATTAGAGAGGTCAAATATAAAACAGTGAAAAGAAAGACTTACATTTCTGTACATTATTATCAGACTATAGATGTTTATGCAATTTTCAATATTTGAAGGGAAATTTTAAGAAATTTAAGATAAATAAAATTTGCTTTTCTGTGGTAGTAGCCTTTGTTGATATCTGAAATAGATGACAATCGTATTAAATGCTGTGGAATTTTATATTATAGAATTTTTTGAAAATTTTCAAACTATAAAAAGTTTGTGCATCAATTGTAAGACACAGGAGCTAAATATAAATATCTATTTTTCACTAATAATTTTAATATAGTGAAAATAATATATTAATACTCTCAAAGTCTTCTAATTTTTTCACTGTTCTAAATTGCACGTACTCATTTTTGGCATAAATGCATAAAAATCCGGAGTCTACTAATTATTATGCTACAATAAAATCTTGTTTTATCTATCATTATCTTTTATATGAAGATTTGAAGATCAAAGCTTCTCTTCAACAACCTCTTTTCGGACGACCAATACATACATACATATGTATATTAAAAGAACACTCGGAGAAAAGAAACAGTGACCGATTGTGTTTTACGATGTGTCACACTGACACGGTATGTCTGTGGACTTTGACGGCGATTTAAATACAATTCTCATTGCCATTCCGATTAAATAAAAATATCTTCATATTTTAGTGGTGAAATCAGCCATGTAACGTGGAATAAATAAAAAATGGACAGCAGCATAAAGGACAAAAGTTGCTTTACAGACCACCATGCGATAGAAACTGTCCATGGTGCGAGGATGTAGACTTTTACTGACACCAGGGTTCACTGACCCCCGTTCCGTGAATTGTCTTCTTCGTGTCTTCTAAACACTTTTTCCGAGAATTCAGACAGCTCCTTATCTAGCTAGCTCGCTCTTCTTCTAGGTGTGCAAGTAGTCCAGATGTTGAAAGATATATTATCTTGTAGCTGAGCGGTAGGTCTCGACAATTCGTCGGGTGTTGGGACCACGTATCTGTATACGTTTACGTTTGTACACACTGCGCGGCTATTTTTGGCAGTGTGGTCGATAGTGGAGTGTAAACAGTGACACGAGTGTGATCAAAAAACTCGACGGATATATGTTTATCATTCGGTGGCATTCGATGGAAATTCGTAGGTGTCTAACAATTCCGTTTTCTACGGTATTCAAGATGCCCATACACATATTTAAAAAAGGAAAATGAGAATTCTTAAGAAAAATGCAATCGCAGAAATCGGTTCAAGCAGAAATGTATCCACTAGTAAAAATGACAAATGGACTGTAAAAAATTATCTGTACTCTTAGTTTCCTGAAGAAGAACATTTGTCATAATGGTAATTAAAGTTGACCATAACATTGAATTTTAAGACGACAGCAACCTTGTCGCGTGTCAGTCGTTTCAAATGAATTTACAGATTGATACTGGGACTGCAGTAATCTTAACTTCAAACGTTTTCTATTTAATAGACGTTTTCTCGTGGCGAGCATATATCGCGAAATGCGAGCTGCAACAAGGTCAGTGCTCTGCTCTGATTCGCATTAGGTGGCCGAGCGTCTTTCTGCTCTTGGCCTAATGCAGCTCATGCTTCTCCGCGTGCTTCAATGCTTCACTGAGGAGGGCAGCACTGAATTAACTGCTTATCTATACCGGCGATGACTTGATGGGTTAGGTCTGCAAGAATGTTTCTGCTTATTATTAGACTGCGGATGTTTATGCAATTTGCAATTTTTCTAGATGAATTTTAAAGAAGTGGAATTACATAAAATATTATTTTCAGTGGTAGTATCCTTTTTGCAGATCTGAAATAAATCAAAATCGTACTAAATTCTGTCAAATGTTATATTTTAGCATTTTTAGAAAATTTTCAGAAGCCACAAATGCATAAAGGTCCACAGTTTACTTACTATAATCACACAGAGTCTTCAGTAATTTAAAATGTAACATTTGAAACGATCAGCGCAAAACATTAAAAAAATTTGTCAGATGTTTGTTTTCGTAATATGTAAATGAAATGTTTTATTAATTTTCTGAAGAGGAAGTTTCTTGTACGAGAATATATGTAGAAAAAGTACGACGACTTATCTAGTCCGAAGTGAATCATCGCAGCCACATTATCGATGGTCATTTGGATTAATTGATACAAGCTATCTTTCATGTTTTCCAGGCACTGCAGCAGCATGCTTTCAGGACAACAACAGGACAATGGATTTGATTGAAATGAAATTGCAATAGGTTTATAAGTACCAGCGACAGATCGTTTCGGCACGAAAATTATTGTATAATGTCACTGTTTCAAAACGAGATAGCATTCCGCGGTATGACGGCACGGATACGGCAGCAGGAAACATTCTAATCGCGTATTTTGCAATCTCACGATGGCCGAAAAAACTTAATTATCATTTATTTCCCCGAGGTGCAAATAAAAAAACACGTTAGGATCGCGGCCCGGAATTGGTCTCTGCCAGTAAAAAGCTAGTATTTAATCCTACCTTTTTCGACAGCCACAGCCGAGTTTGTCGGCCATATATTACAATTAAGCGCATTAGCCTCACAACAAAAAGATGTTTAATACTAGATTTACAGGACCCGTCAAAATATCTTATAAGGTCTTATAATACTTTTAAGTTACGATTATTGAGATTGTACAGATTCATATCCATGAGGAATTACTCAAGAAATTGTATTTCTTTTGTATGTATATTCCAAAAATTCTTATCCACTTTTTAAATAATGTGCTCTGTCAAATTCACTTTCAACTTTCAAATTTTAATTTTTTACAGCTAGGAAGATTACATACCTAGGACTATTGTGAAAGGTGGCAATCAACGTGACAACAGGATCTAAAGAATTAACGTGCAGACCATGCGTTGGGGATCAAAAAGAAAGAGGCGACAACGTGAACCCATTAACATTGATTTGTAGGCTCGAGGTTGAAATCCCCGGTAGAATACCGGTCCAGCAATTACGTGTGCTGCCATCGGCACGGTCGAAAGTGTTAGTCGTGACATTCACGTGGTTCATAAAGGATTTTGAGAGCGGCCACTGCCGCAGCTAGCCAGGACGACAGGGAAAGCGGACTCCTTTCGTTCTCTACCAGCTTCGCTGGCGCGTTTTGCTTTCCGTGCGAAACAGAGAAAGTAAAAGTAAAACCTATCGGCGGCGGGAGGCTGGTTTCTTCCATCGTTCGCTTTCATTCCCGCCGAATATTTGCGCCTAATGAGCAGACGAGCTGCTATGCTCGCGCATTGACAAAACCTTCGTTCGAGTCCATCCGACAAACAAGCATAAAATCTCCAGTCTTGACAATAAAAATGTACCGCATCAATTGTAGCATTATTTATAATGTAGCATCATAACGGATGGACATTTGTTCGCAGTCAATGACTCGTCTTTTTGTCGTTCATATACATATCACACAGAATATGTAAAAGCGAAAAACTAGATAAGACCACAAAAAAATAATGTTTCTAATCAAAATACCAATCACGAGCGTGTTGCACGCACGCGCATTCAATGGGTATAATGATGATGACGATGTATGTATCCACGATAATGAGGAAAAGATAGGTCAGACGGTAACACACAAGGTGACTTGGGTAACCCGGCAATTCCGACATGTTTGAGACCATGCAAATTGTAGAGTACTTCAGTAGAAGTATGACGAAGTTCTTTCTACTTTTTTTCCTCTTGCCACACTATTGAGAAATCAACACTAGAGATTGTTGACTGCGATATACGACCTATTTTACCAAATGGTATAATTTATGTAGTCATAATTACCGGTGTGGCGTATCAAAATATTTGATAGCCCTCGTTACGGTATGAAAGACAGGTATGGTTTGATAACTGTCATTTAAATTTATTACTATTAACCAAGTAATACATAGTTGAGTATTGTAATTTTTGTAAAACCTTTCAAAAATTCTACTTTAACTACCCGGTAGTCCCAACGTTAGTGTTTATTATCGACATTCATCGAATAATTAACGAGATGGCAACGCATCGATGGAGAATGCAATATTCATGACAGTCGAGATCCAGATTATCTTTCAATTTAGAAGAGCAATGCGATCGATCGTGATATCTTTATCGTAACGCGAGCCTATTTTTAGAGCTCGCCTTTTGCCGATCAACATCTCGCATGATCAATCATTCAAAAATCGTATCGACAAAGGACAGTGGGTTAGGGGGGTGGGGGGTATTCTGGTTTTCATAATTTTATAAAAAAGAATTTTCGCAGCGTCGACGAACGCTCGATTCGTTTTCGTCGTGTAGGTATATCGGCTCTTTCTCCCGACTCTCAAGACGAGAGTACAACGATCCTGCTACAGTACAGCGGATGAAAGTCCCGCGACTAGAAAATCGTCGGATGACTCAGCTAGCACTAGGAGTCACTGCGGTACTCAAAACGCACAACGGCAACGTAATCGTACAGTCCAATTATCGGGCCGAATGACCGCGCATCGGTTATGTAGTTTCGTTGCGGTTCACGGTTTCCTTTTTCTCTGCTGTAGAATAGCTAGAAAGTGAACGCGTTATTTTGCTAGAGAGCTGCTTTATTGTTCCAGGGAACTTGGGACGCGAGCAATTTCTTTGGAGGCTCGTGGGACCGTTCTGCGTCTCCGGTCAGTTACGAGAACGAAAAACTCGAGTCAACGATTCGTTCCTAGAAAAAAAGGAAATTTGGTACAATTGTTCAAAGAAAAACGACTCGATTTTGAAATTTTTTAGGTGTAATGTAAAATGAAGTGACTCTTATATGTCATCATTAAATATTTAACGTCTTCAATATTGTTATTCGTTCCTGCGTCAAATCGACGTCATACTACTAACGAAGAATCGAGGTAAACGTTTATTGCCTTTGTTAATTGGTCGACGCACATTTCAATTACCATGAGAAGAATGGGAAATAAATGTGTTATGCTCAGATCAACGAATACATATGATTCCTTTTATTTATTATATGTACAACAATCTGAATTGTATACAAGAGCTGTCATTTTTTCCGGTTTTACAATTTTTCCATTTGAATTTCAATGAAATTTAGCTTCGACTTGTAACATTCTATTAATGTTAGCATCCAGATCCTTGGCAACGTAAGAATCGATTTTATTGTTACAGATCCGTAACTGTTATTTATGCATAGAGATGCTATCGACGATGAACATTCCTCGCTTCAATGAAAAAGATTGAAGGTGTGCGAGACATTCAGTAATTTCTTGCATCAAACAGATAAGAAAGTTGTTTAATTTCAGAGATGAGAACTTTTTTTCTGAATTAATTACGTAAGGTTACCATCGTTTTCTCAGAAGTGGAATTGATCACATAAACATTTCGTTCTATAGAACCGTCTCGATAGTTCATGTTCTTGACAAACAGTTTAATCATCTTTTTTGTAATCTATTTTTTATATCACAGCAATCTCGTGCTTAAAGGATACACAGTTGTTTACGATGATTATTGATTTGGTCTCTGCTGGCAACAGTGATCAATGTAGCCGACGCGTATAATTGTTTTAAACAGTGCATTTCAACGAATGAGCATAAATAATTTTCGCCATTATTTATTATAAAAGTTCACGTCATTTTATAAAAAAAACTGATACAATTTCCTTTCAAAGATTTTAAAGATTTCAAAGATTTTTATAATTAGTTAGACAACTTCACATTTCTCTATTTACTTATATGCTCGCGCCACTGTATGTATATGTATAAAGATTGACCGGTCTATGTGTACATAGAGAACCGTGAGCGTGGTTTCACGGCTCTACTCATTCCTCTGGCACTTTTTAGCGACGCGCGTGTTGCGCCGAGTGAAAACCGTCGTCGATCGCAAACTTTAAATCTCCCTGCAACTGGGATTTCGCAAGAAGCTGTATCGCAGACCGATTAATCGGACCGTGCGAGACCGATCTAATGTATCGAAAATGTTTGTACGATTTCTACGTCGCGTGATCCGCCTGCTCGCGGTTTCTCTTTTTAAGCCTGCGATTGCATCGGCCGTCGTTGCGGCCAATTTCGACGGACTTTTTTTTTCGCGGTCGAGTCAAACTACGGCTTGCAACACCACCACGGAGTTTCTCGTTGCCCTAATCAACGCTTCGAGCGACCCTCTTCAACGAAACCTAATAAATCAATAAATACGCGATCAACGCTACAGAAGCAAGATTTTCACCGAATAATTTCAATCGAATTGGAAAATAGGTGATTGTCGATCACTTTGATCTGTAGAGTAATTTTAATGTCGACGGAGGATACTTTCGAATCCGGAGATAGCGGATGAAGCAATTTTACAGATTCTCTGATTACAAGTGTCCACAAATGCTGCTATTTTAAAAGGTTCTCGTAGTTTGCAACATGCTATTTGCACTTCCGCTTCAAAATCGTTTCCTTGTGCAACTATGTGCGTAAATGTCTCCGCAGACTTTCATCAAGTTATTAGAAAACATTCTCGGTGTCGTCATTCTTTAAATGGCTAAGATTACCATAAACTGCATTAGAGCCTTAGAGCGTTAAACGATTTTATAGAAATATTAAGACAATTAAATGTTTCAATATTAAATTATTCACTACAGATGCCGAATTGTTGAGATAATTGACACGATCTTGAATGATCAATGAATTTTCTCACAATAACCTTGAGACGGAACAAAACTGCGCGAGCAGACGAGATCAAGTGCTTATTAAAAAATTGTTATAAATACGTAGCAGCTCTTATATCGATTAGAAGAAAATGTTAATCTCCTACATCTGTCATATACGACTAATTTTTTTTAGGAACGTTTGGTCGTTGTTCAAGATCCCAGTCTTTTGCATTCTCGAATAGAATCTGGGTCAGGCTTCTCCGTTCGTAGAGCGTATTTTCATACGTTGCTTCCTGAAAGAACCACGATTAGTATTCAGTTTATTAGACCGTTCCAAATCCTAATAATTACGATTACCCAAAAAATATTCAAAGTACATACTATTTGAGCACCAATATCACAGTCATTCTCCATTATTGTTCTCAGTCCTCGTCTCTTCTTCGAATCTCTCATAATAATCATCAGTAGGTAGGAGATCGAGCATGGTCGATTAAAGCAGGTCGGTTTTCACTAGTTTCATTCTGGATCAACCTCGACGATATCCTCTCCGCTACAGACTTGTTCCCAAACTTGATGTTCCCATTTGTGCCTTGCGGGTACGCAGGCAAGGCCTCCAGTATCCTAGGAGGATTCCTCTTCATCGCTGTGGAATAGAGACCCTTGGTGACCGAGGTGTCCTCTAACATCCAACCTGGCCGTCCAAAGCGACTCATTGGTAGACGTGGCGTTGGCTTGTAGGTGTCCATGTCACCGATCACAGGTGCGCTGGTTTGCAGATTCAGGGCGTTAAGCTGCAGGTAATTTCCTCCCATTGGAATCGAATCCTCGGAGCCACCGGACCTGCTGATTCGACTACTGGAATCTGCAAATTTATCCGATTTTTAATGTCTGTTTTTACTCAAAATCTACTCCAAGTTACTCTAAACTCACCAAATGTCTTGGCTTCCCTAACATGCGCCAGTAACTTATCGATCCTATTTCTGCGGAAGTATGCGTCAGCGATGTCCATCTTCTTGGTCTCCTCGTGTTCGCTGCTCTCTTCATTGTCGGCATCGTTGTCGATTTCGTCTTCTGTATCTTTGTTGTTGCTGTTGTTGTTTAGATCAGGTTTGGAAGGCGGTATGGAATACTGTGTGTTGTCCTTGTGGGTCAACGACGGTGGAGGAAGAGAAATGTGTGGCGAGGTGTCGGGTAGCCTCCAGCGACCTAACTCGTCGCACCAGGTCGCCATTGCTCGTACAGCAGCGACATCGCGAAAGGGACATCCAGGTCGAAGATGAGGGACCATGACATCGCATATCTGGGACGTGAGCAACTCTCTGCGAAGAAGATCCCGTCGTTCTGCGTCCCACGAAGCTTGGAGATCTGCTGCTTCTGCCTCCAGCTGCTTTACCTTCTTCGCCATCCTCTTCAGGGCGTCCTCTGTGGACCTGTTTGCAGAAAATGTTAATTAATACAGTACTACTTTCTGTTTTAGATGCTCTGTAACGTTCGTGTGTAATGACGATGAAGAACACCAATGGAGGAACAGAAGGTTTCAAGTACTTATTCCTCTAACCTCAGTTGACCGTAGACTTGGAAGACACTCCCATTGCCCTCCTGGGCGCCGGATTCCAAGACAGAAGCAAGAGTTTCCAGTTTCTTCCTCCTCTTCTCGCGCCTCCTCCTCAGCTCCTCGTTCCCTTGCGCTTCACCTCCGATAGTGAGCTTCTCCAATCTCTTCAGCACCTCTTGCATAGCCGCTTCTCGCTTCTTCTTCCGCCTCTCCTCCTTTTCCCGGTCCTGTTCGTCCACCGGCGCCTGGGAGACAGGTTTGGAAGGTATACCGTTCAGTCCGATTCCCTCGTAGCGAGACTTCAAAACCTCCAACTCTTCTCGAAGCTTCTGAGCCGACAGGTTCGAATGCTCGCATTCCTTTTTCCATTTTTCGACTTCCTCCAGGTACTCCGCCTGGATTCTATCCTCTTCGTCTTCTGTATCTAGTTTGGAGGTAGAGACAGGGATTTCTGTCAGCGTAGACGGATCGTTGGATTCTAGCAGGCTGCGAAGACGCTGTAATTCTAGTTGGTATTGTCTTAGTAGAGCGTCCTTGGGATCTTCGTTGATCACAGGCTTGTTCTTTATGCATCGAGCTCTAGCTGCGTACCGCAACGTGCTGAGAGTTTCCTCGGCGTCTGCGTCGCTGGGACTCACGCAGGCAATCATCAACGTTCTCGCGTTGCCACCGAGGCTGTCTTTCAGCAATCTCGTAAGCTTGCTGTCTCTGGAAACGAATTTTGAACAAACATTTTTAATCAACCATTGTATTATACAGATTGAATATGTATCAGCGATGTTCTAGCGAACGGTAAGTATTAAAAAAAAGCAAGCTCTTCAAGCTACCTGTAAGGCACATGACGTCCATGTCCAGCCGCCAGAGCACTGATCACATTCCCCAGCGCAGACAGGCTCAAATTAATGCTAGCTGCTTCCTTCAGCCTATCCCCAGTGGCACCAGTCCTAGTCTGCCTCTCAGATCCAGCCAGGTCCACTAAATGCAACCTGCCCCTTTTAACATTGTTCTCCGATTGGCAGCCATCATTGATAGCTAGCGTTTCCAAGGAAAGTGTCAGCACGGCGTGACTTCTGGAGCTAGCGGCGTTCATCTTGGTAGCGGCAAGAGCTCTTCTCCTGTCACCTTGCTCGACCAATCGTGCGCATTCCTGGGCGTCCTTGACGGTGACCTCTCGCAGCCCGCCGGCCACATAGGTCCCACGGTTCGGGTCTTCCTTCAGCATCAGCAGATCGCTGTTCCCATCTTGCAACAAATCCCGTAACTTTTCGTTGTAGATCTCCAGGTAGCTAAGCAGAGCCAGGTACCTCATGTCCTTGCTGGCGGTCGACGTCGCCTCGAAGATGTGGTCCAGGGCCCGATCTATGAATCCTCGCATAGTGTGCGACTTCCCGCAGCCGGTTTGCCCGTAGGCGAACACTGTCCCGTTGTAGCCATCCAGGACAGCTTCCACGATCACCGAGCCTACGTTCTCGTAGACTGACTCGGTGGTGGCTTCTGGGACAAAAGCTGCGTCGAACTGGTACACTTTGCCACTTCCACCAGACTCCAGTGTGCAACATTTTGTGATCGGGTCGGTCGTCACCACGCTCTGCGAAAGTTCGAGCAGATTAGCTATGTCTGTCAGTACCGGATTAGTCGCCAGACACATCGTGACACATGCACAACAGAGAATTTATTTATTTACATATGAAAATAGAAATTGTGTGGAATCTAACGAAATGAATTCTTGCTCATGAAAAATTGTAAACCATTTATTTCGCCGCTCTATAATTTTCACACAAAAAACTGAAAGGCCAGACAAGATTAGAATTAGCTAAAATTCGAAAGTTCGGCAAGCTTGCACAATGTATTACGAAACGAATGGTAGAAGAAAAGGTGATTTCAAAAATGCAGAATTGAACGAAGAATCTAAAGCATGATGGATAATTTGCTACATTAATCAATTTCCTCCAACGTGATTGGAATAGTATGAAAAATTTGAATGAACTGTTTTTAAGTAAGTAAATTATTATTTTTGTTACGCGCAGATAAAGCTGCGCAACATTATATTCGCGTATTATCAACAAAACCAGTCCACCGAAAGCGAAGCAATGTGGCAAGACTCATTAAACATGTCTCAAATTACGCAGTTAGAATAAATTAAAACTGCCACCCTGTAGCCTGAATAAATTAACTTGAACTAACTGTTGGAATGTAGGTCGAACAGCATACACTACCTGTCCATTAGTTTTCTAGTAACCGACTAAAGTTTTCATAAAAGTCAACACCCGTAACGCAAGTTTGACTAATTTGCACATTCAAGTAATTCTCAAATAATTTTCTGCCATATTTATTTCTCTTTTGATAATTTAATAATTTGTTATTTGATGCGAATTATGCTCGTTTTCTAGGATCTAGACAAGTCACCCTATTTATGTTCGATGGACTACAGACCATCGGGACAGCAGGATTGCAGAACAACATCGAGCACATTAGGAGAACGTGTCTATATTACTCATTACGAGCGACACCGTCGACTCGCCGATAGCCTCGTGCACGTATCGATTAGGTTTCACGGAAATGCTAAACTCACCGGAAACATAGTTGCAGAGTTTTTCTCCTCTGCGCAGAAATTGATTCGGTCGGACATTGCAATTTAACAAGAAACCGATCGATTTTGATTTGCTTTCGCGAACCAAAGATAGACGAGACCTTACCCTCTATTATCTCTGCTTGCAAGCACAAATTTATGCGAAGACGTTACGGAGTTAGCATCAGCTACATTCGAAAATGACGCAATAATTTCACACCGTCTGTCAGATAGTACAATGTCCATACCAAAAACGAAATTCTTCCGATTATCTGCTTAGTTGTATGCCCCGATATTTGCGGGACACACGTGTGTGGAGTAGTTTTGTAGTTGTCATGCACACAGGTATGAAAGGTGAAACGAACTGCTCTTATCGATTTGGCATATATTCCGTTCCGTCTATAACCAGCACGTGCATGGACAGTGTCAATAATAATTGCTGTCGCTTCGCTAAACTTTGGACCAAATAGCACTAACCAATTGACCGTAATCTGTTGAGTATAGCAGCGATTCTCATCTGTGAGTTATGGTGTCTATACATTCGTAGCATCTGCAGTTGCATGTGCAATTCTGAAGAAGAATTTTAACACTAAACCTACCACCGCCGGTCAAATGACCGGTTTCTGGTTTTTTATGTTACAATTACTGAAATTATAATAATGCTTTCACCGGAAATGATTATACATATTTTTGTATCCAAGCACATATTATAATAAAAATGACAGAAAATCTAGATAAATTCTCTATGTCTCATTGTAACATGATCATATATTGTATAATTTGTAATGTATATGCTATATAAACCTTATATGGTTTAAAGCAATAAATAATAATAAATTCTATGTCATTTTTATAAGGAAACATATGTCAGCCATTTTTAGTGCTGGGTAGGTTTAGTGTTAATTTATTTCTGACTCTAAACTACAGGACCCACCCTCTACAAAGAATTTTGAAAGATCAAACTTGCTTCTAGTTGTTCATTCGGAGAAGAGAAACTCGCGCAAAATCAAATGGCAGCAAAAGAAAAAGCGAAAGAGCCAATGAACAGAAAAATAACTAACTTGGAAAACATAGAAGCAAGTGACAAAACCAAAGCCATCCAATAAGAGGAGAGTATAATTAACTTCACTAACGTTTTCGAAAATCTGTTTCAAGCCGAGTCGATTCAACAACGCTACTGCTTGTGCACCGCGTGTTTGCCGATCACCGATTCGCCTGCTAGCGTGCCAACTTGTAGTTCATTGAATATATTATGAAATGGTAAATCCAACGATGGCCTGTTCCATGATAGCAGGGGAAACGTTGATGGACGTCCGATAAAAGCGTGCTGATGCATCGGAGTATGGAACGAGGCCGTCGATGGCCAAGCCTAACTCTGTTTTTAACCCAGTAAGTTGCTCCAGTACTAATCCCCTCGCGACCGGAAGTCCGGTTTTACACGTCCAATGATATTTATACGGCAGTGCTTCTATTATAAAACAAAACTTCGGGATATTTTTAACAATAAAACCTACCGAGCATTAAGAGCGATTCAAATGTTAGAAAAATGACAATGCTCTATTTATTTAGATTTTGTGCAATTTTTAACACAATATGTCAGTGGCGGAACTACAAATTTTCGGCCCCTCCCGGAAAATATAATTTTGAGCCCCCTTTTTTCTTTCGATATTTTTATAGGATTCAGATTTTATATGCTTTTTAGGAAGGAGAATTGCAAAAAGTATGTTTTTTCTGTCAGTGTACATTTAATTTAATTAAAATTAGGAATAATTTTAGTAAAATTACAAGATAATAAATGCAAAAATTTTGGGAAAATTTCCGATTACGCCCCCCCCCCCCTCCTGTGTTGCGGGGTCTTGCGGTATTGTAGTTCTGCCATTGAAATATGTGCTTAGATAAAGAAATTTATCGAATCCAATTTCCATATAAGCAACTTCGTAATTTCAATAATTGTAAAATGAAAAATATAAAACCGGTCATTTGACCGGCAGTGGTAGGTTTAGTGTTAAATTCGTTTAATCTTTCTCCTATTTGAAATTTCCCCTGTGATTTTCTAATTATTCGTAAAAAGTGCATAAAATCTTCTACTCGTAGGTCCAGTGTTGAACTCTTGAATCCCTAAATTGTCATAGAGTGGACCACAATGGTAGTGTTCACCATGGAAAAAATGGCGGCTGCAGGAAGTGGTGCCCCGCGAAAACTGCAACCGCGCCGTGCAGATTGCGATGTGCACACTGTTTGTTCCGTGTGTGTATGTGTTTTGATACGGTCGCTAGGCTACAACGCGCTCGATATGACGATGACCAGTTTTCCGTGTACTTAGTTAGCCAGGAGATAAGCGGAACGGTTGAAGAAGCGAAAGTGCATACAATAATTCGGTGCACTTGGCCGGCCGAGGTGCGAGCATGGTACTAACGATTCGAGGGAACCGTGCACCATGCACCATGCAACATGCACTCTTCGCGTTCTCCTCTCGGCTGACGTACCCTGCATCCCTGTTGCAGTTCCCGCGCGTTCATTGGCCGACATCTCACGGCCACTTTCACGGACTCGCTCATCTGAAGAGAAAAAGGGGATCGTTACATCGTTCCTGGACCGTGGTCCCGCTCAGGATTCAGCCTTGAGAACTGGAATCCTGACGAAAAGACGGGTCGCATTCGAGGGGTTGCCGAAGTAATGCATAGACCTGCACTCGTCGTGCATCGTCACGACGATTATCGATGGGAAAATAGCGACCTTATTAAATTGTTACTTAAATAGGTTGCAAATGTACTGACTCACCTACGCCCAACTATTTTCTACGCGAATCTTGCGAAATTGTTGTTAGTAAATGGAAAGAAAGATGTTGAAGACGATCTAACGAATTTCTGTTATGACCCAATAACAATTGTGGTTATTTATGCAAAATAAAAATTGTCTGTGTCAATTGTAAGAGCTATGTAGACATTGATATCTTTTCTTGAGGCTTCTAGCAAGCTGTAAATAATGCAATGTTCTTTAAATGTTCCTTTTTATTGCTCTACACCTGACCCATTGATTTTCTTCACAAGTTCATAAAATCCGCATTCTAGTAATAAACATAAAAAGTATGTACCGAGAAGTTGTGACATAGCGAGACTGAAACTGATGTTTCAGTGACCGTGAGAAACACAATCAATACTGATTACTAGATTGCGGATCTTTATGGAAAATCGAAATCTTCTACATCAATTCGCAAGAAACAGAGGCTAAACAGAAATGCTCTTTCGTTTTTATTCATGTTCGTTCGTTTTATTTGACTACTTTTCTTTTCAAACAAACTTTATTTTATGTTTTATAGTATTAGTATACGTATATGTATATTACTAGACTGCGGATCTTCATGCAAAATAAAAATTGTTTGTAAGACACAGGTGTCAAATAAAAAATTTTGTTCATCTTTCAATCAGCTTATTAAACCGAAACTAATACTATTGATGTCCTTAAATCTTTTTAATATGACCACTGCATTAAATGGTGTGTAGCCATTTTTGTCATAAACGCATAAAATCCGCAGTCTATACATATATTACTATTACTATTACTCTTGTTTTCGTGAAGATAGTATCAAGAAATCGGCCGCCGTAGAACCCTCCGTGTAATTCTTATCACGAATTCAGTTAATCAAGGGTCTCGTTCTCAACGGGCAATTTATTCAATTTTCGACGCCCTTGCCGTTTATGCTATTGAATCAACACTTTCCACGAGCGCCTTCTTTTTTGCCTCTTAAGTATTCCATTCGTGTGACTGTGGAATGTATGGGTTGCCCTTGAACCCAGTTACGCGTTGAATCACCCCGAATTGTGACGTCTACTATCACAGTGAAACACGTGTGTGCTTCAAATTGTGTGCAATATCCTTTGAATTCTACAGGATACTCCATAAAACGCTTCAAGAAATATTTGAACAGGAAATTTTAGTCTATTAGTGCGCGGGAAGAACTAATTTTTTTATGTTTGATAGTATTACATCATCATAAATGTGACTATTTAAAATAAATATAAACAATAATCAGATATTCACCTATATTGCCAATTATGCTCGTTCTATTGTTATTTGCTTTTCTCGAAATACCAGTTGACAATGTGATACGCACATATGTACCTTCATAAGAATTGAAACAATCATAATAATGAATTAAGCATATATTCATGAATAGGTACAATAGTAGAGTATGTATAAATAAGTAAACAACAGTGTGTACAATCTGAATAATGAACAAGTTACAAGGCTGCCTCTATTTATATCCTCGAAAGTATCAATATACATAAATTTTCAAACGCAGGTATAAAAACAAAGAATTTTGTAACTAAAATAAACAAATGGAATATACATATATACATATATTTTCATAAAAACATCGCATCCACACACACAACCAGGTAATTTCCTTCTTATTAATTCACAACAATTCTAATAACCTAACAATAACCTTCTAAAACCTAATAATTCTTATAACCTTCATCATAATAATTTTCATATCGTTTAGGTATGCCAGCAGGAAGTTCAGTTAGTATAAGTATAGGTCAAGTGTAGAGAACTAATGGGAAAACATTAATCATGTCGATATCGGTAATACGCTCGTGGCAAATTGCAGAACAGTTATGAAATTACCAATTTGCATATAGACAAGTAATGGAATGTTATGAATGATGTTTTTCGAGTATAATTTGTGTGCGTGTTATTTTCATTCCATCGCACAACATGTTTCCACATAGACGAATCCCGATCATGGAGGGTAGATAAGAAGGCGACCCCCTAACCGAGTAAGCCCTGAAGGTTGACCCAATAAAAGATATACTGTGTTTTCTATGTATAGCTATGCCTATAGCAATTGCAATCACTCGAACCGTGGATATACTAAACTTTTACGCGAATCTTGCAAAATCGTTCTACTGATATTTGTGAACCAATCACATTTATCTTTTATCAATTTCCAAATATTTCAAACAAAATTTTCGGTATTTCTCGCGCGAACACATGTTCATTTCGTCATTTGTCATTTCCCGCCATACAATTTTTTGTTATCTACACTTTCTAACCTATTCGATGAAATATAACGATTTAAAGTATATCCAATTCTCTGTGAATATAAAAATTTATTTATTATTACGGAAAATAAATAAACAAAAATTTATGGAACATATATTAAGAATTTATATTCTTTATAGAATATTTATATCAGGCGCGATCACTGCGACGCTGCAAATCGATCGAACCCTGACCAACTCGAAAAGTAATCGATTGTGAATTTCAAATAAACTCATCGTTGGTTTACGATAGAATTTCAAAAATTGTTCATACATTTTCGAAATTATGTACAAATACAACGCCGCACATTACCGAGTAAATGAGAATGCAAAGTGGATACTAAATAAATTAAATGGCGAACCTTTAGTCTATATTTTTCGCTACTTACTTCAACGAAGCACGTAGTTTCTTTCTCGACATAGGAGTTGTTCTATAACCGCGTTGGTATACGTTGTCATGTGTCTCGATAAAGTAATTGAAAACTCGCAGTGCACCGAGTGACGTGCACACCTGAACTGACACACAAGTTTCAATGTTATGAATTACTGACATCTTCGTCGACTCGCGCCTATTCGAAAAATCAGGATTGCGCTCGCGCACAATTGCCTGATGCATGATTGGTCGGTTAGGATCGAAAGCATGTGCTCCGCGTTATCAGAGAGGACACGAGAGCGCTCACGGCCGAGGTCTTTTCTGCTACCAATTTTGTCAGTAATAGACAGAGACAGAGCATTAACAGTTATGACGTCATTGGTGGCGAATTGTACAAAGAAAGATTTCAGAAGCAACTTATTTGCGAATTACTAGCAGCAAGGTGCGTAAACGATACCTTAAGAAATGCAGAAAAAGATCTACTTCCTCGTAGAAATAATTATTAGCAATTAATTTATTTTAATTGCCAGCACAATTAATTCTTGCCGCTCTCGCCATAAGATTCAATGCTAATTCCGGCAAGAATCATCTGCTTCCCAAAGGTCTCCGTACAGCGCCAAAGGACGTAGTGGCAAAATGCTGAAATTGTTAGCCAAATTTTAGTGCGACCTCCTCACCCAGGTGGCGCCACATACTATTTCCACGAAAATCTCAAAATAGCGCCACCAGGCGTAGTGGCGAAACGCTCAAACTGTTAGACAAATTTTAGTTTGACTCATTCGCCCAGGTGGCGCTATGCGTTAACGCCGCTCTGTCGATAACGTTTTGGCTACCAGTTTCAGCATTTCGCCACTACGCCCAGTGGCGCTATTATGTGATTTTTTTCTAGTGGAAATGGTATGTGGCGCCACCTGGATGAGGAGGTCAATTCAGCCATTGGTTATCACATTACAAGAAAGGAATAGCATTTTCACTGTTGATTTTCTGCAATCGATGTAGTTGCAGGGTGACAGGGTTTCATTGGGTTCAATTGGGTTTCATGTGTTATGGTATTCTGATTCTGGAGTGCCTTCGCTTCAAATTTCATTATTATACCAGCTTGTCATGGCGAACCCGTATAACTTAAAAGATCCCGAGGAGGTGAAGGAGTATTTGAAAAACCTCTACATCGAATACAAATTCGGTTGTTACAGCGAGAAAAATCCTGAAGGTAAGCACACTGCCGCTGACGATCCTAACCTCGCGATTCAAATTTTTGTGTGTTTGTCGCAGCATGTCATCTATTAGGCGACTACGAGGAGAGTATTAAACTGGACAATAAAGAGGCTGCCAAAGTGTACAAAATGAATTGCGATACATTGAAGTATGGTAAAAGTTGCACGAAGTACGGTGATTTTAGCTTGGTCGGTAAGTGAGCTTGGGACGATCAACTGCAGCGCTATGTCATAACGCTTGTGTTCACTGAACTACAGAATTCAAAATAAACATTATGAAAATAATATTATACAGGTAGAGGATGCGATAAAAATACTACGGAGGCTTACAAGTATATGAAGAAAGGATGCGAACTAAACGATTCAAAGGGTTGTTATCACGCAGGTGTTCTCGCAGCAACTACGGAAGAATTAGAAAAAGACAGAGCTGTGCAGGTTGCAGATGGAATTAGAATGCTCCAGAAAGCTTGTGACGCTAACGAGGAGAAAGCATGCTTCCATCTGTCAGGCATTTTTATAGCAGGCATTAAAGGGTTCGTTGAAAAGGACTTCCCACGATCGTACAAACTAGCCATGAAGAGCTGCGACTATGGGAATCCCTATGCTTGCGCAAACTTGTCTGTAATGCACAGAAAAGGTGATGGCGTGGAAAAAAGCGAAATTATGGCAGATTCCTTCAAAGATAGAGCCATGAAGTTATTGCACGAACTGCAGACTAACAAGAGGCAACTGAAATTCCATCACGGAATTGAATAATAAGCATAATTTGTTATTAGAGACTGTTGGAAATTGTAAATAAATATTGCTGTAGATGTCTACATATCAGGTTTTCCTTTAACCAAAGATATTTTGAATACACTATTATTTATTAAGTAAATTATTTATTAAGTTAATCTCTGGCATTATTATCCTGGATAAAATGATAACATCACGTACAAATTTGAGCAATCTTAATTTTTAAAAATCTATTTAGCAAACAATACTTCACTAAATGTAATATATTTAGTTGAAAATTAATTTTAAATGTGAAGGAAGGATTAAAGCAATCAGTCTGTTTAATAACGATTTAGATATATTTAGATATGTAGTAAATACTAGCAATAAAGCACAACAAGTAGTATTTACTACAGTGAACACAATGTTATCGTTGGGGTTAAGGTTCACCTTAGATTAGCAGCGCACCGACGATACTTTATCTCGTAGAATTATTTTGTATTGTCGATCAAAAAAAAATGGATAAATTTTAAAGTTTAAAAATGGTTGACAAAGTTAATGCGCTAAAGACGTTTCGCCAACTCTCATTCATCCCTCGTGTAAAGGCACATTAACCTATTGGACATTGTTTAAACATTTCAAGTGTCTATAAACTTATGAAAAAATATACTGTTTTATGTGAGTGAGTTCAGAGAATCGTCCTACATGAGAATCATTCGTATATCTTTTCTAGTTAGAGGAGGAAAAATTTATAACTATTTGTTTTGGACAATTCAATGATGATGGAGAAGTGGATGGCGAGTTTGTATTTAGAAAGTGCAAAAGAATTAATATATGAATGTTCTCCGTGACAAAGACGATGTCGGCGAGGGTCATCGATTCTGGAAATGCTGGGAACAAATGATTAGGTTAGCGATGTCCCCAATTATACCGCAAGCAGTCTGGCGACTGGCGACACGACACATTCTCTCCCAGCGAGAAAGTCGTGTAGAAACCTTTCGCGTTCTTCGCTTATCTTATGTCGTTAGGTTACTTAAAACCACCACGACGCACAGTAGGCCATTCTAACAATCTATAGCTTGGGTTTATTGAGATATAAACTGTTACTGAAACGAAAAATTTGTATGGCATAATACAATTTTCAGGTTCCATCGCTGGTATCGTTAATTTTTTTGCGAATTTCTCTTACGGTTATTTGCAAAATGGGATTTAATTTTGTATTATGTTTCTGGTTCATTCTTTAAAAGTGGATAACTTTTGTGTTAATCAATATTTTTCAATTTTTGTTTTTTTTAATGTCTTTTGGAAACTGTATAAGTGTAATTACGAAATTTTGCAAAAAAGTTTTTCTTAGGTATTAACGTCGTTCTATGATGCAATAACTTTTTTTAAGATTACGAAGACTTTAAAAGTTTTCTGCAACTCTCTTCAATCAAATTCATGTCGTACATCAATATAATGATTAAACAAGATTACATGTTGCAAAGAAAATTAACTGCGCGTATTTGCGCGCTTCAAGAAAAATAAGTTTATAAATAACGCGTGTCCGAGATGGAAACTCGTAGATGCGCTCTTCAGTCACGCGACCTACGAATCATGGATAATTTAAACAAACTTATGAAATTGATCATTTTTTCATCGGTAAAAATGTCAGTACGGATATACAATAAATTTTTTCTTTTTCTTGATAATATGCCCCGGAGATGTTAGAAGAACATTAAAAAAACTTTTTGCAAATAACTTTATCCAGTAAAAAGTTATTAATTTAGTAAAGTTGAATTGCTAGAATAACCCACCGTAGATGGTGATATTACAACGCAGTGGTACGTTCACATTGCGGATAGAGAAATGCGTTAATTACCGTTTCACTCTCTACAGAACTGTAGAGTACTGTAGACGATTGCACGGTGCACGCACAACTACCTAACGCGCGCGTTATTCTCCTCTGCTCCTTGTTCTAAATGTCAATAAAGATTTCTGCTCCGGATTAATGATGTCGGGAACATATATATATTTCAAAGCAAACACACGTTTTGATCCGAGCTAGGGATTACAGTTCAATGATTTTGGCGTTGATCGAACCGCCAAGAGCATTGAACGCAGTCAAGGATGTTTCTGCTTTGGACCAGATCGACCAGTTCCCAAAAAGTCTAGTAAGACTGGACTCGGGTACACGGGTCCCAAGATACTAATTATCGATCTCATCTATTTACAAATGATTATTTGTCGCCGGTCTGCTCCCCAAGGCTGTCACTGAATAAACGTTTACATATTCGGATAAGCTGTTTAGCTATACAGTGTGTGATCAAATTATTATTCATAGATGGGTGAATTGCTCAGAGATATACGATCTAAGTGGAAAAAAATTGATAGAAACTAAAATTTTTGCGTTAAACGGCTCTTATGTTCAAGAACACTTATATATGGTGACCATATTTTCTTGGAGAAAATAAAGGACATCAGGAAGAAAATTTCATTTTCATACTTTTCGCAAGAGTGAACAATACCTTTTCATACATCAGGTCTTCGTTCTAAAAACTCAAAATAAAAATGTATGCCTTCAATATTATTCGGATTTGTCTTATTGTTACTACGAAGGACGTGGCTAAGAAAAATATCATAACGCAGTAGATAAATTCATTCTGCGTGCAAATGCTTCTTTCTGTCCCCCTGGTCCTTCTCCCAATCTCATGGGCCCCTTCAACATTTTCAAAGACCCCTATCCCGAGGTTCCTATACCGCAGCTAAGTTAATTGAAACTTTAAATTTGTCATAATCGCCTTCCGGCAGCTTCACGCGGTTCTTCGACGGCGAATGCAGGCTGCGTGAAAGAAAGGGAAAAATAAAATGGAGGGAGAAGTAGGGGCCTCTACTTACATTGTTAGTTATATATGAATGCAATTAACGGCGAAAGATGTGTTCGCAACGAAATAATTCAATTGTCTATCGCACAAACGACCAAATTGAACAGAAACAGAAAGCAGAAAAGGGCATGAAGAGAAAGAAAAAAACCAGAAATCCACAGATTTTCATTTAAGATCCATAGATCCGTAGATAAGGTGAGAAACCTGTGGATCTACGATCTACAGAGAAGGTGATAGAGGTGGCAACACTGGCTGTATGGCAGTGAATTTAAAGCGGCGTTCGCTTCATCATTCAACCACAGTAATCATGCGGTGCCACTTGTTCGTGTTCTGCTGGGCGCTCCTGGTTATCTCCATATTTGTCAAATCGAAGGTTAGTTAATTTTTCGATTCAATTCGAACGATATTTGTTAAATAATTTCTCAACAACCGTGGTACCATCTCTGTTCTTCCCTTCAAGTTTTATGTCTGAAATTCAATTCGAAAGTAGGCGGAAAACAACGTCCAGTTTCGCGTCTATGTCTTCTTTCGTAGGTGCGACATTTGACAATTAATTTCGGGGAATCGATCGAACTTAATAAACTAAAATTTCGCATATGTATTTAGACGTGTTTGGAGCAGAAGCACGAATTTTTGAAAAAAATTTTAAAGCTTTAGGAGTTACGTGTTTCTGTCTTCTTACTGCAAAATTGGTTTTCCATCAAGGGGGTGGACGCGATATTTGAGAATTAATTTCGGGGAATCGATCGAAACCTAATACACTAAAATTTCGGAAATGTATTTAGACGTGTTTGGATCAGTAGCATGAATTTTTGAAACACATTTTGTCCAAAATTGTAGGAGTTTTAAAGAAAAAGCTGTCCGGGCGGGCGCTCTTACTTTTACATACAGTGACCCCCACTAATATTCGGACACTCTTAAAAAGACGATAACTTTTTTAATATTCAACCATACAACTTGGATTTTTTGAGAAGTTGAAAGAATTTTTGAAAAATTTGCAATTGGTCGGAATTGCAGAGAAAATACTAACAGTTATGTTTCACAACTTTTTTATGTGGGCTCATATTGAAAATGTAGAAAATACGTTTCGTAGATCTGTATCAATTATACATATTCTGAATATTTCATTAAAATCGGTCAACGTTGCAATAAGCTACAAACGTTTAAAGATGGTAGAAATTGCAATTTTTCACGATTATCGGCCTCTAACTGCAATAAATCTAAGGATTCATATATCTTTCAATGTCTGTCGTTTTTTCCCACATCAACCGATTTCGATGAAACTTCTACAATTCATATAATTGACACAGATCTACAAAACGTATTTTTTAAATTTTCAATATGGACCCACATAAAAAAGTTGTAAAATGCAACTTTTAATATTTTCTTTACAATTCCGACCAATTGCAATTTTTTAAAAAATTTCTTTTCACATCATGTAGTAAATTAATTGCTCTAACTTCTCAAAAAAGTTCAAATCGTATGGTGTAATATCAAAAAAGTTATCGTTTTTTAAAGAGCGTCTGAATATTAATGGGAGTCACTGTAGTTGCTACATATTTAAAAAAAATTTTTCTTTGTAACCCAACTGCGCTGTGTTCGTGTTATTATATTTATTGTCACGAGCCACTCAGTATTTTTTTTGTATATACTGCTGTAAATACGCTTTGCATAAAAACTTCGGCGAATCCGGTTTCTCCAGCACGTTTCCACGAGGCGTACAATACTTGAAACCAGTTTATTTTGGAGCCGAACATACACGTGTCTCTTCATTTTTGCAATAAATATAACCACAACTATTAGTGTAAAGAAATTAGTAAAATATTATACACGTACTACAATTTAAAAATAAACTTCACAAGAATTCTGAAAAAAGAGAAGCTTTGAAAATTAAATCTAAAAAATTTTAAAGGATTACGGAGAAGCCACAACTTTGCATTATCATGGAATAGTTTACGACCGCTTGGACGCTTGCAATCCTCCTGTACGTATATATGTATATACAATAATGTATCTGGCGGTGTGTGAGTGTGCAATTTACGCGCGAGAGATCTGCAAGTGGCTCATTTCATTTATTCATTTTTATGATATAAATGCATAAAATACCTTATTTAGAAATTAATGAATGTTTATAAAATGTTCAAAGTTCTGCTTCTCTTCGTATCAAATGTAAACTTTCGTGATTGACTGTCGGCTGATGCGGAGCCTTTCATTGTGAATAATATCATTACAGTCCGCCATTATGGGCTACTATATTAATAGTAAATGCTAACGCTCTAATAAGATAATTGAACTGCTCTTTATGCAAATATTCTCATTTCCATTAATGATTTCAATCAATAACTCCAATTTATACGTATTGTATAGATATTTTCAGATATATTCTTAAATTGAAAAATCGTCAGATAAAATCTATTTGAGAAATGTACCCAACTCTGATTTAAAAACAAAATTTCTTTGTCCCTCGGAAGATAGTCGACGATCGCGTCTGGCCCATTCATTGTGATCACGATGCGAAAGGCGTCCTTGAATATTCCGTCGTGTATTGTGCATACTGCCTTTTAAAGACGCAATCGGGTCTGACAGGATTCACAGTAGGACAATCGTCCTTGGACGATCAGCTAATATCCTTCTTCCTTTGGAAGTCGCCGTCCCATAATTTATTATAATCCTGAGAGCGAGTCCTTGGTAGCCTGAGCTGATGCACGCTTCTTTTCGTTTTGTTGTCCAGACTGTGGATATTTACTAATCATTGTCTGCATTCGGTTACAAGATTTCTGATACATATCTGGCACATACAGCACAAAAGATGTCTGATCTCAAGAACTGGTGAAAGGATAATTAAAAAAGTTTCATCGATGATAAACGTATGAACAATAAACCTATCGAGATTGATAACGATTTAATCTCTCCGATCTAATTGAAAAATCATCCACGTTGCATCACACGAGAAATCACTGCAATGTTAGCTTCCAGAACCATTTGTATCTGTTTCTTACTATAAGCGCTACAAGAAGAATTCAATTTTCTCATTTCCAACATTTGGAATGTTTTTTATTTATGGAAGATATAGATACGTGTATAACTATAGAAGATTATATAATCGTTAGCGAAGATGGTACCCGAACTGTTTTAATTTTAGGCATCAACGAATCACGGAAGAGTGTTTGCGAATCAAAGTGATATAAGTGGAGGGGGAATTGACTAAATATTTGATAAAACTCTAATCGATAAAAGTTTCATTTGTTATCAAACACCATCTGATTAAATAGATTGCTCGTTGCTATCGTAAAGGTGGTACAAGTGTTTAAACGTTGCTCTGATATGTAGACCGAAGTGGCCGCCGATGAAGTGTCGAACAACCTGATTGATGTGGACGTGTACTATGAGTCACTATGTGGTGATAGCAAGAGATGGCTACGAGTACAACTGGCTGAGTCGTACCATGTAATCGGGGATTACATTCGTCTCAATCTGATTCCATATGGAAAAGCTTCTGTGAGTGCTCTGTTACAGTTAAATACCCCTAATTAATCCTTAAGTGGACTTTCAAAATGTACTTTAAAAATCCAATGATATATTTATATTAAATGTTCATCGCTTCGTAAAATTTAATTAGTGGAGTTATGTAATGACCTGTAACATGATTTTTTAACATAATTCTAATTGTCATTCGCAGCAACGGAAGGATGACTCGACCGGCCAGTGGTCCTTCAGCTGCCAACATGGGCCTAGCGAATGCGATGGCAACAAGGCCCAAGCTTGCGCGATCGATGCGATCAAGAAAGGGGAACCCGCGGACAGGGTTCAACGATTGACCGAAGCTGTCGTGGTTTGCGCCATGTCAACCGCGTTCCCACCGGCGGAGGTCGAGAAGGTAGCGATTTTATGAATTTTTCTGAAAACCTGTACAGAAAGTTTACGCGCTTTCTAACAACGCCGTTACCATTTTGTAGTGTGCAGAAAAATTATGGGTAAGTCAGAACACACAGACGGCCATCAAAGACTGCATCACAAACCAATCAGGAGACGAATTGCTCGCATTACATGGAGAGAAAACTGCAGCATTGAGCCCGCCGCTTTCCTTCGTGCCAACGATAGTAATCAACGGAGTAAGTATGGTTAACATATTCTACTGTCTGCGGACACGCGCGTGTCGTCTGATATGCTAATTGCCATTTCCTCGTCGTGTCTACAGGTATACTCTAAGGAAAATCAAGACAAGGCGTACAACAACTTCCTTAAACTAATTTGCGACAAACTGCCAGCGGGGACTAAGCCGTCCGAGTGCAGTACCGCTTGAAAATAAACGATTGCTTAACCCCATTGCCACTGAAAGCTCTCTATAGTGGGTCACTGCTTTTTATACAAACTTTGTCACCATTGTCGTCCATTCAAGAGGTCACTATCGTTGGCTATTTATAGTCTCCATCCGAAAAGAAAACGAAACAGTTGCAGCAGAATTGTAATGAGTGCCTATTAACGAGAGTATCATAGGAACTAATTATAATTAGTACTTTGTAAAATAATACACCGATTGTATAATTTAACAATGTCCATGATGTACAGCTGAACCTCTCTTCTAAGGGTTTGTGAAAGCTTGATTATAAAAAAATCCCACTATAGCTAGTGAATCATTGTCGAGTGTTTAAAAAAATGGGTGCAACCCTTCTGAAAGTTTTTGGAAGATACCCCATGATACAGGAATAAAATAAAAATTCCTTTGTATTATAAAAATGAAAATACTTTTTTCAAGAAGATTTTCCAGATCTTTCTTTTTGTTTCTTTCTCCGCAAACATTTTTTACTTTTCAGATGTACGATAAACGTAAACATCGTTCGAACAATACTCGCATGGGTCCATTCGAGCGACTTTAAAACATAGAGCTGCATTCTTCAAAAGCAAAAAACCGAGGCAGTAAATCTCTCGTATTCCTTTTAGCCCCTCGCAAGTCGAAGTGTCGCGGACACATGTGCGTTGTGGGGAGGGGAGGGGAGGAGGGGAGAGAGAAAACTGTTTGGTAATTTTGTGATATATACAAATAGCTATGTACAAAAATATAATGATTCCATCTGGCGTAACAATGGTATAGAAAATTGAGTATAAAAAGGGGAAACGGGTTTTTGGAAATGTGGAAGACGACGATAGTGAGCGAAATCGTTCTCAACCGTCGATGAACACCGCGTCATCTAAATTGCTCAGCTCAAGGAACTGTTGCTCGATGCTGGAACCAAGCTCGTGGAAATCAGGCACGTCGTCCTCGCAGTATCCTGCAACATAAACGTTATCCTTAGAGAGCTATTATAACGTATCATCTTTTAACTAGACGATTTTTCGATCATGAACACAGACGAATAGACGGCGGATTTTTATGCCAAATGTAAATTATTAAAAAAAGAAACGGTTTTGTTTCCTCAATCGACAAAACCGTGACTTTTGGAATATTTTGTGAATATGTTGTACTCCAGGCTTATACCGGGTGTTGCGATCGTCGAGTATAGTAGACTGATGGTTAATCGTATTTTTATTCTGATAAGAATCGCGGCCGCGATGGGCTGGAATTTAAAGGGGCACACGCGTGTGTCGCACGTGGCAGCCTTGTCGTATGTTTTGGCGCGTGCGTACGTGCGTGTGCTCCGGCCAAAAAACACAGGAATATTATTTTAAGACTCGGTGTGGGGTAAAGGCATAAAGCGGCGAACCTCCTCTGAGATTAAGCACCGAGGACCCCGAGAGCCCAGCGCTCGCTATCATCGGCCGTTCACCAACCCAGAAAAAGGCAGCACGCGCGGGGCCGCGATACAACAACGGCGTCGTTTCGACCATGAATAACCATGGGTTTTTGTAAATTCGCTCTTGGCGCCGCTCGAATTTCCCCTCGAACCACACGAACACCAACAGTCTTCGCGAAAAACGTGAAACTTCAAGATTTAACCCCTTCCGCTACAATATCGAGTCCGAATACCGATGAACGCTTCAAACAAAATCTACTTAGGCGCACCATTTTTAGAATTTTACAATCGATGTTTAGGACTAATCGCTACTTTACTTATTAATTTTTTAAAAACATTTTTTGGTGCTTGTGGACACACATTAGTCTTTCTGTTGATCCTAATGTATAATAGCTGTTCCTTTAATTTAATCGCTAGAAACTGAGTGATGAAATGACGATTTTGATAGCCTGGGTCAAAATAGACCCAGAATCCGCCGTAGGAGGGATTAAGTCTATTGATGTTTCTACTGCTTTGTATTTTATGTGGACATTTTTCTCCTAAATGCAGAAAATCCTCGGTCTACCAATTCATATGAAATTTTTGTCTTACCTGCGGCGTCCACGTGGGAGTTGCTGACATCGTCGATGAGATAACGCTTCACGGACTCAATGGGAACGTACTCCGGATTGCTCTCAAGGCTCATGGAAATCCTGTCGACCTGACACAGATTCGTCTGGAACAGATCCGCGTCCTCGTCCGCGTAAGACTCCGAAGTCTTATACGACCGATAATTCGATTCCGCGGCATAAGCGACGACCGTTTGCGCCGGTTGTCTGGAAGTCGTAGAAATCGGATCGTGTCGCGATCCATTGATCCCATTGCCGGGAATGCTCGCAGGATTCTTCTGATCGGACGATGCCGAGGGATGGTGAACCGGCGTGGCTGGCTCCGAATGGTTCTTGACGTGTTTCCTCAGGCTTGATGGATCCGTGTAACGCTTTCCGCAACCGGTCACCTGGCAGGCGTATGGTTTCTGCAAATTTTTTGAAATTGTTTGTTAGTATTAGTTCTGTTGCATATGGAATGTCCGATGTTTAACGGTAACGTTAAACAAGCATGTTCTTTCCAAATAGAACATACTGATCAAGGTAGGCATTATTGCAATCAATTTTTGGTAAATTAATTTCTAATTCAGAAATCTTCAGACGTAATGAAAAAGATAACGTACCGTATCATAGTGAGTTCTTTGATGTTTCGCGCGATCACTACTGTTGCTAAATGCTTTCGAACAGCCACGATGCTGACACGCGTATGGTCTTTCTCCTGTATGAGATCTCTGATGGATCTTCAGGTTCTCCAGTCGCGAGAATGCTTTCTTGCATCCACTGAACTGTAAAAATTATAAAATCAGTCAATAAATAATTGATTAATAGAGACGCGAATGACCCACACACTATCTATCAAGAATACCATCGAAACTGTAAACCATCAACGTCAAATTTCATTTATCAACAAAATCGATCGTTACTACTCACCGGACACTTATTCGGTTTCTCTCCGCTATGGACCCTCATGTGAATCAACAATTTGTATCTAGCATTGAACGGTCTCGCACGAGGACATCCCTGCCACAGACAGGCGAACTCGTCCTGTCCACTTCCGGTCCCAGTGTATCCATCGCCATCTTTGTCCTTGTCTTTGTCCTTATCTCTGTCCCTCTGGATTCGTCTACTGTGTCCATGCGCGTTCGACGAGGAGGATTCAACGTGTCTTCTCTCAATGTGACGAACCAGGCCCTCCTGTTCCGCGAACGCGCAGCCACAATCTACCCACCGGCATTGATACGTCGACGTCAGGCTATCTTCCGTCGTCGAACAGTCTGTGGAGAGGTAAACGTGTCATCTAGTGTCCGAGATGCGTGTAAACAAGGGAACACTACTTTTATAATAAGTGGCGCTCGAGAACCCCACTCGAGAAACAGTTTGTGCTAGTTTTGTCTGTGTTTAGCTTTTCTTGCTTGTCCTCCCAAACAACATCAGTCATGCCTAAACGGCTGCCGAGCTTGCTGGGGTTGAGACTTTGGAAGCTACGAGTTATAAACAATTAACAGAGCCCAAAAGATCCTCGAACTCACCATAAGATTTGCTTCGTTTATCAGTCTCCGATCCATTCTTCGCCACAGGAACACGTCGATCAGTGAGTAGCAAGCCTTCGTTTCTAGGAAGAACGACCTGGTTGCCGAAGCCATCAGCGAGACTAGCATCATTGACGAACGTCATGTTCGATATCGAAGACTGTTGTCCGGAAACCAAATGTCCGACAGCATAACACGATCCGTTCAAATTGGAAAAAGGATCCTGAAGCTCTTCGAGGTACGTGGACGAAGGTGAAGAAGGAGATTCCACATTGTTCAATAATGACGTTGGATCGCCTCTAATTAAACTGAGATCGAACTCGTCTGTGGCGTTTTGCATCGATCCTGAGAAGCTTTGGCTCTCCGATTGAGTATGAAGGATCAACGGCAAGGACACGGTGACGTCATCTTGGTACTCCGGGTATTCTTGATAATTTTGATACTCCGGGTACACTGTGTTAGAGAAGCTTCGCGAGAAGGAGAACGCAGAGCCCACTGACGGCAGTCTTTGACCGTTCGAACAGTCGGTTCCGTCACTGTGGACCACGTTTGTCCACGTTGGCGTTGTTGCCTCGCTACCTGTGCTTCCAGGTGACCGATCTGTCACCGAGTATTGTTGATAAGGATACTGGAAGGCAGCGCTGAGCTGCTCCCAGTCTGTGTACTCGTGGAAACTGGAGTTATTTGGTAGAATAGGGGATGATAGTCCGGTGTCCGCGTGGGACGTCGCCCAGCAAGCTTGTTGGGGGTTGGTAGCCATTGTGGTGATCGGAGCGAAGTGCAAGTTGCCGAGGTTCTCTTGTTTGATGGTCCTGGACACCGCTCGTTGGACATCCTCCTCGTTTCTGTCCACGTGATAGTCCTCGAGGTGCATGTTGGAGATTTAAGACCGGGTTCTGGAAATTGATAGTGAACGTTAGCGTAAGATAAGGAAATAGGGCGATGATGATCAAGGTAACGATACGTCGCGATAGAGTCTAAAAAGAAAATTCCAAAAGTCCTATATACCAATGATCTATTTCGCGCAGTTCAACCACCAAAACACCTCAAACAGTCCAGCGTTTCATTCTTGTTGCAGCAGATCCAAGTCCTTAGGATGATCCATCAAAGCCAAAGACGAGATGGTCGAATTATTTTTAATTCAGTTCGTCAACGTAAGGTCACCAAGGTCCAAAAGTGCGCACGATCACAACTAGCTATCCTAGGATACACGATACGGTACGCTGAACTAAGAGCACATAACTGACCCCGAAGGAGAAGAGTCCCGGTACACCCGTTCCCGCGTCTCCAGAAAGACTATCAGCCGGGAGAAGACATGAGCCGCGTTTTTCCAGCAGACAACGCGACACGACCAGAGCCCAAAGAAGATCCCCACCACCCTTCAAGGGAAGAAGCTAGCAAGAAGGGTACGCGCCGCCCACTCGCGTGGCCGCTTTCGTTCCCCCTTCGGAACCGAGAAGGAGAGGATGCGCTTCTGCATATCCCGGGCACTTGTGCATCGGTGCACTTGTGCCTCGCCGTGCACCGCGCCGTTCCTCCTTTAGCCGGCCCCCGTTTAGGGCCGCATCAGGGTGGCGGGGCACACATCTGCGCGCACGTCTGTCGTCTCCCTTTTTCGTGCTCCTCCTCTCGATATTCGTCCCCCGGTTTTTTCCCTCCGGCATAGATTCCTGGAACTTCTTTGATCGTTTCATCTGTTGATTATTGGGATTGCGTCACCGGGGGTGGCCGGCCCTCCAGAAATCTTAGATCGCAGCCCTTCCAAACTATTAGGTGTGCACATACGTATAGGTTCAAATATTTTTAATTCACGATTATTCAGATTGTAAAGATTCAACAAATTTATTTCTTCCAGCCAAAGGGGACACGCGCAAGGACCGATTCGCGACCGGTAGGTAAAACATTAATTTCTCCCTCGCGCACGTAACTCGCAATGATTAATGAACCGTGCGCGCAGAAACGTCCCCAAAGAGTTGCCGCTCGCGCGAGTAGGAGCAAAAATCCGTCGGAAAAAATGCCGAACGAGCGAAGAGGCATGTTTTGTCTGGAAGACATTAACATTCTAACTTATGTGTACCCATCTAATGCACCACTTGACTGCGTGTCAGCGTCGGAACCCCGAAATCCGCTCGTGAACGCGAGTCAAGGACCGCTCGAAGAGAATCGTTCAAAACAAGAACAAGCCCCCCCACCCCCCGGGAGTATTATAGCGAAGTTGTATTCGCGTGAAAGTGTAAAAGGCCAAAAAAGAAGGGAGAGGGGCGAGGGGAGGTCGGTGAAATAATAGTAGGCTGTAATAGGAGGAAGGAGTGAACGACTTTGCCCCTCATGTGTGCGCGCGAAGAAGCTGTTGTTAATAAGTGACGCGTGTGCGGCAGCTGGTTTTACGTTTTTTGCCCTACACCCGATTCTCGGGGTTCGACCGACGAAAGATCGTCCTATGCACCCTCTCCTGCCCCTCCCTTCCACTTTTTCAAAAAGTGCAGCAGCGCTCCTGCACCTCGGAATATTCCTGCAATCGCCCGAAAGGATACCGGTGACCGCGGATATCCCCTCGACCCATTCGCTGCCAGCCCTGGCAAACACATAAGTGGTGTTAGATTGCGGATCTTTATGCATTTATGGCATCATCAAATTTGCAAAGTGCAAGAAACAACGTGTATTAAGAAAATGAATAGTATTTCTTTCTCATTTTTACAAGATTACATTTTTACTCATTTCCAAAAAATATATGAAACTTAATAAATCTCAAATTAACAATAATTTTTTTCTTGAAATCTCTTAAGTATCAACCGGTTGGCGAAGTGTTAATAAGCAGGATTTAACTAGAAACAATCTCTCATTACGCCCACATCGGGAAGACAAACGACCCATGAATTAATTATCCTTCCATTCATCAACCGACTAATTGAAAACGCATTGTTATGATTTCAGAATGATTCTCGCGCGAGCGTTATCTCGCAAGCTGTTGCAGCCAGCTCCTTTCATGCGAGCACGCATCCTCCTACTCACCCCCAGTGTACACACGCGTGTGCATCTTGACTCCTGCACGCACGCACTTACACACGCACACCGATGCCCGCACAGTTGCATCTTATGGCCGGGTTATACGTCATATTACGGGTAGATAAGTAATAGAGTGGCACATGTGGCCTGCCAGCCCTCTATGCTTACATTATACATACTATGCCCGCTCTCGGCCACGCTTTTTTGCCCAGGCACCTGTCAACTCCGTTCGTACCATAGCCACCGCATGTGTACGACTGACATTAAAATAAATATACTGGAAAAAGGATTTCGATCGTACACCCCATACGGATGCAATAACAGAGAATCGGCAGGCGAGGGGGCCAGGTCAGATAGGTATCTCAACGAACGTCTGATCAATGAGGGGGTAAAACACTAATATGTGAACATAGTGTATCTTCAGGAATTTTTTTTCAGTCAAGAATCGCAAGCAAACCAACTCATTGTTTATTACAGTTGGGAGTGCACACAAAAATTTTCAACCAAATTCAACCATCCGTTTCGTGTACACCCCCACTCGAAATGTATACACCCTTGATCTGGCGTTGACAGTGTTTACCAAACACTTAATCAGAAAGAAGACAAAAACATTAATCAAAAAGAGGGAAAATAAGAATAACATTTAGAAACTATTAGTAGCTTATGTCTATTACAGTATATACAGAAAAATGGACATCTCAAAAAATAACAAAATGACGGAATACTATAGAAAGAACTTTCCAATTTTATATACATCTTAATCTATTTTGTTAATAAACGAATATAAGAGAAACAATTAAAGTAATTACTATTTTGTAAATATTCCCCTTTCTTTTGACTTAACGAGATGTATACATATAGGCTGAAGTTATCCGAAAAATGTTGTTTACACTCCACAATAGTCAGCCATTATAATTAACAATGAATCTATTTACTTGCAATGCTCGTCTAAAACTAATTCTAGAAAACCTAATTTTCAAGTTGTTACGGTGCTTTCACTGCCTAAAAAGACAAAAGGATTGGCCGACATCATTAGCGCATGACCTCTAACGCTCTACCGCCATAAATCCAAAGTGTTAGTCGCAATTATAGAATTTTCCTCTGTATTTCTCCGCTCGCGGAGTGCGTTTGCCCATAATCATAAATAAAGTGTCGGTCGGAGATGATGGACTAGGCCCGAGAAATATATATTTAGGACGAGGAGTTTCTAGAACGATGAAGCGGTTAATTTGTGTTTGGAGTTGCAACGGTGCGGGTATAGTAGACAGAACGTATTGGAAATAGTGCGGGACGCATCACGCACGGTACGTGTCGGCGTTCAGCATTCGGTCAAGCGACGTAAAAATAGAAAGACGTGCGCTCTGCATGTGACTTCGTATAATTAGGTACCGAACCCGAGCCGTCTTCGTTGTATATCCCATACGTTAGGAGCTTAGAGCATTAGAAAGGCTAACACGGGACCAATGATTCCTCTTCTTTTTTTCTTTCTTCCCCCCCTTCGAACACGTCGGTTACGAGTCGGTTATGAAACGTTACATAATTCCTATCGCATCGCAGCATTTGTATCGCGATTGTCTGTGCGCGGTTTATTGCTACTTTGCGCTGACAAAAATACTTTTGCGCCTACAATTCGTATATACAAATATTAAGTATAAAAGTTTCTCGAACGTAACTATAACGAGTTCTTTAAAGTTAGGCGTACGCGGCGCTCAAATTGAAATTGTACGTGTCGTGTCTCATTGAGAACGAGTGCGACAATAACGAGCCGGTTACGTTCATGTTTGGTATGCATTCTTTCTCGACTATAGGGAAGTGTTGTATGCGGCCGCTGTTCCACGCGATTGTTAGGCAAACGACGGGCGACTGGTTGTTGTGTTTCTGGTAGAAATTCATGCAACTGGGAACTTCGCCGGGGAATCCTTTGATGAGGCAGCAGGGTTTGATGTCGACCACTCGCGACATGCTGCCCACCTTGGTTTGAATCAGTGCGATCAAGGGGCTATCCTAAATTAGCATTAGATGCATTAGTAAAACTGATCAGCTTAATTGTCAATGAATGCATAGGTGAGGATCGCACCTGGAAGAGTATGGCCAGGTACGTTCCGGTAGGGTCCCACTCCATCGCAACAACCCTTCCACCAACACTAACGTAATCGTCATCTGACGAAAAATTGACTTTCGTCAGATCTATGAGTGGCAGGGCCACCGTATTGTCGAGAGACGGTTTCTTTACGTCGAAGATGTTGTCTTGCAAGGGCAGAGCAAAGATTGTCGCGGAGTCCTCGGTCGTTGCAAACAGTAGAGTTAAGTTCGGTCCAAAACAAGCAGCCGCTACACGACCGTTTGGCACAGTCCACTTATCTGCGTGCCACATTGTTGCCATTCCCGTATTCCAAACCCTTTAATAATTATCACTTTGGAATATTAAATTTTTGTACAGTAATGATAAAAGTAGAACAACGTATGTACCTGAATATATTTCTACACGAAGCAGTAAACAATTGAGACCCAGAAGATGACCAGCGGGTGAAGCACAATCCACCGCCTCCGACTCGTTTCAGAGGAACACCTTCTTTCTTAGAAGTATCCCAGATAATCATGTTTGTGTCTGCTGGCGAGCACGATACTAGAAAATCACCCTGTGGATGCCATGTAACGTTTGTAACAGGTACATGATTTCTTTGCTTTAGTAACACTGCATGACTAAGCGAATTACTGGCTGCGCTTAATTCTATAGTCCAGACTAGGACACCTGTTTGACAGGCTACTGCCAGTTCCCTGCCGGCCAGTGGTCTCCAACTTATGCAGCAGACTGATTTCTGAGCACTGTGCCTTAGGACTGGTATCGCCGGTATTCCTTGAGAGAAAATACGTATACGATCGTCTCTTGTGACTACAGCTAGACGGGAGCAGTGCGGATGCCAAGAAAGATATCTGATCTGAAATATATCATAGAAAGTAGGTCGTAAATTCTATGCGATTCAGCAATTCGGTTGTAGTAAATGCTTACAAGAGCTCCATCCCAGTCTCTCGTGTGAACAACATCCGCGACTGACCCTGATCCACTGGTGGGCAAAGTTTCTATTTGATACAAGCCTTTGTCCATCAAATCCAATGCCCATTTAAGCCTGAAACGAAGAGAGCGATATAGATGTTTTAGAAAGGTACGAGGGTCGTAGAAACATCAATGCAATTCTAAAACCTTGTAGCGATCCAGTGCACAATTTTGGTGACCTCCTCGGGATCCGTGGACGCAGCAAGGCAAATAGCTTCGGCCATTCCCTTCTCCCTCCAAACGCTAGCAATCTTTTTGAAGATACTATCGTGAACAGGCAAGAACAAGTCATCTGCGCAGATAGTACGAGCTGTCTCCCGTGTCGTTAGACTATCCGGGGAAATGGAAGCCTCTGGATACTCTCTCACAAACTTGGAGAAAGGTTGCAGCTCGTCCTGCAGGTTCTCGTGCCTGCAGTAATGCAAGGTCCTCGCGATGAACCCAACAGCAGCAGGATCATCGAACGAAGGAGAGTCAAAATCATGCAGCGACAGTATTTTCAACATTGTTCACTAATTTCGCATACACGCTCTATTTTTATAACCTATCAGCATGCAAGAGACCGCAACTTTGTCTCCCTGAAATCATTCGTCGACCAGCGGAATCATTAATCGTTGCGAAATCAAATAGAATACCGAAATCGAATCTTTGCGGCGAAAAAGCTTTTCGAAATTCCTACACGTCAAAACGACAAAAAAACACACATACACACGGTCGCGTGCGTGGCTTAGAAAATCTCGCAGCCGGATAAAATGGCGCGGGTTCGGTTTACGCCGGTCGCCATGGTAACAGCCAATGGCGGCGCGGCGATCGCGGGCGTAGCGCGCACACGCTGATCAACCGCCATTCGAAGCGTTCGAATTGCGACGAATAAGTTCGAATCGATCTAGCGTACGGAAATTCGCATGACATTCGACGTTCATGGTTTCGTGGGATTTGTAGGAGCGTTGTGAATCGACCGGTGTACGTTGTTCACGGGTTATATATTTTCGATTCGGAGAAATGTGAGAAGAAGGTCGAGGACCTCGGCCAGTCACGTCGAAGATGACAGTGAAAGATGGTGGGGGTACATCAGGTGCAGGGTGGGGACCGTAAGGGAGGGGTGAGGTGGGGACAGCAGTGTGCGGTCGCTATTCGTGCGGCGCGGGTTACGTATTAGAGTTGTCTTCTGCTACGGTTAGGCCTCGTTTCGTCGTCGGTAGTTTTGTTCCCGAAGCTTTTTCTCTCTCACGGGGAAGACGGGCGACGGGCGGGACTCATTTGTCGGCGAACAGTCGATAAGATGCTACCGCCGAGGTAGTGACGAGATATCTGTACCGCGGTCAACATGATTTCGGCGGAGCTTTCGTCCTAGAAAAGTCGGCCGAGATCGCTGGGAAGGCGAGAGCGACACAGGGGAGGCGGACCAGCTCGATCTTCGCGAGAGATGGGCAAGAAGGGTTCCAAGCGGAAAACCCGATGGAGAACTCTCAGTATCGGTGGTGAGTACTGCTCGTCTGTCAAAAAACCGTATGGTCGCACGGTGTCTCCTTGTGCAATCGGATCATGGTGTCCCGTGCGCGTGTCACCCTGTCTCATGTTCTAGAATTTGTTCGCCGATTACCATTGTAAAAATGTAATCGAGCGTCGTCGACAGTGACACGTACCGAGACTATCTCAGGTAGCGCAGCTGTTCTCTCAGTCATTTGCCATTTTGCCGTTCGCAAGCGTAACAATAATCAAGCGTGTAGATTCGTAACCTCCGTGTGATCGCGAAACCGATCGCGCGCGCGCGCGCGCGCGTGTCCCCCGCCGCTCGTGTGTCTAACACCTGAGTCTAGAGTCCTAGGATATATAGTATGTAGTATAGATGTTACACACTGTGTGTCGTTCTCCGGAAACGAGAGAGAAAGAGAGAGAGAGAGAAAAAGAGAGAGGGAGACGATCAGCTAAAAAAACGTGTCCCCGTTCGCGATAAACAAGGGCAACCGGACCGATTGTTGTACAGATGAACGGATCGCATCGAACATGGTCTGACAGTTTCTCATCTGACGACAGTTGCGGATATTACGAATAAAATTGGCCGCTCTGTCTGGGACCGAGCTGTGTTTCCCAGACAACCATCGATCCGTGCACCCTCCATGTCTTTACTTCTGAGTTGCAACGTGCCTATCTACCCAGAGCAAGTGCTCTACACGCGACCTTACGTACCCGTCTAGCTGATTCCCGCAGAAAGTCATATTCTCGGTTCTCTCGCTCTCTTCCCTCCGGTTCCCTCCCCCCTACCGCCCCTCTTTATCGCTCGTTGAAGGTGTGTATCTCCATCGTTGATGACCCCTTCCAACATACGCTGCTTCCATCTATATGCACAACACCGTGACATGTCTCTAGTGTAAATTCGAGAGCAAAGGACGGTACCAACGTTGGAACATGTTTGCGAAGAAACATGAGAGTAACAACAACGTTCTATAAAATCGATTATATGTTAATATCTCCTGTAGATGCACGAAGATTTGCACTCCAGCGACCAATAATGTTGTTTCACTGGTCTGCAAGTAGTACCATTAAAAACTGAACCTACCAGTCGTTCAAATGACCGTTCTCTGGTTTTTTTATTTTACAATTATTGAAATAACAAAAATGATTTCATACGAAATTATTGTATCTTCGGTAGAGCACGTATCACAATAGGAGCCGCATGGAGTCTAAATACAATCAATCTTGCAATTTTTATTAGGGAACATGTACCACTTTTAACACTAAACCTACCACCGTCGGTCAAATGACCGGTTTCTGGTTTTTTATTTTATAATTATTGAAATTATAATGATGCTTTCACTGGAAATGATTATACACATTTTTTTATCCAAGCACATATTATAATGAAAATCTATATAAATTCTGTGATGTCATTTTTATAAGACAACACATGCCAGCCATTTTGGAGCTCTGTAGGTTTAGTGTTAAATTGAATTTCTGGAGAGCTATGACGTTTTACTAATTCAGCGGAGTTAGATTGCTTAAATCGTGCTCTCTGCACGGCGCAACCCTGACTCGCGGTAGGTTGCTACTATCTTTGGAGGGTCCAACTGGCAAAGGTCGCGTTCTAGGATAACTGAAGTTCGACTCGGTAAAAGCCGTCCCGAAATGAAATGGAACGAAAGCTATGAAAAATAAGAGATACGGTGCTCGCGATGTTGCACAAAAATATTCTTTCGCAAGAAAACAATCTACCAAAATTGTTTTATAAGAATTGTTGTTTTGCATAGCTTTCTTCCTCTTAGATCTTCACTCGCACTGTCTGCACAACTATAATTAGAACAGAGAATTTGTATAAATAGAATCCAACGGAAATATCTTTTGGTCATTCCACCCTTCAAATAAGTATTTACCTGGGTCGTGAGATTGTTAATTCTGTACTATTATAGTCAGTTCAATAGCTTTCTAATAAACGGCAAGCGGTGTCCTCGCTAAGCGGCATGTTTAAATACAGATTTTCGAGCGTGTGCCAACATTTTTATCCAGGCACGAGGTGCCGGCTCTACTTTGTTTATGCGCTTCTATTTTCAACCATAATACATACTGCGATCAAAAAACGTGCGGGCGATTCTTGCAGTGCTTATAAATATGTAGTTGAAAATTACATACTGTGCTGATATTGATAACATTAAATAAACATTTTGAAATTTCGTTAATAGACTGCGGATTTCCTACACAAATAAATGAGTTTAACCGCGAAATCCTGCAAAAAGAACCGTATAAACAACGCGGGATAAATAATAAAAAAAAATGTCCATCTAGCTATCACGATTCGATACACGTTTCCGCGTCCATGTCGAAGCACACATGCGTCCGTGAAGAGAATGTGACTTTATTGATCTCCGGCTTCGAGATTGCAACATCAAACAACGATCGGATTAATCCCGTTTAGTTCTTAATTCGTTCCCTGAAGTAGAATTTGTTTATTTGCACGTGGTCTCGGTCTTCACGGTCAATGCTGAATTGCCAGGAATTCTCCTTTGTTTTCTAATGTTATCGTGGGCGCTTCCGCATCGTTTGCACTTTTTATCTCCTATTTTTACGGGGATTTTCTCTCTCGCGTAGATCTACGTTTATCGGGCGTGTTTACCTTATCTGAACCCTATAATGCTCTAGGGCTTTGCACCTATATCTCGTCGCTCGAGTGCGACAGAGTTGACGTTACCTTTCTCAGATAGACAGCGACGACGCACGCTGGTAGTTGACTGCCTTGGCTCATTGGACAATCGGTGGCTACCACATTCCTGTAAATTTTTTATTCCGTGAATGATATCAATTTTTATTGGTTTTTTTCACCGCTAGTTAATCAGAATTTGTGAGCCATTTTTGTCTGTTCGTTTTTTGCTAGAAGAAAATCAGATTTATTCGCGAGACCGTTTTTAGTCGAAGCCACGGTGCGTATCCTTGAGAGTTACGACACACGATGTACGCGAAACGATCTCTTCAATTTTATTATTTTCTTAAGCAATTCACACCTAGTGGTCTATGAATAGATCATCATTTAAACATTCTTGTAAACACAATTTAACATTTAGTAGGTTATCGAAGCAAAACAACAATTTACCCATGGGAAATATTTTTATTTTTATTGTTTAACATTAAACGTACCACTGTCGGTCAAATGACCGGTTTCATATTTTTGATTTTACAACTATTAAAATTACACAGCTACTTCTATGGGAAATGTTTCAATAAATTTCTTTATTTCAGTACATACTGTAATAAAAATTGTGCACAATCTAAGGAAATACAGTCTTGTGATTTTTGTAAGGTAAAACATTTTATTCGATTTTAGTGCTAGACAATTACTTCACATGACGACATCGATGTTTTACGAAATGAAGTTGCGAGTTTTGTCCGGCTAATTAGCATTAATCGAAACACCGCCGTGTCGATGCGAAGAGTTTCGCGTCGGGTAAACAGCACGGGTCACGGGTGTTAACGAAAATACATACACAAACGAACGGTCCGCGTGTTGTATGTATCGCGTGTCGAGCTGCAGTCGATGTTGTAGGAACGTCGTCGTTCCAAATGATCTTGAAAACTCGGCCGTGTGCGACGAGTTTAATGGCCGTTTTTCTTTCTATCCCGTACGCGTTTCAACATGGCGGCATTGTGATCGTTATCATATCTGACCCGCGGGTCGTAACGTTCGTAACTGCACTTTCCGTTTCCCTTGGTTCTCGCTCGTCGTTGAGACATCGGCCAGAGACCATGGTCCGTCCGTAATGCTGTAGATATTTTACCATAAATTTGATATCGTGATGAATTGTACGCCGAAAAAAGCTGACGCTCCACGAAAGAGGATCTCGAGCGGAGGAAAAGGTTTTTTAAAAGCTTTCAGAAGTTTCCACGCGTCGCTTGGAGCTCGTGATACGTTTCACGATCGCGCAACTTTTCTGATGCTTTGTGCTCATTAGGTTCGAAATTATGTCCCGCGAGACGGATATTTTGTAACAGTCGTCTTCTAACGAGTAATGAGCGCTCTAATTATCGAAAGCGAGGGACGGTAGGAATTTTCTGTCGTTGAGAGTAATTTCATTTTCCTTGGAAGGGAATACCGCAATTATTGTAATTTTGAGTATCCGCAGAATATTAAAGAATATTTTCAGAGAGAGTATATCGTAAAATCTGAGCCGAACATTTTAATATTTTCTGTGCTCGAAAATAACCAGATTTCGAAGTGAGCTCAAAAAGACCTCGTAAGTATTGTTTGATAAATATTTAGTCAAATAGGTTTATTCAGTATCGGAATCGCGGTACATAATTAGAAATCGATTTTCGATGTGTTTCCTTTAATAACATTCCGTGAATGTTGTACGTGTTAACATTCTCTCTTTCACGCATCTTTCAATTATGTTCATCCACGTCTGCCTTCGAAGTATGTAGCTGTATAATTAACTTCCTTTTCGTCCGTTTTCCCAGTAATTATTAGTCATTGAGCTTCGATCAACCGGTGTCTATTGACGTATATGCATAATTTATCCTCTACTCACATATCTGATGATTAGTAGACCGCGGATCTTTATGCAAATGAAAAATTTCCTTGGTTCTCTAACGACTCCAATCAGCTAGGAATAATACATTCCGAAATTCTTTTAACATTTCAATCATTTTAATCAGATTTTTACATCCGGCACCTAAATTTTCTATCATTCACGAATGTAAACATGAACTCCGCTTTTCAACATCCATGCTTCGACACAGTTCTGACGCAATTACCTAGTTGCGTTTCTATTTTTAGATTACCATTATTTCAGTTAATTTAGTTGAAACGAGTTAAAGCTTGGTTTAGAATTTAATGGGTATTTTCGAACCTCGCGTACCGGGGGATAAGTTTTCGATAAATTGGAATTCTTGTTTCAGATAAACAACGCATAGTTTGTTCCCCGTAGATTCCTTCCCGACTGTTTTGATTAGTAGTTTAACCGAACAACACGCCTCTTATCTTATCTCGGAATAACTGGAGCGTTTTCTTACTCTCGATATGAATATATATACTAACACATTTTTCGAAGCACCCTGGACTATTTCCCACCTATCTGATTTCTGAATTATTTCCATTAACGCATGCCCCCTTAATTCATTTTAACTGCAAGGAGTATCAAACCATTCTCTCCAACCCCCAAATAAAACTTTCAACCTACCCTTCAAATAAAAATCATACCTAACTCCCATCTCGTGCAAGCTATCCTCCAATCACTGTATTCCAGTTAAACGGTCGCCACAGTGGGATATTTGGCCCGAAAAGTCGGAACAAACTATTTTAGCGTTATTTATGAGCTAAAGGTCATAATATAATCAAAAATGCATTTCAATATTGTAAGAGATGGCCACAGTTAAACGGTAACGAATTAACTATATTTCAACGTTTCGCAGTGACGGGCTTGACAAGACTGCTGTTCGACGTTCGTTTATTGCTCGTCGTTCGATCGTTTTTTGATGTTTTCTTTTGTCGTTGATAACGTAAATAACACAATATATCGGGTGACGCAATATAGTTTACAACGCAATATAGCTTACAATATTAAAAAAATCATAATGATTTCATTTTTTGCCGAAACAAATTTTTTTTTGAAATTTTATGTAATAGAAGTTTATAGATGTTTAAATACAGTTCAACTTTTGTTGGAAACATTTTTTCCTCAGATTATCGGAAACCCTTGTATAATCGTGATAATAGAGTGCTTCCATCGAGAAACTGGAAAAAATTATGTTTGCATGCAAATTACGTTGAAATGATGTAATTTATTATTTTAATACTAAATATGTGGATCACGAAACTTTGTAATAAGTAAATATATATTTTAAGAAATTTTTAAATTTTCACTATTAATTTTCATCAGGAAACACACGCTACGACTGTTGATGCTTATTTCTACTTAAATTGGTTATAAATCTTCAATCTGTGCAAATCTGGGACTAATTCTTTTTGTACTATGATCGCAAACCTTTATCGAACGAATACCAGAAAGAGTACCAGATATTACTCAATAGTATAACAAAATCCTCAATAAAGTTTTCTAATCGTAATAAACTTACAGAATGATTGATTGTGTTCAAATATTAATAGCTATACCAATTTAAATGATAATGAAATGAAATCTGTGCGCAAGTAGTCGGTATAACTACTTGAAATGTTTCCGCAATCTAAGAATTAACACAATTTCTTTAAAACATTTGAAAATCGCTAATGAATAAACGCTGTTTCAGAGACTGTTTAATAACGCAAACCGTGCTATAAAATCTCTTGACTTTCAATGAAGTAGAGTACTTTACGGGTGTACAAATAAATAAAACAATACCGAAGCGTTATTCTTTGGACTTTTAACTACGTCGGACATCAAAAATTTTACGACATACGCAAAAAATTGCGAAATCGACTATTTTCCAACTTTTCGGGCCAAATACACCACTGTGGGTCGTTCTGATCAATTTTGAACGCGTCTGAGACGTCAGACGGTTGCTCATACCCGCGAAATACACGTTCGCCAGCAATCTTGGATCTGCAACCCTTGACATTCACAACCTTTTTCCGCGAACATACTCTTGCCGGGGGGGTCAAAGATCCTCGTGCACTGCCAGAGAGAAGAGAGAGAGAGAGAGAGAGAGGAGAGAGAGAGAGGAAAGAGAGTGAGGAGAGGGATGGTCGAAGGGAAAAGGGGGGTGGTCGAGGAAGCAAATCAATAGGAGCAACCGTCGCGCCTCGATCGTTGTCGTGCTCGAACTTTGGAATGAATGCTACCATGAAAGTGCAGGTACCAGTAACAAGAATATTATGCCATCGACTCGATCCCCTACAATTGTCCATAGAGGGGCGGGAGGGAGGGGATAATGGAGCTGGGATTCCCGGCAGAATTGAAACTTATTACCGAGTGACAGTGTATGATAATATTGTTGCCAAATCGAGTGAAGAGCGAAAGTGATTCGGAGCTGAACACCGGACTTCCCTCCTTTGTTAGCGGACGAGGAGAGTTACATGGTCCCGTGGAAGTTTATGGCGTTCGCATTGATCCCTATGGGAATGTAGCTGACACACGTATCGGTCAATTATCTAATGTCTTTTGCAGAGGAAACTTAGAGACTGTTTTGACGATCGTTCGAAGTGAATATCGGGTTTCACCAATTGTTGATTTAATTCAATGGGTCGGCCAGATGAAACGTAGACGCGTGTGCGAACGCTTCGCTGTTCATGTGAGAATTTTCGTGGGATTGTTGATAATACAGCATAATATTGTTTGTCCATATAAAACGTAAATACGAGCGTAAAATTTTCACAATTCTACAACGTATATTTCCATAGAATTGCTGGTGATTTCCATGGTTTATTCCCACTAGCTTTGTGGAATTAATGCCGGAACTTTTTACGCTCTGGTCTGTTTCACTTTACGTCTTAAGTGGCCTAAGTTCGCGAAATGATCTTAGCAGTTGAGTATATAGCAGAAGTTACCTCGAAGTTTAATGAAGTGATCCTCTGAGAATCGGACAAGTGCTAGTCAATTTACCCTCCATTTTGTGGAATTAATGTTTCAAGGATGGCCGCTCGGTTCGATGAACAGAGAGGCATCGTTTTGTAAAATTCACTGGTCTTGCACAGTGTCCTTGAGAATATTCGTTTACGGAATCGATTAAGTAACAATTATATAATTGGAGTGACCGTATTATGTAGCGCGTCGGTCAGATAATTTATGGCACACTAAATCAGAATAACTGTTCTATAAATGGGCTATAAACGACTTCAGTTTTTTACTAGCAAGCTAAAAGTTCACCAATTCGAAATTTTCACAATTTTCAATCGTTCAGAACTCGTAAATCGATGAAATTTGCACGTGATCCATTTGAAGAGTGGATTCAACTTAATACTGCCGGTCAAGTGGGTTGGTCAAGTGCCGGCTTGATATGTTTCATTTTCCAATTATTGAAATAATGAAGTTGCTTGCATCGAAATTGGATCGATAAATTCCTTTATTCAAGCACATATTGCAATGACGGAACTACAATACTGCAAGACCCTTCAACGAGGGGGAGGGCGTAATCGGAGGGGGCCCAAAATTTTTGCATTTATTATCTTGTAATTTTACTAAAATTATCCCGAATATTAATTAAATTAAAAGTACACTGACAAAAAAAAACACTTCCTAAAAAGCAATAAAAAATTCTCAATCCTAAAAAAATTATCGAATGAAATAAGGGGCCCCAACATTTATATTTTGCGGGAGGGGCCGAAAATTTGTAGTTCCGCCACTGACATATTGTGTTAAAAATTTGAATCGCTTTCAGTGCTCGATAGGTTTATTATTAAAACACGTGCCATTAACTATGTGACCGACTGCTAATGTTCCGAGGCAACGTGGATAACTTATAATCTAGTTCACAAGTGTGTTCTACAACTAGGTAATTTCGTGGAAGAATATTATGGAGCATCGTAATCATCTTCAGACGCGATTCCATGGCGGTGATTATCGGCGAACCCATAAGTAGCTTGAATGGTTGTCTTGCACTACTGAATCTACCGGTACGCGGTCTACTATTCTACTCGCGTTTCACTTTCACGCGAGGTAGAATCCTGTTAATAGAGTCCAAGCATGCAATCGCATTCGAACTGGAATATTGTACAAACAACGGATGCAAATTTTCCTCTAAACATCGAGATGCATCCGACGTTATCCTCTCTCTTGCAATTTTGCGCGAATTGAATTTTTATGAAAAAGTTGGAACACAATTACTTCACTGCATGTTGAACAATTAGAATTGGATGAAATTGCAGAGAAAATACTAAAAATAAGTACCATGTGACAAAATTCAGCTGAATACGATTTAACCGATTTTCGGAAGTTTAGCCAAAGTTATATTCTACAAAAATTTTTAATGTGATCTGATCGACAATTACTTTACTGCATGTTGAACAATTAGAATTGGATGAAATTGCAGAGAAAATACTAAAAATAAGTACCATGTGACAAAATTTAGCTGAATCCGATTTAACCGATTTTCGGAAGTTTAGCCAAAGTTATATTCTACAAATTTTTAATGTGATCTGATCGACGCGATCGCGTTACATTTTCGCGAGTGCATCGACTCGGCATACGTAACGCGTCTGCTAGCGCGCCGGTAGAATCCAAATAGGCTTCTCTCTCTCTCTCTCTCTCTCTCTCTCTCTCCCTCTGTCTCCAAAACTGGAACGCGGGTCAGGCTGACAGTCAGTCATGAACTTTCGTCTCGGAGTATGGTCGGCAGTGTGGAGAGAGGTGCTAAGTATAACATTGACAAAGCAGCCGCAGCAGCAGGAATATGAGGATGAATACGCGTAGACGCACGTGCGACCGAACACATTGGGCCACATTTCTCGTTACGTAACCGGCCGAGGCTCGGTTCGCGCCTCGCTATCGATTCTCGAATAGCTCGGCTCGACGTGGATGCAACGGTGCAACAACGACGGGTACCGACGCGCTCGGCGAAACAAAAAATCGCCGACGTTCTTCGCAGACAATGCCCTCTCCCCCTCGCGCATAAATTACCGAAACGATCCGCGGTTTCATTGGCCATTTTTCTTTTTTCCGGAACAATTCGTAGCAAACAGAAGAGAGAGAGAGAGAGAGAGAGAGAGAGAGAGAGAGAGAGAGAAGAGAGAGAGAGAGAGAGAGAGAGAGAGAGAGAGAGAGAGAGAGAGAGAGAGAGAGAGAGAGAGAGAGAGAGAGAGAGAGAGAGAGAGAGAGAGAGAGAGAGGTCAGGCTAAAAACGCCTTCCTCCAAGAACTTTATCAGGGGAAAGTAGCCTAATTTGGACCATACATAGTTCTTTGAAACATTCTTTAACACTAGATTGACGGGTTCTAAATTTTTTAAGCATCGTCAACTCCACGAGACGGTAAAAAAAGTCCCGTCCAATAAAATATTTATGTAACATACAATGTCGTATTAAATTATTTATATAACGCGCATAGACCATGCCGGTATACAGGGTGGTCCACCTAAAAGTGGCCACCTAAATATCTCCTTTATTTGTAATGACTAAACTGTGGATCGTTATGCAAAATAAAACATGTTTGCATTGTTTTTGCAAGACACAGGTGCCAAATAAAAAGTTTCCTTATCTATTAAAATTATTAAGGGAAGAAATAACATTCTATTTGGTTCCTATTCCTTGCAATTGACGCAGACAATTTTTATTGTGCTAGAAGATGCGCAGTCCAGTGATGACATAACAAATGTTTTTAATGCAATATAAATGTTACTCTCAAGGTTATTTTTTCCGGAGTGTTCAGTTTAATTTTCAAAGATCAAGGTCATTTGAAGGTCATGTTATTATACATAATCAAATGTATTTTTCGTTCAGCTACACCTTGCAATGAAAAAAAATGCAGTTATGTATCAAAAAACACCGACGACCTTGATAACTCCGAAAAAAATAACCTTGGGGAAAAATGTTCGTGCCAGATTATGGTTCATAGACACCATACACATTACGTAAGAAATAATTTTTACGATAACCTGAAGAGATATTTAGGTGGCATTACTTAAACGGATTACATGTTAGAAAGATCGAGTACAACTGGATAAATTACAACTGGTTCGATTCTCGGGAAGTGGAGAAATCCCGTAGAGAACGAGAAAGATGCGTTTCTGAAGTGTGAGACCCATTCGGAGGCTGATAAGAAGAACCGGAAACCGGTTTTTCTATGGCGTGTACGGCGACAGCGTTTTCTATATAGTCGTTGCACGTGTCCCGTTGGATCGTAGACCTTCTTTGCACGCTGTCCCCGGTGGATTGCATAACGAGTTCGTAGGCCGACCGTAATAAAGTGCAGTTTTACGCGGGGTACGTGCGGCTTGACAAGCCGCGACGCGACGCGACGCGTGTATTCTGCAACCAGATTTTTGCGACCGAGTTTCACGATGTACAGTCGCGTCGGTCAGGTGAGATTTACCGGCTATTAGTAGCGATGATTAGTAGCGAAATGAGCAATTTGCATGCCCATCGATGTGTTCATTCAATCTCCCGTTTCGAAGAACAGGGACATACATATTTCCATGTATCGATCGTAAATTGTTAATAATAAATGTAACAAGTGCTCTCAGCGCACGGGTTCGATCAATTGTTAATTAATTAATAGCAAATCTGAAATTTATCACTTATTTAACTTCAACGTTTCGGTCTTGTTTCAGACCATTCTCAACATACAATTGCGTCTGTAAATTAATTGTATGTTATACTAATTAGTTGTAAGTTAAAAATAGTTTAGGACCACCAATACTTACTTGCTATATAGCAAGATGAGCAAACATTTGTAACAAAAAGAGGGAATTTTTAAATTTATGAAACCGGTGAAAACACGTGCAAGTTCCATGTCGGTTAGAAATGTTTCTAATATATAAAAATTCTTTTGCCATTTCATCAAAGCAATTAACAATTACCTGTTATCACATACAATCATAATTGTATGTAGTAAGGTCAACATCAATTTGGATGTCAATAAAATGTTCCCATAACACCAACATGGTATATAATCAGTTAAAGTTTGTTGTAAAGACATTTCACGTTTTGAATTCACAGTCAAATATCGATTGGTCAATACATCGATCAATGAGAAGGAGTTATTTTCAAATGTTTCACAGTTTGTCTCCGTGTTCGGTCTACTGACATGGAACTTGCACGTGTTTTCAGCGGTTTCATAAATTTAAAAATTCCCTCTTTTTGTTACAAATGTTTGCTCATCTTGCATGTAGCAAGTAAGTATCGGTGGTCGTAAACTATTTTTAACTTACTACGCATTAGTACAACATACAATTAATTTACAGACGCAATTGTTTCTTGAGAATGGTCTGAAACAAGACCGAAACGTTGAAGTTAAATAAGTGATAAATTGCAGATTTGCTATTAATTAATTAACAATCGATCGAACCCGTGCGTCGAGAGCATTAATACATTTATTACAGAGACATACCATAGGAACGGAGCATAATGGACGAGAGGTCTAAATTTGAAAATTCGGATTCGGCGGATCTTGGCGAGATAAAGCTGTCGTCCTTTTGGCAGACAGTCTTGAACAGAGTATTTGATAAAGTTATATACGAACGGGAGGGACAGTTTCGATGAATCACGTTACGGTAGATGAGCCGAATGAGAGAGATGAGGGACCAGCGACAGGCTTGAGGAAATAGGAAATACAAAGTAATATTCACACGCGAATCACAAATTTTATGCTATTATACAACGGTGTATCATTTGTTTTAATCTCTTAACACTGAACTTACCACCGCCGCAAAATGGGCTGGATCGAAGATTTTAGTGACATTTTACCAAGAAATGAACTTTTTCATATCGACGTCTAATCAATTGGTATCGTCTTTCGAATATCCACTGACCTCAAAAATGGAAGAATTAATCAAATTAAATGCAAATTGTAGTTGTACCGAGCTTTTAAAGTTGACATTTTAGAATCTACGTTTTATACCAGAAAAGTGTCCTTTCTTTTTTGCGATATTTTGACAATCCTGTTTAATCCTTCAGCCCCGTTTTTTTTTCTACAGTAAGCATCATTATTTTCCGTTAAGAAATTATAATTGCAGTTACAATTATTATGTGCAATGTATTAAAAATTTCATATTTAATGTAGGACAGAAAAATGTCAAAATTTTTACAATTGACAAGGAATATCTTTTGAGACCCAAATGAACCCACGTTCGGACAAACCACAATGTGTTCAGGACACTCTTCTTTACATAATGCATAAAAATCACTTCCATCTTCGTCCACGTTTCTGCGTTATTACCGCTTAAAGTTTAAAGTAATGTTATATCATTTCACATGCGTTCCGTAGCCACCATCGGTACTTTAAATTACAGATGCATATATGTATACCTACAAATTGTTCAGGTTGATTTAAAAAATGATGCGATTAACCCTTAAGTGGGCGCGCAATAGCACTGAGTGCTCCGTTTGTAGTTGCTCCATTTATTGACATAAAATTTCATAAGAAACTGATAATGAACAGTGATATACGTAGTTTTAAAGGATGGTGCACAAAGTGCTCCGCGCGCCCACTTATGTAACAAAAATAGGCGCGCCCACTTAAGGGTTAAATAAAAAATTAACATGATTTCGGCAATTGACTTCTATAACTCTTGAACCATAAGAGATATCGGGATGAAATTTGCACTAAAATTCATTAAAAAATTATGCCTATCCACTGATAATTATCGTAAGAAATATATATATATTTTTTTTAACAATTTTTTAATTAATTGTTTAAATTTTATTGTCTTATAATAATATTTAAAGTTGTTTATTTGTTATTTATTTAGTACATTCCCAGATAATTTAAATCACCGCTGTCTTTGGTTATAAATTTCTTCGTATTGTTAACATTTATTCTTTATTGTATTACGAGTATTTCAAGAAATGTAGTTATAGGAAAATGTCACCTTTCTCGATCCAACCCACTGTGCGCCGGTCAGATGACCGGTCTTTGGTTTTCTATTTTACGATTATTTAAATTCTAATGATACTTTCACTGGAAATGATTATACACGCTTTTGTATCCAAGCACATATTATAATAAAAATCATTGAAAATCTATATAAATTCTGTCATTTTTATAAGGCAACACACGCCAGCCATTTTTAGAGATCGGTAGGTTTAGCGTTAACGAACTTCTCGATGTTTTACCACATTTTTGTAGAGAACGACGAGCTGCATCGAATAGATTTCTGTTAAAAAAAATACGAAGGTGACCTTGAAATCTCCGAAACTGTTTCGCATCGATTTCTTATAATCTGCGATTCGGTTACCCTTGGTCGTCGGTCGCGATAAAATCGGCGCACGTGGGAATGCACATATCGCATGCCCCGGTGTGCGCGATACGGTGCTGTGCATGCGCCGCGTCGAGGTGCATAGACGCGTCTGGTTTCTAATACGGCTGAAAACTGCGTGCGGAACGAGCGCGAGCGTCCTCGAGTTCAGGTTATGAATAGCACGTGAGTGGCCACGAGGTCCCCGTCACATGCTCTCCTCGGTACCTACCATTCGGCTTTCGAATCATTCGGCCGTCACGAGACGTTTTATACTTAACTCCGCGGTACGAGCCACGTTCGACACACGCGAACACGGGGGAATCCCGCGCGCAGGGTGGACGAACGTGCGCGTACGCGGTTCCGCGGTTTCCGCGGCCAACATTCGCGAACGGTTACCGCACCGATTGCGAACATCTATCGACGTCTTCATCGATCGCACAGTGATCCAGTAGCCGTGACAACCTGGCCAAAATGCAATTTTCAAAGTTGGACGCGAGAGATTTACAAATTGGAAAATTGGTCAATTCGAACATTTTCCCCATAAATTAAATTTTAAATCGATAAAAATTTCCCACCATTTCCGCTGTTTAGTCGCCACAGTCTGACCAGTAATGTCTACATCCGATGACTAGACAGCGGATTGTATGCGTTTATAAATATGTGTTTGTTAAAACAGTGAAAATATTAGAAGAATTTTAAAATTTTGTTGTATCATTTTCAGTTTGATTCGGGTAGAAAATTATTATTTCGCATGAAGATCCGCTGTCTACCGATTGACTAAGGGGCTACGCACACAGTATATTAATTGAATAATTTTTAACGCACAAATTTTTAACGCAAATAGGAATTGAGCGCCCAATTACTGACATTCTTGATGCAGGAAACGGAAGGATTGATTTCATAATGGGATCGTATTATGTACGTACAGATTTCAATGGAACTTGTGGAAAACGTAGTTGGCAACTGCGTTCTGCTAAGGTTTACGCAATGTTCGAATAATCTTTTATTCAGACGACTATAAAAAGAAGATTTCATTCCTTCTCTATTTCTCGAACTAGGTTAATATTATTCCAGTAATAATTTATTATATTCTTGGTTATTGTTCGACCATGAAATAATACGGTTGATTTCATTTATGACTTCTCTTATTTTTGATTCATATTTCATGTAGTATTAAGGCACCTAATCTCGGATCTAAGTTATGTAAAGCCTTAGGCACCGACCACATAACTGCAGTTTATTTCACAAGTCGATGCAATATACGGGTAAATGTACATAAGAGAACGCGTGACGTGTTTCGTTCGTTTACGTAATTAACAATTTCATTAATCGGAAGCAAATTCGTGGAATGTCTGTAATTAATCATGAGGAACTGCGTTACAATTACTGAATTTTTAAAGATGCTTCCATTGGAAATGATTACACACGATTATATTATTTAAGCACAAATTATAATAAAAATCGCACAAAATTCGATTGTGTCATTTTTATATGGCAGAACATAGTAGCCATTTTTTTAAAAATCAGTAGGTAGTGTTTAGAGAATAAACTTCCAAGATTATACATAACAAGCATTTTTAATATTTTTCAAAATTTTTTATTGAAGCACAAACTAGAATTTTCATATAATTATATCTTGAAGAAACAAGATAGGCTGATAGTGGAATGCGGGTTTATACGAATACTGTGATAACAATAATGGAATGCTCGTGTAAACAATTAAGCACACTACTCGAGATGAATTTGTTTGCCAGCACGCAAAGGCGTCGCGGAAGTTCTGAAATTTGCGCAGCCAGTTTGCCTCTATCAAAATATTTGTGTTTTTACCAAAATCACACAAGAAATTTCTCTTTCATTACGTGGGTAGTTTGGCAGTTCCCGTCGCGTCGCGTCGCGCCGCGTGGCGTCGCCGGGATGGAAGACTAGAGGATGCAGACTAGTTTTCGCAGTTCCACTCTACCTTGTCCTGAAAGGTTGAAGAACTTTTGACTATTTGCCAAATCTAGCAGGCAGGGGTCCGGCTCCCTCTCTCTCGCCGTTGCTGCTCTCAACGTTCTTCTTTTGTGCTTTTCTGTTTGCATAGCTGCGACGTCTAATTTCAATTCAGAAACGGCTCTTCCCATTGCCAATTTCAGGCTCGGATTTTCTACGTCGAACAGTGCGTTGCATTATTATGTACACGATGCACTGCTGCATTTTTCGCTGCAATCAATTCGAGTTCGTTCGGAACACGTTCAGAATCCTTTGGAGACACGTTCAAATGATCATGTAAATTATTTATTAATGTTTCAACTTCACTATGTCTGGTAACAGCGTATTCGAAAATACTACCAGGAATGTCTCGAAGATTAATGACTCGACTCCCAGAAAACTTTGGACATTTATTTTGGGTACCACTCCGTCTGTCGTTTGTCGTAGAATCTTTTTTTTTTTAGAAAGTCTATACTTTTCCCAAGTTTCCAAGTAATTTTAGAATTACACTGTCAAACTACAAGCAATGATTAATCAACGAGATACAGCTCTACGCACGACAACAAGAAAATTCTCAAATCTAACTGTATGTACTGTCATCGTTCCGAGGTGTACGTAACCCCATAATCGAATAAACTGATCAATGAATTGATGTACATAGACGGCTGTAGAAAATCGAGTTAGCTGAACAACTTCGATCAAACTGTCTGTTTCCAGGCTAATGGAATTAGATAGTGAAGAATCTTACGAAAGGGGACTTGTTCGAGCTTAATTTTGATGCGATTTAGACGATTTTTATCGAGATTCGAGTTCGATTCCTCTTTCCCAGCGACCATGAGACAAAGTTTTCTCTCACCCATTCCATTAGAATCCCGGCAGGATTTGGTAGCAATCAGAAGTTCTGGTCTCCAGTGTTTCCACTGCGGGACCAACGAAGGAATCTATCGTTTTCGTGGAAACAAGTGTCCTCGGGGAGCGGCCGGTATTCGACTGAAATAACAAATAACCACGGGGGATATTCGATACGAGGGGATTTTTTGGGGAAAACGTGAAAATGCACCGGGTGGCCCCCGAGAACTTTCCCTGTAACGCGACACTCCCGGGTCCTGTAGATACATCTGGCGAGAAAAAGACGTGTTGTGACAACACACTCGGCAGGATTGCTGCTCGGTGTCGTTTTACCCGGCTTAATGGTACAAGCCAATAATGACGTTTAATACCCTTATTAACGGTCGCCGGACCCTTTTTTTTAGCCGACAGTCGCCACCGTGTGAACAGGCTGTTTTCGAATTCGACCCTGCCGAGAAGCACAGTGGCAACATGTGCAGTTGGACGAGGTGTCGGATTTGCTATGGATCCCTTATTGACTGTTTCAATGACATATACACTGTGGTGAAAAATTGTGAGGGGGTGAAAGCAGCCCATTTTTGTTGATCGTTTCCCAAAAAATGTACCTCTTCGAAGGGGATGATTCCTGATGTCATTTCAAGTAACTTTTTTCTTTGCGAAAATGTCCACCGTGGATTTCTTAAGGAGTTATTCACGAAAAACGCGGACCAATCGGAGCGCGGCTACAAAGGACGGATTCCGGCCAATGAAAACGCCGCCCTCCGATTGGTCCGTGTTTTTCGGAGAAAAGTTACTTCAAATGACATCGGGAACCACCCCTTTCTAGAAAATACAACATTTTTGGGACAGCCTGTATAACGATCCGTATTTAGACTGTTATAGTATTTTTTGATCAATGGTACTTTCCAATGAACAATGTCAGATGGATTTTAATTATAATTTCTCTGGAATTGCGTCCATCCTACGCAGGAAAGCAGCTTCGACACGCTTCCAGGATCCGGGAACATTTTTAATATCGCCCCCGGGACGTTGATGCTCGTTTCCCCTCGTTGATCGAGACGTTAATGAACTCATTCACAGGGATCCTGAACGATTTCATCGTTCACGGAGCCGAGTTCGAACGGTCCGAGCGCGTTTACAGCGGCCAGAAATTCATGCAGCTATTTCGGTGGCGGCAAGCATCGCCGAAATATTTGAAGAAGTGTTGCTAAACCGTGCTCAATGAACTCAATGAACCAACCCTTCCGTTGGCAATAGTACAGGACCAGTAGCCCGAGCACTGCCAACTGATCTCGTGCGATCGTTCACCGTGAGTTACGACTTCTCGAACCCATTCGACCATTGAATAATTAGACGTAACGGACGGAGGCAATTAGAAACCGATGGACGATCGAGGATTGTAGTGTAAAGTTACTTAGAAATTTTTCGGAATCTTCTGGTCCTCCGTCCGATCCACAGGACACTGCCATTTACGCGAATACGTAACTATGCCTGAAAACACGAACACCACAACTCTACACAATCAGTAATCACTAGGGGTGGGCGGGTACCCGAGCCTCGGGTATTGAACAGAACAATAATAATTTGAAGTTATTAATATTTTAATATAAAATCAGCATTTATTGTACTATGAACACATTTATAAATAAACCCCAGAGTTAAACTAGTTATTAGCCACTTTAATAAGATTTTGAATAATCATAATTACTTATTAATATACATGCAAATATAAACACATAAATCTATTAATGTACAAATTATCTATTCTTTATATATTTAATATAATATTCCTCGGGTCGAAAATTCATAATACTCGGTTACCCAAAGTCGAAATCAGGTCGGGTCGGGAACCCGAAAATCTATGACATTCGGGCAGTGCCGTAACGAGGGTATGAATCGCCTGTGGCAAGTGTCTAATTTGCGCCTTCCTGTAACCCAATAATGACAAAAAAAATAACAAATTTTAATGTAACAAGTTAAATTGTACTAAATGCAATATATTAAATACTATTAACCTCATCAAAATGAGTTGCCTGTATACAGGGTGTCCCAAAAGTACTTCAACTCCGGGAAATGGGAGGTTCCTGAGGTCATTTCAAGCGCCATTTTCCTTTTGCAAAATGTTGTCCGAGGCTTCGTTTGGGAGTTATTAACGAAAAACACGGACCAATCACAGCGCGAGCTCGACGCTCGCTGGCACGTTCAGCGCGGCGAGCCGGCGCGGCAGGCGGTTGGCTGAACATGCCAACGAGCGTCGAGCTCGCGCTCTGATTGGTCCGTGTTTTTCGATAATAACTCCTAAACAAAGCCGCGAGCAACATTTTGCAAAAGGAAAATGGCACTTGAAATGACCTCAGGAACCTCCCATTTCCCGGGGTTGAAGTACTTTTGGGACACCCTGTATAAAATTTTTATGTGCGTCCCAAACCCAGTTGCGCCCGTGGCAGGCGCCTCTTTCGCCACGCCCTCGTTACGGCACTGCATTCGGGTACCCAAACAATAACAATACATTTTCGGGTCCCGACCCGACCCGAACCCGAATTTTCGGGTACCCAACGCACTTTCCGAAATCGTGACAGCGAATGAGAAGAGGTTACTCCGACCGCGATCAAAATAGTTCTACAATTGTCACCTTGGTTTTTCCGTGAATGGATATAGTTGGGGAAATGTACCGTTCGTTAATTGGACGCCGGTGTGTTGAAGGACTTTAGGTCGAGGGGTGGGAAACTGTCAAGGAAATTCCTTTTCGTATAGTCTTCAGTCGTCAATAGAGTGCAATTGCACCTGACGGGTGCATCGACATAAAAAATAAGGTCATAGGAATCTTTTTCTATTTTTACTTGAAAAAGAGCAGTAACCTGTCCCCAGAATCACCTTGTATAGACTACAGCAAAATAAAATTTTATTTCCATTTTTAGGAAACTATAATAGACTGCGGATTTCATGCATTTATGACAAAAATGGGTGGATGTAATTTAAAACAGTAAAATTATTAGGACAATTTAAGAACGTCCATATTCTCGATTTATTAAAATTGTTAAAAATAGAAAGAAATTTTTATATGATTTTTGCATTGCATTTTGATCCGCAGTGTAATAATAACACACGTATTTATTAAACTCTGTCCGGAATCTTCGTCACGATTCTGAGTCAATATTGTAAGGCAAGGATTTAAGGTAAAATGCCAACAAAAAAAACCGAAAAATCGATTTTTCGTAAATGAAAAATCAGAATATTTAAAATTCGTAGTTCGATAACTTCTACCACAAAGTTGCAGAGATCTGTAACGAACCGAGAATTTCTGGGAGTCCAAGAAGCAGCGGGAGAAGTCGATTTCGCATGAGTGTCTGAACGGTGACGCCTACCAGCGGATAATCCGAAGTCCATGGAACTCTCTGAGCTGTGCTTTTTATTGCGTTGAATATGCATGGTAATTCAAGGTCACCGGAGCGATATGCACTTTTCATGATCGCGCGTACAAACGGAAGGAAGTCGCCAGACGTAGATATTGATTTACGGGAACGTGTGGCCCGAGCCAGCAATCGCATCTCGTGCACGACAAACAGCGTGGGCAGAGACCATAGCGATCGTGACTAGTATACTGACACTTTCTCAACCGGTAATTTCCTTCGGTTCCTGAAAACTGAACCGCGAATTCGAAACGTGTCGAAAGTCGATTGGGATTTCAATCATCGCTGGACTGCGGATTTTATGCATTCGTGTGAAAAATGGATAGATCAAATGTAAAACGATAAAATCATTTAAGGAATTTAGAAATACTGTTGCATCGGCACTCTAGTTGTAGTTTATTCATGACGTGGGTTGTTTACCATAGCGTACGCCGTTGAAAAGTAGTTGTCCGCTATTTTTTAGCGCATACAGGTCCATTACGAATTTACCGTTACCATTCGATATGCTCCCTCTGGTACACGGTGCAATTTTTCTAAATATTTTATCGCGACTCTGATCGTAACGGAGATGTTTTAGGGGGGTGGGCAAGGTTATCTATCTACCCTCTGTAAAGGATATCAATGCACGCAAACTTTGCGGTGCAAAGTCATTTTATCACGTGGTACTGCTCGTGGCTACTGTGCTTAACGTACCTAACACCTTGAATATGGTTTATATCCTCGTTTAGGCACGTGTGATGGATTCATTTATCCAGATATCTTAACCACTAACCTACCACCGCCGGTCAAATGACTGGTTTTTTATTTTGTAATTATTGAAATTATAATTTTATTTTATGAAATTATAATCAGCCATCGATTCTTAACAGTAAACCTACCACCGCCGTTCAAATGACTCGTTTTTTATTTTGTAATTATTGAAATTATAATTTTATTTTATGAAATTATAATCAGCTATCGATTCTTAACAGTAAACCTACCACCGCCGGTCAAATGACTGGTTTCTGGTTTTTTATCTTGTAATTATTGAAATTATAATTTTAGTTTATGAAATTATAATTAGCTATCGATTCTTAACAGTACACCTACCACCGCCACCGGTCAAATGACTGGTTTCTGGTTAATTATTTTGTAATTATTGAAATTATAATTTTATTTTATGAAATTATAATTAGCTACCGATTCTTAACACTAAACCTACCACCGCCGGTCAAATGACTGGTTTCTGGTTTTTTATTTTGTAATTATTGAAATTATTATTTTATTTTATGAAATTATAATTAGCTATCGATTCTTAACAGTAAACCTACCACCGCCGGTCAAATGACTGGTTTCCGGTTTTTTATTTTGTAATTATTGAAATTATTATTTTATTTTATGAAATTATAATTAGCTACCGATTCTTAACACTAAACCTACCACCGCCGGTCAAATGACTGGTTTCTGGTTTTTTATTTTGTAATTATTGAAATTATAATTTTTGTATCCAAGCATATATTATAATGAAAATTACAGAAAATCTATATAAATTCTATGATGTCATTTTTATAAGGAACATGTACCTGCCAGCCATTTTTAGAGCTAGGTAGCTTGAGTGATAATTCTCGGCAATTTTAGAATGGTCGCGGTTTTAAATTCGAGAAAAAGAAATACAAAACTGTTCTTCATAAAATATTCAATTGGATCTCGAGGGAAAAGATGCAATACGCACCGGTGAAATGAGCTTCGATTATGTTTTTTTTTCCCGAGTGTCGGTGCGACGATACCGTCCGCGTAACGGCTGGACGATACATTTCTATAAAAGTCTTCGAAGCGGAGCATCGACTTTTCGCAAGTATTCTCGTTTCCGCGACTGAAAGAATCCATGCATCCTCTTCAATTTTTCACGTGAAACACGAATCGATCGAACTGCTACCGGTGCCCACTGTGATACATTATCGACTCGCTTATTTATTATTCCCGCTGCTCGGAAATCCAACGACAGACTTCTTTTCAATTAACCCTTTATGCTCTATAATTAGCTACATCCTGCGAAACCGCTCGGACCATCTGGCTTGTTTCGTGAAAAATTCAGAAAATCCTATTTCTACAGTTTCTAATATGAACTTCAAAACTACGAACAAAAACTGGAATATTTTTTTGAACCTCGATAATTCGAATCTCATAGGAAGAACTAAAATCTTCGAGTTATACTAGAGGTTTCGACTTATCGAAGTCTTCGAGTAAGAGACGTTTACCATACAAAAATTCGAATTACAGAGGGTTTGTACAAGAGTTAATAATTTGCTGATATTAATAGTTTTAAAGAAAGAAAAGTTCAATTTCTGGAGATGAGTTATTTATTATAATACTAGCTGCTCGTGGCGTGCCTACGGCACGCCCTCTCAGCCAGGAATTCCGGGCGATAAAGTCATCTTTGGTCACTAATGACGTCACAACTTTTGAGCGAATTGACTTTTTTCGAATCCTGCTAAAATTATGATTTTTTAAGTTTGTCCGAATTTTCCGACTTTCCTTTGTAATTGGCTTGAATTTTTTTTTCCTGAAAATTTTTCTAGGACCATAACGAACAAAACAAAAAAAGAATTACGCATACCCATCGTTCGAATCGTGAGTTATGGTCCCGAGTTTATACAAAAATCCCATTGAAAAAAGAACTTTCATTTTTTCCCGAATTCCCCATATTTCCGGGCAACTTTTCCAATTTTGTATTTCTCTAAAAACCTTATTCGGACTATTACGAACATTTTTTTTTTTAATTAATCAAATCGGTCCAGCCGTTCTCAAGTGATGCGCTTACCAACGAACAGCATTTAATTTTTATTTATATAGATACATACATATAGTAAATATAATCTACTACGCTCTTTTATTTTCTTTTTTTGTTTTTCAACATTCGAGAGAATTCTAACAGTTGAAAGAAAGAAGACAGTATTGATCGATTGATTACTGACACACGACACATAGCTATAACTTCGAGTTATCGAGTTAGCGATGATAAAAGTTTGACTTATAGAGGTAAAACTTCGACTTGTAGAGGATCTGGCTATTTTAAATTCGAGTTACAGAGGTATAAAAGGATGCATTTGAACTTGTGGAAAATAATTCGAGTTAAAGGAAGCTTTGTTTCGATTAATTTTTAAAGTGCAGCAGAAAGGAATGATCAAAATTCTCGTCTTATAGAGGCTCTCGAGTTATCGAGGTTTGACCGTATTTAAAAATCGTGTAAAAAGAGAGAGTTTGAAGTATTGGTAGTGTTAATCGAACGAACATGTGCGCCGCGTTGTCGTCCGTGTCCGGACAGGCCCGAAAGGGTTAAGCGGCAAAGGGGATGATGAAGAAGACTGACTTGGCAAGGTGATTGTGTGGCAATTGTGCCGAAGGTGTCACGGATTCGAATCTAGACACCTCCCCAGTGGAGAGGGAACACAGTCGGCCTATGTTTTCGACAATGTACCTAGCCGGTTCTATAATAGTCCCACGTTCCAAATCACTTATGTCTCCTCGCGAGAGCCGCCTTATAAGATCATCTAACCGCGAGGATCGGCGATCAACAGATTCTCGCACCTGCCGGATACCGTCTCTATCGATTTTCGATTCGATAGATATATGTATGTATCGCGTGCAGTTGCTCTCACAATTTTTCGATACGTTTAATTTTAGTGTAAACGGCAGACACAATGGCGGAACTACAAATTTTCGGCAACCCCCGCAAAATATAATTTTGGGCTCCCTTTTTTCATCTGATATTTTTATAGGATTGAGATTTTTTAATCCTTTTTAAGAAGAAGAATTGTAAAAATTCAATGAACGCAAAAAGTATGTTTTTTTTTCGTCAGTGTACTTTCAATTTAATTTAAATTAGGGATAATTTTAGTAATATTACCAGATAATAAATGCAAAAATTTTGGACTCCCTCCGATTACGCCCCCCACCCCCCCCCCCCCCCTCCCCCCGCCGCATTGGAGGGTCTTGCGGTATTGTAGTTCCGCCACTGGGCAGACAGAACAAATGAAAAGCCATCGAGAGGGAACAACAAATATGATAAATTAAATCACGAATTTTAAAGCGACGTTAATATTGTTCAATCCGAGCATGTAGCATTTTCGGTCAAACGATCGAGCGATTTCCCTGCCTGCATCAAAACTTCCGCTTTATAATCCGGTTCGCATAACATTGTGATAATGGTGTCGCACGATACCACGGTCTAATTCGATCTACACTGCAGAGACCTCTTATCAGGGAAACTCATTGACTGTTGCTAATCATTGATTATGGAAGTCAAAACGATAGTTATATCGGTTCGAAGCTAAATGGAGCACATTTACGCGGGAGTTTATAGGAATAGTTTGTTTACAGCAGTTATCCATTATCAATGTTTAACGTCTTACAAATTCAGAGCGTCGATATACTTGTTTGCTCAAATATACAGGGTGTCCCAAAATGTCTTCAACTCCCGGAAATGGGAGGTTCCTGAGGTCATTTCAAGCGCCATTTTCCTTTTGCAAAATGTTGTCTGCGGCTTTGTTTAGGAGTTATTAACGAAAAACACGGACCAATCAGAGCGCGACCTAAACGCTCGTTGGCATGTTCAGCCAACCGCCTGCCGGCTTGCCGCGCTGAACGTGCCAGCGAGCGTCGAACTCGCGCCTGATTGGTCCGTGTTTTTCGTTAATAACTCCTAAACAAAGCCGCGGACAACATTTTGCAAAAGGAAAATGGCGCTTGAAATGACCTCAGGAACCTCCCATTTCCGGGAGTTGAAGACATTTTGGGACACCCTGTATACAGTGAGTCCCATTAATATTCGGACGCGCTTAGAAAAACGATAACTTTCTTGACATTGGACCATATGATTTGAACTTTTTTGAGAAGTTAGAGCAATTAGTTTACTACACGATGTGAAAAGAAATTTTTTCAAAATTTGCGAGTGGTCGGAATTGTAGAGAAAATACTGAAAGTTGCATTTTACAACTTTTTTATGTGGGTCTATATTGAAAATATAAAAAATATGTTTTGTAGATCTGTCTCGATTATATTGGATTGTCAAAGTTTCATAGAAATCGGTTGATGCGGGAGAAAACGACAGCCATTGAAAATCGTGAAAAACTGCAATTTTTGCCATCTTTAAACATTTATAGCTCATTGCAACATTGACCGATTTTAATGAAATTTTCAGAACATGTTTAATTGATACAGATCTGCGAAACGTGTTTCCTAAAATTTTCCACAGAAAAAGTTGTAAAATATAACTAAGTATTTCCTCAGCAATTCGGACGAATTGCAATTCTTTCGAAAATTCTTTTCACGTTACGTAACAAACCAATTGTTCCAACTTCTCAATAAAATCGAAGTCGTATATGATCCAATATTTAAAAAGTGATCGTCTTTTCAGGAGTGTCCGAATATTAGTGGTAGTCACTGCAATTTGAATAAATTGAACAAATGTTCTCGATTGACATATTTTATTTCCACGCATTGTGAAAATGTTATTTTCGGAACCTTTTATCGCAATTTTATCGGGAATTGCTGTAACGATAAGCATGCCTAGCGATCAATAATGTTTAGCAGACTCGACGAGAAGCATATGTATAGAACTTTGTGAAAAACAAAACCGTTTTTGACGGAATTTCTTTGTTATCGAGTATACCGAATTTGATATACAGATAAAGAGTACAGAGATATCGGCAATATTTAATTGATATTCGTTTCCGAACGAATTGATTAGAACAATGTTGATCATAAATCATCGCCAAGGTTCTGATAAAAGGTACCCGTTCGAAGTACATACAGGGTGTCCCAAAAGTACTTCAACATCGGGAAATGGGAGGTTCCTGAGGTCATTTCAAGCGTCATTTTCCTTTTGCAAAATGTTGTCCGCGGCTTTGTTTAGGAGTTATTAACGAAAAACACGGACCAATCAGAGCGCGAGCTCGACGCTCGTTGGCATGTTCAGCCAACCGCCTGCCGGCTCGCCGCGCTCTCATTGGTCCGTGTTTTTCGTTAATAACTCCCAAACGAAGCCTCGGACAACATTTTGCAAAAGGAAAATTACGCTTGAAATGACCTCAGGAACCTCCCATTTCCCGATGTTGAAGTACTTTTGGGACACCCTGTATACACGGCTTCGCAGCCGAATAACTCATTAGGTTTCGGACGTGCTCGTGAATACCACTTCCTAAATTTTCCATGCATTTGCTGATCTTTTGTTGCTTCCTACTAGTAATGTGTTGCTGAACGCTTCGGCGCAGTGTCGCCAGACTCGAGACTTGTGTCCCCACTCTACCTTCCCCTTCTACGACGCTATTCCCCCACGCTTCCGCCGCGGCCCGGTCACGTGACGCGTTGTCGTCGTGCACGCGTCCGATACTGGTAGAGAGGGGTAAGGTTTTCCCACTATGTAGCTATTTAACTATTATGCAATTTGCAATGTTTCTAGACGAATTTTACGAAAGTGGTATCGAATAAAATTTCACTGTCAGTAGCCTTTGTAGATCTGAAATAAATAAAAATAAAAAGAAGCTACGATTTTTATGAAACAATGGGTCTCGTATTAGGCTACTTTGCTATACCTCGCCAGAAAGATAAGCCCGGTAAATATACATAGATAAAACGGCGTTCCTTGCCGGAACATTTCGGTGCGTGGGCGTGTTACGTAAGCCGAACACCCCTGGCGCAGGAGCCGAACTCGATAGTGGTTCGATTAGCAGAGAGACGTGTTTTGTTAAATCTATTTTGTTAGATTGCCAGGCGCTGTTGGGTAGCCGCATGATGTGTCTACGTATAATGTAGATAATAACGGAACCGTGCAACCTTCGACAAAGAATCATTGTCTTGCCAGCGATGCTCGTTTCCGATATTCAGCAAAAAATCTGCATAGCGTTCTGAACTATGTTCTCCCGATGGGGGTGCTGAGCAAATCCGAGAAGCATGGGAAATTTCAGATTCTAATGGAACGCAGTGAACGAGTTCGTCTGCAGGACGAGTCGATTGGAGTTTCAGCAGCCCTTATTTGGGGGATGGCAGCGCAGACTATGGTTTAAACTGTTTCCGAAATTGTGGAATCGGATATTCGAGCGCGATGGGGGACGGTGGGTATGGGTCGAGCCGAGACAAAGTCCGCTAAAACGTAGAAAGCGATATGAAGAAAACGGGGGGGGGTGGGGTAAGGAAACCGGGAGGACAAAGGAGCAAATAAAGAGAGTTGCGGGAAGGGTAGGGGGTTGGAAAACGTATCGAGGGCAGGTTCGCTTTCCCAGCAGCCGGTTCCACTGCGCAGACGCTTTTACATTTTCATCGATGATACAGTGCCGGGTCATAGACCGAATTCGAGGCTGCACCCGGTAACAGATTCCAACCCGCTCTCCTATTTTGCCACGTTCCATCGGTCAATCGTTTCGCCAGCTTTGCACACTTTTGAACACGCCGATTGCCGAGCAATCGCGCTTCTGAAAAGGTCCCCAAAAATCGGGAACAGTGTCACTCATTGGATTTGTAATCAACATTTCAGTTCTTTTGCAACCTCTCGAAATACATTTCCCAGATCAATAATAGTTTAATAATAATTCGCATTCTAGCGAGTTGTTGTTCAACAATTGATGTTCGTGTTTCAATAACAAGGAGAATGACGCGAGTCTTTAATAGGCTATAAAGTAATTGAAAACTCGATAGTTTACGAAATATTCCATTTTTCGCATATAAGAATATGAAGATTCTGATAAACTGTAGATAAGGGATTAGTAAACATATTATAGCCTATCGATGACGCAATATCTGTGATGAGTGAATCGCAGATTTTCGTCCTATTTTCAATGTTTGAAAACAAATGTTCGACTAGCTGTATCGTATAGACAATTCTTTTTTTCGTGAAAACAAATGGCGACTAAAACATGTGGAAAACAGAGGATGATTTTGAAGGTAATTTGAAGTAACTTTTCCCTTTGCGAAAATGTTCTCCGCGGCTTCGTTCAGGAGTTATTAGCAAAAAACATCCGGACCAATCAGAGCGTGGCTACAGCGCATAGATTCCGACTCGTCCAATGTCAACGCCGGACTCAGCGCGAGCCGTTGTAACCGCGCTCCTATTGGTCCCCGCATTTCGGTAATAACTCCTCAACGAAGCCGCGGAGAACATTTTCGTAAAGGAAAAAGTGATTTGAAATGACCTTAAGAATCCCCCGTTACGAGGAAATAGATTTTACGGGACACCCTTTGTATTACCTCCGTACCTTATCTCGTTTACAGTAATTCCCGCGCCGCGATGCAGTTCGCCCGTCGCGCGAGCACGCAGGGTGCACAAAGTGCATTGTAGATACGTTCCACTGTGCACAGTGCACAGCTGAAGGCACAAGGCGACACGTTCTTTGCACTCCATGGCCGATCGTTGGTTCGCGCAGCCGCATTTCCGGCAGCCTGGAAATTTTCTGCATCCACCCACTTCCGCTTTCAACTGTTACCTCGAATGAACTCTCGTCGCCGATGTCTTTTCACGCGGATCAATGACGATTCGACGTCGTTCCGGTAAACATCCACGCTTATCATGCAGCGAAGCATTCTACCTCGGATCCACGTCTCGCGAAACTCCTCGGACACCTACTCTATTGTCCGTAGTGTTCCGACGCTTATAGGTTAGCATATAAATGCCAAAACGACAATGTGTTCGTTCTTCTAATAATTTTGTTAACAATGCAATATATTTAGCCGTATCACATGAAAAAAATAATATCCACTTTTTACGACGATTTTCTATTAATTTTGTTCAGATACTATACAATTTGCAAATATGTCCCCATGATTATGAAAGTGGTCTAAGTCAAAATTTTACAAAATCAGTTTACAGGTTACTTCACATCACATGATTTTAAACTAAATTAATTCAATGTAATGTCTACGATATTCATATTACGAGATTTAGATTATTTGTTATTTCAATATTATATGGAATTTATTTAGTGTTAATTATGAAAGTGGTCCAAGTCAAAAATATTTTAAAAAATGAGTTTATTAGTTATTACTGTAGGATTTATGAGGCTTCACCAATAACTTCCTTCGTTAACAGTGAACGATAAACAACAGTTTATTAATATAATTAACAAAAACAGAAAGATATTAAATGTTTACCACCCTACATCCCTCCAGTTTTTTAGAAAAATTTTTTAACTCTCAAAACTCATAATGACAAAAGCCTAAAATGATAAAAATGGATTACTCTTAAAAAATTATTAATAAATGTAAATGAATGATTGCATTAAAATTTTTGTTTTAATGTAACTCGGAATAGAGTAGGAATGAGTGTGACAGAGAGAGAGAGAGAGTAGGAATGACGAATGTGTGGATAAGATAGCTATGTAAAGATAGGATATGGAAACCAAGTCAAATTTCTTAGCAATAAGGCTGAAATAAAGCATTATTACAATAATAAAATTCTTAGTTTCTTTATTGCTTTAAGTCATTTATATAGGTCATTCGGTTAATTTTGAAAATGGTCCAAGAATGATCACATTCATAATAAATTTTCATTAAGCAAGACTAATAAAATTCTAAATTAACACTAAACCTACCACTGCCGGTCAAACGACCGGTTTTATATTGTTCATTTTACAATTATTGAAATTATGAAGTTACTTACATGGAATTATTGATTCGATACATTTTTTTATCCAAGCACATATTGAAATAAAAATTGCAGAAAATCTATATAAATAGAGCCTTGTCATTTTTACAAGCTAAAACATTTGAATCGCCTTTAGTGCTCGGTAGGTTTAGTGTTAAAATGTTACATAATATAAAAATAGTTTATAATTTATTCAAATGTAATCCTTGAAATATCTCGAAACAAGAAATGTATGACTCAGACCACTTTCATAATTATATGCTCATATATTTTCGCCGTTTTCATTCTGTTTGTTCGATTTGAGAAGCTCCGGCTCGGAGAAAATCCACAGTAATCTTTCGGCCAGCGGACCGCACGTGGCGCAGAATTTTACAATGGTCACTGGCAAACATTAACTGTTTCGTCAGACAAATGCTAATTCCGGCGAATAGATCAGGCGAAAGAAAGCGTATTCTCTGTGCCCAGCTTAAGTTCCGATATACACGTTCGCACGCGATAAATATGCATTAGCCTGGCGATATACGAAACGTTTCATCATGTAGTAGATATACCGCGTGCATCTTAACAGTGAAAATGCTAAACAGCTTCGATAATAGTTGCATTCGATTCATTGATGACCCGCGATACGATAAGACTGGTCGTCACGCACGCAATAATTATCGCTTCGGTTAATGACATCTGCGAGTATATTTCGTAACTGATATGGATTCTTCCAGTTCGACGTGAAAATGTCATTTATGAATGAAGGTTCCTCGATGAGTCACTCGATGACCCATGATCTCGAAAATACGTAAAACACGGCAATAATATGTATATTCAATTATATTCGATAATATTGAGAAACACCATTGTACAGGATGAGTCAAAAGAGACAGAACACCTGAATATCTTTGTTGAATTTAAAGATACGAAATTTGGCGACATGGGAATTTGAATGTTATGGAAGGACGCACATCGCCATCATAATATTATTCTTTTTTGTGCCTTTTTCCTCGATATTTTCAAGGTCACCATCGTTTTTTTAAATGACATTGCATATTATGTTCCATGTATAGTTGTAGCCGACATCTAAACGAATTCAGCCATGTACACAATGTGACCTTTAAATGACCTTCAATCCAGAAAAATAGAGTAAGTAAAATTCAGCGTGTGAGGTTCATTTTCTGTATTTCGGTTACGCTAAATACTCAAAATTATTTCCTTGAGCGCGATACAGTTGTTTAACCGTAAATATTAGAAATCTGAGAGCAAGAAAGTCTTCGGAGTAATCAGTAGTTGATAAACACGACTGTGTATGAACACATAGGTGAAGGTGTTCCATAAATCTCCATTTGTCAACACCGAATCTATTACAATCTTGTGTATTCCGATAGATTTAATTGCATGGCAGCTGAAGGGAATAATTTTAAACATTTAGCGTAACAGACATACAGCAAATGAACCTTACACGTTGAATTTTATTTATTCCATTTTTCTAGATTGTAGGTTATTTAAAGGTCACATTGTGTACATGGCTGAATTCGTTTAGATGTCGACTACAATTATACATGGAACAAAATGTGCAATTCCATTTAAAAAAACGTTGGTGACCTTGAAAATACCAGAAAAAAGGCACAAAAAAGAATAATATTATGATGGCGATGTGCGTCCTTCCATAACATTCAAATTCCCATGTCGCCAAATTTCGTATCTTTAAATTCAACAAAGATATTCAGGTGTTCTGTTTCTTCTGACTCATCCTGTATATAGTGGATCCATGGTTGTTGTATTTTATCGTAAATATACCATGTGGTCCATTTAAGTAAGGCCACCTAAATATCTCTTCAGGTTATTGTGAAGCGAAAACTATTTCTCACGTAATGTGCATGGTGTCAATGGACCAATATCTGGCAAGGTCATTTTTTCAAAGTCGTTGGTATTTTTTTTTTATACATAACTGCAATTTTTTCTTTATTGCATCGTGTAGCTGAGCGAAAAATACATTCAGATATGTATAATAACATGACCTTCAAATGGCCTTGATCTTTGAAAATTAAAGTCAACACTCCGGCAAAAATAACCTTGAGAAAAAGTAACAATTTTCAAAGAATTCACCTTGTGATACCATTTATATTGCATCAAAAACATTTGTTGTGTCATCACAAATAAAGGAGATATTTAGGTGGACCACCCTGTATATACATATATTTGTTTAGGAAGAGTCACGGCACGAGGCTGATGGGCGTCCTTAACAGTAATTATAGGCGTCGAGAGAATTCCATTTCATGGCTGCAACTCGCGAGAGATAACAATATAGTATAGGGGTGGAACGTACGAGCAGCGAACCCGAAGCATTTAAACTTTTCTAGAGACATTGTTTCCGCTTAGAATAGTTTCACGTTTCACGTGCGTCGGATCGGCGACGTTTCCTCATACATTAAACTTTGATGATTTTATAGCGTGACAATGTAACCTGAAGAAAAGTTTTGCGAAGAAAGGTTGAAAATATGTATATCGTCGGCCGTGGATTCGCGACGGCGAGCTCGTTGACATCGGAATTTCACAGTAACACTATAATCAAATCATGCGTCTGCCGGGGATAACGTTAAACGGATTATTGTTCTTTTACCCCTTTGGAAATCTTGACGGGTGCAAGATGCACACGTGCATATGCAGCGGATAGGGTTTGAACACGGATAGATGACTCGTCGCACTGTGGGCTTCTGAGAGAAACTACCCCCCCCCCCAAGTGTTTTAATAAATTCATTTCCCAAAATATTTTCAATGGATTTTAATAATTTGTGATATTTTCTCTTTTAACGCTAAACCTACCATTGCCGGTCAAATGACTCGGTTTTATATTTCTCACTTTACAATTATTGAAATAACGAAGTTGTTTACATGGAAATTGAATTCGATAAACTTTATCCAACCACCAAAAACCTAAATAAATAGAGCCTTTTTATTTTTGCAAGCTAAAACATTTGAATCGCTATTAGTGCTCGGTAAGTTTAGTATTAAATAAAAACCGCATCGAAAAGCTCAACAATAGCAATTAGAATAGAATGATTTAACCAATAGAAAGTAACATTATCTTGGAAACGGTTCTTTCCCTGTTGAGAAAATAGAAATTGCAAGAGAAGAAAAGCAAAACGAAACTTGTCTCCGCAGTTAGCGTAGGTCGCGAACCGCATCGACGGTCTCGTAATTAATTATACCGAGACGCGTCGCCCCTTTGGCCGGTGTGCAAATAATTGCGAAGCGGGGAGCTGGTAGAGGGTGACGGTGATATTTTAATCACCCTGTAGATATTCGCCGGCGGTCGTAGACACGAGCCGGTCGGTTCGCCTAACGACAAGGCTTGTGTCTTGCGCAGGCTCGTCGAGAGTGTGAGAGAACTGGCCTGGAATCACGCATGCGAGTGCGGGGGTGTTGGCCGAGAGCAGCCAGGGGTTGCGGGGGCGGATAGACAGGGTACGATGATGCGAACGGGACGGGAAAAAATGCAAGCACCGCCGGGGATGAGCCGGCGAAGAAAAATGTTTAAAGAGAACGGGCCGAGAACCGAGGGGAAAAATCGCTGGAATGCGCTGGGAATCCGTGCGCGACGAGGGAGGAATTAGCATCGTGGTTATGGGAATGGTCTTTTCAACCCCCACCAGCACAGATAATGAACCCTAACCGACTTCGAATGACGTTCGAAGTTCATGATAAGAGCTGTTCAACGAAATTGGTAAATTGATTCGTGGTCTACATGATCCAGATTTTGTATTTTACAATTATTGAATTTGTAAAGGTGCCGCCATTGGAAATAATAATACACATATTCAAGCACACATTTATAATGAAAATCGCATAAAATCCAAATAAATTCGAGGGGAGTTCTTGGTTATATTTGTGTTCTTGGGGTTATTTTAAGAAAAAAATGTATATATAACATGGTGTCGAATCAGCCTGGTTTAGCCGGTAAAGTAGATTTCTTGTTTTTTATAAATCTGCAAATATCTCGGTAACTATGCAAAATATGGCAAGATATCGACCTTTTTTGTAGAAAATTAAATTTTCAATAAATTATGTCGTATGACATTTTTCTATCAGCTGCGTAGTTTCCGAGTATATTTATATTTCGGTGAATTTGCAGAACAACTGCCTCTCCCCCGAAATAATGGTCGGGGGAACGTAAAGGCTCCGTTCTGAAAAGATCAAATTCTGGAAGACATTGGAGACATCTGGAAGATTATATGAACAGAGTAAGTTATGGTTATATCGTGAGAGGGGGCCGACCGCGCATTCGAAAATTCAGGGGTAGTCTAGTAGTAATTTCAAAAAAATTATTCTATTTTTAGTATATGTTTCGTGAAAAATGGAATTTTAACATCATTTTAACGTTTTTTATAGAAAATTCAATTTCCTACAAAAAAAGGTTTCTTGATATTTTGCCATATTTCGCATAGTTTCCGAGATATTTGCAGGTTTATAAAAAACAGGAAATCTACTTTACCGGCTAAACCAGGCCGATTTGACACCATGTTTTTTCTTGAAATAACCCCACGAACACAAATATAACTTCAACACGAGGGGCCACGGAAACCGTAATCGTGCCAAATTCGATTGTATCATATTTATATGGCAACGCGTATTAGCCATTGTTTTTTTGTTTTTTTTTTTATGAAAATGACCTCGCCGGTCACCCCTCTCAAGGAAGTACAATATTTTTGGGACACCCTGTGTACCAACTGCAACAAAATAGAATTTGCTTTCGGTTTAAAAGAAATCGATAACATTTTGTTACAAAAGAGTTGAAATTTGGAAAATTATCACTACCCCAGCAAAATCAGAAATGCAATAACTGGTGAACGAGGGGCAGGATTAAATCCTGGACGAGCGTAACAAGATTGCGTAGACCGTCGCGTCGGCGTCGGGACGAGGAAGGTGAAGGGTGGTTGACGGTGGTGAGTTAGCTATAGCGGAGGGGTTCGCAAAAAGGGGGAGGAAGCGTGCGCAAAAAGGGGGTGGCTAGTGGGGGTATGGGGGCGATGCAAAATCGTTCGCGGCTGCACAGTCGCAGGAGGATCGAAGGGCGGCCGGCAGTGTGTCTTACACCGGCGCAGCATTCACTTCCGGTTCCTCCGTTTCCGTCGACTGCCTCTTTAGACAGACGGGAGAAGAGCCATGCTGCTCGACGCTGGTTGACGCCGCGGTCACGCATTTCGTCATCGTCCGGAAATCATCAACGGAGATCATGACGCTGGCCGGAAGTGTCGCGGCCCGCGGGTGATTGCTCTCGATCGGTTTCATCTTCGGATCGCGTCATCTGTCTTTCTCTGTCTGTGATCCCTAGTTACATTCGGTGGCTTCCGGTCTCGCGAAACTTTCTCGATGCCACCAGATCAGAGCTTCGTACCTTCAGTCCAGAATACTGGATACCTTGACTCTCCGGATACTTAATGGATACCTTGAATCTCTGGATCCGTAATCCAAAGGATTTCGATATCGTGGTTTCTCACGAGAAGACCATCTTCCGTGACTTTGTTGCCTCGATGAATGTGAGCTTTGGAATATTTTTCGTTGGGTCGTAGTTGCCGGTGACCGAGTCTGGCGTGACCCGTGCTCGCGACTCTACAACAAACAAATCCGAGAAGGTAGTCGAGATCCCCGGGCGCATGTTGTGGGTCACCGTGGACCCAGCCATCGTTACGCGAGGGTCAATAACTACAATGTTCTATGTTAAATTATGCACGTTTGTATAAATTTCCACTTTCCATATTTCCTCAAAAAAATAAAAAAGAAACGAGAACTATATAGTAATACTGTGGATTTTATGTATTTATTGTAAAGAACAAAACAGAGGTCTATATCAGTGTTTCCCAGCGTGGGACAATTCGAAAATGATCTCGTTCAGAGTTTAACCTATCATTTAAGTTTCTTCAGTGAACAATTCAATTTTTGAATATTAAAAATTATATATATGTTACATAGGGGGCATACGAATTTTAGAAAGCCTTAGGTGCGGCATGGCACAAAAAAGGTTGGGTAACACTGATCTATATGGTTCCTGTTTCTTGATGCCAACAATTTTTATGTTGCATAATGACCCACAATCGTCCACTAATAAAACTCTGTAGAGATGAGATCCTCGCTGGATCCAGACCCTCTGTATCTCCGCAAAGTGCATCCGCAGAAGTCGACGGTAGATCACATGCTCGTTAGAGCAGATTCTACTTGCAAACGAAACCATTTAGAACCCTCGAAACCCTATAAATTCCATTCTACGCGTTTCTGCCTGCGGCGTGGCGTCTCGCGAAGCCTCGAGAGTATACGACTATCTTCTATTTTAGCTTGTGTTAAAATAGTCTCCGGGGATGAGACGCAGTGGAATCTTCCCTTGAAGTCGTGCAGGACAGGTCAGGGAATTAATCGGCTATCGTGTGACCCGGCACGTGATAGTACCACGAAGCCGGCAACGGTCCCTCATTCATAGTGTGTCTCTCGTGCGAGCAAACGGCGAAACGTGTTTCGCGCAATTGCGTCTGATTACGCAACCGCTTGGAAACCCGATAAAGGACGTTTCAGGAAACTGCCCGTGCCACGTTGAAACTGTTCTGAACTCGTTCCGTCTACCCATCCCCGCAGTCGTGTTGGACATTTAAGAGGGCGTGAAACCCTGGAAGCCTTAACAAAAATTGGGTGAATCCAATCTTCTTTTTTACACCTGTAAACGTCCGATAGAATACAACCAAGATTTTATAGAAACAACAGAAATACGTTTCTATCCAAATTTTTTAGCAATTTTTTCTTTTTATCATATATTTTGGTTATTGAAAATAACTTCAGCCAATTTTTAAACGATGTTCACTTCAAATTTTCAAACGACATTTATGGTCGGCAGTATACTTCGAATCGGTAACACCAGTGGTAATCGGTAACACACTGGACTCGTCCAGAGTGTAAGTTAACCATAATGGCGACTCTCAGTCGCTAGTCAGTGTAGGTAACTTAAATATTGAAAATGATGAATACATATATGTTACATAGGGGGCATACAAATTTTAGAAAGGCTCAGGTGGGGCATGGCACAGAAAAGGTTGGGAAACACTGGGTTACACGAAGCACCCTGTATGACGGCTAAAGGGATTCCGAGCAACGACATGACACGGCGCACGGCGCGGCGGCGGTTCTGTAAATGTCGTTATCGCGATCGATAGCTACGTGGCTGAAATTTCTCCGTGTCTCGTTGCACGGCATTCGTGCTCGCGAAAACGATGAACGGGGCTGGCTAGGTGGCCGTGATAACGGACCGGTTACGTAACCGATGATAACCAGTGCGGCGTCCTCATCCTGTAACGCGACTGGCTATCTTCGACGAACCGCATAGAGACGTTCCTGCAAGTTCGTCATTTTTTCAGCTTAAATTCACCCCTTTTCGGGTGTTATTTTCAACTGAAAGCAGCAGACGCCGCCGCACACAGGATGGCAGAGTAATAAAATCGGTACGATTGACGATGTCTATTTCCGGTACAGGAAGCTCCTGCACCGAAATGACGAGTGGTTTCGTTCCGAAACGATACGAAACGAAACAAAACGAAACCGCTTCGAACCGCCTAGTCCGCTCGTCACACAGAAATCCACGCACGCTCTAGATTCCCATGCAGCCGACCACGTTCCAACTCAGAACTGCTCGGACGGCCGCTGTGTTTGATCATATCTGGTACACACCGGTATGCCGGTGCTTTTCATTGATTGTGCGGTCTTTTACTTTTCCCTGCTTCCTCTCGGCAAACAGGTCGAGGATGATGCCCGTCTTTTATCGCTTCCGTTGGGACAGAGGGGTGGTTTCTTCTTCGCTTTTGTTTACCGATGGGAGACTTGTAAACAACTTGCTCGTTTATAGAAAGTGCATCCAAGAAAAATGATCGTTGTGTGCAGACGTTTCCGTTTGTGACTCTTTACCCTTCCGGAGATACGTGCCGGAACAAACTATTCAAGAACAAAGGTCTGACTCAAAGTTGAAAAGAATTTGCATAAGTTCCAAGAATCTAAATCTAATCCAGAAGTAGTATGTGGCCCCCACAATCGTTTAGGCCGAGTTTGGTGCTATACATATAAGGGACCATGGATCCTCTTATTAATAATAATAAAAGGGTTAGGCAAGCTATGCGTGACCGAGGATTGTTCGATTTTTAAGGGGGTAGGACCCCCTCTAGAATACCCCAAAATACCCTAGAAATTATTGGTATATGGGTATTAAAAGAAAACTACAGACTCTATGTAAAATATAAATGGAATTTATTCAACTTTATCTGTATGAAAAACACGTAGAGAGGCACGACTTTACTCTTCGATAAATAGGACGCGAGTGAGGATCGTCCCATGACGTGGAGCATAGATGGATCATGATGAATCGTTAGTTTATGCAAAAACGCTCAGCATGACGTTTTCCTTTTTTTAAATTTGCAAAATTGCAAAATGGCGACGTTTTGAAAAAAAAGAATTTTCTCACATAAATAATTGGTAATAACAATATTTTAAATAAAAAATTAAGAAATCGGAGCTCGTCATGCTCATGCCAATTGTTTATAGAATATATATGTATATCAGGTTTCATAAAGATCGAGTAATTAGTTTACGAGCTACGTTGCACGGCGTGCGAAATTTTGCGTTTCGAGAAAAATGTGTTTAAAGTTTGTGTAACAGAAAAATTGTGAAAAAATCGTAATTCATTTTAACTTACCGCAGTTTTTTGCTAATCTGCGATTCCGGGACCATAGAATAGATCTTCCTCTTTATAAAAATATTGCATTTCAGCCGTTTTTCTTCTTTTCGAGAAGCACGAGCCTCTTTAGTGCAATCAAGACTGCGTCACTCCTGCTCAATACAACTCTTCACTTTATTTTGAAAATAACGTACAAGAACATCTCTGATAACTTTCTAACTTTTTTTATCGTATTCCTGAGGAAATTTTCTATCGATTTGAGCCAAAAAAAAATGCTAAAAAATTTCATGTTACATATGGCTCCCCCCTTAATGTTGACTCTTAACTTATAGAAATTGAGTAGATACACCTCGAGCGGCAAAGGTGTATCGTCGTAGAATACCAACTACTGGAACTTCGAAGAGGATGTGAACAATAAAGACAAACTCTAATGTATTAACATAGAATGATATATTCTGGATTAAACTCTGGGAAATACAATTGGTTCGTGTAGAGTTTGTCGCGGTATGTCTATCTAATACACTCAGTTTTAACGTACCGAGAAATGCGGGGGCGATCACTGACGTTATAGGCACTGTCTGGTAAAACTGCTTGAAAAGGGCTTTGATTATTCGATCTTGCTTGAACTGACTCCCGACGTGATACGATTTGTACTGCGTTAACATTAAACCTACCATGGTCAAATGACCGGTTTTATATTTTCCAATTATTGGAATTATAAAAATCCATTTATGGAAAATATTGAAACTTACAGACAATCTCAATAAATTTAGTATTACCATTTTTATGTGGCAATATTTATTAGATACGTTTGATGCTTGGTACGATTAGTGTTAAGTTCACTTGAAACACCCGATTAAGAATTTCCCTTATATAGGACCAAAATAGGCCTAAACGACAATAGGGCCACGTACTACTTCCGATTAGATTTGGATTCTTGGAATTTATGCAACTCGCTGCATCGTCAAAAGGGCCCTTGTTCTTTTCAATTTTGATTGAGCCATTTGTTCTAATGAATCGGCCCGGCACATATATCTCCGGAAGGGTCAAGAGTGACAAACGGAAACGTCTGCACACGTAACAAAATGAACTGAACACAGTACGAATAGTATCACGTGCATTTCAAGTAGTTTTACCAGACAGTGCCTATAACGTCAGTGATCGCCCCCGCATTTCTTGGTGCGTTAAAACTGGGAGCGTTAGTCAAACAATCCGCGACATACTGCACAAACCAATTGAATCCCCCTGAGTTGAATCCAGAATATATCACTCTATGTTAATATATTAGAGTCTACCTTTATTTCTCACAAACTTTTCGAAGTTCCAGTAGTTGGTATTCTACGACGATACTCCTTTGCCGCTCGAGGTGTATCTAGTTAATTTCTATAAGTTACGAGTCAACATTAAAAATTAAACAATCCTCGGTCACGCATAGCTTGCTCGTAACGGTTGCAAACTGCAATTGCTTTTTAAATGTAAGTCTACAAATTTGTTTTTTTTCGCATAAATTGACTCCTCCATTGCTGAAGAAGAAACGTTTTTCACAGATGAGATCCAAAGATCCTGATCACTGTAGCTGAAGGTACCAGTTCGGTATATTTTTAAGTGGCGTAATAGTAGGAGGGTAACTGAAGATCACGTTTGCGCGAGCCATCATCGATTCATCTGGCAGCCATTTACGCTTTCGACACTTGGCTCATCGATCCCCATTACTCGTCCTCTTTTGCAATTTTGTTTGCACAGGTATCGGTCCGTCTGTCCATCCGATAATTGACCTATTTGCTGCGGCTCTCGCGTGCGCATTTGAAAGTCATGTTACTCTGTCTGCAGCATCTCCAAATGATATACCCGCCAGCATTCGGATAGGCTCCGACAACGTTTATTTTCGACAGATTATTTTCATAGTGTTCATTCTCATACTCCACTGATTCATCGTGTGATTACTAGAGACCGGATCTTTATGCAAAATACAAAGTTACAGGAGCTAAATATAAATTTATATTTTTCACTAATAACTTTAATATAGTGAAAATAATATAATTAATACTCTTAAAGTCTTCTAATTTTTTCGCTGTTCTAAATTGCACGTACTCATTTTTGTCATAAGTGCATAAAATCCGGAATCTAGTGATTACAGTCTAGTTGCTTTGGAGATCCGAGAAAATTAGATAACGCTTATTGGTTACATTCTATTTGCGCTAACGATTACGCATGTACAGTTCCTAACATAATTGATCATACACACTTTACATCAGAATAACTTTTTTATAAATAGACCAAACGTCTTCAATTTCTCTGTAAGGCTAGAAGTATTAGTTTAGTAAATGACGTCTATCAAACATGTTGAAAAAAATCCATTAGGTCGGAATTGTGAAAAAAAAATAGTAAAAGTGATTATTACTACTCTTTTATCTGGGCGAATAACGAAAATTTAAAAAATGTGTTTTGTAGACTCATATAAGTTATATGCATATTGCAAATTTCATCGAAATTGGTTCAAATGTGGAAAAATTGAAATTTTTCACTCGTTTATAGCTCGTAAACCAATTAACCAATTTCGATGGCAGCATGCATATAATTTATATGAGTCTACAAAACACATTTTTTAAATGTTCGTTATTGGCCCAGATAAAAATGTTTCAATGATCACTTTTTATTTTTTTTCACAATTGCGACCAAATGCATTTTTTCAACATGTTTGTTAGAGGTCATTTACTAAACTAATCCTTGTAGTCTAACAGAGAAGTTGAAGTCGTTTGGTCCATTCATGAAAACGTTATTCTGATCTAAAGTGCGTGTTATCAATTATGTGAGTAACTGTATGTTGACCTAACTGTTACGTGTGTGTGTTTGTATTGTGTGATTTGTAGAATCGTTCGATGCATATCGCTGTGGTAGGTAGATCCAGGGAAGAGAGATGATTGCGTGTTTCTTGGAAGTAGATGTGGTCAGCTATAGCCAGACACGTTAACTTGGATACGCAGGAAACTGTAGAATGATTTGTCAATTGTCGAGAGACAATTTTATAGAGTTAAATGAACGATATCGTAAAAAAATCCCTTTTTGAGAATTCAATTTTCAAAAAATGCTCTAATTGCATTCGATACAGTTTCGCTGATATATTTTATTACGAACGGCACTGCACGGAACACGCCAACAGTTTCTGTAAACGTCGGAAGATTGTTTGCAGAAAATCTAAACAATGTCTTTGACACTTTGAAATCTCGACCGTGAGACGTCGTCGCTCCAACAATTCCTCGTTTCTCAATGGATTGTCTGGCCGCGCGTGCGTATACATAATTGCACGCGATAAATGGCGGATTAATTTATAGCGCCGAGCGTGATTAAGAACGCGAACGGCAGCCAATTATTCTACACCGAATGCGACGAGAAACGCGGAAAGGTCACGAACGAGAAGCAACGCTTCGGCGCGCTGCAATTATGGCACCGTCACTAAATGACACTAATTTCTGTTCTCAGCTCGAGCTAGCCCCCGATCTTTAATCAGCGGCGCACACATAGAGAGAAATTGCAGACTCCGCTTGTTTCGTCTTCTCTTTAGTCGATACACGCACACGACAACAAGTTCGATGGAAAAATAACCACGTTTTTGGTGGAGTTTCACTTGCAACAATTTCGCATGAAATGGCTCAATTTTTTAAATAGGTCTTCGGGATTTTCTTAATGGACCCTTCAACAGCAACGGAAACTTCAATCGTGAATAGACTGCGGATCTTTATGGATTTATGACTTCTAAAAATGTTCAAAAAATGCCAGAATTTAATACGATTTTTATTTATTTCAGATCTATAAAGGCTACTACCACTGATAATAACATTCTGTTTGTCCCGACTTTCTTGAAGCTTGCCTACAAAAATTAAAAATTGCATTAACATCCGCAGTATAATCATGAACCAATAACGGAAAAAAATTTGTTTCACCCTTATTATGTCAATAACCAATATTTTCTACGATGTTCAATAATGTTACACTTTATAGTTTCAATACATATTTTTATATTTCAAATGGAAATTAATCCGTGCTCATCAAAGAATATAAAAGTCTACAATAATTTTTCTATTTGTCAACAGGAATATTAAAAGAATTTTAAACAGAAACTCAAAATGGGTACCTGGATACCCGGTTATCGACATAAGTGTTAAGCTTCCATTAGGTACAACAGTTAATCGACTTTCGATAGATGAAATGTTAATCGAATTAATCGAATATCTCTCTAGTACTTGCTTACATAAAAGTATAATTTTTCATAGTTTTCTTGGAGGGGTCACAGCCTTGGTCGTATTTATCTTCGCATTATATTGATTTTGCGGAAAGTGCTGTCGGGTTAACAATCTCCCGAGCCTCTCTCTCTCTCTCTCTCTCTCTCACACACACACACACACACACACAGTCTTTTTCCCTCTCGAGGAAACAGTAAATACCGGCGCGTTTTATGTAACGCGACAATGAAGCGGCGTGCAACCTACTTGGCAGTCGAGGCGACTTACGACCCGTCTGTAAATTCGCGGGTTTCTTGTCTCGCGTTTTCTCGAGGCCCGATTATTTACATAGGCAACAAGTCAGCTCGATTGTTGCCCGCGCAATTTGTTAGGTGACAGTCGGTCGAAACGTTGTGCACAATTTAAGTTGTCATTCGAAGCGACAGCGGTACAGCTAGTTTGCGTTGACGCCGCTCTCTCAATGATCCTCGACGAGAACATTCGGACACCCGTGTGTATCGATGACGGTTTTGTCATCGACCACTCGCATCGAAAAACCCGTTCTCTAAACAAAATTTCATTTTCAACATTTTGGCAAATCTTGATCTAATAATCTTGATCTAATCGTCTCGATTGAAAATATCTAACAGGTCAACGAACAATAAATATTTCCCGAACAATTAATGACCGTTCGAACCGGTGCTATTTGTCAGAGCGACAGGAATTTCGTTGTCAGTGGGAAACGTATGGCACACAGCACAGGTCTGTGCTGGAAGCCGTTTAGCACAATGTGTTCAACTGGACGAAGTATTTAAAGTGCTTTCTATTTGTTACTTAAAATACGGCCGCGGTACGTTGAACCCTGAAATCTGATTAAAACTAGAACGGCCGGCTTTGCGTGCACTGTAACTCGGAAGGCAAAAGCGGCACCGAAAAAGCTTTTTCTCCCTCGGTAGGAAAGGGGAACAGAGATAACTATGCTAATCGTTGTCATTAACAGGAGTGCTCGTCTATATGCAAATTCCTATTTTTACGGACACCGAAGATCTTCAGCTATGCGCTTTCATTTTTGAGCGAAAGCGTTTCATAGTGACTCTTCAAGATGGTAGATCGATGAATTAATATTATTCCGGCTGAACTGGAAATTTTATGCATTTGTTGGTAAAATTGAGTAGGTGTTTGCCACCATTAGACCTAAGAGTCCCATCGATCCCATGGTGTCTCTTACCCCCATGGGCAAGATATCAGTCATTAGCCAACCCCTTCGCCAAGTCATTGAATGAAGCAGAGGCCATCTTCAGCGGCACGGTTATCGCAGCGCCGGCGGCCACTGTGGTCCTCGTCCGTTTTCTATTCTAATTCCGATGCTATTCTAGTCCGCGAACGGTGGCCAATGGGCTACGTCCGCCACTGAACTGTTCTCTCTCTCTCTCTCTCTCTCTCTCTCTCTCTCTCTCTCTCTCTTTCTTTCTGTCGCTCTCCTCTCCTCTCCTTTCCTCTCATACCCCTCTGCACCCCCTGCCTTGTGTCAACCGCAGTCGTTCTCGAGGCATCGCGTGCGCCAGATTATACGGATACATCCTCCTTTTATCTGACGCGTGATCGACGACAGTGCGTTTACCCTTAGACCAAGGATAATCACCCGAAAAGGACACCCGACCATCCTAGATCAACCCCGGAAGAGGACACCTAATCCGAATCACCTGGGGACCTAGATAAGCTACCTTGCAAACGCTTTCGGCGAGTCTTCTTTCTTGATGTAACCATCCAAAAAGGACACCCAGCCGATCCTAGATCAACCCCGAAAAGAATACAGACTATAAATCACCTAGGAACACCTAGAAGAGTTCCTCATCTCCTAGTTGTCAATCAACACCTAGAAGAGACTTGGAAACGGTTGGCAAAGTCCCTTCGCGTTCGGTGTACCGATTTTCTTGACGTAACTACCCGAAAAGGACGCTCGACCGATCCCCAGATCAACCCCGAAGGGAACACGATCATCCAAATCACCTGGGGCGCCTAGAGAAACGACCTTGGGACTCGCGACGAGTCTCTTCGCGATCGGTAGATGAATCTTCTTGGTCCTTAAGAGGGAGCAGCTGTGTTCAGAGTGGAAAGAGGATCGCTATCCCGAGGAAGAGAGGGTTCTGAGTGCAAGGTGTCTTCGAGGGCCTAACCGAGAGGATGCAGTGGCGCCGACAGCGAAGGGTCACCCACGTGATCGGCTCCTCCAATCACGTTCTACTTTTAGCTAGGTACCAAGACGGTACGGAACCTTGAAGAAGAGGCTGGTCCTGGATTGTAGAGCGGGCTTTTGCGGGCTTTTCTTTTTGATTTTTTTACGGTTTTAGAACGGTTTTGTAGAGCTTGATGCGTTCTTAGAGGGTAGTGTAGAGGAGTGCTGTCCAGGATTTGAGATGACGTTCGCCTTTGGTTGGGCATTGTTGTCAGGCTGATATCTACGACGACGAATAATTTACTGTCGGACAGTCGACAGAGAGAGAAAATAAGAGACCGATCCAAGAGTCTCTGTCATTAAGCGTGACAGTCGAGGACAATCAACGGGGGGGCGCTCATGAACCGAGCGTAACGTCATTAGCTCTCGTCGTTATAGCTATCTGCGAGCATCTTCGAGTGCTTTGTCTTTCACTAATGCCGATGGCGTTTGTTGGCAGCCCTCGACAGCGGTGGCAAAGAGAGATTTAGATCTATAAATGATTTCATTTTGGTTGGTATTACATGTATGTACAGTACAGTGACTCTCATTAATATTCGGACGCTCTTAAAATAACGGTAACTTTGTAAATATTGGACCATACGATTTGAACTTTTTTGAAAAGTTCGAGCAATTAGTTTACTAAACGATTCGAAAAACAATTTTTTCAAAAATTGCAATTGGTCGGGATTGTGGATGAAATGTAAAAGTTGCATTTTACAACTTTTTTATGTGGGTCTATATTGAAAATTTAAAAAATACGTTTTGTAGATATGTGTCAATTGTATGCATTGTGAAAGTTTCATCGAAATATCTGTTGAAGCGCGACAGGCATTGAAAGATATAACAATCCTTAGATTTATTGTATAGTTAGCGGCCGAATATCGTGAAAAACTGCAATTTTTACCATCTTTAAACGTTTGTAACTCGTTGCAACGTTGACCGATTTTTATGAAATTTTCAGAATACGATTAATTGATACGGATCTATGATACGTGTTTTCTAAATTTTTCATATAAGACCGCACAAAAAAGTTACAAAATACATTTTCTCTGCAATTTCGGGCAATTGCAATTTTTTCAAAAACTTCTTTTCTTCTAACATCTCAAAACAATCCAAATAGTTTGGTGCAATATTTAAAAAGCTATCTCTGTTTAAGAGTGTCCGAATATTAATGGGAGCAAAGAGAGATTTAGATCTATAAACGATTTCATTTTGGTTGGTATGCAATATGAAAGCCTTGACAACGATGACCGAATCTTATCTCACAAAGCCTGCAAACATTTTCATCCGTAGACAGCACTAACGTAGATGCCTGAACACCGTTTGCTATAATATCAGCTACTGAAAATATTTATTGCATTACGCGGATCGTCGTCTTTATCAGTAACACACTATGAACAAACGCAATATCTTATTGGATATGGCCTAAGAGAAAGAGCAAACATTTGAGTAATGCAATAAACATTTCCAGCAGTGTGTTCTACGATTATGTATTGTAGTGTTCTACGTATACATAGTGTGTAGAAGAGATCTATTCGACACGTGCACCGATAACAGTTAATTACTTCGCCTCTCTTTTAATTTTCCAAAATCAAATATCTCCACGCAGCATCCAGAGCTGATCCCCCCCTGTTCGTTCGTGATCGAAAAGTTAGTTAACCGGTTAATCGGATGCGTTCGATTCACGTTGATGCGGAATTTGGTTTGAAGAAATTCGATTCGGAAAGTCTGTTCACCACGGGGCTTTTAACCTAATTGGATTTCTACACGCTCGAATCCGTATTTGAAATAGCTGGAAAGCGATAATCGGAAAAGCCGTTCCAACGGGGCAAATGGGAAGCGGAGGAACGATGTTTCCGATGTTTTGCCTACGGTATTGTCAGATTATAGCGTTTTTCCTGATCGGGAGACAATCGAGACACGAATTCTATATTTCGCAATTAATAAATCGTAGTAATTCTTCTCCGATTTACGTGAATCGAATTCAATATGTATATCTCGTGGATGCCACAGTGGGGTATTTGGTCCGAAAAGTCGAAAAAAAGTCGATTTCCAAATTTTTGCACGAGTCGTAAAATTTTTGCTGCCCGACGTAGTTAAAGGTTTGAAACATAAGGCTTCGGTATTGTTTTTTTTTCATTTGTACACTCGTAAAGTACTCTACTTCATTGAAAGTCAAGAGATTTTACAGCACGGTTCACGTTCTTAAACAGTCTCTGACACAGCGTTCATTCATTAGCGATTTTCAAGTGTCTTAAGGAAATTGTGTAAATTCTTGCATTGCAGAAGCATTTCATGTAGGTATACTTTCGCACAGATTTCATTTCATTATCATCTAAATTAGTATAGTTATTAATATTTGAACATAATCAATCATCCTGTATGTTTTTTACGATTATTCATTGACGATTTTTGTATACTATTGAGTAATATCCGATACTCTTTCTGGTATTCGTTCGATAAAGGTTTGCGATCATAGTGCAAAAAGAATTAGTCCCAGATTTGCACAGATTGAACATTTATAACCAATTTAAGTAGAAATGAGCATCAACAGTCGCGACGTATGTTTCTTGATGAAATTTAATAGTAAGAATTTAAAAATTTCTTAAAATGTATATTTACTTATTAGAAAGTTTCGTAATCCACATATTTATTATTAAAATAATAAATTACATCATTTCAACATAATTTGCATGCAAAAATAATTTTTTCCAGCTTCTCGGTGAAATCACTCCATTATCACTATTTTTCAAGGATTTCCGATAATCTGAGGAAAAAATGTTTCCAACAAAAGTTGAACTGTATTTAAACATCTATAAACTTCTATTACATAAAATTTCGAAAAAAAATTTCTCTTGACAGAAAATGAAAATCATTTTGATTTTTTAAATGTTAAAATGCATTTTTGATTTCATAACGTTATAGCTGATGTTAAGACGAATTCAACAACCACTATATTATGACCTTTAGCTCATAAATAACGCTAAAATTGTTTTTTCCGAGCTAAATATCCTACTATGAGATGGTAATTCTCCAGTTGAAAAGGGCATCGTGAGAGTTCAATGTACCTGGCGGCGAGTAATTTCAGGAAGCATTCTCTTGGGTCGATCCGCTGCAAAATCAATCCACCGGTTGCTGAAACGCGGCTTCTTAGAGATTGCAAGTCACGCCGAGCCATTCGATCGGAAAATAATATCGAGCTAGATCTCCAAGAGTGCTTTGCCTTCTTATCGGTATCGGGTGGATATATGTAGTGTATCGCCGCAAGTTGTGTTAACAACCCTCTGATATGCAAACAGTCGGATTTGCAGATAGCGACTACCGGCGCGGCGCGGCGTTCAGATACTCAGGTGACGAATTCCATCCGTAACAACACTCGGCCCGTGTATTTGAGTTATGCTCTTATCTCGGGGAATGGCCATGTCCGTCATTCCGCGACTATTCGCATCGGAAAACTCGATGTATCGTAATCTGAAATATGTAGAAATATGTTCGATGGTCTCGCAAAAAGTGCCTCGAAAAGTTCTGAACAATGTCTCGGAAAAATCTAACGTCGGTGTATTACCTTTGTCGACAGATCCACCAGGCGAGGAGGACGAGGAGGAAGGAATAAGGAACGGGTACGTGAAGAGCCGTGACAAGGATTCGGGCACGCACAATTTCGAGCGTCACAGGCAAGATGGCTACAAACCACGAAGAAGCGCCAGCGGCGGTAGCAGCGGTTACCACGGCGGCGGGTCGCGTTCCCACAGAGACGAGTCCGCCGGGTCCCCGTCCCAGCCGAAATCCAATTTCAACGAGGACGAGTACATGCGTATCGCCACGCCCCGACAGGACATGCTGTTCAAGAAGGGCTACTTGTCCAGGAAAAAGCTCTGGGCAGGAAATGCCAGCACGAGCGCAACACCATCGACCACCGAGAGCCAATCTGCTTCGCATTCCACCGCAGGTAGAGGTATAGGTAGAAGCGCAACGTATTTCATCGAGTTTCTGGCCCCCTTCGTCCTTTTTGTACACCCTCTTCCTAGCAGCATCTTCATCTACAAAGGAGTCCCTTTTTGTTTTGGTAAAAAGTGTCGATATATTTTTGCAACCCTTCTTCTTCGTCAACTTCCCGTTTCTGTTCCATCAGTAAAAAATGTATTGTTCCTTATATGCGAAGAATATTGACTATCTTGCATATTTTGTAAAAGGATGAGAAGGTATAACTCGGCAACATGAAACTCTGAATAGAGGGAAAAGGACTGTTCCCAAATTGTTCTTAATCGCTAAGCATTCGAGTAACAAGAGAAAGTCCGGAGTACACTGTGGGTGTAACGCGTGAATAACATTTTCGTGAGCCTAATCGGCCCGGACCATAGTACATTTTATTCATCCTGATAACACAGACGGCAGCGAAACGACCGAGGATCAACAACTATTGGACAGGGACTGTGGAAACGGCGAGAACCCACCGGTGGTGGAGCCCAGGGCGCAATTAAGCTACGGTGCATTTTACGACCATGCAAGCGGTTACTATTACGAGTACCCGGTGATGTTCTTTGGTCCTACGCCAGTGCCAGCACCGGTCGGACCGAGTGTCCTGGCGGCTGTACCCTGCGAACCGGTGCCTCTGAGGCCGATCGAGTGGATCAATCCTGCATTTATGCCCAAATTGGCTAACCAACCGTACTGCATGATGAACTACCAGGTAAAGATCCATCGTTTGTTTCATGATCTATACGTATAATAATATTTACTAAAGAGTCAAACAACGACCAATTGCAGACAGGCGCAGAGAGCGGGGCCGTGGTAGAGGAGACGACGGACGTTCCCGTGGAGAACACGAACGGCACGTGCAACGAGAGCGGCACCGGAACCGGAAGTGCCAGTTGCAGCGGAAGCGTGGTAGGCGAGGAAGGCGAGGAGCAACCTACGGAGGCGGCGACCAGCTCCAAGGAGAACCAGACCGACGGTGATCTTCAAACGGAGGAGCAGGTGGAGGAGTTCTACATGGACGAGCAGTACGTCGACGATCAATGCATGGTGAACGGGGTGAACGACGGCCCGTACATGAAGCCGATGCTGATGCAGCAGCCTGTGCACGTGTCCCACGTGATACCAGCTGTACCGCAACCATACATGTACCCGGGTCATTACATGTTCGGCCCACCTTTGGTCAACGTGAATGGTTAGTTGATTGAAACCGTACAGCACCAAGTGTCGGTCGATTCTCGACAGTTTACTCTCCCTCTCTATCTTGACCTTTTTTGGATACCCTACTACGTAGACTATGCCTCGCTCTCCCGTAGCTTTCGTTCTGTTCACGGACAGATGGACGGAACAACGGACGGACAAAGCAAAGGTTCTTTTTCTTGCGGCTAAGAGAATCTGCGCAAATGCGAACCACGGGGAGGGAGCAGCGTGCATCGCAACGTTGCGCAATCCGCGCCACTCTTTGCGGTCGATCACGGCGACCTGGTCTTGCTGGAATCTGTGATCCATTTTGGATCGCAGGTACCAGCTGTATCGATGAGCTCTCTCCATGACCTGCGCCCTTTTCGCTCGTCAACCGCTTGACAAATTCTAGACGTTCATTCACCGGGTTAGTTCCCCTGACCTGCTTAGGGTACGGTACACACCATTGATGCTACAGCTTTTACAGTAAGCTCTCGCTCATTGTGATCAAATAACCGTCCTCCACGCGAATCTCTTCCGCAGGGCTGAAAAATAGATTTTTGAGATAGATAAATAGAAATGAGTAAATATTTCTCTTATTTCGAGCGATAGAAAATTTGGTTAAATAAATTTCAGTTAATAATTACATTTGCTTTGTACAAAGATCCTAAATGCTGTATGAAAATAGTAAACGATGTAGAAGTTCTCATGCGAGCCACTGTGAGTCCTTAAACAGTTAAATCGACTACCCCGCAATCCAAATCCTGGAAGATGACAAGACAATCGGTCAGATTTTAATTGATAAGCGCCGATGCCTGAGAAATGTCGGAAGTGGTAGTTACGTAACATGATTTAATACCCGGCTACGCGAGAACCGACGCCACTGGCGACCGACAAGTTATATTTATCAGAGGATACGAAAGATGCACAAAGTAGCGGATGATGTATTGCGAGCCTTGGATGCGTCTAATGCTCCTTCCCCGCTCCACTGCCGCCAGTTTAGCAGTTAGTACGTTTGATTGTACCTGTTTCTAATGTTAAACGAGAACAGTGTCGGTCGGATGCGCGGCGAGGGGAAAGGGATATACCCAGATTCACGACTGCTGTCCCGTCCATCGGCATCATTGCTGTTTTATTACCGACGTGCCTCTACCACATTCAAGGTAAAAGGTAATAATTCAAAGAGACGCGCCTCTCTTTAGACACGATCGCTGGAGGACCGGGGCCATTGATACGTTCACTTTTGCAAACAACCCCCCTTTTTTGGTTCATTCACTGGGATACAGGCAAAGTGCCTAAGCGCCGAACGATTGCTGCGATTTATTGTACACTCGTGAATGGGAAGCTAACGGCGCTATCGATGCTTGCGTTAGTTTGTTACGTTTGCAAAGCGATGTTTGTGTACCTTGTGGAGCACTGTTTTGATACCATTTTTCTTTTTCATGAAGATCCACAGTCTAGTCGTAATAGCTGTCCATCCCGCTACATTACTTGGAACGAGTAACACAAGAATGAGATGGAAAGCTATTATGATGATATTCTAGCTCTCTTAAAAAAAAAAAAAAAAAAAAACAGCCCATAATGACCCTCGGACGTCTACGTTCCAAAAGCAGCCTACATACATAGTTTTTCATAATTCCGGTAGCGATCAAGCCAACAGATACATACTAAAAATTTCTTATGCTAATAGATACGACCGTGGATTTGTTTAAAAGACAGTATCTTAATAGCATACACCAACCGCAGGTTGAGTTTAATAAAAATGTGACGGCTCTCAAGGAGAATCTTTCTGAAACTCCTCCAGAGGTGGATAGATATTTATGGTCCAATGATCCGACGATCGTAGCTAAAGTCAAGAGATCTGTACACGCTCGATGTGTGTGTGTCTGCATACGTCTAATATTCTGAACCATTATTGTCACCGTAATTCCAATCTATGTGCATATTAGTTTGTATATCGACGTAACTCTCCACAGCAGCACGGCTCGCACGTTGCACAAGGGAAGACGGCGTTTATCATCTGGGGGTCCATTGACTCATAACGATCACACGAGGGATGCCGGTGTTTCCAACGACATTTAATGTTAGAGATATGTTCTGGCCGGTGCCGATGGGCGTGGAGAATGAATTTTGGCAGAGCTCGACCGTCTCTCCAAATAGAACCGGTTCGAAATAGCAGCTCGCGAGCTCTTCTCCTGCGAAGCTGAGGGACGAGGCGGGGAAAAAGCCAAGTTCAGTCTCGGCGCCCTTCGACGCAGTCATAATCGTCGTTTCCGAAATCGACAAAACCTGGTCGAACACGCCAGAGAAGCCATTCTTTTTTTATCATCACTTCGAATCACCTAAAAATATTGTACAATTCCTCCTGGAGGTGTAACGCATATTGTTTCTGCTGTTCAAGGTGTTACCATACAGGGAGGACCCATGATCAGAACCACGAACGTAGCGGTTATGTCGGCGGCCAGTGCCAAAAGAAGAAAGAAGAAAAAGAGAAGAAAGCAGAGACTTGCTGCGGTAAATATCACGAGTTCAGTTCTACTAACGTTTCAAATGGAAAGAGTCCGAGGAGGTCAGCGGTGGTGTTGGATACCTTCCGGGTGAACGTTTGTTGAACATAGTGGACCTAACAGATTTGTTTTTGTCAGATTCAAAACGCGGAGGTCAGCGTACTCCTTTAAGGGATCCTTAATTCAGCGTTCCGACGAAATAGTTGCTCAGACAGTGAAGATCTTCTAGATACTTCGCGATTCTTCGCACTTGACACACATGGTATTTCTTTATTGTCTATGTTTTCACTCACTGTATTCTATTTTCTTACACTTGCTAGACTGTTCTTCATTCTAGTTTACATTTAGGGAAATTGTTTTTGTGAATCTTCTAGGAGATACATTCAAAACTCACTACACTTGATCAGAGTAGTCTCAGGCTATCTTACAGTGCTTTCATTGTGTCCCGCCATTTCTAAACATTGCTAAGAAGATTCAAGCTAAGCTAACAGTTCGATTAGCTAAAGTCTAAAATTAGACTTCTTTCAAGAGATACACAATTATAAAAATATCAAGGAGAATTATTGTATGCAAAAAATTGTCTACATATTATATACAGAGTGGAGCATCTGCCTCACTTGAACATCCCACTTATCCATTGACGATAGAAAAAGAACGCGCTTCACCCTCTAAATAAAAATGATCTGGTTTCTGTAATTTCAATCCCGGTACAACTTCATTGGAAGAGGACTCAACGACTCGGGAGTCGTACACATAACTAACATAATTTTCCATACTCCAGGGTAACACGGAGGACGAGGAGGAGGGAGAATACAGCTCGGAATGTGATACTGGTGCACTGACTTCCCGGCTGCCTTGGACCGAATGTTCGACATCGATGACGGCGACAACGACAACAACAACAACAACAACGACCAGCAGGATGCTGAATCCCGAATGCAAGGAGTTCCAGTTGCGGTCGATCGTCGAGTCAAACGTCACATCGGTGTCCAGTGTTCCAACATCTAGCGACACGCCGATCACCGATGAGGATACTGTGACGAACCAAGCGAGCACACTACCATCGGAGACAGCGTCCACGGAGAAGATAAACGAGTCGTGCAACGGGATCGGCGAGGAAACGCAGAACGGCATCGGCGAGGTGGTTCACGAGAACTCTAACCAGGTGGTAAGGTCGCCGAAATCGCGTCCGCAGGAAGCTGTGGATCAGAACGGGCAAGCTAAGAGACTGACGAACTGCGTGACTGGCAAAGAGGAGCCGACGTCGGTGATGAACGTCAACAATATCACCGGCGAAGTATCGAACAACGTAAACAACGGGCCGAGCGATTCGTTGAACGGCAACGAGATGATACATGAAAGATCCAGGGAGGAGATGAACGGCGTGATGAAAGAGGAGGTTGCGTTGACGAACGGGAACCTGAACTTTGATCTAAACAACGAGGACGCGATTGTGACATCGAAGACGTTGCATAACGATGAACGGACACGTTCCAGATCGGGCACACCAAAGACTGTGGAGAATAACGCGGAGAAAGAGGAGAACCACGAGACCCTGACCAACGCTAAGTCATCGTTACCAAAGAGAAAATACAGTACGAAAGGTACCAAGTTCGTTAGGGAGCCGACCCCTGGACCAGATCTGAACGACGCCGCGGAGGCGGAGCTGGAAAAGGCGAACGATGCGACGCAGGGTTTGATGAATAACGTAGGCCCGAACGATTTAACGAAAGAGGATTCGACGTTCGAACGCGAGAAAACCGAGAACGAGTTGTCGAGCAGCAACTGCATGTCCGAGACTGTGTGCAATCACCTGAGCAACGAGGACCCGATCGAGGCTTGCAACGAGGACTCGGGTTTCGAGAGCCAGACGAGACACTCCGACTATCCGATCACGGAAGCGGTGACGGAATGGCTACGTCGTGTGAACTCGCCGGACGTGTTCATTACGTCGACCATTACGGACAGCGAGACGGAGGATGAGGACGAGGTGGAAGAGCCGCCAAAAAACTTGCAAGGCAACCCCATGCCTGCACTATCTGCTAATAGTTGCGCAGACAATCTCGGGTTGTCGCGCGCGACTAGCTGCGGTGAATTCGCAAGGATCAACAACGGCAACGTCAAGGGCTTGGACCAGCCGGATGGCAACAATGGCGGGTCGAGGAAGAAGAAGGACGGCAAGAGGAGGTCGGGGGAACGGAGACGGGTCAGACACGTCGAAGGCAAGCTGGACGAAGTGGTGTCTTCGTCGGATTCTTGTGGTCAACGGGACGACTCGGTCAGGAAGAAAAACCCGGCGAAGGACGTTGGCGATGTTTGCGAATTGACTGAAGAGGATAGCATTACAGGTATGAGGGTTGCAACAAACTCTCGGATGGACTCCAAGAGGGTCAATGCAAGGCGAACGAAAAGACAGGGAGCGGGGAGGTCGAACAGGGAGCCTGTGAACAATAATAACGAAAAGACGAAGCAGGGGGAGGACGAGAACGACAATAATGAGAAGGGGACGATTGTCGAGGACACTGTGAACGTGAAAACGTTCGAGAAGGGGGAGATCGTGGTGTCCGAGGACGGTAAGTTGTTGACGACTTCCGTCTACGAAACGCTGTGGAACAATAGTGGTTCCGCGGTCAAAGTAGCTACGACCAAAAGCGATACAACCAAAGAGTCTGCTGGGAGCATAGAGAATGGGAGCAGCAGTAGTGTCGAGGAGGAGAACGCTAGCGGTATATTATCTCTGGATAGTATAGAAGAGCTTGATGTCCTAGAATGCTGGGAGGCTGAGACGATTGAACCTGTGATAACCCCAAAGAAGATGATGCAATGTCGAGGTGTATCTTGCGAGGGCGAGGCTGGCGAGGAGGACAACGCCGATCTTAAAGTCAACGTGGACTACGTGCAGAAGTACTACAGATTGGCACGGGAGAGTGCTAGCATAGAGGAGGATCTGAGCTCCAAAATAACCGTAGATTCAGTGCCAAATCGTTCGGAGGACTCAAGAGCGGAGATGGTTGTTAAGACAGAGAAGAAGAAGAACGACGGGAGTAACATACCAATCGATGAGGCTTTCGAGGCGTACGAGAGCTGTTACACCGGACGGACTCCGTTTTTGACCATTGATTCTAAGATTTTTAAATCACGAACGTTGTATGGACAGGAGGCCGAGGGCCCTATACCATGCAGAGCGGTTTGTTGTAACATTCAATGAGGTTCGTTCACACCGAGTACTTTGCCACAAGGGACACCACCCGGGTCCCGGTACAGTACTGATGTCAAGGCCGTCCTTTTCTAAGCAACGTATGCCTCTGACGTTGTACTCCTTTCGCTGCTGGTATCTCGATGGACATACACACGCCGTACACGTTCATTTTTTATGTTCTTCATTGCATTAAAAAGAATGTCTGAGAAAAACAACCCTGTGGGTGGTTAGAGAGATGTTCTGGATGGTATTTAGGGGCATGCTCAAAGACAACGGTTGATACAGCAGAAGCCTACGTGTGTTGCTATTCATTTTTGTAAATAGCTTTTAAGGGGTCGCTCACGAATCGTGTTGCAAAGGAGACTTTTTTTGGTAAATTATTATATGCATGGAGGCATATACATATATATATATACACTATTTTTTGACGTTATTGTCAACGAGATGTAACACTTGGTGCACATATTCTTGTTTCTTTTTTTCTTTTTCTTTTTCTTTTTCTTTTCTTTTCTTCTTCTTCGTTTCATTGCACGAGTATGGTTTTTCTTCAAAGCAATCGAGCTTAACTATAACAAAGGAATCAATCGTTTCTTGAATATATGAGTACAATGGATAAGAGTGAAGTCTGAATTCTACGAATGGGACATTCGCCGAACCATACGAAACCGCGTCATATACATTGTTGCTATTCTGTTGGTCTCGCTGTATTTTATAGGCACCACACGAAATAATCCTACATCAAAGTGATTAAGGGATATTTTTTACAAAACCTACTCTAGAACGTAAATTTAAAAAAAAAACAAGCACGAAGAGAACACCTAGCGTTTTTCCACGCACCACGTTAGATGGCCTTTCACTTAGGGAAGTTTCGACTGCTCGTAGCAAGTTTTAAAAGCATGTAAGAGATTGTAATCTGCAATAGTGTGCACTGTTCGTTTAAACAAACAAAAAAAGGAGAAGCAATTCTGAATGAGAATGAAATAATGAAATGCGAACACTGGCAGCAGACATTCAGCGATGATGATTCAATGCTATGTTTAAAAGACACAATAAAAGTATGACGGTCGTATACACAGATGCAGTAGGATCTTTGACTAGGTGCAGAGTAGTTGTTGAACAGAAAATGAATTGGTAATGCAGTGATCTATTTAACTAATACTATAGCTGTTACAGGAGCTAAAGTAAGGATTGTACATAGACGAAGCTTTCAAAGAAAATTTTTCAATTATGATTACTGATTTTTTTGTTAAGCGAGTAAAAGACGAGCATGTTGTTTTGTAATAGATGTTGCAGTCAGGAATAGGGAAACACATCTCACGCATACACATTATAATGTACAAGTTGCACTTGTTACAACATAGTTCAAGCTTTAGTTGAGTTGTATCAAGTAGGTTGAATACCTCAGGTTGCATATTACGTAAGTTGATCGATAGACGTGGTTCGTGAAAATCATATATGTATAAATATATATATATACATGGGACATTATGTATATACATATATATATACACACCCCATATCATAAGGTGCGAAACATACCTCAAAGATACCTGTATATACAAAACTACTGATCATCCAAGCATTAGTGACATCAAGTATAATAATTAATAATGATAATGTTAATGATAATAACAATAATTATAAACAACAAAAAAACAACTATTATCACAACAGCGATGTAAGCACAATCGTTCCTGCGAAGCTTTAGAATTCCCTAGGCATCATACACTTAAACACAATTAATACAGGACGATTCATATACTTCTAGAGATTCATTGACATCCGAACTACATTAAAGATAAAAAACAAATATATATCGCTATATTAAATGCGCGTTGCATCAATTGTGTGCCTTATTCCGCGGCTGCCATTTTTGTAACCATTTCAAAGCATTCATCTCGATGAGAGAACAAAGGCTATCGAGTGATTTGTGAGCAGTTGAAAAAATTTGTTAAATTATGAAAATGATAGTGATGAAGCGGAGCTGGTGTGCTCCACGGCAATGATGGTTTTGTCTGGGCATGCATACAAAAAAGAATACGGATACATTGATTTTTTCATACATCAAACTAACATGGTCATCAAGTATTTACAACTGACGTGCATACATTCATAAGCATATAGACATTAACATTGCATCTTACACAAGTCATGTTATCGTATAATTATTTTAGTTGAATTAAAAAGTAAACGTGTAAGGAATAAGTGTACTTGAATTTTGTTGTGTTTTTGCTTAAAAAATATGAATAAAATGTCTCAATTAATCCACAGTATTATTAATTCACTGCCAAAACATTCGTGGAACGAAGAACAAATATAAACCATGAATAACATACTTTGAAAATATACAATCTCCAGTATCCAGTCTCAAAAATAATTACCTCATCCAATGGACCTATTTACTCTTGTTACATTTTTAACCAGTATCATTTTTGATGAACTTCTTTTCACATGGATTTCTTACCGTCAATAAATAAACTATTGATTCATTTAATTTATTAAAATGTTTGAAAGTACAGTAGACTTTTACAACGATCAAAAAATTGTTCAAGTGTTAATAAAATGTTGAATATTTGTAGAAATTAAAGACAGCAGAATAGGGTAAATAGAACGTTATGTTTATGTATTTTCCCGATATATGTATTAGTACAAAGTACATATATACAATATTTCATCTCAATTAGGTTTACATATGGTTTCCCCGCTATTCAGATGTCACAAATCAATATCTCTATTATTCATTCGATATTCCAAGTATATTCGCCGTCGGGATTTATAATTCAAATCATCGTTTTACAAAAATTCCGTTTCAAATTTTACTCCATTTTAGATCGCCGATGGAAACAATTTCGATCTCTCGATTCCTCCTCTCGAGTGCAAAATGGCTGGTATAATTCGATTTGTCTCGATTCGATTCGATACGATACGATACGATACGATACGATACGATACGATACGATACGATACAAAAGCGATATACAAACCGGGCGCTCAGTGGCGCCGCCAACCGACTGGAAAACGAGCTTTACCAGTCGGCGAGAAAGAGACGAAACCATAGGAACCGCTAAAATGAGCGAACGTGTGCAATAGGGAGTGAGAAGGACGTCGAACGTTCGTGTAACGGAGAGAGTGAGAAAGCTAGAAGATCGTGTCGTGGCTATGAGGCAGTCTTATATAGATGGCTACGGGCATCGCGCACACGGCTAAACGTGATATGCGTGTGTGAGTTTCGCGTAGAGTAAGTATAGCGGTATCTTGCTTTCTCGTATCGCGAAGCACGGATTGGGTGGCGGAGCGCGAGCGAGCGAACGAGCGAGTGAGAGCGAGGGCGAGCGCGAGTCGGGCCAGCGAGCGTGGAACGGTGTAGAGCGAGCGAGCGTGTGGTGGTGGTGGTGACGACTGGTGCCGTGGACGGACGGTCGGTCGGCGGTCGGACCGTGGTGTGTGAAGAAGTGAAAAATTCGCAAGTGGTGTGCTGGGTTGGTGAGAGAGCTGGGCTGGTTTTAGTGGTGATATATCGGGGTCGCGCCACGGACAGTGCCGGGGATTTTTGGTCGTCGCGGGGGCCTGTTGCCGAGACGTCGAGGGACGACGCGTGGAACCGAAGAAAGAGACCGCGTTAAGAGCAATGTCTGACCGGGAAAGTCTGGACGATCAACCGCAAAGTAAGGATCGCGGGGCCCCGTGCTATACGCGTACACACGCACCGACTCGTTCCCTATTCTGGTGTGGGATCGTCGATACGTGGGTTGCGAACCCTGAGCGCGGCCCGACATCTTTCCGTAGCCGTGGAACCCGTGTGTGTTGCGCCTCTCCGGTTACCAAGACCGTCTCTTTCCCTGAACGCGACGACCCACGGTCGCGGTCGGAACGCGCCGTTGCTCCGTGCGCACAGCCCGCGAGCACCCGCGGGCTGCTCGCACACGCCCGGATCGTTCCTTTCGGCCCTCGTGGCGTTCTGTCAACCGCCGAAAAGAATTGCTATTTTTCAACGATACCCAGGATCCAAGATGGCCGGCCCGCGTATCGGTCGAGAGACAAACCCTGTCCTCTTTCCTCCTTCGTCTTACTCTATCGCTTTCTCCCTCCCTCTCCCGCTCGCCCCGTCTCATTCGCTCCTTCCCTCTGGCTCCCTCTTTACCTCGCGCTTCGTACTCGGTTTTTTCGCTTGTTTTCTCTATCCTTCTCCCCCGTGCACGTTTGTTCGCCTTTTTTTTTTCCTCTGCTTCGTGCTTTTTAAGTTTTTCTCTCCCCCCCATCCCCCTCCCCCGTGGTATTTTTTCTCATCTCTCTTCGGCCCCGGAACATTCGGTACTCTGCCGATGCTCGCCGAGAGCTGTTCTCGCAGATGCCGGTGTTCTGTCTCAGGTGTGCTCCTTTTTGAAAGTCGCGGCCTCTGGGAACCGTGAGACGTTGTCAGTTCCGTGTGACAGGCACCCTGACCGCGCTCGCCCGAGAGACAACCGGGATAAATCCCGAACGATACACGCGTGATGTAACCTGCCGATCCACCTATCTAGCACACACGCACGGTGTACACAGCTACGAAATATGTACCCGCACCAATACGCTGATACTAGATAGTCGCATGTACAAAACCGAAGGAACCGTCTGGCTACGGCTACACGATGCGCGTAAATTTCACACGTGCCATAGGCGATCCCCACCCCAGAAGCTGGTGGATCTTGGCCTCGAAACAAAACGGTCACGACATGTATCCACTGGCGATGGGAGTAATTCAATTTATCATTTAAAAACGCTCGATCGATGCGAGGCTGTTCGATCAACGATCACCCGCTCACCCCCTCCGGCTCCATCAGAAATTGTTACTAGAAACTAAGCCCAAATGATCATTTATTAGGTTACCATCATTTCAGAATATTACAACAAATTTTATATTGGTTAATTACAAAACAAAAATGAACGATAACGTATGGATGCAGTTTTCACTGAAACGCAAAATATTGGCACACTTATAAGTATATTATTTGTATTTATTTTGTATTTCGTGTGTAATCCCTTATTGTTTATAAACACTTTTTCATCTGTCTGGTATGGAATGCAGTAATTTTTTTTTTGTAGTTTCTGTGCTTATTTTATTACATTCTTTTCTGTTTTATAATTAATCAGTATAAAATTTGCAGTAATATTCTGAAATTATAGTAGTTGTGACTAATTTAAAAAATTAGCCCAATATTGGGTTTTTTTTCTTTAATTTACTATATACGTTTGTATAATTAAAAAACCATGTGCACCAATACGTTTTTTCCTAACTGTAGATTCACCGCGATGGCCGATTGATTGGTATTCGCGCACGTACGGATGCACATGTATACTTGTTGAGATCGGAGATATGCCTCGCTGAGATTAACGCAGAAAAATGTATTCGATTAATGTTATCGCGGTGATAACGTTAAATATTATGTAATACTTTCCGTGAAACGTACGAGACTTAACGGAGCGCTTAATATTGTCGTAATACATTATTTTCTAGGTTGAGAAATTGGATGAATCATTCTATCGGAAGTTAGTAACAATATCGTGAGACCCTATATTCGACTAAAATTCGTCTTGTAAACCGTGATTAATTTATAATATTCGTGTGGGGCTCGGTTTTGGATGTCTAATCGCGGCCATAGGATTTCAAAATGTCGTAACTGCTACACGGATTTACATGATACATAGTCCCATTTGTTCTCGCAATATGAAAATTGCTTAGCCCGTGGTTTTAGATCTATAATACACATGTAAGAAGCGTTCCTTTGATTTTGAATGAATTTGAATGCGAAATTTTAGGTTAGGATTATTAGCGGTTAGGTTATCGTGATGTATTTTTTTTTTGCGATGCATAACGAATGAAATTGTAATGATATTTGCGACACTTGAATTTACAATTTGTTCTTGGCTATTATTAACGATGAATCTGTTCTTTTTTTTTGTAGGATATGGAAACCCAAGCGGCATGGATGCTGGAGGGACTGAATTCGATCCTGGTGAGTAAATAAAGGAAGAACATTCTGTGAACTAGACTTAATTTGTCACGGGATAAGGGGTAAAAGCGAAAAAATGTCGTCATTTTGGAGACCTTTCTCATCACCTCTTCGAATCGCAAATTTCTTGTTTGTACGCAGTACGTTTAGCTAGAAATTTATAGTCAGTTAGGTTCACGTGATTTTCACTCGAATTGGACAATATTTCGCAAAATTACATAATCAGTTTGGTCGGTATTTCACTCAACAATATTGACCCCGGATTTATCGAGCGATACGAAAGGACCAGGGTCATAAATCTCAATATAGATTGTAATGCGGAGATAAAGGCTGATCTGCACGGTAAAATATCGGTATGCGAGACATTAATTTTGGAATCAAAATTTGCCTCGTTCCGATCGAAACACTACCATGTAAACATAATATGACTAATATTTCGAATACGCTGTGAAATGGACTCCATTTCCGAATTTATCCGTAGTCTTTACTAAACTTCACGGAAATTCGCCTTAATCCTTGGAACCAGAGATTGAAATAACTTTAGAGTGGAAACTAGATGGTAAGAATGAGTCCCTCAACCGTGGAAACCGCCATACTTGTTAAATTTTGTATTTAATTATTGTGAAGTACATCTTGTTAACACTAAAGCTAGCGAGCACTAAAAACGATCAAAATATTTTAGCTTACAAAAATGACAAGGCCCTATTTTTTTAGATTTTGCGCAATTTTTAACACAACATGTGCTTAGATAAAGAAATTTATCGAATCAATTTCCATGTAAGCAACTTCATATTTTCAATATGAAATTAAAATTTGAAATTTCATTTTCACCGAGCGGCTGTGGTAGATTTAGTGTTAATCAACTATGTTTGGTAGATTAGAATGGCGAGAAGGAGACGAATACTATAATTTATTTAAACGATGTCGATATCTATAAATTTTTATATTTTCTCTTCTTTCAACAAAGTTTCTATGAATCTTCGGACTCTCGGAAAATTATAAACTCCACTGTTCAGATATTTCGATATTCCTTGTGAAAAAGGCCGGGTTTCTTCCGAACACCGCGGAGGATTTTATTTCGGGTTGAAAGCAGAGTATCGCCGTTCGTACTTGAACGCTCGTTCCAAGCCTATTCTCGGTGCGGCTCCGGGTGTACGCGGGTTTCGTCGCGCGTCAATTTCGGTGCGGATTCATCGAAAAATGGAAGTCGTCGTGTCGGTAGAGCAGTAGTTAGGGATATGTAGCGGAGTGGGAGGGAGGTAGAGAGAGAGAAGAGAGAGAGAGCGCGGTCGAGGAAGAAGAAGAGGAGTAGGGAACCGTACTAGCGCAGTCAGCTGGTCGTGTGACGTCACGCGATCATGTCGTGAAGCCTGGGTCGACAGTGGTGGGGGAGCGCGACGGAGTCACGTGGTCCTGGTGAGAAGTCACGTGGCGCTTGTGGCCCGCGGACGCAGAAGCCGGTGCTAGACGGCCGCTGATTGGCCGAGGACGGTTTCACCACCATGATGTACGCATTCCATCGGCATGACGGCGGGCTCCATGAATGACCGGCACGTCATTCGTGTACGATTTCGCGTTCGACGACGCATCGGACGTCGCCACGGCGGCGTATCGTTCTCGGTTTCTTCTTCTGGCAAACGACATGATGTGTACCGCACTCGCATTCCCGTGATGTGCACCGTCGAGGGAACCTCGACGACCCAGACCTGCACCACTGACAGACGCGTCATCGGCCGCCGATGATTCCGCTGTTGCGCCGGACGGGACGGTTTCACCCAGTTTTCGCGACACATCATCTCATCGTCGCCGCCGCCGCTGCCGCCGCCGCCACCGCGATTTCTCTCCTACAGTATTCTCTCTCCTCGCGATCAACCGTGGACCGGAGTGAAAGTTCTCGAGGTGGAGCGATTTACTCTGGAAATTCTGCTGGAATCCGAAGTCGCAGCCGGCTTGGGAAGTCCGTTGCACCGTGAAAATAGCGCGAGCTCCACTGACTCACTCGTTGCACTCCCGATCAATCGGGTTCACGGGGCGACGCGAGTGAAATCTCTGTGACGAAATTTTCTCCAGGAACGGCCGACGTCAGTGTGTCTCGCGTCTCGTTTCGTGTCCGATCGTGACAACACCGGATGAATTCGATCGAATTCGTCCGTCGAATGAATCTACCGTGAATTTATTCGGATAACGGAGTGACATGTCGGATCTCTCGGTTACGGGAGTACATTGAACCTATGGTGCGCTCAAGAATCTCATGAGAAACCACGCTGCGTGTGTGACCGTCTGTTCTCCTCGCAGTGACTGACGAATTTTTGTTTTCCAAGTGGCTCGTTTTCGGAGCGTTCGTATCGAAGTGACAGAATGGGTGAAATAATCGAAATATCGCAAGGTGACACGCAACAAGCGACGACGAACGCATGGGGTGACACTATGGGAAAAATACAGCACTGGTGCCCTGAAGGTAGCTACTGCTGAATAATTCTGGTAACGTGCCATTTCAGAGGTGTGAACCGATATTCCCCCATTACAGATACGTTAAATGTGAGCGAAGCTTAACAGCTGTACAGCGACAGACAAAATTCAGTGGTTTCATTGTTAATTTATATATCGGTCACTCGATTTTTGGAATACACGAAGTAACAGGAATCATTTGTTTCATAAGAATTTTGAGCAATGTTGAGTCATCAGATGGAAATTTGAAAGTGGTCGGAACATTTAAGGTTAAGGACGCATTCCGAATATGAGAAATAGTGCGCACGCTCTAATTCGCGATTCATCGTGACGGCCAATCTGAAAACATCCCTAGGAATTTTGCGTGGACGGTCTAGGTTAGGTCGCGTGACGCAAGCACTGAAATAAACCGCTGTTTCGATTTCTTAAACGTTGGCATTTTCAGATAGGAAAGAAAGGTTCTAGGAACTCACGACGCGCCGAGCGAACGCATCGCTGGAAATGTTTTTCCCCCCTGATGATTCATTTATGGCGATAAACGTTTAGAAGAAAAAATACAAGTGGAATCCAGCGTCAGAAGATAACGCTTTCGTTCTCGATTCTCGACGACGATAGAGGAACAATTAAAAACTCACGCGCAATAAAATATATAACATTGACAAGAGTATTAATTTCAAGCGATTAGAAAGTCTTCACGATCTTCTCGTCGGGTTTATCAACTTTCCCGAAGATAATTTACCGACTGTAAAAAAAGGAACGCACGCGGAATTCCGAGAAATCCATTGGCACTTTCGTATCTCGGATACATCGTAACGAAATTGTAGGTTATGTGCTATTGTGTCTGAACGCGATTTCCATCTGTTGCGTTCTTCGAATTGTTATAGTTTATCTTTCAGATGTAAACATACGGTGGGACAGGATATTGATCGAATATAACCTCAAATTTGCTTCAACTGAAGATTTTGGAGTCGAGTTTTTTAATTTATGCTTTTTACGCCAATGACATATGTTTTTATACTATTGAGTGACACGACAATGTTTTAGACGAATGTTTGGATAGTTAAAATACAAATAATAAGTTTTTATTCAATTTCGAATATTGTGAGGGACTCGTGGCGAATTTGAGCGCGCGCTTTTGTATGGGGAATTTCATTGGACAGGAATTTGTAACTAGATCCTCTGGGCAATGCTGGACAGACTCGATGTTTATATTTCATTACAGTAATATTTTGTAAAATTAGTTTTGAGGAGAATGTAGATCGTCGGCATATTTTTTTTAGTTTCAGATATTAACTTCCTGTTAGCTATCCAGTGTCACCCTGATAACGAAATCGCGTTTCCAATTACACGTTCGCTCAGCTAGAAGGAAAAATTGGTTTGAACCTAACTTTTCTTGTCGCTGAAGGAGCCAGTGATGAATCATCGCTTCGATCCTGATAACAATGTTTTTTTTTTACTAATATTTATTTGAAATTCTTTACCTATATTGGTCTTTAGAGCATATTGTCACTCGTGTTTCTAGTATTTCTCAATTGAATAGACTAGCCTTCTGGGAACGTTATTTTAGTAACAATATGAGTCATCAGGCCATCTGCGCTACCGACAGTTGTCGTTGCAAATGATTTACATCGGGCTATTTTATAATAGACATAAATATCAAGACAAAATCCATAGATAAATAAACAAAGAAATTCTTGTGTACGTGACATCTTGAATTACAGAATATGTAAACATGTTGAGTTGATAACATTTTCTCTATATCAGGGATTTCAGGCCCCTGAAACTTATTCATTTACATAATTGAGAAATTAATTTTTTTCGAATCCATATCTGCAGAATTTCATCAGGTAGCAACATTGAACTTTCTGTATCTCAATCTTTTACCGTGTTCTAATTTTTCTGCTTACGAAAATGATTGAGCTCCTTTTCGCTGTAATACAGATTATTGAGATGTTGTTACTACGCTTCCATTAGGAGAAGTGTTAAATCTAGCACTATGGGACAAGCCTGAACCCTGCAGGAGCTCAGCATGAGGTCCTGCCACATCAATAGTACCAGTCGTTGGGGGGTAAATAGTACAAATTAGATACTATAATCGTATCCACCCAATGCTTCTCAAATTTTCATGAATCACACTGTGTTTATTGTTATCGGAATAAATTTGTTGTTCTTTATTATTCCATCTAGAAAGTATCTGTAAAAGATACTCTATCCTTGCTTTCGCGAACAATATAATTGAAATGAACTTTATAACCTCTGCGCAATGTTTAACCCGACAAAGACGGATCGTAGTTGCCGATCTCTGGGTCTCGCGTGACCCGTAACCAACGATTATGCAGTCCGAGACAGAAAGTTAATACATTACTAGACTGTGGTTTTTATAGTAAAAATGGGTTTGCACAATTTAAGTAAAAAAAATTAAGATTATTATTTTCAAATAACGTTGAAATGATTGAAGAGATAAATAAATGTACATCTGCCTCCTATCTGTTGCAATTGATGCAGAAAATTGTACCTGATAGACTGTTTTCGAAAATGAAGGAGCTTGTCTGCGAAAATCAAGTAGGTTGTTCGAAAGGGTTCGATTACGATGCGGCAATTGCACGAAGGGAGAAAAAAGAACCGGGTCGTTGCAGCTTACCCGTCGGTGGAAATCATGCATGCCTCTCATGCAACGTGCAATTTGCGAATAATTTGAGGTGATCAGGTTGGGTGAATCATTCGGTATGATGAAGCGGGGCGTGATAAGTAGGCTGTGAACAGGCTGCCACAGGAGTGCAAAGGAGGCATCCAGATTGGCCGGCATTGTTAGAAAACGTGTCTGCCTCCTTCTCTAACGGTACAAAAACTCAACGAGCCCGTGTCGATCATGAATCATGCATAAGCGGGATGCGCATTCGTAGCGCACGGCTTGTGTCGGTCTTCGATCATCGACGATGCGTAACGCATTGTGGCCAATTGGCAGGAAGAGAGTTGGTTACCGAAATAAATTAAAAATCAAATTCGAGACAATCGAATAAGAGTTGCTTTAGCGTTCAATAATAAGCCGCAGTTCATTACTCTAATCTGTATGGAATTGATCTAACATCCTTTAGTGCAGGGGTTCCCAACGGGGTCCACGTGGACCCCTTGGGGGTCGATGGAAGTTTAAAAAGGGTCTATAGTATTCCAGGGGTCGATGATCAATGTTTCTGTTTTAAAATCTTATTTAATTCTTAAGGAATGTAATTATTCGATAATAATATACGTTTTAATATTAAAATTAAAAATTAAAATAGTACGAAAATAATAAAACATCTAATAAACCACTTTTCTCTAATTTTTTTTGTTCATATTCTTAGTCAAATTATTATCTTGATGTTTTTTGTGTGCAATTATTATTATTATTATTGTATGCTGTACAATGTATAATGTAGAGAAATGTGTAAGGGAATCGATGAAGAAAATCATTCTTTTAAAAGGGGTCGATGTAGAAGAAAGGTTGGAAACCCCTGCTTTAGTGTATTCATTTATTTATAATTAACACTAAACCTACCATTGCCGGTCCAACAACCGGTTTTATATTTTTAATTTTACAATTATTGAAATTATGAAGTTAATTACATGGAAATTGATTGCATAAATTTTTTTTTATCCAAGCACATATTCAAATAAAAATTGCACATAATCTAAATAAATAGACACTTCTCATTTTCATAAGCTAAAACATTTTAATCGCTTTTAGTGCTCGGTAGGTTCAGTGTTAAGGAGGAGCTTTACATTATGAAATTTTCAAATACTGGTCAAAAAATTTGATAATATCCAATTTGATAAAATATACGATAAAACATTTTTATGGAACAAGTATCTCCTATAGACGTTCTTGTATGCGGCTCCGATTAATGCATCGAACCAGAATAAACTTTTCGTTTGAATAGAAAATCAAGTGCTTTCAGTACAAGGATATGTCGAAAAGTTGTACGAGCACATGTCGACAAAAAATCCAAGTTGCTCGTCAGAAATCCTCAAGCTCCTGTATCAATTCCCCAACGCGGGAACGCGCATCGATCATCCGCAAAGGGTTGGCCAATACTAGAGGATGATCCGTCTCCGTTGACCAGTTTTCCGCGCTGACGCCCTAAACCGTGCCGGATTCGGCGGGTATATCTGCACGACGTAGGAGGGCAGGAAGAACTTTTTCCTCGGGCCGATGCGACGGTGAGAAATCAAGAGAGTATTCGGCGTGTCTCGGTTGCTCCTTTGGCCGAGAGGCGGGATAAGGGGTGTCGGGGCGCGTCGACGCGGCGGAGTCTCGTCTGAGGCAGAAGCAGAGCCGTGTTCGGACGCGGCTGTTCATGGAAACGTTCTCTCTCTCGTGGGGGCGTTCGGCACACGGGTAAAAGCGGAAATATGCAGTTCGCATTGAGGCAGGTCGGTGCAGCGCCACGAGTCGCGTTCTAGGCGCAGAGATCAATGCACCCGCCGCCCCTTTCGCGGCCCGTCGACGTCCACGTCGAGTCCGTCTCGTAAATCCGCGAGCATCGGTATGTGTCCGGGGACCAGGACCTCGAGGAGTACACGCCGGGAGGATTCAGTCTGTACGATGTCCGGGCTCTGCTAGGCTCAGCCCAGCATCAACAATGGGCGGGATACATCGGGGTTACGTAAGAAGAAAGTCCGGGAACTGATACGAGAAACACCTGGGGATGCTGTTGAAGCCACGGAGAACGCGTGGTGTTCGTGACGTTGGCAGTCAGGCGACTTCGAAGTGGGACTGAAGAACCGCTCCGGGGACATCAGGAATCGTGATCGGTGGATTGGCGAAACGGGAGCGATAGAAGCACCGCAATGTCCAGAATCTAGTTCATCAGTCGCATAAAGAGCGACATGGACCTCGTGGTGTGACGTAAGGGACCTGGACGCGCAGGCATACGGGACTGAATATCTCTTCTGATAAGCCATGTTGAAACCTCTTAACTTAATCCACGAGCTGTGGTCGCTGCTCGACAATCGCGTCGATGTTCTTCTGTATAAATGGTGACCTAGAAGAGCTAGGAGAGAGAGAAAGAGAGAGAGAGAGAGAGGAGAGCAGAAGAGGATGCAGGACAGTGAATCAGGTTGCGCGGGGGAGAGAGAGAGAGAGAGGTTAAAGGCTAAAGAGGACGATGGTTAGGTGTCCGGGGACGTTGGAGATCGGGGGCAAATCGGTTTTGGGAGTAGTTAGACGTGGCCCGACGAGGACCGGGATGCCAAGGGAATGGTGACGAACACAACAACCTAGGCGAAGAACCATGCGAAGTCGTTCGACCGAGCACGGTGAATCGAATATCGTTTGCGCCGGTGCTGGTGACGGGAGATTAAAGAGACTGTTACGAGGAAAGGGTGGGCGAGGAGGGGGCGGAGAGGGAGGTGTGTGCTGCGAGGTATTGACGGGACGCGAAGCGGAGGACCTTTCTTCATGGAGTGTTCTCGACCCTGTCCCAATTTCCAGCTGGTGGCTTGAACAGGGGCGGCGACGATGCACGATGTGTCATGGATTAACGAGCCTCTACCACGGAAGGACAACACCATCCCCGAGAACCGGACGACGTATTCTCAAAAAGAAAATTAGTTGGGAAAATAGTCGAGAATAGTCGGTTGATCTGAAGTAATAGATTGTAAATGGAACCTGGGGGAGAACAAGAGGGGTGCTCGAAGAATGTACAGGTGCATGAACTTTCGTAGCATAGACAGAATGTTCAAGAGCAGGATCTTCCAGGGCGACCTGAGCCCTGTCGCGATCCCAGGCAGCCTGCAACAGTCCAGTACGTAACAATCGGAGAAAACCCCTTTTGCGTCGCGGGTTAGATCGATCGTTCGACGCGCCGCTCGCGCAGGGGATCGATCCTTCAGGTTCTCTGACTTACGAGCGAACGGGGACGAGCTTTCGGGGATCCCACACCCCGCCCTTTTGACTAATCGAGAGGGGATCACACAATTCTTTTTTTTTCCGAGTCCTCAAGTAGATTCTTTCATGATTCAGACCGAGAAGTCAGTTCTTGTTGGGGGGACGATTTCGAAGGGTGCAGAGAGGGTTGTGGGTTCTTCTGTTGAACGAATGTTACACCAGCCACAACTATAACAGCACCCTCGGTGAATTTTAAATGTAATCGATAAACTATATAAAAATTCTTGTCACCCACATATAAAATCGAGCCACACAGCTAAAAGTGGTCAATGAAATAAGTAAAGGGGGGAGGGGGAATACATTTTTCTTCAGTTTCTGACGATTGTCTTAAAAAATTTTAATTTTCCGAACGGACAGTCATGCGAACGTGATAGCGGCCTTTCCTCCCCCCCCCCCCCCCGAAGGGCGCATCCTATCTTGAACTTCGCAAAAATTCCCCTAATCGCGCGTCGACACGATCCAGCGTATTCGGGTCTAGACAAAAAGATGAAGATGTTCGGAAAGGATAAGACGGGTGTCCGATAACGCGGCGAAGTAGGTGGAGGTGTATCCACCGGGTAGTGGGGTACCAAACAGGTCATCGACCCCCGGTGCAGCTGTTATTGATCGGTGAGAGGACTAGCAACATCACTCTGCCGTTTTGCCGAACTCCGGCTCTTGTCCTGTCCCTTCAAGGATCGAACGGTTCTCTCCTGCGCGGAAAAAATCCTCGTCGAGTCCGATGATTCCCACAACCCTCATCACCCCCCTGCAGCACCGTCGCGTTCACCTTGCCCGGCCTAATCATTGAATTTCGCCCAGCTTCGACCCAGAAACGCAGCCTCGGGGAATCCGGTAAAGAGCGCCGAGCGCAGGATGACCCAATAAAGACTGGGTGACCTCTTTCCGGGACTCCTCCACCCCCGCAACCCTCGCTGCTCCCTCTACCACCGCCATGAAACTACCATGACGATTGCTATAACCGTCCGGACAAGTCGTACAACTTTATTCTTCTTTTTTTTTTTCCTCCCTCGGTGATTTATGCGCTCTTCTCGATCCCCCGGATTTATCAAATGGCCCGAATTCCTCGAAGCCTCGCTACTCGTACCGTCGTGAATTTTGGAGGTTGAGAATTTTGTCTAGATATTAATAGAATTAATCTGCCGGATATTTAATTTTGGAGGGTTTTGAGTAACTAGGGAATTTTGTTGAATTGGAGCAACTAGATTCCTTGCATTCTAATTTAAAAATTACAAAGCGGAGGTTATAAAATGTTGAAGCGTTTATGTTAAATGCACATGAATATGCATCTATTTTCTCACGTTTAATTTATGTAAAGCGAGTGTATCCGCGGATCACTAAGTTTTATTTAGTTGTAATACATTGTGTTATGTCTTAACGAACTAAATGTTGTGTTATTTATGATTTATGTAATATTTATATATGCTAATGATTTTATTTCAGTGTGGTATACTCGTGGAATTATATACTAATTTCGTTTGTGAAATGTTACAGGCCAGCAGGGTCAGCAGGGTGAACAGGAATTGGCGTCGAAAATGCTGCACATTCAGAGCAAAAGATTCTATATCGATGTAAAGCAGAACAGACGTGGGAGGTTTATCAAAGTAGCCGAGGTATTTTTGAAAGTTTTTTTTTCAAGGGTTCTCGAAGAGCGCTATTAATATTATGTCGCTAGAGTATAGTATTCATTCTAGTGGATTGTGGAGGAGGACTAATATTTTTGTATCTCTTCCAGATTGCTGTGGACGGAAGGAGAAGCCAAATTTACCTGGCGCTCAGTACAGCGTCCGAATTTCGGAACTATCTTTCCTCGTTTAGTGACTTTTATGCCTCCCTAGGTAAATTCCAATTATCAGTTCACGTTGCACTTGAATTTTGCTTGTTTGGCTGTCATTGATTACTGATTGATGAATTATTATTAATGAATTACGTTGTACGTTCAGGTCCACAGAACACGGAGAACGTACCAGATGATGGAAAATTGAAGTCGGAAGTGATGACAAAGGATAACAGGCGGTATTACTTGGACCTTAAAGAAAATGCTCGTGGCCGTTTCTTGCGGGTGAGTTGCTTCACAGTAGGTGTTTCCTTTTTTACTATCTTTTTAATACTTAATATATTGTTATCATCTAAATCGTGTGAATTGTTAATAAACAGTGATTGCTTGTTTCGCAGGTATCGCAGACGATCACACGAGGAGGACAAAGGACGCAGATCGCGATACCAGCACAGGGTATGATCGAATTCCGCGACTCGTTGACAGACCTCCTCGAGGAGTATGGTACGGATGATGGTGGTTTCAAGATTGACTTACCAGATGGACGATATATGCGCGTGGATAGCAAGAATTTCTATTTTGATATCGGCCAGAATAACCGTGGTATCTACATGAGAATTTCCGAGGTATCTATGTATACATGTCGGACTAAAGATACATTATCAGGTGTAACACGTGAGCAACGCTTCAAGGGTGAATTTAGAGCAATGCCCTATTTTCGAGTTACAGTCGACATTCGTCTAGAGCATAAAGTGTACGCCTACGCGTAATCTCTGCCGGCCATAAGAACTTTAGTGATTTATGCTGCAACATGAAATGGATACCACTTTAGAAGTAGAAGTTAATGTCATACATGATATACGTCCCTTGAAATCAGTCAGGATGAATATGGTCACTGATGTTTCGAATTATACAGACCGGTGTACGATTTCAACTCTTAAATTTGAAATTTATTGTAATTCGTCGTTGCTCTAAAATATGTTCGATAGTTGGAAACTGATATAATGTTCTGAATCCACTTCTGAAGTAACTTTACGTTTATTGCTTAATTAGAATATGACTGACAGACGTACAAAATCTTCCAAATATTTTTAGGACCTTTGTAGGACTTCATGTATTGCTTAGCATAGCAAGAAGAACATCTATTAAGACTAGAATGAATATTTTCATAATTCTGTCTACTATACAATTTACATTTAAATTGTTTGCCTGCAAGACGGTACCTGTTAGATCAATGCATATGAAATCACGCGCTCTTTGTTCTTTCATCGTTTTTAATATAGAATACCTGCAGCCTATTGAAAACAGGTCTGGTAAATGTGGAGAATGGGGTAGAAAAAAAGAGCATTGTCGTGAGTTAAAAACGCACCCTTATCCTTTACTAAAGCCGAGTGTATATTTTTAACTTTTCATACATTATCGGCGTTTCTCTATAGAATTATAACTTTTTCTTTCTTTTGACCCTCAAGTGTACTATTAATTGATTATTGCACTTATTATTAAATGTACAATTACAAAAAATTTGATATAATGAAACTCTAAAATTATGTCTGTATTTTGTTCGTGCACACGAAGGATAATTTCATATGCATCGATCGATGAACCTTGAAGGGGAACTTTGGTAACTCGAAAATTGTTATTTTCGTTACATGTTTGTTTTTTTTCATTTAGAAGGATAAGATTCGGGCTAATGATCAGTAGACTGGAGATTTTAGATCAGAATGGAGTTACCGAAGGTTCCGTTGTTGGTTCTACCTACTTAGTTTATCCTAGTTTTTGAAACGAAGCAGTTGCAGGAGGCTGGATAATATTGAGATCGGTGTTTTTTCAGGTGAAGACGCACTTTAGAACAGCAATCACCGTCCCGGAAAAATCCTGGGCGAATTTCCGTGACATATTTGCAGATTATTGTGAAAGAATGAGGGAACGAGGTGTCGGCAACAATGGTGGTATGAACAGCGGTGGCGGAGGAAACGCCTTGCCCGAGGGGAGGGGCTCGGTGGTGACACAGGTACCATCACCATCGACCTCACAACAGCCTAACCCCAATCCAAATTTAGACTCTCCCTTAATGAAGTGAAAAAGGCTTTAATTTAAACTCGAACATTTGGAATTATAACCGTAACTCGTTTTCAAGTCATTAAGCGAACTAAAGGAACTTGTCAGAGTCTATGCCATCGTCATCGCCATTTTCATCGACATCGACATCGACATCATCGTCATCGTCATTCTCACCGTCACCATCACCGTCACCGTCACCCGTCACCCGTCATCGTTATCGCCACCGTCACTATCACCGTCACTCGTCGTCAACTAAACAAACAAACAAAAAATGATAACACCAAATCTCGTCTTGGAATGGTTATATGTATATGTAATATATATACATATATATAATGAAAAATAAATATATATCTATATATATCTATGTATATATCTATATAGATACATGTATCGCGGAGGGTCACACAACCACCGTCAGCCGATTCGTTGATGTTTATGATAGAGATATCATCGTAATCACGCAGATTCGCTGAAGGGGATGCGCGACATTGATCACCGTGTCTGTCGAATGATCTATATATCGACCACGCACGTCGAGGTGTTAAAAAAACGATGAAGGATAGTGGAAGGAGGAGGATAGATGATGATGCACGTCCACGCACGCCTGCGAGCGTGCGTGCGTGCATGTGTGTGTATGTCTGTATGTGAGTGCGCGAAAAAGTTTCGAGTCTGCCGCTCGTGCGATTACACAGAGAGAAAAGAGAGAGGGAGAGAAAAAAAAATAGAGAAAATACGCAACGACGGGGATCGAGGATATAGAGCTCTAATCGCGCGATGTCCTTAGGTGAATACAAGTTGCCATCGATTAACGTTATGGGTACTACCGTTCATTTCCTGGCTGTACAATGCATTTCCGTGTGGCTGCGCGGCGAAATTCAGTTTGGTCCATCCTCTATTCAACGTTTTCCGTACGCTTTTTCAAGAGAAACACACAACTCTCTCCTTGGAGATAGAGAGGCACAGAAATTTGTCGATGCATGCGAGAGCCCATTCGCGCACGCGTCATATTCAAAAATGATACCGAAAAAATAATGGTGGAAAAAAAGTGAGTTCTTTAGTGGGGAAATGGACTGTAGTGGATATCACGTTACAATTGAATTTGATCGTTCAGAATTTATGAATAAATGAATTGTTATATTAGCGATTATATCGCGGGGAGAATGGAGAGAGCGTGGTGTGGGTGGTCGCGTCAGACAAAGACCCATTGATCGTGGAAAAGCGGTATCATTTTAATGTACGCGCCAACTTTGCCCTAGAATAACGCGCGGGTGTAACCGTGGCGGCTGCTTGAAAAATCGTTCCAAGATTCCGATATTTCTCGTTTTATTTTTCTACGCGCGCGCGCGCGCGCGTGACAACCATCATCTTCTGTATTTACGTTCTCGGTGTCCTCGTTCAAGCACGAAACCGCGCCCGCGCCCCGCGTTGTCCCAAGCTTCGGGGTTTAAGTTTGCGCAAACTGATAGAGAACAGAACGGTATTCACTCGCTCGCCCACGTGTGAGAACGTTCGAGAAAGAACAAAGAACCTCTCGACCGCGCGACACCGCACACACTCGTTTACAAAACTGAACGACGACGTCTCTATTAAAGTAATTATGAAATAATATATAACATAGGTGAAGAGAAAAAAAAAGAAATGCTAGGCGAATACGAATCCCTATAATATGTATATTATACAAAGTTAATTATGTTATGTTTTGTTTCATCGATTTGCGCGGGAAAAACGTGCGCGCATGCAGACGCGGATGCATATGGTGTCCGGGATTACAGAGACGCCATCACAGAATGCAATACGCGAGTCATATAAATATGTATAAATGCAAACCAACACGAACATAGAATACACACATATACACACACATTCGTACAAACTTTAGACCAATGTACACACCCACAGCTACAATACGTACACATCAAGTACATATATGTGCATACACGTGCACATATACGTACTTAGCGTGCATAAGCGTGTAGACATGAACCCAGAACGACACGGTAGAGACGAAAGGATTAGTCTGACATGTATACATATACACACATACACACGTGCGCAGCACACAGGGCAAACATACGAAATATTCCATCATTATGACAGACGAACGGTACAAGAGACGGTGTACACGCGTACGTAATTGCGTTACGTTTGAGTGACGACCGAGTTCTAACACAATTGCATATTAGGTATGTATTATACGAATGCATATTAGGTATTTATATAGAATCTATATAACTGTATAATTGTAACGAAATGCCAATGTCCATGGACCCAAGCAACTGTGACATCGATCCACTGCAACGCGCTGTCAATCGAATTGAACCGGTGTTGCGGGCGAAACGGCAGTCGCTTAGGTCCAGCTCCCTGGACGCAGGAAGAAAGATGAATTACGAGACAAAACGAACGGGGGAAACGAAAAGGAAGCAAATGATAATATTTCAAAACGAACGACCGAGTCGGAGGAGAATTTAAACCGCAAGACTTCTGTGTGGTGTTGATTTCTCAATGGATAAGGAAAATCTTAATACGCTTTGATTCTGCAACGCTGTGCTAATATCAACAATGATAAAAAGATGAAAAAAAGTAAAAAGAGGGAGAGAAGATGAAAGAAGATGATGATGAGATATCTATCCGTTCTTCGCGCGCGCGCGTGTCTCTCCCCAACCACCAAAAGAAAAACATGGGGGCTAGAACACGTCGGACCGAACTCAATAAATTGTGAGGTATAATTTCGCGCTGGTGCGGAATAAAAATATTAATCAAGCAGTGAGCGCGGCATAGATGCAGTAAACGCATAAAGTGCTATTTAATTAAATGAAAAAAAAAATAATAAAGTAAAAAGAAGACGAAATGAAATGGAGGTCGCGCCCGCGGTTCCGTGCGTTATCGGCGCGCGCCCTTAACTCGTTTGACGAGATGAGTAAAAATTTTATTTATTTTTTAGCAATGAACCTATTATCTATTTCGATAAGACATTTCTTTGATTGCATTTCCTTCTAAATCGACAATTTCGGCTGGTCTGAATTTACTTAGCACGTAGGTTTTTGATGAATAGAAATGAAATATAAATCACAATAATAAATTTTCGAATACGCACGAGTGGGCGAACTATCGAGACACGGAAGATCCCCGATCCTCTTCAATTTAAAAAAGTAGTTTGATCTTTATATATATTTACATAATATTATCTATATACATACATACATGCACGATCTTTTTTCACTTCTTGTTGTTAACTCTTTGCTTGTATTGTGATTCTGTTTTCTTTTTTTTTTCTTTTTTTTCTTTTGTTTTGATGCACCGGATGATCGCACGTTGACAAAGCAACCGAGAAACATTGAGAGAAAAATCTAGGACGAGAAAAAAACAAACGCTAACTGTGTCCCTCGAATCGATTTATTTTGCACGCTCGTGATGATGTGTTTCAACCGCTTATACCTCTGTTTAACACGCGAATCATCAAACTTTCGTTGAGTTCAAGGGGGTCGGTGAACCCGGATCTGTGCACAAGCATTAATTGTCTGAACCGAGCGTTCTTGATGGAAACGGCAAAATGAAAAGGCATAAGACGGAAGAAAGAGAAGGAAAGAGGAAATCGTTCACTGGCGCAGATGGTATGACATTGTGATCTATACAAATTACAAATTACAAAGCATGAACAAGTAGTAGATATGTAAGATATAAAAATACACACGGTACACCCACGGTGATCTAGACACCATTGTCTACCTATGTACGCGACTGGCGTGTATAACACATTACAAACAAAACAAAAAATTCAGAAACACAAATACACGTTATTACAAGTGAGGACGACTACAACGTACCTAACTGAATAAATAAAATAATACGGAAAACGGAAAAAAACAGAGAGACAGATATAATGAAACAAATGAAAAAAAAATCGTCTGACACGTAAGTTGTAAGCAAAGTAATATAAAGAAACAAAAAAAAGATGATGATGAAAGAAAATGATGGAAACACGACGCTCCTGCCACGCAGCGAGTCCTTAGACAGCTTTAAGATAATAATTATAAATAATAAATAATAATTATTATTAAATAATAACGATAAACTTTCTATATGTTGAATCGTGTCTAGTGAGAGAAAAGTACTATTGAAGTAAAACGACAAAAAAAAATTTACTATCGCCACACATGGATTAACACACAGTTTATATTGAACCATTAGTTGTCTATCGAATGTTTTTTTTCATATAGCGGAGAAGGTGATTGTTAGAGAATAGCTTGGTGTTTCGTTTGCTGTTTTTACAAACGTTGTAACGGTTGGCAATCGGCGAGCCCCTTTTTGCTGGGATGCGTCGACGGTGTCAAACAGAGAGAGAGAGAGAGAGAGAGAGAGAGAGAGAGAGAGAGAAAAAGGGTAGCCGAAGTCCATGCCTACGTTTATATTTGGTGGGGCTTGACCACTACTGTTATCATTATCACTTGCTATTATCACGCAGGGTTTTCATGCCGAGGTATCGCGGTCTCGCAAGCTGCCGTGTTTCGCGTTAGAAAAACCAAATACTGTGTCCTGTTACTAATTAATACAATAATCGATTCAGAAAGCGAGTGAGAAAGAACAAACCGAGAGAATGAGAGAGAAAGTGTGTGTGTGTGCGCGCGCGCATGGATACCTTTCATTGAATTCTATAAACTTTCACGCTAGTGTTAGCTACTCATCTATGGGCGGAACGTGTTAGACTTAAAGAAAAGAGACAGAAAACTTGACTCTAATCGCGCGTCAAACTTCTAACTAGCAATTAAGCTGTTTATCCGCGGCTTGCGACAGAGATTAAAAAAAAAATAATAAAATTAGAGCCGCTGCATGCAAACCCTGCGCTCACTGCGATTATTCTTATTATCATTATTATTATTACGATTATATTGTCATTATACTTATCATTACGATTATTCTCCTTATTATTACTATTATTACTATTAGTACCATTTATTACCAGAAAACAAAAAAAATACCCAGCAGGTGTGTCCTGAATCGCCGGATCAACAGGACCGGCCTCGAGCGGGCTGATTTTTATTTTGTTATTTTTTCTGTTTTTTCGTTCTTTTCTTTTTCCTCTTTGTTTTTGTTCAAGAATCTATTTGTTACTTTTCGAACACGCTTCTTGCAACGATCGGCTATCTTTCCCGGGGTTTTTCAAACGTAAGAAATGTAGGAACGATAGAGCATTTTTCTCTCCTTTTTGATCGTGTTTTTCGCTCACCTCCCACTCTATCGCCCCCATTTACCACCGTATAAATCCCATATGTTCCTTTCTTCTTGCCCATATCAGTTTTCACCAACTCTGCATTATCTATCGGCCCACTCAGGTCTGGCGTACAGTCGGTGTATAGAAAAAAAAAACGTGTATATAATACGCGCGAAGCAAACGCTGTGCGAGGGGGAAAAACGCGGCAAGAAAAACAGAACAGAAGTAAAAAGACGAACGGAGAGAGGGAGACAAGGGCAGGATTCAAATTTTTCTGACGAACAGAACAAAACAAAAATGAATAAACCAAAACATCGTCAACCCTAGATCGCGACGAAATGTTTAGATTAGGTTCGCGATCGTCACGAATCGCCAAACACACAACCTCCACCCCCCCAACAACACCCTTTTTTCGAAACCGAAAGAAAGAAAAAAAAAGAGAATCACCCTCAAGCGTGGCGTTTTCTTTTCTTCCTCTTTAGCGTGCTCTCGTGTGTGTGCATGCGTGCGTGTATAGAAAATAATCGACGGAGCGAACTATTTCTTCGTGAACGGAAGAGAGAGAATCACGGGAACCGATTACGGGAATGATGCACCGTCGAAGGCATTTACGAACTTTCCTTTTTATATTCAAAATACATTTATTCTTTATTCGATCACCTGGCAAGCTTTTACTGTCGCACAGAATGCAGAGTGTACGACATTTAACCAATGTCACTTTAAAACCGTTTACACTTAGAAGGCTATACAGCGACACATTCCTGAAAGAAATCTGGCTAATCTGGATCGATCGCATATTCTTCGCTGACCGTTTTTTTTTCCCAATACAATATTATTTTTGAAACGATTACTATCATTATTGTTCCATCGCCCTCAAGTTCTGAAGCTTTTCCGAAGTTGCTGGTCGACTCGCATGGAATAGTTCAAGTGCAGGGGGTGTTAATAAATACTTAGAGTACTTTTAGAGGATATACTATACATATATTGTTCGGTTCGATTTCAATGAGATTGCTGATTAACCGTATCACTGCCTGTGAGATATACATCCATGGCCTTGATCCGCAGAGAATAATATTATTGTTTGGCGTCGGGGCGTAAAGCATTTCTTATATTCGTATTGAGCGCAGTCAAATGAGTTCGCGTGTGCAGCAATTGTGCCTTTCATCAGTCGTGCATTTCATTCGTCTCTTTTACTTTCGATACAGGCTTCGGTGAATGAATTTTGTAAATAGCTCTAAGGGATTACGATAAGCACAGTACTAATCGACACACTTTTGCCACTCTGCATTCGGGATTTAACTAAGAGGGAATCAGTCAGCAGTAAATCAGCTGGCAAAAACAGGATATCGAATTTGAACTAACAATGTTTTCCAATGAATTTACTTCCAATATGTATCTCTTGAATCATTCAGCTCTCCCAAGTAACATTCGCGACAAACACGATTCTTGGGGGGGGGGGGGGGAGGGCAATGTTCTCTTCGAAAAATTATATTCTCCGTTGAACTCCGCGATGCATTGTTTCCGACGTCGGTGGAACGTTAAAAAGAAAGAACAGACACACAATACGAACGTTCGAACCGTTCACAGCTCTTGAACGTTATTTATTTCGAGGATCGATAACAGCATAATATTAATTGTTATTATAAACTAATCAAGTCAAGGTTTTCGAGATGTTACGAGCACGAAGATGATCTGTCGGATACGGTTCATGAACAATGATTTCTTCGGATCGACGTTTTCTCGCTATAGTTTGTAATATTTTAATATATTAACTGCTAAAGAAACAGAGAGATAGAGAGAGAGAGAGGAGACGTGGGAGCAATGTCGGAGGGGGCGAAAGATCGGACCACGTCTGTTGCACAAGCAGAGAAATTGCAGTTGCTACATTGTGATCGGTAGATCCACCGTGTAGATCACGACCGGCGACGACCTTTCGCCCGCGATGCAGAAGAAAAAACAAAAATCGATGGAACAAAAAGGAGTGTCGACGAAAAAAATTGCGATTCGAAAGGTCAAAAGAAACGAGACGAAACCACTTGCACACATGTACAATGTGAACGCGTGTTGAATGTGTACACGCGCATTTGATGAGTTGATTGTATAGTTAACAAGATGAAGCAATTCGCAGCGCGCGAGAGAGAAACGAAACATCGTAGAAAGAGTGAGAGCGAGTGTGCGTGTGTGTGAGCGAGAGAAAGAGAGAAAACAGAAATAACGATAAGAGGAACCGCGACACTCATTTTTAGCATGACAGTTGTCCGTCTTATTCGACTTTGTGTGTTCGACGAAAAAAAAAGGAACGAAGACAAAGAAAATGAAAAAAACAAACGGTAAAAAGAAAAAAAAATAGAAACAGTACTACTTACTACGGCTCACGCGTTTAAAAACAAAACATTAAACAAACAAAAAAAAAAATAAGATTCATCGCCTCGATGTTAAATGTAACACGTTTTACAAGGTAACAGAGCATTTCATTTTATAACATTTCTACTGTCTATACTTTCACCCGGACATTCTCACAAAGTAAAAGGAAGAAGTAGGCGATCCATTTGCTCCTACTACCACCCACCCACCCCCCTTAAACACCTCCTATTTTTCTGCCGTAAGCAAGCGTGCTACGCGTGAGCACGTGTTTGGCACGCGTTCTAGCCGCAAGCGCTTCCTTCGACGATCGGGGGATTCAAATTTTCCCGCCACGGTGGTGTATTGTTAGAACAAAATCAATCAAGCTCAAGACGATTGCCTCCCCCACCACGCTCCACTTTGGTTCCATCTCTTCTCCGACTCTCGCTTCTGCGCATGCTTCGCAGACACGTGCTCCCCCCCACTCTTGCTCGGCGGAGAGCCAATCACGTGCGGTGCGATTCGGTCAGAGAAACGTCGAACGGTCGATTTTTGGTCCAACTACGATATTTTCTTTCGTATCGTTTCGACTCGCAAAATCTGTACAAAGTATAAAAAGGTAAATAAATATTCCTGGTTGAACATGTTCGTTTCCAGCACCGAAATAGAGGAACGCTTGCGCTTACTGCGATAACGGGTCCCGAACACGAGCCGTAGTTCTTTTTTCGTTCTCCTCGCCTCGAAAGGGCGCAATAAAATGAGAGCAGTGGCTTCTTTCAACGTTCGCCTTCGATATTCTAAAAATGGAAATTTATCATTTAGTGGTGTTAAAAACGATACTCACGACTCGCCCCTTTACGTCCGCGCGAGTTTTAGGAAAGGACATTTTATATCTTCAAGGTGTACCGCGAAAAAGTTATATGCACACTACGTTGCATAAAAACTATGTAGGAATTAAATGTTGGACTTTAACGATTTTAATCGCTTCTGTTAAAAGAAAAAAGAGAGAGAGAGAAATAATGAGAAATTCAAAAACGATCTTGATGAAGATTCTGATTAAATCAAAAAGAGTAACAACACTACTTGGACTTTCACGATAAATGCCCATTCTTCGATCACGTTACTTTCGTACAGGGTGATTCGTACAAACCAAAACATACATATATATACATATATGTTTCTTTAATTTATTACTTTTTTTTATTATTTCAAACAAGTAATAAAGTTATTGTATGCATCATCCTGTACAAAACAGAGTTCCCGGAAAGAACAGCATTATTCAATTGTAAACAAGTTATTCTGCGTTCTTCCCGGCACACTCTGTGTTGCTTTTATTATTGTTTTTTTAATCGTTCTTCAAGGTATGTTTACCTAAGTCATCGACAGGAGACCCTACACTATACTCTTGGCTTCAACAGGTAACGCAGAAGCCGCTGGGTGGCGTAAAGAACAAAACGGAAAAACGGCAGGCCGATCAGCGGCAACGCGAATCATTGAAAAGACGCAAATCCTTGCCACGTCAGGCCGAACCATCTTCTGTCAATCCTGAAAAATCCTTGTCCGCTCCTGCCTCTCAAGCCCCGATGTCCAACGATATATCGATGACGTCCGGTTCCGGCGTGACAACGTCCAACAAAAGCTCGGTGTCCGAAGAACACATTACTAACGGTTCGTCGCCGTCGCAGGAGATTCAAACGGTCCCGCGTTTAGATACAGTTCAGGTGTAAAACTGCGCATGCTCCGTCCCAGCTGCGCCACCTACATGCGCGTACATTGCAACGCGGCACGGTATTTCGCTTGTATGTAATGATCTCGGAACAAAAAATCATCACTTTGCAACCGTACAAATCATTTCCGATTCAATTCTTGTATTCTCTTAATCTCTTTAACGTTTCAAAGCGCATCTATTCATTTTTGTTATAAATGCAGAAAATTCCCAATCCATTGATGACTTTTCGTAATTTTTAGGGGGTACCCGAACGTCATAGATTTTTGACTTCGGATTTCTGAAATTTCCACGTACCCGAGTATCACGAATTTTCGGGTCCTGACCCGAGCCGAGGCTCGAAAATTTCGAGTACCCGGCCACCCCTAGTAATTTGTATCGTCTCTGAATGTTCTGTATTTTGACCAAATTGAGTGTGAATTTATTACATGTTTAAATCGTTTCGATGTTGATAAATATTTTGTATAAACAATTACGAAAATTGATTATTATTGTATGAAATTTCCAAGCGATATTACAAGCTGTTGCACTTCGAAGTTTCAATTTTTGTTCAATGAGCGAAACACCGTGCGCGGGATCGAAGTCTGTCGTTCCAATTTGTTCTTTTACGTTCCACAGTTTGTGTAGCGAATGTTTCGTCGTGCGTCGTCCAATTTCCGAAAGTAGTTGCTTATTGATGAACGACGAGTTTTGATTAGTTTTAAACATGGCACAGGTTTCGAGTTAGCGCGCGGCGAATGGCGCGCGTGGGTGCTCAACGGATTCTCCGATGTTATGGTCGAACTTCTTCCAAATTTCACTTTTTTAAAATTTCCGTTTCATCGACATTGCAATCATGTTCCACCAAACATTCTTTCGGGCATACGTTGAATAAACAAATCATCTTGGAAATTCATGTATCATCGACTTGACGTTACGCGGCGATTTGAATTTCAACCGCCATTTTGATAGCGCCAGCGACCTTTCGATTCGAATGTTTAGAAAGTAAACGCAATTGGAACACTGTTTTAACCGACCACACTAGAGGTGTGCGAGAACCCGAAAATATCGGGTACCCGTCGATCGGGACGGGTCGGATTCCTGAATATACTTGGGAATCCCAAATAAAATTCTCGACCCGTTCCAACCCGACATTTTCGGATTGTGGCTTACCTCTAAACGATACACGTAATATATCTAATTAAGTAACTTTTTCCAACAGAAATTTCGAGTATAATTCAAAAGTATTTTTGAAAATTTAACTTTAGGATGCAATTAGATAAATTAAATCCAAGATGAAAGGATCGAAATATAGAGACGAGTTTCTGTTCCTTATTTTCTCGTTTGTTCTAGTGGAGATGAACCGGTATTGTTAGATTAACGTTGCCTGTTTTTGTGTGAAATATATAGATAAGTTTTCTGATAAACATATCTGGTTAATGGTTGGATTCGACCCGTGTTTCGCGTAGCACCGAGTTAGAAACAGTTAGGTAGACAAACACGGTATAAGAACACCTGCTGTACGCGATATAATAACTTAATTTACTTATTACATTCTGTTCAGAAATATTAAATTTATATTATGCAACCAAATAGTAATTTAATAAAGATACTTTCTTTTGATACAACAACATTCAAGTTTTTATTTCGATTCGTTGCATTTTATTATTTTATATTCTTATACAAATACATCTCTCGCTCTTGAATATGCTAAACCAGAAATCTATATTAATTTTAATTAATTCGAATTACATATATAGTTTATTAAATATTGTCTGAATTTAAAAGTAGTTCTCCAAAGAATTTCAACCACTGAGGGAAATGTGACAACAAAGTTATTGCTGTATTCTTATCCTCGGAATGTATATCTCTCAATGTTCTCATCGCAGCCATTTTAGAATCATCCGAGTGATACACTGGGTCTATTTGCAACAGAATCACAATAGATTCCAAGTTTCTTGGATATAGTTCCGGAATATCTTTGCCTCGATGTTCACATGATAGTTTCATGCGATGTAAAATCGATTGTATGAAGCTTATGACTGTAGGATGATAATCTAAATGTAGAAGCAGTTCTTTCAAAAAAGCAAACACTAAGAGATAGATATGTGATGACTCTACAGCAAATTCAAACAACTGATCCAACAAATCAACACTCTTTAAATTGCTCGCATTATCATCTTTATATAACTCTGTACAAGATGACACAAAATGATCTAGCAATGGTTCTTCTATTAATTTGTATTTTTGTGAATCGTATATATTCTCTATCGTTGTGAGTTCAAGATTCAAATTAGACTTTGATTGCACAGCGTAGCATAGCAATCGCTTACTTTCATCGCAAGATTGTTCCTCGTCGCAAGACAATTCTGCAAGTTTCAGAAGCAGTCTTTCTGCATGGCACTTGTAATACGAATCGATAAACGTCAAGCTCATTAAAGCACTAGATAATGGTAACAGATTTTTGGTTGAATCGCAGGTGTCTAAGAAATCGTTTGTTAAATATTTGTCCAACAGATTTCTGAGGAATGTAGAGGTTTGCTTTCCATCGACAAAGACACTGAAGTTTCTAAAGGCCTCGGTAATCCTACAACAATCTCGCAAGACATCCTATAACAAATTTATATTGTAAAATAGTGTAATGAAATTGCGTGTAAATTTCTGCTCACAAAAGTACATACAATTACGTTAAGTCTCACGGTATAACGTTGATAAGCTTCCCTTGATACTTTGTAAGACAACAGATTTGTCAAAGATAAACATAATGCGTTAAATATATTACTAGATGTTGGTAAAAATTTTTCTTCGTTGACCAATTCTTGATAGTCCTGCGAATTCTCGAGATCTTTTGTGACACTTTCACAGCTGCATAATATTGCCTTCAAAATTCTGCCATCCATAATTTGTTAATGATTTCGATCTATTAGCTTTAAAATAGTTAATTCAATAAAATTACAATATAATTATAATTTCATCGAAATATATTAATAGCATTAAAACAATTTAAAAATATTAAAAATTCTAATTTATACTTACAAAGGTTATACTTTCACTTGACGTAATTATTTTATTACATTCCTCTTTGTTTGCGTATATAAATTAATTTGTTTATTTTACAGTTGAATAGTTATTAGATAATTTAATTACAAACATTGTTTTCACTAATATCAATTTACAATAAATATATATATATATATCTTTGAAGACTGTTATGTATCGTGTTGGTTAGTTATTCCTCGTATTTTTATATGACTTTCGTGTCGTTGATTTAAAAAATTATTTATCTTATATTAATTCACGTTGATTCTTATAAAATTTTTGTTCGCATTTAATATGCACCTGACAAATTATTCCTTCGTGTGTAATTAATCGTATGTTAATTACTAATGAAATAAATACACATCGTTTTATAATTCCATTATACCTATTCGTACAACTTCAATTACATCAATCATATAAATAAATATCAATGCAATGCAACTTGCGTTAATTAGTTTGTATATATTGTATGTAAATAATTAATAGTTTTCTAGTTAGTCTAGGATTTAATAAAACCAATAAAATAATGGAACGAACAGCAAATAAAAAGTACATGTACAATTTGGAATTGCAGTCATTACATTATTGGTATAAACGTGCTCCATCCCAGAATCAATCATTTAAATACAATAATGTAATGCAGATTATGCAAAATACAATTTACAAAGACGATATTGTTGACATCAGTACTCAACAATCTACAAAGTAAGAATCATAAAAGTTAATTACTTGCATAGTTAATAATTTCTTAATTCCATTTAATGTATATTTTTATTTAAAGGCTACACATTAACTTTCGTAATAGAGTAATCTTAAGAAATGTCTTTGAACATTGGAAAATGTATGTTGTACACAAATTACATGCAAGAAGAGATGTATACAAAGCAGATTATTTTTACTACAAAAAGCTCCAAAAAAAAGTTCTGAATGCATTATCCACGAATGTATTTTTTAAATGGAAAAACATTGTCTCGTCTACACATGACTGTGCTAATAAATTAACAATTTCAAAATTGAACTGTAAAAAAACTGAGACACATCATAACAAAATCATGTTATTAGAAAAGGCCATTGCATTTTACAATTTATACTGTTTAAAGAAGTGCATAGTATGCTGGAAGATGTACATAAACAATAAACATGAAAAAAAACTTATACAAAATAAAACAGATAAGGTATTAGCTGATAAAATAGTATCATCTTGATTGTTTATAATATATAAAATAATTCCATCTTTAGGCGTGCGAGTTTTACAAAAATAAGATCTTAAAATTATGCATAACGGCTTGGTTGAGCATCTCTGAATTCGCTTTTGAAAGAAGAGAAAATGCAGTTTTATACCATAACAATAAATTGTTAAAAAAACACTTCACTAATTGGAGAATGTTTCATGCTTTAAAAATAAAAAAATTGTTGGTAAATGAACGAGTTCAGGAACATAGTGAGAGAAAACTAATGAAGCAGTATTTTGTACATTTCATCATGGTAGTGTATTTCTGAAATTAATTTTTAAACAATATTGAAATTAGTTTTTATTAAAATCAATTTATGTTTACAATAGTGTGTAAAGGAATCTATTGCTAATAGGACGGCACAGGAAAAAGTTGAAATATTTTATAGTACTAAATGCTTACAAAAAACATTTTATGCATGGCAAAATTGGTATCATGAAAAAGTAAAAAGTGCAATTAAAATGAATAAAGTTGAAAAGATATTTGATAATAGGAAAAAGTGTGTAACATTTCAGAATTGGCGTGTATATATTTACGAGAAAAAATGCAATAGAAGAAAACTGTTTTTGTCAGAAAATTTCCATAAAAGGAGATTGATGACTAAAGGTATAAGAAGTCTTTATAATTATACTATTTATAGAAAAGAAAAGCGAGAAAAATTATCTTATTTAAACGATAAAAGCGCAGCAATTATTAATAACTCGCAAAGATTTTATATCGAAAAATGGAGGAAAGCACTTTACGTTGTTGTACAAGAGAAACAAAAATTAAGTCAGGCAACTGAATTTTGGGAGTTAAATTTATCTCGTAAATACTTCTCGTATTGGATAGAATTTTCTCAACAACACAAAATGAAAGAACTTCGTAAGAAAAAGTTAAACGAGCTTGCTTCCAGCTTTTTATTAAAAAGATATGTTTTACATTGGCGTAACAAATTGCAAAATGTACTTGAAATGAATCAAAAAGAAATCATTGTAAAATCTGTAATAAATCGTAAAATTTTGAGAAGACATTTATACTTGTGGAGAGATTACGTTTTTCGAAGAGTAACGAAGAGAAAGGATATCGAAGCAGCAAAAGAAGTGTATAAAAAATTCTTGTTGCGAGAAGGATTGAAAGAAATTTTGAAAAATACTCTTTACAACATTGATCAGCGACATTGCTTGCAACTAGAACATGCAGCGATGAGATCTTTCAAGAATTTCGAAATTTTAAAAGAATACTTCGACAAGTGGCAATCTTTAATTTATTTAAAGAACAACTCGAAATCATTACACGAAGTTGCGAACAACGAAGATTTTCACTTCATATATGCAGAACCTCCACCTAACACTTATGATAGTATGAAAAATGTAGGTTTAGTTGTGCCAGCATATATGAAGAAAAAAGATGCAATTTTTAACGCTACCGACGTCATGCTTTCTCTTGCAAATTGGTCTTTTGATTTCCAATAAGTACACTTATATAAAATGCTTTATTATAATTACAACATTTATGTACACATTATTGTCTTAGACGATATCAGTCTGTTTGATACAATTGTTGTATTGTACTACAAGTAAGTGAAAAAGTCGAGATACTTTATGTGTAAATATTTAATTCAAAAAACATTTTGTTAGATATTGAAGTGATATCGAATTGAAATTCGCTAATATAGCGATTACGACTATTTCATTGTAGCTAAGGTTTCACATTACCTTGTGTCTTCAAGTACAGTAATTATGAGTATCGAATATTACTTTCGGCTAACTTTACTTCTTTCTTTTCAGCTTCTTTAGTTCACTCTGTTGCACAGCGGCCTCGCCAAATATTTCTTTAACTTTACGTTTGCGTTCCTCGTCGCTCTTAATTTGTTGTTTAATTTGTAATTTCGTTATGAATGATCTGTCCCTACGTATCTCACGCATAGCGCCCTTCATTTCCTTCTTATATTTGTGTAACAGTTTTTCTCGTTCTGCTTTCTCTTTGGACATAGTTCTATGTCTCTTAACATCATACCTGCAAAGCCGTTTAATACACATAATTTATTGAAAATACAACAATAGAAATAATGCAATTTAAAAATGTATACATACACTGTCTCGATTCGCGGCTCATACAGCCTCAGTGGCTTTGGTTTCTTTTTCTGAACCACCAAATATTGTAATTTTTTCTTCTTCAGCTCCTTCAATTCTTTCCGTAATTGTTTAATATGCTTTTTCACATTTGGTGGATATTTATCAAAGGCATTCGCTTTCAGTAATTTCAAAATTGGTTCGAAAATCGAATGTACAGCTTCCAGTTCCTCGAAATGGTTCTTGAATTCTCGCACCATATTGACAGCTGTTAATAAGGCTCTTATTTTAAATTCATCATCCAGTTCTCCTTCTGACAAATCCGTCGCTTTCATAAGCGCGTTGGTTGGTTCGATTTCTAAATTAGTTTGATCACCATCGAGTACTAATAAATTACTTAAGTCTCCATTCTTTTTGAATGGAGGTATTATTTTTGTCCCTTGTATTGAATGCTTCGGCGTGGCTAAATAAATTACTCCTCGCAGGAAATTGATTACAGACGGAGTAAACCGCTTGCTTAATACCGTATACTGTAAAATTTTAATCACGCGCATTGATGTAATGTTGACCAAACATGTGATCGAAGCGAAATTAAAATCATTCTTACCTCTAAAATAAGTGTACATATGAAAAGTCCTTTCGCGATATCCACTTTACTTTTCACGCGACACCTGAGCAAGATCTGGGACATAAATATCAAGCAAGGTGTAACAACTGGGTGTCTAAAATCAGATGTTGGAAATATCAAAGAAACCAATTTGAAGAAAACAAACTGAAACAAGAAACGCTTACATTAGATTCAATTCGGGCTCAACAGAAACTATTTCTGATATTATAATTATATGTTGAGCATACTATATCTAAATCAGGATATCTCTTTTTATTCTTTTCGAAGTTTCCGTGTTTCTCTTTAATTATTTCTTGTATAGAAGTTTTAGCATTCAGTGGATCCATATGTGCTAAATCGTACAGGAAAGGGCACAATCTGAAAAAGTTACATGTGTTTAATCATAATTTAATTTTTTATTTATGAATTGTATGTTACCTATCGAAAATGTTAAAGCAGTTAACTATATTTTCAGTATCATCGTCTACAGCACAATCATTAATGTGCTGCAGTAAATACAAAAACAGATCTGCTAATTTTTCCTTATTCTTGCCATCCAATGTCCAGTGATTGCATTTTATAACACGATCGATAATGACAGACTGATACTCTGCATTACGATCCGCTAACAATTTTTGTAGTTCTTCGTAACTTTCTGGTACTTTAAAGATGTAAGGCAATTCTCTCCTTGCTTTCTCCATAATGTCTTTCCTTTTCAATAAATCGTCTCTGATTTCTTTTTGCCTATCTTTGTTTTCCATCTCTGGGAAACTTGTATCAGCTTTTGATTTTAGTATCGATTTAATTTTTGTAGGATCGGAATCCCCTTTTTGTTTCAAGACACTGTCATTAGTTTTTGCAAATGAAACGCTCTTCTTGCGTTCCACAGTTTCATCTTCGCTAGAAGATTCTGATTCTTTCAAGTCTGATAAATTATCTTCTTCAGAACTTTCAGCCTCCGAGTGTTCTATATCAGAAGTTTTTGTAGAATCTTCAGCTTTCTTTTTCTTTTCAATAGTGCCCTTGGTTTCTGCATCAGAATACTCTTCTGTTGCATTTTCAAGCATTTTAAGAATGCTATTTGTTACAGCATTTAATTCATTATTTTCTTGGTCATCTATAGGTTCCTCATCTTCAGCATCAGGAGGTGCATTATCAGAGTTCTCTGCATCATCATCATCATTATTATCACCATCATCTTCATCATCCTTATCATCTTCATCATCCTTATCATCTTCATTATCAGAGGCATCTTCTGTATTTTTATTGGAAGCAACGTCTTCATCTTGAGCTTCATCGTTCACAGCTTCTAGTGCGAAACCATCATCAAGATCATCTGCAGACTTGTGCCTAATTTCATTATTTGAATCATTTACAAATCCTTTCATTCTTGCCAATCGATCAGCTTCGAGGGTCTCCAATTTCTGTTTTTCCTCTTTTATAATTTCTTCTTCGGATTTTAATTTATCAGTTGGCATACCTCTGGCTTCAAATTTTAGTTCACGCACAGCAATATCGTAATCGTCAGCTTTAGATTTGACAGTCACTTCTTCTAGTGCTTTATTGGCTGCAGTTACAATTGGAAGAAGATCTCTCCATTCGGTATCCAGTTTCTCTGTTAAGTCTATCGTTTGTTCTCGTATCTTTTGTTTCTCAGCTTTACGTTTCTTTGAATCAGCTATGAGTTCATCAATGATATCTTTTCTGGACTTCTCCGATTTCGATAGAACGCCACCACCAAAGTGAGCTTCGTCGACAAATTTGTCATCCAATTTTCCTGTCCTGTTGTCATCGTCGCTAAGTTCATCGTCACTTTTTGGGTCATCAAATTTCTCAATCTCTTCTAGAGTTTGACCTCTATGCGTCAATATTTCTTCGTCGTTTAAACTATAAATATTTTTCTTTTTGTGAGCCTTCAAGCGTTCTGCTGCAAATCTAGCAATAGCTTTCTCCTCTTCGTTCATAGCAACATTTCTTTCACCTATACGTTTATCTAAAAACATATTATCTTTATTTTTCAATTTATATTCGTGAAGAAGCGTTCCTTTGCGTTTCTTGATTGCTTTAGCACGGGATATACCCGGAAGACCTTTGTCAGTTTTGCTTTTCTTCCCCAGAACATTTTGCTTGTCTCTGTTTATGTGTACTTCAAACGGATTCAATCGTTTTTTATTCTGCTGATTCCGTTTCTGTTGAGAAAGCTCTGACAAAAATTTCTTTTTTGCTTTAACCATTGTTAATTACTTTTGTATCTACATGAAGCGTATATGGAGGTTTCTTCTGAAATAGAAATATTATTTATACATAGTTTAATTTATAAATAAATGGTATATAACAGTACCAAATCAAAATTTCAAATATATATATGTAGATAACAGATATAGACATAAGGATTTCTTAAAAAACATTTTATTCACTAACATAATATTAATTACATGTTTAAAATTATCCTATTTACCTGTATCACTATTAATTTATATGTGTCATTAAAAAATAAATATGAAATGAGTATTCAGAATTCATAACCTCTTCATAGAAATATATCGAAGATTTAGTTCCACGGAAAAACAATACTTCACAACAAATAACATAACATCTGTATCTCGCCAAAAATGTTGATAAAGCAGCCTGGACGAAAACGTAGAAATAAATATTTTTATTTCATGAACTTTTGCCAAGTATTATTTAAATAGGTGCTTCTTACTGCCGTCCACGTGTGTGTGACTCTATCCCTACCCACCCATTGTTATTCCGACCTCCTCACCCAGGTGGCGCCACATACCATTTCTACTAAAATCTTAAAATAGCGCCACTGGGCGTAGTGGCAAAACGCTCAAACTGTTAGCCAAATGTTAGTTCGACTCATTCGCCCAGGTGGCGCCACGTGTCAACGCGGCTCTGTCGATAACGTTTGGCTAACAGTTTGAGCGTTTTGCCACTACGCCCAGTGGCGCTATTTTGAGATTTTAGTAGAAATGGTATGTGGCGCCACCTGGGTGAGAAAGTCGAATTAAAATTTGGCTAACAGTTTGAGCGTTCTGCCACAACATCCTTTGGCGCTGTACGGAGGCTCTTACGGAGCAGATGAATCTTGCCGGAATTAGCATTGTGTCTTATGGGGAGAGCGGCAAGAATCATCTGCGGCTGTAATAAATATTAACATGATTGTTTAACAATAAGTAAACTTTTGTATATAATATAGAAAGTTGTTCTGAACAATTCTGTACCCTCTGAATATGAGAAGATCTCTAGCAAGAGTGTAGACATTTCTTCTTTTCTCACAACCCTCACCCCTTTTCTTTTCACTCTCTCTACTTTGAAGGGATAATGCGGTATAAAAACTCATTTCAATTCTGGTTTTAAACTTTTATTCTACTGTACAATGTTGTATCTTGTTTTGCCATTTGTATATATACAATTCTGTTATATGACGGTCGTTTTGTAAAAGATTCTATACGGTACATCAAGCTTTGTAATTTCTCACTTATATACAAATTACGTAGAGTAACGGTTTTTTTTTTAATGAGGGACGATCGAACATAGATGATGATCAAATAGTTAGGTTTTGGAAACTCGGAATCTATAAATAAACTTATATTTCAAATTGAGTATTATAAACCAGTGCACGTGGATGTCATACAGAGATGTTGACATTATTCGACTGTTATGCTTTCCTTTCAATCTCCTATATATATTAACCTTGTTTGTTAATTAATTTATAGCCTCCAATATTTATTCATCCACAAATAAAGTAATTTTGTTATTGTTGAAGTATAAAGAGAAATAATAACAGTTATTTCGTCCCGTTGCATAAAAAACAATAAAAGATAAATGGAAAACGTGACAACATTGACATGACAGCACGTTGCACGCTTGTAAAACAAAGCAGTCAAATGCAATATGCATGACTTTTCGGTTAAAAACGATCACAGTACACGTTTTACGATCATATAACATAACATTTTCCGCAATGTTTTCTTTCAGTCGAAAAGACGCGATTGCCATTACAACGATTAAACATACATTCATTCTGTTGAAAGAAAACCAAATTTTATCATCTACTCCTAAAAGTCAGGAAAAGGAACTCAACCAGATCATTACATGAGTATTATTACTTTCGCTACCTAATATGTAGCAGTATAATCCTTCAACTACTCCATTTTCAATGTCGAACGCTTATGAACCACTTCTATGTACCTTTCTTTTCCTCTTCTCATTATTATTTTCTTCACATGTCAACACATTGCTTTCCATTTACGAGTTGTCAGAGAGAATTTAAGTTGGCTCCGAACATAAAACACGCTTGTAGAAGTTACGCATGCATATAAGTGCACCGTTTCTACAAGTACTAAAACTTATGTGTGGTACACATATATCGAAACAAGAAACTGGAAAACACTTCTACTCGACAAGCAATGTGTTAACAGAAATTAAGACTTAACTTTTACGTTCACAAATTATGCGACTCGCTGTGGAGTATTTGTTAGCAACATGAGTACAATGAATATACACATTGGCCCTGTGCGAATAGAAATTAAAATATAAGTGCAATATCGTAAAGGTAATTAATATCATTTGTTGCAGAAAATAAATTTCGAAGTCAATAAATTTCTGTCATGATTGAGACATCACGTCGAGTGTTAAAAATATTTGATAAAATATGAAAAATGAGAAGTTAGTGAGACCAGATCTTAAAAATTCACATCGCACTGGACCGTACAAGGGGCGAGCAATAATACAAGACTTAATTATTACAACGACAGAATGATTCCTACCTACGAAATGGGTTATTGAACGTGAAATGTCAGCGGTAAAATTGTACTCTGATAGCTATTCCGGCGGAAATATCGGTGGAACCATCGGGTTCCGGCGACAATCAAGTACCTTAAAACTTTGAAGGACATTTGGGACCAGTGCCATGTACCCTGCACGTTAAAAACGAACGACCGCGCTTCAGAAGTTGTAATAAACGATTAACGTTATTTGGTCCATTTTTGTAAAACGCATTCGAATGTTTCTCGCGATGCATCACATCGTTTTTGGTTTCTTGTTTTGTTTTTACGAACTATAAAACACCGGTCGATCATCCAATCTCGCGAAGAAGAAAAGTATTATTAAATGCAGGAAATGACTGAATCGAAGGGAGGCTACGAGAACCGGTTTGCTATTCTCTGATTCTAGTTATACATTTACAACTTAAAAAGACACGATTAAATAGTTTCCGACTAACAAAAATAAAAATCTCCAGACTATTTATATACAGTTTCATAAAAAGGAGTATATCACGCAACATTGTAAGCATTTGTTCATACATGTGTGAGTAAACAACGTATAGAAATTCGGGAACGTTATCGTAATGCATGAAACAGGACTCGAGAGTAACGTAGAACTTCTCTAGTCTATATCTTTTGGAAGGAGGTCCTATATTTATTTCGGAATCGTTCAAGTAAAATAATCAACGATATAGAACGCGTAAAAACCATATTTTTTTTTCTCGTTCATTTTTTACGACATTTGCGGTATACGTTGTTTGCGCTTTTCTTAAATGTCTGCTTACTAAAACACTGTAAAAAAAATCTAAAGACTTAATAATAATGACGATATCAATAATACTAATATTAATAACTAATAGGATCACATCTTTGGTACACGATTCATCAGTTTCAACTCTATTTGCTTCATATGAATACCTACGGCAAGACGGGCCGAATTAAATTCATCTTTGCTGCGGACTCTCGTCCTAATATATATATATTAATGTCATCATTTTTTCGGAAACAGAGCAAGTTCTATGATTCATTATCTATTCATTTTCATTGTCACTCACGTATTAACTTCTCATCAAATGATTTGTCATCTAAAAACGACTATTTTACAGTTCTGCAACAGTCTTCATTTGTGTTATTAAATTCCTCTTTAGTTCCTTAATAATAGGTTTAGAAACTTCCCCATTTCTTCAATATAACTCTCATTCTTCCATCGCTTTTTATTATTTAGAATTTGTAAAATTGTGCTGCTTCGAAGAAACACATCCAGCTAGAAACAAATTGTTTAGAAATAGATTCGATAGTTTGCGTTGTTATCGTTACTCGTTGTTTGAATATATAGCTTACCCCTAATCAAGCGGAATGTCCTCTTGCAAGTTAACATATACTAGAAATCCCGTGAGTCAGACTCTTCTCAAGGACAATATGGAACTCGCATAGTGGCTCAAGAATATGAATGAGAAAATTTAATAACGTACGATTCCGCAGAAATGAGTTCTCCTCGTACATGTCCGCGGTAGAACGTGCTTCGCTCATTGGCCGAAGCATCGCGTGAAGAAGCTGCTCTCTACAAATTGATATTCATTAACCTTCATTCCTCCATTTAACACGTTCCGTGGCTGAACCAATTTTCGATTACTTTCGCCTGAACGGAAAGTTTGGCGTGGGGCGTGTGCGACCCACACGACATGTAACGTGTTAACAAGTGCTCGATGCAAAAGATTGCAATTTACCTCGCTGCTAAACAGATAAACAGTTGAAACTTCCCGTCTTTGCCCAAGGTCTGACTGAACATGTTAATCTGATCAATGAGGTGACAGTAACATCTCAACGTTGTAAACCTCTGATTACTCTCTACGCGCGCTCCTCGCCTATCTCTATTCAACCGTTGCGAATATTCGTCCATCTCCTCCAACAATGAGATCTCAAAATTCTCCTTTATGCGCACTAAAAAAAGATTATGTTAAAGATTATGAAGAATTCAGCATTTTGTTTTCGTCTACGTCCACAGAAACACAACTTACAAAGGTAGTCCCAAACGTAAAAGTTTCTACCGAATATCCTCTGGTTTTTAAAACCGAATAAAAATATTTGTTCTAACGATGGGACAAGACCGCCTTCGCCACAGAGCAAGGCTGTCAGGGAGCCATCTTGGCACTCTCTTCTAAAATGGAATTTAACGATTGCGTTCACAGCTTCTCCTACAAACAAACAAAACTGTGATTTCTGGGTGTAAAAAGACTGGTCGATGGCCGTGCGAGAGAGACATTTACAGATTGGAAATGGATGTTGGTAATCGCTTACCTAACATATGCTGCAACTCAACTTGAGATAATATCGGACGCCTGGGAATACTAGGCGACCTACATCTCGGCGGTGTTGAACATGATTCAACTAATTCCTCGCTGTCGATACTGTGCGGTACCAAAGCCCCTACCAATAATCTCTCGGTAGAGCCGTCGTCGATGCCTCTGCCAAGCCACCTACCGCAAGGAAATTTGAACGTATGTCCTGTGACCTCGTTCCTCACCACAACGTGTTCTACCATCCATTTAGGGGAGAGACCGGTGTTGTCGTGGCCTATGCGTAGCGTCGATAGCACGCCCAAATTTTTATGCTGAAACAGGTCGGATCAATGAACATACTTTGCTTACTCGTCTCATGGGCAATATGCATTTCCCTTCATTTGAGAAATGAAGACGTTTTTTAGTGAAACTGGATGAAAATAAAAGACCATCGAAGACCATTTTCTATTCCTCACAAATAGTGGAAGCATTATGAAAGTAAAATGCATTTTGCTTATGGAACGACTTGATACATCTGAGAAGAAGCGGATGCATACGTGAAATACAAATTCTAGTGCTCCCTTGGGTATAGGAACCGGATTCGTTTCACAGAGACTGCCCGAGATAGCGATCCAGCTATTTGCGGAAGTGGTAGCTGCACTCGCTTTACGACTAGGAAATATAACAACCCTATATGGCAATTTGGTGGTTGGATAGTTGTTGGTGAAGCAGAAATAATCGACCGCATTCAACGTCAGGAGATGATACAAGAATTGTTCCTTTTCCTCTTCGCAACGCAGGAACGCTGAACGCTTATATTGGTTCCTAGAAAAGTAATAACGCGAAATGTTTGTACAAGTTGCATTTAAATAAATTGATGATTCCTAACACCTACGTCTACCAAGCATTAAAATAGTATTTACCTTAACAATGTGATGTTGGATAATAACGTCTTCAAATGGCGAGAGAGCAGTTTCTTCTCCAACGCTAATCGAACCCACGCTCTAGCGTATCCAATGTGCGTCTTGATGTCTGTCATCGCTTGGACATTTCTGATATCAAAGAGCAAAGAGTCGGGCAAAGGTCTTAGGTGCTCTGAACCGACCTTTCTGTCCCCAGGTGATTTGTGTTTGTCCGTCCCCCGTGTTGGCGAAACGTCCGTTTCCAATGCCAGGTTCGACAAATCTGTTATTGTTTAACAATATAGACAAATTAAATTAGACATTGGTTGACCGATAACGTGGATAATAATTACTCTTTTTCACATTGCCGGAAAAATATTTCCGTCAATCCATGCAAATGATGTTTCATGCTGATAACAACAATAACAACAACAACGAAATGCACTTTCTCATTTCCATCTCTTCCAGCGAATCGCGTGCTGATTATTACACTGTCCTACAAATTTTTATTTCTTTTCTGAGTTTCGACATACAATAGGTGATTTTTATAGATTTTTAGTATGCAAATTTTTTTAAATCTCTCATTGAAATATGTTGGGCAGTGTTGTTTGCATAAATTTTTACGCTGCTTGTACTAACACGATTTACAATAAAAAATATGAAAAACAGAAGTACTAGAATTAATAAAAATTTGTCACTGTGCCATATTTCTCAGAACATCGATAAAAAGAATGCTTTCATGCAGCTTACTGACAACCACGATATTAAAGGCATTGCAAAAGTATTATTAAATGTCAGGCTAACTGAGCAACGCCTTTTGTAGCAAGCCGACACTCTGGGGCTTACCATTGAAGTTCTCCTTGACACAAGAAGCAATCTCAAAAATATTTTTGCTCTTAAACGATGAAATTAAACGGTCCGGTAATCCAAAAAATTTATTCGAAGGTTTCTTGGCTATTTACAACACAGGAAATGAAACAAATAAAAATTAACTGAAAAAGAAACGTTGTTCTGTGTTTAATGCAGTGACGGAGTATCGAAGCTTCATTTTAGAAATCAGATAAATTTCTAAATTGCAAAATATGTTATATTTGCATCACTGTAAACAGAGAACGGAATAATACAAGATGGAAGATTCAACGAAAATAAAATATGAGAATTAAAGAAACAGGATCGAAACCAATCATAATCAAATAAACAAATCTCTGTATTAAAGTATTTCAACTAATGTTGTGCAGTTTCAGCAGAAAACACACACACGCACACATATAGAGAGAGAATGATAAATTGTTTATCAATAATGGGTCACTTACAACTAATACAGTGCAGAGTATCTACGTATGAGAAACTAATCTCTACTTTTAACACTTTATTCGAAATAATATAAGGCACGTACGTTCGAGCCGTTTCCGTAGCACGCACCACGCTAGCGCTGAATTACCAAATGTGATAAAATGTATTAGGTCTCGTGATTTCGAAGATGAAGCACAATTATGTGTATATATATATATATATATATATGTATAACATGTACAAGGGTCCACAGGTACGTGTCTACTCACCAGGAGTGAGGAAATTAGGATCTATGGTTTTAGTAGTGTCGTTACACTCTTCCAGTTCTTGGTACATGGTGAGGTGCGACCAGAGAGCACTTTTCCCTTGTTTATTTTGCAATCCGTGGCTCCAAACTCGTTCCAAGAGATCACAAAGACTAGCAACCAGAGTATTCTCTTCTACATCGGACAAAGATTCTCCTCCGTGACCCAATGCGACAGCTTCAGAACCGATTTTCTCAACTAACATCCTCTTTGTCTTCGATTTACAATCCTTCAGTAAGAAATAAAATTGTCTTTAACATTCTACAAAATTTGAGAGCATAATGAATGATTTTCTATCTAGATACCTTGAGCAATTTTTCAACGAAAGTCCAATTCGCTTGCGCTATCAATGCTGGACTTATGTCTGCTGAGAATTTAGTCTGCGGCCTTGGTGACTGAGTCTCTTGTGGTGCAGGTGGTTTCCCGTTTGCTTCCATGGATTTCATTTTATACTTCCATTGAGTCTGTCCCCTCCGACTGCTATTATAAAGATGAGGAAATTAGAAAACTTAAAAATAAAGTTCAGTCGGTAACAGACGAGCTTTAAAAAATGTGTTGAGAACAACTGAAAAAGAGAAGGGTGATTCTTGTAATTGAATCTATAATATTGTCGACTGAAGGGACACCTTCAGTTTACACCTTGGTGGGTTAAAAATGGATTTTTTTAAAAATATGTTTATTCGATTGTAGGACAAATAATAACACAAAGTGTACATGCACAATGTTATACAAACTCTTACCGAAGTATGCTACGCATGAAGCAGGAAACAAGACAGTAAATGTTAGTATGTTGTTTTCGATAGTAGTATGTCAGAGTACTTTTGCGTGTGACGTATACCTTTGAGCCGGTTCCTTATTCAACGCAACGCAGTCTAACAAGGGAAAACTTCGAAAATACGCTGCTCTGTGAGGAAGAATCTCGGTGGGCGGATTCGTTTCAAAGTCCACATTTATCAATCTCTGTTCCAGCACCTTCTGCGATTCTTCTATGCTTGTGCAGGGCTCGTAACGCGTTGATCTTACTATGGCTTCGCCAATTTTCTTCCTGCAATAACCACAATATGATTGGAAAATTATTCTAAATCGTTTACAAGACGAGATTTTATTACACCGACCTCAGATTATATATTCTTTGATCGAAAACTCGTATGTTAAAGTCAAGCTCGCTCCACGTTGACATAACTTTACTGTCTACCAGAGACGCGAACATTTGCGTCTCTAGGAATCTAGACAGGAATGGTAAATGCTGCGTGGGCTGGTCAGATAAAAATGTGGCCTTATCAAAAACGTGCATACTGTCCCTATTATTCAACCATTCGTCTTTGTCCTGCGATCCGAAAGTATTATATTAGAAAGGCCTGGTAGACTGATTTAAATGGAACACTGTAAAATCCTGATTCATACCTGGCTTGGTTGGATAACGAAGTGTTCATAACTAGAAAAAATCTGTACAAAACGATTCAAAAAAATCTCCCTAATGGCATTATTAAACATAAGCGTCTCCTGATACTCCTCCTGCGGCGTTAGTATCCTCTCCTTCACGTTGTCTTCTATTGACTCAATGTCGTCCACATTCACTCCTATTAGAAAAATGAAAAGAAATTTATGTAATTGTACTTTTTATAAATGTACCAGGCGACTTCAATTTCTCTGTCAATCTAGATTAATTGTAAATATATTTACCTGTTCGTTTAACGATATCGACTATTCTCTGCAAAGTATCAGACGGCGGTGTGGATTCAGGTCGATCCCAATCCAGGACATCGTGTAACGAGTGTTTTCTACGAGGAAGATGAAACCCAGAACCAGGAAGCGTCAAACTACTAGTCATGATGTCGCCATTGTAATGATTGATGACCATGTTGTCAGTCCTAGAAGAGTACATTTGAAAATTTTACCTTGATCGAATAGGTTTTCTCGGTGAGTTGTAATAATCGTCGTTTGACTTACTTTCCTGAGTATGGTACTTTGTACTTGTTTAGGAGAGCTCTAATCTCAGCAATGAATTGTATCTTGTGAGGAAACACAGGTAATTCCTCCGGAAATTGTGTACTTTGTTTATCTATATCTACATAACAGAGGTTTGCCTGCAACGTAAACGTACATATACTATTATTGAGACACTGCGATGTGGACAGTGCAATGAAGAGTAGAATGGGATGAATTCTAATTGGCGTGCCTAAACTCCTACGTCCATAGGGCCAGAGGTATTAAACGAATTGGTTAAAAAGCCCAAGCACTCACTTCGCTAGCAATTTTCAGCACACCGCCCTCGTTCTGAACGTGCAGGCCCATTATGAACGGCACCGGCGCGTCCAAGAAATGATGCAAACTGGCGGGCAATATTGGCACGTAGACGTGCTGCCACGAAAACGGGAAGAGTAGTGCGGTGATGCACTCGGACACCACCATCAGCTTGTGGAAATCCGAGCTCCTAAGCAACACTTGGTTCTCTAACAGGACACAGGTGAACAGCTGGATCACACAATCTGCGCCGAGCCACGTGAAAACGTCTTTCAATGGGTAATCTAGCATTGGTAACTCCTGCAGCGGTGTCGGTTGATGTATCACCAGCTCCAACGGCGGTTTCGCTGGCTCGTCGTTCGGGACGAAGAACTTGAGCGACTTCCCCGGCAATGGTACCGGCACGTTGTAGAGGAGATTGTACACGTAGGACTCTAAGCTCAGACCGGGCCCTGGGTGTCTAGGAACACATCTGAAAACAGTAACGAGCTGATATTAGAAATACTTAAAAGATATTAACATGAAAATTTCAGTATTGACACCGGTATTAAAAGAGAATAAAATATTTTCAAAGAATCATTTTCATGTCACTTGCAATCGAATTTACAGAATTATTTCCAGTTTCTTGAAGACACTATTCCTCAACAGAGATTTTGCTTGGCTCCAAGGTTCAGCTTGTTAACACTTTACCTACAAGGAGCCTATTTATAGGTTTCTTAATGGCCAAGCTATATCTAAAGGAAGCTTAATGATTTTCTTCTGCATAACAATCCCGAAGGAAATGATTAGACCACGTTGCTCAAGATAAAAAAACGTTAATAAATCCTGGCTGAGCAGAAAATAATTTCATAGCGCCATCAAACTTTTTGCTGAAAAATATGAGGCATGGTGGTAAGTAGTGGAAGATAAACCGAGAGGCTCCGAGACTTTGAAATAAAAAAAGGAAATTTAATACGGCGAGTTAGTCCCGGCGATTAATCTTAAAATCCGGCCAGGGACAAAACCCTCCTGGAGAAGATCCTTTATTTTCCTGAAATCCGACGACGACGACGACGCTGGTACGGCGTCGCGACGTTATGATGAGGATCCAGGGGCTTACTTACTTGTATAGATTAGTAAGGAACGTTTTCGCCGCGTGAAGGTAAGGCTGCTGGCATAGCAAGGATATCGATTTAGTCACTAGCAACTTGTCTTTGGTAGAATCATAGTAGCCTAACGCAGCACTCGGCGAGTGCGCCGACAGCTTGAAGTGCCGTGGCAACGAACGCGTGTTGTGTCCGTCCTGTCCTTTCCTTACCCTGGAAAACGAAGTTTTTAAAGGACGATTATCAACATGGTGGTTAAAGAAGAATCGGGGCGGGCGACGATCGTGAACACCGATGACAGCTTAGGGAAGTAAACGTCGATTCGGAAAACTCACGTTGGCGGTGTACCGTTTTGGCCGCTACTCAGTTCCGTGATGTGCATCGCCTGCAGGGTTTGCATAGCGGCGCATATTTTCCGGTTCCGGCACTCCTCGTAGAAAACAAGGCTGAACCCGTAGGTTCGGTGGCCGTCCGCTTTGGTGAGCACGAACGAGTGGAACATCGGCTCCACGGAGTGTTTCTGGGTACGGAATCTCAAGCCGCTCGGCAGGCAAAGCTGAAAGATTGAATATCCGATGAGATATACTTGTACATACACCGTCGGAATATCCCACGGAACACGCCTTTTCATTTCCCGGTCCCCGCTGCTTGCCGGCGTTCGCGTTTTTCTCTTTTTTTTCTCTTTTTTTTTTTGCAATGGCACACAACTGGGACAACTCGCGCCCGTTTCGCCACTGTGCAACCGTTCATCGCGACCATCCTACTCTTCCTCTGTGTATCTACTTTTATTTCCTCGGCACGACCACGATGGGGAGAGAGCTAGAAAGCCCCAAGACCTAGTTACACAGGGTGCGACCGCGATGATGCCGCACAATCGCCCGAGAATCGCACGGAACCGCGGAGAATCTCTCGCTTTGCCCGACTCCCTTCGCGAGAATTATGCTAAAAGACTCGGCCTATCGCTGCGCTGTTCGGCGAACCGATCGATTAGAACTTTAACCGGTGATTCGAAGATGCCACTGTCAAAGGGAGAGCTGCGGACTTTATTAACCCCCGCGTTATCTTCTTCACTGGAATTATTAGAATTTCTTTGGCATTCATCACTTTCTTGTGGATGAAGAACATTTACATTTTAACCCCTTAAGGCTAGTGGCGGGGAACTACAATACCGCGAGACCCCACAACGCGGGGGGCCCAAAATTTTGGCATTTATTATCTTGTCATTTTAGTAAACTTATCTCTAATTTAAATTCAATTGAAAGTACATTGACAAAAAAAAACATACTTTTTGCGTTTACTGAATTTTTACAATTATCCTTCCTAAAAAGCATTTAAAAAATCTCAATCCTATACAAATGTCGAAAGAATAAAGGGTACCCAAAATTATATTTTTCACGGGCGGGGAACCGAAAATTTGTAGTTCCGCTTATAGTTTTCTTTCTTGTAGGGGTAATGAAATTTTTATCAGTGACAAAGAAAAAATTCGTTTAAATGAGTAAAATACCATGCAAACAGCGTGTTCGTCGAAATGGTTCCATGGTACGGAGTCCGGATGATGTCCTAGCACTTTACTCTTGTATGCCCGGTCCAGAGGTGTGCATTGCAACGAGTCTCCTGGAACAGAAACAGTGATGGTTCGTTAGATTCGACGTAACCGAAGCACAGTGGGGTATTTGGGCTGAAAAGTAGGAAAAACTATTTTAGCGTGATTTATAAGCTAAAGGCCATTATTATGACTACTATATTTAGTAGTCGTTGAATTCGTCTTAACGTCAGCTATAATATTATGAAATGAAGAATGCATTTTAACATTTAATAAATTAAAAGGATTTTCATTTTTTGTCGAGAAAAATTTTTTTCCGAAATATATGTACAAGTTTGTAGATGCTTAAATACAGTCCAATTTTTGTTGCAAACATTTTTTCGTGATAATGGAGGGCTTCCACCGAAAAGCTGGAATAATTATTTTTGCATGTAAATTGTGTTGAAATGATGTAATTTATTATTTTAATACTAACAAAAGTATGTGGATTACAAACTTTCTGATAAGTAAATATATACTATAAGAAAGTTTTAAATTCTTACTATTAATTTTCATCAGGAAACACGCGCCGCCACGACTGTTGTTCAATCTTTGCAAATCTGGGACTAATTATTTTTTCACTATGATCGCAAACCTTTATCGAATGTAATGCTATCAGAAATAGTACCGGATATTACTCAATATCATAACAAAATCGTCAATGAAGTTTTATAATCGTAAAAAATTTATAGAATGATTGATTATGTGCAGATATTAATAACTACACTAATTTAGATGATACTGAAATGAAATCTGTGCGAAAGCTCTCTGTATACCTTCTTGAAATGCTTCTGCAATGCAAGAATTTATACGATTTCCTTAAAACACTTGAAAATCGCTAATGAATGAACGCTGTTTCAGAGACTGTTTAAGAACGCGAACACCGTGCTGTAAAATCTCTTGACTGTCAATGAAGTAGAGTACTTTACGGTTGTACAAATGATAAAAAAACCATTCCAAAGCCTTATTCTTCGGACGGCAAAATTTTACGACTTACGCAAAAATTTGAAAATCGACTTTTTTTCGACTTTTCGGGCGAAACACCCCGCAGCGCGAAATATAAATAAATAATCGAGGTAACTAAAGTACGAGTTGAGTTTCTCCGACGCGAATCTTCGTAATTTCTCATAGGTCGCCGTGATTTACGTCGCGATCGAATAAGATACATAAATGTTTCAAGCTGCTTGAGGATGCGTGATCCGAGCGAATGTTCGATTCAAAACCGTTGCATGCTGGGAGTGCACGAACGAAATTTCATGAAATATACAGTTCTCATGATTTCATAATTCATTTTCTCCGTTAGCCGGCTAACGGGAGCACTCGAGTCGAATCTGAGGCAGTGGTATTCGCACGCGTGGCCGCACTTATTTTCCATTTCTCAAGCATAGTTTTCGCCGTGGCAGTTATACCAATTATCGAATACTAGAGGTGTGCGAGAACCCGAAATATCGGGTCGGGTCGGGAACACGAAATTTTTTCGGGCTCGGGACGGGTACCCGAAAATTTCGATATTCTCGAATTTATCGGGATTCCCGAAAGAATCGGGATTTCCGAAAGAATCGGGATTCTCGAATTTATCGGGATTCCCGAAAATTCCGAGAACCCAGTAATCATTTATATTCGTTTTAATGAATACTATTCATTACTGGGTTCTCGGAATTTTCGGGAATCCCGATAAATTCGAGAATCCCGATTCTTTCGGGAATCCCGATAAATTCGAGAATATCGAAATTTTCGGGAACCCGACCCGACCCGACTCGACCTCTTCTCGACTCGTCCCGACCATCGGGTTCTCGCACACCCCTATCGAATACCAAACTGAGAGGCTACGTAATTTTAGTAAAATTTTACACGCTAGGCCCGCGGTAAAAATGAAGCAACCTAGAGGATTGTGTCTCTTGGATCCACCTGCGTAGTGGAAGGCTAATTAAAATGTCGCGATTTCTCAGTCGTGGCAGAGTGTAGAGCACACGGGTTTCAACTTCACTGTCGGCAGGAGAAAACGGAGTTTCGGAAGAAGTTACATCAGGGCCACGAGTATTCGCAACACAGTGGGCGCATTGTTCCTGGCGCGGACGTTGGCCTAAGTGCATCTCGTGTGCATCTTGGAGCCTCGAAGCACAGGCTGGTGCAAAGCAGCATACAGACACACACGCACACACATGTGAAACGTGCCGTGGGGATGGTGTCCGTCGTCTTCTGGCCTTTCCCGGGAAAGGAAAAATTAGAATCTCTCCACGGCAACGTCGGCAACTTGTTATTGAACGTGGTACATATCCCCGGGCAGCTCGACCTGAATGAGACTGTTGAAGTCTTGGCGATGTTCCAGCTGCCTCGTCCACGGTGAACACAAGAGCACCCTTGTGCAGGGTTAATCGTTCATGATCGAACAGCCACCCAAGAACACGCTAGGAAATACTAGCCAACACGGACACGCTATGAACATTTCATTGTGATTCGAAATATGTACAGGGTGTCACAAAATTATTAGATTTAGACGAGAGTGACATAAGGAACCCCCCGAAAAGTTGACCTTGAACGTGAAAAACTAGGTAAAAAAATAGAAAAAATTGTTTTCAATAGAACACGATTAACGCTAAACCTACCAAGCACGAAACATATAAATGTGAAACACCTTAGAGAAGTGAGTAGATTGAATTTACTTAAACTTTGTACGGTTTTCATTACAATATATGCTTAAACGAAGACGTCAATTCAGTCATTTCCTATATGAAAGCGTTTTTATAATTTCAATAACTATGAAATAGAAAACCGGCCATTTTACCGTGGTAGGTTTAGTGTTAAAACAAAATTTTTGGTTTTTTTTTTACCTTGTTTTTCACGTTCAAGGTCAATTTTGCGAGGGGCTCCTTATGACATTTTCGACTAAATCGGGGGTGTAGAATCGCGCTACATGTGGTTTCTGTGACATATAATTTTGTGACACCCTTACAGTGACTCCCATGAATATTCGAACACTCTTAAAAAGACGATAACTTTTTAAATATTGGGCCAAACAACTTGGATTTTTTTGAGAAGCTAGAACAATTAGAAAAAGGTTTGCTACATAACGTGAAAAAAATTTTTGAAAAATTGCAATTGATTGGAATTTCAGAGAATATACGAAAAGATGTATTTTGCAACTATTTCGTGTGGGCTTATATTATAATGACGATAATGAGCCCTGTTAGCGTTGAAAATTTAGAAAACACCTATCGTAGATCCGTATCAATTAGTCATATTCTGAAAATTTCATAAACATCGGTCAACGTTGCAACGAGTTACAAACGTTTAAGCATGGTAAAAATTGCGGTTCTTCACGATTTTCGACCTCTAACTGCAATCAATCTAAGGATTCTTACATCTTTCAATGCTTGCCGTGCTTTCTCGCATCAACCGATTTCGACGAAACATTCACAATGCATATAATTGACACATATCTAAAAAACATATTTTTTAAATTTTCGGTATAGACAGACATAAAAAACGTTGTAAAATGCAACTTTTAGTTTTTTTTCTACAATCCCGATCAACTGCAATGTTTGAAAAAATATTTTTCGAATCACGTAGTAAACTAATTGCTCTAAATTCTCAGAAAAGATCAAATCGTGTGGTCGAATATTTAAAAAGTTATCGTTATTTTAAGAGCGTCCGAATATTAATGGGTGTGAGTGTACATGTATTATTATGTATACTCGAAGACACGAGCGATTTTCTTAGATCAAGGCTCGACTGTAATCGCTTAAAAAGATTTCCAGTGGATCGTGTTCCGTTATGAAAATTAAACGCTCGAAGGAAAAACCGACAAAGCGAGGGCCTCTTGAATTTCCACACGCGGAGCAACATAGTTGAGAGCGGAAACAACGGACGCGGAACACTTCGATAATGTCCCCTGTTAGCGTTGCCATAATGAAACGCATCAATATTTACCATCGCGAGAGAGACGAGACGTCCTTGTTCATACTTGACCCGCCCACATCACCGGCGCGGACTTTTTCAAACAACCAGGCGAAATTAATGAAGATATCCACTTTTTCCATTCGAGAAATTTTCACGTTGACTGATCTTCTCTATCTCGGGAGGGGGGAGAAGGGTTAAGAAAAAGGGAGGAGAAAAAAAAAACACCGGAGAGCTGATGTAGTACGAGTGCTCTGCAGCCCGAGTGACTTCTAGTGGTTGCGGAAAGTAGGCACCCTGGATTTTAAAAGTGTGCCCCGGCTTTTTACCCCGTTTTTCCCAATCCTGCGCGACTCTTCCTCAAACATCATTACTCACGATACTCCCATTCGCCTCGCACCGTACGCAGCTCGTTTTCCATTGCCACCGATTCTCCCACCTCGCTTTTACATTTATTTAAAAGTTCAGGGTTTTTTCAGATTTTAAACAATTTTCTGGAATAATAATATCGGCGCCAGGTTCGATCAAATTCTACCCTAAATTATAGCTAATATGTAGTAAACTCAAACGTTTCGATTCGGATGTGAATCTGTGCGTCCTAAGACCACGTTTGCTATAGAAATATTCTATTAGAGGAATTTCTATAGCAAACGTGATCTTAGGACGCACAGATTCACATCCGAATCGAAACGTTTGAGTTTACTACATATTAGCTATAATTTAGGGTAGAATTTGATCGAACCTGGCGCCGATATTATTATTCCAGAAAATTGTTTAAAACCAATTTACGATCGACAAAAATTTCTCGATTTTTTCAGATTCTTCGCTAAAACGCAGTTTCAATGAAGTCATCGCGTAAATTGGCCAGTCTCTAATCACGCGACTCATTCGGACTCGGGAATTAGCAAGAGCGCACGCTAGCCAAAAGTCATCAGCCAGCCGCCGCGCCGCGTCGCGATATTCGCAGCATTGATCGAAGGAACCAGCGGAAGATTAAGTCCACTCGGTGACTTTAATTGCCACCATCAACCGTTCTACGGGACTAATCTCCGCTTCGGAATTCCATGAACGAAGTAACGACGATAATCCAATGGACCATACAATTTGGCGATCGCCGAGAGCCACCGAAATAGTGTCGATTAGCCGCCCTTCGATTGCTTTCTCCTGGTCGCGAGATATTAGCAGATTTGTCCTCTTTGCGAAGTAGGTAACATTTAACCTACCGAGCGCTAAAAATGGCTACTATGTGTTGCCATATAAAAATGACACAATCGAATTTATTCAGATTTTCTGCGATTTTTATGATAATGTGTGCTTAAATACAGAATCGTGTGTAATCATTGCTAGACTGGGGATCTTTATGCAAAATAAAAATTTTCTGTATAAATTGCAGGAGTCAGGAGCCAAATAGAAGGGTCTCTCTTTTCTTAATTAATGTCAATAATGTATTGACATACCAAAGTTTTTTTAAATTGTTTCTCTGTTTTAAATTGCACATACTCAATTTCGACATAAATGCAGAAAATCCGCAGTCCAATCGTTACCAATGGAAGCATCTTTATAAATTCAATAATTGGAACAGTGGCGGAACTACAAATTTTCGGCCCCCTCGCAAAATATAGTTTTAGGTCCCCTTTTTTCTTTCAATATTTTTATAAGATTGAGATTTTTTAATGCTTTTCAGGAAGGAGAATTGTAAAAATTCAATAAACGCGAAAAGTATGTATTTTTTTTGTCAGTGTACTTTTAATTTAATTTAAATTAGGGATAATTTTAGTGAAATTACAAGATAATAAATGCAAAAACTTTTGACCCCCCGCGTTGCGGGGTCTTGCGGTATTGTAATTTCGCTACTGTATTGGAAAATACAAAATCTGGAAACGGTCGATCGACCGTTTAGTGTAAACAAATCACGTCGATGATTTTTTTGCGAAATCTCTCTGGGGCATCTGCATAATTCTTCGGTCGCGTCGCGTCGCGTCGAGACGACTTTTTTCCGAAGGAGATGCGTCTTCTGATCGCGTTCTACTCCCAAGTCGAAATATTGCACGTCCGTCTGAACAGTTTTGGCATCGTTCCCTGCCGAAATTACCAAGGGGGTTGGCTGCATCGGCCATGACAGTTATCGCCGCGGTTGCAACGCCGTAAAAACCTTTATTTCCTTTAGGCTGGATCGACCGTCGGGGATGTTACGTGACGAGCGTGTTCTCTTCCTTCCACTTCTTCATCATTTTTTCACCCCCTTTGAGTCCTCCCATCCAGCGGCCACGATTCGCAGTACTTCTTCTACCTCATTCTAGTTATGAACGCACAAAGTCCGCAGACAACTAATAACCGAAATTCGGTGCGTAGTCCGAAAGTTATGGCAGTTCTGGAGGAGTATCGACGTCGCTGAAGAGCTGCCACATTATTGCGCTATCGCCTGGCTTAAATTGTGGTCAATAAAGTTTCAGCCTACGGAGAAAGCCTCGGACGCGAACTTTCTATGCACATGCTGCACATTATGCTCGTCTGTCGTCACTGCGCTTAAGCGACCGGAGAAAATTGTACGGTGATTTGTTCGTTAAACGATGGGTGCTACCGGTGTCCTCAAACGGGCATGAAATGTAACACTTAAGTGAGTATCTCTTTGTTACACAATCCCAGGTTGCCTAGAGCGTAACAATCTGCGCTCAATGTTACAACTAGGGGTGTGCGAGAACCCGAAAATTTCGAAATTCACGAAAGAATCGGGATTTCTGAAAATTGCGAGACCATGTTTATTGAAAGAAATTGAAAAAATGTTGTTCAACACAAATTCTTTTCAAGAGTGTCATATGTCATATGTTTCTCGAAATTCTCGAGACACCCGATTCTTTCGGGAATCCGACCCGACCAGACTCGACCTCTTCCCGACTCATCCTGATCATCGGGTTCCCGATATTTCGGGTTCTCGCACACCCCTAGTTACAACTAAATCGCGTTATTACGAGCGAAACACTCACATTTTCAACATGATTAAAAACAAAATCAAAAATCTCCGGGAAAATGCATAGGGTAAATGTACCGATTACTGCGGTATCAAGCTTTGATCGTATTTTATTTTAATATTATGTATTCCTAATTTATCATGAAACAATAATACGTGTAAGCATGTTATGGAAGAATGATGTGTTCCGAATACAAAAAAATATTGGTGGCCCTCAAAACCTAATATAACATAAGAAAATATCAAAAAATAAAATCGATAACATTTCGTACGTATTACTACGGACGAAAAAGAGCCATGTACTAATTACTGCGTACCCATTACTGCGGATTAGAATTTGAAATATACAAGCGCACGGAAACAAACTACCTACGTACCTCGGCATTAATTTAAATAATTATTACATTTTACATTTCGATTTAACCTTTGGCATACCTTATTTTTTCTATAATATTACTCTTTCTCTAAAATTGTTTATTTTTACCGAATTCTAACCTAGGTGTACAACGTTCGGCTGAAATGAACCTCGTTTCTCATCGTAGTTGCAATTCATACGGCAGTATTAGGGACATTGCTAGTGGTTTTTGTACCGCAGCAATGGGCTCCTCCTTCACTTTAATGTACGTAATGCTGAGGGCTTAATTTCTTTATTAAAAAGGCAAGAGAAGCTTTTTTTTATATTTTTAGTGTATCGAAGTACGTATCTAAATAATAAAAAAAACTTTCCCCTATGCAATTTAAAGCAATATAAAGAATGTAAGTCATGTGAACAACAGTCCTTTGGTGATCGAGATAGTAGAAAAATCGTGTTAGTTTTACCTTTTATGAGGAATATTTTTTCAAATCCCGAGATTATAAAAATATAAGAATGATCGACAATTTTGTTTGCCTAGCCAACGAGAATACATTCTCATTGAATTGTACAAATTTATTCAGGGCAAAATATTTATTTTTACGTATTTTAATTTCATTGAGAAAAAATACCGCAGTACATAGCAGGTACACCCGCAGTAATCGGTAAATTTACACTATTTCTCATAGAAGTTTTAAGGATACATATCAATTTTCTTTCCCGATGTTTCTTACGCTGCTATATCTAGAAAAAATCGTTGTTTATTTTGAAAAATAGTTTATGGAGATAGCGCGGTAGACAGGACAGTGAAAATATGCCGTGCGCAGGCTGGATAAACGAGGGATAAAAGGCGCTTGGAGAAGATTAGGCTCGTGGAGGGTAACGAAAAAGGAGCATTAAACGGTAGATAGGCCCGTATAGTGCGGAAAGTATTGATTCGGGGACATGTTGCACGCGTGAGACACCGTGTAACGAGTATTTTTCACGAACGCAAGGGCCACTCGCTGTCTGAATGCGATAGTAGGTCCGAGGCATTCGGATCCGCAATGACTCATGCGAACCTTGTGCACCGTTATCATAGTGACCGGGCGAAATCCAACAAACCAACTTTCAGCAACTCGAGAAAAATCTATACTATTGCCCTCGAGGAAAACAACCGGCTAATACGCATTCCCGTTCGCAAGTATTCAGACGTTCAGTATTCAAAACACGTACATATTTGCAGATTTTATACATCTTTTGGATTTAATTTCATAATATTGTCTAAAAGTGATGTCTCTATATGAGAACACCCCTTAAACGAACTTCGATGTATGCTTTCCAGGGAATTTTCGCTTAATTTTTCGCGGGAGAATGAAACGCTCGCAATTTTTTTTTCGGAATGTCATTACGTAGACAGCGGATTTTTATGCATTTATGAAGAAATTAACTGGGTGAAATATAAAATAGTGAAAAATTTTAAAAATCTACGAACATTGTTGTTTTCAACGTAAAAAAATTATTAAGGGATAAAATGAATTTTTATTTTGCATAAAGATCGGCAGTCTAGTCATTAGCGTTCAAGTGCGAGCGAAATAAAATCGCGTTAATCGCCAGGCGAAAATTGTCTAATTGTCACAAAGGGGCTTGTTTCGCAGCCCCTTTAGCTCGAAAAACGGCTGGCTCGAAAGGGTTGCATTACCACGCTAGGAGAGAACGTTATTTTTAGAGGCGAAAAGCATCGCGAGCACAAACCGATGATTCGATTCTCGTTCGAGGGCTATTTCACAAGCGGGCGTCTCGATTTCAGGGTCACCCCTTGTCGAACGCCGAGTTTTGTGGATTCATCCCCCAACCCGCCCACCCCGCCCCCTGCCGTGATCATCGAATTGGGTCATTGAACAGCGATGAATTGAATTAATCTTAAATTCCCCCGGTTAACATTTCCATCGCAAATTCGGCCAATACTGTGGCCATTTTCTTTATTATCCCCCTTTGTGCGGCGACGCCATTTTTAGACGCATTGGCGCCACGTGGCGTCTTTTTAAACTTAAATGAACGTTTGACACTATATAACTGTACCACCGCCGGTTTCACATTGCTTATTTTATTATATCTATAATTCGATTGAACGTAGTTTCGTACTTAAAATTGTTAAGTATTTCGTGCAAGTATTCCTGTACATATTTAATCTATTATTGATTGGGGTCGATGATATTTAAAATAAGACCACTCAAGGATCCATAACAGCAGTCGCATATTTCATAACAACCGTCACTCAGTGTCTATGTATAACACGTACAGACACAACAATATTGTACCACGTAGTTTTAAAAATAGATACTCCGATGCTCATTTACTATTCGGAATGTGTTAAAATAGAATTACTATTTCGAACCATAGGAACACGTTCTAAACGCATGATGCCGGTATAGTCACGTGCACAACTTCGAAAATTCATTAACCGGTAATTCCATTAATTTTTAAACCAGCTGTACATATTTTCCTCGGAGGAGGCTACATGTACCCCAGGATAGACTAACGTATACATAGAAACATTTCGTATGGCATAAGGCGATCATTGCTCGTGCTGCTCATACGAGCACCACACGATTTTGTTCTGTAACCACACTTCCGCCCTTTAAGCGGGCATTTAAGTGACGGGGACCCCCTTCGCGCACAAATGACCCCGTGCACGGTGACGTCATCCACATTCACAAGGAGACAGAAAGAAACATTTGGGAAAGCGACCTCCAATCGTCTAATTTTGTTCTTGTCCCATCATGGACTCTTATCAATATTCGGACCCTTTTGGAAAGACGATAACTTTTTTTAACACTAAACCTACCGAGCACTAAAAGCGATTAAAATGTTTTAGCTCATAAAAATGACGAGGCTCTATTTATTTAGATTTTCTGCAATTTTTATTTCAGTATGTGCTTGGATAAAAAAATTTATCGAATCAATTTCCATGGTAAATAACTTTATAATATTTGAATAATTGTAAAATGAAAAATACAAAACCGGTCATTTAACCGGCAATGGTAGGTTTAGTGTTAATACGGAGCAGAGGAATTCGATTTTTTCCACACCCCGTAAGAAAATCCCCCGACGCTCCCTATCACGCCTGGATCAGGATCTCGCAGGGATAACGATGTTTTCCAGCATATTTGTTCGATCAATGTAGACCCAGCGTGTTCTATGCACGGTGGGCCAATTTCCATCCATTATCAAATTACGCCGAAAATATTGGACACTAATACCTCGATTACTTACCCCCTATGTCCTATAGTAACAGCAGGCTTCGGATATATCGCACACTTATGTTCGCATGTGTGCCAAAATATAAAACAGCGATCACGCTTGTAGATTATGTGTAATCTATGCTAAAAATTATAAATCATCTCTGTACGGTAAGTTTTTTCGTAGTTCTATTTTTTCAACGACGCAATACACTTTTGTTATCATGTTGGTAGATAAACGTATTCGATCATGCGTGAGCCGATGACCTTCGGATGACCCCGATTGGTCGATCCGTTTGAAGAAAGGAAGTTGCATCACCGCGCTCTTTCTTCGCGGTGCAGGAGCGGATCAATTCGAGCAGAAGAGAAGAAACCTTTCGCTGGTAAATTTCGAAAGCCAAGAAAATCAAAATCGACGCTATCGAATATTCCACTAACGTCCACGCAAGCTCGGCAATGCATAATGACCCGAAGAATTTCGACGTAATGAATAAAAAAAAAAAAAGTTGGGAGCTAGTCAGATATGTCGATCATTTTTCACTTTAGTTTGATTTCTAATATTGTTAGTTTATAAATAACGCAGGATAAAAATAAGACACGAACAATTGCGTGTCGTGCCGCATTGTCCAACACGAAAGAAAACGGCAGAAAGAGAAAAGCGCGAACAGCCGAGTAGAAAACAGCCATTTTATTGAGCGATTCAAGTAAACGGACGATTTTTGGAAAGTTCGCGAGCAGTTTCCATTCGAGATCCCCGGAGTGTTATATATTAAAGTGCATCGGGGCCTGTTGCATTTTAATGCATCTCAAATTTCTCACCTGTGATTCCTGCTCCTGTTCGAGTTCTGCTCTAACAACGCGCCTAACACCGGATTTCGATAGAACTTTTCTAAAATAAGTAGCTAATTTGCCGGCACTATTTAATGTGTCGACTCAATTAATTATTTTCATTGCCATTGTCCATGTGCCACATATTACAATAAAAATGGCGAAACATCTAAATAAATTCGATCTTGTCATTCTTATATGCACTTATAAAGAAATTGGAATATTGGAATTGAAATATCTAGGAATACTGTTACGATGTTTTCAATGTAAAAAATCTACCGAGGGACGAAACAAATTTTTATTTAACTCGTGGTGCCCACAATCGACGCAAAACATTTTTATTTTGCATGAAGATCCGCAGTTTACTTATAAATAAAGCAATGCGGGTCGTCACTTTTTCGACTGAAAACACAAAGGACGTTGAAGATCGTGAATCATCCTAATTTTTATTGTCAAAGGCTCGGTTTTCTCCGGTTCACTGGGAAGTTCGAAGAATTTCTCAGATCCACAGAAACAGCAATTGCCGTCGAAAGTGATTTCATTTCGTTGAAAAGATTTCCTTTTCGCAAGGATCAAGCGTGTAAGGAGCATGGGCGAAAGGGAAAAAAGGAGGAGCACAATGGTGGCCGGATTATCCGCACTGGCTGTCGCAGTTTCCCGCAGTTTTTCTGAAAACTGCGGCCGTTCCCGAATAGACGGGGCCGCGACAAAGAAACCAGGGAGGATTCTAAAGATACTTCTTCATGCCGAGATAGAGCGAGCAGCTGCAACAGATGCAGCGGTGCAACCGTGAAACCCCCGGAAGGAGAGGCGGACGGAATGAGAGACACGAAATTAATCAGCAGAGCTTTCGGAAACGAAGTTCACTCATGCTGGATTACATGGGAACGAGGCCTAATCGAGCGTTTATCCAGCCGATGCGATCGATCAATTACCGTTATGGTAATTTCTATCGATGGACAAAGCTAACTTGAGCCACGGCGAGGGGTAGAGAAAGACCATAATTTTTGTTAAATACTAGCGAACTTTTTAGAAAATATCTTTATGATTACTTTACGGTTCGTATAAAGATTTTATATGATGTAATATGTAATTAGACAGCGGATCTCCATGCAAAATAAACATTTTCTATCTGAATTGCAACAATCTGGAGTGAAATAGAAATCTATTTTCTTTCTTAATATGTTTAATAGGTTGAAAATAATATAGCAGTATGTATTATTAAATTCTTCTAATGATTTTACTTGGTATATTTTTGATTTTATTTGGTATATTATTAATATAATAAAATTAATATAATTATTAATATAATAATATACCAAATATGCATGAATTGGTGAGTCAGGTTTACGGTTAAATATTCAATCAGTTGATCCGATTTAAATAGCAATTAGAGCATGGTAGCCAGTTTGCAAAACAAATGTTCCGTGTTGGTATATACGTAAATGCACTTTGCAGCTTGCCTATGCTCCAGCATTCATTTTACGCGACACGGCTAAACATGGAGGAAGAACGAGGTCGAAGGTCGCGATTCAACGAAAGCGGGAATTATCTCCTTCTTGTTGCCATTGTTCGCAATTAGTTCTTTGTTCGTCGCACGGAATGCACTGGGTGTCCCGCAAGAATTTCTACCGATCGTCGCAGAGACACAGCGTGAGATGTGCTACTTTTGCGGATTAAACGAAGAATATTATGTTCCGGAAAAGGAAGCAGGGACACGTAATGTCACAGCCGCTCGAGCACGCCGCGGTATCGTTTCCAGCGGGTAAGTGTCCTTACTCTACTAGGATGTGCCCGGAGTAACTCAATCCTGAAAACTGGCGATCGTGGCCGATGAAAGTACATGCACTGGTATTGAGTTACGACACACTTGTTTCGCTACGAATCCTACGGTCGTTGAGTAAAACAGCACACGTGCTCGGGAAACTGCGTCAACAGCCTCGCGCAATAAATTATATTGTCCGAACTGTTCTCTGCGCCTCGATGGACATTTTGGAAAATACGGGTTTGTTCCAAAATAACACGCTAGAACATTTTTACAGAATTTCTTAAGGATCCCCTAAACCAGTGTTTCCCAACCTTTCATGTGCCATGACCCACCTAAACCTTTCTAAAATTCTTATGCCCCTATGTAACATATACATAATTTCTAATATTAGAAAATTGAATTGTTCACTGAAGAAACTTAAATGATAGGTTAAACTCTGGACGAGTCCATTTTCTAATTGCCCCCGTTAACAATCAAATTGACCCCCTTGTGGGCGTGGACAAACACTGTTGGGAAACACTGTCCTAAACATTTCAGATAAACAAAGCCCCGATGTAGATTATTTAGAGGTAATTCGCTAGCTCTGGCAGCTCCCAGTAACCTAAACGAAACACTTTCGATGCAAGGATAAATGATACATGACGGAAAGCCAACATGGCCGCGCAACGTTAATTCGAAACAAGTGTCGCAGGATGCTCGCGAACGTTACGTAAACAAGCGGCAGGAGTTTGCGAGTGGCCGTTTAATAAAACGATTATGTACATACATATAACCATCAGCCGGCACGTGCATCTTTTTGCCCGCGAAATTTTTCCCAGGAGCACAGCCGGCGAAGATAGTAAAACGATCCATCCGAGCTCTGTTCCCGGAAAAATGGACCGAACGATAGAAGAGCAGGCTTCCTGGGACGACATCCTGCGCCCCCATTGTTCCAACTTTCGAGTAGGCTCAGTTTTACAAGCAACCATCTTTTACTACGGTACATCGCCCGCCCACCAATCGTATATTCATTAAAATATTAATGACACTGTAATATGGCGAGTGACCCCATTATAGCACTTACCGTGAGTCGCATAAGCATTGCTACATTCTTTGAAAGTGGACCGAATTTGGATTTTGTTCCCAGATGTTAGAATAGGCGAGAAACATTCATTTCTTTTCTCAATAATTGAAATAAATAATGTAACGCTAGTTTTAAATTCATTAAAGGTTTTACTATTTTTTTTTTATTGCCATAAATGCATAAAATTCGCAGTGTAATGATCAGTTTGCTAGATGATGCGAGGAAGATACATTTTGTGTAAATTGTGTACAAGGAACCCGTACGCGACAAATGTTACCAACCACGAAATAATCGAATGTATGTCACAGAGTGAAAAAGGTAACTCTCTGCATACAATAGTAAACTGATCGATCGTTATTGTGTTGCATGCTATTAGTCATTTCCGATAAAAAGATTGCGCGCGATATTTACCGAGATTCAATACCGTTGCTGGAAATGTTTATCTAAACTCTAAACAATTGAAATGTAACATTGCGAATGAATGACACTGTTATCTACATAAAAATGCGTGTGGAAAGACAAATAATATGTATTGATTTACCAAGCAAGCAATGCGACTTCATGATAATTCTAAAATTAACATCTAAAAACGAACAATTTGTGCTTATTTCTCAGTTACCATTTCTAATTTTATTCCTCAGAAAATAAAACGAGCAATTAAAACCAGTAAAAATTCTTCTAAAATTTTTTAAAATATTTCTCGGTCGAATCATACTAAATTGTATCGAAGTAGATAAGATTAAAACTTGTGTAACCAGTAACATTCCTACTATGTATCATTAATAAAATATCATATATATATGTATACTAAACTATACCAATCTATGCTATACTTTACTATATTATACTATACTTTTAACAAATATGTTATAAATATACTATTCAATATCATCACATCTGGGTAATTTCAGAGTACCACATACGTAACACTAACGAATATTACGTGATATAATCTGATAACACCGTGTTACATTGAACAACATCCGCGGCCGCCGCACTTTGTTATGATGTTGGTACTTGGTAAAAGGGGATTAAAAATAAGCGAATGAATATATCGATTGAATTGACATTTAAAAAAAAACTGTGTAATTAAAAATACGCAGACTAAATCAACCAACCAGTTAACAACAAATCAAAGGCTTCTCCGGTGAACGAAAACATCGTGTTATTCGTTGTTGACAGTATACAATTTACGTATATACAAGCGTACGAGTGGAGTCGAGCTTCTAACCGATGCATTGGCGTAAGTAGCTCTGTGATACGAACGTGGACGCGCAGATATTCGATATTCAATATTATTATTCCGCGCATCAGGAAGAGGCTGACGATAACGCGCGCGCGGATGAGGCTGTCAACGAGTTTGTCAACCGAACCGTATTTTCTAGCAGCACTGTCATCGATTACAATTCACGTGTTCATCACGTGTGTAAATTTAACGAAAATCACGTCCAACGAGCGGCAAAACAGACACAAACTAGCGGACAAAAAAAACTGTTTTAACAGGAGTGTATACGTGTGTCCGAAGTGGTAGGAAATGCACAGTAAATGTGTGAAGGATTGTTTAAAAACACCGTGCACTCGCTGCAGCAAAAGATACATATATGTACATATATATAGTATATTATATGTATGTTCGAATGATTCGAACCCTTATTTTCAGCAGTAATATTTAAAAATGAAAATAAAGACAGAATAAAAATATTCTCAATATTCATAAAATAGAATACTATTTTCAAAACTTACTGCATCAAATAAAATATTTTATTTTTAAAATTGTACGCATATTTTAAAATATATAGTATGTATGTTCGAATTGTTCGAACCCTTATTTTCAGCAGTAATATTTAAAATTAAAAATGAAGACAGAACGCAAATATTTTCAACATTCTTAAAATAAAATTACTATTTTCAAAAATGACTGCATCAAATAAAATATTTTATTTTTAAAGTTGTACGCATACTTTCAAATAAATAGGATTATTTACTATTTAAAATAGTGTTTTACCCAGCTCCGATACATACACAGCCTCTTTCATGCAATTTTTTTGGTCGCGTTGTATGCTCGACAGAACAAAACGTGGGCTCTTCAAAAGATTCCGAAAATCCGCCGACAAACACGAGTTCGTATTCGGGAGATTTAATCGACATAAACACCGATCGGGTCACATAGAATAATAAATAGTAGATTGTCGGTGCGTCATTGCGAAGCATAGCGATTCCGAAAATTGCAACATCACCACCACTACGCTGTCTACAAAAAAGATTGTCGAACGCTCGTGGTATACATAGATTGAACTCGTTCGAAGGTTGAACACTCGCGGCCGAGATTTGTCTAGGCAAACGGGACAGATATAGAGAATGTATATTGGAAATTTTTTGATGGTACTCACCGAAATATTTGTCTGGTTCGAGGCCCGAATCTTTGTCTAGTCCGCATATGACAAAATAATCCGCGAACCTCTGTGGATGTTGCTCGGGTCCGCGCATTATTCCCAGGCTCCCGTTCATCTTTCCCGAAAGCGAATCGGATCTGGCTCACCCACACGGTACACGAAACACCCTCACGAAAACGATTTCCACATCGTGAACCTCCACGAAACTGTCATTTCACGCGAGAGCGAAACAACAGCTGATGTTGACGCGTACCGAACGCAACGCACGACTCTGCGGAGTGCGGGCCTCTCGCCGCGAATAATTGATCTTTACTTTATACCGTGAACTTGGCCGCGAGCCGATGCGCGCGTGCCACCGCCGCCAGCGGCGCGAAAATTCGAACTCGATACCGCTGCCCTTTCGCAGCGTAATAGATTAATTGATTAATGGATTTTACGCATTTACGACAAAAACGAGTAGGTGTAATTTAAAACAGTAAAAATATCAGAAGAATTTAAAAATACTGTTACATTATTTTCAACATATCAAACATATTAGGAAAGAAACTAAATATCTGTTACATTATTTTGCATAAAGATCCGCTGTCTATTGATTAAATAATTTAAAATAGAATACGTTCTTCCAAAACAATTTGAATTTTTTTGGGAAGCTAGAATATGATCTATTGATTCTGGATAATGTGTGAACGATTTTTCCTTGGAATAATTGCTCTGATCAGAATCACGAGAAGTCCTTTTTTACATTATTTTTCATCAAACTATAATCAAATTGAAAAAAATACAGTTTTATAAATTCTTATTCATATTTATGCTATATCTACTCTCTGATGCTATATAAAAACAGATAAAAATGAACGTATAAAGTGTAAGACATTGGCAATACTGGGAGGGTCTGTTACGCCATCTGCATAATTGCATAGTGCACAAATATTTGTTCACTCATGGACAGGTTAGGCTACTGTGACTTGACACGAATTTGTTAAAATACGATTACGCTGTAGGGGATTTTAGTATTTTCACATTTTTACGGATGATGGAGGAGGTTGACAATATAATTATTCATTCGTTGCGTCAAATACACTGGTGAGTTGCATTCTGCATATTTTCAGAATATAGTGTTTCATCTTGTTTGACACACGATGTCGGCCGCGTTTTGTTACGATCAAAAGTGGGCGGTAATGTTTATTTTTGATTTGCGTTTTCTTGCTTTTCTTGTTGAGTCTTCGAAATCTCTATGCTTTATAGAAAGAACGAGAAACAATAGAATGCTGCTAAATTCGTCTATATTTTACCGGCTTATTTTGATAATGTTTACGAAAGAATAACAGTTAATAACTAACGACTAATTTTTTTTTTAAATGTATGTATTACATTTGTGTATTTCAAATAATTGTTAGTACCCCAATCATTAAAATTGCAATTATATTTCAGTGACATAGAAGACAGTATAACAAACCTGGGTGGTTTCACTACAGAGTTAGTGATAGAAGCGACAGTAAGATGCATAGATATAATAAGGCCAGGTCTTGGAGTGTCCACAGTTTTACCTATGAATATGGCAGCCCGTTTTCGATTGGGTGCCACACTTGCTCAAGCGTGTTCAGTAAGATTTCAAAGAACAAAAATCACTATTATTGAAGCGACAATATCTTTAGTTTTCATTAATGTCAGTTCATGAATTCAGGACTTAGGATACAAAGGTGATATTGGTTACCAGACGTTTCTATATAGTTCAGAAGCTGATCTGCGAAGAGTTTTTATGTTTCTCATTGATAAATTACCAAAAGAACATGACAAGACTATAAACGAACCGATTAGCAATGTTGCATTATTAGAGAAGTCTATTGCGGCAGCAATATCGCAAGGCCTTTCAGCTCCATGGTTGCCACATTATTGTCACACAAAGGGATTTAGAAATAAAGGCAGAGCAAGTGTCCCTTATGTATCTGTAAATTTAGAGGTACCAACAATAAACAGTGATGAAGGTAACAAATAATGTTCACATGTTTTAATGCTAGATTTGAATGCTTGACCAACATAGATAAAAATTTCAATGTTGCAGAGTATCAAGACTATTGCATACACTATTTGCAACCTGTGCCTAAGCAAGTGCAAAATCAACAATCCTTTTTACCTTCTTTGATATCCTACAATGCAAGAGCACATTGTACTCAACCCACAGATATTCTTGATCGAATAAATTGGTTAAATAAAGTACATGGTGAAAAAGTTACAGATACTAACGCACCAAGCGAAGTTACTGTTCTCAGTAGGATTACGATAAAGGATACGCCACAAACTGCTAAAGTAAGCTTTTTTTAAATAATATCGATGACTGTGAGCACGCATTACTTGCAAGCACAATATATTACTTCACCATTCAGATTTTTATTTTATCTCTAGCAATCTCAAGTAAAGGAGGTGAGCAGTTCAGAACCTACATTGCCAAAACCAGAAACCGCAAGCAAAGTGAGAAAACAGGAGTTAGAAGTCGAGAAAATCAAAGTAGAGTGTGAAAGTCTTAGAAGCAATGTGGAAGAGTTGCAAGATGAAATTAAAAAATTGAATACTAGCTTAACACAAGTAACAATCAATTATCAGAACGAGGAGAAAGAGTTAACGATAAACGAGGAACAAAAAAAGATCAAAGTTAGAATTTACGATCTGCTACAAGACAGTGACGAAAACATTAAAAAATTGGAAGCGACGATCGAAGCCACCACAAACAAATTACTTAGTCTAGGCAATCAATGGGAAAAGCACAGAGTACCATTGATCCAAAAATATAGGCAAGAAAGAGAGAAACACTCGACGAAAGCTGTAAGTATTATCTTAATAGCCAAGCGTGAAAATTGAATTCTATACTTAAAATTCAAATTCTGTACATACAGAGTGCAAGCCAAAAAAAACTTGATGAAATTAAATTGTTAAAAGAGAAGGAAAGAGAACTTCAGGAAGAATGCTGCAACAAAGATCAACAATACTCGCAGTTGGTCGCTGAGGTTCAAAAACTTCAGAAAGAAGTGAATAGATCGGCGTATACTCAACGAATTTTAGAAATAATTAATAACGTTAGGAAACAAAAGGACGACATCAATAAAGTTCTGGCTGATACTCGGGAGATCCAGAAAGAGATTAACATGCTTACGGGCAGAGTAGAAAGGTCGTTCACGGTTGTCGATGAATTAATATTTCGAGATGCAAGAACAAACGAAGCATCGAGAAAAGCTTACAAATTGTTGGCCACGCTTCATTCTGATTGCGGCGAACTTGTAAATTTAGTCGAAGAAACGGGCGCCACTGTACGAGAAATTAGAGACTTAGAAGAACAGGTAAATAATGACTCGTTGCATATATGTATATCAAATATTAAAAATCTAACATTTGCACACATCGTTCTATATAAAATACATTATTTTCGTAGATTGATTCTGAATCTACGAAAAATGTTGGAGCAAACTTGGAGAGAATAACTGCTGATCTGAAACAAATGAAACAAGAAACAGCAGCATTAACTGTACAATTGCAAAGTAAATCATCGTGATTGTTATATAATGTATGGTACTATAGTACATGTCGTGATGACTACGATCGGGTAAGGATACGACGAATTTAAAAAAGAAATCAATAAAATTTCTTATAAAATCTATTAAGTCATATATGTAATTATGTTTTCAGAACATTCCTCGCAAACAAATGCAGTTTAAAAAACGAAGACCAAATTTTCTAGTACTGTAAAGTCTCTGGAATACACTAGCTGCCTATAATGCAGTCTTCTCAAGTCTGTTGAGACTTAATTGCTGGATGTGTACCTTGGTCTGAAGTTATGTAATTTTAAATGTGCTTAAAATTGGGCCAAGTATATCAACATACACTGATTCGATACTAACGCTCAAAGGGAACGTTATTTGTTACAGAGCCTAATAATTTTTTAGCATAAAATTTAATTATCTTTCATATTCCTAAGGATAAGCGGCTTTGAGAGAAGAAACCCTCCTATAAACCTATGTAAAACACATTTAACAAAGGAAAAGAACTCTTCTAAGTGAATATGTACAAAGTACGGAAGATAAATAATATGTAATATATTTTTATTGTCTCTTACCATTTTTATCCTTTCAAAAACAAATTTTGTTTAAACGCAATTTATTAAATAATTTTTCAACTACAAACTATTATCCATCAATTATAATAACGTCAGATTCTTAATTGATCTAGTTTCAAAGTGTGGGTGGTCTGTACACTTCTTCTTCCTTCAATTTTTTTAGTTTATATTCCGCTTTGTGCTTACGAAGAAGTTTTTCCATTTCCCTTATATCTTTTGTTTCCAAACTCTCTATTTCCAACTCGACCTTCTCTTCTTCATTAAAGAATGTCAATACCCTTTCCTGTTCAAGCAAAGATTTCTTTATTTTCTCTACATTTTGTAGTCTAGTGTCCCGTTTCTTCGATTCTATTTGTTCCTCTAACATTAGTTTCCTTTTCTCTCCCCAATCAATGTATGTCTGTAACATCAAAAAGTGTTTAAATAATCAAAGAAATATTATTTTATAATACCTTCAATTTATTGGTTTATATTAAATAGGTTCGTATTCGACTAAAATGATAATTGCAAGAAGGATTTTTGGTGACATGTTGGGATATATACCTTTAATTGTTCAGCTATATCTACATCTGCCTGTTTATCAACAGCAGATTTTACTTCATTTTCTATTGCTTTGGTCAAACTGTTTTTACAAATTCTTTGGGCTTTCAACCTGTCAACTTGTGACATTACATTTGTTATTTCTTCCTCAGTTATGTTTTTATTATCCTTTTGTATCAAATCGAAAACTTCTTCATATACAAAATCATCTTTAACATCTTTCAGCCACTGCTCTATTATATCTGATATTTCTTCATACTTTTTGTATAATATTAAACCCCTTAATTGACAAGTTCTTCCTAATGTATTATTCATAAGTTTACCATAAAAAGCTAAAGTTTTTCCAACCAGATCACATGGATCTGTAAGATCGAAATGATCATCAAAGTAATCGTTTTTAATGTAATTTACACGTACTTTAATCTCTTCACCGGTATCTTCCGGTGGCTGTGGTTTTACCCAGTCATCTGGTTTTTCTAAATATTTATGACAAGAATAAACGGATAACGCATTAGTTATAGGGTTGGTATCGTCTTCTTGTAACATCGGTAGCACTCCAATTTTTGCAGCGCTAGCATAATCTTTCCTCTTTATATACGTATCCATAAGAATATTATAACATGTGTAATCCGGGAAAATTCCATAATTAAGTCTGTCATGCAAGACAGTCATGAGTTCTTCCGTAAAATCATTATCCAGTAAATATCTAATTATAGCATGGTGCGTCGAGCCCAATGTATTAGATGTTTGTTCAGATAGCCTCAAATTGTAAACTGTGGTCAACAATTCTTCCAACTGATACTGATCCCGTACTGAATTTGCTAATATATCAACGTCGATTGCGCTGACTTTACCAGTGGTAGTCTGTTTGTGATCTATCTCTAAGAAAAAATCGCTGGGTTTAATTTTCTGCAATAATGGAGTTTGAAGCCGTGATTGCCATGCTTCCGTACACCGGTACGCTTCAGACAAAAATGATCTTCTTGACACTATCGTCTCTTGAAATACACGATAACTCTTTCTTCCGTATTTCAATGATTTCAACATTTTTTAACGTATGTTCAGTGACACATAACTTTTGAAAATAATCTTTGCGGATGGAAGTCTCGTTCAATTTCTATTAGGTTAACAAGGACGTGTATTTAAAATACACTCTCTGTGCATTTAATATTACGGCACAATATCAGCGTACTGCAGTTTTCACTGAAATCGCAAAATATTGCGTATATTTTTTAATAATTCATCAATAAAGTGTATATTCAACAGTGTACAAATTATAAACACAATTGTTATGCATCCCACTCTATTTAGTCTTTCCTGATGTAACTTTCAGTGTTCCCACCACACAATAATATAAAAAAAACTAATAGCGCTATAATTCCTGTAGTATTTTGTATAACAATGCTCAGATTTATAAGGCGTAAAAAATTAATGATTTGTTAATTTTGAATCACTATTTGCTAAGAAATCTCAATTTTTTTGATATTATAATTCATTGCATTTACAAGATAGCATTTCTAGTCACTTTTCGCGCTTCTTCATTTTATGGAGTATTGAATTACATTCCATTACGCTTCGTTCGTGGAAAATTTGTTTATCGATACAGTCGCCTCAGCGTCCCGTAAACAATTTAGCATCCTTCGAAAAACTTTTGTCATAAACTAATGACATTCTCATCTTTTTTCTGGCCTTTTTGTTCCACCTACAGCACAGCACAGTAAAGGGAAATACCCGGTGTTACAAACCAAAGTTTGTATTTACATACATACTTACATGTATAGTTTGTGCCACCAATAAGATTTTTAATGAAAAATCAAATTTGTTTTCGTGCACGCATCCGTTAATAAGACTATAGTGTACCGGAAATCATAGCCGCTTTTTAAAATGGTGAGAAATCTAAATAAGTTTGTAAATTACTCAGATTTGTAGAGGTTATGTTGCCCACTGTTCGCGACAGTATCAAAGCACAGTTTGAAATTGTTTTAGTACTCGTTGCTTAGTAAAACAGAGAATGCTCACGAAGACAGTATCTGGACCTGTGCTTGGGGCTGCCCAAAGAAGAAAAAGGAAACTCAACCAGACAATGAAGATTCGCAGTACGTAACCCTCAATAATGCATATGATACTTGTACTTCTTAATATCTGATTTCTTGTACGGTGTTATAGTGATTCGATGCGGTCGAATGAAGAGGAAATCGTGGAATACATAGTAACTGGGTCTGTCGATGATACTGTTAAAGTTTGGGAATATAGAGAAAAATCTGTACAATTGAAACAGAAACATAAGCTAACTGGTCATTCCCTCGGTGTATTATCTGTCGCAGTAAGTTCAGATGGCTCGAGTAAGTAGTTAGTTGGAAAATCATTAAACATTATTACTTTGAAATAGAATTACTTACATTTCATTATTGTCGTTAATACTTGTAGAATGTGCATCGAGTTCGCTCGATTCGAGTTTGAAATTATGGGATTTGGAAACCGGAGAGAAAATATCAAGTATCGATGTGGGTCCTGTAGACATTTGGACAGTAGTGTTTTCTCCAGATGATAAGTTCATCGTTTCTGGCAGTCACTCGGGCAAAATACATTTGTATGGAACAGAAAGTGGTAAACGGGAACAAACTTTGGATACCAGAGGTGGAAGATTCACATTGAGCGTTGCCTATGTATGTTAATCTATACTAAATTGACTTTACTTTAAACAATACTTTGTTTTATTGCTGCTTTACCTGTTTCAGAGTCCTGATGGTAAATACATTGCCAGTGGTGCTGTAGATGGAATCATTAATATATTTGATGTTACTTATGGGAAAGTATTACGTACACTGGAAGGTATATACACAAATTTCTTTTGATAATTTCTGTTCATTGAAGGTATTACTTAAACTTATGTATTTTAGGTCATGCCATGACTATCAGGTCTCTCTGTTTTTCACCAGACTCTCAGCTGCTTCTTACTGCATCAGCTGATGGACATATGAAATTGTATGATGTGTGAGTAATGTTGTTCACATTGAAATAAACTTCATATTAAATTTCATTATTGACAAATGAAATTATTCTTTCATACAGGAAAGATGCTAATTTAGCTGGAACTATGTCAGGCCATGCTTCATGGGTACACAGTGTTGCCTTTGCTCCAAGTGGAAAACAATTTGCATCTAGTAGTTCTGATCATACAGTTAAAATATGGGAATTAGCGCAAAGGCAATATCTACATACTTTCAGTGAACATACTGATCAGGTATTTACTGGTACTATACATAATATTAATTATTTTATTATCTTAATTAATTTGGTAATTTCAGGTATGGGCCGTGAAGTACAGTCCTCACAGGAACGATGTGCTTCTATCTGTATCGGACGACAAATCCATTAATTTATACGAATGCCCGAAATACGATAAATAAATGTTTTATAAAGATAGATTAATAAATGTTTATATTTATTGTTTTCCTTGAAGTATTTTACAATTTACGAAGTATTACTCTTCTTTGACACATGTGCTTTAGCGACACAGAGCTGTATTATTCTCCCCGTGATAGAAACATCAAAGTAGATATTAGTAGCTATAAATTTTATTGTACTGCAATTATTAATATACAAATCATTAAGATGTCTGCCAAATCTAAAGTACAATGTAACAAAAGATGAATTACGCTTAAGATCTAAGTAAAAGACAATGATTATTACAAATGAACCGTAGGAGAAAACAGAATCCAGTGTACAGACCAAATCTTTGCGAAAAAGGAGAACATAAAGCTACCCTGGTATGGTTCCAAGTTGGGAGGGTTAAATCTAATTAACTCGAACTGGAACAGGGTAAAAACCACGCATAACAAATCTCGGAACGTAATCCACAGTAAAAGCTATTCTATATTGTGTCAAACATCTTCCTTCTGATGGAATGCTCGAATCTTGTTCGACGCATATAGAAGGAAAGATGACGCGATATAGAAGAAAACTAAATAAAAATTCATACTCTTGAATATTTCAAATATACAGGAAATTTTGACTCAAGAAAATCGAAAAGGAAAAATATATATTGTCAATTAAAAGTTGGTAAACGCCATGCCAAAGTTTCTCAATTTTTCAGATCGGTAAATATGTAATTGATCCGTACACACTTCTAGTCGTACCTATATGAATTTTAGAAAGGGTAACAGTCGAATCCTGTAGACAGGCCTTACATGCAAATCTCGATTTTTACGTAGTACATTATGACCAAAATAGAAGCTACTTCACTTGTTAATTTTTAAGTAGACTAGAAACTTAAAGTAAAAGTTTACAAAATTTTGTCTCTTTTATATAATGCCGGTTTTAGCGTTACTTAGACCGCTACATCGATACAAATGTTACTACCTTCTCCTCAATAACATTCTGTCGTGTTGAAGGTGTCCAAGCTTTTGTCCGAATCCTCGTCGTGTTCCTATCAGTCTTTAAAAAGTAATCAGATTTTGTATCCGTCGAAAGAATACAAATCAGTTACGATGGAAACAAAATACAGATCTCATTCCTTGCGAATTTACCTATTACGAAGATGTACAGCAATCAGTTTATCTCTTGCCATCATACATCATGGGTCGTAATATATATCACTAAACTTTCTACAGTTTTATTTTGTTCTTTTCTTCTTCATCTTTTTTTTTTTGTTTGTTCATTCACGTTTAATATATACAAAATTGAATAAATAATCGAGGATAATCACTGCTACATACTACAGATTTTCAAATTTTTTTCCCCCTAATCGTGGAATTTCATCAATATTAATGTATATACAACACGCAAAGTGAATAGGAATGATATCAGAATTTCCAGCTGCTTTTTCACACTTTATTCGTACCTCATAAAAAACCTTGCACCAGACGATGCAACAAACAAACATGTCCGATGACCATTCTATGTAATTCGATCAGTGTAAAAACCAGTGAAACGTGATGGAGATTTTTTTCAGCGTCCTTCGAACAATGAGGTAAAATGAAAATGGTTTTAAACTTACTTATTGTGTACTTGCAATGCGTACAGCGTGTGCGGGCATCGGTAGCCGCGGCACACCATGAAGCAAATGTACAATGACTAGCCTGAAAAACGAAAAAGCGATACTACCGTAAAAGGGTTGTTACTCTTTAAATAGAACGGGGCACCGTGTCTCCTATACTGTCGTTACTCTCGTCGAAGCCGTGACGATGTCGCTGTGACAATCCGTCGCCCCGAATTTGCTTTCACTATCGTTCGGTGTAACTTTGGTTGTCTGGGAAGGAATGTCTTGTTTCGGATTGTAATTAAAGGGCGGTACAATGGCGGATGCAGGCGTGCGTACACCGCTGCCATTCACGTACGTTTGTGCGGAGCCGTCTGCGGTCGCAGAGTCCACTCTTATGAAGGAACCGAGGCGTGATATTCGTTTAGTGGGGTCTACCTCCATCGGGGAAGACTCAGTGTTCTGTGGCTTCCGTAAAATCACCGAAGCGTCAGCTACTTGGACACCGTCCTTTCTATACGTAGAAGCGTCGCCGGACTTTACAGGTATTTTGCAGGGTGCGTCGTTTGCGTTCATCCCGCTCAAATCACAAGAGTTCCTGTATTTCACTTTGCCAGGTTGCACGCCCACTACCAGAGGTCTCTTCGATTTCTTGTATAAGGCGGACTCGGGATTATCGTTATCTTGGGGCACACCCTCGAACGTGGAGCTACGGAATAGCCTGAAAGCCGGCGGATTGTTACCCACGGGCGAGGGTGCGTCCACAACATTGGTACAAGTGCCCGGCTGTAGCCATTGTCTGGTGTCGGGTTTCTCGAGCCGTTGCTTGTTCTTGCTCTCTTCGACTTTCTTCCAGAGACTGGCGATCTTGCTAGTCGCTTCCTTCGCTAGTTTTCTAGTCTGCATCCCTGTTGACGAGTTCGATACGATACTAGAATTACTATTGGATCTTTGACCGAGAGGACCTACTTTGCGAAAAACCTTACCGTTTTCCGCCTGCACGTTGTTGCTCTGTACACCACCGGTCGGGGCTTTCGAGGCTGAGATTACTTTACCCGTGGGCAAACGTTTCGGTGCGACTAACAGCGGCAACGCTTTAGGGAGCGGTTGCATCTTCTCGGAGACGTTTCCCTTGGTAGCTTTCGTTTGATGGGCTTGGAGGGTCTTTGGTGCGATTTTCGGCTTCACCATCATCGTCGGGTGCACCTTCGAGGTAGCACCCTTGATCGGTTTCGCGATTTTTGTTTTAATAGGAGAGGCGGACGAAGAGACCACCAGGGGCGCGTTCTCCACTTCCGGCTCGTCTTTGGTAAACGTCCCCTGCCGCTCCAGGGGTTTCACAGCCACCTCTGTTTTACCATCCTGTTGGAAATTCGTGGAGCACGTTGGAGGCGTACTGTGTCTTTTCACGGACTTGGTGAAGGTCAGCGACGACCCTTTTTGAGGAACCGACGCCCTCTTCGCGGCTGCCGAGACGTTTTTTGTTCGTTTCTCCGCGTCCGTTAAAGGAGGTGACTTCTGAAAGGTAGCTTTTGGAGATTCTTTTGTTAGATTGTTGGAACTGTTGTTGTTCTGCCGAAGAGTGGTAGCTCTGGTTGCTCTGACTATAGGAGACGTGTTACTGCGACCTATGGGTATACCGCTGACAGGGTTCACTTGCTTCAACGGAGACGATTGAGGGGTTGGTTTCCTTGTTATGGGATTCGAGTAGAGAGCCTTCCTTCTGCCGCGAATAGCCTTTGGACTCTCCGGCTCCGACTTGTCTGTAGCATTCGAATCATTGCTGGGATCCCTCACCATGCCTGGTTTGATTATCCGTGGTCTTTTCGTCTCTCGAAGTTGCTCCTCAGTATTGTTGGATTCATTCTCGCTGTCGCTCTCCACGGTGTCATACCTAACGTCCTCCTGCGACCTACACTCAATCTCGGCGTTGTCTTTGTTCTCCTCCACCTCGTTCGCTTCCTCCATTTGTTGGCTGCAAGCGCCTATCAGCTTCTTGGAGACACCATTGACAAATCGCATCCGCAAATTCCGTTCAGATTCCGACTCATTCGACACCAAGCTGATGGTCTCGCAGTCCAGCAATGGCTCCTCGACGTTCTGGTTTGCCTTGTTCGACTCGTTCAACGTGTTCAACACGATGGTGGCGTTCTGCTCCAGCATAGTTTGAATCTCGTCTGACTGGATAGTGTGTGTTACGGCCGACGAGTTCTCCTCTGTCCCGTTCGCAACGGCGTTCCCTTCAGCATCCTTGAATATGCATTCCGAGTCGTTCAACGTTCTCGTGCGGTATCTCTCTCTGTTCTTTTTCTGCTCCATGCGTTTCTTGATCAGTGTCTTGCAAGCCGACAATTTCGTCGGTTTGGGGATAGCAGATTTCACAGGGGACATCGGCTCCGACGACACGGGGCTCTCTGTGTCGCAGCTGTTGTCAGTCTCCTGTTGCTCTTGGTTCACCTCGGGGAAAGGATTCTCTAATACCTGCGTCCGAAACCTGGCTCTGTCCTCTTGCCTGCGTTGCTTGGGCGTCAGCTTGGAAAACGGCGAGCACTTGCCACGTGGAATCTTGTTCTCCCGGATTTCGTTATCTTTCTTGTCCGCTTCAGCCTCCTTCTTGCTCATCTCCGCGGCTATAGTGTACGTCTTGTACCTCTCCTTAGCCAAATTTCGCTTCTGCTTCGGTGTGAGGTTCCTGTGCAGCCGTTTTTTCGGCGTCGACTCGGCCGAGCTGGAGACACAGTATTCGGAGGAGATCGGTGTAACCGCCTCATCGGTATCATTGCCAACTTCATCGATCTTCTCGACAACAATAGGATGTGGGGCTTCCTCCGTGCGCAATTCAGCGTCGATGCACAGCGTGTCACTGCAGACAGTCTCGGTGACATGCTCCATCGTCGACTCGTCCATCTCGCAGACCTCGTTGAACAACGATGGTGGATTGATGTTCTCCAGGTACTCGCTCAAGCTGTTGTTCGCACTGCTCTGCATGTTTTCCGCGTATCGCATGCACGTCATCGAGAGGACATTAGCAACGGGCTTCAACAAGTCGAAGACAGCGTCGCTGCCGGTTAAACTCTGCGAGTCTTGTTCCTTAGGGTCCGCGACCTCCGACGTGATGCTCGCCACACTGAGCATGCTGTTCTCCATGTCGCCTACGTCAGGCAGTTCGTCCATCATCGACGGTGGCTTCACGCTGTCCAAGTGTGAGCCGGTGCACTCGTTCAACAAGTTTTCTAAGCTGCTGGTGTAAGTTTGATTCTGATTTAACGCTCTTTTAGCCACCACACCGAGAGGTAGGGACTTCTTGCGGCAGCTTTTCGAATCCGTCAAGGACATGTTCCTCATCTGCATCGGTGGAAGCGAAGTGGAATTGCATCTGTCTCTGTTGATCAACGTCTCGCTGCAGTCGCCCGACCCAGCGTAGCTCGCTATCAAAGACAACATGCTCCCCATCAAGGACGGAGGCTTGATGGCCTCCAGGTCCATGGACGTCATGCTCGTCGTGTCCATTTCGTTCTGCTTGTTCATCTCCGCGTCCACAGCCTCGGCCAGCTTGATCGCTTCTCTTTGAATGATCTTCGAGTTTGTCATGTGTCCACTTTCGCTGCTGGCTGTAGCGTATTCGGAGGTGACGGTGCCTGGATCTTCTGCAGTGTCGCTTTTGAACGAAGCGATGATCGGTGCACTGATACTGATGCTGGGGAACGAAACCTCGTTGGGCGAGTCCTCGTTCCAGGTGTCGCTCAGTATGCTCTGCTTCATGGTGCCGGAGTCGCGTTCTCGAATCGCTTCTGTCTGCTGCACCAACGTGGCTGTTAGCCGGTCTAGCGAGGCGATCATGGCATCGGGGTCTCTCTGCCGCCGGTATATATCTTCCTTTTTCCCATGTTTCGGCGTGTCGTTGCTTCTCTGCGACAGTTTATGCTTCTCACTAACGTCGTCCTTCTGAACACCGTCCACCTCGCACATGTCGTCCATGCGACTGTTTCCACTCGAATAGTCAACCTCTTTCTCTTCAAATCGATCCAAGACCTTCGATTTCAGCGCAGCTTTGTTTGTCTTGTCGATAAGCTTCGCCAGCCCAGGCTGAATACATAATTCTAGAAGGGCATGTTCAGACTGCTCGACGGAATCAATGGACTCGCTGCTCTCAGAGTCTGTTACTTTCATATACGACTGATGCATCGAGTTCTCCGCGATCTTCTCCTTCGAGGTCTCCACTGTCTTGTCGTTCTCATTGTCCTCTGCCAGCCTCTCGTCTTCGAGAATATCATTGTGAACCAAGGACGACATGTCTTCGTTCGACTCGATGTCGATGCTAGACAGATACTGCTGCTGATTTGGCTCTGAATTGAAGACTATCGTTTCATGTAAAATAGGACTGTTCCTCAAGTTCGAAGGCAGCGAGAACTTGCAGAGAGTATCTTCACCTACACCAGTAATGTGCTCGACGTTCTCACTTATGTATTCGAGTTGATTTTGTAAAATATTTGAATTTGAAACAATTTCTACCGTCTGGAAAAGAAGTTGGCATTTCAGTTTCGAGAGATTACACGATGTTATGGGATTGTAGATGATCTTACCTTCCGAGTTAATTTTGCTGTATTTCCGCTATAATTGCATATAATATTCATATTTGGCAGATTAATCGTATCATTGCTTTCTTCGCACGCTATTCGATTCGTGTCTAGACTATTCATCGTGGAATCAGTTAATACGTTGCATTCCACTTGGTCTAACGCCACACTTGTCTGATACCTGGCTAGATTACTTTCACTCCGAGGAAGCTTTTCAAAATTGTTTCCTATGAAGGAGTGTCTGTGCCTGGAATACAAAATAAAAGAAGACGGTTAAACACAGTCAGTTTATTGTAACACGCTATTATTTATACACTAATTAGTACAGGTTCCGGTAAGTTCTCTGAAAATATATTCACCTATTATTTTGCATTCCAATATTAATGCAAGCTGTAAGCAGATCTTCATCATCCTCATCCCCATCACTGACTTGATCTAAACATTCGGAAGAGGTGTTTATATTTAATGTACAAGGCATGTTACGCGTATCGCCTTTTAGTTCAAATTCCTTACATCCTGAATCGTTAGAAGCTTTCAATGCACTGGCCCCATATGAATTAACTCCGTTCGTGGGGCAACTTTTACCGTTTTTTCCGAACATTTCGTTCTCTGTTTCATACTTTTTTTCAACGTCTGTGAAACGAACACACAAGCAATCATAAGTATGCATGTAGAACTTCATTATAATTTATACGAATATTATTCGCGATTAAGAATCAGTCAAATTACCTGATTTCACGTTTCCTGAACTGGATGCCATGTTATTACTTTCGTCGGAATGCAAGTTGTCTGACGATGTCTGCGTATGCGGTGCTCTCAACCTGTTAGTTTAAAAAAAAAGAATAAAGCAAAAAATGTATAGGATAAGGGGTTAACGTGTCAATACATTATTTATCTAAGTATACAAACCTTGATGGGATCTTGACAGAAGAACGTCCCTCTTCAGCTTCGCTCTTAGCGTTCGCCTGCAAGTTAAATTCCTGTTTGTCGAGTAGCTTCCTTTGCTCCTGTATCTTCTTCATGGTACACCTCAGTCTATTATCCTCCTGCAGATCAGACGCAGAAGCAGCTCGAGAAGAGTTCAGCGACGAGCCATGCGGTGTTCCCTCGGTGCAGTAAGTCTTCAAGGTGTCATCATGAATGAGTTCTTGTTCGCTGCTCGCGAAATAATGTGAATGCTGTTTATCCTCATCCAGACTACGCTCAGCGTACCGCAAGCTATAGTCTGTTGGCTGATCCAGATCAGTCTCGGCGTAGTCGCTGAACAAGTTTCCCTCTGTACAATGGCTGACAGTCGGCGAGATAGTTTTCTGTATGGTGTTCAGAGGATTATGCTGATGCAGTACCGTTTTATCGTACATATTGTTGAGATTATCTTTGCCGGGTGAGTTGTTGCTGTTGAACGACAAAGTGGCTGGCGTATCGATCGCAGGCTTGGTAATATACTCGGTTTTCTGGCAGACGATCAGCTCGGTCTCCTCGGAGACGCTGGATTGGCTGCCAGCTTTCGAGGACACGCTCTGAGGTAGGTTGTCCTCGACCGAGGAGTGCAGCAAGTTCTGTGAACAGGCGGATTCCTGGTCCGGTGCGGAGGACCAGGAGATGGTGGAGTTGGTGCACCTGAGGTCGCCTAGATCATTATAGCCATCCGAGGACTTCAGTCGATCAGGGATCGCGTTCTTATATCTCAAAGTATACTTCTTCTCGGATGAAGTCTTCACGTGGTTATCGCTGGTTATCCCGGTGTCGAAGTCGACCGCTGAATGAAGGGAAGAAGACTGCTGTTTAATTTGAATGTCCGTGGGAGACAGTCCGTTCAACACATGGCGGTTCACCCGCTCGAACATGGTATCCGAGTGGGTGCTGGTTATGGAGCGCATAGAGTCTCTGCTTTCGCTCCTGGCGACCCCGTTGCTCTTTCCGCTGGACGTGCCCGGTTGATTGTGCAGATGATAGTTGCGCAACGCTCGTGCATTGATCCCTAAGAAGCTGTGGTCCATCTTGAAGAGGAACTTGTCGTCTTTGTTCGTAGGAGACGTACTCGGTTCAATGTTGTCGCAGGTCTCGGCCAGGTTCTGGTCTATCTCCTGTTCCAGAGCTCTCTGTCTTCTAGCGACCAACGTGGGCAACGTTGGAAGGCCCAGGCCACGAGCAGTCGAGTCTAGATGAACGAGGTTGTTGCAGCCTGGTCGGGCGCTTAGTAAGTTCTTCAACGCTGCGCTGGAGCCCATCGAGATCATTTTGTGCTTGGAATGGATGAGGCTGCGCAGCATGGGAACCGCGCCCAGGTCCCACAACAGCCTCTGATCTTGCGGACACCTAGCCGAGAGGTTCCAAAGTGCTCCACAGGCGTTGCTGACTACGGTCAGACTGGGTGATCGTAGTTGCTGCAGCAGAACCTGCAGACATCCTCTTTCCCTGACGATGGCTCGGTAGTCTTCTCTGACAGCGATGTGGCTGGAGACGTTCCTCAGTATACCTCCCGCGTTCTCCACTATCGCCAAGGTCTTCGATGGCGCCTTGTAACTCAGCATGTCTACCAGGAAGGCTAGCGCACCATCCACAGCGCAGATGTCGATTTTATTTGTACTACAGTGCGCAGAGAGGTTCCACAGTGCGGAGAGGATCGACTTTAGCGTCGACTCTTTCCTGCCCTCCATCGCTGCCTTCATCAGACCGGTTACCGCTCCCACTTCCCTCAATGTCTGCTTGCTACTGGTGTCCGCTCGCCACGATAGGTTCCTCAAGACGCTGGCGGTTACCTGTCTCAGGTCGTCGCTGGGACTCCGCAGCTGCGAGACCAATGCCTTCATGAACTCGCGGAAGGAGCAGAGCAGCGCCTTGTTGTTTCCATCGCCGAACGTCAGGTTCGTCAACGCCATGCCGGCGTACCTGCGCAGAGTGATGCAGTTCTGGTCGTCGCACTCGCTGCCGTGAGCCATGTGGTCCATCTCGATCAGCTCAGCTACCGCGTGAAGTCCTCCTAGCTGGCACATAGCGTGGCGATGAGCCTCGTCGAAGGACAACTTCATCAGCGCCGCTATGGTCGGTCCTGGGTGCCTCTCGAGGTCGTCGGGAACCTGCCCCGTCTCCAAGGATGATCGCAGTGCTTGGCAATAGTCTCTCAGCTGCTCCAGGAAGCGGAGCACCCTGGCCTCGCGACGGCCAGCCCTCTCGTCGCTCTTTGCGTGAACTATGTTGTGCAGAGCCCTCGAGGCTCTCCCCCTGGTCTCCAGATCCTGTCTCGGGGCGTGAATTAGCTGCACCAGCAGAGGCAGACACCCCGACTGCCTCATGATCAGACAATTGTCCGTTGAGTTGCTCATCGATAGCAGAGTGGTGCTCATGTCCTCGCCACCCTCCGTGCTACCAAGCATCCCGAGCAGGTTGTACACCACGTCCACCTTTGCTCCCAGCCTTCGATCGCCCTGGACCTCCGAGGAACAACCCAGGGTACCGCCGGAATTCGATGAGAAGCTCATCACGCTGGCTACATCCTGAGGAACAAGCTGAACGTTACCGAAACGGCTACAGGTATCTACTACTTTGTTTGCTATTTGCAAAATGTGAAGACTCACGTTATGTACAGTGGTCGACGCGTTCTGCTGAGTGGAGAAGCCCATCTGTTGACTGGCCCACAAGTCTCTTCTAATTGGCCAGGTTCCTCTATAAGAAGACGGCACCCTGTGTCCTTGCAAAGACGTGTCAGGCTTGCTGTCTTCTTCACTGCTACCGCCCTCATTGTAGTGTTTACTCCTTCTCGTGTAAATCTTCAACGAAAACATCCAACAAACCGTTCAACACCCATTCATCCTCGTACCACCTCGAGACTAGTGATAAATGTATAAAATCCGCAGTCTAGTTATTATAATTTAATGAACATTCGCGATCAGACCTGCTCAGATCTGAAAATTTACTGGAAACAAAAAATGTTGAAAAAACCGCGAATGATCCCCCACACAAATCATCATCTCTGAAACACTCGGGACAATCCAATATGAGATCAGCGGAGCAAACGAATGTGGATCGTCGATAGAAAGATACGAAATATTAAAAAACTGATAAAAGTTGCTTGCGGTGCAACAAAAGGGAACTCGGTTGGTGATAGTCGGTCCAAACAATGGCGGGTGATCCTCTCGATTCAGATTCTCCGATAATAAAAAGCCAATTCAGATTTCCCGAGGACGCGGATGAAGAGACAGAGAGAGCGAGGGAGAGAGAATCAAGCCAAGGTTACATCCGATACACTCAACCGAAAATAAATGCTGTTCCAACCGCGAGAAAAAGAAAAACGCCCTCGCGAGGGCCGATCCTGCCGAAGGGAAGTGTACAATAAATTCTTTGCGGAATGGTTTTCGGTGGCAGGGCCGAGTTAAAGGGCGGCGAAAGAGAGAAAGAGAGAGAGAGAGAGAGAGAGAGAGAGAGAGAGAGAGAGAGAGAGAGAGAGAGAGAGAGAGAGAGCGAGAGAGAAAGATAGAGAGGGAATGCACGGGTACGTGTGCGTAAACCTGTACAACAGAGGGAGACAGAATACGCTCTCTCTCTCCGTAAAATCAATACGCTGGCTACGTTGGCGGAGAGATGTGTATATAGCGGGGGCTCGTGTGCCCACAAGCACGAGGCAGGCAATATACCCAGCGGTATCCAACCGTTCTTTAGCTAGAACACGTCCGTACGAAAAAGAGAACTCTGAAGGAACATCGACTGATTACGGTCGATCTACCGCGAGCTAGTCCGCATCGACTAAACGACCAAATTTAATGCGCGTTTCATTGCCGTCGGTTACATAACGATGCAGCAGTCCGATATTTAGAGACCCTGGAATCTCGGAAGCCCCTAATCGAGAACGGATCGACATTTCCGTAAACAGCGAGTCCCCGGATCCGATCCAGTCGCTAATCGATCCCGAAGATCTAGGCTGATGCGTCACGAAATACAGAGAGACTCGGGGGCTTCTCGCATAATGCGAAATTTACATTCGAAACCGAGGGTTGCATCACAACGCACAGATTTCACGAGATTGTAGTTGGTTGCGCAAGGAGGGTCGAACGGACGATTCGATGCATCTATGTTGACACTTCGAGGATTTGGCAGAATCACTGAGAAACCACTGAGAGGGGGTAGCTAGCCTAGACCACCCTCTAGACCAGGTCGATTCTCTAAGCGGAATATCTTAGGGGATAGAAAGTCTGTTCTATTTGTCGATTACAGGTCTTTCTGGCGGAAAGGAAGCACAGACACTTGGGGGGAGTGTTATAGCTAGCGCCTGCTGCTAGCGCACAGCGATCAATTTTACTGTCGGCTAGGTAAACCAAGCGAGGTTGAATGAATTTAGGGAAGTGTCGATGAAGAGAACGACGAAGAGCGGGACATGATTTTGTTTGGGATCGACGATGACGATTTACCTCGGGGCTCGGCGTGGACGACCTTCGTTCGTCCTCTTCTTTGACTTCCGGCTCCATGGCATCCTCCTTGCTCGTCTCAGCGATCGCAGAGCCTAGGTAGAACCTTGGCCTCGAGTTTACGGCATTGACGGTGGACGACGACGACGACGACGCGGGGGAGGATGATGTTGCCGTTCGCAGAGCGTTCTTCGACGCAGAACATCTCGCGGATGTTGCCGTCGATGCGACGACAACGGGGTTGAACGCTGCGCCGTCCAACGACGACTCCAGCTCGTGCGCCGCGACGCCGACCAGGGGCGTAGGTATCTCGACGCCGTGGGGGCGCCGTTGGCCCCTCCAGGAGCCGACACCTTCCACGCCGACGCCTACCGGCCCGTGGGGAACGCGACAACACTCTTCCGAGAGCAATCTTTCTGCTCTCTTGTGACAGGGCTCCGGGTCCTCCTGGAACAAACGGAATCGCGGTTGAATACGGTGTTTTACTTCCGGGGCGCGCGCGCACGCTTTACCAATAATTATAATGAAATTAAAAACATCAGGTGAAATATTCGATTATTCAGTTTTATTCAATGAAAAATGAATTGGTTTCATATTCGTCTAACCCAAGCATGTCAAAACACGCGGCCCATCGACAAGTAGTTTGCGGCCCAACCAAATAAAGTAAAGATTCGAATAGAGTAAACTTGAAAAGAAGAAACAACTTTTGTACTTCGTATGTATTTTGTATGTGTAACTGCAATGTTAAAGAAAAAAGTGTTTCTTCTTTATTCCGAATGTTTTTGTTTATTGAGGTCCACCGAATTAATTTATGATACTTAATGAGGCCGTTGGTGGTAAACGAGTTTGACATGCCTGATCTAACCAGTCGAATTTATAAAAATGACGAAAAGATTTTCCTGTGTTTCGAGAGAGCCCAGTGTACCGTTGCAATATCGAAGAGCAGTTCGTTCGTTTTTGTCATTTTTTTCGTTCACGTTTGCAGAGGCTCGGCTGCTCTCTTTCGGCAAAGTAAAACAAACATCGCCGGAGAAAGGAACAACGTTCGAACGGCTCGTTCTAAAACCCACTGCAAATCCATCGGTTTTCTGCACTTTCTCCACCAGGTTCACGGACGTTGTTCGCCGATGTGCTTCCCGGTACGGCGTTACAACATGATCGCGGTTTTAATACTGGTTCGTTAGGCGCCGCACGGTACGAGACGAGACGAGACCAGACGAAACGAAACGAAACGAAACTGTACAACGCTGCGTGCAAGAACCAATTAACCTACCGCGAAACGAAAGGTCGTCCTTGCGAACCTGCCCGCTCCTTGACGGTCCTGCGAAACTCGAATCGATTCGCGAAGAAGTCCTAGACATTCTTGCGGGCACGGCTCACTGCGGAATTCGCATGCGAACGCGACAAATACAATGGAAATCCTACCGCGACGTACACCTAACCGCTTCTTCAATCCTATCTATTAGATCGCGTAGTACGAAATGTTGGATCCTAAATCATTCGCAATTCGATCGTTCGAGTGGTATTTATTGCTAAGTAAGTACATGTGTGATTTTTAAAAAGTAGAAATAATCAAAATTACACGAGTTATATTATATAGGCAGCGGATCTTTATGCAAAATAAAAATGTTCTACCTGAGTTGCGACAAACTGGAGTACAATATAAAATTTCCTTTCCTAATACATATGTTTAATATGTTGAAAATAATGTAACAGTATTTCTAAATTCTTCCGATGTTTTACCGTTTTAAATTACACGTACTCATTTTTGTCATAAATGCATAAAATCCGTTGTCTAGTTATATATTTTTATACGGTACGCCTTCGACGACGAATTCGTTCGGTACCGAACACGTACGTTTGTTTACATGGTTTGTGCTCATTGTACATTAAGTAGCGAGCAGTTTTTGAGTTTTCCCCGAATTCTTAGTTGTCGTAGAGCGTCTTGTTTACAAACAAAATCGCCGCAATGCCGACAGTTTTCATTCAAATGTTCAATAACTTGTAGGACTTTAATCTTTAAATCTACGTTGGCTTGGTTTAATCAAAAATATTTTTAATAAATTCTATAAACGAAATAGTAGAGACCTTGTGCGAGTTGCATAAAATTCTCGTGACAGTGAACGCCGTGACCAGATGAAATTTCAAATGCAATTCAGCTGCAATTCAATTCCATGTTATATCTGATCCGAAGTAAGCACTCGAGATCTGGTAAACGTCGGGCAGTCGCGAGAAACGTGTTAATCGTATTGTTAAGTGAATAACCATGAATCTCGCGAACGGAAAAAGAGAAAACTCGTATACGCCGCGCAGCTCTGTTGGTCTGGCATTAACGAGAGGAGCGCGCGCGCGCGCGCGGCCCGTTGAAAACTCCGTTTCTGTTCGAATGCATAATTAAAGGAACCGCGGATCACCGGAGCAGGCATTGTTGCTGCTTATCTCCGGCACTTTCACCGGGTTTTCTCTGCTCTTACTCTATCCACGAACAACGTAGAAACAACGCGAAACGCGAAGAGGGACTATACATACATACTGTCAGTCAGTCACAGTTGCTTTCGGAATAATTTCTTGGAATGCATTTGAATTCCCAACGAGGCAGCACGCGGCGGCGGCGGCGGCTGCGTTCGAAAATCGTGGCCAAGGTTGATCAAATAAGTGGAACATCTGCAGCGTTCGTTTTACAACCGCTTGCTCAAAAGAGAGAGAGAGAGAGAGGGAGAGAGTTCCTATTATTGTGATGTTCGGACAGAGATATCTCGAGATTAGATGAGCATAATAATGGTGTGGTCATTGTAGTCGTTGGATTCGTCTTTTGATGCTCTGCAAGGGGACATCGAAGAAAATATTCCATTCGATAAACATGGAGCTTTATGCAGTAATAGTTTATTAAAATTCTTGGTAAATATGGGGCAGAAAGTTGAATAAAAATTGAAATAACTGTAACAAAAGCGTTGATGAGAAACTTGCTTAGCTTCCCTTTCTTTGAATATATGTATAGACATAGGTGTTTGCATAAACATCCGCAATCTAGTTGCGGAAACTGGAATTTGCATAAACATCCGCAGCCAACTAACAACGAGCTGCATTATATTCTTCATAAATATTTGTACGAGTAACAAGAGGCGAGATTATGCTCTGAATTATGCCGAATGCGCTTCTCGCTGTAGCTTATTGTTAGATTAGTTACAAAACAGCTATCTGCTGTACAGCGTCATTTTTGTGATAATTCTTACGAAAAATTACAACTTGGATTATCCTTCAGATAACGTAAGTAACTGATCAGTAAATAAAGACTTTAAAAGGCAAAATACACGCAGTCATTTTTAATATTTAATGGACCCTGCGTTGAGGGTGTCGAACAATGTCCGATTTGAAAATCGTTCTGTTTCGTTTCGCGCGCTCCCGCGAGGCGGGCGATTTGAAATTGTGCTAAAAGCTGTCTATAGGATCGGCCCGAACAGAGAAATTCATTTCGCAATAAATGTATCGGGGCGAAATGAACGCAACGAGAACGCCGTAATTCATGATTGAGCGTAATCTCTAGTTACGCGAAGTATATTATTCAATTCGTAGTTGCATATTAAGCGTCGCGCTAATTCACTACCGGCAGGCTGAATCATCCTTAATTGGCTCGTGATTCACCCTACGCTTGGATGATTCCAGTCCGGTTCTTTATTGTCCTTTTATTGTTTATTGAAATTTCTCCGGCCGCGTTCGGTATTTTTGTACGCGAAAAGGGTTCTCGTCGGTGGATTTCAAATCATTGAAGAAGTATTTAGTGCAGTGTTTCCCAACCAGAGCTGGGGAAAATAGTATTTGAAATAGTAAATATTAAATAATCCTATTTATTTTAGAGTATCTGCACAATATTAAAAATAAAATATTTTATTTGATGCAGTAATTTTTGAAAATAGTATTTGAATATAGTATTTTATTTGAATAATATTGATAATATTTGTATTTCGTCTCTCTCTTTATTTTCAATTTCAATTATAAATATTATTGCTGAAAATAATGGTTCAAATTCAATACATTTACGAGTGTAAATCGTTTCTTAACGACAAGATACAGTTTATGTTTATGCGGTTTCTCAGAGTATTATAACAATCCAAAAGTGTTTCAGATTGTTAAAGAAGAAATATTTTATTTTCTGGCTGAAATTGTTGAAATAGAAATATTTTATTTTCTGGATCAGATTGTTGAAATAGAAATATTTTATTTTCTGAATCAAATTGTTGAAATAGAGATATTTTATTTTGAGGTTCAGATTGTTCAAATAAAATACTATTTTCTTTAAGCAAAATAAAATCTAAAATATTCAATAGTATTTGAAATATTTGTTTCGCCAAATAATGCCCACCTCTGTTCCCAACCTTTTTTGTTCCATGCCCCACCTAAGCCTGTCTGAAATTCTTCTGCCCCCTATGTAATACATACACATAATTTTTATATTGAAAAATTGAATTCATCAGTCAATAAACTTAAATGATAGATTAACCGTTAGCACTCGGATGGCGACTTTGAGGCACCACTGAAAATTGCTATGCCATTCTTAAAAATATTGTTCACATTATTATTTTTGTTCGTATTTAATAAACTACCAGACCTTTACATATTACATGAAATATTATATCAGTTTCATATGCAAAAAATGAACGAAAAATTGTATAGAATGGAAATATTCTAGAATGGAAAAATCTTTCGTTTTTTAGTTAAAATAGCTCCGAGTGCAAGGGGTTAAACTCTGTACGAGTCCATTTTCGAATTGCCACCCCTTAACAATCAAATTGCACCCATGTGGGGCGTGGACCGTTGGGAAACACTGATTTGGTGTATAATTTTCTAAGAAACAGCACGGACCCAAGGGTATTTCTTACATCAAAGCTTGGCTGTAGAGTGAAAAATGGACACACGTAGGATCGCGAATCGATCGGCGCGGCGCGGCGGGGCCTTGTTTGGGAAATCGTCCGAGTAAAAACAAATGTTAGCCGGGCGAGCAGCGGTGGCATTATTTATTTAGCTTTCACCGGAGAGCTTCGTATCCTTTCTCCAGCTCGTTATCCGGAGATCTAGCGCCGCCATTGGAAAGATAACCAGCGCGGTGCGGCGGTTCTATGGAAACGTGCTCGTATGGGTACACAGAAGAGAGGTTTCGTCACGAAGCATGTCTGTGACGAGGCGATATAAGCGATCGGTTAAACCGTTTATCGCGGATAGACAGCTGTTTTTACGGCCCCGACGCACCGGTAAAAACACGTAAGGCCTGTGTACACAGTCGTAAATCGGATTTCAAGTGTATCTCCGTAGCCCGGGAACGTCCATCTGTATGAATAGGGAATCAAGATAAGGGAATTGTGTTAAAGAGCAACGGGAAATGCTCGGCGAGCGCAAAAATGCTAATTGAATCGTCGGTTGTAACGACTTAACGACGGACTCGTTACGATCAAAATTTACATTTGCCATCTTCGCGCTTCGAACACGCTGTAGCGTCGTATCTAGGCGCACGGTAGTGCACCAGCCAAGTTCTCGCACTACCTCCTTTTACACGAAACAACTTAGCCGTTTTTTAGAGGCTTGCATCTCGGAACTGGAGGCAGATGGAGAGATGTAATTTCGTACACTTGTTAAATGCTATCAGGTCTCAATATTGACAATACATTAATCTTCCAACATTAGTAGGTTCCGAGATATAGGACCACAAAAATCGCTAAACTGGTCACTGACTGACTGATTCACGGATTATCAAAACATTTTGGGTACTTCCCATTGACCTACAAGCTTGAAATTTGGTACATAGGTCCACCATAGCAAACCATCATAGGAATAATTATTATCAAAGTTTGAAATTTTACACCTCAAAAAAAAAAAAAAATGGCAACAAAAATTGATGAAATTCCAACAAAAACATGCTGTAAACAGGAGCCAAGTTCTCTATGGCCGTCAAAAGTTGTGAGATCAAACAAAATACGGCCAAGTTCGTTAGCTTAGAAATACCTGTTGCAATACTGAAAAAAGCGTTTGTAAAAATTAGTATAAAAGAACGCTATTTAATTTTTAAAGAGTTACATGGAAGGCTAAATTATTCAAACTTGGCCGTTCCTTTTTAAACCAATGGCCATAAAAGGTGTTGGGTAGCGGCTAAGTTTAAATAATTTAGCCTTCCATGTGACTCTTTAAAAATTAAATAGCGTTCTTTTATACTAATTTTTACAAACGCTTTTTTCAGTATTGCAACAGGTATTTCTAAGCTAACGAACTTGGCCGTATTTTGTTTGATCTCACAACTTTTTACGGCCATAGAGAACTTGGCTCCTGTTTACAGGATGTTTTTGTTGGGTTAAACTTAACTGGACAGGAGGACGCTAGCAAAACGAAATTTTCATGTGGACGATCGATTGGAACCACGAAAGATTTTCAAAACCGCATAAATATCATCTTCATCTTGAGATCCCCGTAAAATCGTAACGCCTCGAGATGCCGTGTCGTAATCGCATTTATCACGTTCTATTAATGCGTTATCTCGTCGAGTGACTCGTTGCAGCGGGGTTCGATCCCTGTGCAAGCTCCGAGATTACGAAACTGCGGCACATTATCTTTCGCAGCACAATTGTCGGAACAGCTTTCACACGGGAACCCTCGATTTTTTCTGTCTCGATGGCTCCGATAATAGGAAAGAAGGATTCCTCGTCGGGAGCCAGGGAACGTTCGTCTCCTCGTCGAACGTGCGGTGTTCTGGCCGGCATACGTGCGGCGTGCGCGTGACTGAAATACGCTTCCTTGCTCGGCCGTGTCAAAAATAAAGATACAGGCTCGATTTCGATGGCATCGAGGAAGCAGCGACCGCCGCACTGTTGGCAACGAAACCCGGCAAAAATTTCGCGCGACCGAGCGCGCTGCCAGCGAGCCCGCGAAATTATTGGTCGGGTCGCAAGTGCACTGCGGATGATTATGCAAATCCCGTTTATCATGGGCTACGAGGGACGTTGCTTCAGTGTAACGCGTCGATCTCAACCTTTTTCACTCGGAGCTATTTTAACTCGAAAATTAAACATTTCTTTCGACCTAGAATAATTCCATCATACAGGGTGTCTCACGTAACAGTTTTCACGATTTTTTAAGTATATACTTGCGATAATCTGACAAAAAATATTTTAAACAAAAAGCTGATCAGTTTTCGATTGGCTACACATTCCAATAAAAAAAATGTTCGAAAATTTCTTTTTTGTTATTGTCAAGGCAACCTTCAATTTTTTAGAATGACACTTCAAGGTCATACGAAGGTCATGGTATACTAGATCGTTGAATTCGTCTTGACACGGGCTGTAATACTGTTAAGTCAAAAATACAAAGTACCATTTAAATAAAAATGAAGGCGACATTGACAATACTATAAAAAAAATGTTTTTCGAACTTTTTTTATTGCAATATATAGCCAATCGAAAACTGATCAACTTTTGTTGAAAATATTTTCTGTCAGATTATCGCAAGTACTTAGAAAATTGTGAAAACCGTTACGTGGGACACCCTGTATACGTTTTTTTTTCATTTTTTGGATATGAAATTGATATAATACCTCATACAATATTTAAATGTTTAGTAATTGATTAGATAGCACCATGTTTAATAATGCAAACAATATTGTGAATAATGGTAAAGCAAGTTTAGTGCCGACTCTGAGTCACCACTCGGGTGCTTAGGATTAACACTAAACCTACCTAGCACTAAAAGCGATTAAAATGTTTCAGCTTATAAAATTGACAAGGCTCTGTCTATTTAGATTACGTGCAATTTTTATTACAATATATGTGCATGGATAAAGAAATTTTTCGAATCAATCTCCATGCAAGTAACTTCATCGTTTCAATAATTGTAAAATGAAAAATATAAAACCGGTCATTTGACCGGCAGTAGCAGGTTTAGTGTTAATAAAATTTATGCGTGACGCGTCAGGTTGTTGCATACGGAATGTCGTGTTTTTAATGGTAACGTTCATCAGCGAACATGTTTCTAATTGACATGTTCCGTCAATTGCCTAAATATTGGGATAATTAAAAAACAAGCGCGAGATTCATTTGTGTCGTCGAATGGCCATCTTGGCTGCATCTAAAATTCTTTAATACCCTCGAAGAGAAGAAAATTAGAAAGTAAATGTGAGATACACAAAGGAATGAATGGTTCGACGAGTTCGATGAAGCGATCTCGAGCGCGACGTCGTCGTCAAGACGGAACTGTATATCCGACGAAGTGTTCTTCTTTGGCCTATTTCGACCGAATTGTAAGAAATAAAGCGACAAAGCGAGCGTATCGTGACGAAACTGGTGGCACCGTGAGAAGCAATCAAGAGCCTACGCGACACAGCGTGTTCAACCATCTCAGCGGACGGTTTCTTAATGAAGAGCTTCTATTCCGATCCTCTCGGTCCACGTTCAATTTTACACGCCACTAAAAAATTTATGGTCTGGATTACACAACTGAAATATTCCCGGGTCTTTGTTTATCATCCATGGAAATAGTGAGACACCATTAACCCCTTGCACTATAATACCGAGTTGGACTCGTGACGAAGATCCCGAAGAGAGTCTACTAAATCTTCATGCTATTAATTTCCTTCAAATTTTAAATTGAAACAAAATATATTTTTTTTGTTGTTGAAACCATTGGAAACTGCATACGTATAAATTACATACAAACTTCCTTTTTTCGAAGAAATTAGAAACGACAAATAAGTTCTAATCACTGCAACCGTAAAATAAGTGGTAGTGCAAGGGGTTAAATTATACCATGTGGTCCATTTAAGTAAAGCCACCTAAATCTCTTCGGGTCATTGTGATGCAAAAACTATGTCTTACATACGTAATGTGCATGGTGTCGATCGACCAATACCTGGCAAGAACATTTTTTCCCCAAGGGAATTTTTTCGGGAGTTATCAAGATCAGCACGATGTTTTTTGATACATAACTGAATTTTTTTTTATTGCATCGTGTAGCTGAGCGAAAACTACATTCGGATATATATATAATAACATGACTTTCAAATGACCTTGATCTTTGAAAATTAAAGTGAACACTCCGGAAAATATAATCTTGAGAAAAAAATAATATTTGCAAAGATTTCACCTTGTGATACCATTTATATTACATTTAGGCAGACTACCCTGTATGACGCTTCTTTACCACGATCGCTGTTAGCCTCACAATTTTATATTTTGTGCAAACAAAAATATTAATATTCATAGTTTCTCAAAAAGAATCGCAAACGTCAGCTTATTTTTAGCGTTCTAAACGCGTCGCTAACACTGTCGGATAACTTGAACGGTGCAGCAAGTATGTGTATCGGCTAGACGCTCGTAAAACTGCCGTTTTGAGGCAGCAAATAATGAAAACCAGGTCACCCGCGTTCATTTATGAATCAGAGAAGTAGCCAGATTAAATGTTCCCCGAGTACGCGAAGATTTGACGCTGAAATGCCGGCTAGAAAACAGAGCATGCTAATCAGTGGTGCGATAAAGACGAGTGCGATCTTCCGGTTGGTGTTCGCGCGAAGGTGTGCCGGTAAATGACTCATTATCAAACGCAGGTATCGTATGGATCGATCGCTAATCGCCTTTTCAAAAGACGCACGCGCGTAATGCGAGCCGGAGAAGTCATTTCGTTCGAGACCGCGAGAAAGAACTTCTCGAGAAACAACACTTTTCTGACTTTTGGCTCGACGAAGAAATCTGAAAAAATCTTGCACGAAGATGAGAAAAAGCAAATATACCCTTATGTTGTTTGTATGGGTTTCTTGTTCTGTGTACACTTTGGTTTTGTTTGTTCCTAATGTTGTAATAAATCTCTTACGAAATTTCTTCGATAAAAACAAAAACAAAAAGATAATCCGCGATGGAACGACAACGATATAAAAAGCGCGAAAAGATGCGCAATAAGAGGAGTAACGGCTCGCAGAAGTAATTTGCGCTCGACCAATTAACGCGTGTATTATTAATTTCAATTTCGCTGTTCGAGTTTCCTCCTGTTGGCGATTCACGTTCGCCGGCGGTTCGCGGATCGATTGTAAATTGCTTTTTAAAAAGGCGCACGTGCGAAGTGCGAGTCGAGGGAGAGGACTAATTCATCTGCAGCAGGAAGGAGGAACTTGTTGAGAATATTTTCAAGAGGTACGCCGGCCTATAGACGAAGTACATACATACATACATACATACCATGTTCAACGAATTGAATTAGAGAGAGACGATGCAGGGGAATTGAAGAAATCAAGGACAGTGGGCCCCCACTATTTTTTCTTTCTTTTTTTTTACGAAATAACATCGTCGAGTGGACTTTCGCGTGCTCTATTATTCGACGGGAACAAAGGCAATCCTGAGGAAAGAGAAAGAAACTCGACTACTCGACTCTTTTCGAGACAACCGAAAATACAATGCCGAGCGCCACAAAGGCAAACGAAGGCTACTACACATATTTTCCTCGAGGAAATTGCTCGTCTTACGATACGGGATATGATGAAAGGAGATCTAATTTAAGGGACGAATTCACATTTTATCGTCCGAGATCGAAGGATGATATTTCAGAGAAGATGGCTTGGTACACTGGTGGTCCAAATTATAATTTTAAAACATCAAATACTTTCAGTTCATTTTCACAGTTTACTAATGACTAATAGAAACACAAACCAGTCGTAGCAGTTCAAAGAAGTGCCCGGACGTCTGAAAGGGTTCTGATTTGCTGTTAACGTAAAAATATCACGAGGAAACGAGCCCCCGCAACCATACCCGGTGTCTCGAGGCCTGCTCCGTCAAGAAACAAACACTACGCGAGGCTCGTGGCGACGTCGATCCACCAATTAAACTTGTCTGCGTAGCATCGACTCGAGCCGACGTGGTCTCACCCCTCCGCAGAGGGTAGCGAAGACTCTATTTTCATCGATGATCGATCAGAGCGCCGGCGAGCAAAACAAGAGTAGCTGGAAGACCTGCGTGGGCACCTCTTAACAGGAGCTAAGAGACCATCTTTATATACCAAGACGCGTATACTTGCAGCAGGACACGTTGCTGGTCATGTGACTGGACACGTTGCAGAACATATTCTAGGACACGGTGCAGGGCACGTTACTGGACACGTTGCAGAACATAATTCTAGGACATGTTGCAGGGGACATGTCACAAGATACGTAGCAGAACATGTCACAGGACACGTCGCAGGACACGTAGTTAAGTAAAGCAATGGTAGCCTGAAAAACGACCAATCACCTTTCTGGCAGAACACCTAAACTCCTCACAGGACACATTGGATCGTCTCGTGGCAGACTCCCCGCAGGCCAAGCGATAGTCCTCGGGCCTGTCCTCGGCGCTGATCTTCTTCTCCTTCTCAAGAACGTCGGTGAACCCCCTGCTCTCCATAATAAGCCTGAGCCGGTTCTTTTCGGTCTTGACAGTTTTCGGGTTATGTTGCAAGGCTCTCGGCAAAGGAATCATGGAACTACCACGAGGAGTTCTCTCTGGGTCGCTTGTCTTTGACGGAGAGGCGTCCTGCCTGCCACCGGAAGCTGTCTGTAGAGGCTGTTTCTTCTCTCCTGGCATTGTTCCTCGGGATATCGAAATCCCCGAAATCGATCCTCTCGCACGGACAAGGCACGATTCTGTCCGGTGGTAATAATTGATGCACGATCGTTGGGATTCACGCGTCGCGACGCCCGGTGTCCTGGCACGAGCCACGTCGGCGCACCATCAGACACAGCCACTCTTCTCCGAGTTTCGACCCTTCCTCATCCACCGAGGGGCAGCTTCATCGCTTCAGCTCCATCAGGCGTCGAGTGCGTCCCCACGCATGCGTCGAACCAAAGATTTTCAAAATGTCCCTCTGGCATTTCTGCCTTCCCCGATCTGCCGCGTATCTCCCTCCCTCCCTCGCTCTGTCTCTATCGTTCTCTATCGTTCTACAGTGTACTGTAGTATAGATACTCTTTCCCTCTGCTTTCAGGCTTTTCCCCAAGTCGGTCCTCTCCTTGCGCGCCTCTTACGACATCGAGGACTCGACGATGCGCGAACGAGACTCCTCGGGGACTTCGCCGACTCCGACTCTTCTTCGTTTCTTCTTCGTTTCTTCTTCGTTTCTTCTTCGTTTCTTCTTCGTTTCTTCTTCGTTTCTTCTTCGCAAGAGTATTGTCTACCTTGCAACAGCTTTTTAATCTGCACGTCCCGGCTTTTACCCCCCCGACCAGGTAGCTCCAGGATCGCGGAACTTCCGAGGACTTTCTCTTTTCCGGGATGTTCTGGTGCCCGTGATTCTGTTGAGTTTTTAGGGGTTCGATTAGAAGAAGGTGTTCCTAAGATTTTCAATCCCGAGGTGTCCTCAGATTTTTGAGAATCTTTTCAGAAATAATTCATAAAATTGTCAACATTCCTTGATTTCTTTCAAAGCAAGTTTTGTATCCGAGAAAAAATCAAGAGTCAATGTTTGGCGAATTAATCACCGGAGCGCTTCCGATGGTATTTTGCGAAGGATTGCTTCCCCGAACGATCGCGTCAGTGATTACCGTTCCGTGGTTGGAATCGCGAATTCGTCGATTCTTCTCGGATCTCGAGGTCGAATTGAGTTTTCCTTGCGACACAGACGTCAATGTCTCGGCGCCGTTTGCGAGTTCCATTTATAGGTGTACGCTGCTGTGTTGCTCGTTGGCGGCCCACGTTTTTCCATTCGTTTCGCAAATCGACCGGACGCACCTTTTGCGGCAAGTGATAAGGAAGGGAAATCTTTCTTCGTTACGCTAGCTCCCTCTTTACCGGACAACGATACTCATTCAAATTTTCTTCCCTCGTCGAATGCATTTGCACCGTGCTTCAACTTCCGCGAGCTTTAAGTTACGTTCACCAAAAATTTTCATCGATCTTTCACCGATCTTCGCTCGAAAACATAATCAAACGCTCATGAAACCATAATGTCAAGAGCAGTTTTAAGAACACGTGGGGATAAGATCCAGCGAAGATTCAGCACGACAAGAGACGATCTTTCGAACCATGATTCGAAACCTTTAACGCAGCCAAGCACGGACACCGCTCCCCTGAACCCCCATCAAGATCCGTGGTTCTCTCCCCTCCCGTAGATCATTAAACCACCCTCGATCGTCGCGAGATCGTCGCACACTCTCCGGAATAGAAACCCGCGTAACAATCTGCTCGCACAAGCGCGTTCGATTCGTTATTTTCTCGGTCGGCTGGCGGCTCAAGTGAGCAAAGGGGTGACTTCAAAGTCCCCGAGGATCGCTGACAACGAACCGACCGACGGCGGCGACGGCGGCGGCGGCGGCACTCCGAGGCAGCATACTGATCTCGAACGTCGAGAAACACCACAGAGAGTCCCCCCGGTTGGTTCCCCCCGAAACTTTGCACAATCGGCTCACTGTTCTCTCGCGGAACGAAACTGCTCGGTTTTTTCCCCCTTTTTCCTCTGTTTTGCTACTACCGAGGATGATCGAGCCGGTTGAAAACACGAAAACCACGGCGATTAGAGCCCGATAAGGCTTACGCGTTGATAACGAGCCTCGGCGAGAGCACGACGCGCTCCGGGACCACGTAGTGTACGTAGCTGAAATAAACTGACGTAGGTTAGGGGATCGAAGAACAGCTGGGCTCGGCCTGGCTGCTGTACGCCATCACTGACTCACTCAATGTCTCGCTCCTTCTCACTCCGACTTCCTCCTTTGTGCACTCTCCTCTCTCGTTCCCCCACGACGCTCTATCCACCCTCTCCTTTTATCCAAGAGACCATGACGAGACCATTAGCCTCTCCTTTGCCCTACCCCCCTCTATCCTCGATCGTGATTCCTACTGGTTCTCTCCAGCTCGCTCGCTCTTTCAGTTACATTGTTCCCTCTTTTTCTAGATCACTGTCTTTCTCGGTCGCCGGTCGAAAGTCTCCCGTGTTCGATCTGCCCCTTTCGCTGGATCGGCGCCGCTCGTTTGCAACCGGCCACGACCAATTTGCTGTTTTTTGGCACGATAGCGACTCGATTTACGCGAAAAAAAAATTTGTACCTTGGTGTCACATTTACATCGTGTGTACGGCGCTTGTCCCAATTATTGGCGTTTCCCTCCCGAAAAACAATTCCCTCCCCAAAAGCGTATTGTGTGGGTTCGATAAAATTTTTCATTTACTTTTTCCGCGCGGATGAATCGATTCTTTCGTTGCGCTGCGAATTTTTCCGATGCATTCATTTCAATTTATTCTGTCGGGTCGGTTTGTTTGATCATGCGTGCGCATAATTGAGCGAATTATTTTCTGTAGAGGGTGCGCGGCGTTCAACGTTTTGTTTATCCGGATGATCGTACCTCGCAGCGGAATTTGCGGTTTCATTTTTCCCCCCGTCCTGTTTTGGTTTACTATCGATGATCCCCGCATTGTTCTAAGTGGGTGGGGGTGTACAGGTTTTAAATATTTCAGTTTTCCGGCGGACGAGTCCCTTGCACTGTCGAGTTTGGGATTACTCGTTGTCATTCCGTGGAGATAGCTGTGCGTGCTATTTTTTCTGTTTGTATGTACATTCGTTTTAAAGGGATGAGTGGCGACCTTTGATTGAGAAACTATAATAAGCTCTCCCTTCCCCGCTCTCGCCGTTTTGCGATAAAATCCCGACAGAATAATCTCCGATCCCATTCAAAAAACGAAATCCACGCGGCGCTGATTTCGCCAGGTGTTTTCGTTCCATTGAACGCGGAATTAATAAAACCTCCGCGCGCGCACGGTGAGCTGTTTTTGTTTCACTTTTCGTTCGTGATGCAATTTCATGGTTTCCGCGTTGCACCGTAACGTATTATTGATTTACCTTGATCTTTCGTGCGGAATTGCTCTTACGTCATTCGACATTACGCTCTCTTTTCTCCTCTCTCGCGTGAAACTGCGCCTCCCTACCCCCATTATTCGCCTCGAATTGTCCCCTCTATAGACGCTACTCAGAGTAATTAGTGGTTAACGAGCTATGCGCCGAGCGATACACTACAAGCGATAATATGTCAATGATACCATGAAAACATTAACGCACCGTATAATTACGAATCGTTTCGTAATAATGTCTTCGTTCACACGAAAATTTACGATTTATCAAATATACAGGGTCATCCGTTTTTAAACGGCCAAACGTCAACCAGCTATAGAGGGCCCCAAATGGAACAACTTTCACCCCTAACACTTTTTTTGATTCGGTCTTGATTTTTAAATAATTGCAAAAACCCGTCATTTTTTGCGTTCACTTAAGATTAAATATATTAGGACTACAATTATGTATCTTGATGATTTTTCCTTTGTTTGGTTTCAAATAAATAGGGGCATCTTTTTTATTGAGTCAACTTTTTTGTATGACCTTCGGATCTTGGTTTTTTTGACATGGGGCACGTTTGACGTTTGGCCGTTTAAAAACGGATGACCCTATTATATACGCATTGGAGAAGAATCAACGAGCACGTTAACACTAAACCTACCACTACCGGTCAAACGACCGGTTTTATATTTTTCATTTTACGATTATTGAAATTATGAAGTTGCTTACATGCAAATTGATTCGATAAATTTCTTTATTCAAGCACAAATTGTGTTAAAAATTGCACGAAATCTAGATAAATAGAGCCTTGTCATTTTTCTAAGTTAAAACATTTCAATTGCCTTTAGTGCTCGGTAGGTGTAGTGTTAAATAATAAAAATTCTGTTTCTTACACAACAAGCCTACATCATTCGCCGCTAAGATCGTTTCCTTTCCCCGACAAAAAAGAGCGTTCGATCTTCTTTCTCTGGCGCTTTCGAATTTTTTCCCATCGTTTTTCTCTCTCTCTAAAATTTCTTTTATCTTGCGATCGTTAACCCTCCTTATCTCTCGTATCCAATCGGTCCACCTTTTTCTTTTCCTCTCGTTAGAAGACCAGTTTTCCTCGGAAGTTCCTTGATTAACTAACGGATCGCCGGCCTTTACGTGTCGACTGGAAGCTACGAACTGCCGGCACCCAAGCACAGTCAGGCTCTCTCTCTTTATTCAATATCGGCACCTTATCACCGCGTTTCGTTGTCGACCGCTTTTCTTGGTGTGCGCTCTCTCTCTCCCTCTTCTTCCTCCTCGAAACGAGATCTGCCTTTTATCAAGGCTCGTGGCTTTCCGACGTATCCTTATCCCGGATAGCCATTTTTCCTCTGTGATAAACACTGAGGTCGCGTAAAAGTGTTTTCGCACAATACGAACTCCTCCTTTCGCGATAATTCGTTGCGTCTAAACTGCGGATTTTTGCGCGAAACTTAAGACGTTAGAGCGAATCATTTTTCAAATGTTTAAATTACTCAGAGCCACTTCTACGTACACAGGGTGCGCGAAACACCTCTGTTAGTCTAAATTACTTCCTGAATTACGCGTTGCATGAAAAATCGATACACGGGGTGGGGCACGTAAGAGGGAACCCTCCTAAATATCTTTGACGTTTATGGTAGAAAAGGGATCTCCGAAACAGCACTAAACTTCGTCGGAAAAGTAATCAAAATAACGAAAGACTTTTTTTGCATAAAAATCCACGCACAGTCGAATAACTAGACTGTGGATTTTTATGCAAAATAAAAATTGTTTGCATTTATTGCAAGACACAGAAGCTAAATAAAAATGTCTTACTTTATAAAATTATCTTATTAAGCTGAAACTAATATACCGATGTCCTTAAATCTTTTTAATATGTCCACCGATTTAAATTGTACGTACCCATTTTTGTCATAAATGCATAAAATCCGCAGTCTACTAATAATAAACTCCACGTTTCAAAGATACACAATGTACAATGCGAACAGAAACAAATTTCATCCAAAAAGAGACGGTGAACGTTCGATCCGAGGGTTAATATTTTTGTGGGCTTAATTAGAGGATATTTATTTTTTATTTGCGCACAGATTAAAAAATTGAGCAATGGGAGAAAAATGCGAAACATGGAGTCAAAGAGCTCGATGCCCCATGGCGTGATACACTTGAGCCATTTCGAAGGGCAGAAGAAGCTCTGATCAATAACATCCACCTCAAAGAGTGGCACAACCCCTCTGCAATAACTCCCCTATGGTCGTGGCGCATGCTCACGAATTAAATGCCACCCCCCTCTCGCGATTTCACCATACTCGGCCCCCGTTTTCCCGGCCGTAGGGGAGACCACGCGAAAAAATAAATACACGGAAGTGCGTGCACGCGAAAAGTGCACGCACTGCGCGCTGTACGCACGGTCTTCATTGATACCGGGTGACCTTGATCGTGAACGCACCCCCGAAGATTTGCAAATACACCGCTTAATTGGCAAAGAACCGCACGATTTGCAAATAAACTGATCTATCGGCGAGGATCATTCAAGAACCGCCTCTATAGTATCTGCAATAGGACTGCAGATTTTTATGCATTTAGATGCACTTTTTGTTTATGCAAGAACACCGATTTAGTGAAATTTTTATTTGATTCTTCTTTTTTTTTTGCAATTCATGCAGAACATATTTATTTTGTGTACATCTTCGTTTAGGAATTGAATATTATTTCTTTGATTTAACTTTCATTAAGATTATGATAATGAGCAGTGATTTTTTTTGCAATTCATGCAGAACATTTTTATTTTGTGTACATGTTCATTTAAGAATTGAATATTATTTCTTTGGTTTAAATTTAATTAAAAGTTGATGATAATGAGGAGTGGTTTTTAATTGGTTGTGCGAATTTTGCAATTGATAACAGACGTTGTTTTCGGTTCTGACGAGCAGAAAGTATGAACAAGTCTCAGATTCTACTCGGGATATTTCAGCACGCGGATGCTGCGTATTACCTTGTTCGCCACTTCAGCGTATCATGGTCATTAATGCACCGCACGGCATGTGCATCGCTTATAGCGTAAGTGCATTAATGCGCAAGTTGACAAGCAGCGGTAATATTTAGAAAATGAACGGCGAAAGGCTGGGCAATACTGTGTTAATTGCGAGAACTAATTTCGGACAATATGTAGAAGTGACGTTTCTCTATTCTAAAATTAACAAAACCGTCGTTGAATGATTCGCATGTTGGAATTTATATTTAAGAGACAAATTGACAAAAATAGATCTTCTATTATTTAGTAGAATATACTATTGCTTTTGTCTGTCGAAAGTTCCCGAAGATATATCGTATCTATGTATGTTGTTAACGTCATGGGACTCTCAATTATTTCTCAGATCGTCGTCCGTTTACATATTCCAGAACGATCCTCATTCGCGTCCTATTTGTAAAAGCGTAAAGACGTGCCTCTCCGCGTGTATTCAAAGTTAAAGTTTAAATAAATTCTATTTTAATATCCATTAGTGTTTAGAGTTTTATTGCCTTATAAACCAATACCGCAGTCCAGTGATCAGAACTTGGATTATCATAGTTAGTTAAAGATGTCCCAGCGACTGTGCACTTTCGATGGAAATTCGAATCAACAGGAAATCGAAAAACCAGCTCACCTGCAGAACCACCGACCGGTGACTTCGGCTTCTCCAAGTTAAAAGACGACTGGTTAATTCTCCAGCGCGGATGCCCTCGCTGGTGTCCAGGTTCTGACAGAAGTGTGGTTGAAATCGAAAATTGCTGCAACAAAAACCATTTTTTTTCCCTTTTTTTTTTTGCAAAATTGTAAAGTGCAAGCTCATTTTTTCTCTGAGTTTGCGAATAAACTTTCCGTGAATACGAAGCAAATCGTTACGTGTCCTGAATGAGTCGCGTTAACGAATCTCGGCATGCAGCGATATGAAACGGAGCAGAACGTCGTGCCGGCAATAATTGCTCGCATTACGAGACACTCTTATGGTGTGGTGAATGGAACTTTGAGGAAACGGGCGGAAGCTTCTTCAAAGGCGGCGTTTAATGCAGCACTTACTTGTATTCGGCCAGGGGATTTTGCGCTGCCTCGTTGTTCTTGATTTTGTCGTGCTGCCTTATCACGGTGTCTGCCAAGTGTTTCCCTGGAACACAATCGTTTCATTTCTAATTAGAACGGGAACCAAAAAAATTCCACGTAGCGCCAACTATTTACCAACTGTAGTTCATAGATTATATATTTCTATACTCGGTTCATTTTAAAAATGTATCTTTTCGATAGAACAATCTGAAGAATCGCGATAGCGATAAAACGCGATAATGTTGTTGTTTGTTTTGTTGTACACTTGATTGTTTTGCACGGCTATCAGACCAAGCAAGCATTTGACCGAGTGCTCCGTTTGCACGGCAACACTAATCCGATTACTATTAGCTCGTCTAATTATACGCGATGATTATATAAGGTAATTCCAATAATTGGGTCAGGTTAGCAGCTCTGTTCCACGTAAAGTTGCAAAAGGAACCTAACCGAGAACATTTTATACTAAACTAGTTTCGACGTTCTGTAACTGTTGTTTCCGAGAGTGCATCGATGCATTTGCAAAATGCGTTCGCACCACTTCCTTCTAACAATACTAAACCATTTAACGAACACAACGAACGTCCACGAGGCACTCGATGCATAAATTATTCAAGGTAAAATCATCCGAGATTCAAAATGCAATTTCCGCGGAGAAAAAGTTACTCTGTGATTCGTTTTTTTCAGGTACATGGTCCTGCACAGATGTCCGTCGAATTTCCCCCGAAAAATCGCTCGTCCGTTTCGCAGTCCTCTCTCGAGAGTGTAATCAAATAAAAAATAAAATGCGTTTCCCTCTCATCGTTCAGTATTTCGCAATGCGCCGAGCATTTCCGGGCTCCTCGAGGCTCTCGAGAGTGCACTTCACGGACCAGCCTTGCATCTTCCCTATTCGCCTACCAGCACACGCTTCACAAAAATAATCAAATTGGAGTGGGAGGGGGGAGGAGCGGCAGAGAGAGAGAGAGAGAGAGAGAGAGAGAGAGAGAGAGAGAAAAAAAGAGATAAACCGTCGAAAGACGATGAGCAGAAAAGCGCAGTCGGTCGTGACGAGCGAGTGATGAGAACCGAAAAACAGGGTGCAACAGGGGCATGATGGGAGCCGTGGACATGCGTTTATGATGAAAGAGCCTAACATGAGATGCGTGGGGTGTTCTCGAAAAATGGAGATAGTACAAAATTAAACAGGAAAACTGTAGAAAAATCTAGTGGAGAAAATATGAATCTTTTCTACTGATTTTTACATTAATGATTTGTTTTTCTAACGAAGACCCCAATTGTCCGAATTTTTACAGTGAACACAGAACGGTATCTCTCGTCACGTGGTAGATAGAGAATCGTACGTTAAGCGTTTGTTTTATAGATCGATGACTGATTTCCTGCTTTAATATGCGTTGATCGCAGCCTTTACCGAGCAGCATTGTATGTTAAAACACACTCGTTAGGATGTTCGCACGCGGCCTCGGTGACGAAAGCGCATAAATATGCGGTGCATTCACACGTTCCTGTAATTGAATGGAGTTACACGCCAGACGGAACGATGCACAGGGTGTGTTCTTTAAATAGAACAATTACGATCGATCAGCTTTCGCGATATCTGTCTTCAACGTTGTCTCGTTGGAGTAAACGTGTTAGGCAATTGAACCTTTCTCATCGGAATGCATCGCGTACAGACGACGTTCGATCAGCGAATTGCATTACAACGATAATACTTTCTTTGCAGTGTACCGATGTAAATCATACTCGATTTTTCGGCTGAGAGAAGGGGAATAAACGTTTGATTAAAAATGGATTCTCGAAGAAATTCGTCACGCTCACTTATGTAATCCATCAGAGAAGATACGATCATGTCCAAGTGCGTGTCGCACGCGATACACTCCTCCTTTTTTCACATATCTCGTGTTCCCCAGGAAAATGCGATAACCTCCGTCAACAAGCTTCGCACACGACCGCGAATCCGCTCTTTCGGCCGCTCATCCTCTCGGACAAGATTTACCGCGACGCGCCGAACGCTTCCTTCCTACCACCGATTATGGTCGCCTAAATATACACCCCGAAAAACCGTCCGCGACCAGGCACACGACGCGCGCACTCACACACGGAGACCCGATGATCTTTCTCTCTTCTCTAATTTCGAAGCTTTGACGGCGGCATCGTGACACGCAACTGTTTCGCGAACCAACCGGCGCGCGGCGAACCCAATTATGCAACCGGCCTGAACATCGTTATGTAAACTGGAAAAGTGTAGCATTAGTGCACAGTGTGGGACTGATTACCGCGCGAGTAGAAGTCGAGAGGCTACTCCTGATTAGGCCAACCGATCTGCGGTTTTGCGGATTACATATTAACCTTCCACTGTAGCTGTTCAATTCGCTGTTCGATTATGGAAGTACAGTAAACGCTTCATTCTTGTCCAACAGCCGTGTTTTTCATGGACAAGAATCGTGCCCCAGAAGTGCTTTTTGATTTATGACTGCGTCTAGATATCGCGCCGATCGCGCCGAGCGAGACTTCAATAGGGAGCCGAACATAGAGAAGGACAGAATGAAATACGATTCGCGTGACCGAAGCGTGTCGCCGTCGCCGGCACAGTTCTCACTGTGTCTTCACATGTCTTCACATGTCTTCACATTCAGAAGGCCCGCGTGTTCTCACTGTATATAATGCCAATTAAAAATGCTTTATTTTTCATTATTTTTTTATGGGAATTTCCTTTGGCTTGTTTCTGGCATTTTTCTGATTAGAACAAGACCAAACACGATATAATTTGGCCCATATTTACTCTACATGTGAAGCATAATTTATAATTTATCATACATTTAACATATGCTATATATAGCATATATTTAAATAAACAACTTAACATCTCAAAAATATGTTCTCAAAGAATTAGACTTGAATTTTGCAAATTAACGGAGTTACAGCCCGTAGGAGCACAGCGCGACCCCCACATAAGCCGCATAACGATACTTTTGATATGAATTTGGCCTCTTCGTACAAGAAGCCTCCCTTAAAGCAAGACGACGCGCGACGGCTAATTCTGCAATTTTTATTAATTCATTTTCGATTTAATTAGACTTGAGTGAAGCGGCTAGTTAAATGACGGCTAGAACTTTACCTGAGCGGTCACTCTTCGAGTGACGCTCGCAGTGTAACCTTTCTTGGTTTTTCAATAAATCGCACTCGTTGGCGGACGGCTTCACCGTCAATACTGGTTTTCTTTCAACCCCCGCATCAGTGATCCTTTTTCTCCTAGGTCGTTATGTATAGTTATTTCATACAGTAACAAATTTTTAAACAACTCATTTTACATAATCAGAAAAATAATCACAAGAAAGTAGTCAATAAAATTGTTAGCATAGCATTGGTATATTACACAATAGAGTAAACAATACAGTTTTTCTTTCTTTTTCACTCGCTATCCTCTTGTATGTCCTACAGTACTCCATACCGTAAACGAAACCACTAAATAAAGTTAAATTATATCGTGTTTGGTATCATTTTAATCAGAAAAATGCCAGAAATAAGTTAATGAAAGTCCCATAAAAAATAACGAAAAATGAACAATTGTATCATTGTCATATCATTATGAGAACACGCGGGCCTTTGAACAGTGCCGGCGACGTCGACTGTTCGCGTCTATTTCTTTCCAATGCGCTGTTCTTTGTTGCCTTCGAAACTTTCATGGTCGATAAAACCACTTAATACAGTTCAAATTATATCGTGTCTGGTGTCATTTTAATCAGAAAAATGCTAGAAATAAGGTAGTGCAAGTCTTATAAACAAATAATGAAAATTAAGAGATTTGTAAAATCGATTCCTCGAGTGAATGTTGCGGTGTTCACACCGATATACCCGAGCCGACATCAATCGTCGCCGCCCAGCGGAGCAACTCGGCCTTGACAGGCAGTGGAGTGGATAGGCACTGGACAAGAATCGTGCCCTCGCTCCAGACAAGAATCAAGCGTTTACTGTAGTTCGGATAATCGAGGTTCAAAAGAATCCTGGATTAAACGAGGAAATGCGATCGGAATTGTGTCATGTTTCGCATCGATTTGACCAGAAAAGTCTCGCGAGTGTAATGGTAGACGTTTCGCAAAAAAAAAAAAAATAATTATGAACAGAGACTAAAAATTCTCATTGAAATTGGCGGCTGGTTTGAATCGGTCCCAAAGGCTTCCCGCGTCGCGTCGCGTCTCGGGACTATTTCCGCGTGCGTTTGACGAGAGGCGATCGTTTCCCATTTCTCTCGCATAGTTCGTCGGTATTATCAGCGTTAGACGGATGGGAAAAGCGTGTGCTATGTCTGGCAAGTGGTGTCTGGTAGATGCAAGGCAGTTGGACCGATGCCACACGATGAACGCCGAAAGCACACTCGCGCGCGGTCTCCGGGACCGAGAAAAAACCCGCTCCGTCGGATCCGTCACCGGCAAAAGTAAAAGCTAGACGACACCTGGGACGGGAGTTTCTTTTGCGTCCGTTGCGAATCTCTTTGCGCCCGTTGTGTCCCGGATTCCTTTGTTTTTTGCCGGCCCCCGGAGCTGCGAACGGTGACGTCGCTCTGCGGACGCTGCGCTCGGAGATTTAGGAGCCCGCAATGAAATACAAGCTTTTGCGACAAGACTGCGGATCTTGCCTGCTCGCGCCGCCGCCGCGCCGCACCGGTTCCGCGACAGAACTTTTACACGAGATCACGCGACACCGTTCGCGAAATTTCGACGAGGTTTCCCGTTGAGATTCCGCCGTGAATTTCGAGTGTAATCTTTGAACAGAAAATTTTCGATAAGTATTACAAAGTTCGAACGAATCATGCCAGTTGTAAGAGTGTTGAATGGTGAGTGAATTTCACCTGGAATGAATTTTTTCCCTACTTTTACGCGTCCCACTGACAGGCTAGCGGTATAGAGTTAACGCTTATCTCAAGTTCAATGCACCTGCGGTAATGTCGCGTTCACGGGACAGTAAAGAAGCGCACACACTCCTGTCACGCGTATACACCACGGAAATTCATTTATTAATCATTTGGCCCATTTTTCGTTAAATCCTATTCCAGATTGTTAACAGAAGCTACAACCATGAAATGTTGTTACAAAAAAAAATTATTTCATTCATTCATTCACCGGACAGGGCAGGTCTCGTCGTTCGACGATCGATCGCAACTCACCTTTCTCATAGTTCTTCTGGCCAAGGCAGAAATTGTGATTCACGTCCGGCGGGTCGACATTGTCGAACAAGTCCGAGGACAATTGTCTTTGCAGACGAATCGTTTCATGGGTCAGCTCGCGAACTTGAATAAGAAGTTCCTGATAGTTCGATACCGGAAGCGTCATTGCTATGCTCTGTCGCCTTCACCGCGCCCTTGGGCCCAGCTTTTACATGAACAGCCATCCGATTCGAATTCTACAACAAAGAACGGGGAAAACAAACTTTCGTTACCACAATGATCCACTAAAGATATTGTCCAATTAAAATTACAATTTTTCCGATTTATTATTTTTCGCAATTAATATCGACGAAGTTACTAAATCGTAAATATTCGTTCGTTCAATATTTCGTCGTTACGCCTCTGAAATACTGTATTAATTAGATTGTGAATCTTTTTACGATACTTTCAGGTTCCATATTATTCTCTAAGAAAGCTGAGAAGTAAACTTAATTTCTTGGTCGGGAAACCTTCCAAGTATAATAATCTAATGAAAACATGATCGACCTATGCCAACAGCTAATCTACAATTCTCTCTCATTACGCGGTAATGCATTTTAAATGAAAAAAGCTTTGTGACCTCTCTCCGGATGCATTAGCGTAGAATATTGGAATACGGACACGAGCATAATACTACTCGTCCAATGTGGAGCTTCAATTTCCGCAGAAGCGATTCCAAATATCATTAAAAAAAAGTAATCAATTTTAAAACAGCAATTCTCTCGGACCGGTGTCTCACTAGCCAGCGAAGCGGCGACATAAAAAATTTCAAACAGTAAATACTATCGAACGTAAACGGTGCAAAGAAAAATATTAAATCCTCTGATCGCCGTGGCAATACAATAAGGAAAAAGCAAATATGTATTGTCCACTTTGTTATCGGTGACGAGAAAAATCAATATCGATGCACCAACATTTTTCTATTTTTGCTGGCGTCGCGTTGCGTCGCTTCGGTTTTACCTTGACTGTCTGAAAAATATACCGTGTTTCCGGGAATTCTTATTCAGGGTAATTAACGAGTGAAAAATTCTGGCTTTGACAGTGATATTGACACGACTCTTAACTTTACTCTCCATTTTGTCCCGAAGAAAATATTTAAAAGACGGCAGAGTTATTCGCTGTTTTCGAAACTACCGGAAAATTGAAAAAAAAATTTTTTAACGATAAGAGTAGTCTAACCCCCCTTGGAAACAACCGAATGAAACGTTGACAGAGCACCGCACCGGAGGGTTTTTTTCGCGTTTCGGCGCACGCGCGTGTTGCGCGAGATGTCGCGAACAATCGGCGGCTCTCGTTTCGAATTCGAACAATAAACCACTCGAAAGTGAAAAAAAATCCCGGTAACAGCGTGGCGCGGCAACACCCTCTCTCACCGGCCAAGAAACTCCGAATCAACGGTGTCGCTGGAATCGCAAGACTTTTCTGTTCTCGCGGGTGTGCACGCTTCTCTGTGCGGCTAAGTGCAGCACTCGTTCGTGCTTAAAAGAGCCTTTGTCGACGGGGGAGGAAATGCAGCAACCCCCCTTTCTACCACCCACAACCCCCCGGCCCCCTCTTTCCACCCCCGACGGCACTTGCACACCACGTGAAAAGCGTGCACGCGAACCAGAAGAGGGAACCCTAAAGTTGCACTCTCTACCGTCGACCGGTTTGTTTGTGCGTGCTCCGAGGCATGGTAACCGTAGTCGATACACATCGGTCGCCATCTTTTTGGCCAACATTTTCCTATCTGCTCCCACGCTTTTCCATTTCCTTCCAGCTTTCCTCACGCGGGACTCCCCGCGACGGGATTCTGTTCTAAATTAGTACAGTGGTGTCTCAATGCGAAAGAGACGGGCATGATAATTGTGAAAAATTGATCTCCGGTACTTGGACCGATTCTGTCCCCCGGCGAATAATCAATTCGTCGAGCCTCTCCGTTAATACATATTGTAGTAGCTACCATGTAAAAAGATCCGTACTACGGTAATCACGAAGATGACATCCCAGGGCTATTGTAATTTAAGGAGCAAGCTCTCCCTGTTATTAAACCTAACCGTAACAAACAAGTATGTAGTTCGCGTTTAATGTAAAAATTGCGAGTCCTAGGCGAACTTGTGCGCGGAGAGGCACACTTCATAGAAAATAATATCGCGGAATGGAGGCGTAGCGGGTCTGCCAGAGCGCGTCTGTCTCGCTTCGTGGTCCATGACTGGAACCAGTCTAGATTGCAACAAGAAACAGGTAGAAACTTTGGCTGAATGCGTCTCTCGAAAAAAAAAACCCGGAGAGGATTTCGACCCCTTTCCATGGTGACGACTCGGGAAACTAGACCATAAAGAATCTCGTCCGAAGAGACTGCCAGGTGTAACATAATCCTTCGTGTTTCTCACACCTCTTGGCGTTTCTACGTCGAAATATGGAACATCAACAATTATAAACTTCCATACGAATATAGAGTATTGATTTTTTAGAAATCATAAATTAATTAATTATTTGGTTATTTGTTTTATCGATATATGCTTCGATAATATCATATCAGTTTCTGCGGCCCTCGATAGCGCGACCGAAGACGCCTCGATAGACAAGTGCAATAATCAGATTCTTACCGGGAAACCATTTCAGTGTTTCTAATGGGATGATGCAAACCTTACATAATCACGTGCAATTACTAATCACTTTTATTATACATTGTCGCAACGATAGCAAGAACATATGATACTAGATTTCATAAGAAGAAACACGCAACTGCAGCCTACCATGAATGAAAAATTATCGTTTACTTCTTGTAAAAAAAGGAATCCCGTACTACTGCTTCTATTATAATATTTTATTAGGATTTCTTTTATTAGGATTGACTTCGTGTGATTTTTAGGGTTGATGTTCGTGTTGATTACGTGAATATCGAATATTCCATTGGTCTCTACAGCCGGTTAGAGCCTCTTAATTATTTTTAAGTCGGCTAGTCATTGATTATTTAAAGCGGGATCAGGAATAATGCGATTTAGGGGATGGAAGCCGAGAATCAGGATGATAAATATTTACCTGGCCGAAGTCGGCCCGGAATTGATGTTAACAGGTTGTCCGATGACAAAATACATATTTCACCGAGCGGCTTGGCCGTCTGACAACGCATCACGCCCCTAAAATCACTGAAGTTCCTCGAACACTAAGCCTGACCAGGTCATCTATGCAAAGTGTGCGACCGGAGAGGGACTACACCGTCGAAGACTCCATTTTACAGACGCTTAATGCCAAAACCGTGTTCCAAAAATATAGCCGCGACAGCGGTTGTCCCCTTTGCCGTATTACGTGGAATTTATTAATGCGGTCGACAACTCCGTCACAAATAACCGTGTCCCCTGCATTATGCTTCCCTCAAAGACCACCGTATAAATAAGCCTCGAGCGACTTAGGTGCGCTAAGCTAATTTTTATTATGTAACACGTTTCCAGTATGTGTACTAAGCTTAGCAAACCTCCGTGTTCGACAATTTTTCTTTTGACAAAACTGTAAGACAGATTACCGCACCATTTTACTCGAGACAACTCGTGCGACTTGTCACAAGCGTCGGTTCCACCATCGGATAAAATAGTATTTTCGTCGATGACGAAAAAGGGTTAATAAATACATAGTGCCAAACAATTTTGACAAATTCGCAGAACGCTACTGTTTTGTCAACCTCATTCTAGATATTACAAAGTTGCAGGTAAGTTCGGCGGTGACGATTCTACGAATTCATTTTCGTTCGTCGGCTCATAAATGTCTGCCATCCTTCGTTCTGTGCTCTGTTAATGATTTACAAAATGACTGTGAGTAGGTGAAACGGTATTGCGAGGTGAAAACAATGGTTTGCCAAGTCCTATTCGAATTGTTTAACTCCTTCTCGTGATATTTTTGAAATTTCGTTCTTTTGCGACGACTTCGCCGATCGTGTACAACCAAACTATATGTAATAAAAATTATAATTAGATGTTTATTCAATTGTTCCTTCTTTTAATTATCTTTAAATCGCGACCGATTAACAACAAAGCGCCGTTACGAAAGGCTCGCACGATCCCATCGCGCTATACATATATACCTCACAAAACGAACATAAATTGAGTCTCTATTATACATGCAAGTACTTACATACTTCTCGATCTGCGCGAATGAATCTCGCCGAGCACCACAGCGAATCTCCCACAGCGAGGAATCATTAGAATCAACGAAAACTTTCTCGTTCCATTGAAAAAACTCATTCAGAAGAGAATGGCAACGAATTTCAAGAGAGAGAGAGAGAGAGAGGGAGGGGGAATTGTTATTACCAAGACACCTGCTCGAATGATTTCACTCACCGTTTCCTGAAGAGTATTCCAAATTCTTGTTGGGGAACAGTCCACGTACCGACGCGACAACGAGAACTACACTTTTGGGCTCGCGGTCAAAGAGAGGGTTCTGACAACAAAGCGATGTTATTAACACTACTCGCGACAGTGAAAGGCAGACACAAGGAGAACCTTCTCCATCCGCTGCCGTTCGAAAACTCATGGTGCACGCAGTGCAGCCAGATGAGGGGAATCACGGTGAAACGACGTACCCCCTCTCTGATGACCGAAGCGCGACAACACAGCTCGGCGTCTACGGTCTTAGTGTGGGGGACGGACGGTAGGGCGATGGAATAAGATAGTGGAAGGGGAAAAGGAGGAGAGTATTTCCGAGAAATTGACCGCCGTTCGGCGGTCATCTGGCTGCACTGGGTGCACGCTCAACGCCGCCACCACGACGCTGCCAAACCCCCACTCCTCACTATAGAAGTTAATCGTGCCGGAGAGAAACTACCCCTCGTGTCGTTTTCTGGCTGTACAGGGCGAGGAGGAAAACTCCCGTTGCAATCGAAAGCAGGGCGAGAAAGATTCCACGTCGAGGAAAACGGAATTTTCGCCGAGCAACAAACACATTACGTAGACTGCGGATGTTCATGGATTTATGAAGAAATTGGCTGGGTGAAGTATAAAACAGCAAAAGATTAGAAAAATTTAAGAATATCGTAATGTTGTTTTCAATGCAACAAAGTCATTAAGGGATGAAATGAATTTTTATTTTATTCCTGCTTCCCACAATCAACGCAGAACATTTTTATTTTGCATAAAGATCCGCCGTCTACATACAAATCAGGTTATTGCTTACCGTGCTCCTTCTTTTAATAATTTTAATGAATCGAATAGAATGTAAAAATATTCTGAAATCCTTCTAATGTTTTGTAGTATTTACAATCTATTTTTAAAAATAACGAGTACCCTTCTGCTCTAGTTATAAACACTAAATGCAATAACAGCGGATACACATTGTAAGTTAACTGCCACTTCCGAGGAATTTTCGCATAAACTCGACTAGATTAGGATCTGGGCGCGATAAAATCTTTATACGGATAAATTGCTCGGAAACTTGCTAGGGGAGTGTCTAAAATGGCCATCGCCACCCACATTCCTCGTTTCAACCAGTGAATATCATCGCACGTAACAGAGGTACACGAGTGTATGCTGTTCCGGAAGGTTGTCATAAGCTGCCGGATAATTATCTCCTACCCCATAATTGCTCCCCTTGCCGAGCCTGGGAGAAGGCGACACGGTGATACTCGCGAGATGAGCAAACATTAGGATAACCAATTATACTCGAGAAATCGCGTAGAGCTGAATACCGTGTCTGCGTAACGAATTTTCCTGTCTTTCTAGCCTACATAAGAAAATCATTTTTAGTCCTCCAATCAATCGAATTGAACGCTAATGTTGCATGGAAAAGATCACGGTAATAAAACACTTTCATCGAAGGTGACAAGGTTGCATTTCCAAACTGTTAGCCCAAAATTGCAGAAATTGCATCGAAACCAGCAAGGATAACGAGAGAAGGTAACAGTGAGGTCGACATCAAGGCCGAAGAAGATCGATCAACAAAGAAAATTTACTTATCTCTGCATATGTAGTTCACAATTGGACCGCATCTTTCAGAGACAAAATCAGATTAATTGAATCACGCATAGATCGGTTTTTATGAATAAATATGATTGGAATACATAATCGCGACAGCAAAAACCATAAACACTGTCGCGAATTCTCCTGCAGTTAATTATAGTCACAAGGCTCGGTACAAAAACAGAAGATGCCTTGGCGGGAATGTCTACCGGTTTTCAAGTAATACCATAAAAGTACAAAGCTCGTTGTCTGACCTGTATCTGGTTAGTCATGAAGAAAAGCTGCGCACGTTTACGAGACCTTGTCGCGTTCGCGAACACGTGCCGAATGCGATTATTATGGCGCATACCACCTACATTAGGGTGGACCTTATTTTTCGACCATGAAATTTTGGGCATACCCCCCCCCCCCATTTTGTTCCATTTCATAAAAAAATAACATATCCAAAGTTTTAGATCAAACGAACGTCGGGAAGACGTGCTACTATCGACCACGAAGTTTTGAAATAGAACTGCGCGCTAAATGTGAAGAGTATACTGAAAATTCAAGTTAAATATTTTATTCCTCCAAAAATATCGTAATTCCTTACATGCATTCAAGTACAAGTGTACTTTGTACGAATTAAGGTTATTTCACATTAATTAGCCTGTCTAATTTCTGTCCGCCATCTTCCCGCTAACAAGTCCGTTTTCGCGAAGCGTAACACCGCACTGGTGAGTACGACGCGTTTCAATTGGAGTAATATGTACCTCTCATTCGACCACCCTAAATCTCGTGTTTCGGGTTAACGATGTAAAAACCCCATCACAACCTCTCAAGAATTCTGCAGACGGTTAGAGGCCCTTGCAGTAATACTAATTCAACTAATCCGTTGTAAGTGTAGTAGAGGCTCGCGTTGGGTGATGTTCTATAGTAGGGCCATCTCTATTGTTCTTTGGGCTCGGTACGCGACTTTTGTAATTTGGCTACGGCGTGTGCCTGTCATTGTGACTTCCGTTAACGGAATTGCCATCTGACCCGGGTTACGGGGGCTGCATTCGCCATTCTTCGACGCAGTCCCATGTCCTAAACTAAAAGATCTAAAACTCTACAATTTTAATTTCGTATCCTTCGGCTCGACGCGGTTTTGGGCTCGCTTACAGTCCTTAGTTTTTAGTTTCGTACACCCTCAATTTTCCGGAATTGCTCGGAATTCCTTTGATTAAACTTTACTGGTTGTTTAGGTGGCTTGTTAGCACGTTTTCGATCACAAAACTTTTTCGCTGGCCCTGCTCCCGAACCTCAGCAGTGAGTAGTGGGGGTATATAGGACAGCTGCCAGCGACACGAAAGCGAGTAACGACAACACCACCTAGATCAGTGATGGGCACGGTAGGGGCCCCTGAGTTGCCTGCTTCTCCCATCAACCTAGTCGACTATGGAGGGACGTATGAGGGGGGAAACGAAGGCACTGGAAGGCACGAGGCACCGCTGCGCAGCGAAGATGCGCGCTGCACGAAATAGTGGTTGGTGGGGGAAGCTCCGCCGATCCTTCTTGACTGCGGCAGTCAAAAATGCCCATCACTGACCTAGATGGTGTTGATAAGGCGCTGGCCTTACTCACCATCCCCACCGCTTCCGTTACACATTTTCGTGTCGCGAATTCCGTGATGCGAATAGGCTTACACCCCGGCAAAAGAAGTTTCACTTCAAAAATTTCACCAGGTATAGCTAAGAGAGTCCACCCTAACCTACATACTTGATCAACTTCGGGGAATTCTTCGCCTTCCAGTTTAGTGGGTCGTCTGATCAATCTTCGCGCACACCGACCAATTTTGCTGAATTGTTCTTCGCCAAATGTAGGTCGATATTGAAAACGTGCAGAAAATGCACTCTATCAAACAGTTTTTCTGTTAGCTGCATTTTTGTTGGAGACGTGTACTCGATTGTATTTATTTATATGCAATCCATCTGCATGCAGTTATCGGCTTTCTTAGCCGACCATTGAAAGTGAAGAGCGCGTGCAATTCGCAAATTGGAGGATTCATAGCGGTTCGTTATCGTTCGAGGCTTAATTACGGCTTCAGGCGAGCCGAAACAGACAAGACGAGCTCTCGCAGACGCGGTTCCACCGGTCCGACATTGATAAACAATTTTAATTATGTTGGCCGTATCACACGAAAGGTGTGAAACCAATACGTGACCCAGATGATCGCGCGACTGACTCTCTCGATCGCGGACGAGCATATTAAAATGATCAAAGGCATCTCGATCAACGTTCCTTACAGAGACGCGACGGTGATCAATATTATCCTCATTAAAAATGCCTCGCTAATTACGCGAATTAACGGGTTAAGCAATAATGGGGACTATCATATAATTTTAACATTTTCTTATTGAAAACTTTACGGTGATAATTATATGAATATGCTGGTGAATTGGAATTTGAACTTTGTCCACTACCTAATAAAAATGAGGCGAGTGTCTTTTAATTCCCAGGGCAAGGTGAAACACTGGGCTGTTGCTCTCGGTCTAGACTGCCGTGAACGTATTGGATTTCTATTTCCTGTATACACAGGAGAACGCACGCACATGAAGTGCGCACTCATGGCTCTCTTTCTTTCCCCTCGTTTCTTCCCCAAGAGGGAAATTATGACAACGACGCGGGATATATCTCGACGAACGCGTAAAAGTTCGACGGAAATGAGCCGTCTACGTAGCATTAGATGGGGACTGGACGTTTCCTTCGGAATCTCGTTAGTGTAGGACGAACGTTCTCCGAAACAGAAAACTCATCGTCCGATTGAGAACATCCTCTTTGCTTCGGCTAACTCGGTAACGAGATGTTCATGTTCCTCGCTAATTGCTGTGCATCAGAACCAACAAAGGAATGATCTCGCCTGTAAACCAAATAGTCGAAAATAAATCAGACTTTCTCGTCGAGTCGCGTCTCAGAATACCATGTAGCTTCGAAATTTGTTGGACATACTTACGTTCTCCTATGCAAAATTAATTTCACTTTAATAGTACCTATATAGATAGTCGAATCGTTCACCTTTCCTCTCGAACGCGTTTCTGTGCACAACATCGACCAGGAAAGTTCCCTGACGTGTCCCGGTCGCGCGAATCACCCTGTACAACAACTTCAGCACGCAACGCATCATTTAACTAGTTATTCGAGGCGCGCGAGTTAGGCGTGTCTGGGGAAAAGAGTTAAAGTATGAGACAGGGGAGGACTGTTAAAAGTGCAAGTGCCACGGAAGCAGGAAGCTGCCACGCAATCAGTCGAAACGACGCGAGCCGCGAACGAAAGGCATGCTCGGTGAAATCGTTCGGATGCGACGAAATACAAAACTGATTTTCAACGATCGTTATTAATCGATCAGTCAATCGGATCAAAAACGCGAACCAATCACGGCGCGGCAATAGCGGACGGGATTCCGGTTCAGCCAACGCCGAGCTGGAATTTGTATTTATGTGAAGAAAAGTTCGACCTCCACGCGGCGCGTATCAGCGATCTCATTGAAATTTTCTCGTTTGCATTGCTGCTCGAGGATTTCGCGCGTGCACGATGCACGGGAGAAAGTTCTCCCCCGCAGGAAGATAATGCGTTAGATTTCCGGTTGTTCGCCTAATTGTGCCCGTGTCGCTTTCACAGTTTTTGCTTAGATCGGTACAACGGCCTTCGCCGTGAATCCGTTTGTCTTCATTAATCCGCGCTCTAATGCAATCTGGTACGCTCGTCTAATTAACAAAGACCACGCGGTGCGGCGACCGGCCGTAGTTACAGAGTATTGTTCTAATAATTACTTAATTTCGCTCGACCGGGGTTTCGAGAGCAATCACCGCACCGTGGATATCTCCTCTTTGAACAGTTTCCTTTTTTTCTTGCCACCGTTGTTTAACAAGGATTCACGCGGAAAGAAAGTCTAAAAGGTGACTCACCTGGGATTAAACGCTTCGGCATTGTTTTTAATGGCGCAATAAAAATTTATAAGCGTACACCCGATTCAAACAGGTTAACGATACACGGTCAAGAATTTACTCGTGGTTTTTTCTTGGTTCACCGACGATTTCAAGGTCATCCGCTTCACCTTATATGGAATAGTATATTTTTATCGAGGCGCGCGCGCGTGCGTAAAAATTACATTTTAGTCGTGTCGATAAAAAGACAGAGCCCGCGAAAAACTTCTTTGCGACCGTCGCTTGTTGCTCAATATTAACAATGTTCCCATAAGCGAAATTGTGCAGACGTTTTCACTCGGCGTTACTGTACGTAATCAATGTTACTATAATTTTCATTATGATGGTAAAATAATATTGATTATTTAAATATCGAGTCGGATTATAAGCACCGTTCAATTGTGTTCGGTATCTCTTTTCATTTATCATGAAAGTACAGAATTGTATTCAATCGATTGTATTATTCCTGACTGCAAGTGGCGTTTTGTTCGAATGCGACCTCCATCGTTATTTTCTACGTTGTTTTAACGCCGCGAGTGCACAATCCGGTAATTAGAAACCGCCTAGAAAAAAATCTCGGGCTCACGGTTCTACATGGTGTTACGCAGCGCACGTGTATCGTGTGCGCCTCGCTAAATTGGTCTGCCTAGAATAAAAGCTGGCAGCAGCGGTGCGTTACAAATGCCACGTTTCTTCCAATCCGGCATTGGCAGATCGCCTGCTAATTATTAACCGAGCGATTCTCAATTATCCGTCACAGGCCGTTGACCTGTCCGTTCAGCGGATGTCGCCGCGGTGAAAACTACGGTTTATCGGCCGGACAGTAAGATCGATCGAAGCCGCGTATTGCACTATTTATGTGGAACTCAAGTCTAGACAGTCGGCAGCGCGCCGGTTTATGGCATTCTCACGCCAAAATCGTTTCCCGAGAATATAACCGGCCGGGCCCCCGGATACTGTACTGCACCCTTTATGATGTTCGCGAGGAATTTATTTCGCTGCAACCGCCCCCGCGTCGCCTGCTGCACGGTGGGTTGGAGATCCGTTTTTCTTTTTGTGGCCAAAATGGAATTTTTGAAGTTTCATACTTCGAAAAAATATTTGCATACGATCGATAACCCTTCGAAGCTTTGAACCTCGCAATATTAGCCGTTTTAGATAATTATGTGTACGGGGACATCATTCTGAAAACAAAATTCAGAAATTCAAAGTGAAACCGATTATTCCAAGATCTCTTATTCTTATTATAGAGCGTGAAATAACTTTTGTATCGAATACGTACGCGGATATTATGTCACCGTTATTTTTACTAGGGTGCAAGAGGATCAACGGGAAATTTATTAATACAGCCAGGTATTTCAGCATCGCGTCCGTCAACCTTGCTTCGTTTATTTGCTATATTCGACTATTTTTAACTTTCGTTACGGCAACCCTCCGCTCGTATACGTATAACCCAACGCCGCTTTCCTTCGTCGATGGTGAAAATCTCGAGGGAAACCGAAAACGGGGCAAGTGGCAGCAAACTATATCGGTAAATTAATTGCGGACACTTGTTAAAACAATCACGATCAACACAATAAACTACCAGCCAATAATTCCTGTTTATAATATTTAACTAGAATGTACCAAATTATTACACATAATAATTATTAATCAGAATCATACCGCTTTCGATCAGGACCACTTTTGGTTGTCACTATTATTAATTCTTTGTTTGTTTCTCCATTTTCAAAACAACAACAGACAGGTAAGATACTGTCCATACGCCACAAGAAGTCCCTCTAGACGGCTGAGTGGCAAAGGGGGTCCTCGCTCGCAGCCAATGGTTATCTTTGACGTCACACACTTTAGCCAATAATTCGGCTAAAACCGAAAGTTCATGTGGAATGACCCAATCGGACGGTTTGTTGTCGAATCCCTGCCAGGAGACTTCTTGTGGCGTACGAACAGTAGCTTCGTCAGTCGCTCGATTCCAGGTAGAAAAACCCCAAATGTCCTGAGACAAAAGGACACTTATAACGGTCCACAATCCCCCCCCCCCCCCCTCTACCTTTCGTTTATACTTCGATCCTGTTAATGAAAACCCACCCAAAATGCCGTAGAAACTTTTCAAGAAAATTATTTATGATTCAACAACATTTCTATTTTCCATAAAGATTCGTCTATTTATGATAAACGAGAACGTCGAGCGTATAAAATTTGAATTCTTTAGGCTACACTAGTTCAACCACTAATTAGATCCTCACGTATAATTTAAGAATTACTAATCTCTCTCTTTTATGATGCTAACAGTTTTGAGAATTGCGAGTAACTACGTGATAATTACACGTTCCAGTAATAATTAAAATATCGCATTCGATCTAACCCAGTTGAGGCTGCTCTGCTCTCTATACTAGATAAATTCGATTAATAACTGTCACGTATCGCTAATTATCCTAAACAGCTCGATCTGTCATCCGCCAAACATTCGAACAATATTCCCATTCGATTACTGCTCATCTTGTACGTTTTTTATAAATGACGTCACACGTACTGTTTTCCCATCGATCTATCGATTTATGTGTAAATCCGATATTACAAATCGTAACACTGCCTTTCTATTCTCATTATACATGGCCATTGTGTCAACTAACCTTTCTTCCGCCATATATAAACTAATAGAACACAAATCTACATAAAATTCTTATTTATGCTTAATTAATTCCTTGCGCTACAATTTATTTTACAATTACTAAATATTGACTAAAATAGAATTTCATATCAATTTCATAGCATACCTATTTACCGGATTCCATTTTAAGTCTTCATACAGAGTCTGACACGATATTATAATGAAAGGGGAGGGGGGGTAATAAACGTCTAAAGCTTACAAAATAGATTTTTTCTTGATTTTCTTATAACGCGACGCGCCTAAATGTACGTCTAAATACTACGAACAGCAAGTTTGGAGCACGATATGCTCAGTTGTTTCGTGTTACTTTCAAACAATAAAGTACTTCGAACCGAGCGTGTATTCTTTCTGTGTACGAACGAAGCACTAAAATACACTGTTCATTTGCAGGAAACAAAGCGGACGAACAAATAAATTTTCTGGCGACTATAAATCGCATGCTTACCTTACAAACATCGGCCACGAGGATTTTTCGAGTCACCGACCTACGTTACACTGGATCATCTTCGGTCTCGATCCGTAAGAACGCGTTTCTCCTTTCGCACAACTTATGGGCCCCACTGGACGGAAACACAATTCCCGGGCATGGATTTTCTTGGTGTACGCGAAAGGGAAATTTTCGTGGGTAAAAATAACACCGGTTCAAGACGGAGAATCAGAAAGAGATGCACGAGGAAGAGATGTGCCTCCTACCGTTGTCGTTCGAAAACTCATGGTGCACGGTGCCCAGCAGCTTGATGCGGTCGTGTGCTCCTCCTCCCCACTCCCGCGGAGTTAATCGTGGTGTAGAAACCTCCTCGTGTTGTTCGTATTTCGAACCTGACTCCTCGTGTACACATAGACACGTGTACCGAGCACGAACACGCGCACACAACCGACGCACACCGACCCGCGAAACTTGGTTTCGCACGTGCAGTGGGAAAAGACGTTCTTAAATTTCACGCCCGTACGATGGGATCGATACTTCTCCATCCACGGGGACGTCTCTTTTCTTTTTTTTTTTTGTTTATTTTACACGTGTGCCAAGTGTGGAAAAAGTGTGATAATTAAAACGCATCCGAGATGCTCCTTCGGTCTCGACTTTTACTTTCACTCGGAACATTCTCGTCACGTTCGACCAATCGAGCAGCTTTGTACGATTTTATGTGTGCATCTCTTTCTATCTCATAACTAGTTTTGGGTTAATGTTCGGTTTAGGGGACTACAATTTGTCGACCTCTTTTATGCGATCCTGTAGATTTTGACGAGAAAACGACGAAAATCCAAGTTTCAATCCTAGGTATTCAGTAGTTCAAAACTTATGCGTGTTTAAAGTTCACCGATCTTCACCGTTTCTGACAGATAAGGGAGCCGCCATGTTGGACGACGCCTGACATTCACTATGTACCAACATGGCGGCGCCCTTGTCTGTCAGAAACGGTGAAAATCGGTGAACTTTGAACACGCATAACTTTTGAGCTAATGAATTCCTAGAATTAAAACTTGAATTTCCGGCATTTTCTCGTCAAAATCTACGGGATTATATAAAAAGAAGGTCCAAAATTTGAGGTTCCCTAAACCGAACAGTAGCTCTAGTTTGTAAAAGCACTGTACATATTCGAACTATACATAGTCGGAGTAGATTAAGCATAAAAAAATTTTGCGCGGAAAAATGACGGGGGCGCAGTTCGGTTTCGATCAGACCGGCCTGTATCGATTTCGTTCTCGATATACATAGCAAACGCTAAATTTAGAACGATTTCTCGATACCGTTAAGAATCGTTCAAGCACGCTATGCGGGGTTATCAAAAAATTCGTGGAGGTTATTGCTGCGCCAGCAACGAGCCCAGATTATGTGATAAGACATATACAGATGGCGGGTGTAAGGTATATGTAAATACACAGCATTGCGTTACCCGACTGTACATAGATGCATATACTATTATACTGCATAGCAATTGCATTAGCTGTTTTTTCGTATTTGTAGATTGTGCGTGTCCTTAGCAAATGATTTTCGAGATTGCGTATGATTTTTGCACGCCCTATCGCACTCCGTGTTCTTTCACAATGAAAAGGACCTTTATACTGGTTTCCCTCTCTTTTGGTTACCCCCTTTGCCCTTCGATACACGCGACTTGTTCTACAACACACTTCCATGAATAAGTAACATGACAGACGAGGAGACTCTATTAGAATAGTAGGCGGGACCTTAGGGCGCCTCACGCAAACACTGCTGTGTATATATACATATACATATACACACACCAGCTTCCAGTACTAAAACGTAATGTCAGGTAGTATACTTTTTCTGGTATACCTATATGCTACAATCTATATATCAAAAATTTTAGATAAAACAGATAACCCCTATTATTGTATTTTGTATTAAATAATGTTCATCAAACATAAATAACGCGTCCAATTAAGGCATTCGCTTGTAATTCTACAGTAGTTGTAAATAGATATATTGTTCGTTTGGAAAAATTGGGAACATTATTTTTTGTCGAGAACATTTTTCGAACCCGATGCATGCCATTAAAGTTTAATCGTTTGAAAAATTAATTAATGAAAAAGTATATCTTACTAAATAACCGATAGTCTTCGAACATACTTCCGGTTTTCTGGTTCATACAATCTAAAGGAAACACGTACAGGAAACTATTAAATATTCCACGAACTCGTACACATGTACTTAATAATAATAATAATACACAATCAAAAACGTGACAAAACTTTGCAAGCTTATCTATGAACATATGTATATCTATACCGGAATCGCATGCGACTTATTGATCCTTGCAGTATCACTATGTATAAAAAAATATATATATACGTTTTCGATACGGGATGAAACAATTCTTTCATAATCTTCCTACAAAACTTTCGATACTTTCATAAGCATACCTTAATTATAAGCTAAGTTTCATATATATGTTTACTTTGATTAATTCGAATTTTTCTGTCATGAAATGCAAAGTTCATTTTAATTATGGTAATATTGATTTTGTAAGTGTAATGTACCGCATAATTTCTTTGGATTGTGGTAGCCTTGAAACAAATGTGGTAATATCGATCGTTTCCTTCCTATTTTACGATACGATACCGAATTCGCTGATAAAAATTCAATAAAAAAGAACCGTATTTTCCAGGTGTATTTAAAAATCAGACGTCAGCGCAGCCAGTTCCGTTCGTACGGCGCACCAGTCGTTTCAGCGCGAGTAATATCCGGCCACGTTAAAATAGCTTGTTTGGATAAAATTTTGGCCGGAGCCTTGATCGACGAATAAAACATCGCGGTCCGCAAACCCATTTAAGCTTTAATGTATGTAGAATAGTATACAAACAGCAAAACAAAGAGATTAACAAAAATGGACTACTGGTCGATCTGCTTGCTGTTAGTTTCGCTGTGTGGTACGATATTACGCACTGGTGGTGTTGAGTTAACCTTCGAACTCCCCGATAATGAGAAACAGTGTTTCTATCAAGAAATCGTAAAGAATGAGACGGCAATGCTGGAATTTCAGGTACGTTCTTACATACGATCGAACAAAATACTTTTCTTAGTAACGCGCAATTACAAGACAACGCGTATAACCAGTTTCATTCATCGGAACGCAATAGTATTGGCCACGTTCGCACTTTGACTGTGAACCTGTCACGGAGTGGTTGCGCTGACACTGAAATCTGTGTTACACAGTTTCTGTGTTTTACAATCTAGCTTATAATTTCGTACGAATATCGTTTTACAGGTTGTGACAGGGGGGCAATACGATGTGGACGTAACCTTAGAAGCACCGAATAAAGAAGTCATCTACCAGCAGATTAAAACGCAGTTCGACTCACATCAATTTACAGCTGCTATGTCAGGACCTTACAGGGCTTGTTTTAGTAACGAGTTCTCAACATTTTCACACAAGCTTGTTTACATGGACTTCCGTGTGGGCAATCAGATGCCTCTGGCTGGTCTCGGAGACCATGTAACAGTCATGACTCAGGTAAATAGTCAATTTGAATGTCTACGTTTAAAATAATTGATAAAATGAATGGTTTTTGTTTAGATGGAGTCTTCCGTGGAAGAAGTATATAAACATTTAAACAACATTCTAGACTACCAAACACATCATCGACTGAGAGAAGCGCAGGGCCGTAAGAACGCAGAGGATCTGAACGATCATGTGTTGAAATGGTCCATTGTAGAAACGGTTACCATTGTAACTATATGTGTGTTGCAGGTGTATACTTTAAAGACTTTCTTCACGGAGAGAAAACCCTAGCGCATCCACTAGTGTACTTGCAAATGACAGTATTTTCTTTGCTCACAATAAAATACCGTCTCCGTCTGAGCGACGTGATAATTGCGTCATAAATAACGTACCACAAGCTCTAACTACCAGTCACGGTGCCATGTTAACATTGGCCGGTTGTTTCTGACGCGTAGGCTATCCTTCGAACGTCACAGAACAACTCTATATCAAACAGGCGGAACATTCTAAGAAGATAAATTCTGTTTCCACGTGTATGAAAATGTTGTGTATGCGCGTTCATGTGTGTATCATTTGGATATTAAATTATAGGAAGGATAGGCCGTTTTAGAATGGGAACTATTATCTCTTATAAAAAATTCTCAAGTTGTAATTATACTTTGCTAATGGCAACGTAACGGACATTGCCGCGGGTAAAACACATTTTTTCTTACTGTGAAACTGTAATATAATAAATTAAAGTATCTGCGCGAATAACTGTGTTTGCCTGCATGACCATTCATTCTCCTTGTTCTCAATCATTCTACGATCAATATATGTTCCTAAATTAATTAGCTGAAATTGACCAACCTATTTGATACAAGAATCTCTTCGTTGAAACTATTGGAAGTTGTATAAGTGTTTTTCACAAATAAGGAATATTTTATATATATGTATTTAACAGTTTAATTGTTAAATGAAAAGTACATTCATGGATGTACTGCTATTACAACTATATTATCGTAGGTTTTTCAATCACTAAATTGTATTTTAACGCATATGAAAAATTTGTACACGGAAATATAATGAACGAAATAAATCTCAAACTTTTTTTCCATACGAGAACATTGTATTTAGTTATTGATCCATCGAGGAACCGCGCCTTGTTTCTGTGTCTTTAAAATATAGTATAACAAATTTCAAATTTCTTAAAGATTTGTGGGTGCATCTTACCGGTACAACTGCTGCTAAAGTGCATTGATCAAAATTCTAATACGTGGCACGTATATCTGTTCAATTGTATGACGTTCGATAGCAGATTTAAATCCCGTCTTCCCGGAAATACGTAATGCACGTGTCACTAAGACAGCCGGTGTCGTATCCTGGTCGTTGTAATCACTTCGTAATAATAATATAACCAAAAAGCAACAGCTGTTGTATTTAATACAACCTGCAGGGAAACAGACTGGAGAAAATTGAATTAATTGTCCGCAAGCGTTTCAAATCATGGAGGTAAATATGGAATTTTTAAATTGATTATGATACATTCTAATAAGGATTATTTTCAATTAGGAGCAAAACTTTTCCATCGACATCAACACCGGAAAATTATTAGAATGGTTAATCAGCAGGCGACATTGCAATAAGGACTGGCACACGATGGTTTTGGTTATCAGAGAAAAAATTAACAATGCTATTCAAGACATGCCTGAACACGATGATATCGCTAAATTATTGTCCGGAACATGTATGTTGCTTTTGAACTTCTAACAATCCATCGATCAATTTGCAAATCATTAGAAACCTGACGTCCCATATTACCCTCATATTCGTTTACATCTTTTCAGATATAAATTACTTCCACTGTCTAAAAATAGTAGAGATATTAAAGGAGACTGAGGCGGACACAAAAAATGTTTTCGGAAGGTACGGTTCACAGAGAATGAAAGACTGGCAAGAAATAGTGAAGGTATATGAGAAGGACAACGTGTATTTGGCAGAAGTGGCGCAAATTCTGATTAGAAATGTGAATTACGAAGTACCTAGCACTAAGAAACAAATTCAAAAATTAGAACAAACCCAGATTGTAAGTAAATATATTGAATGCATTAAATGTACTTTCATTGTGTTAAAAGTAGCGTGTCTTCAGGACTGGGAGAAGAAGGAAGCAGAGTACAAAAAGTCAGAGAATACAGCTCGGTCAGAGTTCAATTTACTTTGCAAACAATTAGGCATTCCTGGTCAACATATTAAACAAGAGTTAGCAGAGAAAGTAAAAGAACTGCCAGAAATTTATGAGAACATTGCTAAAAAGTCAAAATCATTAGAAAAGGCTACAGAGTTCTACTCCGGTTTTGTTAATTATACTTTAGGAAGATTGCACGACGGTGGTTGCGTCCCCATGGTGAAATATGTGATTGGTATGCTGAAATTTAAATAGAAAGAATGTAATTGTTAAACGTTTATTCGTTTTCCTATTTTCTTTGAAAATATGTAGTTACATAAACATCCGTAATTTATTAGAAATATTTCATATTACATTGTATGCATACATTTTACAGAGAAGGGGAATACTACTACATACGAATGGATTTATGGAGAACCCCCACTATCAATTAGTGAACCATCTTTAAACGTAAAAACTGACGAAGATTTGGAAAATAAGAAAACTGAAGCCACAGAAAATGCTGTATGTAGATACTCGAAGAGGTGAACCTGCAGAACAGCTACCTACGTTCCGATTTCGATGATGCAGATTCTGCAGGTTCACCCTCGAAGGTTTTCGGAAGTGTATTTCAATAGATATGTTTTACAATTTTTGAAATGATAGGAAATTGATTTCGGGGACATCGACTTAAACGGAGACATGGATTTGGGCGGCGATATTAATTTGGAAGATGGAGGTGAAATCGATTGGGGTGAAGGGAATGTAGAAGAAGTTGCGCCCGAGGATATAGATTTCAATGTTTCCTTGGAAGAGTCTGGTATAGTTGTTGAAGCAGCTGGTCACGAAGGTGGAGTAGCTAGTGGTACCGAAGCGTACACAGTTCTTGACAATACGTCGACCAGAAGTGATTTTATGAACCAATTATTTGAGGTATACACCTCTTCTTCTTCAGATTCGATTGATATAGCTAGAATTCAAAATTTGTGTCTGACCTGTTTCCTTCTGTGCAGCTGGAAGCATTCCTTAAATTACGACTGTACGAACTAAAAGTCGATGATAGAGTAAATTTCCTAAGCTTTAGTCAGGTCCATGACTCGTCTTCTGTTCTGCAATATTCCAATTTAGAAAACACTCAGAATATGCTGGACAATGTACAAGTTGTTCTATCCCAAATGTTGGATACAAAGGTTCAACATCTACATAACATTAAACATTCTGCGAGGTAAATAAACGAAGGATCCACGGGATAAAGAGGGACTGTCAAATTATAGTATTTCTAAAAAGAAACGAACATTTATTTTTCAATCTATAATTTCCACCCTCTTTCAGTGGACCACGTAAATGAAAGGGATACTATTTTTATATGTTATTCAAACGATGCTAACACATCATTCATGTTGGCAGGTACATGGATGTTTTAGCAACGACTTTGAAACAGAAATTGAGTTTAGTGGACAAGATGATAGCTTCGCAAAACGCCATGAAACAGAAAAAGAAAGATGCCGCGAAAGAAGTAGAGTCCCTTCAACCCCTTTTACAGTGTATTATACAAAGGACAAAGGAGTTACAAATACAGGTATTTGTAAATATTTATTTAACGTTATCCCGTAAATATTTTATCAAATAATTTTTTCTCTAATTTTTTTACAGATAGAACAAGATATTTCGAAGAAGTACAAAAACAGAGTTGTACATCTAACTGGCGGCATTAGTACTTTGTAAATAATAAACATTGTAAAGCGAACGTTGTTAATAATTTTTGTGTATAGTTTATTACACAAAATTTTATACTTCAAAATAAATTGTAACGATATATTATTTTTATATATACTTCATTATAAATAAATCTTGTACCTTCACTTACGGTAGCTGGAAGTATTACAACATTTACAAAAGAATCGTGTATTATCTTTGGTATATGAACGCAATTGATAAATTAATTTTCAGTGTTTCTGATCTTTTTAAAGTTCAGTATTTCTGTCCGACGATTCTGTTGACAATCACATAGTCATGAAAAGATTCTGCGCCAATCTCCAAGGTGATGAAGTGCACACAGCTTTGGTCTTTGGGCAAGGGTAACGTTTCAGACATTCGGCGAACGAACGATCACATTCGCATAATCGTTGAGCACATGACCCGGATCCGCCCCAGTTTCCGTGTTCGACAGCTGCAAAACAAACCAGTCGAAAAACTACGAAATCGAAAACAGTTTGTAAGCTAAATAAATTTGGCAAAACGAACCGCACACCGGCTTGTAACCGTGATAACACCTCCAATAATACGGTACAATGTACTCCGAAAACATCGGGCAATCCGTTGCATCATAGCACCAGTCATGCATTTTGCAACACCTAAGACAAAGCGATTTTCAGTTGCAAATAATTTGATGAATTTTGCACAGATCCATTTTTCTAAACAATGCACAAGGGCTGAGCGATTTAAAAGAAAAAATCACCTATCTATTCCATCTATGACGTATCCCGAACCCAGAAAACCGCAATAACACCCATATCCTTTGTAAGATAAAGGATTGCACCCGGTAGCACAAACTAGCATATTATAAAGATGTATCACTCCTCTCTTAATCCTTTTGTGCGACAAAGTCTCTTCGTTATGTATCCTAAAATGACCGATATTTTCTATTAAATCGAGTTGAAAAAGTGTTTCACATTAAAACTAAAGTAGAACTCACACTAATTGATAATCCTCCGTATTATTGTGAGTAAAGTTAACGAAAGGAAGCTCCTGCGTATAAATATTATTCATTTGTTGTTGCATGGATACCGAGCCCCACGACTCTCGATCCGGACCATCAAGAAGATTTCCTTCTCGCCATCCATCGTCTATGTGATTAGTGGAGAGCTCATCTTTGTTTGATTTAAGCGTTTTCGCAATCTTTTGGATGTTCGGTGGATTCCTGGCTGCGCATTCAAAGTTACACCAACATATAAATATCGTGTGCAACTACCGAAAGAATTCTCACAAAATATGCGTGATCATTTTCATCGTCGACGTCTGCATTTTAAGTTAGGCATATTTAGGAGCGCGTGTAGTATTATATACATACGAAAGCGCATACTTTTCCGAGTTTTCTCACCCGTGGATTCTTTCGTTTCACGCTAGTTGCACCGTGGTCTTGCAAAGTGAGCCACGTTTCCGTCTACAGTCTACAGTGTGCCACTCGGTGCATTTATGACACTGAAAAGGTCTGACGATCGAACGATCCTGATCCACGATTTACCGATCAATCTTTCACGATCGATCATTCGAATGACAGAATTTTCCTCGTATAAATTATCAGCTACGAAATTGATGAAATTGTGAAACAAAAGGTGACAAAAAAAACAATTTCCAAGTGACGAAACACCTTTTTCCATAATGCGTGTTGGTATTAATTTAAATTAGTGTTAAATGATTATTTACGATTTTTAATATTACGTACCACGGCTATCACTACAAGGCGATGACACAAGTATCACAAACGACAAAATGAAGAAGATCCTCCACTGAACCATCGGCTGCAACATCCCTGGTCCATGAAGAATCAGGGCGACGTTGATCCTCTTACGCTTCATTGATTCACACGTCCTCATATCAGCTACGAGCCATTCCCAATTCGTCCCACATAATACTAACCGACAGTCCTGGTTTCACAGGATCGACGCGTTTCGCAGAAAAGCTCATCGTTCGATGCACATAATCGCTCCGATGCCAAAATCCATTCGCAAGCCGCAGGAAGACACTTGGTAATATTTGAACAGTCTCAAATGTTCTTTACATCTGATCGCTCAGATCGTCACCGATGAACACCTGGGTCAGCTACTCCGATTAGAATAATATCCAAGAATCAGTATATTCAAGAGATAAGCATTACAAAAAAAAAGATTAGGCTAGTTCTCCGTTGTTCTCCAGAGCCGGAGGGCTGCACACTGACAGGTCCTATCGAGCGTGGCTGGCTGAATGGTTCCCTTTATTGTTACTCCTTCCACCGTGTGCCTGCAGGTTTCACGACCTCTAATTCACTGCTCTGCTGAACCCAGGTGACCCGGAGTCTCTCCGAGTTTACTCTACACCACTCGAAGAGGAACGCTACCTCGGATGATCGTCCGGCGTCCGGACAGCCTCGCTATGAGAAACCTACTGTTACACTTTCAACGATCATCTTGAAGAAAAGAGGACCCGCGGTGTGTTCACCTTATTCCACCTCTTCAAACACCGTGACTTCGTTGCTGATGCTCTATCTTCATGGTCCGGCTATCCGGGTCCTTCGACCTCTTTTGGCTTATGGGGGATCGGGTTCGATATAGGATGGGACCGAAAGTACCGTTTTCCGTATGTACGTAAACTTTATTTTTTACTGCTACCGCGTGTTGTTGCCTACAATGGTAATTTATTAGATTTTAAGAGATACTATTATAACCTGAAGGTTTATTATACACCAAACTCAAGATACACATAGTTGATCTTTTAGGTCGCATCTTCAGCAACTTAACACTAAACCTATCATTACCGGTCAAACGACCGATTCTAGATTTTGTATTTTACAATTATTGAATTTATAATGATGCTGCCATTGGAAATGATCATACACGATTCTATATTTAAGCACACATTATAATAAAAATCGCATAAAATCCAAATAAACTTGATTGTGTCATATTTGTATGGCAACGCGTAGTAGCTATTTATAGTGCTCTGTAGGTTTAGTGTTAATTATAATAGATATTAATTTCCTGGTACGCGAAAGAAACGGTGCACGGGAGAATACACGAGTTTTTAATTGCTCCAGAATTAATTCGGCCATATAGATACTATCTGAATTTGAAGTAGCCCAAGCGTATCTCAGATAAAACTCAAGGGGCAAAGGACAACGTAAGTGACCGTGTTAAAATTTCTCTTGAATTCATTCTGAAAGTTTGTGAGTCAGATATATGAAGACAATCCTGTTCGAAACCATACGCGACTTAGGCTGAAGTTACAGTGATCTTCATGGCATAATTCCTGTCCAGGTTTCCAGATACGGAACATGTCCCACGGGTCGTGTATCAGGAACAAATTCACCGACTGACCGACTGTCCGTTGCAACTTGCAACGGGAAAATAGTGAATGGTTCTGTTGGGTTGCATCTAGCGGTATATTGCCATGTGCACGTTAAACGTTCAACGCAGTACTATCGATCTATACATACGCAGGACTCTGAATTAATCGAACCGATTCCGATATAATGATCAATTAAACGAGAAAAAAGCGTTCATACACCATTGACTTCTGCTTTCAGTTGTTAACAAATGTGATATGAAATTTCATTAAAACTAATCGAATTAATAATCGGCGCGTTTGATAATGGATGCTATATTTCAAGCAAATCGATACCAGTGTTGCTTTCTAACTTTTTTCGAAAAACTTTTTCCTACTTGTCAGTCAATAATTTACCGTAAAATCGTTCCGTGCAAAAACCGGTGAAGAAAGAGCGATTCGACCTTGAATCTTCGCGGAGATAAGGGAGAATATAGTCAGCCTGTAACAGAGAATTCACTTTCCGAAGTCAACGTTCGCGCAGCTTTGCACAGTTGATATGTACACACCAAACCAAACCGAACAATGGCCTATCGCAGAATGAACGCGGAAAATGGCTTCGTTCCGCGTTAAATATCTTTGTCCCTGGATTGCGACAGCTGTCTCTCCCGGAATCGATGGACCCGCGAAACGATCTGCAATTATTTGCCGGACCGTGACGATCGATATTGAACCGGATTGCCCAATGTTTCCTCGAATATTATTCCGTAACAATAGATTCATAAACTGGGCAAGAAGAACCGATGGAAAAAGGTTGCTGGACCAATTATCTTGAGTTTCGATTTGTTTGTCCAACGCGGAATTCTTGATGTTAAAAACGTTCTGGAATTGGCTGATCCGAAAAGCATCGTGCGGATATTAAATGGAAACGGGAATGATTGCGATTTCTCGACGTGATTTTTTCATCGGCGGGGTAGACCAACAATTTACAGCACGCAATGCCTCCTGGAAATTAGACAATGTCTAAGCACGACACGCCTTTGTCGTTACAACAAAGTGGTTTGCACTTTGTTATTCGACAAATGTCGAATCTGCCGGATTGTGCAACTTTAAATGGATAGATTGCGTTGTTAACCAATCGGGCCCGTCTTCCCTTGAGATTTCCATTGCTCCGAGGATACTTTCTCATGACCGCGACGTCTGTCTGCCAGTCGGCTATTCAAGATTGTTAAGTTCGACAAACAAGAAAAATTGAAACAGCCTAAACGAAACCAGCCTTGCCAATTGCAATTCAAAGAGAGGCGAAGCATTTCTACTAACAATAGCACAAATAATGCTTTTTCACGGAAAATTTCGTCGGATCGCGATCACTTTCCTGGAAAGAGGATTTTTAGTCCGTTTACATATGTAAATCGGAATTTAGCGGTCGCTCTCATCAGAAGTAGACCGTCTGTGAAGCGGAGTGTATCGTAACGTAATTTCGCGAGGCGTATCAAGGCTTAGCTCGTTTTACTCTGATTTCAAGGCGAGCGTAATAGGTCGTAGGATTCCAGAACAACGTTATCGTCAAATCAATTGCGCACTTTCGCCAGCAGCGCCAGGCTTAGAAACATTTCATTTTGGAATTCATTTAGGTAGAATGAACTACTTTTAGCTTGAAAATAGCAAAATTTTATTTTCCATGAACTACAAATTATTTCTAATTTAAATTACTGAAATCCTTCGAATAATATAACGATTGATCCAATAGAGTTGCGATTAGCATCTTTAACGCTAATGCAGTGGTTTCCAACATGGGAGACGAGGACCTATTGCCAGGGAAGGCTTCAAAAATGTTCTTATTATTCTGTTAATTGTAGTTTTCAGTTTTTTTTTGTAATAAAGTGTGTCTATATTATTATATCTATTAAAAAAATAAGAGGTAGAGAGGCGCGGAAAAAAATTTTTTTTCGGGGAGGCGTAGTAGCATAAAGGTTGGAAACTGCTGCGCTAATTTATATTTAAATTGCTCATTGAAAAGTTCTATTAAAAACTTTCCTTGACTTTTCTGATATCGCATTCGTCATTCGAAAGTTGAAAATACAGACGAAACCAGCATGGTTGGAAGAATGAACACGAAGATCTTTTGATCGAGATCCTTACATCCTCCGGAAGATGCGGTAGGTTACGACCGATCGATTACACGTTCCAAACATAATTATGCAATTTTCGTGCATTTACTTTCAATGTCGGGGCACCACAAAGACCGCCGCGCCGTCGCATTAACTTTCATTCTTTTTTAACGCTTTCTTGTTCCCCCGATCTGCCAAGGAGAGGTTCTTTTCACTTCGGCTGTTATGGACGTTCGTAGAAAATTGTTTCCAGTCAGGTAAAACGGCGATTGCTTAGGTATGTGTTAAACGCGGAACAACGGAAAAAAGTTTTCGCCGACACGAAACCCAAGATAGACGGTAATTTCGTGGGAAAGTGCCGCAGAAAACCGTCGCGTCGGATTTGCAAACCGTCCGCGGTCGTGGAAATCCGCTGAAAATCGCGGTATCCTCTGGCCATTCAAGAACAATTTCCCTCCATTCTATCTTTTTATGGAGCAATTGAAAGATTACGGTTAATTGAAGCAGAAGGAGTTTCAACGAAACAATTCATTTAAGACCCCAGAAAACCATTAAACCGCTTCTTCTTTTTATGAAAAAAGAAGACATTGGGAGAAAGTCATATAATGGACCTGAAACAATGGTTAAACATTGCTGACCCAGATAAACCTCCTTAATGTTATTATTAGACAGCGCAACTTTATGCAAAATAAAAATGTTTCACCTGTATTGCAACAAACAGGAGTGACATAGAAATTTATTTTCTCTCTTATTAATATCAGAGAGGAATTTAATATGTTCAACAGGTTAAATTCGGTTAATGTTTTTAATATTTTAAAAAACACCTACTCATTTTTGTCATAAATGCATAAAATCCGCTGTCTATATAATTATTATTGACAAATGAATAAGTGAAACAAGAATAAAAAAAGCTCTGTGTTATACATTTACAAAGCTAGAATATATTGCAATTTCAAAATATCGGAATATTTGTACAAGCAAATGAATCGACAGCTGAAGAGCTAAATGAAAAACAATTTGAAGTCATTCTACTTTATTGTTAAACAAATTCGGTGAATACCTCTTGAAGCGAATTGTTTGCATATTTTACGGGTAGAAAATATATTTTTGAAAATAGTTTGAGTCTGTAAATTCTTGATGACGTCAAGGTGTTTCTAAGTGGAGCGTTTTATGTTCGGTCTGACTTTCTTGCGGCAACAAAATGTGCGCATATTATTGAGCACGAAATTTCCCGAGGACAATGATCCATAGGAAATCCGTGGGATCTTGTTATCAGGAGATGCACATTGTCCTGTGCGCAGTAAAGTTTATGGGACTAACGAAGAGTCATAATGAACTGGCGACTTTAATGAATGGCGACCGTCGCGGCCGCCGCGCCGCGCCGGTACAATTCAAACGCCCACGTTCTCTTTCTTTCTCATACATATGTTGATGATGGTTAGATAGCGGATGTTTATGCAAAATAAAAATTATCTATCTGAATTGCAACAAAACTAGAGTGAAATAGAAAATTATTTTCTGTCTTAATATGTTTAACAGATTTAAAATACTTATAAATTCTTTGGCTAAACTTCCGAAAATCGGTCAAATCGGATTGATCTAAAATTTTTGACATAACCTTATTTTGCATAAAAAATATATGTTTCCCAAAGGGATTTTTGTCGACTCGAAAAAATATTTCTTATCATTTTAGTGCCACTTTCTACCTTATCGGGAATACGTTTTGTACAGACATTGCATGTAATCACAGACGAGGTATGCCTAGAACCACGTAGAATTTTTTGTTTTATTAAAGATGTAACGAGATGATCTCAGGGGCGCCGGAGCGCCTCGGCACCACCCTGAACGACAGAAGAATCGCGCCGTGGCCGAATCTTCTAGAAGACCCTGGAGTCGAGAAACTTCGAAATTCATTAGTAACGCGTTGTTGATAAGGTTAGCAACGAAACGATATAAATACCGCTAGAGTATCGCGGAGCGGGCACTTTTCGCTGCGCCTTTGGGAGAGGACGAGGTAAGACCACGGCCGCCCTTAGGTTTGGGAGAGTACGAAGCAATGCTATCGGACGCCCAGCAGCCCAGGAGAGGACAGGGGTTGCACCTGGACGCCTCTCTGGTTACATGACGGCCATGAAGGCCGGCCGCCCGCCGAGAGGAGAGTACAGGGTAGCTTCCTGGCCGCCTGAGAGGCCTCCGGGACCTCTGAACGTTTCGGAGAGGACGGCCATGAAGGCCGGCCGCCGAACGGGCAGAAGTTTCCGGGCGAATCCGAGTCGTCGTTTGAGAGTAGGACCCTGTTTCTTCTGTACGTTTCGGAGAGGACGGCCATGAAGGCCGGCCGCCGAACGAGCAGAGGTCTCCAGGCTATGGTTCATTTGATTTTTGTATTAACGCGAATAATTTAGGTAGAGGCGAAACTTTTAGCGAAAATATCATAATTTAAATAAAATTTATATGAGCATATGTACAAACAGTCACAGTAAACACCATAAATGCAAAGGTTTGTTAAAATACTAACAATGCAAGAATACTGATATTATTACTATAAGATTATAAAGTCGATTGCGTAAAATAAATACAAAATGAAAAACTATTGAAATAAATTTGTTGTAATTTTGCAATTATTATTTATGCTCATGAATCTATTAATCTACATTACTGTAGTATTGCAGTACTTTATAACTATATATGTTACATACTACATAATTTCTACCGTTGAAATATACGCGCCATATACTTACATTTGTAATTTTCAAATCATATTTAGAACCCAAAGTAGAAATGAAGTATACAGTCTGATACAGTATACAGAATAATCGGCACTTGCTAATACACCTACATGCATCAAATATCGGTAACATTGGGCACGACACCGAAGTGGTATTGGGGCTCTAGCTCTAAGAGCCTAAACAGAAAAGCTCATAAGATGCAATGGCTGTAACTTACTTACAATTAGCGTCGGAGAGGAATAATTCCTCTCGAATTATTCCTCTCTGTTAGCATCTGTATCCTATCTCTCCACTTTATACTTTAGAAAGTGTCTGGTGTCTCCATCTTCTGCATAAGCGGCGGTACTGCATCGTTATACTAATTACGTGATCGGCCGGTCGGTGCAGCACTGCGCCAGATGCACCAAAACCCTGGGCATGAGCACTCTGGTTTCCTCTTCAGTTACATGTGTATGGTATGTAATTCTCACCGTGACCACACAGGTACGAACAGAATAAGTCGAGAGTAGTTGGACGCGTGGTAAGTAATAGGTCGATGAGAATAATCAGGGGCTTAGTACCTGAGTGAAACCTGAAAGGATGTGGCTGGAAGAATGCGACAGCTTCGCGGAATTATGCCGTGGATATCTGCCGTACTATTTACTGATCATTTTGCCGATCTTCATTATTATCTCCCCGGTGAACCCAGTTGCGGCATCGCACGAGTTCCCCGTGTATCGGATGCACCAGTATGACTTGCACGGTGAACCTCACGGTAACGTAATCTTCATATTTTTCTGTTTTTTGCGTCACGTTATGGTCGCGATAACATTGAACTTCTCATTCAGGTTGCCGCAGCGCTCCAATTTCTTTGGAGGCGAGGTCTCTTACTGGATGGAGCACCTCCAGGCACTGCGTAGTTGCGAGAGCCTTGGATCTCACACCAACTCTGTTCCATTCCATCAAGAACAAAGCTGGAGCTCTCATAGTAGTTTTACCAGAGAGGATCGATGACCTGACATCAGAGGAGAAACAGGTTATTACGTTAACTTATTTTGACCCTTCGACTGTACAGGAATTGCGAACAAACTGACTAAACAATGTCTATCGTGAAGCTTTCGTTACAACGTAAACATCTCAGAATTACTTTGTTCGATCTAGACAAGTATCTTACATTAGTGGACAATCTCAGCAGTCCTATAGTTCGAATATTCTCTATATTACCATGTTTCTATAAAAAGTATTTGTGAAGATTTATGTAAATATTAGTTTCTCATTCCAGCATATTATGATGCTCGAAGAGTCCATGATGTTTGGACCGGAAACAATGATACCAGTTTACTTCTCTAAATGGCATCCAGATTTGCAGACAATTCTGAACGACCTCTCCAATGGATTTATCACCGACGAGAAGGCTGGTTCAGCTGCTGAAGCAATGTTTAATTCTATATCTGCCAGTGGTTATCAAGTTGTTGTACCATCTGGTCAAGCGCTTATTAAAGTAGACGTTAAAGTGGCCACACTGCATGGTAGACTGGCTGGCACCAGAGCAGATGAGAAGTTACCAACAATAGCTCTGGTGACTCATTATGATAGCACTGGAGTTGCACCTGTAAGTATGCGCTTAATATAAGAATGCACCCAGTACAGATTAGAGGAATTGAAATATATGTTTCTTATAAACAGGAGTTGTCTTTTGGAGCAGACAGCAATGCATCGGGAGTAGCTATGTTATTAGAAATAGCAAGATTGTTTTCCATTTTGTATTCTACCAGCAGATCGAGGCCACAGTACAACCTTGTCTTCATAGTCACCGGTGCTGGCAAACTTAATTATCAAGGTAGTAAAAAGTGGTTGGAGGATCAGCTGGATAGCCTCGAGGGCTCTATAATACAAGTAATATACATTTTAAAAGTATTCAATATTATTTCACGTAGAGGCAGTGTAATCTGTTGTGCGTCTTCTTATTAGGATGCAGCATACGTTATTTGCTTCGACACAGTGTCCACCGATGAAAATCTCTACGTACACGTGTCGAAACCACCTAAAGAAAATTCTACCGGCGGTCTCTTTTACAAAGAACTGAAAACTGTTTCGGAGTCGTTCAATAAAACTACTGTGGAAGGAGTACACAAGAAAATAAACCTAGGTGACAAAACACTGGCTTGGGAGCATGAAAGATACAGTATGAGAAGATTACCAGCTACAACTCTGTCCACGCTCAAGAGCCACGATGATCCAATTAGAACAACGATCTTAGACTTAATGAAAGCAGGACAAATAGATAGGCTGCATAAGCACACCCAAGTAGTGGCTGAAGCATTAGCAAGGCACATATATAACTTAAGCTCTAGTCAAATCTTCACAGATCCATTGGTACGCTAACATTCTCTTAAGCGAAACAACAGAATGAAGGGAGATTGTATTATTTGAATTATTGATTCTTGCAGGAGATATCGAAAGAATCATTATCGTTATGGTTCGGTTATTTAGCGTCGCAGCCAAGAGCCGCTCCCTTATTGGCAGACAAGAATAATATGTTAATTAGTACGTTAAAGGAGGCGATGGCCAGATATCTCGTGGATGTTAAAGTTACGTTGCACACCCCTGATAAACAAGATCCAGAATTTGTATTTTATGATGTTACCAAAGCCACACTCAACGTGTACAGGTAAATTCTTTTTATTATATTTACCGTTTGTGAACAACATCGTTTATTAATTAATTGTTACATTTCAGTGTGAAACCAGCTGTGTTTGATCTCTTTCTCACAATCGCCATCATCATCTACCTGGGCATGGTTTACGTGATCGTACACAATTTCCCACACGCATATTCCTTAGCAACTCGACTTTCCGTCAAAAGCAAGGCATCATGAAACGTTCATGGACGTTGAAGTTTCTTTATTGTAAAGATAAACTCGATACGAACAATTTTTTTGGGAAATATTAATATATATATCGAGTATTATAGGTGTAAATTGGAGAACATACGAAGTTACATGTATATTGATTTTGATCACATTAATCTTGAATTAAAAGCTATCTACCATTCTACATCTTATTTAAACTTTCAATCGTAGATATTTATAAAGATCGTGTAGCTATGCGAATGGAAATTCTCATCCTCCTATTTCTTCTTCCAATAATAATTAGCAATAAAATATCCGGAATAACTCGTAAAAGTATATACCATTTATATTGCGTTGCTGTATTATTTGCCGCTTCAGGATAAATTATTCTGTAAGAGATACGTGATAATTAAGACCAAGTATGACAGACCAAATAGTGAGATTTCAGAATGCAATTTATGACAAAAAGACTGGCAGATTTAAGAATAAACAAATACAGGATATTAAATGTAACAATATTTCTAATAATAAAAATAATAATAATTCCAAATCTTGTATAGGATAATAGAACGTTAGTATTATTGAAATGCATTCTAATCAATGCATTTAACATGTTTGCTGTCCAGTTGCTATGTTAATATACAATATTCATATTGTAATGTAGCTCCAAATAATAGTACGTTCTGATCGATGAAATTCAATAAACATTAGATAAAAACTAATAAATAATGTTTAACAAAATGTTAGTCATATTGCAACACAAACGCTTCTAATAAAAACTTAGACACTAACGAATTTAAAAAACAAAGTCCTTAAATGAATTAATATAAATATTAATTGATAATTATTATTGAAATTTAAGTAAAACTATACGAGGAGGACATATGATTACAAAATAAATCTGATGGAAATCAAATACCTAGTTTTTGTAGTAATTTTATTTTTCTCCTTACCTCGATATCACATAAATATTAATATTAAACATTATTCTTATTACTTACGTTATTTTTAAAAATTCATAATGTAATACGAATGTTATTTACCAAGATAGATCAAGCATATATCACGTAACAGGAATATCAGAATAAACCAAGCTTGAAAGTCATTATACTACTAAACAGGTTTGACTAGTTCATCAAACTTTCATTTCACTTGGATCAGCTATCATTTAGTATAGATTCAGGTATACAAACAGCCAAGTGTTTCCAGATATGAGTCCCATTTTTGAGAAAAGTATTTGTTTCATTACTACTTAAACAACTTAAGAATATTCGTTTGAATAACTCAAATATTTTATATATAAATAACAGGTCTGAGACTTAATTACAAAAGATGGATATTACAAAAAAGCATGAGTTCTCTGGTAGAGTGCATAAAACCAGAATTGCAAGCGATAAAAGCAGCTGGTACATGGAAAAATGAACGAGTAATAGCTTCGCCTCAACACACTCGAATTTCGTTAACAAGTGGAATAGAAGCTCTTAACTTCTGTGCTAATAATTACTTAGGTTTATCTGTAAGTTTGAGTACTCCTAACATCTGTATGCACTATTTCATATGTACATAGCAATTAATCTTTCTTATTTAGAGCAATGAAGAAGTCATTTCAGCAGCAAAGCAAGCTTTGGATAAGTACGGAGCAGGTTTGAGTTCTGTAAGATTTATATGCGGTACTCAAGAGATTCACGTGGAATTAGAAAAGAAAATTGCCGAGTTTCACGGTAGGGAAGATGCAATTCTTTATGCATCTTGCTTCGACGCAAACGCAGGACTCTTCGAAACCTTGCTAACACCCGAAGACGCAATACTAAGCGATGAACTGAATCATGCTTCTATTATCGATGGTATCAGATTATGTAAGGCAAAGAAATACAGGTGAGAAACGTAGGTAAATGTATTATTTTAATAACGACTACATCAAATTATACTCCATGAAAAGGTACAAGCATAGGGACATGATAGATTTAGAAAATAAGCTCCAAGAAAGCATGTCCTCCCGCCTACGCGTCATCGCCACCGACGGTGTCTTTTCTATGGACGGCACTGTCGCGCCGTTGCCAAAAATTCTCGAGCTTGCGAAAAAATACAACGCTTTCACTTTCGTGGACGACTGCCACGCTACTGGATTTTTTGGACAACGTGGAAGGTAGTTACATTACGTGATACCCTAATTTCACTGGTTTACAATATGTAAAGGAACTATAGTTTAGGAACCGCAAATCGAGAACGTTCTCTGATGACATAGCAATTCCATTAAAATGTTCACTTAATTTTGTGCCTGTATGTATATTCATACGCGTATGAAATCTTTAAATTACAGAGGCACAGAAGATTATTTTAACCAGCTAGGAAGCATTGATATCATTAACTCGACGCTAGGCAAAGCTCTAGGTGGAGCAGCTGGTGGTTACACGACTGGTAAAAAAGAATTAATTGATTTGCTAAGGCAACGCAGCAGGCCATATTTATTTTCGAATTCGTTGCCTCCTCCTGTGGTCGCGTCAGCTAGCAAGGTTCGTTTAGATTCCTTGCATATCTTTTAAATGATAATGTGGACTCTAAGCGATGTAAATGTTTTTTTGCGCACAGGTCATGGATCTAATAAAACAATCTACAGAGTTTCTGGACAGACTGAAAAACAATACCAATATGTTTAGAAACGGTATGAAGGCTGCAGGTTTTACAATCAGTGGTGATAATCATCCCATCTGTCCTGTCATGTTAGGAGATGCAAGATTAGCTTCTGAATTTGCTGACAAGATGATTAGTATGCATTTTACAATATATTCTTCGACATATAATATTCGAACGGTTGAGCATTAATCTATCTGTTCGCAGGAAAAGGCATTTACGTAATCGGTTTTAGTTATCCTGTTGTACCGAAGGATAAAGCAAGAATACGTGTTCAGATTAGTGCTGCACACACACAGAACGACATAAAGCACGCTGTAAATGCATTTGTCCAGATCGGTAGAGAGATGGCCGTGATTAATTGATACTCTTTTTTTCCATTGAAATTTTGAAACAGAAAGTGGTGTAGAAAAATTAAATTGACACGATCTGAATGAAATGCGAACATTTAATGTGTAGACACCAAAGCCAAGCTTTTACATGCAAAGGAACATATTATAAATAAAAATATTACCTCTTATACAAATTTCGCAATATATGTTTTATAAGTTTACAAAATCTTTTGATTATATATAAAGTTACGGATTCTCATCAGATATCACGACTTATAGTATAGTCGTATTTACTTATATATTATAGTCGTTAAGGTTTGTATGGCTTAACAAGGTTCTCAGAGAACTCTTTGACTTGTGTGACTCCACGAACTTCCTTCTCTAATAAAGGAAGCTGTGTTATATGAAAATCTTCGTACAGATCCATTATCTGGAGAAAATTTAATCGCATTAAGTTTTGATGTTTTAATGTACAAGTATGAAACTGCACTTTGTATATTTCATTTGATATAATCGACATAATAACAATTTACCTGTTCTAAATATTTGTCTTGTATTTTGTGCCTAGCTAGACAGAGTCTGCAGGTTGCATCCTGTTCTTGCATAAGTAGCAGCTGATTCACTATAATGTTATGAGTGTCGATTCCACACTTTGTCAGCTCCTGTACAAGCCTTTCCGTTTCATACAAAGACAAGAATTCTGCTATGCATACACAAACAAAAGTTGTTTGGTCAGGATTTCTGAATTGCTCATTAACTTGTCTAATGACAGTAAGCATCTCCTCTATTTTGTTGGAAAATGTATCTACATTGAAGTCTGTCATACCCAGTAATGAACTTATCTGAAATAAAATATACTGAATATTAGGATCAACGTTATAAATGTAACATTAACTGCTATATTCTCTCCAGACCTGTGTAATGAAAGGACTAATTTTCATCTTTAGTTTCATCAGCTTTCCCAGACCTTTCTCAACAACTTGTGGAAACGATAGAAGCCTCAAAGTATGACCAGTTGGCGCAGTATCGAATACAACAACCGAAAAGTTCATTCCTTTGACAAGCCTGAAAATTTAGATATTTTACAAAGCTGTACAATTCCTGTGTATTGGTTAATACGCATAGTATTTAAATTAACACTAACTTCATGACTTCTGCGTAACTCATTGCCTCGTCAATGCCAGGAAATGCACCTACAATTTCTTGCATTACGCTTTTACTCAATCTCATTGCCTCTCCGTCTGAAACTGATTATACAACCCTATTGATGCATGTAATTATTGAATTATTAATATGTTTCATGCTGTGTATTTATAACAATGATTACCTGAATCATTCTCAAAGTATTCTTCAGGCAGTTCGGTCAGGCCAACGTTTGGATCTATTTCCATGGCAAACAGGTTATCGAAACCCTTTACTTTCGTCGGAACTTTGCTAAACTTCTGATCAAAAGCATCAGAAATGTTATGTGCTGGATCAGTCGATATGATGAGTACATTTTCTCTCACTTTCGACAATTGCACCGCCAAGGAACAACTGAAAGAACGATTAAACGGGCAATGAACTGTGATGTACGTTTAATGTTCTATCTTATTCTGCAATTATTTGAAATTTTCTATTTAAAAAAAAAACAGATTTTATAGGTTATGATTACCTGCACGTAGTTTTACCAACTCCACCCTTGCCACCGACAAATATCCATCGTAATGATCGTTGTTGAATGATATTCTCAAGGGAAGGCTCGTATTCGACCGGCTCATTCGTATCCATGATCACCGAAACACAAGCGTTACGTGCTTAAAAACAATTTTTTTAACACGTCATTTACTACGGTCACTAGCGAAATAGGAAACGTAAGTACGTAAGTACTGGCAGGTAAGTATTGGTACTGACTGCTGCTGACTGCTGACAACGGAACATAAAAGACACGGGGCTACAAACAATTTGGACATGCGTGCAATATAAGACTATCGAAGTTGCACTATCGATACATTGTAATTTTCAATAGTCATTCAAAATCCTCATGGAATTTCTATGGAAATTATGCTGATAGTGCAAGAAATTATAGGTTTGAAGCGAGGTCAAGTTTGAGAGAAAATCTCTTTATTATGAACTGCTGCTGTTACACTCACTGGTTACTATAAATTTTAATATTTTTCTTATTGTATTTCAAATACAATGAGACTGCTTGAGACTACTGCGCTACTGCCAAGTAAACGCACTCGGGCACTCGTTCATCGTAAGTTGAGAATCATTGAGCTGGATATGAATTAAAATAATTAAATAGAGAATAGTTAGTAGTGGTGGAACAAAGGTGTCTACATCATATCATAGCTGATCATAGCTGGGATCAAGGGATATTGCACGGTTTTTCGTGCATGCGCGTACAAATGCAGGAACGTATCTATAAATACGTCCTAAGTTTATGGGGAAGTAGTGGGGAACTATTGTAGTGGCGGGAAAGTGCCGGAAGAGTTCAGGACTTCAGGAGTTTACATATTGAATATTATACTGGATATGTTCACGCTATTACTAACCAGCATTTTTCTTCTAATTAGTAAATATTAGAAAAAAATGAAAGAGGAAAAAATAGTACTGTTTTTTATACGCAACACAATGGCGTATAAGTAATTTTTTTGTGTTTATACTATTTTGTTGGATATGAAGGTGACCTCAAATTTTTTAATGGAATACTGTGTAAATATTTTATTTTTGTATCACATGGAAATGGAAGAAACAATTTGTATGCTTTATTCATACCAATGTGTTTACAAGTGTTCCTTATTCATACGAATCGGATGCTGTTTTGGTATGAATATATTAAATATTCAAAATGTTTCTTCCATTTCCGACCTTGCATGACCTTAGGTCACTGTGCAGTGTACGGATGAATTCGTCTACATATAATTGTAAGTATATAGACAGACGCTTTCATGTGATATAAAAAAATATACAGCATTCCATTTAAAAAATTGAGGATCACCTTCATATCTAACAAAATAGTACAAACACAAAAAAATTACATATAAAATACATATACGTATAAAAAACAGTACTACTTTTTCCTCTTTCATTTTTTTTCTAATATTTACTATTTACAAGAAAAACGCTAGCTATAGTAATAGCGTGAACATCCTGATGTATATTATATGTATGTGCATACATATTAAATTTTAGTATAACCTGATATAACATTCGCATGTTACACATTCATATTTCAAAATCGACTAAAAAAAAATTTTGCGAAATTATGCGCGGTGACCAAGGTACCCCATCTTATTGTTAGCAAAATTTTTATTTTACTGACGCTAAAAATCGTCGCGCATGCGCGAAAAAACCGTGCAATATCTTAGGTCCATGGCAATGTCCCATCTATTGTCTCTATACATATGTTTTGTGCTTTGTGTCAGTGTGTGCGCGTGGTGGCTAAATAAATCGACGGACAGAGAAGTCGATTACTCGCTGATGAAAAAACAGCGTGATATCGATTGTCATAGTCGACCGTGGTGTTACACACGATGGACGTGTGGTTTTTAATAGTAGGCTAATTTGGAAATGTCCGGAGTGTCTGTAAACCGGGTTCCAAACGTTAAATAGTGCATAGTGGTTGTTCGTTCAGGTGTATTTCTGTGAATTCTGTTGCCGTAGTGAAAGAATTTCGCGCGTAGCATGCCGCAGTTTCATAAAGTCGAAATAAATAGGACCGAATGGGAGGTTCCGGAACGATATCAAATGCTCACTCCAGTGGGATCAGGAGCTTACGGTCAAGTGTGGTAAGCTAGACAATAATTAATGAATACGTCACGGTCGCATTTCTCAATCATCTGTGATCTCAGGATTCCGCAGATCGTGTTCAAAATTTCCGCTATCACGCATTTTACCTCGCGAATAACACGATATTACATCCTGACCATGAACCAATCATAACCTTGACATTTCTGGCATTTCTCTTGCTTACGTTCTTAGAAAGCAGTTGAACGATAATTAATTTTTATATTTTCGAAATTTTCCGATGTCAGATTACATGATATCGTCGCGACGGCGACTCGTTCGAACGCAGAAAGCGGTCTCGTATTATATGTATATATATCGCGGGAACTAAAATTAGAGCGTTCAAATATGATATTTTGCTAGGATAATCTTTCTAACAAAGCCATTTGTTTAATACAATTGCATTTCTAATGGAATAATGAGAGGTTCAACAATAGACACATGCCAGCTTGTTAAACTATTTTCTAACGTATGACTAAGTAGTTAGTCATAAAATGTACATGTATTGTTTCAGTTCAGCAGTTGACACAACAACCGGACATAAGGTAGCAATCAAAAAGTTAGCCAGACCATTCCAGTCAGCTGTACATGCTAAGCGAACATATAGGGAGCTCCGTATGTTGAAACACATGAATCATGAAAACGTGAGTAAAGAAAATTGGACTACACATATATATATATATATATGTACATATAGAATGCATTCCTGCAGTTGGCACTGCGGGAATTAGAGGCATTTAGAAACTTTGTCTTGGCACCTAAAATTAAGAAGATCTATGTTGTCAGTGACCAGCGAGTTTTATTTTTACTTTTCAAATTACAAGACTGCACAGATTATTATTAAATATTCAAAGCTAATGAATTGAATATATTTTGCTTTCTGGATGCTTTCATTAATATTTGTTGCAGGTGATCGGTCTATTAGATGTATTTCATCCGTCTTCCTCTTTGGAAGACTTTCAGCAGGTGTATGTATTTTTATAGATTTATCAATGTAATTAATAGACTGCGAATTTTATGCATTTATGCTAAAAACAAGCAGGTGCAATTTAAAGCTCTGTGCACAATGTTTTAGTAATATCATGCAATTTTAATAGATATTTAGTCACGCATCTGATGGGTGCAGATCTCAATAATATTGTAAGGACTCAGAAGCTTTCTGATGATCATGTACAGTTTCTTGTATATCAAATCCTTCGTGGTCTTAAGTACATACATTCTGCGGGTATAATACATAGGGTAAGGTGTAATAATGGGTATTGAAACTATTTTGAATCTTAGAGAAGACTTGAATTACAGTGTTTTTAATATGCAGGATTTAAAACCTTCCAACATAGCTGTAAACGAAGATTGTGAGCTGAAGATTTTAGATTTCGGACTAGCCAGGCCTACAGAGAATGAAATGACTGGTTATGTTGCCACAAGATGGTATAGGGCTCCAGAGATCATGCTTAATTGGATGCATTATAATCAAACAGGTGATTATTACTTTCTGTTGTTTACAAATATTTTCTGATCACGTCTATCGAATTTAAATCTACTCTTTCTTTTAGTTGATATATGGTCAGTTGGATGTATAATGGCCGAATTATTAACAGGAAGAACATTGTTTCCTGGCACCGATCGTATCCTTTTCAAGCTCTTGAAGTACTTGTTCCAAGTAATCAGTCATTATCTGTGCTTTCTGTTTAATCATGCGATACTAATACATGTACATCCCAACTTCATCTTCTAACTGTGAAACACATATCACGAATCTTTAACTATCACAGAATTTAAAAAACGTGCTTATTGCTAAGGCTCTACATATGGCTTTTGTTTTGCTTTAACATCTTTCGGTGCTAATACATTAATACAATTTCTTTTATTTGCCTCCCGGCACTCTTTGCTTTTGTATAGTTTTGACTCTCGCTAGCAGAAGCAACCTAATTGTTAAAAAACGAAGGAACATATATATCTGTGTATTTTAATATGCTTCAACGCGCACAGTCACGTTTTGTGTAATATCATATAATAACGAAACGTCTAGTGAAAGTAGAGAAAGGTGTGGTGGAACCTTAGCAAGAGCAGATATACATCAACTGAACTTAATAATGGAAATTTTGGGTACTCCACGAGACGAGTTCATGCAAAAAATATCATCGGAGTCGGTGAGTAATACCTGAATTGTTGAATAGAAATCCATAGAGTATTTTATTAGTGCATGCTATCGATTTATATTGTGTTACGGCTTAAATGCCTCGCATGTACTTCTTTATGGCATTGAAATTGATAACATTTGAATGATTTCTTGAATATTGAGCTTAACAAAAATGCCAATAAATGCAAGATTGTCGTTAGAAGATTGACTCCGTGAGTATACATATATTAATTTTCCATGTGTTCTATCCTTTTTGTTACATCCTCTTTTGGAATGAAGACTACCGCTTTGAATAGACGCAATTCTAACATACTCCACACTAATTCAAATCTTCCCCATTGTATAATGAATTATGCTTCAAACATACCTTAACTTTAAGCAGCCATTGATCATCTAACACGAGTCTTAGTACTCTGTGGTACACCCACAGAAGAAACTTTAAGCAAAATTAGCAGCCAAGAGGTAATCTTTTTTTAAGATAAACATTCTTTTACACTTTCGTCGGTAGTTAACGATACAATCAGGAAAATCAGATGAATTGCAGACAACAATATGATTTTGCTTTGAGTTTACATTATATAACGAGCAAGATATTTAAAAATATACAAAGAGTGTGGTATAACAAATAATGTATACTATTTGTAGCTTTAGAAAATGATTATATAATTCGTATATTTGTAAAGCAAGATAGATTATGTAAAAAATTTTCAACATTGTTTTAGGCAAGGAATTATATACAAAGTTTACCACCTTTGAAGAAGAAGAATTTCAAGGATGTTTTCAGAGGAGCGAATCCTTTAGGTAAGTATAAATTAAAGAAGTTCTCTATTTGTATAAACTAAAGTATTTACAAAGACTACAACATATCCAAATTTCAACAAAATCCGAAACACTTCGAAAAGTGTCCGATTTTGCGTGGAAGGGCCCAATGAATATTCAAGTTTGGATATCCGTTGAACTGAGTAATAATAAGTACCTAATAGATACAATAGAAATTAAGTTAATGTAATATGCGCTGCTTTGCAGCCATAGAGTTACTTGAGTTGATGTTGGAATTGGACGCGGAGAAACGAATCACAGCGGAACAGGCGTTAGCTCACCCATATCTTGCTCAATACGCGGATCCAACGGATGAACCAGTGTCACTTCCATACGATCAAAGTTTTGAGGACATGGACTTGCCAGTTGAAAAATGGAAAGGTATGATTCTTATTTTAACTCGGGAACAATATTAAAATGAACTAATAATTATGAGACATTCTCGTTTTCAGAGCTCGTTTATCACGAAGTTGTAAACTTCGAACCGCAACAACTACCTACGTTATGTTCAACCATTGAACCTGCTTCATAAAGCCATGTCAGTAGCGTAAATAATATAAACGTAAGCATAGTAAGATAAACTTAACAAAAAACAATTACAAAACAAATTATATATATATAAATATATATATTGTTGCGTGGGCGATCTTCGACCAATACTCGTAACACTATATTTGTTACATACAAAACCATCATTGTATATAATGTTACATAAGTAATATAGTTAATCATCTAAGCCTGTGCGTAATAAAGGCGGAATGTATATTTTTGTTAATGACGTACGATACACGGAACATTAATATTTTTCACTTTACACGCTTAGATCGTTTTAAAATGTAAATCTGCGGAACGTACAAAGCGTACCTATTCATATATTCATGGTTATACATGAACATTTTATTGTGTCCATGAACTTAGGTGCTTTGAAGCTACAATCATGCCACTAGATTTAATACATATTCAACGAATATATTTTAAGTAAAGAAAGTAATATTTTCCATTAAGTGAGATACCTCGTAGTGCAAAAGAAAAATAACACTAGCTTCAAAGCATTAAATTTTGTTTAAATACATTGCTGGTTCTAGTCGGTAACGGAAAACAATGTTAAATCAAATTTATTATTCGAATTAATTTTATAACTTCATGCACAAATAATTTAAAATCATGTCACGTATATGATAATATTAGAATAATGCTTTTAACAACAAAAATGGCCGAATAAACTTTTTGATCTTTGTATATTGTTTATTTCTTGTAATGTTGAGCAAATAGTTTTGATGAAAATTGTTTAATAAATACTGAATACATTAATTACTTGGATTAAATTCAACACGTACGACCTGTAAACGGACTTTTAGTTTACTTCATGTATCTTTTCACTTTCTTAATATTTAATTTCTTTTTTAAATTTTAGTAATATTTTAAACACATGTGTATGTATAATGAAGAGTTCAAACGCCATTTGTTCATCGCATTCTTTCAAGAAGAAAATTCTTGCAATAGATTTTAATACAACTTCAAGACATGCGATTGTAAAGCTTTAATGATGTGATATACGTTGACACTTGATTGAGGAGGGTTAAATATCCTGATCATGCAAAAATAATCGAAGCAATATCATGTCAATTGTATGGACTGATAATCAAACTTTGAAATTAGTGATTCTTTATAGCCGACACGAATGTTTGTGGAATCCATTTCATCCTAAGTTCAAAAGCAAATTCAGTCGTTACAAAGCTTATAAAGACATCGCAGACTCTATGTTTAACAGTTGTTTAACAGTTTGTGATTGTATAAAGAAGATTACGCAGATAAAGGCGCAGTACTGTTATGAATTATCGAAAATTGGTGCAGCGATATCGTGTGAAAAGATATATAAACCAAAAGTAAATTGGTTTCCAATAATACACGAAATACTCTTTCCATTTGTTAAAACCTACGGCTATAAAAATGACGATTGGAAGGTAAATAAAACCATAATTTATAAACATTATATATTTATTGTAATTAATCTTTTATATCAGGTATGCAACAAGGAAAAAAGTCCACTTACAGATTATCACAGTAGCGAGGTAACCGATCAGTTAAGAAATTCGAATATAGTAGGATTAAAAAGAACACAAAGGCATTGTAATTGTTCTTATACAAACTGTGGCTGCAACGAATTGTACAGGACGCAACCTCTGACAAGTTCCAGGTACTTCCAATCGTTGAATGATTCCCACATAATCCCTTATTTAATACATACTTATTTTCACAGGAAATATTGGACAGGCGAGAACAATGATAAAGGAACAAATTACTTGCATTCACAAGTAGCTAGGATTAATACCGGTTGTAGCACAAGGAAATGCATTACTACAGAAAATGAAATGCAAACAGATCTTTCTGCCTTCAAAACTGCATGCAGTGCGTGCCAAACCTGCACAATCGACGATGTAGTTGCTAAAAATATTTCGGTAAAAAATAAGAGGAAACCATTATCATTATTAAAATAGAATCTCAGTAATCTAAAAGTAAAAAATATTTTCAGGAGAACGCTGGCGCGGAACACGAAGGAAAAAAACTATCCTGTGATGAATTTGATATGTTTGGGAAGAGTGTAGCGTGTCAGTTGCGGAATATTAACTTTGGTAAATATGATATTGCATTTTAAATACTAAATAGTAGCTTCATTATTCAATTTATAAATGACTTTTTTGTAGAAGCCGCCATCAAGCTGGAGAAACGTATACAGGCTTTGATCGCTCAAGAACGTCTAAGCACTATGAAATACATCTCGCATAGTTTTAACGCGGCTTGTTATAATTCTAGTTGTAGCGAGTGCAGAATTGTCCGCAACGAAACGGTTTGCAGCTGCGGCTTACCCTTAATCAAAATTGAAGCCGACGCGTCTTGCCAATTTTGCAAATAGAAAGTGCAAAGACGATTTTATCGAATAAGCAATTTAATCTCTTGCTGTCCAGTGTGAAAAATATAAAATGTTAATTACACCTGTTTCGGTGAATATAATAGTCGATATACAAAGAAAGGTTCAATAGAATGATGTAAATCAATGTGACAACGTTCTCGTTCAATGAATCTTGCGATCAAGTTCACTCGTGTTTCTTAACCGTTAAAATTTTCATCATGACAGTACGCGAAAAATTCTAAACGTGCAAACTATCGAATTTGATGTTCTCACGGGATCACCGGGTCAGAACACGATCGATAGGGGAACACTACGATCATCAAAATGTCCAAATGGAGCGAGAAATTAGTTACGAAATTCTTGAAAGTGTACAAGCAGTATCCGTGCCTTTGGAATCCTTACGACAAACGTTATTACAACTGCAAGGAGAAAAACGAAGCGTTGCAAAAGATTATCGACAACCTACGTATTCCTGGCCTTACTGTAACTGACTATTTACAACAAATCAAGCTGATAAGAGAAAAGTAATGTACGACCGATGATTTTAATCGCAAACGAAAAAGAAACGAACACGATTGAATATAGTAGTTTTTTCAAATAATTAACAACCACAGATTTCACTTTGCTGGTAATCTACCGTGTGACTTTTAAATAATCGTGAACGTAGAGTCGTGGGGTTACAATATATTCGACAATTATAATTATGTAATTTAATAAAAAGAAATTATTTTCATTGGCGTAGGTATAAGAAAGAACAATTGCGAACGATTAAAGGACTGCAAACGCAAAAACAATACAAGTCGGCAGTCTCTTGGTACAACATAGTGGCAGAAATGTTAATGAGAGTGATCAGTGACGAGGACAAAGTGAATTCTGTTGGACCTAGGAGGATTGTGCCTCCAGACACGTCGGTCCTGAAATCTTTAAGCAGCGACGACATATACCATCCTAACAGAAAAGAAACTAAAACGAGAATTCAGCCGTGTACCAACGCGACTTGCGATATAGTCGCAAGAAGAACTAGATCAGCTCGATCGAGCATCAAATACACGCCTACGAAAATCACCGAAATCCGTACAAAGTATGTCCTTTGTCCTCAAGCGAGAAACGCCTCGAAAACTCGAGACGGAGACAGACTTTCCATTTATAAAGCTAAAAAAGACTTCAATTCGAAAGTACCAGGTACAACGTCTTCATGAAAAGTACTGACATCAATAGAATAATGTGGCACCACTTTTTAACAGAGTATCCCAGGACTTCGTCTAACTCGGTAAATTCAATAACTACTGATTCGACGAAAGTCAGTATTAAAGAATATGAGCCACTGTTTCTGAAGTGTCCGTCATGTGGTTGGGAGAACGATAAGTATAAAAAGGTTGAGAGTAGTGTGGAGAAACCTAAACAGGAGCAGAGAACTGTTATTCCCTGCATTAATTACAACAGTGACTCTTCTGGCTTGAAGTATACACCGTGTAGCGGATGCATTAAAGGTACATGATGGACATGTAAGTACAGTGGCGAGCATATAAATAGGAAAATGTAAAGTTGTCGATTTGTTTCAATGCAATAAATAAAACTTATACGATTTAGAAAGCTTAATAAATGTAGTTTAACGTAGTATTTCTGAAAAATCGATTCAAATCAGAATTTGATTGCATTAAAGTAAATTGACGACTTCACATTTTCCTATTTATATGCTCGCCACTGTAGGTCTAATGTATCGTCACATTGCTCTTTGTAGATGCAACATATCGCACCATCCATTCGAAAACATACACAGACGATTCTGGAGATTTCGCGAGAGACTTGTCCAAACCAGCACCAGCTAAAGTTACTAAATTAGATCAGGGAACACAGACTACGGAATCTCCTCCGCCGCAAGTGGTGCAACTTGATCCTGGAGAGAAAAATGCATTCGAGGGTGGTGCTATAGAAGCATGTACTCGATTCAAGATCATTCTACCAGACTCGAAGAAAAATTCAGGAGGGATACCGGTAGGGACGCAGAGTATTTGCCAATGCACTCAAGGGGTCCAGTGCTCGAAACCAGAATTGTGTACAAACGGGACACAATTGTCTTTTGAATTGAAGAAAAATGATGCAAACACCAGCACAGTCGCGTATAGAGAATGGGGGACTCAATGTACAGTATGCGTGCCAGAAGAAAGAAGAGACAGTGCTTCAATTCAAACTATAAATTACTTGCAAGAAAAACAAGTGGGTATATGTACTGTAAAACAAAATTTAGAGGACAGAGCAGTGAATGTAAATGGCCAAGCATCGAAAGGAACACAGAGTAATATGTGCGTATCACAAGGAAGTACGGCTCGCTCGTCCTCGTTGGAAAGAACGAGAGACGTTGAGACATCATCGTCTGTTCAAAGAATTCATAGCAGTGGTTCTATAACTACTGTATGTTATAAGAGTGTTGGTACTGGTGGAGAGTGTGTACCCCCATCTCGAGCGAAGTCCCATGGATCTTTAAAGCGTTGCATCCGACAGAAAGATTACAGAGAAGCTGCAGTAGGAGAAAGTGGGTTATTATAACAAAATCTTTTTTCCACACTTCAAAGTCTGTATGATAAACACTTGCAAATAGATTTTTCATTTCTTTCATTACATCTTCGTAAAAAATTCTCAAAATTAGACTATTTCTTCGTGCTCTAGATTTACCCCGTACAGATTTTGCAATCTCGACGAATGTTGAAATATTTTTATTCGCAAACAGCTGAGGCACATACGAAAGCGTGCAACGCGGAAACATGTCCACGTACCATATCCGAGTTGATGAAAGACCCTACAGTGACCACTACACTGCAACAGCTTCTGTGCAAGATGTTATCTTCCAAGATAAATCGTGGATCTCGTTGCATAAAGTCGCAAACCGACTGTAAGTTATTTGAACTTGTCTCTTTTGCGTTTTGTAATCGCGGAATCATTGATTTTAGATGAGCAGAAGAAATACAGCACTGGTTGTGCAACCGATGCACCAGAGATGGTGAAAAGAATCAAAGAATTCGCGATCACAGCTTTAGGAGTGCATCTTACCAAAGACGAGTGCGTACAGACCTTGTCCAACGCAGAAACACTTAGCGCCTGCGTAAATAAATTAACTATGACCAAGGAAGGTCCGTACAAACTGGTTTACCGATCTACAGGTGTCCAGGGGGATGGGAGAGAAAGGGCTCCTACATTAAAAGAAGCAAAGAAACTGGTTGCTGACAAAGAAGTTTTCACCCATTGTGAATACAGAGATATTGGCACCAATGGTTCATTATTACAGACGCGCGACATGGGTGTTCAAAATGGTTTGGATAATTCTGTGTGTTCAAATACTGTTGGTACTCAGAAGCGAGACCCTATCTTAGTCCGAGTGATAAAGTGTACTGATAGCCAAGCAATTAAAAAGTCTGACAAAAAAACTCTAACAGGAGAAACCAAGGATGACCTTGAGAAGAAGTACCTTGATAAGCGTGTAGAAGCATGCGATAGATCTACTTGTGTTCCTTACACAGTTTCTGTATCTTCGTATCAGGAAGAACCGAAGTTCCAAGATAATTGTAATTATCGCGAACGATCAACTATGGATCGTTGCGATGATAATTGTAAAGGCAAACTGTATTGTAATCAGGATTGGACAGACGTAACAAATATTGATGCATTTAATTGTATGCACGCATCTAAAATTCCACTGTGCATGAAGCCGACACGTAAATGTACTTTCGCGAGAAGCAACTAGTTGATTGTCCAAACTTTTATTTCGAGATGTGTCCTTGACAATGATTGATCTTAGTTTGAACTTCAATTGCTCGGAGACTTTTGCTCTTGTTACCCTTTGACCTTTCTCGAGTTTAATAAACATTTTATGTATAGACTACAAGAAATTGCATTGTGTTTTGTTCTGGGAAATTTTATTAGTGTAACTTCGATCGTGATTTTTCTTAATAGCTCTTTATCATTAATGCAATTAGATATTAATAAAAAGATTTCTCTCTATTTAAGACTGGTCTCGTTTATTGTGTAAATCGAAAAGGATGGTGCATCAGGCTACAAACGTGGAAGAGCAAACTTCATTTTATTACATGAAACTGTACAACGTTCTGACAAATGGAACATCATATGAAAATTAAATAGTATAATTTTCATAATAAATTATGTTCACATCGTTGAGTCGAAGGCAAACACTTTGATACCTGTACGTGTGGCAAGTACCAACCCTTGATATTATAATAAAATAGTATAAAAGAGGTGTACGTTCCCTCGAGTGTTTTTTACACGTTTTAAAATTTTCTGTCAAGCATTTTATAATCGAAATCTTATCACTGAAATATTCATCGAAACTATAGAACTTCATTATCGTCCTGAGTATGTTTTAACTCGTACCTTCGTGGTAGATACCGTACGATGTAACGACAATTCGGTGTTTCGTCGCTATATGATGTATGCCAAAGTTAGGATACTTCAAATTGGTCTTATTAATACCTAACATGTATTTAGATTGTAAGGAAGATTGCATATTGCACTACAAAATCACCGTATCAACAACATTTTTAAATTCGATCGCTATAAATTTATACGAGGTATATATATATATATATATATATTATAAAAAAATCAGTGACCGGAGACATATTTCTAATGATCACGCTTCGTGTTGCACGTACATCTTATTGTTTCTACGAACAATCATTTTTCAACTAACCGATCTAATTCATATTAAAATTATGTTCGTTTTTTCATTCTTTATAAAATCGTCGGATTCATTACAGCGTGCGACTAAATTGCATATAGTTACTTTAGCAGCAAGTGGTTGTTAACAGACGTATAATACTGCTGATTTCCCCAGTAATCGAAGTCACTCTATCCCGCTGTATGCACCACTCGTCCTTATTAAAATATATATGATAATAAATTATTGTACTTCTGATATTCAATGATTTGTCGGTAGTCGCGCTTCAACATGCGAGTATCGTACAACTATGTAGATTTGAAATTGTTTCCATTCATTGATTCGTCAGCAAATTATTGCTAGTTTTAAAATGAATCTCATTGAAGACTTTATACACCTATTGGCGGAACAGAATCGCATTAGAACGAATGATATGACTCTACTATGCTTTGTTTTGTAACGAAGTTACGTAATTCGCACGCATGATATTATTAAAGGGTATACGCACAAAATGTACAAACGTTTAGTCCTTTTTCTTGGCATCTGCTTTCTCGTCTTTGGCTTGGCCTCGGCCCAGAAATTTGGCTAACGAATCCCAAATTCCTCCGAGGAACAGCGCGCAGAACAAATTTTCGAAAGGTACAAACGGATCGTGGATACCCAGCAAAATCGATGATAGCTGAAATAACGTTAATCACGTTCGAATGACTATTAAGTATTTAGGTGACCAGAAAAATGCTTACCTTGAAATACACGAAGAAGATAATAATGCCAAAGTAAACTAATGCATGAGGTGCAGAAATGAGATCAGTCTTTTTATCTAGGACAAAGATGATTGATGCAACCATTGATGCTTTCGTAGGGCTGAAACAAATTAGTTCTTGCTGAATATTCTTGTACTAATTTTCAAAATGATTTACAGAGAAGGAAGAAAGGAATTGTGCATACAAGCTAGGTTGCATCATTTCCATCGCAGTTGGAGTCCATACACCTCGTATTAGACGCTCAAACAGTTTTGTAAAGCCTGCTCCGTTGCCTACAAGTGAACAGAGTGAGTTAAGTTTACCATTTCATTATATCAAAGCTATGACTAAAGCATTTAAAGCTTACCTTTAAGTGTACCGATGATGACCATGATTAGATATGCATCTGGATAAAGTTTTCCTGCGTGTGTTACTCCATCGTATACTTTTTTACACCTGAAATTAAAAAGAAATAATAGAAGAATAAAGTACAGATTATAAAATAACTAATAAGAAATATCTTTCTTGTATTTACCTATATATTTCTTTTAGAGTTGCACATACGATTTTTACTGGTAGAAATTTGGCTACTTTGTATCCAATATCAAACGGTGTATAAAATATCACATACCTAAATACGTTGATAAGTTCATTTATAAATGTATTTCTGTATGGTCTAACTATGAACAAATGAAAATATCATTTGAACCATTATCCTGCAGTTAATAAATACTGACCAAACAATGGTTGCGACTACAACTTGTGGTGTATTTTTCAAAGGTGCTAGAACTGGTTCCCCCAAGAGAGCATTGCACACCATACCACTTGCGAATGTCACCAACATTGTCGAAAGCCAGCATGATAAGGGATGTTTTCTCGAGAATGCTTGGGCACCTATTTTTTTGAAAAACATTGTGAACTTTAAAATTTCAAGGGAAATACCCTTCTACGAAGCAAAAAATGGTTTTGATCAAAATTTAATTACATTTTTATCATAAACTCCAACATTCTGAACAGTCCACTGAATTGAAACAAAATATCTTTTTATCAAGCAAAAAATGATCTTAATAAAAAGTCAAAGTAATCACTATTTTTAGGTAAATGATTTTTGAGGAATAGAATGGTAAAAAAGAATTTTCTAAGCGATTCGATGAACAATTGATACACCATGAAATATCAAGGGGTGTGCTAATTCAACTAGGTCACTCAGAATCCTTATAAGTGTACTATGATACATCCACACATACATACAAATGTGATCCAAGTTACCAGAAACATAGAATTAATGTTGCCCTGGCATACTACTTTTAAACATTGGAGGTACATTCAGATTATAAAAAAAAAATATTGTTGGATTCGTTTTAGTACAAAATAAATTTTTTATTTGCACGTTCAACAATATAAACTCTTTATTCAACGTTTGGTACAGTAAAGAAGGTATTGAAACAATTCTGGTTATTTACAGATTTATCCTTCACAGTTCATTGCATAAGGAAGTCATTGAAAGAGAACATTCTTAGTGAATTGTACAGTCATTGTAGTACACTTTCACACTGCAGATTCTTTTATTTTTCCAAATAGACTTGACGAAAAAAAAATAGTATATATACATTATACATAGTGTAACATGAGAAGCTCAAATAGAGGATGTAACAAAAACTTAGACCAAATTTTGAAGAAAATCTGACCTACTCGCAAAGGTGTATACTACTGTATACTGAAATAGATTAGCTGGGTAGTTTCAGTGATGGCTACAAAATAAGATTATTATAATTGTGCCAAAGACTGTATGGTAACAGATACTTGATCGGGGATCTTCATTTTTTCAATGTGTCAATAGAACATACATGTATATACATATACATGTATATATATATGCATATATAACACGCGGTGTTTAATTACTGCGGTTAGAAATTATGCATTTCACGGTGAAGAAGCTAAAATTAAGCCGAACCGTCGATTCCTAAAGAACAATTTAAAAATAGTAAACGGCTGTGGCGCGTACGAAAATACACGAGGATATTGCCGATCGTCGAATAGAATTAACTAATTCCCTCGATCATAATCGTTAGGAGGCGCCCGCGAGTATTTTTATATCACGACAATTCGGAACTATATAAAATCAGGATGGTCTCAATAGTAAAAAAAGATTTCCGCGCACAGGCGGAATCGATTACGAGGAAAAAAGAGCGAGAGGTGTTTCAGGAGATGGTACAGAATCGCAGAAAAAGGTATAAGCTAGCTCTGTGACCGGATTAAATTTAGAATCATTCGGGTGGGCTTGGGCTTACCGGGTCCTAAATCCTCTCTGACGTGTAGCGCACAGAGTACGCTGTGCGCGATGTCGAAGTTCGGGTACATTTTCAATTTAATGAATTGATTGGCCACGTCCAGGAATGCTTCGGGATCCATTTTGATTGATTTTCACACAAATTACGATACACAAGAACGATGTCGGCCTCCGGGGGAGTGTGTCTTTCAATGTTCGACGATGTTCGATTTTAAAACGCAAACTCGGCCGCCCGCGAACGACGCTAGCTACGCGCCGTCTGCTACACTCGGTCGTCTGCTAGTTATGGAGCCCGGCCACCTACCATTATAACAGAAAAAAAACCTTATCGTCGAACGAGCAAATTTTCATGTCTCTTTAAAACGCTTACAGATGGCAGTGAACGATCGTGTCGGCGTCGCACCTGTCGCCGTCGCACAGTCGTTTAAAACGCGATTCTGTTGTAGCCATGAGCAAAATGATTTTTGTTATTTTTTTCCTCTCTGTAAATTTATTTCATTTAATTTGCGTTATTCATTTATGATTATTTTTCACTTGTTCGTCGCGTAAGAATGCAATATGAGTATAAAACTAATAATATTTTGATTTTCGATACTTTACGTTATGTAAATTAATTTTCTGTCTCACATACTGTCCATTGTTTATTTTCCCAGCATTGTATCGCAATTTCATCCGTTTGTTCAGTAAATAATTGAATAATACATATATGTATATATAGAACACATTTATATTCAATGCCGTCTATGTCTCTATGAGCGCCTAATTATACCGACGACTTTTATCTGAAACGAATGGCAAACGTCGGGTAATTCTTATCTTTTCCCAGTCTAATTTCGGTTAATGTTTCTCTTATTCTTTTTGAGAAACCTCTATATTTCTGTCGCGTAATCGTAGAATATTATATCAAATAACCCATTCCGACTAACTTCATCCGTCAAAAGCTACGTTCAAGCGTGTCGCGAATTCGTGTTAGTGAGAATCGGGTAAACGAGTGGGACACACAAACTTTGTTTAAAAGAAAATGCGATATAGGTAAGTATACCTACGTATTTATCTAATCGTAGTGGCACATGAGTGGCACACATGAATGCATGTGGCTGAACTCTACCTAAATGTTTTACAGCAAAGATAAAGTCGATTGATGATAATGAACGGCGATAGTAGCCGGGAATTATGTAAAGGGAAGGCTGGAATAGCGAGCGTGTAGTCGGTATTCTTAAATGAGAAAAACAAACAACGAAAGAAGTGGTTGAACAGACTCATTTTGGATATCTAATTTATCAAATAAATTTCCTGATATCGACATCTGCAGTGGTTTATCATTGCACGAAATCTTCGCAATCACGAGTATCGCTTACCATCGAAAGCCCGATTGAAAGATATAAATAAAAAAACAAGTTTGTTGATTTGTTTGGTTCACGACAAGGGACTCGAGAACTCGTTGAAAATTTATATTTTTGCAAAACAATACTTTGGAGTACATATGTCTTTGCATCGATCAAAGTTGAATGACATTGCTTGTGCTCGTGTTTGAGTATTTCATCAGTCTCTGAAACAGTTTTCATTGCTGAGGACAGACAATGGTAATGTATATTATATTTTCAAATGGTTTCTGTATTATGTCATTTGCTAGTCAAGTATTAACAATATGAATTTTCAGAGAGACGGAATAAGGTTTCGACAGCGTGTTACGAAAAGAACATCCGCCGATGTTCTATACGATGACAGAGCTTCCGCGAAAAGGAAGGAAGTACTCCCAAATGAATCTTACCATTTGTTTTTTCTTTTCACTTTTTTCCTTTTCGTATCCATCATCATAATTGTATTTGAGAAGAAGCTACCTGAACCGATAACGATAAGCAAGGAAGGATTATATCCTGACAGGTTTATAGCAGAGAGAGCACGCAATCATCTCGAACAGCTCACGTCCATCGGTCCACGGATTGTTGGAAGCTACGAGAATGAAGTGTTGGCAATAAAATATTTAACAGACACTGTCAATAATGTAGTTAAGGACTCCAACGAAAACCATAAGATTCTAGTTGATGTAACCAAACATAGCGGAGCTTTTCCTTTAAAGTTCCTCGATGGAATGACAAATGTTTATAGAAATGTTCAGAATATCATTGTTAAAATTGGTCCACATAGGCCTACGCATAGCAGCGTGCTATTAAATTGTCATTTTGATACTTTCCCCGATAGTCCTGGTAAGAATTATTAGGTGTGTGCAACAGTTTTGATTAATTACAACATAAAAAACAATTCTTATTCTCTTTTTCATACACGAACAATGAATTTAAACGTTCGAAAACGTTTTTGTGTTCGATTGTTTGAAACCAACAGAACTATTGCACTCACACAGTAAAATAATGTAACTTATATTGTTAATACAATCAAGTAAATTGGCGAATCATGTTCTGTTCAATTATAGGTGGATCTGACGATGGAGCTGGTTGTGCTGTGATGTTAGAAATTTTACGCGTGATCGCTCATAGTTCAAAATTGTTGAAGCATAATATTATATTTCTATTTAATGGCGCTGAAGAAAATTTAATGCAGGTATAATATTTGTTGTTATTTCGATACGTTATGTATCAGCTGAAACATACATTTGTATTTTCCAGGCTTCTCATGGTTTTATAACGCAGCATACCTGGGCTAAAGAAGTACGTGCTTTCATTAATTTGGAGGCCTGTGGTGCTGGCGGCCGTGAATTATTATTCCAGGCTGGGCCTGACAGTTCTTGGTTGCTTCAAGTAATGTTCAATTATACAATTACATTTAGCAGTACGCATGTTCTATTTTGTCATCTGTGTTTTTGTTTTTGTAGGTGTATTCAAAGTCTGTTCCCTACCCATACGCTTCGTCCTTAGCTCAGGAAATTTTCGAAAGTGGTATTGTGCCTGGAGATACTGATTTCCGAATATTCCGAGATTTTGGAAATGTTTCTGGTACGCTCTAAAAGGGTCACCGATGTCCGTCCGCGTAACATTTTTACCGATGACCGTGCGAGTATTAAAAACACGATTAACAAAATTTGAAAATTGTAGGTCTTGATTTTGCTTGGTCGACCAATGGTTACGTGTACCATACGAAATTCGACAACATCGATCAAATACCCCTAGGATCTTTGCAAAGGACTGGAGATAATATTCTTGCTTTGTTACAAGGAATAGTAATGGATAATGATTTGTCCGAGTCTATTCAGGACAATCCAGGGAATCTTGTGTTCTTTGATTTCTTAGGTGCATTTGTTATTAGATGGCCGCAACACGTGGCTAGTACGATTAATGTTATTAGCATAATGGCTGGCGTATATTCTATATATCTGAATGCACGAAGCGCGCGGAGAGGTACGCTTGCGTATAAAATTTGCTTCCATGAAATTCGTATCAAAATTTTATTGAATTCATTTCTATCAATTCTTATTCAGATATAAAGAAAACGGTATATTTCAAATACATATTACTGTGTATCGGAGCAATAATTGCTTCGTGGCTGGTGTCAATGATTTCATGCACAATGCTCGCAATTGTTCTTACCAAGCTTGGTAAAGTTATGAGTTGGTACGCGAAACCATCTTGGTTGTTCTTTTTGTACGTGTGTCCAACCATCTTCATATCAATGATGTTCTTTTTGTGTGTTGGACTGCGCCAAAAGAAGGTAAGAAATGTCTGTGTTCTATTAATTAATACTTAACTAACTATTTTATTGATTTATTGTAGGCAGTTAAGACAGCATGGACTTTGTTCCAAATATACTGTGACGCATACTCCATTATATGGATGCTAATACTCTTCTGCTGCGTTGTATTCGAAATACGATCCGGTTTCATACCACTACATTGGGTTGTATTCCCTACAGTTGGAAATTTACTGCGACATCACTTCTTTAACAAGTGGAGAGGTATAATTACTATTTCTAACTAGACAGCGAATTTTTATGCAAAATAAAAATTGTCTATCTTTGGAATTCCTTTCTTCTAGGCTGCAAGTGGCTATTCTATTACTTGGGTACAATGTTTATACCTTACATGCAATCATTTTACTTAGTGATTGGTGCTCTCTATCTATTTATTCCTATAATGGGACGGTCTGGTAGCAGCATAAATTCTGAAGTTGTCATGGCTAACACATTATCTATCCTCTTTTGCCTGCTGCTTAGTTTTACGGTAGACTATGAAACCTTAAACAAACCACAAATCATATTGTTAAAATATAGTTGTATAATACCAACTATTTTTCTTTCAGTTACCAATAATACTTTTGATTAAAAATCCAGAACGGGTCCTAAGCGTATTGGTCGGATTATTCTTGTTAAAGATTGCAGTATTAATTTTAAGTCCATTTGGCTTCCCTTATAGTGGTGATCCATCGTGGTTGGCACCGGAACGTTTCATGATCGCGGTAAATGATTCAATATTCATAGCTCTAACTTTTTAAGAATTATCGAACACTGTGTCTTGAATGGATGTTATGTTCTTAGCATGCGCAAAGACAATATTACGATGTTAATGGTAACTTACGGTATTCTGGAACTGGGTATTGGATAGCTGATCTAGACATGAACAGTCCGCACAGTGTCGATATTATGGTGCCTGAAGTACGTGCTGCAACACCAACTCTGAAGGATTGCGAACAGGAGCTGTATTGTGGCCTACCATACTTTATGCCTGTTACAACTTTCTTATGGTAAGAAAATCTATTTCTGCAGGTTCACCTAACCTGTTGCAATAATTAAACCAAAACATAATTAATGTACAACATTTTCTTATAGGAAAACAAGTTGGATCCCAGGACCAGCACCGCTCATCAACATTCCAACACAGCTGGAGCTTATTTCAAAGTCTACACGACAGAATATTGTCACTTTTACATTCAACGTTACAGGTAATTTCTTATACAACATAATGAACTCTTATACAACATAAAACCTACGTAAATATTTTATTTGTAGGTCCCGATCACATAAGCATAATTTTGTCTCCGTACAGAAGTGTACATTTGGAAAGATGGTCCATTTTAGGAGGAAAACCGTTACAAGGACCCAAATGGAACGATAGGGAAACATATTTTGTTTATTATTCCTGTGCATCTGATTGCACTCCTTATACGTTTACCATCGAATTAACTGTAAGTTTAAGGGTTGAGGTACTAAGTAGAATGATTGCACATGGTGTAAGAAAAGACCGTGTCGATGACGAAAATCATAATTGTGTGCGTATCTACTTATTTGTATAGGTTCCCTATGTACAAAAGGCACCATGTTTGACCGTGGCATTGGGCGGTCATTTTCTTCACGGCGAACATCAAAAGTCTCTGAGATTTAAACGGTTTCTGTCACAATTTCCACAATGGACCGTTGTTACGCCATGGACAGCAACATACACCTCGTGGCAATTCTAACAAAGCATCGAATAAACGATTCCATTATTAAGCGCAGTTGCATGAAGAATAGTCAGTGAGAGAACCTAACGAAGACGGCACTGTATGCTAGCATAGTTCTCAATATGATTCAAAGACATATACCTAACAATGCAATTTATAAGCTTAAGATTTAGAGGAGTACCACATACATGCTAACTTTGCGTGACTGCAGTTTAGCAGGATACATCGATCAGCATTAAAGGAAACTGTTTGATGAATGAAACGTTTGTCATTCTATTTATTCAAAATTTCTCACTAAATAGTACATTATCGAGACGTAGTTGTAAGACGCTGATTTCCCTGAAAACAGTGCAAGAGTAATATATATACATATATATTACCTTATTGAATTGATACTTCACTAATTACAGTTACCTTGTAGAGAAGAAAACGATGATCCTAGCATATCAATTGTATGCCTTAAGGTACGAATACAACGGAGCTGCGATACTAGCGAAGACAGCGGTGCTTAGCAGTCGATCATCAAAAGTGCCGTTCTCTTCACTAGTATCGCAGCTACTATCGCAGCTCCTTTGTACTCGTACCCTTAGACTGATTACAGCTACATTTAATTTTAAAGCGCTAGAAATCCAATATTATCGCTGACGGTACTGTTCGCGGGTAATAATTTATAGAAATTTGTAAACGTTTTAAACGCGACCGCGGTATCGCCGTTCGGTTGTCTTTTTATCTTGTAACTTGTACATTGAAGTATGGTTTTCGAAGCGTTGATCTTTATTATTTAACACACTGAAAGTGATAAAAGATACAAACTTTGAAAGCACAAATCTTGAATTGTCTGCGGGAATATATTCTTAATTTAATTTAGCACCAACTTTCCGTTGTTACTTGTAGTTGCTGCATATCCGCGTGTTACCGAAATGTATCATTTGTTATAGAATTCTTAGTTATCTTTGTTAAGTTGAATTGTAAAAATTTAAAGGCGATTTCTTTTATCTATCTCGACTCGTCTTCTTTTGTGATTGTTACTCCAAAGAGACTGAACTTGTTTTAAACTTTATCTCTTTGACTACGGTTGTGCAAGGTACTTTGTTAAATAATTGTGTACGGTTTAGTTTTCGTATGATACCAACGAAGGCCATCGCGCCGTTTTAAACGGATATTTTAAACGATAGCGCAGTTGCATTTATTGAAATAGTACACGTTTAAAGGTCTAACTGTAAGAAATTTTTGCCAATATCGATAGCCAATTTAGTAGTTAATAAGTAAGTTCAAGGTAATCATAGAAATCAACACTTTTACATGCGTAAAAGGGAAAAGTATTTAACATAGTTAATACGTGTATATTATGCTGGCGAGAGAATTTAATTTTATACACTCGAGTTTAACAGGCCTCATTTGAAATTCAATCAGTCTCTAATTTGAAACGTTGATATCTCATTTACATTTTTATTACTGGTTTAGTTAGACTCTCAATTGATTTCATCTCATGAAGTTAATTCGCCGCACAATTTATTATCGTTCTACTTAATAACGACACGCTACTTTAAGTATTTAAACACGAATCAATTATTATTAATTATACTGTATTGTAGATACGATTACGGAAATGGTTTTACAATGAGTGAAATGTAATATTTATTTAATCACTCTGAAATAATTCTAATCAATTACTCGAAGACTTTGTTTCTCCCGTGTTCGTTGTTTTTATGAGTTTAATATTTTATTTTAACATCCACGCGTTTCTAGTTCTATTTCAGGTTTATATACCATTATATACAATACGTATGTTATTGTAATTTACAGATTGTTATCGAGCAAGTAATCCACGAGTGAAAAATAAAAACAGTTGAAACAGTTAAGTGTCCGTTTCTTCAGTTATTCCGTTCTCGGGTACGATGCAAAATCCACACGGCTCAAGGGATTCATTTTATCGGGTTTATCGATTGAAATTCGGCTCCAATACCAGATAAGGATTACACCTTGATAAGCAGAAATTTCTCGTAATTCCAGTTACAGCACGGTATCTGCAGTTAGTCATCGTTTAACGTCGCTCATTGTGCCATCAAATTAATTTCCTGTTTCCGAGTTGGTTACGTGGGAAATGGGAGGGTCCAGTTACCAAATTGTACTAAACATTAACGGGCATTGTAAATACCAAAATGCGTGCCAGTTGACACAATTTTCAATGCTGTGTAGCTGTAAAATTAATAGTACACTTCGGCATCCTGAAAAAGCAGAAATAAAGTAAAATTTAGTATAAAAAAAGTAGAATTTTATTACTGAATCTTTACCGACACAAATTATCATTCTGTATTCTTATTAAAATTTTTAAGGTCGAGCACATGCCAGTCATTTTCTAAGACGATTTCCAGAGCCGCACGTAAATAGGATCCAAGTTTTGCAAGATCGAATGACCGATTGTTCTCTCCTTCCTCGTCTCTCCTCATTCTGTTTCGTAAGAAATGTGTCAATATTGACGCGCTGGCATCCTGTAAGACGAGAACGATTTCCTGGTTAAAGCGAGCCGCGTGTTTCGTTTCGTTTCGTGTCTTGACACATGTTTGCAAACGGGTCGTGGTCTCCGACGATCGAGGACCGTTCTCCATCGAAACCGGAAGTGCTCATGAAACTTTCGTAGCGTCGCGACGCTTCGTACTTCTGATAAAGCGCGATCGCAAGGTGTTATCAGTCGTAGCAAACCGACGCGACGGGGGATACTATCCGAAGATAAGGGGGCCTCGATCAGAAACAATGGCTCCGATTCTTCTTCTTGTTCGATCATCTCGTCGAACCGGCGACCGTTCGCGTTTTTATCTTAATGGAAATTACCCATTCGGCTCGCTTCGAACTTTCAAAAAACGATAACGATCCTGGTGGACACTGATAACACACGCAAAAGTTTATCGAGTGAATAGTTTCGGGCAGTCGACGCCGATTGGTGATTAGTGATCGTACACAGGATAACGCAATGGGACTCGGGGGGAATCTTTCGAACGCTTCAAGACGGCGTGCGGCAGGTGAAACGTTCTTTTTCGTCGGTATTGCTTGAACTAATTAAGAAGCAGCTGCGATATCATCCGACGTTTTACTTTGGACCACTTGGAGATGTTTACTGAGTATTTATTGCATTGATTACTTATTAATTGGCTTGGAGGTCAGTCCTTAGAGACTACCTCGTGTGAATGCTTACAAAGGTGAATTTATACATGATACATTTGACTGTATTTTTATGAATGAAAATTACCAAGAAGCATTACCATTGTCAATTTATATTAAAGCGAACAACGCATTCTTTTCGCTACAGTATTTATAACAATTTGAATAATCGAGCAGATGATTTTCTAATTGCCTCAAGTCATTCATGTGCGCCTCTTCGAATTAGAGCGGCAGCCATAATGAACGCCTAAGCGTTAATTGCGTCGGGAGCTTGCAAATCAGAGTATCGTGTAATTATGAATCGCCTGTAAAATGGCTGGTTGGTCAAGAATCTAGCAGGTGAGGCTGATTATCGACGGCCTCTCAACTGAAGTTAATTATTATTTTTAATTATCGGCGCACTTGAGGAGATTTCCGTTGTGTACGTGTTCCCTTGAAGATAATTTTTTGTAATGTAGAAAAGTTTGTATTCATCGATCCACTAGTCGCGCGTCGGATCGATGAGATGTATTCCTCGCGAAAAATTTCTAATTTATCTCGCAGGTAATGTTTAAATGTTTACCGATATCGTTCGCACCTTTATTGTTGCTCGGATTTCTTTTGTACCGATCTCTGCGCTGAACTGTACCCGTTTGTTCTTCAATTAGCAGCCGGCTGACTTTTTTTTCTTCCGTCACAGAGGCTACCTCATTTGCACGGCCTACTTCTCGCGAGATTTCTGCTTCGTTATGCCTTTCGTTCATTTTTCTCTTTCGTTTAGGGGAGGCTGACTTTATTCGCGATATAGGGCGGGTCTTGACAAATCAGACTTATTTCAACCGAGAGCAAACAATATTCTATGTATTACGGAGCAATTAGGTGGCCCACTATTCGACAATCGCACTGCGAATATTACTAAACATATACATAAACACAGCAAACGAGCATTCACTTTTTTGCTAAAACAAGATTGGTAACGCATCAGTCGCGGAACTACAATACCACAAGACCCCGCAACGCAGTAATTGTAATTTTACTAAAAGTATCCTTAATTTAAATTAAATTAAAAGTACACCGACAAAAAAAAATACTTTTTGCGTTTATTGAATTTTTACAATTCGTCTTCCTAAAAAGCATTAAAAAATCTCAATCCTATAAGATCGAAAGAAAAAAGGCAGCTCACAATTATATTTTGCGGGGGGGGGGGGGGGGTAGCGAAAATTTGTAGTTCCGCCACTGTAACGCACCATTTCTTATTAAAGGAGGAGACTGAATTTTGTTCATCAACTGTAGAATGTATTAACACAAACGCAAAATTCGAACGAGCTCGACTGCTTCGTTCGACCAACAAATTCGTGAATCTGTGACGTCAAGTCCCACTCTGAGTCAGAGTGCGTGCTCGATTGCGCGTGTATGATGCTTCCGTCGGTCCATTTTTCCGGCAGAACAAAATTAGGCATCCGAATATCCAGAACCGGATGGACGGTGTGGTCGTTGCCGTGCATACGTGCCCGTTCCTCCCGGTTCCTCGTGTAAGTATACACGGTTCTACGGTCTTATATATGCAACCATGGGGGATACGTGTCCCGCTTACCGATCAATGCGTCCACCATGGGCTTTTTTTCTTCTCCTCCTTCTCCTCCTCTGTCGATCGTTGCGTAAATAACATCGGCCTGAAAGAGGAGAAGGAAGAGAACGGTGGCCCACGAAGAGCCACCGTGAACCCCATGGACTTTCTCCGCGAGTGTTCGCCGTGCTGCTTACTAATCCGCCACCATGTTCTTTCCTATCTCTGCAGCTTCCACCCTCCGTCGCCTCTCGGTCCTTCTAACTCTAGCTGAACTAGGTGAATCCTCTGAAAAAAATTTAATATTTTCAAAAATTTCTGGATATGGTTTGGGCAGGAAGGGGATTTATAGTGATGATGTCCTTATCGGAATCATCAACAGCCCTAGGGTGAGGCTCGAAAACAACGTGGAACGCTGGTAGTGGCAGGTAGGAACGCGTGTCCACGTTCGCCACGTACACGCGGCGGATTGCACAGGTACGAGTGTACGATGAGTATGATGTCACCGGGCCGAGGTTGGTATTTGGTACAGGGGAACGCGTGATTCGCATGAAAAGCCCAAGCGAACACGAAGCCGCCGTGACGCGCCGGCTCTTCGACGCGACGCGACGCGACGCACGATTTGGTCAGTCGGTTCTTCGCCATATCCGGTCAGCAGCGTCGGGCACACGCGCTCTCGACGCCCAGAACCGGAAGTCACGGAGACCTCGGGGGTTCCTACCGAGCATGCCCGTGGGCCTACGGGCCGTTACACGCTTTCTATTTTCGTGTGAGTACGCTTTTTGACCACCTCATCTTCGGGCACGAGCCCACCCACTTCCGGTTCCCATCCACCGAGAACTTTCCGCGAAAGTAGAAGATAAATCGTTGTTATAACTGCATAAAATTCTACGAAATTAAACTATGATACGAGCTAATAATAAAATTCATTTAATTATCCACTGTATTCAGTATACCCTAAGTTCCAAGAATACGGTCATTGGGTTCAGTCATGAATGACTCCGCTGCTGCATTAATAAAGCCGACGAACGTCCATCGAATAAAAATAAGTACATCATCTGACTTGTTGCTAAAAGAATGGAATAAATTAAAAAAAGAAGCACGTTATGTATTTATAACTGCGTTCACAGATCCTATAGTCTCATATTGTAGACCTTCGACGTGAATATAAATTGCAACGAACTGGAAGTTTAGACTCTCTGCTTAAAATACAACGTCTTCAGCTATGTCCACGCTAAAACGACACGTAGCAACTTTTTGTCGCCCCTGGACGAAAGTCGCGTTGATATATGCAATATACAGAGCGTCCTTGAATTTTAAAAAAAAATTTAGAGCGTGTTTAACGATGCCGATGATCTTTCCTCTGCTCTAGGATGTCAACCGGATGGCCAGAACCGATTGTTAGCTAGCCGCGAGCAGTTTCGCGAGTCTAAACAGGTGTTATGTGGCGCGATAGAAGGATGTTCATTAACGCCTCGCGGCCCGGCGACCGGAAGGTGGTAACATGTTAAAACCGGCAATACGAAGATCTGGAAGAACAGAGAGTGATTCGAGTGGTGGCGAGAAGAAGAGGAAGAGGCTCGGATCGGCACGGTCCCAACCAATGGAACAAGAAGGCCGGGGGAGCCTTCATCCCCTCTCGAGTTAGGCTAGTCCGGCTCTTCTCTCCACATCCGGCATCGTTCACCGATGTCTTTGGTGCCGCGACGCCCACACTATCAGTTATTTGGCGAGTCTCCAACCTCGTGCAGGTGTCTGGAATTACGCGGCGATCTACGACTTTCTAGCCGCCACGGATCCTTCCTTTCGGTTCACAAGTTTAACTCGGTTCGGACTGATCGGCTTCACCTACGCTCCGTTGCTTCGTAAAACGTTCGCCGATACCACCGAGGACCTCCGAGGAAGTTATGAAGGAATATATTATTGTCAAGGAGGTACTCTCTAGGTCGTTTCATAACTAGTGTGCTTGAAATTCGTTCTTCTATTCAGCAGTTCCTAACTGTTGCAACTCTTTCAATATTTTAGTTTGTTGACGTAAAAGAAGCTACCTGTGAAACGACCTGTAATTAGATGCGTGAATTCTTGTCGAGTTTCTGGCGGCAGGTGTTTAGAATTTAAAATTTTTGTATATTTATACATACGGGGGAGATAAATCAAGCGAGTATCGCAAGTTGCTTTATTTTAAATTCCATTTGAGAATTCTGTTTTTGTCATTTTCTGCACTAAAAGTATAACAATTGACGTAATGAGATTAGATAACAGAGCTAATATTATCTGATCAGCTGTGTCTTCCAAAATGACTCAAAGAATCGCATAAAATCTAGTAACAAAAAATCACATAAGAATTTCACTTTTATAGAAACGGATTAAGAAAATCCACATTATTATCAATTAAGCTACAAACAATAGTGCATCATTTTTTTTTTTTAGTAGAAACAATATTTGCAATCAACTGGACGCCTCGAAGGCAAGATGTCGGCATAGCTGATGTTTATGAAAATTCGGCTGTGTCACATCCAGCCAACCGAACGTCCGGACATCAACGCAAGCTTCAACATCCGCCTCAACTAGTGATTTATTTCATCAACCGTTGGAACTCGCTGAATATTTCATTGTTCAGGATTTATATGAAAAAAAGAGATTAGGAACTTGTAAGTACTTTTGTTATTAATATTGCCATCCTGTTCCGACTAACCAGTCATGAACTCTATGCGATAATCATTTAAAATACAGTAAGAGTACTTTTTCTTAACTTTATTTTTTAGCGAGAATGGAAGTTATTCTTTTGATTAGACTCGACAACTTCGACCGACGCATGCAAGGATTTTCATTTATAAACGTCCAGCGAATCATATGCAACGCACGTAAATCGTTTTTGACCGAACTTCTACCGGATGTGATGCCGTCTTCGATGGAAAGCGTCGTAACGTGCTGAGCACGTTAATTAATACATTAGAAGAACAATTCTTTCGATCCCTCCTTGTGTTCTTCCTGAAGACATTACAAAGGACAGTACAAGGGACAAGAAAATAATTCGAAGTCATCTAGACCATTTCTATCTGTCGCTTTCATTTTCTCAATATATCATAACTAGACTCCGGATTTTATGCATTTATGGCAAGAATGAGTACGTGCAATTTAAAACAGTGAACAAATTAAAAGACTTTAATTTTAATATTAAAATTATTAGTAAAAAATATAAATTTCTATGTAGCTCCTGTGTCTTACAATTGATGCACAAACTTTTTATTTTGTATAAAGATCCGGAGTCTAATTATAACCATTTCAAGATTATTTTATTTTGGCTCCTGTTGTAGAAGATCCTTCAGACACTGCTGCAAGGCGGGTTGCACGACTGCAGAGGCGAATTTAATATAAAAGCTCAAGTAAAATGTTTTTAATTAATAACAACCTTGTTCAATATGGATAACAGCATTGAAAGATCTGAAAATGTATGAAAGTTGTCGAGATGATTAATTTATGCTTTGTACCTTAAAATTAAATTGCTGAAAATGTACATATAAAATACTATAATATACAGACTCATTGAAACTTATTTATTGTAATATACAGGTTTATCAATTTAATTGCTAAAAATGACTAAACTATACTATACCGGATAATTTAAATCTAGTTTACAAAAATTTACAGTGTAAATATTAATTATTATTTTTTATTGTTAGCACTTATTCTTCCCATAATATTAATTCATAATTGAAGAGCTATTCATAACACGGTTGTATTTACCGAGAAATTTTCGAGCATTTACGAAATATAGATAATTAAATATTTACAAATCAATGAATATGCTACGTGAAAATATTAAAAAATTCATCATTTATGGCGCATTTTTTCGGTTCCATTTATCCCCGTCAGAGGTCAGAGCAGACGAAAAGAAAGCGCGTGAGTGAGGATGCCGCGTTATAGGTTATTTTATAGAAGAGGTGAAAAGAAAGGCCGTTTGATCACCAGCGTATTATAGCAGTATTATGTGAGAATCACACGAAGTACTATTATTTGGTTCGTGTAATATGTAGTCGATGTAATCGGAGCGGCCGTTAGACTATTAATGAAAAAGTAGTTAGCTTGATGACTGACAAGACCATCGGTGAGGTTATGTTATTAAATCGGCCGTCAAAACGTTTTCGCGTTAGTCTGTCAGTTTCGTTGCTCATGTTATGTGTTCTCAGTCAAGATGAACAATTCGAACAACAAAGAAACAATAAATCTTCTCGATCTGCTGTCGGACAGCGACACAGACATATCGGACCTAGTGCTCACACCTAAGAAGAAAAAAGTTAAACGGTAAATATTATTTTAATATTTACAGTGTTCCCTCGATGTTAGTTCATTCTTTACCATTTATAATACATTGTTATAGTATAAAGAATATATTTCTTAGGCTAATTTAAGCGTCTGTATTTTTAGTTATTTTTATGAAGAATGTGAGAAAGTGTCTACAGTTAAAAATTTATACAACAGTAAAAAGAACAAGCAACTTTTATTATTTTAAAATAATATTTATGACGAGGGAGCACTATGTATAATCTAGTTTGCTTATATCATTTTGTATTGCTCGAACAATGATTTTAATTAAAGGAAACACAGAAGAGGAAACGCAGTGAAAATGAAGCCAGATTACGCTTGCGGATGTGCAAAATCTGATGTGAAGATTACATCCCTGTGGTTGGCAGCAATACTAGTTACAATCTGGTTGATAGCATTGTCCTGGCTAACGTTCGTTTTCTATGGGGAAATTAAAATGATGGACATTTCCATAAAATCAGGTAAATGAATTGTTATGTCTATATTGGTAGATGCAAAAAGAAACAGTTCGGTCTTTCTTTATGCCGTTTTTATTCTGGAACTGATAACGGGACGAATCTATGCAAACAAATTGTGAAATATTAAAAATGTATAACTACATGAAAAAATATGTTTATTCGGTATATTTACTTTTGCTCTCTTTTTTATTTTATATTGGGTGCAACGAAATAAGACAGGCGAGTTCTTCTGTAAGAAGCCTGATACATGTTCATGTATATTTCGCGTGATAGGACTAAAATAGGTGCGATATCCTTGAGTTTCTAACATACAAATATTTATTGCCGGTCTCGCTAACGGCGATACACATTTAGATCGTCGTATATACGAAGGCAGTTATAAAAGTCTTGATCTATAAATACGAGCACTTGGTACTCTGTATTAACCCACTCCTAATTCAGACAATTATCGACACAATAATTATAAATAGCGGGAATTAAAATAACCTATCGACGGTGCATTAGATACATTTTATTCTCCGGAAATCGAATTCTGCAATTTCAAATTCAAAATTCGATTGGTTCAATCGATATTCGTTCGATAATATCGATAGCTGACGAATGCGACCATCTCGGTCACTTATCGACGCATCTTGAATTTACACGATTGTATGAACATCGAGTTACCGTGCTCTCGATAGCTATCGATGTTGCAATCCCGGGTAAATCAAACGAGTTTCCGCGAAATAAACACGTATCTACGTTTTTAATAATAGCGGAGCGGATAGTATTTATTTAATCAATTATTTATAATTCACAACTAGTGTTGCTGATTTCTAAACATTTTTCGTTCCTCGAGAAAGAGAAATACAATTTTAATTTCTCGATAATTCTCGAGAAATCTCGAGAAAAATCTCTTTTGAAGAATTATTTGTATAATTAAAGAATTTATTATTTATTAACTATTCTAATTTTACACATACAATTGTTAGGAAACAAAATACATATATTGATACTCGAATAATTTTTATTAAATAATTGAAATATATAACTTTGATACAACTTTCTAAAAAAAACTGCAAAGAACATTTTTCACTTCTAAAAAAATAAAAAATATTAATGTTCTCTCGTAAACTGTGAACAATTAAAAAAAAAATGTATAATGTTTAATTTATTTTCTTTTTTTTTAATTATATCTGTGAGTTAAAATAGTTTTTTAAGAAACACAAAGCCTAGACGCTAAGAATGCGCTATATAGGATGGCACCCTAACTGTGGCATCCGTACGTTTGAAGTGCAAGTGTAATATTCAGAATGCGTGCTTTCTTTGAATTCTCGAGAAATAACAATAATTTCTCGAGAAGTGCAAAATTTCAATATTTGCCTTTCTCGGGAAGAAACACTATTGACAACATAGGAATTATAATCTACGAAATGATCAATGAGAATAAGATATACAGTGACTCCCATTGAATATTCGGACACTCTTAAAAAGACGATAATTTTTTAATATTGGACCAAACGACTTGGATTTTTGTGAGAAGTAAGAACAATTGATTTGCTACATAACGTGAATAATATTGTAGAGAAAATACTAAAAGATATATTTTGCAACTTTTTTATGTGGGCTTATATTAAAAATTTGGAAAACACGTTTCGTAGATCCGTATCAATTAATCATATTCTGAAGATTTCATAAAAATCGGTCAACGTTGCAACGAGTTACAAAGTTTAAAGATGGCAAAAATGGTAGTTTTTCACGATTTTCGGCCTCTAACTGCAATGAATCTAAGGATTTTTACATCTCTCAATGCCTGTCGCGCTTTCCCGCATCGACCGATTTCGATGAAACAATGCATATAATTGACACATATCTATAAAACATATTTAAAAAATTTTCAATATATACCCACATCAGAAAGTTGTGAAATGCAACTTTTAGTATTTTCTCTACAATCCTGACCAATTGAAATTTTTGAAAGTTTTCACATCAAGTAGTAGACTAATTGCTCCAACGAGTGTGTGAATATTAATGAGTGTCATTGTATGTATTATATTATTTCTCGATAGAATTTTTTCAAAAACCGGAAGACACCCCGTATACTTCGATCCCCGCGTTTGAACGTTGGTGTAGCTGTCTGGTCCCTTTTTTCCCCGGTCGCGTCGCGTCGCGGCGCCTCGAAAATTCCCTACATCCGGCGTTATCGGCACCCCTAGCAGCAGATAGCCCGTGTGTCGCGGCCGCGTACCAACCCTCGTTCAGTCGATATCTGGCGCACGCCGCGAGTGGTCGCAGTGAGAGCTCTCGCCCGGACACGGTGCTGGTTCGTGTGTCCTCTAACTGTCGGGAATATTCTCGGCAAACTGCCTCCCCCACGACCTGACACAAGTCCACAGTCGCACTGTGCCCATCCGCGAGAATTCGTTCGCCGTGTCCTCGATTCGGTGTGCTTCCCCGAAGCGAGCACGTCCTCGAGGTGTCCACACGGGATCGATCCGGCGCACAATTTACTCTCCACCTAGGTCAAGTTCCGCATGCACGGAGCCCGTCCTCGTCGACACGTCCGTTCGGCGGCCGACAGGTGTGCACGGTTTTTTTAAACATCGATTCCCGATCGCTCCGACGGAATACATAAAAGTGCCTCTAATAGACTGACGTATCACGCTGCCGCCGCTGCTACCTCCCCGCCACGCAAACAACGAGCATGCCTTCGAGCGAGCTCGAGTGGCCTCTCCAGCGATATCCTTGCTAGCTGCTGGGATCAAAAGTCCACATTTATAGGGGATGGAACATCTGTCCGTGGATGCGGCAAAATGTAGGCTTCGATGCAACACGATGAATGTTTGGGAAAGAGGCGGTGCTTATGGAGGCTTGGGATCATTTCGGGACTGTCTTCAGGGTATGATGGTGTGTGGGATTTTTTCTTCCGATGGAAACGGGCTTTTCGGTTGAATAGTTGTATCGTACAGTGGTATCATATCATTTTTACAATATAAGGTTTCGATAGTTTTTAAGAAGAAAAATTGGTGAATCTGAAGAAGGTCTGAAGGACTTTTCCTCCTCATGAAAACTTACTTCTATAATTTATTGCAATAAGGTTTAGGGTTTGTTTTTTAGGAATAAATTGGTGGCTATGACTTTGTAGGTCTGTAGGATTTCTTCTCGTAGTGTAAATTGATCCTTGAGGTTGTCTTATTTAATATTTGTACACGATGTAAGTGTACACTTCGGGATGTTTCACATGAATGGAGACGGTTACTGTATCGGTATTGAATAGTCTCGCGTTGTTTATTTCACGGCGTTTCGCCGAGTGGTTATACTTGTTTCACAAAGTGTACGGGAAGTCTCGTTTCCCGTGGTCGGCGCGAAGGGGTGGAAACGCGGAAGGGTTGCTCGAGTAGCTCGCTCTTGATCCTTTTCCTGCAACATCTTCTGACGGCGTGGAAGTTGTTTTTTTTTCTCCTCTCCTGTTTTCTCTAGCGATCCGACGTGTGGTGAACAATTTGTTTGGGGGAGGGGGGCTTCAACCCCTCTTCGAAGTGATTCTATTTTTTTTCGAGTTGGGGGAGTTAATTCAGCGTATCTCGTTAATTACGACGCCTCGCTTGGAAGATTCATTAAGCCACTTCCGTGGGTATATTCGAAAGGAAAATTATATTTGCTATGGAAATCGTATACCGTGGTAGGAGACATTTAATTCCACCCGAAGGAAATTCACTTGATATCTGAAATATATGATATTTTGATGAAACGATGTTCAGATTAGCAAAGACGCAATTAGCAACTAGCCGATCGTAAATGCAATGACCTTCGTATTAATAAAAAGTCACTCGACACAATTAAAAACCGGAATCCGTAATAGTCGAGCACAAAAAAAGAATGTTATCGTACCGCATGATCGACTACTACATATCTTTTTTTTTTTACCATATCCTTCACTGTTAAAAAGCTTGACGACTGTGTATGCAGACCGGTGTAGTAAATATTTAGCAGAAGTTCATCACGGTCGTCGGTGTTTTTGTATTTAGTGACTAGATACGACTATCGCTCTGCGCCGAGTGTCTCGAAGCTCTCCATTTATCTGTACAATGCTCTTTAGTATGTACATTTTACGACGTGCTAAACTCCTTTAACTATGCCTATTGTCGGACCGGTACATTAAACGAGTAAAAAATCAAATTTATGGGAAGCATGGGAATGAACGCTTCGCGGAATCATACCTAAATTGCGGGACAAAAGAAATGCGTGACGTCGGGAGATTCGTTGGATAATTTGATAGGTATAATTGCTTAACGAAGTTGTTACTTGTTAATCGGAGCATTTTTTCGGCTAGCTAGAAACGACGTAATAGAGCCTGCGTCACATTTTGACGTGATATTTTTCACATAATTATTGACAGTTTACACTTTGCCGACCGGCGGCGATGACTAGACAGTCTTTTAAAAGTCAACGATCAGTAATGGCGGGCTGTTTAATAAATTTTTCAACGGCCACGGTAATCTTGAGCCAACGAGTCATCTCCAGCGACACGGTTCATTTATTTCTTTTTTGTTAAGCTTCATTTAGTTATTAACACTGGAGCTAGCGCGAAAAACGAGATAGAAAAATTCCGACATCCCGGAAACAGTAATTTTTCTTAATCGACATATTTACAGTCTCGATAATCGTAAAATAATCAATTCGAATTGCTAATGTGAACATTTCAGCTTTATTGTTGCACTATTTTCTTTCACGATCTCATTACAGTTTAAATGTCAACAATTTCTGGATCCACTGTGATTTATAGCAGACATTATCTTGAAACGAAGTTCTAAATTGCGCACAAAAATAATCTACATACCGAAGACAATTGTTTACCAAAAATGTTGAAAAAAATAAAGGAGCTCCATATTTAACGTTCGCATATTTTTCGATAACAGCTAATTACAATGACAAAGAGCGAAGAAATTACAGTCGGGTAAAAAACCAAGGTGAAGATAAAGAAGTTAAATAAAGTACTCTGAAAGGGAATGCAAAGTAAAATGGGAGCTTAGGGTCATCTCCGCGGAAGTGTATCCGAAGATAGAGTCTTTTCAGGTGAGAAATAGGATGTTCGACAATGGAGCGCTCGATCAAAGAACAGAATCCTAAACAATGGACCCTTCTTCCATAAATATCTCCGAGAATTTCTTCCTCGGCGGTCTGGGGAAACTAGTTTAACGTTAAATAAGCTGTCGCTGCATCTCGACGAGGAAAAAACACGCGAAATCACGGCTTGAATTTCGCGTAATACACGCGAAACAAGTTGGTCATTACGGAGGCCGGAATTAATGGCTATCGGTCCTGTAATCCGGTAATCATTTCCGTCAGGGATTACGTTACTGTAACCGAGCCACGTTCATTTTACGTGAAAAGAAAAGAAAAAATGTCGCGTGTAATATTTTTTCCTTTATCCGGTATTATTTCCAATACCAGTCTGATAAGATATCAGACTATCAGACTCCGGCGCGGCGCCATGTTGGCTCTGACGCCGCTGTAATTCTTTTTATGTGCACCCAACACATTTGTATCAGCTCTGAGATGTATACAGTGGATCCAAAACGTATTTGAACATAAAATTTCTGATTCCCGAGAAGTTCTACCGAATCGTACGCCGGGGTCTTATCTGCCAACGTGTTTTTGTTAAACTTCTAGGTCGAAACGGGATTTCCAGCGGAAACAAAGGGGTAAACACCATGCGATAACGCGTTTAAATTTGCTTTGTAAACGCGCTGGTTTATCGGTAACAAACTGTACTCGTGGAATCGGGCACATCAAATAGAACATCTGCAATATTTCTTCTCGATATATACATGCGAAAGGAACAATTACCGCTAAAAAGTGCAATCGCAAAGAGCGTTTCGCTCGAAACTTTCCACCCCAAAACGAATTTTCAACAGAATTGGCAGAACACGCGTTAGTCAAAGCGTGGTCGGGGGGGACCAGTGTGTCACTCAAAACCAAAATTCAGGCGAAAACCCGAGCCAGGCAAGCGAAACGACGTTCGTTTCCGTCGCCATTGCATCGGTGTCGGGTCTCGGGGAACAATTGCACATTGTTTGCCGCAGGTACACCCGCACGCTTTGCCAGCCGCGTGGTCACGCGCGTTCAATTTATATCTTTGAATCGCTCGCTAGCTCGCGTGCGCGCGCGCGCGTGCGGACACCGAGGAGAGAAAAATGTCAGCACTGTTGGCAGAGTGTAAAAAAAAAAACAAGAGAAAAGAGAGGAGAGGAAGATACATAGGTGGTCGAGCTCGTGTCGACGCGTTGCTCTACCTGTAGACAGTCCGCGGGTGGAGATAAGCGGAGAGAAATATGAAAACATCAGAATAAATGTTGAACTCGGCGATATATCTATTGAACGTAGAAATAAATTTTTTCTGAATTCTCGGAGAAAAATAATTTTGTAGAAATCCACCTATTTTGTAGAAACGGTCAACTACGCGCCGATTGGCAGGTTTTCGCGCGATCCTCCTCTAGTTTCGCAACCGGACAAGTCCGAAGACCAGCGGAAAGCCTCGGGATTTCGTTTAGTGTCGCGCGAACTATCGTTCGGTGCGAACCGATCGTCGAAATCCGCCTCTGACAGGTCGATCCACGCGAGTCTCGAACGGCTGGAGCTCTTCCGGCGACACCCACGCACGCGATAGTCCTCGAACGAAACCTGCCGCGGCATTGTTCGACTCCCTCTTCTTCTCTTATCAGCCTCGAGTGCCTTCAACGGCACCGCTGATACACTTAAATCGACTGCAATCGTTCCGGCAAATGCGTTATCACCGCTCGCGCTCCCATTTTTACGGATATTGTTGCGAGAACCAGTCCGCGCCACTTTGTCCCCAGTTGCCTCTGTAACACGTTCTCGGACTTGTACACTGCTGATTCTTCATGGACTAGGATGAAGAGCGAACCGATGCTCGATGTGAGTTTCTTCTTGCTCGGTGGATTTGTATAGTTGAGATAGTTCGTCGTCAGGAGAATGTGATTTTGCGTCGGTATCTTCTTGCGGATGTGATTTTGTGACCTGCGAACCGCGTCCAGCTTGTCGATTTTTGTGAACCTAATTAATTACACTCTACAAATTCATTTGGTCATTCGGAACTTTTATGCGATTAGGATCCTACAATCGATAAATTCGTTTAGCTCGGATCAGTTTGCAGATAATTGGCAAATCCTCGGAATATTCCAGTCGGTTTAAAGTTAACCTAATTATTCTTCTCATCAGGGTGCCGTAGATACGCCCCCTCCCCCCCGTCCGGAAAACCGTTTTAGCTATATTTCATTCTGCATTTAATTCCCCAGGTATCCTGACGTAAAATTCACCTAAATCCCCAGGTGGCTTAGATTAAACTCGCTTGCGGTCGACGGTAACGCAGCGGCGAGATAGTTGACTCGCTGCGAAAATAAACAGACGCAACTTCGAGCTAACGTTTTATTCAAACCAATCAGGAACGGATCCTCTAATGTTATTCCTCGAACTTCGGAAACGTGGATCTCTTTACACCTTGGCGTCTAATTTCGCGACTGGAAACGATGTTCTACCAAAGGATCTAATTTTCCTTCTCACAAATCCTGAAGTGCAAAAACAAGCCAAATCAGATCTCGAACACCTGACATAACTTCGTTCGACGCTCGATTACTTTAACCGTTTGCACTCGGAGTTAACGCTTTGCCTACCGGAATCTGTTCCTGTTAACACTCCAAACATTTTGCGTTGCCATCGGGCAATTTTTCTGAACCCCAATTAGTAAAGCGAAGGTCCTAATAATATAACAACGCTTAGTAAAATGGCTGACTACTGGAATAATTAGCCCAGCTGATAATGAACGCGGCCCCTAGCTAATGGAGTGCAAAGGGTTAAATTATTCAGGGAGCAACCTCGATCTGCCTAACTCCGGTTGGCATCGCATAATTACCAATTCGAAGGTTACCGTAAATTGTACAATCTGTTTCCCCGGGAGGGTTTGCTCCGAGCGGTGAACGGTTGTAGGCAAAGTTGGCTTGTTTGTTCGACAGTGTATACAAAGAAGCGTCCTCTGGTCGCGTGCGAGGGCCGTTAGAATCGAAGACGACAACATGTGAGTCGAAAGTGTTCGTGGCCTGCGGGAATCGTTAACAAGAGTGGAGCCGATACCGGCGTCGTGAATGAGAGGTGGTGGCCGTGTTTTCCGCGGAAATGAACCTGCCGGGTGTGCAGCAGGGTGTTCGAACAGTCGGTGCCGAAGGAGAACAGTGCTAGGGTGCTCGAGAAGGGAGCGAGACGGGCGAGGTGGTCGCCGTAACGAACGATCAGCCGTCGTCAGTGTTCGCGAAGATAGGCGGCTCGGTGTTGCTTGAGATGGACTCGGTGGCGGTGACGGTGCCACTTCGTCAGCCGACGAAAAAAATGAAGAAACGGAAGGAGCTCGACGCGCTCGCGCCACCGCACACCGTCTCGAGACGGAGCTCCGGGAAACGTAGCTCGCAAGTACGTATGGCCCCGGAGAGCCGACTGTGAATGGCATCCAGAGAGGAGTCTGCTGAAAATCCCCTAACCGACCCTTTCTGTTACTACTCTTGTGTGGGCTACGGTTCCTTTCCGGAACGCCCACGCTTTTACCCCGCCCTTCCGCTGGCTCCGCCCTCGGACCGTCCGATGTGCGGTCAGTCACCTTTCTCGAGTAGTCTTTTTATTTGTACACTTTACTTTCCTCCGATTCCCTCTGGCCATTTGTACTTTTCGACTGGCTCCCTTCGACTCCCTTCGACTGGCTCCGCCCTAAGATCAGTGGCGGAACTACGATACCGCAAGACCCCACGGACTCAAAATTTTTGCCTTCGTTATCTTGTAATTTTACTAAAATTATCCCTAATTTAAATTACATTTAAAGTACAATGACAAAAAACAACGTACTTTTTGCGCTTATTGAATTATTGCAATTCTCCTTCCTAAAAAGCATTAAAAAATGTCAATTCTATGAAAATATCGAAACAAAAAAAGGGGGCCCAAAATTATATTTTACGGGGGGGGGGGGCCGAAAATTTGTAGTTCTGCCACTGCCTAACAAAGATCATCTATAATTTAGTAAAATGAAATAAACGATTTTAGCGGGGTATCAGTGTATTAGAGAGGACACCTTTTCTGTAATAGCCCTTTCCTTTCATTTGCGCACTCTTCTTCCTTTATAAACTGATATTACTCCGTTCTCCCACGGGCTCCGCCCCTAAACTGCCCATAGTCCGGTAATGCTGGGGGTTTGTCTACGCTTCTATTCCGTCTTTATACCGACCCCGCCCTAAACTAAGATAACATTTTGTAGTTCAGGATGAAGTTCTTTTCTTTACTTCGCTTTCTTCTATCCAATTTCTTTCCATAAATTTCTCTTCATCCACACGCACGAACAAGCCGTATTTTTTTTCTATTAACCGCCCACGCATTTCCTCCGTCGCATCGTTCTACTGACTCCTCCCTGAAGGCCATACTCGCTATATTGCCAGACAATGCCATCGATGCGTCACGCGAGACGAGCATGGTTCGTCATTCGTCGTTCGTTGTCCGATATTCGATCTACGAAGCGACAGAATATACTTGTTCCCGTTTAACCCTCGGGTGGCCGACGCCGGGTCGTTTATGACACTCGTTAGAATTTCCATTATCACCTCGGAATTAATTTCACTGCGCAATTTGCAGCCAACTACAGCGAAGAACGTTTTAAACGACTCGCATCCTAAAGATTTTCACCGAAAGCACAAATAGAATGTAGACAGTCACAAATTACGACGTCTCGTTTCGTCAAGCATGAAAGAAAATAACGCTATACATACAACGTGTAAGATCAACCAGATAAAAACGCAAATCAACGACAGGTTAAAAACGATCCGGCAAGGTCTGAGCGAAGGTTGATACGTGCTGATCCATGTGCAACCGCTTTTTCTCGATCTTTTTTTTTTTGTTGTTTGATCGCGACAGTGTCTTCTGGTTGTAACGTACGAAGTGTAGAATATAAAAGAACTTCTGCAGCAAGCTTTGATACAAGGAATTGTATCTCTTGATAAAATTGTCTAATCTTCAGTTGGATCGTCGTGTGTTATCAACGATCGTTCTATCATTACCCCAGTCTCATTTTTATGTTCTCTATTTTTTATCATCTATTTACTTTCACGCACGCTCGATTGTAACAAGACTGCGAGATATACATTTACGGTACTCGTAGGTGTCCCAAAAATTGTACAGCAATAACGAGTTTAATCGAATTCAGCGCTTTCTGTTTGAAACGCGTGTTTGATCTCAAATTTCACTTTCACTCCAATTCCAAAGTAACATTTGCTTTAACAAACACGCTAGAATTTTCACGAGAATGTAATCTCTTCGAACAAAAAACTTTCGCTACTACTTTACAGTTTCTATAAAACAAAGTTTAAGCAGTCCGGGTGCTTTGAAGTCTGCAAAACTAAATGTTCACATTTCTCGCGAGAAATCGCGACGACACTCGCATCAGTATTTCAATATCGTTGATTTAACCTTCAGTCTGCGTATAGGGGTGTAACTACACCCACACTAATAAAAACATACATGAAAAGTTGCCGAATGGAAATTTCCAAAATTCTAGGAATGCTATCTGTGACATAAATGTTTCACAAAAAAACCAAATTATTAAATTTACTATTTGCATTTATAGAAAATTTGTATATATTCAATTCAATTTTTTCATCTTTTCATACCTACCGTCATGAAAATTAAAAAAATCCAGAAATACAACTCGCGCAGTCAAAGTTCTTTCTTTACATTTTGCACTGAAAACATGCAGGGGTGTGATTGCATTCCAGTATAGGGTTAACAATAGAATATATGTACGCAGAGTGAAGGTTAAGCTTATTAACTTATTAGCTGTGTCTCTCCAACAGCAGCCATGACTGCGCACTATTTCGACAACAGCAATCAGCCTAATTACCGAGATTTGTTCGAATCCCTCGACGCAAATTCCACTATATTCCCGAATAAACCCTGCGCGTAATCCCGGATCGGGTTTGGAACTTTTTCAAGGAACCATCGACGATAATTAGCACAGGGATTCTATGTAAATCCTTCTGTCTCTGAAGTTCCACTTAATCCTCTTATCTGATTCCGCGGGAATCATTTCTTACGTTACAAACCAGCGAGAGTTGTCTTCGAATCTTCTTCAAAAGCGACTGAGTAACAGTTAGAAAATTGATGTTACACTCTCTAATCGAAAAGATAGGGACATGTGTATGTACTTCAATTTCTTAGTGGTAATCAAATTGCATAATCTTGCCGTTCTGATTTGTTAGAAACGTTTTTCCATTGTCACTGAGAGATTGAATGTGCTATCTTGATTGGGAGCGTAAGCGGTTCGCGAGTGCGGAGAACGCTGGTCACTGATCTTCCCTAAATTTCTAGGAGTTACTATCAGATAGCAGCGACGAACGATCGGAATACTGGAACGTAACGACTAGAAACGGCCGCAAATGCAGGGGCAGACGAAGTCGAGCTTGTCCCGGATTTTTTAAAGCTTGTAGTGCCTTTCTGGCTTGTGCCTCTGTGTTAGCAACCGCTAGTTTAATTTGGCTGTTCATCGATGTTCGTCAGCAACTGACTGCACTTCGGACCGAGCTGGACCAAGGTACTGACCACCAATCTGTCCCCGGTCGAAAAACAACGCCGACGACAGAAACCGAAACGTCAGTGCTATAAGACACTGTTCGAAACCATAGAAATCGCTGTTACGCGCAAGAACTTCTCCTGAAATAAACAATAACGCTGTATATACGGAGAAACAAATTCTTCTTTCAAAACCTGTATGGTTTTGTACAATGTCTTGTAGTAATTTCGCGGACCGTAGATTGCGTTCTTAAGAGCAAAAGAACATGAGACCGACCGCCCCCAAGTTATGAGTTCCAGAATAGAGTCGTGTGCACGAGCAAATAATCACGTATGTTTTTTTTTTGCGGCCGGTTATGCTGTTTCACGGCTTATAAATACTAATAAGATCGACTAGCCAGGTAATCTGCTTATAACGCGTCGATTACCGTGCTCTAACACGTTTACCGGCGCGAAGATCGCGAGCTCGTGTCTGTTGACAAACATTGGATTACGTGTGCTGCGAATACGTTGAGAGATCAGAATTAATCGACCGAGCCTCTTGGAACGAGCAGAATGGAAATCGTCTTCGACTTCGATGCCGGATCGCAGAATCCTAAACGTTAGACGTATCGCCATTTTCTATAATAAGGCTTCACTTCAAGTTGGTTACTGCAGGTTTTAAATTCACCCTTGCGATTCTTTAATTCCGTCGAAAATCAGTTTTTCAATTTTTTATTTCACTGAAATTCACCCTCTCAATTTTTTATTTTCAGCGAAATTTACCCTCCTAATTTTTTTTTTATTTTCAGCGAAATTCACCCTTGTAATTTTTTAATTTCACCGAACTCCACTCTCGGAATTTTTTAATTTCACCGAAATTTACCCTCTTAATTTTTTAATTTCGTCGAAATTCACCCTTTTTCATATTAAAATTTGGAAATTGTAGAATCCGACTGATACTACTTGGAGCGAATGTTAATGGCGCTAATTTCGATCGTTCAAATGATATGTGACGACTGGCGGACTTGTATCGATTTCTCTGAAAATGCTATCATCACTGTTTACAAAGATTATTGAAAGTAGAAATAACCGATAATGGACAGACACGAGCGATAAGTGGTAACCCAGTTTTTCGTTAATTCGTTACTGGACATGGAATTTTTCTCGATGTAGTAATGCAAACGTGGCTCGATATTCCGGAAATCATTGTGACATAGATAATTCAATTCTTAGTCAGCATTTGCGAGGTCGTTAGAACCGCATTGCAGTTCTAAAAAATTAATTTTATTTACGGAGATAGCATTGACCACTGTATCATTTCAACTGAATGTAGCATTTTAATTAAATTTTTCAAAAGCTCCCCATTTCCCAGAGGCTCGGTCGCGATCTGAAATTAGCTGAAACAGAAAATATACCGTCAATTAGTACATTACCAAGCATATTTATTTTATGTTTATATAATTTTTACCATTTTACAAGCTAATCTTTCTCATACATTTCAGTAATAGACGGCAGCGAAAGTGTTCCAGATGCTCTACAAAAATGTCATTCTCTGTCGAGGGACCTACAGAAGAACCAATCCGTTATGTTCAATCAGTTATCCGATCTCAAGCTACAGATCAATAATTTCACTACACAGGTAAACAATTTTCGTTTCTGGAAAATTACATTTTCGACCATACAGTATTCCCTCCTTTATAATTACATTGCAATAAGCACGATGAAGTGATTTATTGGCCGCTGAAACAGTCGCAAAATCATGATAACTACATACTCTCTATTATGCACATTATGAATTCGGTGCAGTGCAGCTATAGCGAGGGAATGCCGTATATACATATAAGGCACGTATTCGATCGACTTCTACATAAATCCGTAAAAACACAAAGCTTCTCGTGGGACATCGAGTCATTCAATAAATAATGTCGTTTCTCCTTTTACCTGAAATAATCGGTGAAGCAATTATTGGGTGTACAAATAATTCACTGTTCTTCCAATCGACTGACGGTATGCATAGTTCTAGCAGAGTACTATAGTTTGTCCACATCTTGCTGGCAGAAAATGTATTTTCTCTTTCAATCATCTTAAAAAGTCCAAAATGATGTAACGAACAACATCCTTAAATTCCACCAATGTATTTTCACTTTTGTACTAGACCTATCCATTTTTGTCATAAATGCATAAAATCCACAGTCCAATTACAGGCAATAACATTATGTATTGAACAATGAAATATTTTACTGAATAATGAATGATCCTAAGAGAGCACTTTGATTTTTAGTTAGCAGCTATCCAACGTGACCTACATCAGGTCGAAGAGTGGTTCAAAGCTGAACCCGAACTGGCAAACGTGCCTACAGACTTGAAAGCATTGTCGGAGAGTGTAGCAACGTTTGGCAGCCAATTACGAGACTTGAGTGCCACTTTGAAGACCGTGAAGGAGTCCAACACGAGGGTGCAAGACGTCCAGGCCACCATGTTGCAGAATATTACCAGCATCAAGGTTAATGAATGAACAACTTTATTTATCTCATCATTCTAATGAACATCGAGCCCTAACAAACGACTTCTTCCGTTCCCTGTTACAGAATACGGTAACAGAACTGTCGAACGTTACCCAGAGACCACAAATGGTGACCACGAACGAAACAAAGATAAAGACTGATGAGCTGAACGCGGCTATATTACGGTTGTCGAACAACTTGACTCATGTCAACGAAACTCTGTCGAGCACAGTGAAGTGGGTCACAGAAGATCAGAAGAAAGATCATGTAAATATTAAACGGTTTCTCAATAACAGTCAAGCGATCCTTTTTTCCCCACTAAAAACAAGTAGACTACCAACCATGATTTCGTTTTTAGGAAACATTGATGTTGCTGCACGAGGCCTCGCAGGTGATCAACTTGACAGTAATATCTCTGCAGACAGAGTGCGTCAACACTTCTCTCTTCAAAAAATTAAACGACCAAGTACGTACCAATTCAAGCACAGAGTCTCCTGTCCTTGTAAAATACATTTTCTAACGAATATTAAACTGTTCAGGTGACCATGATTCGCACGGTGAACACAGATCTCAGCGATAGGGTGAAACTGTTGGAACAGTCGCATAGTACCTCAAGAAATTCCAGAGCCCCGTTGTTCGACGCAATAACGGACAGTCAAGCACCGAAACCGAACAAAGCGAAAGGCTTGGAGGAGTCTATCACTGGGTACGCGACGACCGAGCAGAATCGCAACGGGTTAGGTGAGTTGATTTTAAAAGTAAACGTCTGGTTGGTCAGACGAGTCCACAAATATTTAACTTCTCGGTTAAGAGGCGGGCGTTGGGCATAGGGGAACAGCTTTGAGATCATTGTGTGCTACGCTGAAGTCAAGTGTCCCCATCGTAATGCTCTTATTTATCTTCGTTTTAAAAAGTGTAAAGCTAACTTTAATATACATCGTTATTCAATATTCATGTTATTCTGAATATATATAAAAATTCTAGGTCGGATGAAATGTTTGGTTGTCGAGTTAAAATAGTTCCGAGTGTGAAGGGTGTATAGGTTTCCATTAGTTAAAGTGTTAATTCTATTGTATCAGTGTACCGTTTCTGAAAGCTTTTATAGTATTTCTTAAACACAATTGTATATTGCATTTCTAGACGAGGCATCGATGAGAAAACCATCAAGAGACCGGCCAAAAGAAACCCCATAATCTGTGGTGACCACGCATGAGCGGATATTCGCCTTGCACGGTTGAACTGGTTGCGTTCCCAGGGGCACGAGGAAGTGTGTATTTGTAAATACGAATAAATTAAGTATGTTTAAAGTCCCGTGTACATAGAAAGGTAAATATTTATACCCTGGATCATGTTCACTGTGCAACGGAACGATCGGTCCACATGTTCGTCCGAAGCGAGCGTTCGTGTCCGAGCATGAGCTAGGGAATGCTGTTTGTAACGAGCAATAACGTATACGTTGATCTAGCTGCGTCGAGATGTTCGAATACTGTGTATTTGAGACGTGTATCTCGAGGAAAACGACGAAACAACAACAAAAAAAAGAGAGAGAGACGAATGCACGTCGGAGGATGCAACTACCCAAGTGTTTCAGATATATACCATCGAAAAGTACAAAGAGTGTTTACACTTGTCCCTTCGCGAAGACGAAGCTTCGCGTCGTGTTTCGAACCCAGCGTGCGGTGTAATCGCGAGACATTTTTTCTACTCTTCTACCGTTTGTAGATCAGTCGTAGGCCACAAATTTGCCAAACAAAAAAAAGAAAAAACGTCCCGGTAACGTGTAACGGTGAGACCGGACTTTAGCAAACTTTCAATTGTTAGAAACTGTTTTTCCAGTTACGTTTTCTCGTAGGATAATATGGGGAACCTGGAATGCCAAATCGATCTGTTCTGTAACCGTATCCCGTATTACTTTTTCATCGAAATACAAACAGTGGAAATGTGTCTTGATTTCTTTGTACAGGATGATCTCAATGTACAAATACACCTTGAAAAATACACGAAACTGGAAAAATTGAATTCACGGAGATATTAAGAAACGAAAGAAAACGTAACTTTTAAACGATCTGGATCCTTTAATCTTGTCGTTTGGTAATTAATATTGGTATTATACTTTACAGTTCGTTTTCCCAGTTGAATGTATCTTTTCTGGTGTATTAATTTATGAAACGTTAGTGGGAGCTGCATTATTGATTTCGTATCTACTGTATTCCGTAACGGGCCGTTAATTAGCGCCATTATAATTTAGATGCGCCCTAAATATTGGTTGCATTATGTAAACGAAAGATGCACGTTGATTTCTCTGTATTCTGCTTGGATATGTTATATAATGGTTACGCGTGTAATCTTCGAGTGAATTGTAGCTATTGCGGATATATATTTAAACAAACGTACGTCCATTCTAGCGAGAAACGAAAAATTGCATTTACAAGGATAAATGAAATAACAAAATACCCGAATATGGTTATTAAATAACGGACTACGAGGGGAACATCGCCATGAAAAATTATATGAATTTATAAACGGGATCTGCGGAGTGCAAAATAAAAGAAACGACACCATCGATGTGTGAATAAAGAATTGATTGTTCAAAATTTCATTATCCGGCCATCATCTTTCTTTCCATCTCCTGTTGCCGATTTCAGTCGCCAAGCACTATCACTGTGGCGTGATACGTAGGCGCTTGTTTATACAGCTGTATTAACAACCGATTCCAAAACTTCCATAATTTTTCGCTGAAGACCTATATTGACAGAATTCTTTAGGTTTGAAAACTGGATCGCAGCGATTAATTTATTGAAAACATTTAGAAACGATCGACGATGTTTCATCGTTATCGCGATTAATCTCATAGATTAGATTTTAAGAAAATTGATAATTAATCTACTTTGGTATCTTACATATTCTTTTAGTCTCCAAAGAATTCAGATTGCGTCAATACGCTATCCTAATTTGACACTAAACCTACCGAGCACTAAAAGGGATAAAATGTTTTAGCTTACAAAAATGACAAGGCTCTATTTATTTAGATTTGATGCAATTTTTAACACAATATGAGCTTGGATAAAAGAATCAATCGAATCAATTTCGATGTAAGCAACTTCATAATTTCAATAATTGTAAAATGAAAAATATAAAACCGGTCATTTGACCGGCAGTGGTAGGTACAGTGTTAAATTATCGCAAATCGACCGAGTGTGACATGGTTCTTTGATCAGCTGTAACAGTAAGTCATTTAAAAGTCTGTACAACCGGAAGTGGAGTTGACTCAGCTGACAGCAAGACCGCTGAACGTCCAGTTGCTTGCTAACTTTCTTTGTTCAAACAAGTTATTACTTGGTGTAATACAGAAAGAATAGTGTGGGGAAGAGTTTTAGTTAAAAGAAATTTCCTAAAAGCGACGTAGCATACACACTTGTGCGTTTTAATTCGGTTGTAAAGGTTTTACGGCGGTGACTCAGCAGCTATCGCCGACATTCGTTTTTAATCGCGAGCGTTCGCTGTTTGCTCGGAGAAGGAAATAATTAAACGGCATGAGAATCGATAGGCATCCGGAGTGGTAAACCGGAACCAGGTATCGACCACCGGTTCGATAAAATCCCCCGAGCAAGTGCATCGTCGTTGCCTCTGCCCTGGTCGCTGGTGGGCTATTGCGTGGCCTGCGTTTGACATCTGCGCATTTCTCACGCTCGCACCGAGGAAAAATCAAAACAATCAATATGGCGGACCCAAGCAACGAAGCTGCATCGTCAAGTAGCGTTTCGGAGCAGGCTCCATCGGCCACTCCAATCCGCGACGACCTCGAGAAAATCGAGGACTTCCTCGAGCCCGACAAAAAGCGTCGAAAATCGTCCAGGAACGATGGGAAAACCGAGCAAAAGCTGGAACATCGCCTGGGCGGTATCCTCTGCTGCGCAGTTTGCCTCGATTTGCCCAAGGCAGCCGTCTACCAGGTAAGTCTTCACGCATCTAAATTTAAATAGAATCCATTTCTTTCCCATTCACGTATTTTTCTCGCATTGTTTCACGAGCTGGACTATCGCGAGAGTGGTCATTTAGAAAATGTGTGTGTGTGTGTGTGCGTCTCGCCCATCGGGATTTCCCGTGTGTCAGTGCCCATTGTTATGATACGATATATACTCCCATACTTTCCATCCGACATTTTCAACCCGGGGTCGATCAGCGACTTTCTCGTTGTTCCGCAGCGGACACGTATACAGGGTGTCCGGCAACGGGTGAAAGAGAAATGTCCTGGCACCCCTCCTGATTGATTCTTCGTGACAATACCAAGCCGAAAGTAAAGAGTAAAAAAAAAAGTTACGATCTTGCCTTCGTTTTCGTTTTATTCACGATGAAGAAATTCGCCCCGAATCGACCAATCGTAGAGCCCGTAAGTAAGATTAGGAAGAGCGCAGCCAGTGGCGTAGCATACATACATATACGAGAAACAAAAATGGGTAACTGGCTGGCTGGCGCGCACGCCACTGTTCGAAAATTTCAATTGTTAATAAACTTGAAAACGAAGCCGACATTGCAATCTATTTACCTTTAATTATCGTCTCAACGTTGGAATAAAGAATCATTTGTTCGATTTCCTTACACCTGTTGGCCGAACACCCGGTATATATAAACATTACATGAACAAATTATCGGAGACAAATGGTCCGCGACTGTTTCGGTCGCTTTTTCTTGTTTTCGACTGTTATCATCCGTGCCGACAGAGTTAGGGTGTTAATCGATTGAAACCTACAAGGAAATAGTTCAGCTGTAATCGTTAATTCCATTAAACATTGCCCAACTCTACGAGACAAAGATCAGTTTTGTTATTGAAACGCAAGAACGTTTCAGACTGTGCCTAAATGGGCTATTTGGGAAAAGAATGAAAATATATTCTGTGATCTTTTACCCTATATTATTACCGTGTAAAATTTGTTTATTTCTGCTACATAGTATCACTGGTTTAGATCCTATTACAATTTAAGTTCGATTTTTCATTGATTCACAATGGTCGTTAAAACTATGTTTCTGTGTTGGATTCTTTCTCTCTCACTCTGCCCATTTTTCTTATCTAACTTTTTCTCTTGACGATTACAACATATAATTTTTAAATAGTTTGTCCTTTTATTTTTCTAGTGTTACAAGGGGATAAGTTTTAGTTGTAATCGTATAAAATGTTCTTTAGAGAGATTTAATGAAGAAGAGAAATCTATATATGTATATATTTATTATCAATATATATCATTTTGTTAAGATAATAATGATGCAGGTAGGTATCTATATATTTTTTTTAGTGAAAACGTCTAAAGCAAGGAAAAACCAGTATCTAATTTTAATAAGGATACTAACTTTAATGAATATCTTGTGTTGTTAAATAAATATATTTAAGAGATTCAGAACTATATAGTATGCTTTACAAAATAAATTTTTAAAGTAGAATTTTTATATATATAATCCTCAATTTCTGCATCAAGCTTGTATTGTAAAAATAAATGAGTTTGATTTGCAATACAATCTGTCCATGCATGCATGTATTTAAAGTAATTCTCGTTACAAATGTACACTTATGCGATCTTTGAGAACCTACACGGATCAAATGAAGCAAAGAGAATTATTGTATGTACGCATGCCCAAGTAACAATCTCATTTTTTAGTAATATTTATTTACAGAACACTCCTTTTGTCATTAAATTTGTAGCAATTTCAGTCTGTCTATACTCTTATATTTTATTTTCTGTTGTTCTCCTTTTAAATTCTATCAACTGAAATATATATATATACATACACATATGTAATGCATTCTATATTCAGTGTCTCCATTAACTGTAAAACACTGGGAGGAATGTTGCGTTTGTCTTATCACAATAGAAGCACTTACATGTAAGTTACAGTGCGCCGTCCGGTGCATAGTGTACCATTTTCTATTCACCATGGTTCATAAGTTGTGCTTACGTATCTGTGGATTCGTAGACAGTACACAAAACATTTGATTTTTATAAGTGTGCACAAGTAATTCAAACTTCAACTTCATTCTTGTTGGTATTCCAATAAAGTCAGTTGTTGGGGAGGTAAAAGGGACACATAAGCCACTAGACCAATCATAGTTACTAGCACTTATTATGATAACGATGATATCTTCCCATTACAAAGTATTGTGTTTTATTGTAAGAATCTAATCTAACTGGAGGAAACATCCAAAAATCTAGTTACTAGGAGAAGTGATTGTAGACCCATGCGAAATTGATGTTCATCGCTTATAATAAACAGCGAGAGAGTGAGAGTGAGAGAGAGAAAGCGTATTTCTAGAAGATCTGTATAACATGTATAGTTGACAAGCAATTAAACAAAATAAATATTCTCAAAGGTTATTAGTTAGTTATTTCGCATATGATACCCCTTTTCACTAATCCCATGCATCATTATCCTTTTCTATTCCTTTATATTATTGATATATTGGCAGCATTAACGATGGCATTCATCAATGATTTAAGCCTACCGGTTTTTACCAATGATTACTTGACTTATTAATAGTACTACTACGATTTTGTGTTTCAGGTTTAAAAAAAAAACATCAAAATCATGGTAATATACATGGCATTAGTTTTGTTATTCTAGTTTGATTAATACCGTTGAGAGGGTTGTATGTATCTGTTGAGAAATTATGAGTATAGTATGGTAACTTGTGCAAAATAAATGATTTTAGCACCGTTTTCTCGAGAGAATAAAGAATGGAATTCAATTTTGCATACAGTTGTGCATACTTTGTCAGAAATTATAATACTTTTAGACTTGATATGTTCCGACAAAGCTAGGCTTATCTTTTTTAAGATTCTCCAAAACGAGAATGCTAGTAATACATGCTGCAACAATGTTCACAGTGTACAAATGGACACTTGATGTGTGCCGGTTGCTTCACTCATGTCCTCGCAGATGCCAGGCTGAGAGATGAAGTGGCAACATGTCCCAACTGCAGAATCGAGATCAGCAGAACATCTCCGTCTCGAAATCTGGCAGTTGAGAAAGCTGTGTCTGAGTTACCAGCTGAATGTCAGTATTGCGCTAAGGAGTTTCCAAGAAACTCTTTGGAGCGTCATGAAGAGACGATGTGCGAAGAAAGGTAATCATATCCAATGAATTTGAATGAAACAACACTGCTGACGTCAATGCTCGTTACCTGTTTACAGAATATCTAGTTGCAAGTACAGTAGAATCGGCTGTCCATGGCGTGGGCCCAATCACGAACGTCCAGAGCACGAAGCGCAGTGCGTTCATCCTCATCGTACGGGGTTGGACGTTATGGAGGCCCTGCGCGACATCGATGCCCGCACCCTCGAGGAACGTAGGCTGTATGACAATGTCTTTGATCTTTTGTCCTACGAGAAAATCACGTTCAACGGTCTGTATCTGTTTCTCATGTATTAAGGCCTTCGAATCTCTCATTTGACTAAAAACGTATCGTCCATTTATCTTTAACCGAGACACAGAACATGTTTGTTACACCTTCTTTCTTTTCTGCCTTGTCCAGCAGCAGCAGGAACAGTTGCTCCCTTTCATCAAGCGCGTTAGCTTTAATTGCCTTAAAACATTCAGACATTTTTTATCCCCCACAAGCTTTCCATTCTCATCCCGCAACAGAGACCTAGGGGGTAATTTATTTGTAGAATTTCGTCGTTTATAGATTTACAAATGAAGCCGTATCGTACAGACGAGTTTGTTCACAAACTCTTTTACGAAACCTCTCGTTTTACGGCGTTTAACAACCAATGGGTTGTCAAAGCGAGGATCAACAATAGTCAGCGTGATCCCACTCAGAGCTCTGAAAGGGATATGACTTATCAGGTACATAAGGACTTAACATATGCATACAATTTTTAAACGTTCATAAATCCCGTTATTGAAAATCAAAATTTCAACACCTCCTAGATTTCCTTAGCACCCACATTGGAGAACTATGATTGAACATATCCTTCGGGAGTTCAAGCGATGCAAATAATTGTTGCGTTTTTCAGCTGATCTTGAAGACAAAGACAACGTACCCGTTGCCGCTTCACTATTTGATCCTGAAAGGACCTTTCGGAGACATGAAAGTACAACCAAGAATCCACAGATTCGAGTTCACCGACCAGGAAAACGAAAGCCCTTACTTACCTTTACCTTTACCCGACACGGCAGAGTGCAATAGACTCCTTGCTGCCAGGGCAATTAGTTTCAGGTAAAATTTCATCATATAACACTGTCCAACATTAATTTTACGTTTCAATAACTTAAGGTCGTTATCGAAACGCAACAAAGAAAATAAAAATTTGTTGGACCGTATAATCAATTCTACCGCATTGCGAAACGAATAACTGCATAAATAAACTTTCTTTTTCCAGACTAATAATGTTCCTGGCGTCCAAGTAGTTTCACACAGCGATTATTGTTGTCAAGATTTTATGGCAAATGATTTATTGACACAACATTTTAGATTTAACAGCGATAAGAGCATAGATCACAGAGATTTATAATCAATTATTATAGTAGCGATAACTGTAACGATAAAGAAACTAAAGATGCTAATTCTGCTGTAGTCTATACACGCATATACACTGACAATGTACACTGTGTTAATACGAGAAATAGCACGGCACAAAGTTGTAGCAAACCTATTACGCAAGATTCATTTCGAAACAAAAGTGGAAAAAAAACGATCAGTTTGTTCGATTTTCAAAACTTCGTTCACGCACTTTGCCGTTTCATTGAGCTAAGACAAAGCAAGCTTTGTGTAGATTACCGTCCAGTCAGACAGGTGGGATGAATGGTGTCCCTTTGATAGTAGTTTGCGCCGACAAAAAAAAGAAGATTACATTTTTCATGTAGCCGTGCAATCAGTCGGACAATCATTCAATCCGCGTGTCTGTCGGCCGAAGTCTGTTACTGATCTTTTTGTTAATATTTAAAAATTACTATGTCATGTATGTAATATCCTAATTCTCGACACATTGTAATAGACGAAATTTAAATAAATTTATTATAATTATGATTAACAATTACTTTGAGTCTAAAGAAACAAACGAACACGCGTTCTATTGTAGCTCGGACAAATTAATGAAGGTGTTGTTGTTGGTTTTCGGCCCGTTCGTGTTCGGCGGGAAGATCAAAGGGTTCAAGTTGTTCTCTGGTGAACTGGCACTGTGTCTTCGGTATTTCGGTGTTGGTGGCCTCGGATCCGTTTCCGAACAGCCTTTCAACCAATAGGATGTGACTCTTCCCTTACCCTTCAACTCAACTTCTCCTCTCAGCTCAAGGTCGAAGGTACCAAACTTGTCTAGTATACATTTCGTTGCCTCGGACACATGTATGCACAGCGCTGCGTAAACAGTAAACAAATGGTCAAATAGTTCCAAAATAAAATAAAACGAAATCAACGTACTTAAAAATGTTTTACAAATTGCACTCACGGAGTCCCGAAGACTCCATCCTGGACGCAGTGTTCACGGTGTCCCCGAATAAACAATAATGAGGCATTTTTTGGCCCACCACGCCAGCGCATACGGGCCCACTATGTACCCCAATCCTCACACTCAACTGAGCATTCTGTTTGTGCATTATAGTGAACGATTTGACTGAGTCTAGAATAGTCAGCGCCATTAAAGCGATCTCCTTAGCATGACCGTCGCCATTCCTTTCCGGTAGACCGGAAACCACCATGTACGCGTCCCCTATTGTCTCCACCTGTGATTGTTATCTTTAATTAGTTATCTCGTATCGGAATTAAGAATTCAAACACGTGTCTAGTATTATGATGCACCTTGTAGACGTCGTAGAACTCGATGATTCTATCGAAAGTGCTGTAGAGATCATTCAGAAAGTCTACAACCTCCATCGGTGTGCTTTGAGCGCAAAGGGCGGTGAATCCGACTATGTCACTGAAGTAAATTGTTACGCATTCGAATTGCTCGGGCTGTACAAGCTCCCCTGCCATCAGCTGGCACGCTACTTGCCTGAAATTTATTTTTATCGATCTATTCTGTCCCTCATAAAAATTAGAAATGCTTTTACAAATTATTTGGTTCATTGTAATGTGGAAAATCACCTAGGAAGGACTTGGTAGAGAAGTTCCTCGCTGCGACGCTTTTCTAGACTTAACTGCTCCGTCTTCTCCTCGACTAGAGCCTCTAAATTGTTCGCATATTGCTCCATTCGTCTCAACAAGTCGTCCATCAGGTTCTCACAATAGCCCCTGCGAAATCAAAAAGTTATTTCTCTTGCAACTACTGCGTAAATTGTTCTAGAAACTTTCTTCCAACTTATCGAGATGATGAACAGAAAAGTTACGTTTTTATTTAATTTTTTGTTTCTCGCAATTGACTTAGAAAATTTGTATATTGCATAATGATCTGCAGTCTCTAGTCACATATTACCTCTTCTGTGTCACTTAACTTTGAATTACGGTGCTCTAAATTATAAATTTTCGCTTCGTACCGCTTTCATATTTGCAATTTTAATGTAATGGTAATTTTTCTTGAGAAAATACGAGGCCTACTTCATAATGCCACGAATGATTCCACGAATAGCGTGAAAAGTAGGACGCTCCTCTGCCATTTCGTTCGAACACTTCTCCATGAGGAATAGTATATCTGGAGGACAGTCCTTCGGTGTCACTTCCGGTCTGAATGGCGGTGTTTCGGACGCTGCTACACGGCTGACGATCTTCAATGCAATCGTGTATGTAAATAATCAATTACAGTCTAATTTGGACGGATTTTTGTGAAGCTATACCTCTTGGGGAGTCATGAACCCTTTGACAGTCTCATAGGGACCACCACGCACCACGATTTCCTCTAAAATAATCGCGAAACTGTAGACATCGCCTTTCTGAGTCGCTGCACTTCCGGGAGTCACGGTCAACGGCAATAGTTCCGGCGCGATCCAGAGTAATTCTGATAAATGATAATTATCACTCATATCAGTAATTTTTAACAGAAAGTTCTTATTGAAAGGGGATTCCCTCAATAAGGGGATTCCCACATCACTCAATTTCACCTCGTATCTTCCACTTACTGGTGTAATAAACATCGTCCATGATCAAATCGGAAGGCGTAGTCAGGGTCTTCAATCCGAAATCCGAAATTTTCAAGACAAACCGTCCATCGATCAGACAATTGCATGATCTAAGCTTTCCGTGTGCTGATACTTCGCTAGTGTGAAGATAGGACATCCCCTGAAAATGAAAAACTTCACTCGAATCGGATCAACGGAATAATAATTAATGCGTTCGCTACTTATCTTCGTGTACACCTGTCGTACCTTCACTATGTCGTGAATTAAGGACATCCGGAAGTTCCAGTCGAGTTTGATGGCCTCGTTCTCCAGGACATCCTTTAAGGACCCACGAGGACAATACTCTGTCAGGATCAGGACTGTCGGCGATGGAGAACATAGACAGGCGCCTATAAATCTGAATAAGTGCAGGAAATTTAGTAGCTCCTGTAACTGGCAATTAAACAATTTTTATTTTGCATAAAAATCCGCAGTCTGATTTTATTAGATTTATTATTGTGCTGTACCTGACAGTATTTTCCGACGTAACATCTCTCACTTGTTTAATCTCCCACAATAACTTCTTCGTGATGTCAACCACCTTCTTCTTGGTGATCTTCTTGATAGCAACCCTCTCACCTTTGTAAATCCCCACCGTGGTGAACACTGTGTTCAACGGCAGGGATTCGCAACTGAGCTGCGATCCTCTTCGAATACGTTGCTCCAGTCCAAAATTCTTCCACCAGAGACAATATTTTTTAACGATTCAGTCATTTATTCAACTTATCAACATTTATTCACAACGAAAAATTGTGTACCTCGGATATGGCTTGGTGCAAATTGATTTTTGACGAAAACGGTTTCCCTATCTCCAGCAACAGCTCTTCGGGCCTGATCCTCCAGGACATGTTGTTCAGATCTGCTGACAATCTCAAATGTCTGAAACATAATTTAATCTTTTCATTCTCTGAATTTATTATTTCTCTAAAACAAAGCAGCACAGATTCACCGGCAACAATTCAGAAACAATCCGTATATATGTATAGTATACATCAAAGAAGAAGAAAACATTGCCTGCCTGTACAAAACGCACGTGGCAGCCACAGCAGCTAGCAGAAAAGCTGCAAGCGCTAGACTCGTATAAGCAACGAAAGTGTATGCTTCCGTCCTCGATGTACAGGCAGGATCATTCCCTAGGAATCCGCATTCCGGAACATCATCCGGAGGACCTTCTCTGCCCCCTGGCCAGTGAATCTTCTTCCCCGTAACCGGACTGTACTCCCGATTCAATCCCAAATAATGAGCGACCACCTCGAACCTGGGCAAACAACCTTCTTATTTATATTAATCCCCCGTGCTCCGATGGAATATTAATCGCGTCCGCTTGGAACGAATCAACCATCATTCAGGGTATGTTAATGGGATTCCTAACTGAATCTCCGCCGCAAGACGGGCGGAGAATGGAGCTTGATTAGCATGGCAAACAGTCGAAGGAATTGCCGGCTTAATTGCCGCTGACCTTCCAGTGATAGGGTCTAAATCCAGGATACTGTAGTCGGCGTCGCGGTCACCATTGTCGTCGATCCTCACGTGTCCCGTAATACCAATGAAGTCCCGGTCCCACATCCTCCTGGTGATTGAGATTCCGTCTAGGATGTCGCCATCCTCTGCCAATGTTTCGTTCAGAGCTATACCGAGGAGATAGACCCCGTCGTAGAACGCTCCGATGAAGAAGTTCACCTGGGCAATAGGGCACGATCCTTCATTTTTTTGATCCAGCAACTAATTAAATATTCGTACAATATTTTTACGGAATTTACGGCCACGTACTTCCTCTCCTTCGGAAAAAGTGTAGTTATAATCAGTTTGCGCCCTTTGTCGCACTGTCTCCGCAAAATCCTGAAACCTCGGACTTGTCGGTTGCAATAGAGACACTCTGAGCAAAGCCTCGTAAGCTTTCCTCGCCACCGTGTCGTCCTCGTCGCCGACTTCCCAATCATGATCGCCCCAATAGGAACCCTAATTATTATTAATATAATTTATAGAAAAATTCAAATCTGATATACGGATAATACAATTCCATTTACCTGAAATATTTCGACATCGAGAAATGCCCAATCGCCTCTCGTCATTCCCAAATCGTGAGCTGCTAACATGAATTTCCGGACCAGTGTCCCGCGAACACTGAGAATCAACACTATGAAGAACACGAGCACACAAATTTAATAAATTTATTGTATCAATACATACTGTCGATACCTTCTCTAGCTGTTCAATTTACCTCTGGCATACATGCTAGCATCCCTCAGATAAAAGTGATAGGGCTCGTCAGCGGAGTTGCCGTCGAGTTCTCTGACAAACTTCAACAATCCCTTTTTCCTGAGACCATACTCCAAATTCTTTCCCACGGTCCACGAGAACAGATCGGACCTATCCAATATCAAGGCGACGTGAGACCAACCAAACTCTTTGAAAATACTTGAGAAAACCAGTCGCAGTCTACACTGGCAGTAGGACATCCTGGTCAGGGTCGGGTACTTGCTCTTGTCCTTGAAAATGCCCTTTAACGAGAGAAGCAAACGAAGAGGAAGCTTGAGGATCAGACTGCGAAGCCATCGGCTCATCCTGGTTATTTTAACAAGGCCACGGTTAATTAAGAATACTATAATGGGGCCATAAATACGCAGGAAGCGAGAGAGAAAATAGAAAAGCGTAGCGTCTCGTGTTCTTCTTCGTCTCGGTGCGGACACGCGATGATTACGGGAAACGCCATCGATTAACGTTAACGAGCAGAGAGAGAGAGAGAGAGAGAGAGAGAGAGAGAGAGAGAGAGAGAGAGAGAGAAAGAGAGAGAGAGCGAGAGAGAGACAGAGAGAGAGAGAGAGAGAGAGAGAGAGAGAGAGAGAGAGAGAGAGAGAGAGAGAGAGAGACCCATGCAAACAGACTGGAAGATTGAATGAGTAGCATCTCCTTACCGAGCTTTCGTTTTTCCACTTATTGATTCTGCCAAGGATGCCGGAGGTTACGGACAACTCGCCTTCTGACGGTGGCTTGTCCGTTGAAAAATATTGCTATTATATAATCTGAGAGAATCGGGAACAGCGGATCTTTTATTCATCGCATCGATCGTGTGAAACATACTTGATCGCCCATTCCTGTGATAATCGGGGTGTTCCAATAGGCCGCGAGCCTCGCGACCGGTTCCAAAGCGAACGCGCAAGCCGGACCTATGAACGCTATCACGTTGTCCTGGAAGTGCATGTCCGCTGCCAAACCTGGTGCCATGGCCCCGCTGCAGGATGGGTAGCTAACATCCCCCCCAAAACATTATAATTGTTAGTGCGATGGAAAACACGCCTTTCTGCGGGACGTAGCGATGTCCATTTTGACGCGCTGCGACAAGATGGCCGCTGCTATCTTATTATTAGCGTTAGCACCGACGCGCTTCTGACCAAACGTTAAAAGGTACTTCAAAGTTCCTCATCCATTAAAATTATTTATAATAATTCTAGTGCTGTACATTCAAGTATGAACGAAATCCAACACGCGACGAGTGCAGAAACGACTGCAGAATCGCATTTGAAAAAAATTCTCCGATAACAAAGAGTCCACGAAACCGAAAAATACTAATCTACTACGCTAAATCCTACCGATTAAAAATTACACATCGCCGTAGAAAGATAATTGTCACGCATTTAATTTCAATTCCAGCATAAGCCTATAGCTATACCTCAGTGCTAACTGAACCCAATAAAAAGCGGATCAGTATAAACTAATCCGAAGATCGTATCTAGGATGTTCTTTAAAGCGAAATGTTTAATTTCCCAGCGGGTGTCGCATTACGATTCGTTAACGAGGGGAGCGAAGGGACTCGTACACCGTCGCGTCGCCTCGAAGACGATAATTCCTTCTGTATCGGTTGGGTGCAATCATTGCCCATTCACCGACACGATTGATCTATCATTACGTCAAATTGTTAGTTACACCTGGAATGACACAGCATTCCGTGACCCCCAATTATTGATCATCGCCGGTCATCCGCAGATTCTCGCGCGCCCTTCCTTGTCCTACGTTTTCGATTGTCCCTCCTCTATATCCTGGCCTGGTAATTCGATCGTACAATGTTTGCGTCCCGGAACGTGATCATCCATCAAGCGAATCAAGCCGTTTACTCTTGTTCCACCGCGATATTGCTTGGTTCTGATAACCATCGTCTCGGGCCACCTTTTTCGCCATAGTATTGCCGAAAATGGCCGCGTGGCCGGCGAAGATCGCCACCATGGATAAGGAAGCAGACGTTCGTCGCAAATATTGGCGAGGGTCGCGTTAAAGCCGACCGTACTCTATATTACTTTGACGACTATTATCGTACTCGTCCTCTGGGATCATCCTCTGCGCTAAGGTATTTATCCCAATTACTGTGCCATTAAGCTAACTCGTCGATAACAAATTAACACCTTTCTTCTCTTGTTTAACAATCTTGATAATATGAAGAAATTGAATATCTCTACTGTTTTAAATCGCACGAGCTCGTTTTTATTATAAACGCATAAAATTCACGGTCCAATTATTAACTAAAAACAGAGTTCATTCTATTGAATGCTGTATTATAGCACTGAATCGCACTGAAATTTGCGAAATATTCTGCTAAAATCCTCGGTCTACGTGCAATTTGTTCACCGGGAGATTCGAATGGCAGCCCGAGGCAGCCCACGCAGAATTTGGACGATTTCACTTGAGCGTAACAGAGAATCCCGTCAGGCGGATCCCGGATTTTTTCATGCAAACGTTTGTTCAATTGAATTAATGTAATGACATGGAAGCGATGGTACAACGCGTGGTCAGAAGCGGATCAACTTACGCAGGGTCGTCGGTATCTAGGACAAAACGCGGCCCTCTTTTTTCCCCGTTTCATTTTTCCGAGTGGAGAGATCACCGGGTTAAAGAAAAACGAGGGTCCTTAACAGAACGTAAAACCCGAGGTTCAACGCTGAACCTACCGGCCACTGGTCAAATCATAGGTTTCAGATTTTTTATTGCACAATTATTGAAATTCATAGAGATTCGTTGAAAATTATTGAATTCGATCGATACACGTCGAAATAAATTCAACCTCGTCATTTCTATGAAACAGAGAGCATACTAATCGCTTTCGGTGTTAAGAAACAACCGATTCCCATGAGTTGCAGGACGGAAGTTCTCCCCATACCTTCCTTGAACTTTCCTCAGCTGTACGTTATGGAGGTTCAAAAAGTCGTTCACTTCGGCCAAGGCCAAGTCGACGGCTGGACCGCACCTCTCGAGATCGAACGGGCTGTTCAGATGCGAGGCCATCAGAACACCGACGTTGTAGATCCTCGGGGAGTCCCCATGGTCCGCTGCGTAAACCCAGAAGCCGCCGAGATACGCGTAACATAAACGGGGAAAAAGTTCGCGCGAGATCGATTGCAGAAAAGGGGGAAAGAAAAAAAGGGTGAAGCGAAATTGAAACGTCGAGGGGTCCCCGGAGCAGCCCCAATCGAGAAACGCAAATGGACAATTCTCTCCGCTTGCCGGTCGTCGAAACAAATCGCACAGAAACGATGATTATTTCATTCATACTATTTCATACGCGCAACTGCTCGTGACACCGAAAAAAAAGGGAGAAGGGACGACGAGCTGTGTAATTCCAACAATTACACAAATTCTGGACGCTTCGAGGACTCGATGATCTATTAAATTCAATGAATTTTCCGTATTTTTACGTATACACGTAGCATGAATTGGACTGCAGACCTTCGTATACATTTTTTCATAAAAGTCAAGATACGAACAAAGAATTTTTGTTCATTCTGTTGAACACAAACAGTAACATTTTTAATATTTGGAAACTAATCGAACAAACTGGAGTTAAAATTTTAAATCCAATAATAATAATAATAATAATACATGTTTTACAAACAATATGTTATATACGCCGCTTATTTGTTCGCATTTACTAAAGAGATTCTATAATGTCTCGTCTAAATAAAAACCAATCTTAAAAATTCCATATTATGTTACAGTAAAATTATTTTTTGAGGATCAACTGTGTTTATTGAATTTCCAAAAGAAAAATTGACAAAATACAACCTTACCCAAAGAGACATTTACATATCCGAGTGTCCGAGAAATCCCAACGATAACCAGAAACTTCACAATCACTGACAAAGCGCGATGGCGCGGAAGATCCTTCATAGTCACTATAATTTCGTTCAACATACTGAAGCTGTATGTTCGATCCACACGATTCGAAAATGAAAAAGCATGATTGGATTGAGAAGATCGAAAAACCGTTCGATGGAGATTCCGGGAAACTTTGCTTTTTTTTTGTGATTTCGTTTTATCGGATCATGTGACAGAGCGCCGGTTCGAACACATCTAAACCACCCCCGGCAAGAAATTCACCCTTATATGCGGGTCGACATAACGCATCCGCGAGGATTTCACGTAATTGATTAGGCTGCTCGATATAACTCGTGTTTGACAACGTGACGCTTGGGACGCGTTCTTCCGGGGAATCTCGGTTTGACAACAGATTTGACGTGGTACAAGCAAAACACTCCGAGAGGCATACATTTGGAAGTTTTGGTACATGCGCTTTGATCATTGCAGAGCGCGGACCAACCCCCGATGCATCTACGCATGCTTCGCAATTCGAACCCCCTCTTGATACGCGGTCCAGACAGCATCTCGTTTCAAACATGAACAATTTATTCGATTCTATTCGATTACTGTAAATCGTAGACCGCGGATTTTTGTGCAAAATACAAATTGCACTTGTTCATTATTCTCCTAAGTGTATAATAAAATCCACGCAGTCTAATTATTACAGGCAGTTCAAAGTTCAAAGTGTCTTTTAGCAGTTTAGTATCTCATTCTCCTGCTTTTAAACGTCAGAAATATTTTTTAGATAACTATTTCCATTTGCTAGAAGATCCCCGACTCTTGCTGTTATATTCTTTCTCCTCTTGGGCGCAGATTTCTTCGTCCAGAAGCAGCTCGAAGTTGCCCAGGGCTTCCGGAAGTGGACACTTGTTCCATTTCACGCTGCAAACAACAAATCAATCAACCGAGAAATTAATTATGATTTCTCATCTTTTCAGTTGGAACTTACTCTGGAACGCCGTCCGGAGGCACAATGATCGATATTATGTTGTCGATCAATTTGTACTTCAAGATCCGATCGTTCACCGTGGTTGAAGTCAACGATGGAGACGCGTTCACCTAAAATTTGTAAAATGTTGAGAAGGATGCTGACAATATGTATAAGAGGCATTCAAGAGAAAGATTCTTTGTTTTCGAAATCTGTTCTCTCATTGGAGTCAATTTTCGCTGTCCGTTTACACTTCGACGGCTGACATTTCACCACACCCTCGTTTTCACGCAAATACGCATGTTCTGACGTAATTTGAAACTGACACGAGTGGAGAGGTCCTTTACTAATGACACTCGGCGTTGGGGGAAACAGGACCTCCCTTGATAGGGAACAGAGCTTGCCCGTAACGTGACGACTGTCGTTTGACTCACAAATTTGGGATAAGTATGCAGTGCATTTTCCGATATTGTGTGCAGCCGTTTGTCAAAGCAACGGGGATGCAATGAAAATTCGTTCATAGGGTGCATCCACTAAAACTATTTCTGTTCATACATGGTTTGTATTAATTAAAATTATAAATACGCTGGAACCTCGATTGCACATACATACAAATAGTTGTTATTTGATCTACGGTCAATAGAAAGAATTATTGTTAGTAAATGATTAAGGACCTCTATGAGCCAGGGTTTCAGCTCATTGTCGATGATGATATCATAGCCGTAGCACTCGAAACAGTGTCGATCGTTCGCCATAACCGGGGCGACAGCTTTCAACGAGTGCACGATGCACCAGGTAATGTTTGCGAACAGCTTTTCCGTGACTATTTTCCCTCGGGTGCTCTCCAGGTACAATCTCAGATTATGCACGCTCAGTTTGCCACCATGCTTTGAATTATATTCCTCCTGAAACCGAAACAATTCACCCTTCGCTGACGAGTATTTTTCTGAAGAATATTTTCCTCGGAGAACCAGCTTACGCGTTACAGTCTCAAATAAATGAAAAAAAAAAAATGAAAAATATGTATTAATCGTCTGTGTTATGTATACAGTATCTAAAAATATTTTTGCTTACGCCATGCTTTTGCACAGACACGTTCGTAAGATGTATGTACATGTTGTCCAATTCTTGTATGCTGGTGTCATATTTGACAGTGCAAAATCGACAGAAGCCCTGCTTGAACAAATAGGCCTTCAATGGACGAAACGACGCGATGAGGACGTACAATCGTAGATCAAACTTTTTGCCTCCGATTAAAAGAGGATCTTCGATGTATCTATATAAATTCATTATATATATATATATATATATATATATATATATATATATATTCAATTAATATTTAAGCTTCAATTAAATGCAATTAATACGGCAAGAAATTGGCTGCACACCTAGATATAACATACGATTCCTTCGTCAAATTCGGATTGAACGGATTCTTCGCTTCTCGGGACCATTTTTTCAATTTACTCAACTTGTTGATCAGAAATATTCCAGCTCCTTGCGACTTTCCGCATGGTTTCATGATCCATGTGCTTTGAGGCGACTTCCGGTACTCTTCTACGAACATGTTGTAGTCTATGAAACAGATAGCATTGATCTAATTAATATTGATTGTTAGGAGAGACGAACTCTTATTTTTATTCTTTTATTATATTATGTATTGTATATACATATATACAGTCAGCGTCTGCGCGTTAACGCTAAATAACGAGCAACGAAACACAGTCGATAATTATACTTTGCCTGCTGGTAGAACGAACGTGACGGGAATGAAGTCTAGGTAAAGATATTTTACTGGACCTTCCCCTCTTTCCGCCAGAGGATTTCCTTCTCGTTCCAGTTCCTTCCGGTACCGTTTGATATTCTTCACGAGCAGGTCCTTCCGCGTGAGTTCGTAATGATTCGGGAAATGATTGATCATCCTAGAATGAAGGATATGTGTATACATCCATCCGTGCCACTCGGTTAATGGTTATATCAATGTTTATTGCTATATTCGAAGGGAAATAACCCACTGTTTGTCGTCCATCCTGTATCCGGTTTCCACGCTGAATATGGTTCTACACGACTGAGTGGCCGCCCTGTAACAACAATAGCTAGTCAATATTTATTCGTCCGGTTTTCATCGATGAGATTGACTCGTCATCCTTTATCTTCACCAATAAAAATTCCAGTCATCCTCCGGCCCGACCTGCACCCATCCTCTTTTCTCGAAATTGTGCACGATTATGGACTTGTCCACGTCCGTGCAGAACGCGACTCTTCTGTCCGCTGCGCTAGCTGATATCCTGCACAAACAATTAGCCGATTAGTCTTTTAAAAGTCGTTAATTACCATTAATTAACAGAAACTACTTAGTTTCTTAATCGAGTCTTCGACAATGAATTTAGATCAGCTCGTTCTCGTTTTACCTGCCATAATTGGTGGATAAACTTAAATTTGCAGCGCGTTTGCCTTCGGTGATAGTACCGGACGCCATGTGTTAGCACAAGTTGGATCGATTCTCCGTGGATACACGGATTTTTGATATTTCGTAGCCCCCATGAAATTACGCTTAAAATGTGGAATCACTTTATTTTCGAGGAATAATATATTGATCTTCATTTTCATCTTTGAATCGATCAAAAACGTAATGTTCGGTAAATATATACATATATATATAAACAAAATGAATAAGAATATTGCGTTTTTATATTTTATTCTTTTCGTTTGTTCGTATCTCGCAGTCGTATTTATATTTCTATTCCATTAAAGAATTCAGTAAGATTATCTTTTTAAGATATATGAATTATAAATATAGACTGCGGATTCTTTATGTAAAATTAAAATTGCCCCCATCGACTTCAACGGGAACAATAGTCAAATAAAATTGTCATTATTTCCTTAATAATTCCGACAGGATGAAACTATAATTGAGTCCATAATTATGAAAGTGGTTGTCATATATTTCTTGTTTCGAGATATTTAACACTTGTGTGGGCAATCAGAATGTTTACTATTGTCGGATAACCGGGGTACCCGGGAACCCCAGGCGTTCTATTCCGATATATGAGATATGTAGCGACACTGGTATTCATTATCGATACTCTTAATAATCCCTTCTTACAATATACCAAACATTGTTTTAAAAGATTTTGGCGAAAAATTATTTGAAATTACAATATAATTCCATGATAAAGCGAATAACTCTTATTCGTGTGTTCAACTTTCTTTCTCTAGGTCGCGCGTCGACGACTGTTTTTGAAGTGGCAATGAAGGGTCTCTTATCTCGTTTATATAAACAAGTATAGGAACTGAATAAGTTTCTTGAACGAATAAGACAATAAGGTATCTAAGTGTCTACTGTGAAGAAATTTTCGTGTGCAGTTTCGTTCTTGAAGAACAAAATCGAAAAAGGAAACTCGAAATTGTTGATTTCTATAATCAAACAAAAGCTGGCGTTGACACAATGGATCAAATGCTGGGAAGATGTCACAACAAGACGAACTATCAGATGGCCACTAGCATTCTTTTATAACATAATTATACTTTTTATATACGTCAATTAGGGGAAGAACTTTATATCTTAACTATATTCAAAATCGAGCCTCAAATATCCAAATAATGCAACATTTTTCAACGAAATTAGCTATAGACAGCATACAAGTGACACCATACTCAATAAACATTTCATCGATTAGTTCTGCACAACCGGCGTCATTTTTGTAAGTTGCAAGTAGAAAAAAAAAGTTGTAGGGTCATGCCATACATGCCACGCAGAATCTACTAATGTAAAAGTTTTCCTGTAATTAATTAATTATTATAATTTAATATTTTATGTTAATGAACAAGTAGCATCAATAATTTTGCATTCTGTATAATTTCTTTCCAAAATTTCCATTCGAAATGCGTCCAAGTATGAATTTTCGTATATGGGTACCCGGGTACCAGTGTTGGGCAAAAACATAATCAACGATTGACGACTAAATTTCTACTTCAATCGTTAATCACAATTAACAATTAATCTCCTAGTTTAGTCGTTAATTGCGGTTAACGATTTTTCTATTTTAGTCGTTAGTTGCGATTAACGATTATTAATCGTCAATCGGATAATTGATTAATGATTATTGCTGAAATTTCGAAATGAAATAGGTAATCAGAACTGTATGAATACTGAAAAAAATGTAAACTCGATTTTTCGATGATTCCTTTTTTTAAATAACGATTGACGATTAAATCAATCAATTGAATCATGCAATCGCCGATTTTTCAACGATTTCTTCATTTAATGAACGATTGACGATTAACTTCATCAATCGATTGAATCAATCGCCGATTTTTCGACCGTTTCTTTTTTTAATCGTATACATTAATCAATCAATCATGATTAAAATTTTAATCGATTAATGCCCAACTCTGCCGGGAACAAATTTTTTTTCACGGAACGTTAATCGACTTAAAATTGTACAAAGAATGGGGATCCAGAACGGTTTTTCAATATTTTGTCAGGAACATTACAAATTACTGAAGGAAATATAGAAATGGGTACCCGAGTACCCGCTTACCCACACAAAGGTTAAATGATTACATTTGGAACACTAAATGAATTCCATATAATGTTGAAATAACAAGCACTATCTAACGGTTCATTTTTGACAATATCGTAAAAATAACATTGAATTAATTTAGTTTAAAATAATGAAATGTGAAATAACTGATAAACTCATTTTTTTTAAATTTCGACTTAGATCACTTGCATAATTATGGGCTCAATACCTTTAATCTTTTTGCTGTTTCAAATTCCATTTATTCATGTTTGTCATATAGATGCATCAAATCCGCAGTCTATTTGTAAAATTACGTATATTATCGTAACAATATTTTCACATATTAGCAGTATTAACAACGATAAAAAACTAATTTACCTTCTTGCCATAACAATGACAATCTAGACTTCTCAACGGAAGAAACTCGAACATGCTTCTGAAGAATTTGTTACAAACAAGGTGCATATAAAAATGGACCGAAATTCGTGTAAAAATCATTTATCTATCCTTATTTTTTACACGATAGCCGGCCGATTTCAAGTGTATTTACTTTATCTATCGGGGATCGGGGCACGATTCACGCGGCAGAACCGCGGCAGCGAGTCGACCGACAAGACGTTTCCGAGCTCGTAGTTCTTCTGTCACGAAAAATATATTTTTTTTCGAAGTACTTTTCACCTTGACAAATTCTGTTTTGTACCGTCATTCCCGTCTCTAAGGATTCTCATTGTGTTGACACTTGTCCGAGACAGGGTTATAGTGATCGGTGTCTTCGAGCAACTACAGTACGTTAACGCATATTTAGATTCTAAGGAAACATGAAATCTGACGTACAATATTACGAGGAGTTCTAATATTACAATAAGTAAGTAGACTGCGTTGTTTAGATGGTGCAAAAACGTATGTATAATTGTATATATACTGATCATGTGACAAATTTTAACATTTATTTTGCTGCGAACTTCATTTAATTCAAATTAAACGGCACGGGGGGTCCTATTTCATTCCTACTTCAAAATTCATTGCTAAATAAAGTGAAAATATGAACGCACGTGAAAGTCAGCTGTTTGCAACGGCGGTTACTGAAAACAAACGAATTCAAATCCGGTGCACCCGTGTCTTTATTAAATCGAGTGTACAAACGAACGATCAGAAATCAGACAACAGGTCCGCAAGTGGTGCTCGGGCCAGCCGGAAATTACACGCGGCTCAAGAGTACCAAAGGCGTCACGAATAGAACAGAATGAATCACGTTCGCACGTAGGAATTTGTGTCATGAATTTACGATTCGAAATGCAGTCGTTCGTTAACGAACCGTTTAAAAACGGACCGAATGTATAATATAGAAAGTGTTCGTTTCATCCAACATATTTTTATATGCTCTGTTTAGGGGGATGCTGAATGTCTGTAATTGTTGGTGCAAATAGGAACCATGGGGAAAAACAGGAATTTTTAATCTACAATTTCTTTCGTTGTACACTAACAATATATATAGATTGAAAATATATCCATTTTTTCTGTGGACCCTTCGTAGTTTGTGTAATTTTTATAATCATTGTGTTGATAATTTCATGAATTAATTAGATACGTTTTCTTGCAGAATGTATTCCAATGTACTGTCTGGTAAATCCAGTTTTTCAAGGGTAGCCAGAGGCAGAGGAATAGCTACAAGTACTTTGTCGCCTGACAAATGTCTTTGCTTCAGGCCTCATTGTTATGTACTATGCAATGTTTGTGGATACTGGACAAAGGGCAGGGTACGTTACTTTTGTCCCATACATCCACAGGTTAGTTTCTTTCAATTGCTTTTCCATTCCTTTTTAGCAGCGATATTATTTTCTTTGTGTTATTTATTTCTTCGTTTGCTTTCCCTTTTTCAGACAATATTTTTGTTTGATATTGCACAATGTCCACAGTGCAAATCCTATGGTTTTATGTTGACTGAGTTTTAAAGGAAGTTATTCGGGAGATTAATGTATACCAAATACGTAAGCTTTAAGTATCCAGAATAAGCATATCACTTGTTACGTGAATAGTATATTCTTTAATTTTGTTACAAATCTATCCAACATGTATTTTATTTTTATACGAATATTAGCTGATATGCAGATTAAATAAACTTTATTTCTTTTTGTAATGTACAAACGAATTTATTACATCCTAAACCAAGTGGGCAAACCTGGCATTTGATTTGGTTCCACGAATTTTTTGTATTCCTCTTCAGTCTGTTTCCTATATTCTTCGTCAGATGTACTTTCCATTGGTGGAAACAAATCCGGGAAAGTGAATTTCTCACTCTTTTTCTATGAATATAAAGGATACGTATGCATATATAATTCAGTTTGCTTTATTCTTGTTAAAAATAGATAGAGACAAAAACGTTCCACCTACCAAAGAAACATAAGCCACTTTGATATCGTCTTCTTTAATTACATTCCCTTTTCGTTTGCATCGTTGCATTTTCCCAAGGCTAATTATGGTCCTAACATGAGCCGGGTACACATTGTAAATCTTTTCTAAATAATTCTGAATATCAAATTTTGTCATTTCCATTGAACAATGAAACTTAACAACATTCTCTGGTTGGTTCTTACATTCAACGAGTTTCATCCAAAAGTTTGGAAGGAAAACCCTGAGCTGTGGGTTACCCATTTGATACAAAGGATACCTAAAAGATGGAAATAATTTATGTCAATCAATAAAATAGTAATATTTAACAGAATTGTTGTATCAACATTCTGAGAAAGTTGAATCTTTATTATATTACGAGAATTGGACATACCATCGAGTGGACATTTTGTAGTTGCTAAATTAAAAAACTTTAAATATCTAACACTCGATGATTTGTTTATATTCGATTTTTGTGATGAAAATGTTTTAAACAGCGACACAAGATTACAGTGAACATAACCTCACTGTGTAAATTCCGGCATGAATTATTTCCTTCTGATAATCATCCATACAACGCCACGTATCGACAATACGTTCACACTTCTTGTCAAATTTACCGACCGTGGGAATCCACAAATTTTGTGGAGAATAATTCTTCAATAATAATTATTTAATATAAATTTTCCTTCACTATTTATGAATTCCTTTTTTAAATTTTAATTATTTATTTATAATATTAATAAAATTCTATATATTCTTATATTATTAATTCATTTATTGAATTCAATAAATGTGATGCTAAGTATGCTACCACTTTGAAGGTTTATATATTATATTCACAAATGAAAATCGTTGATATGTAACAAATAATAAATTCATTAATATTTACAACGATCAATATAACGATGTCGGTTAAATAGAAAATTTACATCATTGATAAAATAGAAATTTACATTATCGACAATCACCACACCGCTCTGTCGATAACGTTTGGCTACCAGTTTCAGCATTTCGTCACTACGCCCAGTGGCGCTATTTTAGTAGAGGCACCGACGAGATACTATTAAAGACTGCCAGCCCCTGTGCTATTCAGCGAGACCAGTAACCGGGCGCGACCGGGCGCGGGGATAACTTGGAACTTACAGTGATCTGAAATACCACGTCACTAAAAGTTCCACAACCGACGAGATACTCGTCGGTGATTCCGCGCTCTCTACCTAAATAGAACGTTTGCTCGTGAACTACGTAAGACTCCGTTAGCAGTGTAGGTATGTGGATTTAGTCCTACTAATACTCACTAAAACTAGACTGTGCTACTTTGTATAGGGGCACTTGGGGAAAGTGGCAGAACAATAATAGCTGGAAGTAATCTATTATTATTCGCGTTAATATACATATAGAAAAATCAAATGAACCAGCTCGAAACGTTTTGTTTTGAGGGAAAGTGACATTGTAAAATGTTATGGAAGGGAATAGGTCTGAAATAATCATGGATATTGATTTACAAAATCTTTATTGAAAATCTTTCAATACATTTGTTCTTACATCTAGCATGTCTTACATCCTAGTATACAATATAAACGGAAATTCTAAATGTGCAGCTATTAGCTCGTCTCACCACGAGGAGGTTGCTGCACAAGAGACCCGGAAAGGGAGTCGGAACGAATTCAATATTCCTTCTGGCTCCCTTTCCTAACAATTACCAACTTATACTAACGCAGTATATCGAGTAATTATTGCGGAGCAAAAGGTGCGAATCGGAGAAGAAGTCTCCGATCCACGGGGGACAAAAGGCGAATCAGGCAGAAGGCTCTGATTCTTTCAAAGAGAGAAACAAGAGCGAACCAGAGCAGAGGGCTCTGGTTCGAGGGTGACGCGACGCGTACAATGCTTGCAACCCAACTCCGGCCAGCAACGATACCCGACGTGTCCTCACCAAGAGCGATGGCCAAGAGACGTGTTCAAACGATATCCCATTTACTCCTAAAACCACCTGCCACCAGACAACGAAACGTTGAGGTGGCTCGGGTGGTATTACAAAAGAGAGGATTTTTCACTTAACAGTGTAACACGATGAACACTGCCTCTCAACCACCCACTCTCAATGTATCCACGCCGAATACCGGTACCAACCGGTCTGGTACATACAAGCAAGGTCCCACACAGCAGAAGGCTGTGTCGGAGTCAAAAAAACGAGCCGAGCAAAGTGAAGTTACGGCAATAATTACTCGACATATATACAACGACGATATACAATCTTAATAATTAACGCACGCACGCAAGTCGAGCAATTATTGTCGGCAAATAAACTAAGTCGCACAAGAGGGAAGAATCAAAGCAGAAGGCTTTGATTCGCAAAGAAGAAACATGAACCAGAGCAGAAGGCTCTGGTTCGGGGGTGACGCTAAGACAATAATTGCTCAACAAATATAAGTAACTTAAAAATACGCCGCAGTCTTCGTTGGTGTGTCCTCTTCATTCGATGTATCCTCTTCGTTCGATGTATCCTCTTCGTTCGATGTATGTTCTTCGATCGATGTATGTTCTTCGACCGATGTATCCTCTTCGTCGACGTTAGAAATAAAAATGACGATAGTGAAGATGCGACGGGATGAAACTATGAACCCCGTACACAAGTACGGTCTACATACCTCGCACGCGAGTGCAAATCTAACCAGCTCTCGAGAGCCAACCTAACACAAGCTCACGAGAGCCAAAATAACCCCGCATACCAAGAGGAACTTGTAAAAGTTCAGAACCCAATTAGAAATCGAGAAACAAAAACGACGATACTGAAGATTCGATGAGAAGCAACTATAAACCCCGTACATGAGTACGGCCTACATACCCCGCACACGAGTGCGGCCTATAAGCGATTCGGGTTGCCCCGGGGACGCGACACCCCGTACTCACTCACGGTTTCCCTATCCGTGAGTGAGCCCCTGAGGGAAATTTCAATTAAGATATGAGAAATAATAAACGACGGTGTTCGTAGAATTAACAGTGGACGGGGAAAATTGTTCAAGATGGGCCAAGGGTACACAGCGAAAGCATTGAAGTACCCTTAACCCACCTCGAGCTAGCTTATAGTAAATTCACACACAATTCAATTAAATGTACAAGTTATTATATTTAGCAAATCTTAAATTCTACAATAAAATGTTTTTGGACATTCTAAATGTGCAGCTATTAGCTCGATATTATCCACTATTTGTAAGATACTAGAAGTTCTTACAAATAGAGGATAATACCGATTGCCCAGGTCTCACCACGAGGAGGTTGCTGCACAAGAGACCCGGAAAGGGAGTCAGAACGAATTCAATATTCCTTCTGGCTCCCTTTCCTAACAACTACGAACTTATATTAACGCAGTATGTCGAGTAATTATTGCGGAGCAAAAGGTGTGAATCGGAGAAGAAGTCTCCGATCCACGGGAGGCCAAAGGCGAATCAGAGCAGAAGGCTCTGATTCTTTCAAAGAGAGAAACAAGTGCGAACCAGAGCAGAGGGCTCTGGTTCGAGGGTGACGCGACGCGTTCAATGCTTGCAGCCCAACTCCGGCCAGCAACGATACCCGACGTGTCTTCACCAAGAGCGATGGCCAAGAGACGTGTTCAAACGATATCCCATTTACTCCTAAAACCACCTGCCACCAACCAACGAAACGTTGAGATGGCTCGGGTGGTATTACAAAAGAGAGGATTTTTCACTTAACAGTGTAACACGATGAACACTGCCTCTCAACCACCCACTCTCAATGTATCCACGCCGAATACCGGTACCAACCGGTCTGGTACATACAAGCAAGGTCCGACACAGCAGAAGGCTGTGTCGGAGTAAAAAAAACGAGCCGAGCAAAGTGAAATTACGGCAATAATTACTCGTCATATTTACAACGACGATATACAATCTTAATAATTAACGCACGCACGCGAGTCGAGCAATTATTGTCGGCAAATAAACTAAGTCACACAAGAGGGAAGAATCAAAGCAGAAGGCTTTGATTCGCAAAGAAGAAACATGCACTAGAGCAGAAGGCTCTGGTTCGGGGGTGACGCTAAGACAATAATTGCTCGGCAAATATAATTAACTTAAAAATGCGCCGCAGTCTTCGTTGGTGTGTCCTCTTCATTCGATGTATCCTCTTCGTTCGATGTATGTTCTTCGATCGATGTATCGTCTTCGTTCGATGTATGTTCTTCGATCGATGTATCCTCTTCGTTCGATGTATGTTCGTCGACGTTAGAAATAAAAATGACGATAGTGAAGATGCGACGGGATGAAACTATGAACCCCGTACACGAGTACGGCCTACATACCTCGCACACGAGTGCGAATCTAACCAGCTCACGAGAGCCAACCTAATGCCAGCTCATGAGAGCCAAACTAACCCCGCACACGAGTGCGGCCTATAGGCGCTTCGGGTTGCCCCAGGGACGCGACACCCCGTACTCACTCACGGTTTCACTATCCGCGAGTGAGCCCCTGAGGGATATCCATTCGAAGGAATACCAATTTTAAATCAGAAATATACATTTTTAGAAGATTGAAAGTTCCGGTGGAAATTTCAATTAGGTTATGAGAAATAATAATCGACGGTGTTCGTTGAATTGACAGTTGACGGAGAAAATTGTTGAAGGTGGGCCAAGGGTAATCAACAGAAGCATGTTAGAACACTTGGCCCACCCTGTGCTGTAAAGCACATAACACTCACAAATAAAAATAAAATTGTTGAGACTTACCATTGTTGAAAGTGGTGCAGGTGGAGTAGACTAGTCAGCAAGGCGAATAAACACTTGGCAGCCTCTGGTTAGTCACTGGTCAGCCAGGTGGTCAGTCACTGGTAAATCACGGGTCAGCCAGGTGGTCAGTCACTCGCAAATCACTCGTAAATCACTCGTATATCCATCGTAAATCACTCGTAAATCACTCGTAAAACACTCGTAAAACACTCGTAATTCACATGTAATTCACATGTAATTCACATGTAATTCACATGTAATTCACATGTAATTCACATGTAATTCACATGTAATTCACTTGTAATTCACTTGTAATTCACTTGTAATTCACTTGTAATTCACTTGTAATTCACTTGGAATTCACTTGTAATTCACTTGTAATTCACTTGTAATTCACTTGTAATTCACTTGTAATTCACTTGTAATTCACTTGGAATTCACTTGGAATTCACTTGGAATTCACTTGGAATTCACTTGTAATTCACTTGGAATTCACTTGGAAATCAAGCACTGGTAAATCTCTGATCAGTCACTGGTCACTCCCAGGGTGGTCTCTGGTCAGGCTCTGGTCCTCCCCAGGTCCTCTCCTGGTCCCGGCGCCCGAGCGCTCCTGCCGGAATCCCTGGCCCGTCTGACTGACTGAGCGCGCTCGCCGAGTTCAGGCGCGCGCACCTTTGTAGCGATGCGCAACTCCCCCCGCTCCATCTAATATCGATCGATTTCGATCGTCGTGATAGTAATTATTGATAAATTTATTATTTCTGTCTGTTTAATGTTTATAACAATTCCTTTTGTAACGATGTCGACAAGCACTCCCTTGACCACCTTGCCATCTAATTTTTTAGTAAAAGTAGGTAATAGAATTCGATGTACAGAATAACTTTTAATCCATGAATATTCGCACGCATTAATTTATTGAACACAATACACTGATAAATTTATTATTTCTGGGTGTTTAATGTTTATAACAATTCCTTTTGCCAACGATGTCGACAAGCACCCTCTTGACCACCTTGCCATCTAATTTTTTAGTAAAAGTAGGTAATAGAACTCGAGGTACAGAATAACTTTTAAACCACGAAATTTATCATTTCGAACTGGTTAATATTTACAATAATTCCTTTTACCAACGATGTCGACAAGCACTCCCGTCACATTTTTTCCACGTAATTTTTTACAGTAAAGTCTTGATCTAACTCTTGATCTTACTCCGTTTTTCAACATACTTCTGTTCCCCCAGATCGATTTTTGGAACAATTATGTATAAAAACAAGTGAAGGAAATAATGCTCGTTTATGAAATATTTTTATATTAAAAATTGTGGTATCTCATATGAAATTTGAAGATATTTCTTGGAATTTTTTGTCCTCGATATTAATTTTGATTTCAATATTTTAGAAATCAACGCCAAAATATTGTCTGAAATATTTGAATACGTTCGTCGGAGAATGTAACATTTCATAATAACCGATATGGTTCCGTGATGATTCACCGACAAGAATCTCCTCAGTGGTCTTCTACACCGACGAGATGCCGTCGGTGGCTTTCTGTTTCTTACTTCGACGACAATATATCCTAGAGGGCGTAAGAGAACGGCAAAATTTGTTTGACGACACGATGTCCCGTAAGGCTGGCAGTCTTTAACAGTATCTCGTCGATGGTAGAGGAAATCGAATTATAATTTCGCTAACAGTTTGAGCGTTCTGCCACTACGACCTTTGGCGCTGTATGGAGGCTCTTACGAAGCAGATGAATCTTGCCGGAATTAGCATTGCATCTTATGGGGAAAGCGGCAAGGATCATCTGCGGCTGTAATAAACATTCAATATTAACATGATTGTTTAACTATAGATAAACTTTCGTATATGATGTGGATGTAGAAAATTCTTCTGAACAATTTTGTAATCTCGAAATACTGTTTTAATCCCTGAATTGTCGTGTTTCGATCTGTTTTCTGGGTATGCATTTTCTGTCTGCTACATTCCACCCTGATTCTCCTGGTAGAAATCCGAAAATTTCTGAAATTTTTTGAAAATTCCGATAATTGGCATTTGTATTAATCGAATATTATAAAACGAATACGTTTTTTTATTAGATTGTCTTTATTTATTCATTGTAGATTCATACATAATTTATATATTTTTTACATTTCGTATTTCACATGTACAACTTATATTGTAAACATTTATAACAAGAATGCGTAGGCTGGCTCAGAGACACTCGGCTCACCGACAGACTTTGTCTCTTGTCCAGTGTTAATTGCTATCGCACTATTCATTGTATGCATCGTTTTCCATGACAGAGGGGTTTATCGTGCAACAATGGAGAAATTAGAACACCGACAGGCTCTCCTTCGTAGACTTGTTTATTATTGGACGTTGGAAAGAATTTCCCTAATAGGAGGGACTGGCGAGAACGATCAGCTGGATCAACGGTGATCCCTATATATTGCGGCGATTTTTCGCGCTCGATCCTCACACGCGTCCGTTCGTTTCAATTTCCGCGACGGAAAGACGATAGTAACGGTGGCGCGATGAATCGCGCTTTATTCAGGGTTTCAATCTCCATTTCATCGGTCCAATGTGACACCATTCGTTCGATGTAATTCGCCGTTTCCTCGATATTTATTCTCCGAAACAATTTTTCAGAGAACGAGCGCCTTTTTCTCGGCTATCTTCCACAGCCTGTAGAAACATTAGAAAATTTTTCTCAGGGCCGGCATCTCGAAATTATCACAGTCTGGTATTTTTAGGATCCGCACTATATGGAGACTTAGAGGAGGAGATCAGCAAGAATCCGGAAAGCGACTACTGTGAGGATGTCCTCAGTGGCAGTGGCGGCACTCCAATACCGCAAGACTCTGCAACGCAGGGGGCCGTAATCGGAGGGGGCCCAAAATTTTTACATTTATTATCTTGTAATTTTACTAAAATTATCCCTAATTTAAACTAAAAGTACACTGACAAAAGAAATCGTACTTTTTGCGTTTATTGAATTTTTACAATTCTCCTTCCTAAAAAGCATTAAAAACTCTCAATCCTATAAAAATATCGAAAGAAAAAAGGGGGCCTAAAATTATATTTTGTGGGGGGCGCCGAAAATTTGTAGTTCCACGACTGGATATCCTCACAAGATATATGCAATTCTTCAGGACCTTCCGGAAGATTTAAGGACCCTTTTGATTTTCCATCCCATTTTTACGGGAACAATCGGCCGCTTTCGCGTAGGACGTAGGATTTCGAAGGCATAGTAATGGTCTCGTCTTGCGTTCAATTATCACAGACTCGTTAATATCGAGCCGGATAATGAAAACGACGAGAACAAGGCAGGCAGACACGGCTGTGGTCTGCGCGGAATCTCCTCCCCTGGGCGCGCGTTAAATCGAATTGAAAATCCGCTTCGAAAGGAACACGGGCGAATCGGCAAAGTGCAATTTCCCGGCCGGAAATTACATCGGCGCGGTGGGGCGCGAGTTGGCGACGGAAAAAGCTTCGTCGAGGACGCTCCGTTTGCGGAGGGGCACCGCGGCGGGGGTAGGCGCGCACACGCGTAAACACGCTCGCAGACACGCTCTGGCATCCTCAAACAAACAGCGGCGGCTTCGTAGAAAAGGAGCTCGTTCGCTTCATTGTCGTTGACAATCCGCCTCGGAGACAATAAAATCCCGACCAGGACGGCAAACCGTTCACGGAACACTTCGATTCAGGCGATCGCCGATCTTGCGAATACACGACGAAATCTATTGGCGAACATTTCTAACCAAGATTAGTTAATCCGTTAATAAGATTAGAATAATCCGTGCTAGAAGACCTTTCGTTCTCTCGTCGATGTGAAATATTGTATAAATCATTGGATGAACTACTTTTCGGTCAACTTTTTTCTTTCGATATTTTTATGGGATTCAGATTTTTTAATGCTTTTTAGGAAGGAGAATTGTGAAAATTCAATAAACGCAAGAAGTATGTTTTTTTTTTGTCAGTGTACTTTTAATTTAACCCTTGTGTGGGCAACCGGGTACCCGGGTACTCATTTCTATATTTCCTTCAGTAATTTGTAATGTTCATGACAAAATATTGCAAAATCGTTCAGGATCGCCATTCTTTTATTTTAAGTCGATTAACGTTCCGTAAAATTGTATTATACATATGTATGCTTGTTGTATAACCGGTGTACCCGGGTACCCATATATGAAAATTCATACTTGGAAATTATACGGAATGCAAAATTATTGATGCTACTTGTTCATTAACGTAAAATATTAAATTATAATAATTAATTAATTACAGGACAACTTTTACATTAGTAGATTCTGCGTGGCATGTATGGCATGACCCTACAACTTTTTTTTTCTACTTGCAACTTACAAAAATGACGTCGGTTGTGCAGAACTAATCGATGAAATGTTTATTGAGTATGGTGTCACTTGTATACTGTCTATAGCTAATTTCGTTGAAAAATGTTGCATTATTTGGATATTTGAGGCTCGATTTTGAATAGTTAAGATATATGTACAGTTCTTCCTCTAATTAACGTATATAAAAAGTATAATTATGTTATAAAAGAATGCTAGTGGCCATCTGATAGTTCGTCTTGTTGTGACATCTTCCCAGCATTTGATCCATTGTATCAACGCCAGCTTTTGTTTGATTATAGAAATCAGCAATTTCGAGTTTCCTTTTTCGATTTTGTTCTTCAAGAACGAAACTGCACACGAAAATTTCTTCACAGTAGACACTTAGACACCTTATTCGTTCAAGAAATTTACTCAGTTCCTATACTTGTTTATATAAACGAGATAAGAGACCCTTCATTGCCACCTCAAAAACAGTCGTCGACGCGCGACCTAGAGAAAGAAAGTTGAACACACGAATAAATGTTATTCGCTTTATCATGAAATTATATTGTAATTTCAAATAATTTTTCGCCAAAATCTTTTAAAACAATGTTTGGTATATTGTTGAATTCCGGGTTTGGAAATCGAGTACAACAATTTATAATAAAATCGAGAAGAGTTTTATTTAAGAATATACACGGTGGCGAGTTTAAGATACAACGATGTGACCTTCTGCACTGAAGTGTGCAAGAATAAGCTCTGACTCTGTTTCGACGGGCTGCTATATATATGTAGTTTTTGAGAGGAAAATGTGGAAGGGAGTAGAAAAGGTTTATTGTGGAAAGGATGACGTGAAAAGGGACAAAGTCTAAGGGTCTGTTTGGTCCTGATGATTCAAGGGTTTTGGCTGACGTGTCTATGGCATGGTTATCATGAAGCGTTGGCGTTTGACTAAGGCCTAGGGTTATCGGGTATACAACAATATTATAGGAAGGGATTATTAAGAGTATCGATAATGAATACCAGTGTCGCTATACATATCTAATATATCGGAATAGAACGCCTGGGGTTCCCGGGTACCCCGGTTATCCAACAACAGTGAACATTCTGGTTACCCACACAAGGGTTAAATTAGGGATAATTTTAGTAAAATTACAAGATAATAAATGCAAAAATTTTTGGCCCCGTCCGATTACTGCCCCCTGCGTTGCCACTGTTGTAAATGTAAAAAAATTTTAGAGGCCATGAACAGATTGTAGAATCGTTCGAAAATCGAGGGTCGTCGTTGACGGAGACGTCGGTCGATTGCTCGTCACCGTGGAAAATTAATGTTCAACGTTTTAAGGAATTCTTCTGCGGCTACAGTCAATTTTAATAAACGATTTGCTTCGGCACGTTGAACACTTCGGTGTACCGGGTGTACTGACCTATGCTTTCTGCAAGCAACGTTATTGCATTTTGAATTGAATTGAAATGTAATTTAATTCTGTTTTAATTCAACGAGAAACGATACTTGATCTTATAGAGAAACAGACTGAATCATATTAAAAAGATGCTGTTAAATTGTGGTCGATTGCTCGAGAAAGCGGCGGTCGCGTAATGTTTCACCTGTAAAGCGACCTTACTAACTACGATCATCGCCTGCGCGCACATGATCATTTTTCAATCTCTCTATTCGCTTATTAGCTACACAGTCGCTACATATCCGCAAGCATATCGAACCATCGTATTATATTAACTGCCTCCGCCGAGGGAAGTCTTACAAACTGGGTCTTGTTGCGTATATGGCCTTGGCCCGAGCTTCTCCCTTGTCAGAGCTTACGACAGCAATACGCATCGACAACTTCATCGCACATTGATCGAACTCATTTTCACGGCTACCTGAATTCATTCGGACAACGCGCTCCCACCCCCAACCCCCGTCGCGACGCAAAGCGTTCTGTAAGCCCTCGCGAACGTTTAAAGTCCATCGGCCTGAATTCGTCTGAAACCAGAGAAAAATACGAGAGAACGAGAGAATGCACGAACGAGTTTCGAAGCATGTACCGAAAGAGATTGATTAACACTAAACCAACCGAGCACGAAAAACGATTAAAATGTTTCAGCTTATAAAAATGACAAGGCTCTATTTATTTCGATTTTTTTACAATTTTTATTACAATATGTGCATGGATAATGAAATTTCAGTAATTGTAAAATGAAAAATATAAAACCGGTCAATTTACCGGCAGTAATAGATTTTCTGTTAATCGACTGCGTGGAGTAGGTGGTTCGCTTTCGCCAGCAAACTGTTATCAAATATAATACGTCGGCTAAGGGGGACTGGCAAACAAGAGGACAATGTAATTGCAAAACTGAGAGCTCGATCGAGTTCCGGATCAGCCGATGTGTTCACTGTGTTCAGTACCTCGAGGATCCTCCGTCCTGTTCGACCGCACCGGGAATTGTCCCAAGAAGCTCCGAATACGGCCATACAGCGATACAGCGTCCAAGCCGAGAGGCGCGATGCTCTGCGAGCGTGCTCGTCAAGGCGGAAAGTCCGAGTAGGATCGGATGGCGGTCGGGCAACAAATTCCATCGAGCTTTTCCGACCGACAGAAGCGACTTCAATCAACTCTAACGAGCATCCTGGCTGTCCTGGCCGGGGTAAGTAGGTTTCCCTCGGTACACGAAAAGCTCATTTTACATCCTCGGGGAACGAGGGGCGAGCGAGGAGGAGGAGCGACGAGGAGCCGACCGAGCCCCTGCTGGCCCTCGGTGAAAGTCGACGTCGCTCGAGCTTTCGTCTTGGCGGCGAGGTTTGCGGGACCGTCAGTCGGGTCTCGCGTCTCGTCGGCGAAGCACACACCACCCACACAGCCACCCCATTACTATATACACACCCTCTCGCGATCACTCGATCCCTCGCGGACTCTCGACCGGGATGAGCTTGCGAACGATCTCGATCATGTCGTTCGATTAAATTGTCGTTCTTTCTCTGTCCTCGTGATACGAAAGTTCGAAAACAGGGAACCGCGACACAACAGAAAATAGTTCGGGATGAGGCAGCAGACAAGGGTTAAGCCGATCGAGCGATGAGATCCAGGGATCCCTGATCGACGTTCGAAACGAATATCATCGTGAACCTCGCGAGCCATGGTGGACAAACTGCACGAGTACGAAGGGTTCGCTGGAAGAGTGCACGATGTCCGGGACAAGATCAAGGAGAAGTGGGAGGTCTGGAAAGAGTGGAAGAACAGCGTGCCCCTCGATCAGGGCGTCGAGGGGGTCCTCAACCATCTACGGGGCCCGCCGAAGCTCGAGAGGACCTTGGACGACTACGCGCACGTCTACAGGTACTACCTGGACTTTCACATCGAATCTCTAAATTTTTTCAGGTTTACCAGCGACTCGTCGATGGCAGCTTAATAGAAACAGTGATCGAAACAAGGATTTGCTCTCCAGGAAAAAGTCACGAGGGGAGTTGGTTCGCGTGTCCGCGGCCGTGATGGGTATCGAGTTCTCGTACGCGGCGGAAACCGCGTTCGTTTCACCGACCCTGTTGAAGATCGGCGTGGACCATCAGCACATGACCTTGGTGTGGGCGTTGAGCCCTCTGATCGGTTTCTTCGTCACGCCGCTATTGGGCAGCTTGAGCGATCGATGCAGATCGAAATACGGCAGACGGAGACCGTTCATCTTCCTCCTCGCGATCGGAGTGCTAATAGGTAACGGCAAAATCTCGCGCAATCCTTTATTTTCTGTTTGTTAGACGGCCGAAGAGATTCGAACATGAAACCTTTGGTTGCAATTTGTCCGTCTTTCATCAGGATTGATCCTGGTTCCCAATGGCGAGGGTATGGGATACGCGTTCGGCGACATCCCGGCGGTTCACTCGAATTTTACCGCGCCCCTAGGGCACCGGACCACGGCGAAACAGGGGAAGGAAGACGGAGCGAAGCCACCCTCGCACTCGTGGGGGATCTTCTTCACGATTCTGGGCACGGTACTCCTGGACTTTGACGCCGACGCTTGCCAGAGCCCTGCCAGGGCGTATCTGCTCGACGTCACTACACCTGGCAAGTAAATAATTACATTGGTCAGAAGCTTTTGGCAATAATTAGAAACGTCGCACAGTGGACGACGCGACGCGACGGTCCGCGGGACAATTCGATGGGGGAAAATTGAAAATCGCTTGTCGCAGAGGACCACGCGAAAGGCCTGAGCACCTTCACCATAATGGCGGGCCTGGGCGGGTTCATGGGCTACGGATTGGGCGGCATCAACTGGGACGCCACGGCGATCGGCGTGATGCTCGGCGGTCATCTGCACGCGACCTTCACGCTGATCACCATCATCTTCATCGTATGCGTGTTCTGCACCATCACCAGCTTCAAGGAGATCCCTCTGGAGCTGCTGGAAAGGGAGGAGTATCAGCAGCTTCGGGACCAAATGGTGGCCGGCGAAGAGAGACAGGACGAGCAGAAGGAGCACGACAAGATTACGACGGACGAGTCCGTGTCGTACGGGACCTTGGACACCGAGCAGGACTCCGCGAGGAAAGATGTAAGCGAGAAAGGATCCTCGATAGATAACGAAGCAATCGTATGTATAGCCATCGAATAATCGACGAACCAACGATAAACAGGAATTCATGCTGAAGCCGCTGCCGGTGCAGGAGCCAGAGAAAAGGGCAGGACAGGTGCCCATGGTGCCGGACGCGATACCGAACGAGATCAATGGGACACCAGGCGCCGAGGATCCTGCCGCGAATCCCAAGGCCACGCTGAGAGAGTACCTGATGTCCATTGTCTACATGCCGCACAGTCTCCGCATGGTGTGTCTGACGAACCTGTTCTGCTGGATGGCGCACGTCTGCTATTCCCTGTACTTCACGGATTTCGTCGGGGAAGCTGTCTATGGTGGTAATCCACAAGTAAGTAGCCGACAATATTCGCGAATAGTCGAATAATAATTTGTTCCCAAAAAATGTACAAACGCTTGCGAGCAGGCGACGGAACTACAAATTTTCGGCCCCCTCGCAGAATTATAATTTTGGGCCCATTTTTTTCTTTCGACATTTTTTAATGCTTTTTAGGAAGGAGAATTTAGAAGTGTACTTTTAATTTAATATAAATTAGGGATAATTTTAGTAAAATTACAAGATAATAAATGCAAAAATTTTTCACTCCCTCCTCCGTATTTGTAGTTCCGCCAACTGCTTGCGAGATACGAATTGGACGAATGGCAAAAGTCTTTTACTGAATTCTGCTTCGTAGGCGCCGGATGGCAGCAAGGAGCGAGAGCTTTACGAAAGCGGAGTGAGATTCGGCTGCTGGGGGATGTCCATGTACTCGTTGTCCTGCTCCTGTTACTCGCTGGTCATCGAGAGGCTGATAGAACGCTACAAGTAACATTTTCTCTTCGTCGAACGTTCTGCGGATGTTCGCGCAAATCTCTACAGCGAAACTCGAAGAATATTCGAAATTTACTGTTCTTCGTAATTGTGTCTACAAGCAGTACATTATATGCACGAAAATCCGCAGTCTGTCAACGTCGACGAGACAATAATCCGAATCTATGCTCTGGGGAACAGGGCTAAAAGGGTCTACGTCTGCGGGCTGCTGTTCTACAGCACAGGGATGATGATGATGGCGCTGACCAAGCACCCCGTGGGAGTGATCGTATTCTCCTGGACAGCTGGAGTGATGTACTCCACTCTATTCACCATGCCGTACTTGTTGGTTGCGCATTACCACGCTTCGTCGACGGTGAGTAACGAGAATCCTTCGCCGCCGCGCCGTTCCAATGGGAAAGCTCCAGAACTATTTCAATTTCTCTGGGCGACGTTTGTCATTGTTCCCGGAGGAACAATAAGACTAAAGTTCTCCCGGAGGATTTAGCGAAATATCGGATTGCTTCGGGACGATCGAGAGTCTCGAACCACTTCAGCAAATTAGCTAGAGAAAATTAAGTGGTGTCTATTACACACACACACACACACACACACACACACACACACACACACACACACACACACACACACACACACACCGGTGTCCTTTAAGTTTCAACTTCTGCGTTCTGCCATCGCAAATCGCTGTGAAACCGTATCCCTGACGCTGGACCTACCGAACCGGTCGAGAATCGTTTCGTTCTTCTACAATTATTAATAATTACTTGAGAGTAATGCGACGCAGTATTTAAAAATATATTGCTATTGCTAACGATGCGAATAAGTAGCGATCCAAGAAAAGTCTGCGAAGGCAGAGTGCGAAGCACGACAAGTATTCCCAGCATAGTATAATGCCATTAGGACCTCGCGAGCGTGATGCAACGACGCATCCCGTTTCCTTGGTGCACGTTCCACGATGTCCGAGACGTAGTATATAGCAGGTGTATACGCGACGCTAATCGAATTGATCGACTTTGCAGTTCGAGGTGACAGCCGACGGAGAAGCCGTGCAAAGCGAGGGAGTGCGCGGCCTCGGCACTGACGTTGCCATCGTCTCGTCGATGGTATTTCTGGCGCAGTTCCTGCTCTCGTGCTGTCTCGGCACGATCGTCAGCAAATCGGGAACAACCACCGCCGTGGTCTGCGTGGCGAGTACCCTGGCGGCCTGCGGAGCCGTCTCCGCCACACAGATCATGTACCTGGATCTCTGAAGACGATCCCGCAGACCTGGCAGAACCTGCTCGCGAGGATCCGCTCGGACGTCGCTTTACAACTAATTTTACAACACTCTACCTACATAACGGCGCGGCGTACAGTGGGCCATTTCTGTAAAATACAGTGACTCGCTTAATCGATCGAATGCCCTTCCAAACAGAATACAATACGATTCGAGGTTTCTCAGAAGGATTAGTTTACTGGATGACGCCGTAAAGAAATTTTTCCGTTAATTGTAAAATTTTAAAAATACATTTTGTAGATTCATGTCGGTCGCATTGCCGTGTACAGAGTGCCCTAAGAGCAAAGCGAGCGTTGCGGATTGTATAAAGTCACCGAGAAATAAGGAGCGAAATTTTATAGTCTTCGGAACAGCCTGTACACTCGCAGAGGGTGACCGACCTCTTCGTCGACCAGCGCTCGTTCGCTTAACAACAGTGCCATATTAACCGATGCACAAATAAATGGCTCCACTGACTCGCGACACGGTCCTAAACTTTCTCCCTTTAACTTGAAACTGCATTCTCCAGGACACTTGTAAATAAACCTGTATCTTGTAAAATCGTAATAAAGCGCGCAAAAGATGCGTGGCTCTTCGAGTTGAACCTATAACTGTTGAAAAATACAACAACGTGTAGTAAAAAGACGAAGATAACTTTTGCGGTGGATAGCTCGCACGGGGTCCAGATTGTTCAGATTGCACACAACTCCAGAGTGGCTTCGACGTCCTTGGTCATTAGCCTGCCGATGTCCAAAAGATATCTCGCGACGTATTCGTCGTTGTCTAGACCCTGTACCGAATTTCGAAACGATCCAACAAACGTTAAACGCCACGGGCATCGAGATGGTTCATTGGGTAGAACGAACCTGCACGATCTCGTACCGCCTGTCTCTGCAGAAGACGGGATAAGAGAAGAACATGCCGGCCGGAATTCCGTAAGAATGATCGGACATCACACCCATGCACGTCCACTCATTTTCCGGGGTGCCGTTCCATAGAATTTTGCATTGGTCGACCATCGCGTACGCCATGGACGTTACGTAGCTAGGTCTGCGTATAATACGTTGCATAATCTGTCGGAGAACGACCGGTTTGAAGTGAATCGTATTTGAGAACGACGAAGAAGGTGTTTACCGGCGCAAGCTCGTTCCTCAGCCACACCTTCAACTCGTCCGTGACGGGCTGACCGTTCGCCAGGTACATATACCTGCAATCCGCGAAGCAGTACTTGTCGTTTGTGCCCCATACTATAATGTTCTTGATGTGCGTCGGGTGACAATTCGCCTGAGCTGAGATCTGAAACGAGTATATACATATAGCGCCATTTAGAACGCGATGACCAAAATAACCAACATACAACGTCGGAGTTTCCCCCATTCTTTTCCTTTGTACTTACAGTAAACCCTGCTGTAACGTAATAATATACGTACGTGTGCGGCAGCTAACCGCCAATTGAACAACGACAGCGCCGTTATGTTTTCCTTGGGAGTGGTCGTCGCGAAGCGAGAAATTATGGTGGCGGAGGTGTTCCCAAGCGCTATGATCCTAACGTCCTTCTTCGCGTAGTTCTCGATGAACTCGCCCTGTGGCAACGATTGGCAGAAAAATTGCAAACTGTATCGAAGGAACGGAACATCGGAATCGCGATAGAAATTACATAGGACTTTAATTCTTGAACGAATTCCCTGAAGAACGGGTCCTTGTACTCGTTCTCGTGAAACACGTACTCTCTCGCCGGACCGATGCAGAAGACTACATCCGCGTCCTTGAACGCGACCGATGGGTCGCGACTATATGCAACGTCTGCAGAACGATATGATCGATGTTGAAATTTTTGTAGAAAGTGAGAGGGGTGCCGTTAATTTTACCGTGCAGGTGATTAGGGCTGCCCAGAGTGAGTTCGATAGCGACGCTCTCCAGAAACACCGCTCTGGATTGGGACTCGTATAAGCTGAGGAAGACCAATCGGTCGGGTCCGAATATCTCTTCGGAGAAAATCCCGTAGACGAGAGCGAGCGCGATATCGCTGCATCCATCGGTGACGACGACATTGAGGATATCGTGCTTGCTTCGCGACGCATGGGTCACGATAATCTCGTCGCTCTGGTCGCCCCTAGAGTACATTGACGTGCTGCTTGAGAAAATATTCTACGTGTATGTTCCTACATTCGCGATCGCCCCTCTCGAAAGAATGAAAACAGTCCTTCAAGTTTACTTCGTTCTACGGTATCTTCACCGCTTGAACACGTTCGCTAGCAGCGTTTATATCAGCAATTCATATAAATCGTAGTTGTCACACATGTGTGACGTTGGTAGCGAACGTGTTAAAGACACACTTCTCGTTCCTTCGAACGCTACAGAGAAAAAATGCAGCACAGTAACCTAAGGAATTTTTATTAGGTGCGTAAATTGTTGATACATTTCTCTAGAATGTCCTTTCGAATGCGCGGATAGTCAGGACTCTGTCTGATGATCTCGTTGCAAGCGTCGATAGCCTCCGCGTACGCTTTCGCTTTCATCGAACAGTAGGCCAATTTGTAAGCTACCGATAGCTTAGACTTCCCACCGTACTTCCAAGCTTGACAGTACTGCAGCGCGGCTTCCCTATAATTCTGCTCCTTCTCGGCGATATGACCCGACAGCTCGTGGGCTCTAACGCAGGTGGCATTGTGCTGCAGGACCCTCTTCAGCAGCTCGTTCGCCAGGTCGTATTTGTTCGATTGCACGTAGATGTCGGCGAGCAACAGCCAACAGCGTTCGAGATATTCGGCGTCCTCGAAGGTCCATATGTTCTTGCTGACTCGTTTCAGGTGGTTCCGTGCCCTGGGCGTTTGCTTCAGAAGAATGTGGGCCATCGCCATCCCAAGGGCTGGTCCCACGTGGTCCCTCAATGCCTCTTGGCTGGCCAACGCGGTGCAGTCCTGCAGGGCCTTCTCTATGTTCGACTTTTGCTTCGTAGTCAACAGGAAGAAGTTGCTCAGCAGCCTGTGAGTCAGCATTTCGTGGGGACTACCTTTGGGATTCAATTCCTGAATGAGAGAGACGATTATCTATAGCAACTCCTTGGAATGTATGTAATTCGATCAATTATACCTGCAGCAGCCGGTAGGCCGTTTTCAAAGCCATCGTTCTCGAGTCTTGGTACTCGGCGTCCTCGTCGTTGAACACTTCGTTGGGCAGAGAGGAATCGTCGTCCGGATCTAAACAAATCTCGATCATGTTGTATATCGCCTGTTGACCCCATTCGGGGTCGCGTCTTGCGAAATTAAACTGACGAAGCGCGGAGTTTAAGCTGCCCGTGCGCCAATCCAGCAAGCCGGCGCAATAGTAGTACCCAGCTGCCAAGTTAGACCCGCTCGACTCTAGCTCTGCACGATGGAGCCATTCCTCCAGGTCGTCCATGTTCCCTGAATCGGATCAATCGGATGAGTCACAGTCTAATCAATTGAATCACCCTGTATACTTGCAGTAGCAGTAACTTGCAACTACCTGTTCTGCGAGAGACCTCAATGAGCCTTGCCAGAGCAGTCCAATACGTCGGTTGTTTCATCAACAATTGCTTGAAATGATACGCCGCGGTGTCGAAGTCTACTTTGCGGAACGCAAGATCGGCCATCATTATCGATGCAGCTTCGTTGTTCGGGTCGGCGTTCAGCAGAGCTGTACAACTCTGAGCGCATCTGTCCAAGCTATTGGTCTGCCGATTAAAGATCTTCGATGACTATCGATCGATCTACTAAGAGGCTAGACTCAAGAGAGAGTTTCGCGATCATGTTCACCTGCATATATATCTTTGCTAGGGATAGAAGAGCTTGCACGTCCGCGGGTTTGTAATTCAAGGCCTCCTTGTAGTACAGTATAGCTTGATCATAGTCCCTCAAGGACGACGAATAGTCAGCCATGGTCAGACAAATATTCGCCAAGATCTGCTTATCGTCCTCCAACGAGGAGGTTCCTAGACGCTGTATGTACCTGTGCTGGTTCTCTTTGGCCTCTTTCAATGCGGACAGAGCACCTTGGATATTGTCCGCTTTCTCTCTGGTCTTTGCCAGCAGTAGCAACAACTGACCACGCACTTCCAAGCTCGTTAAATCGGAATCCCGGCGTCCATCTAAAAATATATTTTGAAAATCATTTGCCAAAGTACCATCGTAGAATATCGAATATAAACGAAGAAACATACCTTGCAGTTCCTGTACCAATGTAGCTTCCGCTTTGTCGTACTGCTTCATCGTGACAAACAACTTGGCCAGGTCCAGTTTCAACCCCTTGAAGTTGTCTTGTTTGATCACGTCCCAATAATAATTGATAGCCTTCGTGTACTGGTGCGTTTTTACCAGAGCCTTCCCTAGCTTACTGGCGATGTGCAATTTATTTATAGGATTCTGCTTCAAGGCTTGCTCGTACGCCTCTATGGCTCTTTCCGGTTCCTGTATGGAGACGTACGCGTCGCCTAACATGCTGTACGTCTTTGGACCTGGACAGTGCTCCACTAATTCCCTATAAGCAAACGAATACCGTTGATATCGTATTCTACTTGATACGGAGGAAAAGTAGTATGATAAAAAGAAACCTGAAACACATGGCAAACGCGAGCCGGTCTTTCTTGTGCGTCAGGTTGATCTCAGCTAAACGAGTATGCGCTTGCAGATAGTAAGGCTGATCCGGAGTGACTTTGGACAAGCATTCGATGGCCTCGTCCCACTCTCCCATCTCTAAAAGCAACTCCGCGTTTCCTATCAGTATTCTACCTTCCTCGACAGTGTTCCGGAGCCTCGAATTCGCCTCCTGTATCACGGCGACAGCTTCGTCGAATCGCCTCATTTTCCCATAAGCAAAGATCAGTTCAAGATACAGCGTTGCGACATCCGAGGCAGAGATGCGCACAGTCTCCAGATTGGTCTCGTGAGGCTGCAGTCCTGCATAGGACATGGCGGTCTGGAAGCTTTTTATAGCGCCCTCGATATCCTTATTTTCCTTCTGAACAATTCCCGCGATCAAATGGTAAATGGGATTGTCTCTGATTTTGAAATTATAGCTGAGACCGACTTCGAGACTCTGCGAAGCCAGCTGATAGTTCCCCTGGCAGGCCAAAATCTGAGCCATTAGCAGATGCGCTTCAGCGTTGGACGGGTCAACGTTGTTCAGAATGTTTTTCAGTATTACGCTAGCGCTCTCCAACTCGCCGCTCTGTATCTTAGCTTTGCTGAGCAACAATTGCGCTGTTGTTAATCCAGGATAGGCGTTCGTCAACTGTTCCAACAGATACAAACACGGCTCTTGATCGTTCAACACCTTCTCCTCTGGATTCGTTATGTTGCTCGTTATAGAGTAGACCAAACGTTGCTTGCAGATGTCCAGACACAAGTCAGGATTTAACTTTTTTATGTAGTCGTATCCGTAAGGTATGTACTTGCAGTTGTTCAAAATAATGGTAGCCGCGTTGTCCAAGTCGGTCAAAGCCTGGCTCGGAGCCACGGATTTCACTTTGGCGGACATGAAGAGCAGCTCCGCGTTCATCGAGTTTAATTGCATCTTCATCAGGAAGTCGATTTGCTGTTGCACCAGGTCCAGTCCTTCGATGGAGTTGTCCAAGAGCTGACACTGCGCCAGGCCTATCAGAGCCGAGAAGCACGACTCGTTTATCTTAACAGCGCTTTTGTAATAATGCTCTGCCTCCTTCGGGTTTCTCTGCGACACGAACAAATTTCCTAGCTCCACCATCAGGTCTGCGTTCTTAGGATTCTGCTGCATCGCTCGGTCCACCGTTCTCGCAAGTTCGGACAGGATATCGTGATCCTTGCACGCCAATCGCGAGAACAGTTGGACGTTGCTAATCAATACTGTAACGTTCCGCGTCTCTGTCAGGATCAAATGCCTGAAGAACGTCTGAAGATCCTTCAATCCATCTTCGTGATTCCCATTTCTGCAAAACGTGATGAACGCTCGTGCTTTCAGAGAGTCCAGATTGTTCGAGTCGATGGACGATATTCTGTTCGCTGTCTCCAGAACCTGGTCCCAATCCTTTGTAACCAACTGATTGTGCAATTTCTCTACTAAAGGCAGGTGCAACTTAGGGTAACGTACTATCACTGAATTCAATGTTAATATTGCTCCTGCACTGTCGCCGTGCTGCTGCTTATACTTTGCAGAGCCGAGGAGTGCGTACACGTTTTTTGGGTGCGCTTCTAAAACCATCTCGAACGTGTTAGGCCTGTCTGCGGTGGTTTTGTTCACCGTGAACAGATCTACCCAGCCTTTAACGAGAAGAACATTTGTATTGGACGGATCGAGCTTGTAAGCTTTCTCTATGTAATCTTTAGCTTTCTCGGCTTTCTGGGATAAAATCAGCACCAATGCTGCCAGTGACAACGCATTCGGTGATGATTTTCTCCTCTCCTCTCTGATTCTGGTTTCAATTTGCATCAGCGTAGTCCTTTCAACGTTGTCGCTGCTCGCGTATGCAATGTTCTGGAGAACCAACGCTGCCAAAGTTGCATCCGCATTGCTCAATACAGGTGAACATTCTTTAATCGCTTCGTGAGTTCTCCCGGTTGATGTATACGCGAGGCTCAACAGAATTCGAAGACGGTCGCTCGTTGGATATGCTTCGCACGCTTCTTTACAATATGTTAACATGCCGGTGTAATAAAATTGACGACAGTACCACTCGATAATGGTCGTATATTCTATTTCCTCCATTGTACAAACGGTATAAAATGCTGAATTTCGACCGGTAAATTTCTAGCCAGAATGCAGATCGTGTAAATACATTTAAAATATGTGCTTGATTTAGCGATTTCTTAAAATGCGAGCAGCCATTGTAACAAAAATTCTATGTAGAATATATCAAAAAATCTTCAGGATCCGGTAGCTCGTAAATAACGTCGTGATCCAAACGTTCAGAATCAGGTCCTTCCAGTATATTTGTCGGTCCAATAATCAATTCTTCTAGATCAGAATTCTTAGTTGCAAGATAGTACTTTTGCATGTAGTCGCAGGACAAGAACATATAATAATAATTTACTATCGCGTATGTAAATGCTGTCTGAAAGTATAATTTACAAATTACTATTTCTATTACAAAATATTCTTACATTGTACACTTATCGTAGTAGTTCTGATTTGAAATGATAAAACTGATAAAAATTGATTACTTCTGCGAGTAGTCGAGCTAAACCTTGTCCTGTATATCTATAAGGTACATTAATTGCTTGCATATCCAAGACCTTTCCTTCAGTTTTATATTGTAGCACGGCTCTTGCTAATAAAATGAGAAAAACAATTTATAAATACACAATGTTATAGAAAATATATATATGTAACTTACAAATTTCATCCAGTTTTACATAGAAAAGGCCTCGTTTTTCATTATGATATACAGTGTAATGTGAAATGAGTCTTTCATACTGATTTCTTTGGAAACGATTTAATGTAAATAATATCCTAGTCGCATAACTCATACCATCCGAATCATATGAAATAAAGTTGATATAAACCACGCTCTGCAGGATCTAATCAACCACATACGTAGAAATCCCATAAAAATCGTTTCTCCATTTCATCGAATAAACATTTCAATAGCATTACAGGTTATGTTTGTGTTTACAAACTGTTGCTCGGCAACCAGACGTGGAATGTCATTTCGATTTCTACGTCATTGACATGAATCCAGCCAGAACGTAAAACCAGAGACTGGTAAAACGTTATAATTATAGTGATTTTATCATAAACGGTTTTGGTTCCAAATTTTTCGTGTATAAATAGTGATTCTGCGCATCGATTTTACTCCTTAGATTTCCATAATTTAGTCTGGTTATGATTTTTCTCGGAAATAGCCTTTCCACAGTTCCCACGTTTATTCGAAACACTATAGCCATCTAGCGGTGAAGCACTCGAATTAATTCAAAAGTCACTTTCAAATTGTATTACTTTGAGACCAAAATAATAAATAACAATGTTCTGCTTGTGGATTGCACTAGTATTAACTTTGTATTACCGCATTTATTAATTCCATTGATAATAATAAAAGCAAGGTACATTCCAAATGCAGGATTATTATCGATATTCATAGCATTCATTGATGATGCATTAAACCCATGAACATTAGAACATATTGGTACAACAATACAATGTCGACATAAATTTGGACCGTTGCAAATACAACTTCGTCGGGTTGTATCTCTACTCTTCGTCCACCCATAATTGTTTGTATATCGAAGTATAAATACTAAAATATATAAAGTAAAAAGTACTGTTTCATCGCTGTTAAAACAAAATATTGCGTATAATTTATAGGAAATATTTGTTTCATATTAACCATTGATAACATGATCATTCCTATAATAGAAATCAGAATGTGCAATATTCTAATGTACGTAAACATAAGCACTATTATCATCACAACAATGCCAAGTATAGAACCAAGTCCAACAATCATCATCAGTCCAGACCTCATAGTCAAATCAAACTGTAATGCGGTCAGAAATTATGTAAAACGATCGAGTTCCCTTCCTTGTCCTTATGATGTTAAAAGTACCTTCGAGAACGTTGCTAAAAGACCAATTCCAAACGTAATTGCCGATGTCATACCTAGTGCCATTAAGATGACTTCAATCTCATACGAGACAGACGCGAACGCAGCTATATATGAAAGGGCTATTGTCTGCAAATGACAACATTTAACTTTTGCTTCTTTCTTTAGATGTGTTACAAATTTATCCTATCAATCAGTCATTCCTCTTAATATTATTATTTCTCTCACCAATTTGCATAGCAATATATAATTTAAAGGTGACGTGCGTCTAGCACGTGTGGAACAAGACACAGCGCAGTAAGAAATAGTGAAGCACAGACTGAAACAGAGAATGAATCGATCGACCGATTAGAAAAATTCATTGTAAAGAAATATTAGCACCACCTACAATGCTATCATCCATGTCCACCAATGTAGAATCATAAACTTTCTTGCGGAATCCCTGAAGTATAAGTAGAAAAGATTGTTAGGTCATTGAAAACAATGCTGGAATGTTAGTGTATAATTTATGATACTGACACAAAGAGAAAAATTGATATAACAGCCGCTGTAAATATTAACTGAAGCGTCAATATTAAGAAGACTTTCCTAATGAAACTTCTCCTCACTTCTTCATGTTTAAAATCACCCGTATAATCGTTTCCATCCCCATCTGGTCCCATTGCTCTTCTTTGTTGTTGCTCGCGCCAAGCTCTGTACAATTCCTGGTTCTCTCGGTCTCTCTGTGCTACCATCGAATCGGTAACGGTAACGGCATACGGTCCCTAATAACAAATTGATGTTAGTGTTAAAGAGTGATGTCTGCCACCGTCTTGTTGTGCTACTTACCGACTGAATTTTCTGCCCCTTGTACAATGGCGGTAATTGTGGAGGGCCAGGTACGAGTTGTTGAGCTGCTTGATTCCCTTGCATCGAATAATTGATTACCGACACTACCGAATATTTATATCAATGTTGCACTGCATCTGAAGCACTGAATAAACGCATAAGTCAAATTTTCGAAATGATAACTTCTTTTTTTGAATTGCAAATTTCCCTCTCTATCAGTTCTGACTGAATACAGATTTTGGAAACATTTGCAAATGGACAAGTGAATGAGCATAATCATTATCAATACATCGAATAGAATGTGCATGGTCATGTATTTAGAATGGAAATAGTTTTGTGTAAATAGTGTCGAAGTAATGCAAGGAACCAATAAAATTAATAGAAAGCGAAAGGCGTTTTAATTATTATCGTATAGTACATATTTCATTTATACAAACAATACGGAATAATACATCTATCGTGTGTATATATATATATATATATTTTTTGAATGGCGAGGTATTCTAAATTTGATAAGCCGTGGAAGAAGATGAAACGGGTCACTTTAGAGTTTAATCATTAACAATTAGTCGTACGGACTATTCTCGAGGACGTGTATGTAGTATACAATGTGGAAAACATGGACTGACATAAATCACTGGTACGCAACTGGTCGAAATACCAAGTAACAAGTAATAAACTGTATCAAATACTATATAGTACTGTATATGAAAGTAGTTAAATTCATCTTGTACACATTATGTATAACGCTAACACAGTTAAACAGGTACTTACAGAAGTGTGATCGAATTTAGCGTGTGCGTTCAACATTGCATTCTTATGCATGTATCATATAACATATATACATCGTTGCTGAATTGTATATAATATGTATGCCTGTGTTATGTGTGTTGTAGTATATTCAACAATAAAGAATAGAATACAACAATGGTTTCATGCTATATAACACAAATGCGAATTTAAAATCAGCACAATGTTCGATAAAAAAAAATATGTCTCAATAGACAATAAAAATATAGAAATTCTCAATCAACATCTGGTTGTAATAAGAATAAAGGTACTACATACTGACTCTTCTCTAACTTCGGTCGACCCCGATTAAACATCAGTCTTGTAAACAGTGTTTGTAGAAAAATCATTTACAACGTATAGACCCACGAAGCTTGCTAAGCTTACTATATGTTTAGAATGCCAGGAATTATCGGTTTGATTAATTGTACTTAAATATTCAATTATGCGTTGTACGTGTTTTCTACGTTTATCCTTTTCAGTGTTAACGTTACAGACTGCATTGATTAATTTGTTCTTGTATTTTATTACATAAAATCTGTGAACGATACAAGAGTGTTAATGTTTAACGTATTTTTTCTCATATAACGTAAGTTGAATGACTGACCTGTCGTGTAGTGTGATCATGTATTAAAAGTATTTTTGATTGATCTGCGCTACCAAATATTTTCCCAAGCGTTTTCCTTCTACTGCTGTCTTTAACAGAGATCTGGATACCCCTGTCGACTAACCTTGGTAAGTCACCAATCTCTTGCCACGTGTAAGTCCAATCCACCTAGAAGATTACCTTGTATTCGATCGCGTTTATGTTTACAAGCTTTACGCGTTGTTGAAATATACTAACCTTCCATCCGCCGAACAAGTCACAGTGTTCCAAGTATGCTATTCTCTTATCGGTGAGTAATATCACGTCTTTCGATATATACACGTGGTAGAAATAAATATCGGTGGTCGCGTATTTTCCTTTCTCTAATTCCTGCAAGAACGAATAATCTGTGATACCCCTCCTAATCACACGATTACACTAAAAAGACACATGCTATGCATACACTTAGAATCTTGTGTCCTTCGGCTTGTTCCCTTATGTATGATCTGACCAAATTATCCGGTTGGAAAAATCTAGGTGGCCTCACCCTCTTTACTTCCTCGTTCAACTCCGTTGCTCTAAAGTGTAATTCGATCGATTTAATTTACCCACATTAACAATTGATAAAATATATGATCTTTCCGATACCGTTTCACAGCACCCAGCGATCCGCTAGCGAAATCTATAACGCCAGCAGTTGGTCTGGTAACGAGACCTACGACACCCTTTCCAAATCCTTTGAAAAAGCCTTCCACACCTTCCTCCTTAGCACCCGATATAGGCTTCATTACGACTCCAGTTACGCCATCGAACACTCCCTACAGTTTTGATAATTTTTTCTCGTGTATTCAAAAAATATTTCAATAATTTCCCGTTTGAATTTTTCACACGTACCATTACCAAACCTTTACCGCTCCGGGCGAGACCTTCTTGTAAATTAGAGGGTTGTTTGTTAAGTTGTTCCTGTCGTTTCTTTTGGTAGTCCTTGTCGAACGTTAGAGCAGCTAGGCCCTTGCCTAATATACAGAAATAATTTCGTCGTGAAATGCACAGTCACGAACGATAAAGGCAGTTTTGAAAAATAATCTATGTGAAAGATGTACCCATGGCTCCGGTAATTTTCGACACAGCTCCTGCCACTCCACCAACAGTGTGGCCCAGCATACTTCTCACACCAAGAAACAGTCCTTCCGCAAATTCTCCAGGTCCTTGTATAGCACCTTGGAAAGGTTCATAAAATAGATCCTCGATTCCTTTCACAGTGCCGACTACAAGTCCGTACGGATTGCCGATCACGTCGAGTCCCAAAACAAGAACGTAGGCTTGTTTAATCGCTTGGCCCGCGTAATGCATCGTTGCTTCGGAAATTAGTTGTTTATTTGTCATGAAAGTGTAATCCCTTTCAAAGTATGCTAATCTGTAAAAGTAGAAAGAATTAGTCATTGCGATCGGATGTCTACTCGCTTGTTTGATGGCCGAATCAGATATTTAATTACTTGAAGACGATATCGTTGATGTCGGTTAATGTGACACCAATCCCTTGTAACAGCACGTTTAATACTTGAGGCACTGCGGATGGTCCATTGTGGCTTCCAGACATCGAGAAACTTATGTGTATCTGAGGAACGTAAAAAGATTCTAGTTAAAGTCTCCTGTTGAACGACTGTTTCCTTAAAATCTTTCTGGAACAAACCTTCAGTGGAGAGAAATGAAGTAAATCGAAGAAATTCTTTTGCTCTGCCGTTGTAATTAGACTGACGTGATACATCAACGGCTCGTCAACCAGTTTCATGTCCACTTTAAACAACTCGATCTGAAACACGTGACATAAACATTAATAGAAATACAAAAGATATACAAAATAATACAACTGTAACTCACTTCTTCAGCATCGTTCACTTCGTTCGCCTCAAACAGTCCCATGATAGCATTGATAAATATGATATCTACTTTCACGTGGAATTCCTGTATAAGAACCTTGAAGTACCGGAACTGCTGAACACTGCTGTGCTCTAATAACTGTTTGACCATACTGAGTTCGGCGAACGGTTTCGTGACTGTTGGATGTACGTATCAAATGAATAATAACTGGCTAGTAAATATGTGCATTTCGAAGAAAGAGGAAACGGCTTACCAGTACTTTGGGTGACACTTTTCGGAGGTGGAACTGGAGCTAAAATCACTGGGAAAACGCAATCCGAGAGCTGATTGTCGATTTGGAGTCTGTTGATCTTCGCATGCAATTGCACTTGATGCATCGATGTTCGGTACTGCAACCATAATCCGGTTTGGAAGGTTCGTCGCAGAAATCTGCGGTTAGGCCTCAACATTTCCATGTTCATATAATCAACCTGAAATCATGCTTCGTTGTACCTGATCCTATTGAATTTATTCTTTGCAAATTTCGATTACCTCCAGTTTCGGCTCGAGTATTACTTTCTGCGAAGGATCTCTTCCTATTTGCAATTCTCGGATGTATCTCTGGTAACCTTCTTCTACTGTGTTCACCTCGTTCGCGCTGAGACCTCGCCAGCGATGAGCAGCGGATTTACTTGTTTCCCAAATGATTCCAGAACTGCAATAATTTCATAATTAAATGGTTACATATTAATAACATATCAATTTTGTACGACGACTGTTCACCTAGCTATACACATGTACAACAGCTCCGATCTCGTTATGTTGTTCACAAGCGACAGTCCAACCCCGTGAATACTTATCGTCACTTCTTGCTCTATCGTTTCGAAATCACCGGCCAGTTGACAGTCCTCTGCGATTTTCATGTTCGACGTAAATAAAAGTATTCGTTGAGTACCGTCCAAGAATGATACGTAAAATATTTCTTGTTCCAGATCTGGCAGTTCGAAAGCACCTAACGTATCCTAAAAGATAGGTTTTAGAACAATAATAATAAGCATATACGCTAATTAGAATTGAATCGTTTACCTTCCTCAAATTGTCTTCGATTTCCTTTTTGTTATTGTCCTCCCATACTATCTTCTTCGGGCCTGCAGGTTTCTCCCAAGTGTAGAACATTTTATTGTTCGATTGTACAGATCTGGAAAATGATTGTTCCCTTAGCAGAATGAACAGCTACTTTTACGAATAACTTATTCTTAACTCCGATATATACCTAACATTCAACGAGCCTTTTTCCCAGAAGTGAACAGTATGAGATGTATGATTAATGATCAACGCTGGAGCATTTCCGTAAGTGTAAACGGATAAAGATATGTAAACTCCTCCTTCGCTTACTTGTACATCCACGTTGATTCCTCCGTACTGTTAAAAGAAACCTTTCGCTTGATGTGCCAACAAAACGCATATTAAAAAGTTACCGTTTAAGAGCAAACCTTGTTCTCCAACTTTAGCAAAGTTGTATGGCTTTCGGTGTAAATGAATGGGGCAGTTGTTTCAGGTTCACCTACAATCTTGGCCCTCAGAGTCTTTTGTTCGTGTTCCGTACGAGGCCAGAGAGGTGTACATTCGCCGGGAGGAACCTATATCATATAATACCATACTATAGTAGATAATATATGATAATTTTAATTAGATAACAGCTTTGATTTGTTCAACAATTACCTTGAACATGGGATCGGCTGGTCGATCACCTTCTTGGCATTCGATAAGGAAATTCGAATTGTTTATGATTACATAGTACGGCGTGAACGTAATCTGCTTTGTCAGAGAATTATAGGTCAGCTGGTTGTGGACTCCAATCTGTGAAACATAAATAGTTTCATTGGTGTTTCGATACTTGGAAAAAAAATCAAATTGGGTTTACTGTTTAGTCAAATAAAAACCTGGTATGTCAACCCATTGTATTTGCAAGCAACCATTCCCTCGCTTCCCGCAGTATCGATTGGAAACTTATCGGACCATTCTCCATCTTCCACTCTGATCATTGCCTTTTTCTTGCCGAAGAAAACTTTCGAACGGAACGAGAATAGTATGGGTCCTTTAAAATTCTCGGGGTGATACAACACATTTAAATAGTCATCCCCGCTCTGGAAATATTTATACAATGAAATGCTTGCAGTAAGTGTTGCTGGACACACTTTTTAGCAAATTACTTGAGACGTGCAAACAGAACGCAATTGGTTTTATTCTTTTTATTTTGTATAACATTGTTCCTTCGAATGAACAGTGTTATACACGATATTACATATTGTTACACAAATAATTGCAATGTACATAAAAATTTGCCAACACCAGTTAACATTTTATAATCCTGCGAACTCATGTACCTAATTGTTCCTAATCTCCTAATTATTTTTCTTTCGTTTATGAACATATATACAATATATAAAAAATTTAGTACAGCAAACTAACTGCGGTAACCGTGTGGAAGCATTTGGACTCTGAACATGCTTGTTAATTACGTTTCTATGAAAAGAATGTGAGTAAATGCAATTATTCAGAGAGCTTGAAGTGACAATGCGACTTGCAGGATGAATCGATCACAAATGGAACTACAGTGTTGTGTTCTTTTGTTAATTTTCAAATGCCATATGTACATGTGCTGTTAATATTACGTTGTATGCAATTATTGTTAGTCCTAGTGGTAAGTTTAGTTAAAAAGAAAGCACCGATTAGGACAGAACAAGGACTACTATACATTAACAAGGGACTATGCACAGTCAACCCACTCCTATGAATTACGTAAAACGTTTGGTCGCATAGCGTGTAAGATCATGGAATCAACGTCACCGATAGAAAATGAAAATTATTGTGTGTATCATCACCGAACGTGCTTTCTTCTTCCTGTACTCTGCACGTTGTCGATGGGGTTTCCTGACACAAAGCAAATTCTGAAAGATACCTTTCTATGTATTTCCATGACACCGGTTAAGATGGAATCGATATCGTTTCGATTAAATAAAAAGCTTCCTCGAATGTTTTATTCTACCGTTCACAAGCTAGTTACATTCTATGTGGCGTAAATGAAACTGATTTGATTCGAATCGTTTAGAAACCTATAATAAAGACTCGCATGCTGCAGAATTGCGCTCAGCAAAAAACAAAGTTTTTTCGCTTTCAAAGGGATACTTTTACAAAATAATATGTATCTACATATGAAAGTTTCGTGTTAAAATAAAGAAACATAGAAAAATATTGCCACCACTGTACGATAGTGTTCACTTGGGAGATATTTAGCTCAAAAGCATGAAAAGGTACTGTAATGAAATCACTACCTTGGCTGGACTTGAGTGTTCTTTGCCACCCTTACTTGATTTCTGTAAAATAATGTATTGTATAAGATACGACCAGATTGAAACAGTTTTGCAACATTATACTACTTTCAGCATGCACAAAATGGCACAATGATTACAGGTAGCATCAATTCTCAAATTCAAGCATGGGGAGCTGAATATAACATGCCTAACACACACGCTAAAACTGCTAAGACTGTCGTCGTTGTCGTCGTAATCGTCATGGTCGTGTTTCACATAATACCATTGTAAAGTAAAATATTCTGCAGCGATGTTGCGCAATTATTAAATAAAATTCTTATTTAAAAATTTAAGAGAACTTGTAATTAAGTGTAAGCAAACATATGTACGAAACTTGCAGAAAAACTGGTTGTTCAAAAGAAACACGTACAAGTATAATAAACAAAATATACATAAGCCAGCAATTGGAAATTATGGCCAATTACGTCGTTGTAAAAGGTATATTATTTAAGTATTTTAAGTACGTGCTTCACTGATACTCACCCGATAAGACAACATTAAACCTGTTTTATTCAACATCCAAAATGGGCAGTACAATGCCATAACGATAGATCCGTGCTTGTAGGATGTATGCATTCCCAAGTCCATTATAACTTTTTGCGCGCTATCGAATGATTCGAAGGACCATACTGAGAATTCTGGTGGATTTGCGAGTATTTCACCTCTACATGACCAGTCTTTCTCTAAATAATTTGGTAGCTGCAACACACGTTACAGCTTAATAAACAACCAGAATCAGAATAAACATTTAACTATTGATCGATGTTATAAAATGTAAATCTATAATCTTACCTTGATGATTATATGAGATTTCCCGGGATCGATTGTAGGAATCTGATATGACGTGCCAGCTTCCAATAGTTTGTCTTGGAAAGTTCCAGGAATGGACACGATAATGTCAATGGGTAGGAAGTTCTTCAAGTACACGGATGGATATAAATGCACATTGTAAATGGTACTAGCCATCGTATGTCGACTCGTATTCTCAAAGTAAACCTGTTCTATTTCTCCTACAACCTGCAAGTGGAATCAATAAACTATTAGAACAGTTCTTGTTGCACGTGAATTGCATCGTTTACATTGTATACTGGTAATACTATGTTACTCTATCATTCTTTATACAACTATCTACGTCAGTAACAGTACTTTCAATGTTGCAGCATAAGTATACATTCTAAGTAACATGAATGAAACGCAAAGTACATGCAGTTAACATATTACAGTAAACATGAACAATACCGAATGTATCATCAACATCTATACTGGCTTGTTGGTGCTAGTATTCGTAAGATCGTAATGTGAAGCCAAACAAAAGATAAATTAATCAAAAGATTTTCCTTAATATTATTCGAATGGAAAATTCAATTCTGAATTGAGAAGAAGAATAAAACAGAATGGAAGAACAGCCTGCAAATCTTGTACAACAAATTTCTACGAATTATGTCAGAATTGAGAGTAATCGTTGTTCATTCTTTATGTTTATTCTCCTCTCCGCCTTTGTTTGTTGTGTTACATTTATGATAGAATATACAACTAACAACTGCAGTATGTGCTATTGTATTGTCTGCTGTAAATACACATTCACGTTTAAGTTATGTAGTATTAAACTATCTAACAATGATAAAAAAAGACATCTGTTCGATACCCAAACAAATACCTAGATCACAAACCTTCCTCAAAGCTAATTAGGAAAATGGTAGTACCTGAATAGGTGCTTCCACATGTTTTGGGTGTTCAGAGGATAAACTTTTCAAGCAAGAATGCTTGACATAATCAATGAAACGACAGAATATGGATCGCCAGTTAATAGCATCAAATAATAAGCCAATAGTGTTGTTATTATAGAAAATACTACCAACCACAATCATCACGCAAAACATCTAAAAGTAAAAACTGCTGCTTATGTAACGTAGAAGTATGTGAACAGTGTTTCAACGAAACCGTCTGTATGTACACAATGTTCAAATTAAATGTCTATTCGCATAATCAGTGCTTAATCAGATGCACCGAGTGCACTTTCAATTTAATAACAATATTATCAAAGTAATCGGAACGTAATAAAAGAATCGGCTAAAACTGTCAAAGTATAGAAAAATTTGTACAATTACCTTTATGTAAAACGGTTCTACTACTTCCTGTTTCGTGCGGCTTTCGCATTTCAAAAGTTTTCTCATAGATACTGTCTTTTGCAAATCTTTCCAAACGAATGGCTCTATCGAAACCATGTATCTAAGAATAATTCGAACCAAATATAAATGTAAGTACGAATTAGGAATTATTGGTAAAATAAGAAATATCCAATTGTGTTACTTCTCAACGCTGAAAAATAGCCAGTAAGTATTTGTCGGAGTATACACTGCATCTAATGGAAGGTTCAATTTGTTGTCTGGAGCAACAGTGCCCACACATTCAACTTCATTTCCACGTTTAGTCATGTAATACACCGATATCGGTTCGCTGAAATGATTGTGCACCTGAAACGCATTTAATATTATTTCAAGGAGTTTATTAAATTGGTATAAGTTCTAGGTACTGCTAGAAACGAGAGAAGCGCTTTACCTGAAGGATGCTTCGAAGAGTGACAATAGTGCTTCCTTCGTCCACTAAAACATCAGATACGATTCCCCATTCTTCGGAACTCTCCTTTCGATATCTCAAAGAAAAGAACCTCTTGTCGGCTCTTAGAACGGGTATAGCCAACGTGCAATTGATTTCTTTGAACTTGAAGAAATATTGTACACGAATTAAGGATTATCACGCTTAATTTCACAAGAAACAATACTAGTATTAAAATGAAATCTATGCTACCGAAATAACGAATTTATCGTCTTCTTTTTCTTTAATCGAATCAGTCTTCAGTTGATCTAGCAACGGTGTTTGAATTTTCGTAGTTTTCGAGGCGAGTTCCACCGACGCTCCAGATTCAAGGATCACTTCCATGTACGAGTCTGTTTTTTCTCCTGCTATCTGCGACCTATCATCAAATACCTAAAACAATGCGTTGTCTTGTACTAAGTATCGACATGTACATCATGACTTAGATATGTCGCTACGAGGTACCTTAAAATGACTGCTTTCCAAATCTAAAACCATGGCCAAACCAGTTTCGTTTTTAAGCACGTAAGGTGCCACGATTTTAGAAGCTCCTTTTTCACCGGCAGTAATCGCAGACGAAAACGCATTGCCAAGCTGTTTGAGCACGTCGAGACAAGTCTTGGTCACAGTTATTTCCAGATTTTCCTGTTTCAGAAACATATCGTTAGAATGCACAGGTACAATCGTTTGAATGCGACTTACCGAAGACTCTATATCAATGGACATTTTCGCAGTCTGGTGCCAATCGTCCGGTTCATTCTCAGAAGTCGGGCTAGCCACGCTTGCTCCTCTAGAGTCTATCGCGACTTCGTTAAATTGAACCTAGCAGACAACGATAGAAAACTTGTCAGAATTACTTAATGTAATTCATATAAGATATGCATTACCTTTGTCTTCAATTCCCATGGTGTAGAAACACGTTTGCCATTTTTGGTCCCTTCTACAGGCTCGATCAAGGGTTCCCATAACGCGAGACGACTGTTATAATATGCCATAATCAACGACATCGTAGACTCCACATTCATCTGAAAGTGTTCGCATTTTTCAAATGAACGCAACAAAAATGTTATTACCTAGAATACTATTATGTTTCTTACCGACTTCGAGCTCCAATCATTGATATTGCTTTGAAATCCAATATGAAGTAGCAGCATAGGTAGGGTTTTGTTACCAACACCTGCCTCTAATGTGAATAAAATCGTAGGCGCAGAAACGATTGCCAATTCCGGTTTATAATCTGGAGCAACTTCGTCGCCAGAATACACAAAATCTTCTAGAGCTTCCATCGCAACTTCTAAAAGAAGAGAGAAGGATATATGAATATATATCACTGCAATATCGTATTATAAAATTGTGTATGCTTTTATTTTACCAGTTTTTAGGAACCAAAAATCATTCTCTTCGAACGGTGTTATAATCCACAATCCTTGATAATTTGGTTCAGCAACATGATCTTCTTCTTCATCCTTTACTTCCGTTTTCGTAACAGTGTGAACCACTTTATTCAATATCTCTATCACACCTGCAAATCAAAAATTAAAAGATTATAATATATGTTATAGAAATTCAACTTCTTTCGTTATGCAATTAACGTACCTGGTGATACCGATACATGAATATCGGTACAACAAACATCTACATGAAGACCTTTCCCTTCGGGTGTAGAGCCAGCTACACTAATACTGCATGGTCGTAGAACCTTCAGACAATAATCAACTACAGATTTTCCGCCGTACAATTATAGCATTTTAATAAGAAAGCTTGTTCACAATTGTACCTGATATATCCAGTCATTTCTTTTCGCTGGATTGTATACACCAGCCAGAATTGATAAATCTTTTATAGAACCTGTTATCACTTGGTGTTCGCCCATCAGCCGTACTTTCAAGATCAGCTCGGTCTTAAAAAATAATAATAATAATATATAGTGTATACAACGTGTAAAATATTCAGATAAACAATTATTACATTCAATATGACGCAATTTGAATTGATGTCATCCATGTCTTCGAGTAGTATAATATCTGGCTTCTCAACGTGCAGATTAATAGTGAACATTTTCTTATTTGGTGGGGCAGAAGTCTGTTTTTTCCTCGGCACCGCGTCACTATAACTTTTCGATACTCCTTGGGACGTTGTTTTACTCAAGGATGCTTCTTCGATGGTAAAGAAATCCTTCACTTTCATTAAGTAATCAAGGGAGACGATTATACTGAATGAGAAAACTCGAACGTCGACTGCAAGCAAACAAGTTTTCTCCTAATTAACTCGTCCTAAATCGAATTGAAAGATCTCTAATAAAACTTACCAAAAGTATCATTTAGGCTTTGTCTAAAAGTCACGTCTAACATACTGCGAGCCGACTTTGGCTCTGTTTCCCCTTCGCTTATGATCGGTACAGCTGTCGTTCTTTCCATGATTCTGATCAGAGAACCTTGTCTACTGTGCCGTGTGTCGTCCAAAGTACAGTTCATCAAGAGAATAGAAGTTGCCATTAGACCATCGGCAAATATTCTACCTTTCAATGCGAAATGAGTCAAACAAAACATCGCTAATCCATTCTCCGGCAGATGTAGCAGGGAACTTTCAGACCGTAGCTGTAATTTATTTTGATATTTAGAGCTAAAATTATTTCAGGCTGAGAGTGGAGCAACACTAATTGTACATGGACACTGAATTACCATTTTGGAACCGCCTGTAAATAAACTAATTACAAGACTGTCCATGACAAATTCGAATTTGATGGACGTGTGCGCTTGTGTTTGTTCCTGGAAATCTGTGCTTTCAACACCCGTGGCAATCCTTTCAACTTTATCTATTATAAGAAAAATGCGATGGTTCACTATACGCTCAACTGTCGATCCAACTAAGTATCTTTAGCTCTTACCAATTTGATGATATTGAACTTCTACTTCGAGCTTCTTGTCACCTTGCGTACCGCTTTGAACAGACTTTGTTTCTTCAACCTTCTCACCTAAATTCTCTTCTAATACCTTGAGTGTGGTCACATAATCCTCCTTACTAATTCGCAGATTAATTTTGTTTAGTCTGCCGGACATGTCGATATCCGGAATAGAGGTAAACCAAGCGGTTGATAAATTACGTTTAATAAGTAACGTGAAACTAACTGGCTCTGACAATAATATTTCATTCTCGACTGTAAACTGGTCCATATTCAGCTTCACCCTATGAAAATGCAGCATAGTACACAAGTTCTATCCATTACAATCATGCATACAATTCGTTTCGTAATAAACTACCTAGATAATTTTAAGTTTTGCAGTTCGACCTTCATTTCAGAGATAATCGGACAATCTCCTGCCTCGTTTGTGACTTCCAGTTTTTTAAATACGTTGCACACCGTCAGATTACCCATGTCCAGCGTTAAACAATGATTGCTCTTCGAATGCATCGGTACGTATATAACAGGAGCCTAAGTGAAATACATTTTTCAACTACAACACATCAAATACGAGAACGTTCTATTCGTTATTCGTTGCAAACCTTAATTTTCACCGCGAGTCCGATACGTGTTGCACTTTCTTGTACATCTTTAATGTTTGTTTTCGCAGCTTCTGCAGCTGCAGCCGATGCGTCCTTTATGGCTTGCTGAGCTGTTTGGAAGTTATTTAAGAAACTCTGAAACAATAAATCAATTTACAAACTATTTTCTAATTTAATTTCAAATTTTGCACTTACCATTAGGCTGGTAACAAACATATTTAAGAAGACGATACGATAGCAGCCCATCACAACGGTGATTGACATATTATTTTTGTCGACCTCTGACGGATCGATATTATACATTATAACCTGAACTTGTAAAGACTCTGTGTTTTCTGTGACTGATACAATCTGTAGGTAGGAATCATTAATCGTTAATCAGAACGAAGTTTGTAAATGAAAAAAGAACACGTTAATAAAGCAAAACTCCTTACGTCTCTGTAAATTGACGCAGCATTAAGATCTGTAATACTGATGGAGGATAGATTAACGTTTGCTTGAGAATAAGAAGCTTTCATTATAAATCCTACTGTAATACCGTCGACGTCGAACACAGTAATTTCTTTGCTTTCGCTGACTATCTTCATACGAATGGTTCCAACTTTGGTTTGAATTTTCAAATCTATATGTTCGATCATTGTTCTCTTTCGACCTAGATGTGTTTAATACAAATATGTTAAGACAATGTATTATAAATTGGATTACAATAGAATAGATATAAACGAACACTTACGCGACGACGTTGACCGAAGCTTTTGCTTCTGAAGTTGTTCCTTGAAGAAGGTGGATGTTTCCTCTTGTATGGAAGCCAAATGACTTACTCTCGGACGCAATGGACGCTCCGTATCCATCGCAGTTTTTGTTATCGCATTCATTTGATCCTGCAACAAACATATGGGTAATTTCGAGAATGGTATATGCTATTTACTTCATCGATTACCTGCATGTATGTTGCAAACTGCAAAAGACTGATTAACCCCTCCTGGTGAAGTAAAACGTCCAACGTTGTGAATTCCAACTTGAGCAATTTAATAACGGACCCGTGTCTCGTTGTGAAATCTGGAGATCGCTTATTCACCTACGGTAATATTATAATTAACACTTCACCGGGATTAAATGTTCTTCCGTAACTTACGTTTATATATTGCATTGTTATTAGGTATTCGTTTTTGCCGGATGTCATAGGTGTGTTCACCATAAATATTTCTGTTTCTTTATAATGCTGTTTCACTTGGACACCGCCCAATCTTAACATTATCTGTTGGTCATACGTTTGCTGCAACAATTCTGCTTCTACTTGCAGTATCTCGAATTTCATAAACGGCATTACCGCATTATCCTTTTGGGAGGAAACCAGCAGCGCAAATTCTGCAATTAATCGCGGAGTAATTAGGCTGTTCTATAGTAATTTGGTACACGCGTGCTTCTCTACCTTTCATGACAAATTTCATTTCTAGATCGGTGGTTTGTTTCACGGTCGTGGCTTCTTTTTTCTTCTTTTCGGAAATGGTTGTCAGATCTTTCAACAGGGACAATTGCGAAGTAGATTTACTCTGTGGAAAACATTTGTCGATTAGTTCCATTAAATTAACACAAGTATAATACAGAACGTACAAGTGTGGACTTCTGAGGTTCTGTGGATTCTTCCTCTTTTGGCAATGGTATACTCTGAGCGATAGACATGACTTGTAACAAGCGTTTGTCTATGGAATAGAAAGATGTTTTAAAATCAGAACTGATTTGTATGAAAATATAAATCGGACGTACCGGTAATATTGATTACAAGCGACGGCAATTGACCAATTAGCCTCAACTTCGGGAGCAGGGGATCATCGGTAACTAAACATTTGTGAAACTGTATTTCAAGCGTAGTCGGATGCAGTAATGTCATGGAATCGTGAACCGTTGATAAAACTGTGCGCCACTCTTCCCCCGGAAGAGAAACTAGTACCTATAAGCAAAGCACATATCCGTGATTCTTCCATTTCACGTTGAATGTTTAACAAAATACGGGAATACGTACTTGAACGTTAACTATTTTCAGAACAAATTTGTCATAGGTGTACTCTCTGAGATGCAACAAGACGTCCTCTTCGCTTTTACCCATGCTGATCAACTGTTTAACAGATACATTCGTCTTATCCTCCTTTGACTTCTCTAACGAGTGCATTTTTAAACTACCCAGATTGACTACTAACAATGCCTTTGTGCTGTTGTAGAATCCACCGTGCGGAATGATCAATTGTGACGCCTGCATGTCGACCTGTTTAACAATACAGAGTATTGTTTTAATATTGAGCGCATTACAATTGCTATGGTCTCTAGTGTATAGTATATCGTTTCACCTGTATATCTAGCACTGAATGCTGTTGAATGGCGTGTTCTAGGCCAAGAGCAGACATCTCCTTAAAACCTTCAAGCTGTTCTGCAGCAGCCGCTTGAAGCCTGCACAAATAAACCGATAAATTTCGCGAATTAGATACATTTCGCACAACGACACTACAACAGATAGTAATTAGCCTTACTGGTTTAAAGTTGAAGAATTTTTTAATTTGAATAGATTAACTAATTCTATCACAGTTTGTGCATCGTAAATAATGTCTACCGATGTAGATCTCACTATCACGCGATCGCCACATAATTTATCCAGAGGATTCTTCTCGTATGATACATATATTAAAACCTTTTCTGCGCTATGTTCATGAGAATTGAACAGCGAAGGAACGTGATCGTTCTGCTTCGTTCCCAGGAGTTTCATTTCATTGATCGACGCCGTGACTCTGTAACGAGAGAAAAGATTTGGATTTCGTAATTGAAGTGTATCGCAGTTGGAAATAAGCACTAAAAATTATATATACAATATAGCATTTGCGGCTGGCCTCGAATTAAAGACAGCTTCAACAACGTGAAGTTGAAGATCCAATATGCACGGATACTCTTTATCTGTGTCTAGAAATATTATCTGAAGTTCATGGAGAAGGAATCGGGTGTCGACCATCACGTATGTTACAGGATAATGAGCTGGCGTACTGTTTTCTTGATAATCGATCGCTCTGTACAATTTCTCTTTTTCCTGTGGCGTCATCGCCTGCTCAAACTTTCGCACTGAAACAAACATTTATTGTTTGTGAAGCAAACCAACGAAGTTACTTATTCGCTATACAAACATTTAATCAATTACTTATCGCTGCCGCTGAATTCAAATCTTCGGCTTCCTCCGTTTGCGCAGTGGACCACAGGAATCCAAACCATCCGCGTTTCGCTTTCAAATTCTTTTCTTTTTCTGCCAATCTTTCTACCTGTACAATTTAAACTAAATATAAATATTCAAGTAAATTACAAGTTACACGAGCGTGTGTTTTATTAATGGTAATACGTACTTCCATTTCAATTTGTTGCCTAATGATCACCAAATTGAAGATGTCCAATTTCTTCTCATATTCTGTGAGACGATCTTCTATCTCTTTGGCAATTTTTTTGGCTGTTAGTTTTGTTTGATATACGTCGGCGTATTCGCGACATAGATCCCTATGCTGTTTCATATGATTCCAGTCCCAATTCCTACGATTTCTGCGTACCGTTTCTTCCAGAACGCAAGTATACGCGAAATGCCACCTGAAAATGCAAAATTTCATTGCATTTATAATTGAATTGTCACGAGAACTAACGACAATTTATAATAATCACCATTCTTTATAGTGTCCTCGGTACGACGTCAAATTGGGCCTATACTTCCTATATGGTGCTGCTTTCTGTGCATGATCCAAACCTTCGCCTAACTGAACAAGAGTATGATATTGCTTCTTCGTTAGTCCTATCCTCAATTTCTGCATTTCCAAGTCTAACCATATTTTGGGAATAGTGTAATTACTGCCATCCACTTCTGGTTTTGGGTTTAATTTCAATTTCGCATTCACGTTTATCGGACCCAGCACTAAACAAATCGAAAATTGTTCTATAGTTTCAAGGGATAGCTACAGTATTCTACGATTTATCTGCTTACAATATTGGTAACCAGGTGGATTATAATCTGTGGTTGCGATACCACTGCAGAAAAGATCCGAATAGTCTGATTGCGGTTTGTTGCTAAACTGTTCTGCACTTGTATTGAGGTACACGGCTAGGCCATCCAGTGTGCAACACTAATAACAGAACACTGCTATTATGTATAATACTGTAATATTTTTGCTCGCACCACTCACCTTAAAAATCTGAGGAATGGCATACATGTCTTTCATGTTACCATCCGTTTTCCAAGCGTCTGTACAACTCTCCAAAATGAATTTATCAAGTGTGAAACCAACTGAGAATGGATGATCTTTGAAAGAGACATGATCTTCGTATCGTACGTGTATTCTTTTAATTTCAACGTGTATATTTTTTATCATACGGGCAATGAGCTTTTCGATCATCGAATCATCTAATTTTTCTTGTGCTATAACAGAAAAAAGAAAATGTGCGGTTGTTGACTACAAGTATACAAAAATCCCTACATGTTGAGCATGTCACACTATCGTGGACATTTACATTTAGTATCTGCCAACTGCTTTGTTTTCTCAACTCTTGCAAGCTCTGCCCTCTTAGCTTCAAGCTGAACTTTGCTTTCTTTCTCTGCATCGTATGCAACCTGACTCGTTGGTACTATTAGTAGAAACAATTCTTCGACTATCGCGTCGATTTGACCATTCCACATGTCTTTGAATGGTATTTTTAATATAAGTTTGCCTATGGAAAGGGAATACTATATTAGTTGGTTTTCTTTCACATTTGGACCTATATAGTATTCGAACAAACGAACAAATAAATAAATCATACAAACCCAGTCTTCCATATCCTAATCTTATGGGCAAATCCAACACATCCAATGCAGACTCTTTTATCAATAAATTATTTAATACAACATCCCCTAGAAAGAAAATTTTACAAAGTCTATTAGGTGTGAAAACGTAGTTCCTGGGATTGATTGTTATCGGATCAATCTTAATTGATTACTACATTGTGCATACTAACATGTGTATATGTACAAAGCATTCTAAATAGTCAACATATAGATTTTGCTATGGAAATCGCGAGTGCATACGTAGTTAGTTGCAGAGTGCAGACAATTTTATTGTACGGGAACAGAAAATAGACAGTTTCATTTTTTGAAATCATTTTTTAAATTCGAACACGTTCCGCCCGCCCTCTAAATACAAACAATTGCAACCTCGCGGAATGCGTCAGTGTCATACGTGAAGTTCGGTAATATAAATAGAAGGTGATGTCATATCGATGTACTAATAATAAGATACATCTCTATAAATGTACGAAATTTGTACCGCGTTGAGCAAGCAGCCATTGCTATCGGATATTTCAATTTTCCCGGGCATCGACGAACTTGCAACCTGTATGCCTGTATCCACTTTTTCGCCGAATACCGCACTGTTTACATATTTCGAATGCTCTGGGCAATACCGAAATGTTATAGAAATTATCTTACCTCCCCATAGACTGACTTTTAACTGCGTATAATCTAAATTTTGAATATACTCCCCCAACACCTTGTTCAAAAGTTCGGTAACGATCGATTCGAAAACCATTGTTGATTTTTACTCCGACAACGCGCACTTTAATACCGTAACTTCTACGAACACGATAGAAACGAATAACGAATGTTTAACAACATTTGCATTCGTGAAATCAACGGGTTGTCGAACGATGGCGCATAAACGTGAAGTCGATCGATAAGAAAAATTACCGCATAACCTGACACGAATTCTGTATTTACACATATGTTTCATGGAGACTAAATACGACCAACGATTTATGGGCTCCGTATGCTCTTAATTATTGTCATTGTTCTGCCACTATCGATTCAAATTTTTGCTAACACACTACCGCGCGCCACTCTTCATCTGATCGTCGAACTTCTAAATAAATAATACAACGATGATCAATTACGTCAGACAATGAACCGACAACGATTGTCCTGATTGCGATTTAAATGACATCATACAGAAGCGTGATAATGTCAGGCTTCCTCTGATGTGCATACTATGTATAGATTTCAACAACTCTTTTCACCTTCGCGGACACTTCGACTTCGCTCACTATATTTGTTGGTATAGTTCCCACGTTCCCACCCTTCCCATCCCACATGGGCGATCGCACACACTGTACAAAACTGATATGATACGCGAAACGCGATAGCGTGCACAGTGTAGACTGTGTAGATATATATTTCTTAGGTAATCATAATTATGTATGTGCGAAGTGTCTGCGGAGTAGAATAAATAAAAACTTATATCGAGACTGCAATCAGTTAAAAAAAAATAAAACATCGAAGTCTTCGCATAATACATAAATCTCATTTATTACAATAATGTTTTACTCTGCTTATATAGGGAAGAATGCATTTAATGCCAAAACCAACTTAAATTCGTTACATTAAATATTGTTCCATTGTAATTTAATCTTCTGACATATACTTTTCTCATTCCTAGGTCTTGTCGCTCTCTGAAATTATCGGCCAACACATCGTATTCGTTGTGAAGTAATCTAAACCGATTCAGCTGAAAGTACATTATTGTATTGGCTGTATTACCGAAACACTGATAATTTCTATTATTTATGAACCATTGGAAAGGTACCTGACCAAAGGATATCGGTACAGGAGTTGAAAAGATCATCCATGTCACCACTTCGCTGCACGGAGGTGTTGTTAACGAACCCTTATAAACATAAAATACATCTGTGTTGCGAGGCAGTAGGGAAGCTAATGTTATAGGGATGCCTAATCTTGTTGTGTTATTCAACCATCGCACTTTTTTTAAATCATTCAGAATGGGATGTAACAACTTGTTGTTTTCTTCCTGCAACTGATCACAAGTTTTATCGCGTTGTCAATATTAATATTTTTGTATTATTGGTTTTCTACTTACTTGAAAAAATATACCCAAAACAACAAGTCCATTTTCGTGATTTAGTGCGTCGGATAAATTCGAGTATGCTTTGTTTCTATGAACTATATGCATCTCCATCGGGAATCTGAATAAGAAATATAAAATAACTGCATAAATAAATATTGAAAACAGTAGGACCGTACGGTATTAAAATTTGTATCCAGTATCATTACATCCGGAATAACTTTGTGGGTTACTGCATGTATTTGTTTCTATTGTACCTGATACCGTTCAATATGTGCTCGGATCCTCTCTTGTTCTTCGCACCCCAATGAAAGTGTAAATGATCTACTTGGTACTCTTCATTTTCAGGAAGCGTGGCACCAAATATATAGGGTAAACGTTTGCTTTTTGCATCATTATGTAAACTCATTGCAACTGAAAGAAACAGCCGAAAATTAAAAATTTGTCGTCATACGAGACATACTAAGAAATCAAGGATCGAATTCTTTTACCTGAATGGCCATTGTTCTTTAAATGCAGCGTGTCTGGAAGATAATCATGGTAACCGATCATTTCCAGGGCAGGTAAAGGAACAGGTATTGATTTTGACGATGATATTGACACTGGAGACTGTAGCTTCCCTTGGCAAGACTTGAATTTTTCAGGCCATTTATGTTGATCTATAATATATCCACATTTATAAAGTATATTTCGTTTTAAAGAAAAGAATTTCCTCATTCGTTGTTACATACCTGTTTTCCTGTACCGAAAATGTCCCGTAACAAGTGGTACTACAAAGTCAGTGGAAATATTAATATTCTACACAGTCTATTTGTTGTATATATAACAAGTACTTCTAACATATTATTAAACTTACTGGCCATCAATAAACTAATAAGTTTAATGGTATTCATTTTCGTTCAAAAAGTATTTTAACCGAATAGCAGTTCATGTACAGACCCGAGAAACATACGCCAGACTAATTCACATACATATTACATCTTCTTTTATAGTCACCAACGCCCGCAGTTTCTTGAGTGTTTCTTTTCAATTAGGACTCCAGTAACACGAAATTGAAGTGTTCGCATTATGCATGACGTTTATCGTACAGATGTTACCTATTACGCTTACATAATTCAGCACGATCCAATTAATTTCATACATCACACATTTATTTTCTAACAGTATTATCTATTTTCTGTTGACATGATATTATGATGAAAACGGTATTCTCATGTCCAATAGATATGATAACGATTTATTTGCATACGTAATACGTATATGCAAATTGCATTATTGTTATTTCAATAATGTGGAACTGTTTTGATTACCAAAGAGTATAATAACAGTGATTAATAATAGGAAAAGTTTCATTGCTTTCAACTTTAGAATTTGCTTAAAATTGGGTCTCACGCCCCCTATATTTTATTATAAATAGAAATATTGTACAATTTTACAACATACATGTACATAAGGCCACAACATATACGCAATAGAAATTAAAAAATATATATCACAGACTGACAATACACAACTATGGTAGATTGTATGATTCTTTTAATAAAAATTAAGCTATTCGTATGTTATATTAGGTTTCCAGAAGTGCCCCGAAAAACAACAAAATTACAACGTTTATTGTGACATTTGAGCTTTTAATTAGTGTGATATAAAAAGTTCTTTTTCAGATAAAATAGTTGAGACTTAGTATTATACATTAGCATTAATAGCACCAGTTGAAGTTTCATTTGCATCAGTGCTCGAAGTATTCATATATTAAAAAGTAAAATGAAAAATCAAACGAGATAACTGACAATTGATGAGACAATTCTATTGTATTTGATTGATAGTGGCTTGATGTGTTTCATTTGACTAGAATCGTTCGCATTAAAGATCGTTTCACGTGTCGGTGGTGTCGCGTGTTTTGCAACTGGTAATTTGCAAAGGGATCGAGAACAATTCTTCCCATGGTGGCCGTATAGAATTAATAACAGTCTCGGCAGCACTTACAGACACAAAATCTAGAATCCACGATTCCTCCTGTCCCTCTATCTCATCCAAAAAGTTGAAAGTTAACGATAAATTGTTATGTTCCTGAAACAAAAGACAGCAATTAAAATTGCGTGATTGACCTGGATCGCAAAATCACAATCAACGAGTGATTATTTACTTACTAATCCGATTAAATTGCTCAGGGGCTGCTCTTTTATTATACATGGCACTTCTTTGTTGCCTGGCAAGAGCCAGTGCATGTTGCATATCACTAAAGCGGTTGTAGTTAAGATTAAAGAGGACAGTTTTTGTTGCACTTCGGCATTTTGGCACTTCAGCGAGCCAGAACAGAATAACGCTAACAATCTCACGGTATCGCCATCTTGTTGATTTTTGCAATCTTTTAGTAATTGATGCATCAACGTGGTGCAATGTTCTGGTACTGCAAATTCAACCTCACAACTAGGTGGTAAAGACATATCTACAAATAAACAATTTATTGAAGGTCCGGGTTGCAACGAAATTGCTTGTAAATCATTGAGCAAACATCAGCTTTCCTCTTACCAGTGATATAAAATAGAAAATTCGATGTTCTTTGAAAGTCTTGCAGAATACATAAAAATTGAATGGTTGTAGGTTGTAGCTGATCATTTAATCTGTTAGGCTGTTCCAATTCAACCAATACACCCTGCTTGAACGGCAATGGTGCAATGGACCTTAGTCTGTCCATTGTCCAACTAACTTCCTTGTGCAACCAACGTTGTGGATCTTCTCTGTACCATAACAGTACCATAACATAAACAGGAATTATATAAATACTATAAAATAAACATTATTTTGTACCCTTCGAATCCGTCGATTTGAAGAACGTAAACTTTCAATGTGGATAGAACAAAACAACCAGGAAACGGATCTTTCATATTCCGCATTAGAATGTCCGCCTAAAAGTTTAGTAAATAAATTAAGTAAATTCTAGTTGCAATATTCCATTCCCAATAATACAAGAAGTAAGTTTCGTTTCTATTACCCTAAGCAGAAGAATAAGTTCTTCGTTCTCGTGCTCAAATATATTCAAAATAATATGTAACTTTATTCTGTGATCTACACTACTGAAATCTGTATAAGAATACTGAATATTATTGCCCAAGAAATGCGACGTTTCTTCTGCTTTTATCAACAATGACTTGTTACTATCGATTTTTATACTTTGAAGTAGACCTGAAAGTAGATCGAACGTCCGATGAAATTAAAGTGTCATCCTGGATTAAAGTACCGGAAGCAAGTATCATAAATTTCACTTACCACCTAGTAGAGACGTTAAATTAGTTACAGACGCGAATTTGGTCTCTTTGTCGTTACCAGTGTTAAGGGATTTCTCGTCCGTGTTAGCTTGTCTAGTTATTTTATTTTCATACGCTGTACAAATACTGTCTGTCAGAGAACCTGCAACAACAAAAGATTCAATACCAATTACTTTCGAATACATTCAGCTGGGTTACAATAGCAAAGGCAGCATCGAACCTGAAGAACTACTCTCGGTTAATCCAGTCATAATTGATGCTGCATCGGGTATAGTTAAGAGAGACGGAGCAACGGCAGTGCGTCTTTCTTCTGAAGAACGCTTTCTGTACGGTGTCAGGTGAGTTCTGTGACAACCACAAGAAAGGTAAATAGGTAATATTAATTTGGAATTTCAATTATATAATTGCAGGTAATATTCATTGAAAATGTAGAAAATATTGCCAACCTGGAGGCGTCATCCAAAACTTCGATACTACTCTGACTTGGATTGCTGAGTATTTCAATATCGCTTTCATACTTTTTATTCAGCGCATTTGCAGATGGTGTAGATTCTCGGGATTCTTCTAAGCTTGTAGCAGAACCTATTAAAAACAGTGCAAACTGTTAACAAGTGTTTGCAAGGATTTGCATATATAAAAGTCTAACATAACTTTAACTTAATATTCGTTGGTTTAATATGTGTATCATGATAAGAGATTACACTTTTCGTTTCTTGCGCTATTGTAGTGATACTGAGTAGAAAAATTAGTTACATTCTGATTCATTGTATTCTAAGATCGTATCGACAAAATAACAAAAGTATAGGCAGCGTACACTAACAATAAGAATCGATATCAACTAACTGTAAATAGTTAAGCAGCCTAGTACGATAGCTTATGTCTGTTTCAAGATGTAAATGTAGGGAAAGGCTGAGAGAACAGAAAGTGCAGTAATAAAATTATTGTGGCTAAAGCTTACAGCAGACTTGAGCTTGAGTGTGAGATTCGGAGTGCACCAGAGGAGTGGTGACGGATATAGCTCCACCCTCCGTTCCACCTGCACCGGCATTAGTATGTTAAAGTCCCAGTCGGTAGTAAAATGTAGTATGTCAGCAATATAATTAGTGCGTTCATAATCAATCAATTAATCATAAATATTATTCTGATTAAAATTCGAAGACATTAATCTCATGGAGAACTCAGTATTGTATATGTAAATGTATATGTATATGGTATATAGTTAATCTTGACAGAAACTTCATGACTATACACGTCGCATTTATTTTTTATTCAACTGGTCAAGTTTCAAGAAAAAACACGTTAAAGAAACTGGGGCACATTCCAATAAAAAGAAACACTAACACTAACACTAACGTTACGCGCTTGCTGCGAGTACGAATTTTTTAACAAACATCTTGTCTATTCTTAGTTTATTATTTTCAATCGCAAAACGCATGCAACAATCACAATGATACTTACCGATGCTAGAGTAAGAATCAGAATGTCGTAATTTAGTCTTTGCAGTGTTTTCCGAATTTTGATCTTTCGACAAAGACTCGGACGAATCTTCGGAAACATCATTTTCTGCATCCACTGTCGACAATTCATCCGTTTCTATGACCAAAATACTTTCACACGTGGGACACTTTAATTTTTTTGCGTCTGAAGAAAAGCAAACATTTTAGAATAATCAGCTTCGGTGTACTGGTTTGCTCGCAAACTTACCTATATTTAATGTAGTAACATATTCTGTGTCTTGAGAAAAATGGGTCGAACATTTCATGCACTTGAAAACTTTCAATGATATTGGCCGCTTTTTTAATCTTTCTTCGAGAGTTGTCACTATTTTCTAGAAAACAGATATGTATGTAAAATGTTATCGTGTACACTTTACTCATCTTTATTAATCCTAAAAACGGACTTGGGAAGAAGTAACATTTTCAAGATATGGAACAAGAGACATTTATTTAGTTGATTACCTTTGCATCCTCTGGTTCCGCAATATATCTCTTGTTCCGACGAGTTTCTCTAGTCGTATCAAATACTATATCTACTGTAACCGGTTCACTTCTACCCAATGCACACGATAACACTGAACTCATAGACCAACTGTTCAACAGTTTTCCCGTAATCGAATCTCTTTCTTTGATGTCGCTGTAATAATTATAATATGATTAACGCTAAAGTAAAAAAAGTAAAAGAGTTCGTTAAATTATTACAGATACACTTACTTTTCTGTTATTATCAAAAATAAGTTCTCTAATTCATGATCGTTTTTGTTCTTCTGAAGTAAATACAAATCTCCCGTTTCTAAACAGAAATAACAATTAAAATATAATCCTCCAATCTTGCCTTATATCCTATTCGTAACCTACCTTCTTCTAAGTTGTAAGGAGACTCAGGTTCTGTACAAGTAACCATTGTTTCACTCGAGGTTGTTGCAGGAACGGTTTCCTCAACCTTGTTCGATGTCTCATGAGATTCTTCTATGCTATTGCATTCATTATACTCTGTCACAGAATGCACAGAACCTTCTATCGCACCTGTTTCTGAGCTATTGATTGAATGAATTGTTGAAGGTGTTTCAGACTGTTGAGCATTCAACACGATTTCTGTCTCTTCGAAGATTTTGATTACAGATTCCGGCGTCAGCGACAAATACGGAGAGGGTTCCAAACCCATATCTTGAACAAATGTACCACCATAACTGCTTAACCAATTCTTTTCACCAAACTTTTCCCTTAAGTCCAGAATTTGCTTTTTCGTCTCCAGATGGAGTTTCGAAGTCTCCTTCAAATTATGTTCGTCTTCCGAAATAACAGCTTCTTTCACGATAGACAAGTTTCTAGACGTAGATAAGGTACTGGAGTTCATCGAATTTGGCACTGAAGCTGGGAGCTCGAAGCTCGCAGATTGTTCAAATTTCATTCTGTTGTAGACAATGATTTGCTTTTCTGTTCTGGACAGTGGCAAATGGTCTAAAACGAACTAAATCGTACAATTTTATACACGTTTATGCTACGTTCGATGACGGTCGAGTATTTCTCTATAATACAACTCTACAGTATAACGTTACGTTTATTTTCGGTATCTTACCTTACTGACGCTCATCAAGGACGAATGTAAATATTGTATACATAATAACCGATGCTTCGGGTGGTACGATAAAGGGTTCCCCTCCAACGAGATCGATAACAACGTGAATATTTTTTCCAAGACCCGCAAAGTTAAGTGGTCCATCAAACAGTTAAAGGATACATCTAATTCTTTTAAATATCCTAAATTTTGCAAACCTATAACAAGAAGAATAATGCATTGATTTCAGCTACCCTGTAAGATATTTTGGAAGTATAAAGATCTAAAAGATTCAACAATACCATTTAAATTTTCTATGTAATTATTCTTCAAAACTAATACTTGTAAAGAATGAGATACAGCCTTATTGAAGGCAGGTATCGTCTTCAGTTTGTTGTACCCAAGATTGACATACTTCAAGTTTGGTAAAGAAGCCAATTCGTCCGCGGACGTTATTAAATTATGACTCAAGTCGAGCCTTTGCAACCAAAGCACTAGTTCCATAGATGCGTCCAATTCTTTTAGACCATTATAAGGCAACGCTAAATGTATTAACGAGCTCCAGACGAATCCAAAACTAGCATCTCCGCCGCATTTAGCTGTACATGTATAAATGAAATTATGATAAGCATTATCTTGGAAATATTTTTAATAAATTGCCATTATAAAATAGTAACTAATAATTACCTAATAATTGTCTCACTGTACGAACACCATTTCTTCCAGCACAGATAATACTTTCCAGTTGTCCTCTGACACCTTGCAACCCTTTCACACTCCTAATATCAATCTTCTTCAGCTCCAAATGCTTTAAATGCCTGAATTTTGATATATCAACAGGAATCATGGGATTATGTGGCGAGTAAGTCACTTTCAGTCCTACTGTTTTTTGCACAAAATCGTGTAAAAATTTCATGTCCTCGAACAGATCGAGCATAGAACTGCTGCACACTCGGAAAGAAGACTCCAAGTCTTCCAATTGATTCATGATCAAAGTAAAACCTTCATTTAAATCATAGAGCAATGTGCTTGACAAGGAGAGCTTGCTGGATGCGCTTAACACTTGGTCTCCATTTTCATACAACCATCTCTTAAGTTTCATTATCTCTTGCACATCCATCTTTTACAATATATACTAAGCGATTCCAATGGTTCTTCAAAATGTAATCGAACGTAATCTCATATTATTCTGAAAGAAAACAAAAGCTAGCTATAAATAAAGCGATTTGTAAACAAAAGAAGAAGAACTTGTGAGAGCGATACGTGTTACCTAAATTATCCGTGTTATCATAGGAGAACACAGATCTATGTCACAAGTAAAGTAAACGGTACAACTCTATGCATGTTACTGTGAATAGACAGAACGAAAAATACATATTTCCGAGAGAATCGATGCCTATTATTCCCTTTAAATGTCATCCATTGTTATGCAATCCAATAACCTGAATTTGTTAGTCCTTCTCTCCTCCTTGGATAGCTCCTAAAACATATCTGTCATCGTCAAATCAATCAATCGTTTCGTTTGAAACCATGGCGATTTATGATTTCGAATATACGCAGTACAAATCATCGAGAGCCACCTCGATTAGTTATAGAAATAATACAAAAACATCTTTGATTTGTTTCGAACGCAGTAAGACAATCATCACAAATGACATTCCAATATTTTTGTTATTAAAACAAGCAACGAATGAGTCGTACCTTGCTGTAGGATCTTCAATGAATCACGATTTCGAAATCTCTAAACGGGCTGAACAATAGTATGAATGACATATTGTCTCTACGTCTCTACAATTTACATCATCAAGTTAAAACGTAAATATTGTTGCTCCGTTGGCATATTCTCGATCAGGCTAGAGGGAGACACTGCTTGGATCGTGTGGCGGACGAAGATCTCTGTTTTATCGACATTTTCTCTCTATTTAGTGTAGTGATAGATGAGTGATAGTGATCAGTAGCTCTTTGATCAGTAGCAATGTAGTGATTCACCAGGCGGCTTATGTCGAGTTGTAATACTTAGTTGTTTTCAATAATAGATTAAATGGCAAGATAGTGAAGGGAATGTTTGATAACATTGCCGATAAAAGAAACGTCCTCTCTGACAGAAGTCAGTAGTTCTGAAGTTCTAAAGCCATATTCACGATGTAAAATCTTGCTTACGCATGCGCTATCTATGTAAACCGCCATGTGTAAGTATATGCATTCACCGTATTTAACATGTATGGCGTTTGATTATTTTCGTTTCGATTATCAAATGGGATTTTCGGTGGACCAAAAATTGTAGAATAATTTGTAAATATATTTTCCACTGAGTAAATTATTCTATACGATTTAGCAAGGAGATCGATGGATTTCTACGTACATTGATACTGGGGGATCGTAATATCAGAGAAACTCGAGTGTTGCCCGCCACAAGATTTGACAAGATTACTGCAGATTCTGATTACTGTACGGTTCAAATATGAAGCGAGAAATTATAATTTGTAGCATATTTCTTGTGTTTTACGTGAATGCCGCTAACGACGCTAAGTCAGGGAAAAAGAAATCATGGAAAGAAAAAGATATACGGGATATGACTGACGAAGATTTAGAACATTTATTAGACCAGTGGGAGGTGCATTTTTGTTCTTTGAATTTCTTTAATAATTAGACATATAGCCCTAAACAATTTCATTTATTATACTATACTTGCGTTTCAGGAAAACGAAGAACCTTTAGAACCGGATGAATTACCAGAGCACCTTAGACCAAGCCCAAAGATCGATATATCGCAGGTACAGCAAGAAAGGAAGATCTCATTTTCTGTTGAATTTTAATTTCTATTATACTAATAGTCTTGTTTTATTATTATCATGCGATGCAGCTTGATATGACAAATCCTGACAATGTTCTCAAAATGACCAAAAGGGGCAAAGGTGTAATGATGTTTGTCGATGTCAACGAGAACGTTTCAGCGGAGGAAGCTGATGTAATAATGAAGATCTGGCAAACCAGTTTACAGAATAGTCATATTATCGCCGAAAGGTAGACCGGGTTTCTATAGTTTTTGTAGATGTTAATTTATCTGCATCAATTTCATGTTAAATTATTCTATTTACAGATATTCTATAGATCTGAAAAGGTCCGTGTTTCTGTTTCGCGAAGGATCTCAGGCAGTAGATGCAAAGAATTATTTATTGCAGCAGCCGGAATTGTCTCATGTTACATTAGAAGGGCAAATCTATTACAGAGATCAAAACAAGCAGGTAACTGTGTAATACAGTTTGTGTAGTGGTCCAGAGAATTGAATTAAAATTAATGAAATTGATGCATCTTTGCAGAATGCAGGGGCAAAGAAAATAAATAAAAACAAGACCAAGAACGAGGAATTATAATTTTGTAATATTTATTTCTCAGGAATCTTAAATATTATGTTTGTATATTTTTATAAATGTATATACTTACATATAAGCCAATTATGTATAAAACAACTTTAGATACTGTTTCTCCATTTTTGAGAATAGATTTGCAATTTAAATTATTTTTATCTATATTTTTTGTAAATTCTACTTAATATATAATAAATCGATTCAATGCTCATGGCAATCTGATGTCACTTTTAATTTCAGTTACCTTACAGTATTCAACTGTGTTTTAAATACCAACAATGAAAGAAATAATCAACAATGCTACCTATATTAAAACGATTCAACAGTGTTTCATTTTAAAACAGAAATTTCTATGCGATATATTTTAAGAAGTGTACGCCAACAAATCTATTTTATCAATATCTTCAATACGAAAAACAAAACTTAACTACTCATTTATTTAAAAAAATTCAATGGTAGGAAGATTTAAGTGGGTGGATTATTCATAGCATTCACTTCCCTCTGTAGTTCTTTCACCACAGTTGCAAGTGCATACGGATTCACTCCGTTTTCGCATAATCTAATGCAGATGCCTAACGTAGTCGGGTCCAAGTTCGTGTTTAATAATTTCGAGATTTGGTAGAGTGTTTGGAATGTTTTTCGAGCAGCGTTTATTTGGTGATGTACAGGTTCCGGCATGTTAGCTCGGTTCCGTTCCTTCCTAAAAATTAAAGCAATAAACACATATTTAGAATCATTTTGGCGGTTACGTTACAACATAAAACATCAAAAGAGGTTAAGTTTGTGTACGATTACTTTATAAAATACATACTCTCCTGTATGAGACATATTTGCGTGTTATTAAAGTACGGCTTCTAGAGAAGAATATTTCTCACGGATTTCAAAACGATTTTTTAAATATTTATTCCTATTCGAAAGCCATTGTTTCCATAACAATCGACAAGGTTAAGGACACATTTTTCCAAAACCCTTCCATTCCGACTATACGATTCTCGGGGCAACCAGGGACAACTAAATATATGTATATAATCTAGTTGATACCAGAAAGGATACCGATAGCAGAGAGTATCCTTTATTTCTGTATGGTATATGGTCAGAGAGTAATGTATGGTATGGTCTGGTATGGTATTTATATATGTTCTTCTCTTTATAATTATTTATAACTGAAAATACTTTTCGATTTTTAGAATGCCACCCTAATTATTTTCAAAACGTAATATACCGATCGTAAAAAGTATCTCAACGGAAAAGCGCTGAAATATTAATTTTTATTCAAACGCGAATAAAAGAGCTTGCCACTCTTGTCACAGAGAGTATATATACTCTCTGCTTGTCATAGTCATAACTGTCATAAGACACAATCACAGACGAGGTATATATGTATACGAGCAGATACGAGGTAACGAGTACACCATTACTATATATATGTATGGGGTTTCGTGTCTCGCGATCTGAAATACCGACATCGTCAACAACAACTCGATTTCTTACGCCCTCTACGCTGACAAACGACAAATGTTGGAACTAGATCCACGAGAACCTTAGATCGTATATACAGGGTGTCCCAGCTAACTTGACCACCTTGAATATCTCGCTTAGTGTTAGTAATAGAAAAAAACGTTATAGGACAATATTAACCTAACCGAAGGGGCAATATAATGATTCGGAAAAAACTTTGTTCAAGGTCATTTTTTTCTAGATATCAAGGTAATCAATGTTTTTGTTAATGGAACTATATATTTTTTTTATCGCGATGTAATAGTAGGGGTGAAGACCTCTTCAATGACGTATTATACAATGACCTTCATGTGACCTTGGGTATGAAAAATCCAAAAAGCATTACAGGTATTATCAGTGATTAATTTACTACACTAATTGGTTTGATTGAACTACTCTATTGCAATAAATGTTCGAAATGATGACCATATATATATATATTATCTAAGAAGTCGGTGGTTCCTTTCTTAGACCATATATACCTATAGACACGGCGTAGATAATTTTCCGTGTCCAAAAGATGAAATCAGCTGAAAGACAGTGTGACGTCACATTTTCAAAAGATGTACAAGCTATGCTCATCGACAGTGCCTATATGTATACGCTTGGCTTACATGGGGAGAGGGGGGTCAGCGGATCGCCACGTAAGTACACAGTACTGGAAAGAAATTATCTTAAGACTTATCTTGTGACGTCACAGTGTCCCACCATCTTTCGGACACTGAATTCTCGGTTTTCCTATAAAAATACTATACCTATGCCGGGTCTGTTAGTATACATGGTCTAAGGTTCCTTTAGTCGCATCAACGCTGGTCAGCCCTGGTCATCCCGTGGTCAGCATCTGGTCAGTCTCTAGTCAGTCTCTAGTCAGTCTCTAGTCAGGCCCTGGTTAGTCCAGGGTCACGAGTCCGACAGTACGACCGCTTCTGCCAGAATCCTCGGTCCGACCAGGCCCGACTGACTGACTGACTGACAATGGGCGCGCTCGTCGATCGCTGCGCACAGCGCAATTCTTCCCACCCCAACTAATTTCGGTCGATTTCGATCGCCGTAATAGTAATTATTGATAAATGTATTATCCTTGGCTGTTTAATGTTTATAACAATTTTTTTGCTAACGATGTCGACAAACACTCCCTGGACCATCTTGCCATCTAATTTTTTTAGTAAAAATAGGTACAGTAAAGTCTTAATCTAAGCCAGATTCTCGGGTCCGTGTTCCGATATAGATCGTGTAGGGCTACAATTTTTTTTGTTCCCTCACTGACACCTACAAACACGGACTTAAAACAGCTGATCTAGCACTCCACGTAGAATGGATAATATTTATAATGTCAAAATTTAAAAAGGGAAATGAATAGGAGAATCAAAGTAGTCGCGAATGTATTGCGATCACGCTAGTTTATTTATTTTATATATTTTCACTATATGTGCCAGACGCGGTAAAATCCTCTTACCTATGACCGTTGCGCCAAAGAATAGAGCATCATGAAATAGGACATAGCCGCGTTTGTGAGCTAAAGAGAAGGAACACGTTGGTTCAAACAATGACATCAGTTTTGCAATATAAATGAAAAGGTACCACGAATAAGCATTCCATCGAGGCCACAAAGTAGATAGTAGATACATAGCTGGAGCGTTTCATACATCTCAGCCTAACGAACAATAATGTCTTTTGCATTGGAAGCGGTGATTCGTACCATCGCGTCGAGTATCTAGAAGAATATCGAAATAATTACGTAGTTATTTTTAGCACGGGTATCGGAGCATATTTAAATACACTCGTTCTCGTAGTCATTCTTCGCATCTATTTTTTACAAACACAAACGCAACAGCTATGGTAACATGTCGACCAGAGAACGTTCCATCGTACTCACGTGCTCATAAACAGCTCGTTGCCTTTGTCTATTACTTTCTGCCCCATGTAATTATCGTAGGACAAGTAAAATACACTACAGCAGAGCAGTATGATAGAGGTGAACAACTTTTCCGTTATTTTCTTCAACGATAGGAATATCGCCACCTAATGACCATCGATAATTCGCGATGATCGCGATCGTCTAGCCTAGTCGTACTCGGAAAATGAGAATATGTATCACTTACCGCGTACAGATTTATGCTCAGCAAAGCCACAGCGACATAAACCAGATAGAAATAATGCTTCGAGAACGATTTGTTCAGATATTCGATGAGCCTTCAACATTTAAAAGTTCCTGCGTTAAATATTGATTCTTGACCGGTGCTCTCGGGCATGCAAAAGTGTCCGTACACGCGTCGCGTGAAATGAAAATGTTATGCTCTTATTATAGCTGTTTGTAGCCAGGGCCGTGCGGTAGATTTTCTCAGTATGATGCAAGTCTTCGAAATGCCGCCCCTTAAATGTTTTTTCTTTGAAATAACCTTCGATTGTGATTAAAAAAAAAAAACATACGCGTGGAAAACCACGCGCGACAGAAGTGCAACTTCTTGCAGTCTAGTAATGTTTAGAAGTGAATTAAGTTTGGAAATGGTAAATAATCCTAATGAAGCGACAACAAGATCAGGAACAACTCTCGATGCAGTGTTTGCAAGACATTTAGACGAAATCGAATCAATAATATTTACATCATATTTTAGCTATCACAAGCCAATTGTTTCAATGATAGAATCATAGAAAATCATAGAAAACATAATGAACGATCAAAATTTGCGACGCAAAGGAGAGCTTATGGGAAAGAAAGAGACATAGTTCATAGCATTTCCCATACGCTCTCCTTTGTGTCGCAAATTTTGATCGTTCATTATGTTTTCTATGATTTTCTATGATTCTATCATTGAAACAATTGGCTTGTGATAGCTAAAATATGATATAAATATTATTGATTCAATTCGTCTAAATGTCTTGGAAACACTGCATCGAGAGTTGTTCCTGATCTTGTTGTCGCTTCATTAGGATTATTTACTATTTCAAATCTTAATTTACTTCTAAAAATTACGAGACTGCAAGAAGTTGCACTTCTGCCGCGCGTGTTTTTTAATTATTGAATGGTTCTAATTGTATTTTGATTTCGCTGCTTATGCCGCCCCCTTACGATGCCGCCTAATGTGACCGCGTTTCTGTATTATAGCACGACACGGCCCTGTTTCTAGCAAGCATACACGTAACACGATTGTCCACCGTCACGGCTCGAACAGACGGCAATCCTTGCTCATGCTTGCTCTACAGAATTATTTGGTATGTAATCGTGATACCGACTCGAGAACCCTTTGATGCAGTTCCAATGCTGCTACCAATTGTTTCCGAACAGACGACGAGTACTTGTTGCCATTCCGCGCATCCAGAACGCTGCTTGCTACGGTTTTGTCGAACCGATCGCTGAAAAACACGCAACCGAATCGATGCTCGTCACTCGTCGACTATTATTCTTTATTTATATGTGTACGGATAGATGCGACTACTACCTGACGATTCGAAACATTCCGCACAAGTGAAACATGAATATGACGGTCGCGGATTCGAATACCAGCAGCGTGCTAGTGCCTAGGATCGTTTGAACGTCGATGTACAGAAAGATCCAGAACACGTACCGATCGTGATCGGCCAAGTACTCGAGACAGACCGGTAATTGCAAGGATCGCGTCTGGCTCTTCCACGCCATCGAAACAAACGGATATGCGATAAATAATGCCACCAGTGTAGAAAAGATTCCTGCAATTTTTCGAAATTTTCAACTTCCTGCCTCGTTACGTCTATTTTGAAATATCGATTCGTTCACGCGGGCCGTTACGAGAACTCTAAGCGCTTACCGATTATAAACTGGTTGAGGATTCTTCCTCGATTCGCGTACTTCATTATCGTTTCCAGCTCTCCTTCGTTGGTGAATGATTTCCAGTCGTCCTCGATGCAGTCGAGGACGTGTCTTATCTATGGGATGGAGACGGTATGTTGACACGAGTATATCGCAAAATGAATACAAGTTACCATTAGAAAGTTACCTTTTCTAAGTTGAAATAATAGCTGTGAAACTTCGACACATACACAATCGATATTATGAGGATAACGAGGACCATTATACCCTCGGCCGTGCGGTTGGAACGCGTCAGCGGTGGTAGCTGGAATTTTTCGGAATTTTTTTGCTCGATTCCACGCCCATTGATCGAATCAACTCTGTGTACAGCTACGAGTGTACACAGAATTGCAGAGAATAGTGTATAGTTAGGATTTCGAACGATTAACCCCTTGCGGCCCTACGTCCAGTATGATCGAACAGCGATTCTATCCTAGCAGAACGATTTGTATGTTTGCACTGGATGTCAATGACGCGATTGCGGGCCACGAAGAGTTGATGGTTCGGAAAATTCCAAGAAAATCAGACAAGACCTGACAGATTACGCCGGATATCAGGATCACGTAAACGCAGAGAGACCGAAAGCGATGGCGTTTGTAGGTGTACGGCCACAGGCCCAGCGAAATGCACACGAGGCGAGCGAACTTGCAGTACTGGCTCTCGCTGAAATTCATTTCGATTCCGCGAACAAAAAAAAACAGAGCTACGCACGATTCAATGTGAAGAAAAGAGACACCCGCACCGCGTTTCCGGTGTCTCGCAACGTTTTCCCTTTACGGTGTTATTTTCCCTCGATTTTTGTGATCACCAGCTCCGTTCGGGTGTTCGGGTGACATCGAATAAAATTGAGACTGCCTTTTCAGATCGGAAAACAATTTGCGGCGAACGGCTTGGGGGAGATGGCCTTTTTTTCTGTTCTCGTGAGAACGCGAACCTGCGGAATCAATTTAATATCGGGGAAATTCGAGCGGTACTATATTTGAGAATTTTCTTGAAAAAGAGTGCGGAAGCGGCGCAAGCGTGTTCGAGAGGCGATAGAGCGTCGATCGATCTCGTTTATCGACGATTCTTGCCATTGTTTCTGCGGCTTTCGAGACGGACGCACGTCTTCGACCGCGTCGCACGAGGACGAGAACAGACAAATGGCAAACGGGAAACGAGGAAGAGTTATTTGTTTCCATACGTCGACGTACACGGGATCTCAGGTAAGACCGCATATCAGAATTCTTACCTGGCAAGCTGACAAGACAAATTTGAATTTATGGCAGAGAATACTTACGCGCGTGGTCTTCTCGCTTAGCGTTTATCATACGGATGTAAATACGCACTGAAGTATTGAGATTTTTAAACACAGCGTCTCTGTTCGACGAATAATATTATAGAATTGAAGACAATTTTCGATCGTGAAAATCGAGAGAATTTTCCAACGTTTCCCTTTCATCATGCGAGTGATGATATCGTTAGGTAATATGTAGTTCAAACTACAAGGAACTATAAAAATTAGCTTCAGAAATTAATTTTAACTTTGTTAAATTATATCTTCAGTTCAGTTTTCCATCGTTCAAATACTGTGAACTGTTATTCTTATTTCTTCATATTGTGTTAAATCTGTACACTTTAGAGAACAATTTTGTCATTGAAAATGGTTCCTTGATGATTAAATAATGAAATTGTAATAGTAGGAATACTTTCGTGACCATGGATGAGCAGATACAGAGTTTAAAATATACGGTATCATAAAAAATAATCATGTTGCCCGAATTTCAACTTAAATGAAAAACAAACAACACCGAACAACATGCTCGTTTTGCATGGACAGTATTTGTGAATATGTCCACAACAATGTTCCAAAAGAAAATCTTGCGCATATTTGCGCCAAAAAAAGATATTCATGTTTTAAATTTTCAATACAACACAGGAGAATACCAATATGGGTGTTTCGCAACAGGTGGGAGAAAATTTAAGGGGTGGTTCTCGACGATAATATAAGACGAAAATGAAGAATAAAAAAATTTCGATTTCGGCTTCGTTATTTAGTTATTAACAATTAAAAATCCGCCTAAAATGCTGCAACACTTCTGACAAAAGTATACGTTGCGTACGTCACACAGTCGCGCGACAGTCTCGTATCAAGTGACAAACGCATGCATACCTTGGTTCTCATTTGGGGCCCCAGCGAGATGACAATGTTTAATAGATTGTTGGACGACATTGAACCTACCTACTCGTTAAAATCCACAAGGGCATTTCTAATATCCGCCCTATGGAATTATCGAGTAGAAGGGGACAATGCCTTTTCACTATTATTACTGAGGGGAATGAGGAGAATGTAAAGAACTGGTAATCCTTTAATGTTGAAACACTGCACTTTATTGAACTTGATTTACGTCGGGAGACTCGCTCCCAGACGGAATGGACATCTTGAGGTTGTGTGATTTCTGCTGTCGGATCGCGAACGGAAATCTTCAACGCGTGCAACGGAGATCTTGCCGCGGGCAGAGGCACGACACGCGACGCGAACAGAGCATAAGCGAGTCGACGATTTTACAACCCTTTGCAATTACAAATGGTCTTCAATGTGACCACCATTTTCATTCACATCTTTGAGGACATGCGATTTCTGCGAACGGAAATCTCCGACGCGTGTGGGAAAAATCGTCCATACAAGCCAGCATCCGTATGCACACTGGTTCAAGACAGCTGATGAGGCCAATGCCTGAGCCCGATCGATAAAACAAATGCCGATCTACAGCAGCAAACGCCCGCCGATTTACAGCTTATGCTGTGTTCGCGTCGCGTGTCGTGCCTCTGCCCGCGGAAAGATCTCTGTCGTCGAAGCATCGAAGATTTTCGTTCGCGGAGGCACCCGGTCAGGCTCCGCTCAAGATCTCCGTCGCGATCCGATGGCAGAAATCACACGACTTCAAGATGTCCGTTCCGTCTGTTCAAGTTCAATAAAGTGCAGTGTTTCAACATTAAAGGATTACCAGGTCTTTAGATTCTCCTCATTCCCCTCAGTAATAAAAGTGAAAGGGCATTGACCCCTTCTACTCGATAATTCCATAGGGCGGATATTAGAAATGCCCTTGTGGATTTTAACGAGTAGGTAGGTTCAATGTCGTCCAACAATCTATTAAACATTTTCACCTCGCTGGGGCCCCAAATGAGAACCAAGGTATGCATGCGTTTGTCACTTGATACGAGACTGTCGCGCGACTGTGTGACGTACGCAACGTATACTTTTGTCAGAAGTGTTGCAGCATTTTAGGCGGATTTTTAATTGTTAATAACTAAATAACGAAGCCGAAATCGAAATTTTTTTATTCTTCATTTTCGTCTTATATTATCGTCGAGAACCACCCCTTAAATTTTCTCCCACCTGTTACGAAACACTATGTATACATACGATTGTGTGCTTGCGGGCGGATCTAACTAATCAGTATATTGTACAAACAATACTATACTGGAGTATAATTTTTATATATTTAACAAGATATAATAATAATAATAATTTAGTGAATTAATTTTTAATAAAAATTGAAAAATCGGTGTCGATATATGAATATTTTTAAATCGAGGATCCTATGTTGCTATCGAAAAGGCATCTTCAACTTAATAAATAAGGGAACTTATGTAATTTTTAATGTTTTTAATAGAACCGCTATATTATTCAATGCATCCTATATGGAGAATTTGACAGTCGCTGATCACGAGTTTCAAATGAATCTTTGTTACTGAACGTTGAGTCGTTAAAACAAAACGCCTAAAACAAAAAAAAAATAGATGATGGTACATTCAGATCCATATATTTCTCTGAGTGATATTCAACTCAAAGTATCCAAGACACGAATACCATCCGAAGTTTTACCACTACATATTAACGGATGCATCTATAGAAAATCAATGTATTGATTCTGATTCTCAGGATTAAACATAATACAAATAAACAGATTAAGAAAAGTATTTATCAGTATCCCTCTTTGTTTTGTACACCTTACTATTATAAGTATATAAACTTTTTGTTATGTATGAACATTTGTTTAAAACATTGATGTTTCACTTTGATGTTTAAACAAATGTTCATAGATAGAAAAACGTTTATATTTATACATAAATATCAAAAATTTAATTTTTTCTTAACGAATGGTTAAAATTAAAATTTAGATGTAACTTTAAATTCGTGATCAGCGACCCCAAGAATCTTAGTACACAGTATTTTTAGAAAGGTTTTTAGTGTTCCTTTAGTGTTTTTAATGCTTGGACAGCTTTTCGGCGTTTTGGAACACTGTGCGACATGTTTCGAATGGCTGAGAAATAAAGCGACGCTACAATGAAGCATGCAATTGTCGTCGAGTGGGTGTACAGGTTGTTTCGTATCTGTTATTTTGTTCTCGGTCCTCGGTGCGCGTTGAGCGTCAAACGGCAAAGGATGATGAAATCACACGGACGGATAACAGTAACGATATATTTCTCTTTTATTCGCCTGAATTTACAATTCAGCTGCCGCGAGATACAAGTTGTCGACGCGAGTCGAGGCGAGCATCTGGCCTAAAGATACAATTTCCGCTGGGCGAATACGCGTTCTCGTCGGTACCGATCCATCGATCCAACGATCCAACGAGCAGGGATCACGACAATATGGATGTAGTGACGGTGATGACGATTGGGACTGCGATTGCGATTGGGATTGCGATTGCGATTCGAACGCGGTGCAACCCGGTCGGAGGAAAATCTAGTGGCTCTGCTTTGCTATCTTGTATATTGATCGACTTCGAAAACAAAACCAATCGTATAAACTAAAGGCTGTTGCCCACTCGACACTTTACCTACCGGAAGCTTATTGGTAGGATTTTCAATAATTGTGCTGTGTCAAATGGAAGTGGGTTTACAATCGAAGTTGCTCTAACACTTGAAGAATCTATTAAAATGTCTTCGGACATAGACCACAGACTTCCAAAAATTATGGCATAATCGCCGGTAGGTAATGTGTTAACCGCACCAACGCCGGACCAAGGTCGTAGCGTTAATATTATTAAATGTGGGTGAAATTTGTTTTCCGAATATGTCGACGTTGGTCCGGCGTTGTCCATGCGCGGTGCTGTTCAGTGACAGCCTTTAAACGAGAGGAAAAAAAAAAGATTGAGTAAAAGATGGAGGAACGAACCCGTTGTTGGACCGTAAACGGGATAGTTTATCCGCAATTCGGAGATCGCATGGCGAATTTCGTTCGACGAAAGGCGGATCTTTCGATCGCTTCGGGAAAGGTGAACTCGCGGGAGCGAGTCTTACGGAGATCGTACGGTGAACTATTTGGTCGGCGAATCGCGTGCGGAAAACAATTCGGAATTTCGAACGGTTGTTGGTTTGTTCGCTTGTTCTCTAGTGCAAGCTCGATTACGATTACGTGGACGTGGCTGGCAATGAGTTTCGCGTGCAGAACGTTCCGTTTCGGCGGCTCGAGATATTATATTTGGCAGTACGGGACTCGATTAACTGTGTACACTCTGTGCAGAGCATTAGACGCGTTGGATTCGCCGAGGTATTCGACCGGTAACACCCGAAAGTAGCCGTCGATCTTCGAAATACAGAGTAACAACCTTTTCAATCTTCGCTAACACTAAGGTTGCCTTAAAAAAAAAATTACCAGATCGAATTCATTGGATTTCGGCGGCCGAATGCCTCGACGACGGACGTACTATGTGCACCTGTGCACGGTCTGCACAGCACGGCACGCAGGGACGATTGCTCCCTAATCACTAAGGTTTCGTCATAAAAAAGTGCCTCTAAGCTTAACAATTCGTATCGCACCTGGTTGCTACTGTCGCACTATGGCTACCCGACAGACACACATTCCGCGAACGCTACTCGACTATCGTAACAAAGTTTTGATTCGTTCTTCCCGCGCACTCCCTCCGACGATCGTTGAAGCGTTTCAAATGGAACTGCACGCTGATGCGGTACCTGTGTGCTATATGCTGTATGTTGTTGCGATCACCTGTCTGTTCGTCGGGATCTCAGCGAGATCGAGAGTTTTCCGGGCCCGCGCGCTCGATTGATCGTGACAACAAACGGAATCAGACTCGGACTCGGACTCGGGCTCGGACAACGAAACGGATTCGATGTGGAAGTTACGTTTTGCAGGGCTGGCTCTAGAGACCGATTTAATTACGATCTACGGGAACCTCTAACGTTCGCTCAATTGACTAGGTTCCTCTTCTCGTTTCTCGCGTTACAAGCTACGTACGCACTCGCTTCTAAGTATACCGACGAAAGTATACTCGTTACGCTACGCTCGGCCCGGAAAATCATCCGGGGGAATAACCCCCATGTCGTCTTCCGAACCGAGCACGAATTTTTCTAGCCTACACGCGGCCGGTTGTGGCTCGCGCATTTGATTTCTAGACACGCTGGATGGGTAGGGGCACGCTGGTACTTGAAGGTCCAAGGCTGAAACTTTATCTCTAGAGACCTCGAGAGTTGCGCCGACGCGACGGCTGCTCCAAACTCGAACGACCAACAAGCACGCACGATATACGATATGTATTCTAAATTACCGATTACTGGATCAGCGCGATCTTTTCATGCGGATGCGGATCTTGATGCGCCTACGAAAAACAATCGAACGTATAAAATACAATACAACCTATCTACAACCCGAATGAAATGAACGCCTCGTCTCGGTTTTTGCCCTCCAACGGATTAACGAGTTCCCTCGATCGATCAAACGCCTAGACCGATTCGGATCCTCGGATTCCTGCGAGCGAACGTTTCAAAGCGCGAATCCTACGGGAACATCCTCACGGCCCGCTGTGATTACCCGAGGAACAAGCTGCGTCGAATGGCTCGCCTACGAAAATATCAATTTTCCATCTCCATTTCTCTCGACCATAGTTTTTCTCTTTCGGTGGCCATCTTCTTTATTGTATTAACCGCGGCCACTTTTCTTCTTCTTTTTGAACAGGGACCGTCTCGCGCGTTTCGTTTTTCCGTGCCCTCCGCAAGCCAGAAATAACGTTAAACAATGGAACAACAAATTCTTCGAAGCCTCTTCGAAGCCTCTTCGACTCGACTCTGCCAACGTCCTCACCTTGCTACGTTTCTTCAGGGCACAATTAGGCTTTATACAGACTATCGGCCCGCCCACGGCTCGATAAAACCTTCCGACTAGGTAGAAGGGACCAGTACCCATAGTGCGAACACGCGCATTTAAAACTTTGTAATTTATATTTGATCGAACCGTGAGCGGACCGATAGTCCGCACCGAGCCTTAATGTGGAGAAGATGAACGATCCAGACAGAGTCGAGTCTACCGAACGCTTCTCCAATGTTTCTTTCGCTGTGTCGCTCGGGTAGAAAAAGTTTGTAATATAACATTCGTTGTTTCGCCTTCTAGGGTCCTCTTGTTTCTTTTTTTTTCCATAGAAAACATATAAAAATTATGTAACGCTCGATCGAACACGCAACGCGGAACACGAGCTCTCCGGAAGGTCGACGCCTACGGTTTCCCCTTCGGAGGACGGTTTTCCGGTTTCGTCGCGAGTTACAATTCGGTCCGTCAGGAAATATACAATCTCGAAAACTGAAACTGTTTTTTTTACCTCCTCCGGTTTTGTTCTCGGTTTCAATTGACTAATGGTGACCGATCTTGGCCATCTCTCGGCTCCTAGGACGACTCCGAGGCTGCCGGATAAGTAAAATGAAAAAAGTAAATTGGAAATTCTTTGAATTTACGATATCCCGCAGCCTAGTCGTTGCTTGCTACGTTTTCCGGTTGACGGATTCGATCGTATCGCGATTCGCGGCCAGCGATGGGAACGATACTCGTCCGACCGACATGACATCTTGGAATGTCGTGTGAGGAAGTTGTCCAATCAATTGAATCTCGAATTTCGTTCTCGTTATTGCGGACACCCTGTATAATACGCTTTGTCGTCTAACAATAGAGTTTTTTTTTCTGTAGAATCGTTATTAGAATAATTAAAGCACTTCGTTCGGGAAATAGACTTCGCCGTATTGCTTAGGATTACTTACAATTAGAAGTGAATCGCCCGCCTTAACTCGATCGTTCGGGGAATCGTGTTACATCGTAATATAGTAAATGTAATTGACAGAGATCTGTCCGATTATCTGTCCCATCGTCGGCTAGAGACGCGTGTCGAGAAATCGAGCACACAGAGAAAAACCGGTAGGAATCCTTCCGATAACTATTAGTGTGTCGGCCTGTGCCATTGAAAAATACGAAATAGAAGCTGGTCAAAAAATACCAATGTGTTCCGGTATGTGTAACCATGACTGTGTTACACGCGCGGAGATTCGTCGTTTCGCGATCACGTTTTGTACGATTTTCCCTAATGATTCGGCTAGATCGCGCGCTAAAGTGAGATCCGAAACATACTTGCTATGGCTACGGGTTGCCATAGGGACACGTGCCTGGCAACCGGCTACCGGAACGATACCGCCGGTTAACAAACGACAGTGCTACGTTAACAGTCGACGATACCTCACTATCCTAAAAACGACCGCTGTGATTCGGATTCCCTAGCCTCGAGAAGCCGCGGAGAATCACCGACGATTCGCGAGAGGTGAGACCCCCTCATCGAACATCTAACTCTCCGCTCGTTATCGCGCGTTTTGAAACGACTATGCATCGGTCGCACGATGGTTGTCTACTCGAGTCACAGGTGGGTCAGCGAAAATCATTCGGTCATCCTAAAAGTCTACCTAACGCTAGGGATTCGATAACACCCGATTAATCTCTAAGGAAACTATAATAAAGTCGAACAAAAACTATATCCCGGCGCGGTTACGCGTCGAGCGCGCTCGTCTTTACGTTAATTATTGCGATTTGGTGTTCTGATTGCCGGGTGAGCGATAACGGAATCTCCTATTTGACGAGACTAGTCCTAACTCCTAGTTGAAGGTGTACATCGACGGCACACCGTCAACGCGTCGACGGCCGGTTTCTCTGTCCGTGTGTATGCGTGTGTTCGGTGTCGTCTCGTGGCCGTCGAAGCGTCGACGTCCAGGAGTTTCGTTCGTTTAATGATCGACGTTTAGAAAAGTTGATTCTCGGTACGCTTACGCCTACGGATATTCCCTAGAAAGTCGGGGCCCCTGGTGCAAGGCCTTTCGTCGATAACGGAACACACTGTTCTCATATACCACTGCTCGAATCGTCGATCGACGAAAACGACGACCGACGACGACTTCCCGTGATTAACACGCGGAACGATTGTCGTTGAGAGGAAAGCGAATCGTTTCGGCTACAGTATGTGCTCGCTCGTTGCACTTCCGATCAAATGTCCGTTCTCTACGCGAACCTCGTTCTTTGCATTTCGTTCATACAAACTGGGGAATGTAGCTTAACGGAAATGATAATTTCGTGGGAGGTGTTTGCAAGCCGCTGCGCGATCGTTTCTTTATGTTGTTATATGTACACATTAATCGCGGCTTCGATTCAATAGCGGGGGAGAGTTCTTGTGCAACGAGCGGGTACCCCCTGTACCTGGTGCAGCGGCGACGAGAAACGGTTCTACGCCCTTGTAACTCGATCACCCTGTATACAACGGTGTTGGGGGAGAGCTTCTGCGCCCCTGTGAGTCGATTACCCCGTATAGAACGGTGTTGGTGCGATTCTGCGCCCCTGGAGGTTCATTATCCCATATCCAGCGGCGCCGGGTCGGTTCTATGCGCTGCCTGTTGGTGTTGGTCGATTACCCCGTACACCGTATACACCGGTTTCGGGTTCTTACGTCGCAGCGGCAAACCCACCACCGGTGAAAATGAAAATAGCACCAGCAACAGCTGCAGCTTCGTAAAATCCCCGAAGGTTTCTACCTTATCGACGCGACGTGGGGACGCCAGTGCATACGCGCCCCGGTATGCCGGGATGCCATCAACAGGCGGGGCGTGTAATCGACTCGGTTCCGCCAATCGGGATCTATCGTGCTAGGTTTAACACGTTGGATCCGAGGGTGAAAGATTTATCGTTACATGGAGAATAGACCCGCTACCTTCGGATGCACTCGGTCGATTACAGTTAACCGTGGATTACATTTTTCGTGGCTCGACGAAATGAAATATTCTGTTCACAGGGCTTCGACGCGCAATTCGCGCGTTGAGACGGACGTTGTCCCTTATCGAGTCCTCGAATGCACGGTAGATTTTATTTCGGCGACATTGCGGAACATTGGACGTCCATCGTGGACGTTCTATGAGAATCGATTGCTTGCTTCTCGAACCACCCGGTGTCGATCGTCACCGTTGTTTCCGCAGTTTCGTCTCGGTGGTGGATCGCGTTCTTCGGTAATCGACGGTTCGTTATCGCAGAGTATACGTTGGCTCCGGAGTAGTTCCGGATCGGTTGGTTCGCGCCATGCAGCGAAGCGGTTCCTTCTCCCGTTGGTTCTCGCCGAGTTCTCGAACCCGTAACATTTGTTAGCCCGCTCGACGGGCTCGCGCGCAACAATCCCCTCCTCGTTCATGGAAACTGTGGAAGCTCCGTCGTGGATGAGGTCTCGTTCGAGTCGCAACCCTGGAAACAAGTACAGTTGTTGATCGACACGAAACCGTCTGCGTCTGTGAAAGCATAAGAGACACTCTCGAGAAGAGCTAACGAAAGGCTGCTAACAAAGTACCCTCAACAAAAGAGCGGAGGCTCCGGCTGATTCCACCAGTGTGCCGCGAGAAGCATGTATAGTTCCTGATCCTGAACGGTGTACCCCGGTGGCGGCTGCGAAGGCAAAGGCGGTGGGATCGGTGGCAGCAGAGAGTAGGACGGCGGTGGTGGCGAAGGCGACTGGGACTGCGAGAAGGTTGTCGTGGTGGAGAGCGGCGTTGCCGGCGTGGCCGGTGTGGTCGGCGTTGTCGTGCTTACTGCCAGAGGAGGCTCTTCCTTCGCCGGAGATCAGAGCGCGCAATCGAACATTGCCAGTGACCGAGTGATCACGTCATCCTGAAACAGAAATATCCTCGGGGATCAAGCGGTCGTTTCGTGCGAGAGCATTCAGATTGGGCGATCTTTGTTATTTAACCCTCGCACAACAGCCTGCCCATCTAGACCCGGCGCACACTTGTTAAGCAGCCCCTAGATGCCCTAGACGCCCTAGACCCGACACACTTGCGAGCCAGCCCCTAGACGCCCTAGACCCGACACACTTGCTACCCTTATACGGTATACCTTAAATCAGGCACCCTCGCGGGGTAGGTACTTGTGCTCGAGTTGCGCTGGGGTTGCTCGGAACGGACGGTAGACCTACTGCAAACAGCCCAACCGCGATGGTTTGATTCAGACTGCCTCGCTATTTCAAGTCATTGTGGAATTTAAAAGATTTCAAGAGATAACTGATTGTACAAAATTCGACGCTCGTACTCATTTTTACCACGTTTTTATTAGCTCGCTTTCTTGTCTGTTAATCTTACACAGTAGTACCTCGTTTATACGAACCAATTAACACTAAATCGCATATGCATTCGGCCTTGAACACCCGACGTTTTCGGATAAACGAGGTTATACTACATACATATAAATAATTAAACCGTCGAATGAACATGATGACTTTGATACCGTTGGTAAAGAAACGAGAGCACGTAAGGCAGACGATATTTCAAGTTTGCTCGGTTCTCCCGTAAGACAGTACGTAAAACAGTATTCCGCAGGGTGTAACACCGGGTATTATAGGCTCCGTTTGACAAACGACCGGCAATAAGGTCAGTTTGGAATGGGTTCCACGAGATCCTAAGGGAGGGCGGGCCACGTATCGGGACCTTCATTTTAAATGGAGGAGCCAGAATCTCGGGGGCCACGTAGTAAGACGTCGCGTCGCGTCGCGTCGCGCGCGCGGGGCGCCGTACCTTCAAGCAGCTCTCGATAAATTCCTCGATCGTTATTACGCCGTCCTGGTTCAGGTCTAGCTTCTTGAATACCCTGTCCAGCTGTTCCCTAGCTTTCCTCTCCTCCTCGGCGTGGTGCCGTCTGCCCATCAGCTCGTGCACCGCCGTCACCACTTCCCCTAGCTCGCCCCTCGTGATGCAACCGTCCCCGTTTATGTCGTACAACTTGAACGTCCATCGCAGCTTCTCGTAGATGCTGCCTCGTAGCAACGTCGACAGAGTGACGAGCAGATCCTGCAGCGACGAGAGAACCAGCTTTCTTAGCCTTCTCAATTTTCTTTGCTACTAAATACAGAATTCGCGGAAAGTCTAGTCGCTTTCGATCGTTTTGAATTTCTACAAATGGGATTTTCAGAATTTCCCCTTGTCCCTGCCATTGACAGTGTTCGGTCCCTCCCAAGTGGCTCTATCTTCCCCCACGAGTACTCGGTTCGCTCTCGGCGAGCTTATAGATTAGGGTAGTCCTTAGCTACAGGGGTCAACGATTCTTTTGTCAGATTTTTACGGTCATATGTCCTAGAAAAGATCGAAAGTCGAGAAATATGGACCACCCTACTATAACACATAGCATTCGCTACAAGCACGTCGACGAACCGTGATAGATCGGTTTAGAGTGAATTACCCTGAAGCTGATGGCACCGTTGCAGTTTACATCGAACGCCTTGAACACGTAATGGGCGTAGAGGCTGGAGTCTGGAATTCGTACGGGGTCGCCGTTAACCAATTACGCAAAAACGCTGGTATTTATTTAATTGGAACTTACTGCCATGAGGGAAGAACTTCGCGTAGATGTCCTTGAACGAGTCTTCGTGCACGACACCCTCCGGACACTCCTGAAACCGACAAAGTAGACGAACATCAACGAGCTGTCTTGACAGACTCACAAATCTCGCGAACTCGATAAATCATTCTGTAAATAACGAATTGTCGCACTTGCGTCGGTATATCGAGTGGCTATAAACGATCCAATCGCAGCTAATGAAGCTAATGAAACGCGTTAACTCGATTTCTAAGGGCGTACGAGATCGTATCGATATCGGTGGGCTGACTCTCTGAACGTAGAAACCGTTCCCGTCGATGGCGTAATTCAGAGGGAGGACGAATGGACGATTGGCGAATGGGAAAAATTGATATTTTGAAAGATGAAGATCCCGCACACCGTACCGAAGAACGCGTTCGAGGTCTACAAGTATGTAACAGAAACGTTCTCGAGTAATTCGAGAAGTAATTTCTCTAGATACAGGCTGACTCTCTACCGCGACAATCTATCGAACGAATAAACTCGGTTTTCCCTTCTGTTTCGAGATGCTCCTACGATACGACGCGACTATCGACCGAGGTGGGACGAACACTTCGCTCGGAGGATTCTCTCTGGGACGAGAACAGGATTCCAAGCCTGAGGAGGCTCGCTCTTGTCGCCATAGCTGTCGCGTGGGAGCATAATCCGATCCTGGACGAGCTACCAACTTGCGAGGATAGGAACGAGCTGATCGAGCTCCTGCCCGTTGGCCTACCACTCCAACTCGCTATTACGAAGATCGAGGACGAGCGCTACTGGGAACGATGCTCTAGGAACAAGTAATCGATTATCTAAACCAGGGGTTCCTAACGAAGTCCACGTGGATCCCTTGGGGGTCGATGGAAGTATGAAAAGGGTCTATAGTCTATAGTATTCCAGGGGTTTATTGGGGTTCGATGATAAATTTTTCTGCTTTAAAATTTTATTTAACGCTAAACCTACCACGGTCAAATGACCGGTTTTATATTTTCCAATTATTATTGGAATTACAGGGTGGCGCAAAATGAACCTTCTGGTTTGAATTCGTAATCACTTTCTTCATTTTACAGTGAAATAAATACACATTGGAAAAAAATATAGTGTACAGAAGGGAAATTTTATTCAACTAGACGTGAAAGATTACATCTCGCAAATGGCGGCCATTTTCTGCACGACACACTCGTGCTCTTTGTAACACGTTTTCCATTACTTTTCGCAAAACTTCAGGTGTCACCGGATTTAACCGCTCCGGACTGTTTTCTTTGGGCGTATTTGAAATAGCGAGTGTACGTAAATAAGCCAACGACCATCCCCGAACTGAAAAACAAATATTCGTGAAGAAATAGGTGCAATACCACCTGAAGTTTTGCGAAAAGTAATGGAAAATGTGTTAGAAAGGGCACGAATGTGTCGTGCAGAAAATGGCCGCCATTTGCGAGATGTAATCTTTCACGTCTAGTTGAATAAAATTCCCCTTCTGTACACTATATTTTTTTCCAATGTGTATTTATTTCACTCTAAAATTAAAAAAGTTATTACGAATTCAAACCAGAAGGTTCATTTTGCGCCACCCTGTATAAAAACCCATTTATGGAAAATAATGGAATTTGTCCAAGTATGTACTATTATATTGAAAACTACAGACAATCTTAATAAATTTAGTGTTACCATTTTTATATGGCAATATTTACTAGATACTTTTAATGCTTGGTACAAATAAAAATTTGTACATTTGGTACAAAGTAAAATTTTATCAATACATCAAGCACAACCACCACATTAATTGAAACCGAACTATTGTGGAATTACAATCTGTAAAATTAAAAATGAAAATAGTACAAAAATAATAAAACTTAAATCTAATAAACCATTTTCTTCTAATTTTTTGTTCATATTCTCAGTAAAACTATTATCTTTAAGTTTTTATGTGCAATTATTAGTATTATGATTATGTTGTATGCTGTATATGTATTATAGACAAAAATGTAAGGGGGTCGTTGAAGAAAATCATCCTTTTAAAAGGGGTCGATGTAAGAGAAGGTTTGGGAACCCCTGATCTAAACTATAAAGAGAGACCAACGAATCCTGCCGACGAAGGGACATTTTTCGAAAGATTCTCAAAACTGGTTTGGGTTGAGAATCTGCGGAAAAAATAACAAGACTCGAAAAATTCGCGGATTCGAATGTCGACGTTTCTTTGTGCCCGTCGTCGGGTTCGATGGATCGAATCGATATAGAGAAGGGTATGGTTCGCGGAACCTTCGAAGAGGTTTTTGAGGAGGCGTCAGGTGCAGGATTCGTTGCAGGTGGGAAACCAACGAAGTGGCCTTGCACGGGAATTCTTGGCGACAGCGGTACTGCGAGGGTGTGTTCAGCGAGTATCTCGAGAGCCTCGAGCCAAGTTTCTTCGAAACGCAGATGGACGAGTGCGAGAGAATGATCGGGCTCGTAAGAAGTTACGTGCAAGCGATAAGGATTCGTTCCCTTCAACCGACCAGGCGAGCAATCTGCGAGAAAACTTTCCAACAGTCCGCAATCTCCGTGTTTTATCCATTCTAACCAGCCCGAGGGCGAATCACATTATTTCCGTTCTTGCGGCTCTCGTCGTTCAAGAACGCTTTTTCTAAGGTGTCCTCCCGATAGACCCTTTTCTAGGTAATGGAACTAAAAATCTACGATGTTTCGTAGGAAAGAAAAGCCTCCGGACGATGGGGATCCCTGTCACGCGGAGGAAGACATCGTACACCACGTCCCAATGACCGTGATCTTGCCTCAGATGCCCGAGCTCGTCGAGCTTCGCATCAACTTCGGCGTAATTTACATGAGCGACGGGTTCGAGTGGCGTGACTTCCAGTGAGTAGGTTCCCTCGACACGACGCGACGGTTCGTAAAATATGCATTCGGCACAACAACAATACGGTCCCCGGTAAATCCGTCGTTTCTCGAGGAAGTCCTTTAAATTTGAATGGAGCCGCGCGCAGGTGGATCGCTTGTTCTCCACGGCCGAGACGCTTAGCTTGGCGCACGAATCAACGGGAATAATAATCGCGTGCTGTACGCTTGACAAGCCTCGTATACATACCGGGGGACGAGCGAAGATCCCGGCGCTATTGAATATTATTGCAGCGTTTTCCTGGTCGGTTTCCAACAACCTACGCCATCCTTGACTAGCGAGGAAGGTCGGCCAGATATTTTCGACGCAAAACCGTCGCGCGCGCGCCGCGCCGCGCCGGCCCGGCCCGGCTTTTTAGCCCTCGCGCCACGATCGCAGGGTCGTTTCTACTTGACTGCGACCGCTACTATTATCGAATATGCGCGCAGTTACCTTTAACACTAAACCTGCCACGGCCAAATGACCGGCTTCTTATTTTATCAGTAGTTTACAAATTACAGAGACGCGTTCGTGGGAAATTGTTGAAGTACAGTAAACGCTCCTTCGTTGTTCTGAATCGTGGTCACGATCATTGTCCAGTGCCTACCCACTCCACTGCCTGTCAACGCCGAGTCCCTCCGCAGGGCGGCGACGATTGATATCGGCTCGGGTATATCGGTGTGAACACCGCAACATTCACTCGAGGAACTTTCACTACCTTATTTCTGGCATTTTTCTGATTAAAATGACACCAAACACGATATAATTTGAACTGTATTAAGTGGTTTTATCGGCGATGAAAGTTTCGAAGGCAACGAAGAACAGCGTATTGGAAAGAACGAGACGCGAACAGTCGACGTCGTCGGCACAGTTCAAAGGCCCGCGTGTTCTCACAATGATATGGCAATGATAGAATTGTTCATTTTTCATTATTTTTTTTATGGGACTTTCACTAACTTATTTCTGGCATTTTTCTGATTAAAATGACACCAAACACGATATAATTTCAACTTTATTTAGTGGTTTCATTAACGGTATGGAGTACATGGAAGAGGATAGCGAGTGAAAAAAAAGAAAAACTGTAATGTTTAAAATACCAATGCGATGCTAACACTTTTATTAATAAGTTTCTAGTGATTATCTTTCTTATTCTTTTTCGATTATGTATAATTAGTCGTTTAAAATGAATTAATAAAAATGCAAAACTAGCCGTCGTCTTGATTTAAGGGAGACATCTTGTACGAAGAGGCCAAATTCATGTCAAAACATAGGCGCTGGACAACGATCGTGTCCACAGCGCAGATCGCGCTGTGCTCCTACGGGCTGTAACTCCGTTAATTTGAAAAATTCAAGTCTAATTCTTTGAGAACATATTTTCGAGATGTTAAGTTGTTTATTTAAACATATGCTATACATAGCATGTGTTAAATTATAAATTATGCTTCACATGTAGTGTAAATATGGGACAAATTATATCGTGTTTGGTCTTGTTCTAATCAGAAAAATGACAGAAACATGCCAGTGAAAGTCCCATAAAAAAATAATGAAAAATAAAGTATTTTTAATTGGCATTATGTACAGTGAGAACACGCGGACCTTTAAACTGTGCCGGCGACGGCGACACGCTTCGGTCACGCGATCCGTATTTCATTCTGTCCTTCTCTATGTTCGGCTCTCTACTGAAGTCTCGCACGGCGTGGTCGGCACGATATCTAGACGCAGTCATAAATCAAAAATAGTGTTCGGGCACGATCGTTGTCCGCTCAAACCCCCGGCCTTTGGACAACGAAGGAGCGTTTAACTGTATATGTAACAATAAAAATGGCGCAGAAATTGAATGAATTGAATCTCCTCATTTTTAGAGAGCAATACGCACCATTCACTTTTCATACTTGGCAGGTTCAGTGTTAAAACCTTCGCGCAAAGAAAGAGCGAATCGTTCGGCGGATACTGACGTTACGATTCCCACGAAAAAAAGGTTCTCCGTGGAGGATTGCCTGGGACTGGGCCAAGCAGCGCAGTCTTGCTCGAAGCTGAACAAGTTCACCATTTCGAGGAGCAATTTGGATCAGCCGCGGGTCGCTGCGCTGCTCCAAGGATTGTTGGAGAACCAGAATGTCGGTGATCGATCAGTGTGACAACAATTAGACCGCGAACCGTATGGGTTCGTAACGCGCGAGATGACGGCGTGCCAGGACCCGACCGACCGGAAAAATCGATCAAATTCAACAGGATCCTTCCGCGAGAACGCTAGCTTCCAGCTAGCTCTCGCGAACCGATCCCTGAAACTGATACTGCTTCTCGATTCCCGATTCTTTCGGCGGTTAACTCCTTACAATATATCGAGTCGTTATCAATTTCCGTTGCACTGGAATGAAATTCAATTTTGTTGCCGTTGATCGGTAGTCATTGGAGAATACGTAGGCGTATAATAGATATAAATTTTCATCTTCTTCTAAGAAATTGCAACCGTAAAATAAATCTTTGTCCAAGCGGTTAAAGAGATTCCTTTGGAAACAGATAACGGAGATCGACTTTTCCCACTGCAAACTGGGGGACAAGGGCACGTATGCCGTCGGAGAGTTTCTGGCGGCGCACAACGCGAAGGTGATGCGTCTGGCGAACAACGACATAGGGCCGATAGGGGTGTCGGGTCTGGTGCACGGAATGCTCAAGAGAAAGCAGCAGCCGGTGCTCGAGCATTTGGACCTCCGACTGAACCCTCTGCTAGACGAGGGTGCTATGCATCTGTGCGCCTGTGAGTGAATCCTCTCTATCGCGTGCTCGTTGCAACATTCATTTTTCTAACGACGCGTGCAGCCCACGATGGTAAGTCTCGCCGAAATCCTGGCCAAATGCGACGAAAATGTTTTGCTACGAGTTCAAAGATTTATGTAAAAATCCGTAGAAAAATATCACTTTTAGCCAGGATTTCGACTAACGATAAGCTTGCCGATAAACTTCGACTATTTTAGCCGCGTTCGGAGGGAAGGCGAGAACGCGGATAACGGGGTCTTTTTCTCAAGATATGTATTTAGGATCGTGCCAACGAACGCGTTTCTCGTTTTGCGAGTGCAACGAGCCGAGCGATCGATCGATGGCTCGATCGGGCATTCGGCCCGACACGAATGTCCCGAGCGATTCGGTTCTCTAAAACCGGAGACGAGTTCAATTCCCCGCCTAATAATAAACGATCCGATCCGGAGATATTAAAAAATCGTGAAAGAGAGACTTCCCTCGAATCGATCATCGAGATTGGAGCGTCGAAATTAGAACTCTGATAGAATGCCGCGCGGCGCCTTTCACTGAATTTCACCTGACTTCGAGCGACGAACGGCGCACGCGATCATTTATATTCGCCTGATCGGACACGTGAATTCTGAATGGGAGAGGCACCGCGAGATCCTAAATCCGTTTCAGACCTGCTGCGAAACGACAGCCTAGAAATACTGAACGCGAGCGGCTGCGGGATAGAAGCTGCCGGAGGAGCGGCTTTCGCCGAAGTATTGACCTCCGGATGCAACTTCAAAACGCTCAGCCTAGACCTGTCGAACAACGATTTCGGCCAGTCAGGTGAGTGAGTATCAGGGGGGGGGGGGGGGTCGAGCCACAACCTCGATTCGGCGCTAACGGGCCCGCTAATTATGCCAATCGATTATACCGTGCAACACCCGAATGATAACCAATGCCCAATGCCTATAGAGCTTGATACCTCGAATGCAAATCCGAAAACCAATTTCCTCTATCGGCCACGGTTTTCCAGAACGTTCGTTTCGAATAGATCGATCGTGAGATTCGAAAACAGAGGGACATTGTCGATACTCGTGAATCGTTCGCTCGTTCCATTGGGAATGTTACAGAGACGTTCCACGCGTTCCACGATGCCAAAGTGCTTAAGAGGCTAGATCCCGCACTAGAATTCCCCTAGAATACCCTAGAAATCTGGCCGAAACATGGGTTACGCGGTACCACTTGTCGCCCTTATACGAGCATATTTCTTGCTGGACAAGGGCTCATTCGATAGAGGAAAGTTAAATGAACGGGTCTCTGCCCCTCTGTTATATGAAATTATGCATATATTTTGTAATATAAGTGTTAGAAGTAAGCCAAAATTGATGATGTTCAGCCATGTAATCCAAGCCATTTTTATGCCATTGGATGAATTTTCTGGATGCTATCGTGAGCTGAGCCCCGTTCATTTAACCTTCCTCTATCGAATGAGCCCTTGTTCAGCAAGAAATATGCTCGTATAAGGGCGAAAAGTGGTACCGCGTAACCCATGGTTCGGCCAGATTTCTAGGGTATTCTAGGGGAATTCTAGTGCGGGATCTAGCCCCTTAAGGGGATAGGACCCCCTCTAGAATACCCTAGAATACCCTAGAAATCTGGGAGAAACATGGATTTGCGCGGTACGGTTTTTCGTATGAGCATATTTTTCGCTGGACAAGGGCTCATTCGAAAGAGGAAGGTTCAATGAAGGGGGCTCTCAGCTCCTTTGTTATATGAAATTGTGGATATATTTTGTAATATAAGTGTTAGTAAGCCAAAATTGATGATGTTCAGCCATGTAATCCAATCCATTTTTATGCCATTAGATGAGTTTTCTGGTTGCTATCGTGGGCTGAGCCCAATTCATTTAAACCTTTATCTTTCGAATGAGCTCTTGTACATAGTGATGGGCCTTGATTATGTTCAAGCGGTATCGATTCCTTGTGACAAAGAATCATGGCATCACAAGCATGTATGATTCTCTGGGTATCAAAAAGTATCGACCCCTAATAACAGTTGCTCAGAAGCCTCGATCCTTTATAAGTACATCTTGGATGGGTGTGTTGTCGATACTATCACAATCCTGTGGGGTCGAGTCGACTGAATGACAAGTACTTATATAATGAAATGTTATGTTTACTAATATCAAGCGTGAGAAAGGAAGATAGAATGAAAATATTTTTTTTTTTTTTTTTTTATTAGGAAATCTCATATGAGATTTATTACACCATAATATAGACTACAAGATATTACAATCTTTATAACGGGAACATTATAGAATGAAAATATTATGTTGGTACGTTCAAAACGGTGAAGACGTGAATTGCGAATGTAACGATACCAATTTCATCCAAGACGCGATACCAATACTACTTGGTATCATTTCTGCACGTACTGGTATCACAGATCGACTACTTAGTTCCTTATCTTTTGATACATATCGAAACACCCAAACAAGTACTTAAATATCGAATTGTTTGAAGATCATGAGAAAGACTTGTATCACGCCCATCACTACTTGTACAGCGAAAAATATGCTTATATGAAGATGAAAATCCGTACCGCGCAAACCCATGTTTCGCCCAGATTTCTAGGGTATTTGAAGGTATTCTAGAGAGGGTCCTACCCCCTTAAACCTTTGCTTTTGCAGAGATCGATTGAACGGTCGATTTGTATAAGTGACGCGCAGTGCCGGATTAAGCCTTGTAGCAGGAGTAGCAAATGCTACGGGCCCCGCGCTTCTGGGGGCCCCGCACCTTGAGCAAAAAATGTTTAGCTTGTCAAATTTTCTAACATTTGGCCAAAAATCAACTTATATCTTAAAAATATTAATGAAATTTAATAAAATGTTTTAGAGCAAACAAATCTCAAAGTCGAGCATTTTAGAAATGATGTTTTTTGGGCAGATCGTGCCCCACGGGCGCTTCATCGAAGAGGCGCCAATACATGAACGTGCAAGGGCGCCCGACGGTGCCAGGGGGCACAGATATTTTTTGCTATAACAAAAAAGAAGAAAAAAACTATGTAAGGAATAACCTATAACTATGTAAAACTGTGTAAGTGTGGGGCCCCGTCATATCATTTGCTACGGGCCCCGCGCTGCCTTAATCCGGCCCTGGTCACGCGAGCGCGAGTTGAGAACTAGATTTTTTTACAATCGAACGCTAGTCGTGATCCAATTGAATATTCTCGGAATATTTAAATTTAAATAAGCTTCGTATCTCGGACAACCAGCAACAAGATTCGCGCGTAGGTTAAGGGGGAACGGTAGTCACGTGACTTTCCCTAGAATACCCTAGAATACCCTAGAAATCTGGCCGAAACTTGAGTTTGCGAGATTAGATTTTTCGTCCTTATACGAGCAGATTTTTGGCTGGGTGAGGGCTCAATCTAAAGAGGAAGGTTCAGCGCATACTGCCCTGCTTATGATGTAACGAGATTATGTTGACATCGAATAATATGAGTCTGCAAAGTAGGGAAAAAAGTCGAGAAAACAACCGCAGAATCCAATGTATTTTTCTGTCACAAAAAGAGTTTTTTGACTGCTATCATAAGCAGGGCACTATGCGCTGAACCTTCCACTGTCAAACGAGCCTTATTATGCAGCTCAAAATTTGCTCGTATAAGAACGAAAAATCTAATCCCGCAAACTCAAATTTCGGACAGATTTTAGGGTATTCCAGGTTATTCTAGGGAAAGTCACGTGACTACCGTTCCCTCTTAAACATTGTGCGCGCGCGATCGATGGTAGGGTGGCTGCACGGCTGTACTGCTCTATGGAAAATGATAAACGGCCGATTTCAGTGGGCGAGATATTCAAGGATGCATTGAAGAACATTCCGTTCATTGTTCGGTTTGACGCTCGGATGTGCAATTTCTCCGCGGAATCGGAATACTCTATAAATAAAAGCGTGCTCGGGTAAGGAGAAGCCATTGCGCGGCATGTCTCGAGTCGAGGCGATCCGGACGATCGAACTGATCAAGACAATTTTCAGGAACAGAGAGAGGATCAAGGCGAAATTGAGGAAATCTGATGTTCGTTCGATTGATCGGTCCGCATCGATCACGAGAATTTAGTTCACTGGATTTCAACGAAACAAACGGTGTCTCTTACTCGTGGAAATAAATGATAAATTCAAAGATCTCGTTGTTTTTAACACAAGCTATCCTGCGAGTAACGTTATTAGGGTGTTCTCTTAAGCCTAAAATCCAAAGTTCGATATCAAAACTAACTCCTTTATCCTTAATATCAAAATGAAATTCAATAAATTCATCCACGATGGTGTTAACAGCTTTATTCCATTTTTCTGGATTCCGTCTCATATTGGGATTCAAGGTAATGAAAGGGCCGACCTATTAGCGAAAGAGGCTTCCTTCTTCAGCAATCCATGTATTTCTAGAATTCCCTTTACTGATTTCTATGAGTCATTTAGTAAAAAATATGTTCATTATCACTCTTTCCACTGTAAAAACTAAAGGGCTTATATAAGGGTAAAACATATTTTCAGCAATACTTGATAGAAAACCGTCTTCCATGGTTCTCTCAGCTAAATCTTTCCCTCTCGGTTATTGTCACTATCAATAGATGTAGATCAGACCATTATCTGCTTCTTTAACTCGCATAGGTTTCATCAATGATCCCAAATGCTGTTGCAAGGAGGAGGATGAGACGCTGAACCATGTTTTTATGGCAGTGTAATTTGTACGATGAAGAAAGACTAATATTAATTGAAAAGCTCCGTAAAATCAACTTTCACCTGCCCATGGATGTTTCGATACTGATAGCTAAACCTAATATCAAGGCCTGCCGCTATATGCTGTCGTTTTTTAGAAACTGCGGTCTTAGCATACAGCTATAGTTTCCGTAGATTGCAATACACCAGCCGTAAGTGCGTGATTGGAATGAATTTTCTGTGTTTACCTATACACGTTTCAATATTAATGATCATATATTGTAATCTGTATCTGTGTATAATGTTGAAATAAATCTCTTATGAGATTTTCTATAATAAAAGAAAAAAATTTTTTTTTTAAAAACGTTATAGGGTCAGTTGCCCTGGATTAAACAGCGGCTCGGCAAAAGTGGAATTTTTCCACGGGGAAAAAAGAGAAGAAGAGAGGGGTGGTGGCGGGGCAAGGAATGACCGAAACGCGTCGAGTGGAATGAAAATGACCATCGTAACGGCGAAGGGCTAATAGAAAGGCTCGGCAACAAAAGAACAGCGGAACTAGGGTGCAGTCGAGACCCAAGAATCTTATGCGAAAACCGTGGGCACGGTGAATTGCGCCGGAAGTAGGCCACAGGTAAGACTTTTTCCATTATTAACCAGGCATCGGACGTTGAGAAAACAGAGAAAAAGCATCAAAGATTCTTCTCTCGAGGAAAACGTAGGCTGGAATAGTCGATGACGTTGACACGGGGGAGCTGGATACGATTCTGGACAGGTAATTGGATGTGCACGGCGAAATGAATTTATCCTAACGAGGCAAAAGCAAGATTCGAGGCGGCCATGGCCGCGTAATTAACAAGCTGCAAGGGGCAAACTTCTCGACAAACGATATCCCATGCATCGTGCTCCAATTTCGTCCAAAGGCGAAACCGTGGCTTCCCAACGTTTTCTGGCTCGCTGCCCCCTTTTCCAAGTTATCGTCGTTCCACGCGATCTCCGAAAATCACGAAGTAAACGAAGAAAATGTCGAGGAACCATAGTGTGTGGCCATGTTACTTCGTAATTTCTTTGTACGTAATCTCTTCGTTCCGGTAGCTTCTCGGACATTTTGTTTTCACGGAAACGGATTTCGAGGCAGGTTCACGATTCCTGGGGAGTCAGCGATTCGGATCCGAATTCGAAAGGAAAATCGCCCGTTTCCCGGTAAATAAACTTCGTATCCCGCATTCGTCGGGCATCCATCGAGAACGCCATTTGTCCCTGTTCCCGGTAACGAACGGTAATTTGGAACATCGACCGCGGACAAATCGTTCGGCACGCGTTCGAATCGACCTCGTGTTCGTCACCTCCGACCAGGGCTTGAAAACAGTTATGATATCCATTTCGGTCCTTGAAACAGTTATGAGGGACCGATATTTCAAATAATTGTTATGAAGGACCGAAATTTTGGTTGATGTCGGTTTCGATTACGGTCCTACGTACATGGATATCGGTCCTAGTATAACGGTCTAGGACCGTTATTTTTTCGGTCCTATATCGGTCCTCATATCGGTTCTAAGTTTCAAGTTATAGCAAGCAGGGCTTGAAATGGGTCCGAAAATAACTACTAAAATTAAAAACTGTTATATTTTGGTCATATTTGAAAGTTGTTTTATCATAACAATAGATATGAATATACATTATTCACTGTTTTTACTTTTACTTTTTTATTGTAATTTTAATTTTCATCATTCTGATTGGCATCCCTGCAAAAGCGTCACCAATGACGTCGAGTCAACGGTTGCGTCGGCAATCAACAATAAGGTGTCGGTCTCTTTGCCACCAATTCCAAATCATCGGCCGAGCGTCAAAGTATTAGAACTAGAGACCACGGTTTTGGACGTGTATTGAGGATACACGTATTCACGTGTTCACGTGTACTAATATATATCCGTATTTTAATCCGTGTACATCTTTGTACACGGATACTGAAGTAAACGTGTACATGCATATCGAAACACACAGATAATACACGGGTACACGTGTATCAAGCTACACGGATGATACACGTGTACCCGTATATTCAAGTTCACGGTTATACATGTACATGTATTATCCGTATATTTTGATACACGTGAACACGTGTATTTCAGTACACGTGTATCCGTGTATTATATAGGATCCGGACTTCTACACGGATATATTAATTACACGTTTACACATTGAAAATACACGTGAAATGGGTATCTCTGATTAGAACCGATATAGGACCCAAAAAAATATCGGTCCTAGACCGTTATTCTAGGACGACATCCATGTACTGTAGAACCGTAATCGAAACTGATATCAACTAAAATTTCGGTCCTTCATAACAGTTATTTCGAATATTGGTCCTTCTTAACTGTTTCGTTCAAGCCCGAACTGAAACAGTTTCAAACAGTTATTTCCGGGACTGTTTCAAGCCCTGCCTCCGACCTCGTGACAGCCTCCTCGCGACTACTCGAATCCCAATTCGCGTCTTCGTTCTTCAAGTGTTATTGCGAGATCGTGCGATCGGTTCTCGCTCGGCGACGCGACGCGACGCAACGCGACGACTCGATAAAGAACCCGTCGTCGATCATTTTCTAAAAGGACAAGGACAAAAAATGTCATTGATGCTTCGGTGTTTCTATTTCTAAGAGATGGCAACAGTTAAATGGTAACGAATTAACTTTATGCCAACGTTTAACAGTGACGGGCTTGACAAGACTGCTGTTCGACGTTCGTTTCTTGCTCGTCGTTCGATCGTTTTTTGATGTTTTCTTGTCGTTGATAACGTAAATAACACAATATAGCGGGTGACGCAATATAGCTTACAACGCAATATAGCTTACATATTATAAATCAGTTTCCTTAATCGTTGAGATTTTCGTTGAGATAAGACTCGAGGGATCGGGGAGCACGTGGCGTTTCAAAGAATTTTTAATGGATCCTTCAACAGCAATTTCAATTGCGAACGAACAAGTTACCTCCAGCAACGTCGTCTTGTCAGATTACAATGTGAAAGAAAATTTCTAAGCTTCCTTTCCGTGCGGTGCAACTATTGAAAATCCTGTTGTATTCGGGTCCCGATCGGTAAAGTGTTAAAATGAACACAATTACCGAGTCGCGACGCGACGTTTCGACGAGAGACCGGTTTAATTAACGGCAAACGGCGATCATCCTGGAAGCTGGGAACACGGTGCCGAGGTTTCGATAGTTATCGGTTAAAAGATAGCCGGAGCAAACGAGACAATGGAACGATGGCCTGTCAGCCGGTCGACGACGAGCAGTCTAGTCGTCGCGACTGTGGACCTCCTCGGTTTCGATTGTCGCAACAATCGGCGATCAACAATCGAAACCGATAGAACGTGGGAGAGTTGGGCGTACACGACGTTGCCGATATCGTCGTCGACCGAATCAAAAGCAACCGGATCGAGCTGCAACCCTTGTAACGGTTTAATCCCTTGCGAGCTACCGCTGCAACGGGGCCAGCCGCTCGCGCTCGTTGCATTCTACGAGCACACCGTTTCTCGTAGGAATTAATTAGCCCTTCGAGTTCTGATTTGAAACTGCTTTGTAGCCTTTTTACTGCATCGTGTATCAAAGCGTTTCCCCGTGCGCCGAGAACGCTCGCAATCTAGCTGAGAATCAGGGCCGTCTTAAGATATGTAGCGCCCGTGGGCTAGTAACAATAATGTGCCCCTTTTCATTAAAAAATAGGGAAAATGGGTGCGGCGTGATCGGTGAAGATTTACCAAAGATTCAGAACTAGGAAAAGTCAATAAGTGTATTACCAATAAACAAATAAAAATACAAAATTGCCGCCCCAAAAAGGCTGGCGCGCCCCGGGTCTATAGCCCACTTAGCCCTGTGGTTAGGGCGGTCCTGCTAAGAATTACGGTTACCGTTTCGCCGTGTCTCCCGAGATACTGGCCACGCTCGGAAACACCGCATACCGTTTCAGAAAGAAATTGGTTTTCCCACATCCCCTAATTGCCTAGATATCACGAACGAAACGAAGAAACGTGTTTTCGAGCTCGAACCTCTAGAGCTGCCCGTTCGACGGCTCGATGAAATGAAACAGGCGTCCACTATTTTTCCGAACGCCTGAGCGTTACCGAAATCGGCTCTCGCGTAACTCGACCGTGTTCTCTTGTGATTCGTTAAATAGCTGTCCTTCGGGGATTCCGTGCTACAGAAGCGTGTACGCGGCATTCCGACGCCGAGGGTGTCCTACTCGGCTCTTTTATCTCGCCTTTGCATCTCTCGCGAGAGCTTCTATTGTCTCCATTCATCGTTCCCCTTGTCTACCAGTCTCTGGACACACGTTTCTTTTCGGAAACCGCGGCGTAGGTGCGCCAAGGTCGCCCGGTTGCTCGTAAGCGTCCTATTCAACCCGTCCGCCACCCGCCATCCGCGATTTATACCCTCTACCCTCTCTGTATTTAAAGGTAGTGACGCGAAAACCGCGCCGTACAGAGCGGCGGGCCACCTTTCATACCGTTTCAGTCGTGTGTTGTAACGTACTCGGTACAAGCTTCAAGTTGTAATTTCGTGCCACTTATACTCTATTCGTCTGCTTCTTGCGACGAATGCAGTATAAATCGCAAAACACAGCGGTATGACGCGTTTAGGGAATCCCAAGTTAAAGTCTACACCAGTGTTTCCCAATATCTTCTGTGTCACGCCCCACCTAATCCTCTCTAAAAATTTTCTGCCCCCTACGTAACATATACATAATTTTTAATATCCAAAAATTGAATTGTCCACTGTGTTGGTTATTCTTTTATTTTATGAAGGTCTGATATATGTGTATACAGTGGGCGTAAAAAGTGTTCGTACACCTTTTAAAAACGAATAACTTTGTCAAAATTCGACCCAACAGCTTGAGTTTTTTTGAGACGTTAGAAGGATTAGTTTACTAGCCAAAGTGTAATTAAATTTTTTTTTAATTGTTATTAGTCGCAATTGCGAAGGAAAAAGTAAAAGGTCACGATTTTTTAATTTTTTATCTGTGCCCGTAATGAAAATTTCAAACATGTATTTTGTAAATCTAAGTAAGTTTACACATATACATGTACAAAGTTTCATTGAAATCGGTTGACGCATAAAAAAGCTATGGGCATAGTAACATGTAAAAATCTTTGAATTTGGGGTTTGCGAATCATTTAAATCGCGGATACTTACAATTTTTGCTATTTTCAATCATGTATATTTCGTAACAACCTCGATCGATTTCGATGAAACTTTTTTACATGTATACATAGTATATAACTTACTTATACACCTACCAAATGCACCTTATAAATTTCCGTGACCTTTACTTTTTCCTTCGCAATTACGACCAATAGCAATAAAACAAAAAAAATTATTTACACATTAGCTAGTAAACCAATCCTTCTAACGTCACAAAAAAACTCAAGCTGTTGGGTCGAATTTTGAAAAAGTTATACGCTTTTAAAAGGTGTACAAATACTTTTTACACCCACTGTATATATGTGTCTACAAAAATTATCTTTTTTCATTCTCTCTTTCTTTCACGTCACGATTTCAATACAAGCGAGATGGGTCCGCGTATCTGTGGTACTTAGTTTTTGTTTCCATGAGAATAACCGATAAGGTCTGTAAATACGCGGCAAATTCTTCGTCTACGACTGTCAGTCTCAATGTGTGATTCGTAAAGTAAAGACGTGCCTTCCGTGTTCAAATAAAAATAAAGTGAAAATAAGTGAAGTATATTGTGTATGTTTATTTCAAATGCCCTAACCCAAAACACACTGAAGAAACTTAAATGATAGTTTAAACTCTGGACGATTCCCGTGGGGCGTGGACACCACGTTGGGAAACACTGGTATAAACGATCATACGTATCCAGAGCGGAGTATTCTCGTTGGCGTTTCGATCGAGGACGAAGGAACGAGGGACGAAGGACCTTGCCGTTTAGGCAGATCCCTGGCCCCGTGTTACGACAACCACGCCAGTTGGCACCCTCGCGGTGGGTATCGCATCGATCGAGATAAATAAATTCAGAAACTCGGTCGTTTCTCTCGCCCACACCTCCACATTCCCCAACGCCTTTAAACCCTCCTATTCGAAACGAACCTTCAAACTTTCACGCGCCATGTGTCACGGAGTCACGTGTCACACGTGGCACACGCGTCACATGGCACGTGTCCACGTGTGTGTGTGTATCATGGATAGCCGCCGGGAGCCGCGGGGGATGGCTCGATCACACATTCCGCCTGCACATCGCATCTCATTGTCAACGATAAGAAGAAGGTCGAACGATTTAGCTGCGGGATACTACGCCCTCGACGACCCACCCTAGCTTCTCACCCCCGCGCTTCAAAATTCATTTACGCGCGCAATGAAAAACGTTCATCCGAGTCGCAAAGCTTGTAAACAACACGATTCCAAGGGAAAACAGCTGTGCGCTGTACCGGGGTAGCGAAATCGAATGTCGCGCGGATAATGGAAGCGGAATAGGGATCAGGACGAATCGATCGTGAAGCTCGCGAAGCTCGTGAATCGCACGGCCAGGGAGAAAAAACATCGGCCGGGATAAAACTATTTTGTAAAACGATGAGACGAGCCGGATCGAGCAGAGAGGAGGCTAGCGGGTCCTAGAAACGACGGATTCTTCACTCGAGAGCCACTCTACGCTCATAGTTCTCGTTAGCACTCTACAGGCCACGGTCTCTCCGCGCGAAACGGACGGAAACCGGCCGAGTTGGAATTTCCTTCTTTTTGTCTCTCTCTCTCTCTCTCTCTCTCTCACCCCTTTCCCCGTCCCCTAACACCCCGACAACGAGCCGGACACGCGACCGACGCGTCGCGTCCTCGAAAGAATTTTTCGAACGTTGCCAACTTCCTAGCCTGGAATAGTTGACGGATATCGGCGCATCGCGTGTCGGTTCGCTAACGAAGCGTAACCTGTAATCTATTCCGGATCGACGTAGCAACCCACCGGAGAATGTAATTGATCGGTCGAACGAACAAACAATTTTTCGTTTTATTTGTTTTTCATTTTCCGACGCAGTCTCCGGGGAATGGGTGGTAAGCGTCGCGTCGCGTCGCGGGTAAGCAGCGGCGAGCTAACGCGGGAATTATTCCGCGAAAATAATGGCCGCGTTTACCGTCGGAAGAAGGAACTTGTCCTTGTTCACCGTTGGTACAGTGGTTCAGAAAATTTTTCGTTCCAGCTCCGCTTTACGAGGCTGCGTCGAGCAATTCTCTAAAAACATATTTCCCATCGAATTTCGCAGAGACAGATCACAATAACGACGGAGACAGACAAGTTTCCCCGAGAACGATTTCAACTCTCGCCCGTCCTTCGTATCGATTCAACACAGCGAAATGTCCTTGCCGCCTCGAATTCATTTTTCTAGCGCTACAGCGCAGAAATGACCTGCGAAATAGGGTTCAACTTGACCCATGCCTTTTCTCGGCTTTCGCATTTTCGAAGAGGGAATTCGCGGAGTCGATTGTTTCTACTTTCCAACGCATTGAATTTCGACGACGAACCGACGTCGTCCCTGAAGGGTTCAAGACGGACGCGAGTTGGAACGTCATGAACCGATTGCACGATGAATAATAAATAACTAATTCCGTTCGTTTCGTCGGGCAACATTCGAGAAAACTCTATCTAAGGCTCCCGGCGAGGAATAATTTTGGACGCCGCTGTAGTTTCGTTTCTGTGTGGAGAGTAGCTTGCGGAAGCTCGCGAAACGACGCGTATAATCGCGAGTGCCAGTCCCTCCTCGTTCGTGAAATATTTACGCGGCTTTTCGAAGGAGGTGGTTGTCGGCTCGAGCAGAGATTCCCCTCAAGGTTGCGTACACACTGACGTAGACCGACGGACACGACTAGACCGTTCCGAACTCGAACGTAAATGTCGGAGGTTTACACTGCGCGCCGGTCGATACAATTCCGTCCCGTTCGATGGTTCAATTCGGTTTTGTAGCGAAAACACCGTAACCTAGTCATTTCCGAATCATCGCTGGCATCCGATCTCCAACCTTCTCGCAAATATCTGATAACACGAATTCGCTCTTTGACAACGAGGGCACGGTCACGTCTGCTGAGAGACTTCGAAACGGTTCCCCATAAGTCCAGGCAGAGTTGGGCAAACGCTAGTCACAATTATGATTATTGACTAATACCTTCATAAGCTTTACAAAAGTGACTAATGATTAATGACTAAGTAAATACTTGAGCATGACTATGAGTAATGACTACATAACTATTTGAGCGTGATGACTAATGACTAAATTTTTATTAAGGATAACTATTGACTACTGACTATATTGGCATAACTAATGATTAAATACGCAATCAGAATTTCACTATGACTAATGACTAAAAATGGTTATAAGTTGAAATAAGACATAATATTAACAAAAAAATATCCTATTAGTTTATAAACATATAAAGTACAGATTATGATAAGTTATGCTGACTAGAAAGGAAAAGGCACTTGAATAGGAAAAGTTTTCCAGATTTTCTTATTTTATTTTTGTGAAGACAATCATCATCGCACAATAGTGACTAATGACTAAAGATTGATGACTGATCATTCAAACTAATTAATGACTAATCATAACTAACAAGCAATAACTAACGATTACTTAGAGTTGTGACTAACTAGTGCCATGTAGTTATGACTAACTAATCAAAAAAATTTAACTGATTTTTTTAAGTTTTGACTAACAATCGATCAGACTATTAGTCATTTTCAATTATTAGTTGATTTTTGCCCAACTCTGAGTCCAGGCTCCTCCGAGAATCTTTTACCTGTCCGTTATTCAAATAATTAACACTGTTTCTACCAAAAGTGTGAAAAGACAGAGCAAATTTTCAATAGGCCGAGACTGCAAAGATGCCAAAAATTCGAGTTACGGAGGGGGTTAAGCGTTTTGCACTCGGAGCTATTTTAAATCGAAAATTAAACATTTCTTCCGACCTAGAATAATTCCATTCTATGTATACGATTTATTTTCATTTTATGGATATGAGATTGATATAATACCTTATACGTACAATACTTAAATGTTTAGTAATCGATAAGACAGTACCACATATTTAATAATGTAAACAATACTGCGAATCATGGTAGAGAGTGGCGGCACTGAGTGGCCATACGAGTGCTAAGGGTTAATAAATTGCACGCCTCGCATCTGGTCTGAGAAGAGCGACAACGAGTACAACTTACACACCGATTTCTGCGCGGAATAACTTTCGAAGATGCGTGGATTTTTCCTCGCTATACGTAGAGGCAGTTTTACTTTCCTCGTGCCGGGTAAGTAGCCAGGCGGAACTAGGAACTCGAAGAAGAAAAGGCAGAGCGAGGCGAGGCGTGGTTACCGCCCTGCGAATAGACCGGTTGAGTCCCGGACTACCTCTGTGCGTGTTTTTCAGGTGCTTTAATTCTGCTGTTCCGTCGGTTGTCGCCTGTCGTCCGTTTCGTTGCTCGCATGCCAAGTCCTAGTAATTGTGTCAAGAGCGTGCGTTCACGCGGACAAGAGTGTGTACGAGAGCGAGATTCCAAGGAAACTCGGTTGCCGTGGATCGAACTTGAAACTCGAAAGCAAACGGTTCATCGCCGACCGATACGAGGTTGTCTCGTCTATCCCTCTCGCCTCCGCCAACTGTATTTTATTCTCTATTTGCCGAGCACCTATTCGCAACGGTGACGCCGCGCCGCGCCGCGCCGTCAACGCTGAACTTACCGAGCGCCAAAGCAACACAAAAAGCTTTCACAATATGTACTACAAGTACCCAAAAACATCGAGATCCTCGAATTTATCGGGATTTCCGTAAATTCCGAGATCCCACTAACCATTTATATTCGTTTTAGTGAATACATTCATGATTTCGGATTTTTCATTCTAGGTGTTTTCGGCAAATTATGTTACTTTACTGTTTACCTAATTTTTCATTTATTATCCATCACGAATTCTTTTCAAGAGCGCCATATGTCATGTTCTCGAAATTTTCGGGAACCTGACCCGACCCGACCCGACCCGTCTCGTCCTGTCCATCGGATTCCCGATATTTCGGGTTCTCGTGCACTCCTAATAATTTGGAAAATCTCATGCGATCGATTCGACTCCTCGTTCATTGCAAAAACACCTCGGGTCTTGGTGGGACCCTACCCCCCCCCCCCCGATATGGTTATGATTCGATTGAAATCGACGGACGATGGCTGACCTGTTTGAAACCCCGGTACATCACCCGGATTTCCTGCCTGGAGAACTTTGTCTGCCGAAGGAGTTCTTCGAGGGCGACCGGTCTAGTGGCCTGCTGCCTGGTCCTCGAGCTCTCGAAGTCGAACAGCGCCTCTTCCGGGCCCGGCGAGTCCGGCGGTGTAGCCATCCCTTCGCAAACTTTCGCTACCTGTCGCAACCGCAACGAGATTCACTCGTTCTAACCGTCGAATCCGAAGCCGAAGCCGAAGCCGGTTTCTTCCTCGTCCGAACACTATCACGGTCACACCACGGCTGGTTCGTGCCAGCCCGCTACATTCATCCTCGTTACGCCCATCCGTGCCCTCCTCCACGCTGACAGAGTCCTGCTACCTTTGCCGTTGCCCTTTCCGTTACCGGTTGGTTCTGCAAACAAGATCGATTCGTCCGTTAATCTCCGATCTTAGTCTCGTCCTCGAATTCGTTCGTTCGCGCTTCTTCGTATCATACATATAATAAGTGGCATCAATATGTACATTTATGCATCGACATGTTTAATGTAATAGAATGTATTCGCCCGCTAGGCCTCTCGAAGGCCTCGAGCTCGGAACTCCTCGAGTTGAAGACCTCGAGCGAAAAGGTTCAGTTTAAATTCTCAAAGGTTTGAAGCTCGACGGTCTAGCGAGAGAACCCACCCTGTATCAAATTTGCTTAATCGATAACGCATCTGGTATTCTAATGGATTAGCGGTGGGTCGATTCGGTATACCATGCTTGGATCAGATAAAAATATTGATTGAAACTGTGCGGGCTGCGAGAGGACGCTCGCCGTGCAACGTGTGTCCCTGATCGTCGCTATCTACTCCACCGCCTATAAGAGTATAAAGCGATCTTCGGGTTCCGTAGGGTTCTGTGTTTATGACTCGGGGGAAGTGTACTTATCGGTCGATGGCTGTTTTCTTATCGGCCCGATAAATATTGAACATGCGCGCGCGGGGGCGAAAGTACCGCTTCGGGTTGAAAACGCCAAAAGCGCCGAACCTTGGAACCAACTATTGTATGTAGTTGTACGTACAACATACATATACCTATTTATTTATACGAAAGTTCGCATGTCGTTGCACCGGAGAGCAAGAAAAACGGAAGGAGGAGCAACAGAAAATATAATACGATATGCGTGCATTTGCTCGCGGCTTCGTTTTCTAGAATTTCCACAATTTTCAATCTTTCCGGAATCGCGTGTTTGCGACGCCCACGTTTTTCACTCGCTGCAAGCGTGTTCGTAATGCGGTAATGCGTAACAGGTCACTCCGTCGAGGTCGATCTTCTCGAAAACGAAGATTTTGTTTCCTTGTCGCCAACAAAAAGAAATTTCATTCTATACATATACATATTTTCCACTCCCTTTCGCGCGAGGAATCTCACGTCCAGTTTTCGGACGTGCCTCGATTGCATATCGAGGCTTCCTTGAGTACACACACCATAGTGTATGTACCTATAAACAATCGTGTACACTGTAAATACACCGTGCGTCATATAGACGGCGAGAAACAAACAGGCATAACTACTCGCTGCGATCGTAAAGCGTATTTCCGGCGAGAATTCTGCATATTCGACCGGGACCCGAGTCTAAACATCGTGTAGCCGGTGATAAGCGAACGACCGCGAAGCAAACCATTTCTAAAATGACGGATTTAAAGGTCTCGCGCGTCACTGCGCGTGTGCACACACACGTATATCTGTATACGTGCACGTGTACGGTCCGACGAATCAAATATTTGCCCAAGAGTATAGTATTTAGACGTGTATCCACCGCCAACGGAAACCCCACGGCCAAGCCGCCTTACCGCCGCGCTGACAATCGACTTTCGTCGAATCGAGTCTTCGCGGACCACGTGTTGTTGCGGGCTCTGCGCGGTCTGACCAAACACCGTCTCATTCTACTTAAGAATCTTCTACTCGCGCTTCGGCCGGACGCGTTCGATATCCAAACACCCGCACACTGGGTCGTCTCTACAAAATAGGTGGAATTTATTTAAAAATGCTCATTAACTCGATTAATTCGTGGACTCTTCGACCTCAAAAACTCTTATCGCTAAGCTACGCTGAACGAGTAGTCGAAAACTCCGGGAAAACTACGCGTCGGCTCTTTGGTTCGTACATCGTATAAAATAATCGAGGAGAACAGTGTTTCGCTGGAAATGGTATTCGTTTCGGAGATTCGCTGGGAGACGTTACGGGTGCAAACGTTTCAGCGGCTCGAGCCGCACTGCCTAAACAGGGAGGCTCTATTATCTTAACGAGGAGACTTCTCTCGCAGAATGTTACACTGACATTTTTAATGAGCCTTCCTCGTGCCTCTCGGGAGAGACAATGGCTAACGGTTCGCAAGCAGTTAACAATTAAAGTTGCACGCGGCCATAGCTCTCGTCTTGGCCTGGTGTATCCGTGCCGAGCGTTTATCTGATAACTTTTAACCCCCTCTTCCTCTCCCTTTCCCTTCTCCCGGGGCTATTTATGTACCTTGATACACGTCGAAGCCGGGTCATCGGTTAATTAACCGATTAACGTCCGCTGTACCCGAACGAATACACGCGACGCGTACGTATATGTTCTAACTTTCGCAGCCGTCTATTAGCTCAACAATTCCAAAACGTTCGATTCTCCGAACTCGTCAGGTTTTCAATTATTTTCGAATGGCATGAAAATTGACCGAGAGAAACATTTTACTCGAATACAATTTCCGAAATACATATCGTTCTTACAATTGCCGGCCGCTACAAGTTGCGAATTTTTCTGGGATCGCGGGAGACCTCGGTGCGCGATTGCAGGGTTGCTTCTGCAGTTGGCGCGCGTGCAGATTCGCGAAGCCCGATAGAACGGTAAACATTAATAAAAATTAATAGGGTTCCAGGTCGGATTTTCGCGAAAGAAAAAGTGGGAGTTCGTACGAGAATCCGCGGTCTATTTATGCGGGGCTAACAAAATGATAAATTAGAGAAACACGACGAATCCGATCCAGATTCTTTTCTGGAGAAAAGAAAACGTTATTTCCAAGGCGGCGGTTCCGCGCTCGCGCGACAATCGTCGCGAGAAAAATTACATAAGGACACCCCCGCTGAATATTCAGGTCACACGGTTAACGCCTATCGAGATAAATACAATGTCGCGCGAGGCGCTGCCGTGTAAACCGACAGAGAAGAGTGGCGAAGAGAGGAGAGAGGAGAAGAGAGGAAAAGGGAGGAGGAGACGAGAGGAGACCAGAGGAGAGAGAAAAAATGAATAAATAAACCCGGACACGTTCGTCAAGCATCGCCGGCTTCTTTCAGTGACTATAATGGCTCCCTCCGGGTATTTTCGAAACTGTCGATCACGGCTGCAACAAACGAAGCTGCCAGGAAAAGAATCGCGGCTTCCTGCTTGCGGTGCGAGCCCGCATCTTTCCATAAACGCCGCGCAGTCCTCGAAATGAACCTATAAACGCGAGCTTACGTCTCGCTGCACACAATATTTCTGGCCAACCAAAGAACAATTCGCTCCCCGATTTCCATAAACTATCTTATCAAAATCAGATTCTATAAAAACATTCGCGGTCTAGTTTTATTTCTATTTCGCCGTTACCGAGATAAGAGAGACGCTTTCAAATGTACTCGTTCGAACTGGCCGATGAACAAATGTGAATCTAAACGATATGTCCACACTGAAGCAACATCGGGTAACTTTTTGTCGTCTCTTGTTGCCCTCTTCTTTCTATATTCGTCTTTGGGAAGTGGGAAAAATCGTGAGAAATTATTCCGAGAAAGTTACGAGTACGCCGAACGACGACCACGAAATCGTAACCGTAATCCGGGGTCCCGTGGCAGCCAGCAACGGAACTAGCATAACTCGAGCATCCTGTATGCCGCGGGCTATACGCTGTGTGTATTGTGAATGTGTACAGTATAAGCTGTACGTACACTGTACACGTGCGGATGTCGCGGGTAATAGCTGCACAACGCCGGGTATCTGTCTATGAAAAATAAAAATTCACATTGCTTATCGATCCCACGGTGCCCCCACTGTTCTACTGTATAGGCCGACGCGCGATAACAACGCACACGCATAGGTGCACGCGCACACACCTGCACACTTGTAACAAGTTATGCCCCACGGTGATCGCCAACATTATAGAGCGTGACACTTTCAATCGAGCCGCTTCTTATAACGACCCGAATCGGACCGTGAACAAGTGTAACCCTTTGTTTCATCTGATCTAGAATATCTTTGTCAGATATTACCCTTTTCGTATCGCGCGTGAACATTTAGCAATTTATTAAAACATTAAGATATAACGTACGAATTGATTTTAATCGTAGTATAGTAATTTTTAGTGGCACCTCAGAGGGGAAAGTGGTGGTCCCAACGACTCGAGACGTAGATTTGTTCCGGCTTCCTTTGGCAAAAGATATCGAGAAGCGAAAACGTAAGTCCAGCACCAGAAAGTTTCACAGCTTTACTAATTGTAAGATATGGAATTTATCGTTTCGAAGGCAACGAAAAAACTAGTTTGTTTCAGTGCTCGACGGTTCCCAGCGGTAAATCGGCTTCTCGTTGAACGGCAGCCTCGTTACGAGTCCTTCTGGAGCTCGTACCGAAATCGGAGTAACGCAAATCGCTAATTGCGGTTCTCATTACCTACTTTCGTGTGACTCGGCTTGGAAGCGAGGGCGCTACCAACATGCGATACCCGCTGTAAAAACGGATTAATTTAAGAAAACAGTCTGGACCAGCCACGTCCCCTCCAAAAATTAAGAAACCAACATCTGGAGAACACTGCCGGCCGCAATTCATGCTTTGATTACGCTATTCAACGTGGTTATCGCTCAATCAATACAGGTGTGTACGTATGGACTATACGTGTCGTGTCGCCTCGCGTCCCATGTAGGCCTTTAGAATTATTACTAAACTGCGCATTTCTATGTAAAAGAAAAACAATTTCTTCTCGTAATAATTGCATCGATAAGTCGACAATCAGTTAACGTCGTTAACTCCCCATTCCTTCTCACCAACGTACAAACTTCGTCTAATCGTTACAACTTCGAGAACTTTGAATGGTAATAGAATTTTCAGATAGGACAGTTTACTAGACAAGGGGAAATCCATAAAGATTAGAATTAAAAAATGAGGCGAAGCACGAAAACGTTTTTAGGAAATTTCCTCGAAACATCGGTGTCGAGTGCATGGAAGCAACGGCGGAATGAATAACATAGTTGCTTGGCAAAAATGGCAAAAAAGATTTTACCCAAATATTTTCCAGATCGAAGAGATCGGGTCTGGTGTTTGTTCCCGCAAATATTCCGATTCGCATCGATTGCTCCTCGCACGCTCTGGCCGGAAACCACGTAAATACATAAATAAACCGAATAGCACTTAGTATATAAAGAAAGGGGAAAGTCCGCTTAACGATTACCCTCCGTTTCAATCTCCTAATTAATGTTGAAACGTTGCTGGACAAATATTTTCGGGGCGAAGAATTTTTTCCATTACCAGCATAAACAAGTACGTGAATCGCAACAACGAGAGAGAAAGGACAGGCAAGCAAGCAAACAAACAAACACACAAACAATTGTTTAATTGTGTTCAGCGATTCCATCCTATTCCCGGCGGAGATGCGCGTTCATTGTCAGTAGTAAATTTTGAGATCGCATTAGTGCCATCGAAAATAGACCGTGAAGTAAACCGAATACCATGCGTGCAGGAATTACGCGCACCTCGTTAAATCCCTCCATCAAATCCGCGCGATTCACTTCGACGATAAAATTCGGTTACATTCCCCTCGACAAAACACGCGTTCTACCATACCAGAAATTAAGAATTATCCGGCAATAAACATTGCAAATCGATCGAGAACCGTTTCTCGTCCGTCATTTGGTCACGATTCCTATGTTGCAAACAAAATACCGAAAAATCCACGACTAAACTTCGGGAACGAACGAAAAGCTCCGGGAATAATGAAAAATTCAGTATTTACGCCGAGTTTTGGCGAGTTTATGCGGGTAGAGCCGACAACAATTTTCGAGCGGACAAAATACCACTGAGAAAGCACCGCCGAAATGATTGTTTCCCTCGGACGGCAACAAATAAAGGGTATTCGTTGTTGGTCGATTTTTCGGAACAGAAAGAGATGGAGAAAAAACGCGCGGTTGGTACCGCTGCCGAAAAAAACAACAAGCACAGCTGATACAATCGCGAAAACAATCGAATCACAAGGGGGTCTCAATCTTCCTCGTTTCGTGTTTTCCGAACACACGGAAAGTACAGTCTCTATTCGTCGCTCTTAGATTAGTCGTTCAACTCTCACAGCGATTCGCTTCCGGAAACAAACCCGCGAGTCTCGCATCACACAGCTGCCATTGTACGACAAAAATATCCTAAATCGATCGTTTCACTGGGAACGAGTACTGTTCCCGCTAATGACACTAAACAAAAAGATTATTTTAACACCTATCAAGCATTAAAAATATCTGTTAAATGTTGCCTTATAAAAATGGCAACATTGAGTTTATTGAGGCGGTCCTTAATTTTCAATATACATAATAGATACGCGGACAAAGATTTATTCCATTATTTTTATTCATAGTTTCAATAATTGGAAAATATAAAACCGGTTGCTTGACCGTGGTAGGTTTACTATTGTGACCGCGCTATCATGCTCGATTATATTCTAATAGAGATTGAATATAGTCGATTAATGGAATGTAGCTGCAGAACCGATTTCAACGATTTAACTCTTTATGACCGATGACCCCAGTGCCACTCGACGCTATCAACAGCGAACAACCACGTTAAACCAAGTTTTTGTTTACTTCCGGCCAGGTTGATCGCTGAAGAGAATTCGTTCTTCTGCACGACGAATACACCCGTCGTTCAACAAAAGATTTTCACCATTCCATGGCGAGTACAGTTCAGATAAACATCGACAGGGTTAATTACACTGTATCGCGTCGCTACTATTCAGTACAATTCGGTACGATTCGCTACTGTTGCCCACAGCTCGTGTCATTTCTGGCGCCTGCTCGAAAATAGCTTCGGCGCATTATACAAAAATGTATCGTGCGTAATTTGACAAATCCAATCCTGCCCACTACCCATCAGCATGCGTTTCCATTCGTTTCCGCTAATGATTCCATGCGTAACAAAGGCGCATCGATGTTATCAACACTAAACACCTACTACCACCGGTCAAAATGACCGGTTCCAGACATTTTATTTTCCAATTATTGGAATAATAAAACTGATTATACAGATATCTTTGGAAGAGTAAATAAATAAGACGAAATAAAATTAATCTTGTCATTTTTATACATGTGACAGCTACTTTCAAGTTTTAAGGCTCGGTAGGTTTAGTGTTGACACGTTCAAAATCAGAAGCTACAGAAAAGTTCGATGGTATGTGATGAAAATCGAGAATGTAACAACAAACTTGTGACAGACCGACTATTTAGTCCGTCGTCTGTTGAATCCTCCAGAGATATTAAAGTGCCACGCGGTAGTGAGCAGCGTGTTTGCAGAAAGGGGAATCGCAGAAGAGGACTTACGTTGGTTCGAGGTGGTGATGGGCTGACGGTCCGCTCGGCGAAAATTCAATAACACTGTGGGAGCGAAGGACGAAGAGCGGCGGTCGAAACGCGGAGCGGAACAGAGCGGTGCGGAGCAGAACAGGCAAGGAAGAAGAGAGATATGTGGGGGATCGAGTTCAGAGGTGAAACGGACTCGGGTAGTTTCGGCTCGCGAGGCGGCTGCTGACTGGTGACTGTTGGCTGCTGGCTGCTCGAACGCAGGGTGGATGACCGCGTTCCGATGGTTTCGTCGATGGGACGCGGTTCCTCGACGGTTCCTCGACGGTTCCTCGACGGTTCCTCGACGGTTCCTCGACGGTTCCTCGACGGTTCCTCGACGGTTCCTCGACGGTTCCTCGATGGCTGAACAAGCACGGTACTGTACACTGTATCTAACAGTGTACACACGCTTGCTAGGACGTCACACGAGGCAGTCACATCAACGCAACGGCATCCTTGCCGACACTTATCCCAGCGGTGATCGGTCGAGACGTGTGTCCGTGTTCGCGGAAAGAGCCGGCCGCGGCGGCGGCACCGTGAACACGAGCGACGATACGCGCCGCTCGTTTCTCATCGGTCGGCCGACGTATCGCGGCGAGAGAGTCGCGCGGATAACCGAAAAAAACTGTTTTAAAAAAAACTAGAAAACGAGAAACCGAGAAACTGAGAAACAAGAAAACGAACCGCGCGTATACGCGGTCGCCGCTAGACTGGATATGCCCGGGTTGAGAGCGGACCACGCATCACCACGCATCCTCTGCCCCGACCAATCGTCGGCCGCGATCCTTCCGACGAAAACCGCCCTTAACCGAACGCCGGCAACCCCCTCCACGCCGACCGCTTCAAAAGCGCCGCGCATCACCTGTAAACATTCAGAAGCGTTAACGTCGTCGCCACAGTACGGTTATATCTCCACTGTTTTTCTTTCGTTAACCCTTCACGCTTTATCTTTATGCAAAATAAAAATTTAGTCCATTAATTGCAAGAGAAAGGAGCCAAATATAAATTTATATTTTCTACTAATAATTTTAATATAGTGAAAATAATAAATCTCTTAAAGTTCTTAAAGTCTTTTAATCTTTACACTGTTTTAAGTCGCAGCTACTCATTTTACTCATAAATGCATAAAATCCGGAGTCTTCTTATTACATTATCAGCATCGATTTAGTAAGGATTTGATAATTTATAGTTTGATTACCTCATCACGTTTCCAATACTCCGAAAAGAAATGTAATTGATTTCCACGTTACGGTCCTGCTAAGCGTGAAAATTAATATTGCTGCATTCTTCAATTTAGTTAATGTTAAAACAAAATATTGAATGTAATTGAGAATGTAAATACTTTTATTCGGTATCTCTGAAAATATAGAGTTGCAAAGAAATAGAAAGAATGTACGCAGACTATATTTCGATTCACAGTTTGAATTTTCTTAAAAAAAATTAACACCATTAACCCGATTTTGACGAATTTCAGGTCACCTACGATCTAACTATTTTTTTTTTTAATTGAAAGAATACGACATTAGATTACAAGATCTATCTATAAGTTCAGGTACATAACTCAGTATACACGTATCAGACTCTCTGCACGTATATATAATTATATCACAGACGAGCGTCTGTGATTATATACACTATATACACACGATCCATCTGAAATTAAAATTTTACAGCAGAGACATCTAAACGAGGAACTAGGTATTAATTCTTAAAAACAATTATAACCTAACCGCGCTTATGGGTCAGTTATTGGGTTATTGTCATATTGTTCATACCTCAGTTCATACAATCTGTCTCGATTATATGATTTCTTATTCAAATAATACAAATCGTTTTTAATATGTTCGCATCGATCTCAGTGCCGATGTAGAAGCTCCGAATCATCATTGTCGAAGTTGTTGAAGCGTCAAAGATCGTGAAAATATGGATCTCTCGATACTGAGAAGTAAATTTCGTGGGTCTTTGCTGGGTGCCCTAGTCGGCGATTGTTTAGGTAATCCCTACGAAAGTGAGAAACTATTGACGAATGGCATGAAATTAGTTTTACAACGATCTCTCGATAAATTAGAGGGACCACCGTTCAAAGGTAAATTTCGTACTTGTACGCTAGTTTCCTCATGTTTTTATTGACAGTGTAGATACCGAATATCTTTTTAATTGCGTAGCTCCAGTCATGCAGTTTACAGATGATTCTGCGATGACTTATTCCGTGGCCAAATCTTTAGCGGAGAGAAAGGAACTGAACACAGTCGACTTGGCAAAAAGATTTGTCAAGCATTATTATCAAGAATCTAATCGAGGCTATGGCTCTGGTGTTGTTACAGTACGATATGATAATACTACTCGTATACAATATCACAAACACAAAACTTACATATTTGTTACTTACATGTACTTTTAATGCTGCAAGGTATTTCACAAATTACGTGTTAACAAGTTTACGGATATTGTGAAGCCAGCAAAGGACCAATTTAATGGTGAAGGTTCATATGGAAATGGTGGAGCTATGAGAGTTACACCCATCGCCTTATTTTATTACAAGAATTACAATAACATAGTAGATGCTGTTAGAAAAGCTACTCAAATAACTCATACTCATACAGAAGCGATAAATGGTGCTATTTTACAAGTACCTATATTACGTTTTGTTATATTATCTTCTATTTGTTATATTATCTTATATTCTATTCTGTATTATTTATCTTATTATCGCTTTACAGGCAGCAGCGGTTCACCAAAGTCTGCTGTTAGATCCCAGGGAACAACTGAATGTCAAAAATTTTGTCAACAACTTAATCGATATAGTGGATGAATTAGAGGCAGATGAAGACGAGTATGTTCTAAAAATATATTGAAACTCGTTCTGCCGTTCTAACAACAGTTTCCATTATAGTTGACGAAATTTTGTTTTTCATAGTTTAGGTCTATCGGAGCCAGAACCTTACACAACACAATTAAATATATTAAAAAGTTTAATTTCGGAAGAGGGTGAAGGGCCGCATGATGAAAAAGTAGTTCTCAAGTTAGGAACTGATGTTTCAGCTCTACATTCAGTGCCAACTGCTATATTTTGTTTCTTAAAAGCACAGAAACCAATTGGTGGGATACAGACAGAAAATCCTTTTAGACGAGCAATACAATATGCTGTAAATATACTGCCCATTAAATTTTAATATATAAAATATAGTAATTCATATTGAAATTGGTTTTTATGCTTAGATTACTTTGGGTGGTGATACAGATACTATTGGTAGCATGACCGGTGCAATTGCTGGAGCATTTTATGGAGAAGAAAAAATCAATTCGAACCTTCTGCAACATTGCGAAGACGCCGAAAAATTTAAGAAATTAGCTGATCAGTTATTCGACGTGGCAGCGGCAGAATAGGAATACTCTTTCTTTTGTACAACAACACAGTCATAATATTCATGTATATTGTTGTATATCAATGTAATTCTATGGTGACAATGTAATTCTAATAAAAACTACTACTTTCTACTCAGAATGGAACAATTGCATTTACATGTTATTAAATACAAATATAAACGTGTCATGTCAGTTATTCGTATTATTACTAATTTGTATATTTATCAAATAAACGTGTATAGTGCTCAGTGTCTTTTAATCTGACAAAAAAGTGACATTTCTATCAGCTGATACGATTCAACATGGCCGCTTGGAGAACACATTTTCTATCTACAAACAGAAAGACGCCTCTGGACAATTAATATTTCCTATTAAATAGAAAAAAATTAAGGTAGAAAATAGAAAATTTTTTCGTAGAACCTTATATTAAAATGGCTTGTAGCGAAAAAGTGTTAGAAGGATTTATTTGTCCAATATGTATGACAGAATTTAAAGCACCAACACAGTTAACTAAACATTTTGAAGATTTTCATAATGACGACCCAGAAATCTTGAAATCGCTTAAAGGTAAGTGTTTTTACTATGACTATAACCTATAGATATGTTAAGTACACAAAACTGTAAAACAAAAGATTAAGTTCATATTTTTATTTTTAAACTCGAATATTTGAAATCAATCGATAAATTTATTTTTAGACCTTTTTGGCAAAGCTAAAAAGAAGATTTTAAAACAAGACGAAATACCAGAGTCGTTTGCAACCACTGTACCACATAGTAGACAACGTAGTCCAGAACTGAATTGGGGACCCCAAGAAATAGGTATAAATGAACATTAAACTATTACATTCTTGTTTCTTATATTTATTCCATAAATCAATTTTATACGATGTACAATTATATATGAGTTTAGGTGAAATCAAATCACATACAGCATATTTTAAAGAAATAAGAAATGCAAGACTGGAACGATACTCTACAGAAACAAATAAGCTTCTCATAAGGCTAGATAAATTATTAAATAACTTACCAGCTGATCCTGTTGACAGAAAAGGTATATTTTTAACGCAAATGATATCTGCATAATCACATTGTTTCCTAAAACAATAAATAAATATAATTCTGTTAATGTAGCTCATGAACGCACAATCGTGCCATGGATAGACGAGAAAGATGTAAAGCTGTGTCCCAATTGTGCAAAGAGTTTTCACATTGCTAGAAGAAAACATCACTGTAGACTTTGCGGAGCTGTCATGTGCCACAATTGTACAGTGTTTCTGTCTTTGCACGATGCGAGTAAGTCTTGTGTTACTACGAGTAACTGACATATAATAACAATTCAGTCTTAAGATTAAATAATTCTAATAATTATTTATTTCAAGGAAAAATGACGAGTCCTGTATCTGTCCAAGATGACTCTGCAGTGTCTCCTACTTCCGAAAGACCAATTTCAGAACGTTTAGTACGTACAGGTATCGGTCTTACAAAGTTGGCTAGATCACCTTCCAGTGGTAGTTTGAATAGCGTTCTGTCGTTAGTTAATGATTCAGCAGTTGGTGAACAACATTTCAGAATTTGCATGCACTGTGCAAATTTACTCGATGCAAGAGAAAAACAGAAAGCGAAACACTTTGATAAACCGATTCTGTGTCAATTTTATGAAAAGATGAAGACTTACATGGAAGAAGCATCTCAAAATATAAAAATGTATACTAAAATGTGGGAATCTCTTAGGTATTTATATTATAACACTATATTTTATTATAATGTATCACGACAAATTCAACGACCTAAAATATCATGACCTTTGTATGAGTACAAGGTACTCTATTAGAATTTATATGTATCAAGAAACTCCTTCTGACTCTTCACTGATTTTTCAGTGAAGGAGAATCTACGTATAATCTAGAAGATGCACAGGCTCTGAGAGTTAAGATCGCAAGACTAGGTGAAAATATAGACTTAATCAGCAAACGGATCTCTGTACTAGGCACAAAATGCGTTGAAAATCCTCCACAAGAACAAGAACTCAGATTGCATCACATGGTTAGAGTATCAGCAATGATATTTTTGAAAGAGGTATTATTGACTGTACAAGCTTTGCCGAGTGAAGAGAGATACATAGAGTTGCAACAAGAACGTCAGAAACAATTGGAAGCAAGAATAGCTCATGAAAGACAACTGGAAGAAGAACAGCGAGAAAAGTCGAAAGAGCTACGTAAAAGAGAAACCTGGAATAATGAAATTCGACCATCCGCAAAAGAAAATCAGGTATTATTTATATATGAAAAGAAAAACGATATGAAAACCAAAATCATTGTAGTTGTTTCAAGAAATGATATTGTTTGCGCAGCCAGTAGTGGAGTGGAACCAAGCACAAGGGTGGGGACCTTCTAATCTTGCACCTAAGATGCCTTCGTCTATGGATCCTATAATCGAACAAATGAGTAATCTCCGAGCTTACATTAAACAAGCTAGGGATGATTGCAGGTACGATGAAGTCGCCACGTTAGAAAACAATCTCAGAGAACTTCAAAGTCTCTACTTTACTATGAATCAGAGTAATAATAGCGACGGATAGACGCACTCTTGCAGCTACATTTATAGGTAACACTATACAACTATACATCAAATTTAATAAGACTTAATAAATGTTTCTAATATATCCAATGTTTCATGCATCTATTTCATGCGTTGCTGTGCAATGCAATGTATACATTGTGGGTTTCTTTATATCGATAAATATAATTCTATCACAACATTCAGATATTTCATAATATATGTATTTACTATATTATATGTACATATGCTGAAGAAAGTATATCATTTTTAATACGAAATTTATATGGAGATTTATATACATATATCAGTGCTTATGAAATACTTATAGTTGCATTTTACTACATTACAAAAAAATGCTTTTAGTTAAAACTTGAACTTTCTTCAAGGAATGTATAAAAAGTAAGGCAAATTTTTTTTATCAGTAATGTAAATGACGAACTAAATATTAATTACATTATTCGTTGAATTCTAAAACTGTGATAGGTAATTCTTGCGAATTTAATACATTTTGTACTATATTCTCGTTATTAAAATTAATATTGTCTGAATTAGTTTTACAATCTCTACCAAGTTCAACGATGCACTGAGGCAATTCTGCAGTTACTAGTTCGTTTTGATCGAAATTAAGATTGGGACGACTCGACACATTGTTTGTAGGATTAACTTGTAAACTATCGCTGAATGCGATTATACTATCGTTCAAGACAAGTGGAAGTTCATCCGACTGCACTTCCTTAATGCCATTTAATGTCATCTGTTTTATATTCAGTCCAAATTCCATTAGAGGTACAGGTAATTCACAAGATGGTAATTCTTGATTCCTAAAATCACGTCTCTGCGAGTTACTGTCGTTTATGTTCAGCGTATTTACTCCTTTTTGCTGTTGATTTCCAACGGTTTCCAAACAGTTCTCATTATGCTTCTCTTTCGTAGAAATCAGTTTCGTCGACTGCATGTTTCTTTGCAATGAATTATCGTTCGCTGCATTGTCGATCGCGTTAGGATTAGCCATTTTATTGTCATTAATGTTGGAAGGTAATTTAAATATTAGAGATTCACTAGAGTAGGTATTCTGTGACTCCACGTTCTCTTCTAACAATTTCTTTAATTCTTCATCCGATATATCTATGGGAGCTGCTGGTCCACATTCTGGCCTTTTAGGAAGTTCCTCTGTTAACAATAATTTATATATTGTAATAAATATAAATTATACTATATTGGTTCATAATACCTTTTAATATGTTGCCTGCTAGGTAATCAGCAGCTCTAAATAATTCTGCTTTCACTAAAAGGTTTAATAGAACACGCAATGTTGGCCTCTTTTTGCCCATTGTTCCCCATTCCGATAAAAATATTTCTGCTGCGTTTCTTTTTTGTTGTTGTGCAGCTTGTTCGATCATGCTACAGAAATTTACATAGTAGAAAGACAATATTTAATTCCTTTCTATAGTGTTACAGTTAGCGAATTACCTAAAATGTTCTGAATGAAATTTAGGAAAATCACAATGTTCTGTTTTTGGTATAATAGCCATTAACTTTTTCCATGAATCGGATATGTTAAGTATTTCCACGAGTGTATATAATTCTGCAGGTCTTAATTTTCTTAATTCTGTATCCAAACAAACTGTGCTTTGTGACATTATGATATTTTAGCAGAATTTTACAACATCCTCCCAGCCAAGGTTTCAGTACATAACCTATAACATTCTATTCATTTTGATATGCTGATATTTTTTTATAACCACATTATTCAAGGGTCTTATATAATAATTTCTTATGACAATAATTCATACTTCTAAAATATAAAGAATTACATCTAAAATATAAAATGTATTACATATCAGTAAAAACGTTTCTAACCTGCTTTTTTGTAATAAATTTGTCTGTAATACTTGTCAATATTAGATAAGTATTGTTCACAGTTGTTTCCAAGTATTCAATGTTATGTTTCACAAGATAACATTTTATTTATGATTTTGTTAGGAGATTACAATAGATTAAAAGCATCTGAATCATTCAGATTTTCTGATTCATCCATTGCAATTAAATTGAGTCATACTCGCTCCTGTCATCTTTTTTACATACTTATATAATCATAATTTTACAATACTCATCAAATTTGTATTATTGTTACATACAAACTTTAATTATGGCAAGGGATTAGAAATTTAAAATGTTGATAACATAGTTTGTTTCATGTAATACATGTATTGTGAAAAATGTATATAAAAATTACAGTAAAAATAATATATTTACCATACAAAAACGTATATTTCGATGTCATTTAGTAAAATATAGTAACAAAAACGGCAAGCATACAAAATATCACAGGCTTGGTGAAAGTGCAGTATATTAAACTAGTCTAAAATAAAACAATTTTTCATTTTAATACCAATTCGATTAATCAAGAAGATTATGGCAGAAGCAATCAAGAGGATAATACAAACCATCATCTCACAACCTGTCAGATACATCTTTTGCGTTTTCTTTGCTATTAGCAATTCGAGAGCCAAATTGAAAAGCTCTTTTAGGAAAAGTAGCCGTATTTTGGAAACCCAGGTTGTATGCTAGTAGACGCAATAATAATTTGTCTCCTAACCCTGAGGGCATTTTATCCGTTGGATAACACCTAGGAGAATGTATAGATTTTATTTGATTAGTATAATTAACTCTTTTGACTAACTTTTTCATTCTGAACTTACCTTTCCCATGGTTTTAGTTGTTGAACGTAGTCGACTACATTCTCATCTAAATATGGTAGCCTAGATTGTTTTCCGTGATCCGATACAATACGATCGTCGCGACCCAAATTTCTTTCAGAAATTCTAGCCAACTCTATACTTAATTCCTCTGCTAACGCATTCCAACCTTTGTGTTTCAATATTGTTCTGTGTCTCATGTATCCACCGAACAATTCATCCGCGCCCATGCCTAACAGAAGCACCCTACTCGGTGATTCGTAAATACGATTGCTCGTAGAAAGTACACCTGTTGCACGACTCGCAAACCATACAGCACAGCCTAAACTTTCGTCTAGTATTGTACAAAGCGGATACAGTAAATGACAAATTCTCGATGAACGATACTTTTGTAATTCTGCTTGCATGATATTCACCTGAAACAATGATATGTAACCGTGTAATTTTCCATAAGGCTTACAAAGTCTTAAAAACCATATAAAAATGTGTGAATACTGTACTTCTACGAAATTCCACTTCCTATTCGGACAAATGTTTAAAAGCTCTAAAAACGTTTGTTTGCCAGTTTTCCTATCGGGAACATCATACTGGTCTTGTACACTAGAGTTTGTAGTCGTTTTAACTGATTTTTCGAATGCAACATTAATCAGATCTATACACTCGTTTTGTGGTACATATGTATTAGCGATTAGTGCTAAAATAGCAGAGTCTAAACCTCCAGAGAAAAGTACACCGATTTTCGCATGATCGCACGTAACAGTTTCTCCGTGTAAAACTAATTTAATACAATTTTTACAAAGTTTTGGCTGCTTTTTTATTCGAACTTCTACAGCTTTATGAAGAAGCTGCGACAAACGAGTTACTCTTTCATGTATATCTTTGTTTTGTAGCAAATATTCTAAAGTTTTGTACGATTGTTCGAAGTGGAAACTATTCTCGAAGCACTCCAAATCTTTGATGCTAGGATGTAAGTGTATATTGGTTGTTGTATCAGACTCAATTATAGTCGCCTTTATATCAATGTCTACATTTAAATGTGTTTCTAATGCTTCGATAACGTCTGTGAATCTTAAGTCTGGCTCTCTCCATGGATAACATGCCAGATTTACTCTCGAGCTGGACAAGTTCATCATAAATAGACCGATCGCAGGAACTTCCACGATGCCCTCAATCTGCTTATTAGCAACAGACATTAAAGTTAAACTATTTTCATCGGTATTCGATTTCAAAAGCAAGCTATGCCGGCCTATTATATCTCTACCAAAGTATAAGCAGTTGTTAGATTTTTTAAAATATATAAAACTATATGGTCCGTGTATTTCTTGAAATACAGACATTACATTCGAAGAAGACTGCAGAGAATTCAATATTGCATCCGTGTCGCATATATTGTCTTGTGCCTTAAATTAGAAATAAAATTGTTGATAATAGTTGCAAATACGAATTAACAATTAGATAGTTTGTTGACAATGATATAAGATATTTACCAACGTTCCGGAGAATACATCTCCATTCCATAGAAGAATATTACCAAAAGAATCTACAACAGGTTGTACATTTAAATTAGAGCCTTGCATCCATAATACAGAGGCAGCAAAATGACCGCACCAATCTTCGTTTAAACGCTCGATCCTTTCAGCAACATTATCAGGGCCACGAGCAACTATTAAATCCTTGCACCTGTTCCACTAAATAGCAAAATATCATAACTTTAGCAGTTAGTTTATGGAAGTTTAAAATTAATGCTTCAACCACTGGAAACCCATTAATATAATTTTCAACGACAATGCTACTAATAAAAAAGCTTAATCAATCTTCGTTCATCTTTCAAATAATAATCCCAGGTGAGGTTATTAGATTACGTTTCATGAGATACATTATATATGTAGACACAATTAAGGATTTCTTAATAAATTGCGGGTAAGTAAAATAATATTACCTCGTTAGGAACTTGTGGATTATTTTTGTAGTTTTGTGAAACATGACAAAATATACCGCACATTGTTAACCGGTATAAACATGACCTTAATTTACAAATATGTTTAAACAGAGAATATTAAATCCTCGTTATATCTATTTGCTAAAATAAAACAGATATATTTTAGTCATTGGTTATGATCAATCATTTCAGTTTGTATACTGCAAATGAACTTATTGAAACATAGGTATTCATATTTCGTTTCGTTCTCCTCCACCTTGCAACTTCCAACCAAAGAAGATTCTTGCGACGAGTAACCGTGTTATTGTGTATAGAATACAGGGTGTCCCAAAAGTACTTCAACATCGGGAAATGGGAGGTTCCTGAGGTCATTTCAACACTGATATATCAGTGCATTTCAAGCGTCATTTTCCTTTTGCAAAATGTTGTCCGCGGCTTTGTTTAGGAGTTATTAACGAAAAACACGGACCAATCAGAACGCGAGCTCGACGCTCGTTGGCATGTTCAGCCAACCGCCTGCCGGCTCGTCGCGCTGAACGTGCCAGCGAGCGTCGAACTCGCGCTCTGATTGGTCCGTGTTTTTGGACAACATTTTGCAAAAGGAAAATGGCGCTTGAAATGACCTCAGGACCCTCCCATTTCCCGGAGATGAAGTACTTTTGGGACACCCTGTATATATATAATATACATGTATATACATACAATACAGTAAGTATTATTGGTATTAGCCACATATAAGAGTAGACTCAGTGCAGCCAGATGAGGGGAATCACGGTGAAACGACGTACCCCCTCTCTGATGACCGAAGCGCGACAACACAGCTCAGCGTCTACGGTCTTAGTGTGGGGGACGGACGGTAGGGCGATGGAATAAGATAGTGGAAGGGGAAAAGGAGGAGAGTATTTCCGAGAAATTGACCGCCGTTCGGCGGTCATCTGGCTGCACTGAGTAGACTTTACTCCTATACCGCCTATACCCACTGATATTATATCACTGATATGTCGGTGATTATATCAGTGCCTATATATCCTATACCTCGTCTGAACAAAGCTAATATCGCAATTTTTTTTTGACTGAACTACTGAACTTTCGTTTTATGTTGTAACAGGTTGTGCTAAATAATGATTCTTCAAATTTTTGCACACCTGTTGCCGAACATTCTGTAGGTATATAAGTGTATTAGGTACCCATCCATAGATACTAGATAGATACATATATTATAAGATAAAAAAGTAGGTGTACAATGTTTCGTTCTCATTCACACAGGCGGCCGTGCCTGTACAGTACACTGATACAGTATATCTATTTGTACAGAACCCAGAGTATACATATATATATACAATCAGAATAATCAGATATCTGATACAATATATATTTAACATTTGGACATTGTACCAACTCTACGTTTTTGTAAAACATTTTTCATTTTGCCATTCGACTTTGCTTTCGAACACTTTCGAACAACCAGCCTGAAGCAAACATAAATTTGACAAGATTATATTATACCTCTGACAGTTTATCGAACTACATTACAATATGATCAATACAGGGTACGTAATATATGTAGTAGATTGTAAAATATGTAAATTGGCATAAAAATGGAACTTTTTGCTGTGTCATTATCCGTTTACGAATCTTTATAACAAAAAAGAGAAGTTCCTGCATCGATAAAAAAAACACGAATTAAATAAAAATTGATTTTTCTCTTTAATAATTTTATTAAATTAAAAATAATGCAACAGTAATTTCAAATGCTAATTTTTTTTTGTTTTATATTTCAGCTACTTATTCTTGTCATAAATTTTAAAAATCTGCAATTTAACAATTGTAATACTTTGAAAACAATATTGTTGTATTCTTTAATTTTTGTAATGGTTTTATTAGTTTGCATTTCATCTATTTTTATAGAGTATAGTTTATTTCAGGAAACTTGCCGGTCGCACAATTTTTATTACCGGAGCATCAAGAGGTATTGGGAAGAGTATTGCTTTAAAAGCTGCCAAAGATGGAGCAAATATTGTTATTGCTGCCAAGACTGCCGAACCTCATCCTAAATTGCCAGGCACAATATATACAGCTGCCGCAGAAAGTAATTATTTTAGTTGTTAAAATAGGATAACCAACTTAAAATATTACATTATTCTACCAAGATACATTCTTATAGAAAAATGACATTGTGTTTTAGTTGAAGAAGCAGGTGGAAAAGCATTGCCATGCATTGTAGATGTAAGAGATGAAGCACAAGTACTTTCTGCAGTACAGAATGCATTTAATAAATTCGGTGGCATTGATGTAGTTATTAATAATGCAAGCGCAATTTCTTTAACAGGCACATTATCCACAGATATGAAAAAGTATGATCTTATGAACAACATTAATGCCAGAGGAACATTTCTAGTGTAATTATAAAACATTTATCAAAAATTTTATCAAGCGGAGAATGTATTTAAGGTATCTGTGTAATGTTTTCGTTTGTAGATCCAAAGTTTGTTTACCGTATTTGATGAAGAGCAAAAATCCACATATTGTAAATATATCTCCACCATTGAGTATGAAGCCAATATGGTTTAAAAATCATGTTGCGTATACTATGGCTAAGTATGGCATGTCGATGTGCGTTCTTGGTATGGCAGAAGAGTTTGCAGAACACGGTATCGCCGTGAATGCAGTGTGGCCAAGAACTGGTACATTTTTTGCTTCCTCTGTTTTTTATTTTTTTAATAGTTTTATAATTTAATAAATGGAAACTTCCTATTTCTACGTCAGCTATTCATACTGCTGCAATTGAAATGTTAAGTGGTCCTGATTCAAATGCTTATAGTCGCAAACCTGAAATAGTGGGAGATGCTGTTTATGCATTAATTTGTAAAGACAGTAGATCTATCACTGGACAATATCTGACCGACGAAGAGATATTAAAAAATGAAGGAATCACTGATTTTACTAGTTATGCGTGTAATCCAGGTATACTTATTGGACGTGGATACTCGCGAACATCGTTTTCTATATCTATTCAACTACAAATTCCTATAAAATCATTGTTTTGTTTTTTCAGCAAACAAGGATAATTTAATGTTAGATTTCTTTTTGGAAGATAATTTGGCAGGATTGAGTCTGCAAAGTCAAATGGAGAAAAATCGTGCTGTTAAAAATACCGATAGCGCGCAGAGCAGCAATAATCCAAATTTAAAGATTGAAAAGATATTTACTGCTATCAAAGCCAATTTAAATAGCGATCTTGTGACCCATACGGCAGCCATATATCAGTTTAATCTTAAAGGTAAACAATCGCTTCTGACAATCAATATGTTGAAACAAGATTTTATGCTTTATTACAATGTTTTGATGTAAATATTGCAGGTGATGAGGCAGGGACATGGCACTTGGACCTTAAAACTGGTAATGGTTCAACAGGAAAAGGGGAACCAAATCAACCACCAGATGCTACATTAACTATGGACTCCCAGAATTTTTTTGCAATGTTCTCCGGTATGTAATTTTACTGAAATTCCACATTAACACTTTGCCTATCGGCGATGACTTAATAATCTTCTAAAACGTTTAGGGAAATTAAGCCCAGCATCGGCATTTATGATGGGCAAATTAAAAATCCAAGGCAACCTTCAAAAAGCAATGAAACTGGAAAAATTAATGAAAAATCTGAAATCTAAACTTTAAAAATGAAGGACGTAATACTAATTTTCTTTGTAATAATTGAACGTTGCGGAATGTTTATACGACTATTAGGATTAAGCATGATAAATATTTTTATATATTGTAATATATTTTGTAACTGCTGAAAAAGCTAATCCATGTTCATAACTATCGATTTGTATAAATTTCGTTGTTAATATATTTGTTATACAGTTATATACATTGTTACATATTTAAATAATACTTTCCTTATGGAATATATGAAGATGCGAAACATATTTTATCACTAAAGCTTTCACTTTTTCATAAGTGCCGAAAAATATAAAACCTCCTAAAGTAATCCACATCACTCGAGGACCAACACCAGCATAAAGTCTGTAAAATTGTTAATGTGCTTACTTTTATGTACGCTATAGAGATAAAAATTACTAATGAAACATCTTACCCATTTAAACCTCTCTCTTTATAAACATCTTGCAAGATATACAACATCTTTAGGTGCGAAGACTTTGTACTTTCATGAGCAAGCATTATTCTTGTTTTTATAACATCTAGTGGTGTAGTAACGGTAGCAGAAATACCACCTAACCATTTTGATATACTCAGTTATAGAAATATATATATTAGGAAAAATCTCATTAATACATAATTAGAAAAATATTAAACCTGCAACTGCTCCACATACAGCACTCTCGACTGGAAGAATATCTCTACCTATATTTGAACTGTATACTTTTTTAAAAGATTCCCATAATGGAAATTGTATTAAGCTGAAAGGCATATCTCTGAAAACCGTACTCCAGTATCCACGATACAATAATCGAAGACTTAGACAATCGTTATTTAATACTAAAGCCTGTTTCCTCTGCTTTACAACTTCTATGGGTACCCGTATCACACATGCTACCTTCATTTAAAAATATACAGATATTAATACTAGTTTGTAATTTAGTTGCGATAGTTCTAGCATTAATAATACATATTTCCAAGAAATATTACCATCTCTGACAAAGATGCTGCACCCATATGAACTAAGGTATGATATTCTTCAGGAACTTTACATTGTGCTACGTTTTTAATAGCCTCGTAAGTTACAAAAAACAAAGATGCTAAAATATCACAGAGAATACAATTGAATTTAGAAAATTCCTCACACATTGATTGTGAGAATATATTATGTAATAATTTTTAACTACCAGTTGGTGCTGAACCAATCACTACAGGTAAAATTCCTTTATAAAGACCAGAAAATCCTCCTGCTCTTTTGAATCCTTGTTTGGCTTGTAATCGTGTTTTCAATGTGTCTAGTGGATATAACGCTACATCAACAGACGTACCAGCTAATCCTCCAGCCTATTAACAAACGTAACGATCAGTAAAAATAATAAAGTTTTATTAGAATCGCTAAATCTCTAAAACAGAAAATATTATTTTAATTCCTCGAGATTTTTGCACTGAAACTACATACAGTATCAACTTCCATAAGTATATAGATTTAACTATAATAATATTCAGGCAAAGCACGCCCCACTTACTATTAACGATCTAACGAAAATTAATTTCGTATTTAATGTATTTGACTGCTCCTCGTGTGTTGTCATTTGATTTCAATGTTCTATAAATCAGTTGAATTACTTGGAACACTGTTTGAAGTATAACAATATTTACACGTGTATCGTGTATATTTCTAACCAAAGAATACAGGGTACAACATATTTAATTTTTATTGAATATCAACACAATTTTTTTGTACAAAATTAAAATTATAATATTGTATTAGTGACATTAGTATTATTAATAATAAATTAAGATTATTTTATCACAGTGTTCATTGATAATATTGATATCTATTTATTTATTACTATTTAATAGTTAATTATTAATACAAACTCTTATTTTTTAATTTAATGGAACTGCTACTTTTACGGAAATTAAAAGAATTGAAATTATTTATTTTCTCATAATCTGCAATTTTAGATTTTTCAAATTTTGATCGACGTTTATTTACCGCTTTCACTCAATGTATTCATACATACTGATTCATACATTATTTTGTGAAAAAAGAAAAAACCAAATATACTTCAGTGATTATAATAAATAAATAAATAACAGTTCCTATCTTTCTAATCAACAATAAAATTAACAAAATTTCATATAAATTTGTGTATAAAATTATTTAGACTATAAATAAATTTGATTCATCGTCTAAATGTATATACAGAGTTGGTATCTGAAGTATCACGAGAATTATGTGATTTAGCAGATTGGGTATTTGGTATACGGAAACCATCAAACATTTTACAGGTCGATGACAAATTAGTCCTACCGGTTGAAGCATATGTACTTGCTGTATGCCTGTAAGTTCATCATATAAACGTAACATGAATTATCTACACATTCTTTATGTTCTTATTCATTTTCATGTGATTATGTTCTTGGTGATTATCGATAAACTTCATACCTTGTTTTAAATTTTCTATTTGGAGAGTTTATGGGTGTGGATGTGTCATTCATACTGTTCATTGTTCTATTATGTACTTCCATAGACATCAGTTTCTTGCGTAGTTCTACATTTTCCATTTTTATCTTGTTGCACTTATCCTTAAAATATTTTGTACTTTGACTAAGAGTGTAGTAATGGGCTTTTAATGATTCATATTTCTTATCCTTAAATTCAACCAATTGATTAGTCATACATTAGTGTGATATATCCATGGAAATTGCAGAAACTAACCAATTCCAGGAAACGTTGCGTTACAATTTTTATTTGATTATCTTGGAAACCAAAAATTGTATTTAGCGATTCCAATCCTTCCTTAATGGGCTTAAAAAAGTTTTGCACTCTGGATAGGGAAGGTTGTTGTAATTCTACAGAAAAACTGTCCACATTTTGGCACTGAGGACACTGTTTCTCTGCTGCATTGTGAAAGATTATAATTTGTAGACATGTGGTAGGAATGTTTACGTATTAATACAGTATGTCCCATTTGACTTGAGCATTTATTTTTTAAAATGAGGATACATATTTTTATTATCGTCCCATAATAATCAAGATCAGGACAAAGCTAATGACCTTCTATATCATGACCTTTGTATAACCTTGAATACCAAAACAGATAATATTAAAACCACTTGTGCAAATATTAGTTAGGAAACTACAAGGTTAAACAATCGCTGTAGTATAAATTTTCTATAAAGTAATTACATTTATTTTTGGGAGTCAAGGTCACACGGAGGTCATGATATAAGTCGCTATTTAGAATCGTCTTAACCTTGGCTATTACTATATTAATTAGAAATAGTATTTTTAATGTTGAGTAACATCTTCAATAAATTATAGTATTTTTATTTTCATTTCTCCTACCTGCTTGAATACACAACTGACAGTATATGTGACCGCATTGTGTTAAACAAAACGGTTGTTTACCTCTGTTAACCGTGGCGTAACACTTGTTACAAATGTAACCTTCCATAATAATATTGCAAATTAAAAATATTTTTATATTTGCAGAATCTTCGAAAATTCTTATCTTTTATAAAAGTAGTGAAATGGCGGTTGAAAATTTGGAAATAGCAGACGCGTCAATTGTGTTCTTTCTTGGTTTCTTTGATAGATAAATATTCAACCGCGACTTCGAGGCCCTTTGAATATCAGAATATTAAAATTTAAAAAAAATATCATATTTGGACAAATTATAATACAGATTTATATTAACCAGAGTTTATTATTGCCAGCATTCGAATATAGACAAACAATTGATTTGCGTCATCCTGCGACGATTTAATAAAACCGTTAGGGGTTTCCCGCGCTTCGAAAGTGCAACCGGAAAGTTGGAAGCACAGACAAGTGATTATTTATCAAGCGGAAATGAAAAGCATTTAGCCATACCAATTCGAAACCTTCGTATAAATACGAGTACTTAGGAGACAAAAGATTTAGTATTCTCTCAATAAGTTGTGCAAATTACTATAGGCAATTTGATAAAAATTCCGCCGTTATTCAACGGAAAGATCAGAACATTATTAATAAGATGGGTATGAGATTTGCAATACGAGGAAGCAATAAAAGAACGTCAGAAGGAAATGTAGAAGTAAGTAAAACTGAGAATAAATGATCTGTTTCATTTTCATAGCTATCATTATATTTAATATATGTATATGTACAAATAATTTTTGAAGAATCTTACAAAAAGTATGTAGGTATGTATTACGAACTCGACGCAAACAAATTTCGGGAAATTCACTTCAATTTTGGTTTAACATATATATTTCCGTTGATAGTCGCTATATGCTTTAAAGAATTTGTACATTTTCCCAAAACATTTAAAGTTTCATGTCAATCTGTTTTTGAGCAGTATATCAGTTCTAATTAAGAAGTCAGCAAAATAAATGTACCATAAAAGGTTCTATATTTTTAATGCACCAATAATGCCACAGGCAACACGAGCTCCAGAATTTCCAGTAGTCGCAGAGGTTTCTTCGTGTCCTTCTCCTAAATCATCCTCCAAGGCATGAACTACTATAGCACGTCCAAGAATGCTATTTGAGCCAGTCAGAGAAATTATATTGTCTGTGATACGTATGGTTGCTACTCCGTTATCGTCTGCCTCAATGTTGCCTAAATCACCAACATGGCTGTCTCTGCTGGTTGGCCCACCATGTTCCTTCTGCAAAAGTAAGTACAACAATAGGTAATGAAGTCTGTAATTGTGAATGTAAGTACAGAATGTCTCAACTAAATGGAATCACCTAAAAATATGCTTTATTTATTGTTGTAGGAAAAAACTTCTCAGGATAAAATTATATCACAGAATATCTAACTATTCTTTGCAGTTTTTTTTACAGCATTACCTCAGTGGGATTGAAATGTGGTCCAGTCGAGATGCAGCCTTTTCGCAAATCTCCCTTCTCATGTACATGAAAGCCATGGGGTCCTTTAGTGAGGCCATATATTGTACCAGTGATGCTCACCGAGGCACCTGGTTTGCTTTGGATGACTGTAAGTACTCCGGTTACATTTGCGACATTGGGATCCTCGGCATGCAGGCTTACTATGCCACACAACATCGGCTTCTACCATGTGAACATATAAATTTAAGAATTTAATATTAAAACTACAAGATCATTCAAAATGATACGAGTTGGATCTTTTGTTTAATAATTATCCAAATCATAAAAAGGTAGATACATACATCTCCAAAGGCAGATGTTTCAACTTTTACAACAAAATCACGAATTATTCATTTTTTAACTGATCGGTATATCGAACAACGCAATAGCAAACAATAGACCTCTGCAGGATAAGAAATCCAAGGCGATACCACAATGGCCGATCCGTAGCTGTTTCCAATTAAACAAAAACTTTCTGTATCACGCGAATGAATTTTGGAATTTCTGGAATGCTTACCTCCGCCGCGGTACTAGCGACCATTGCAAGAAGCAGTATCATTAATGGAGTCATTCTGAAATTTCTGGAAAAATAAGCAACAAATTCTTTGTGATTTAGGTATGAAATAGATTTTGCGCACTTAGAAAATTTGCTTGAACTATTAGTAGAACCGAAAGATAATTACAGAAAATAAAATTATAATCTCTAACATCTACGCCTTAGGGTACGCGCACAGTGGATTCGTTTTCGTCCGATTCGGCCGGCGTCCGACGCATCTGTCTCTTTTTCCAAGCGTGCGAAAAAGAGACACAATGTTGGACGCCGGCCGAATCGGACGAAAACGGATCCACTGTGTGCGTACCCTTAGGCGGGAAGAGTAAAAAAAATAGGATCGAGTTGTTACTGTTACATCACACACGGGGGACTCGAATCTTAAAAGAGAAACTTTTAAAGTGAAAGGAGCACTTACCGCGCGGACAGATGTTCAGGATCACGTTCATTAACTAACTGGTTACTTGTGGCCAGAGCTTTGTTTATATGGAAACCTGTTTCAACGTGATTCAACCCCACCTATTGCTGTTCTAGAACATGTACTACCGCATGTGTGTGTATCCAAAGCGATCATATTCGATTACATATTGTGTGAATAAATGGCCTATGTTCCACAAAAAATATAAGTTTATCAAGGGTTATTCTGTAGAAAATTAAACACACAGTATGCGAAATGATTGAGAATATGTAGTTTTCATAAGAGGATACGTAATAAATTACCCAATTTCATTTAATATACTGTATTATTTACTCGATAGAAGTCAACGTTTCGTAACATAATTTATCTTACATAACACATTAATGTGGTAATAAATATTGCGTATTAAAATAAAAAATATTGTTTTCCTAGAAGAGCGTAGAAGTTTGACATCTCTGCATTTAAAATAACGATATGATCTCATACTTTTGACCTAATCCAATGGAACTCTGACGAGTTTGTTTACTCTATACGAAGTACAAATACGAAAGTCTCCTTTCAATCGCACATGTCTTTTCAGAGGCAATCATGGGGACAATGGCTTTGTAATGTCTCGATTTGTCACCTAATTCGCTAATGCGCGCAATTGCTCGCAGGACAAGATTGGACGGAATCGAACAGTATCTCTGCGTGGACTTTCCAATTAAATATTGTGTTCCAGCTTTTAGTCTAGGCTGGCTCTCCTCAACTTCCCTTCCTGCAATGTTTTCCGCCAGTCAAATGTGTGAACCAACGGATTCTGTTGTAAGAACGTCAACATTTCCGTCTGCGTCTTCATAAAATGATTCACGATCTCCTCGTCCCGATCGACGTAAGTGGCATCCTTCGAATTAATGAGAGTATTAGTTCGGCCGAATGATTATCGCGCACGTACTGTAGAGATGAGCGGAGAACAAGGTAGCCGTAGCGCGTCGCGGGAAAAATATTCCATGAACAAGAAAGGAGTATGCGCCTTGAATTATTTGTGTTCTGTCGATGATTGTGTGATATCAATCTCGGAAACGGTAGTCCTGTTTCTCATAGACCTAATATAAATACTATACTCGCTGATTCACCTGTAACACTTCTCCTTGCAGTATCTTATCCGCCAATGCTGTTTCTATGTAGGTTTTCCTTGGAACAAGCTGTGCTACCGGATCCGCCGATACGCGTTTGCCTTCTGGCTGCCGCTCCGGAAAAAACACGCTTCTGGTATGCTCGAAAATCTCGTCTCGCTTGCCCAGTGCCTCCTGCAGCCTATCCTTTTTCCTCTGCATTTCTTCGCGCATCTTCAGTATCGGCTCGCGTTGCCTTTCCAGCTCGTCTTTTCTCAATCCTTTCTTTTCCAGAAGCACTTGCTGCATACGCTTCAGTTGCATCGTTTTCCATCGTTCGCGCGCTTCCTCGATCATTTCCCATGGTTTCTACATAATGCATTATCGGTAGACTGCGGATTTTTATTGACAATAAAAATTGTATGCATCATTTGCAAGAAACATTAAGAATGGAGAAACACTCGACTGAACGAATTCGATCGTGACGGGCGTGGTAGAAGTAGAACTTTATTCGTTAAGATTGTGTACCGAGATCTTCACTATTTCCACCGCAGTCATGTCCGTTTCCGTTAATCCACTCCTGGCCTTGTCTTCCTGTTCCAGTTGTCTTTTCTTTGTGATCTGCCTTATCAGCCTCTGCTTCTCTTCGACGATCTCGCGGTGCGTCTCTAGCCATCGGTTCTGCCAATTCTTACAGTTCTCTGCCTGGGGGGTAAACAGGAGGTAAGTGAACAGTTCGTATCGTGAACTATGTTTGTATATCACGCTCTTGTATGACACGCCCCTAAAATTGGTACCCTGATCATTTGTCGTTCTATAAAGTTGCTCATCCATTGTTCTTTGCTTCCTTCGTACGTGAGATATGTGGTCGGAGGGTGGAACACCCTCAAGGTTCCGTTGAAGTCACAGAATCCTACGCACAGCGGGTGCAATTCCAACAGGTGTATATATATTCCTGTGATTATGCGACCCGACAAACTCTGCGAGATGCATGGCTCTCCGCTTTTAATTACAAAATCCCAAATCTCGACGCTGCCGTCCATTCGAGCTAGGATTAGAACCGTGGGGCGTGAGCGGCCCCAAGAAACAGCCGTGTATCTGTATACGAGACCACCAGACCAGAAAGTATGGGAGGATTAAGGAAAAGTCTTATCTACGATTGGGGAAGGGACCGGAAAAGGATATATTTCTACAGCTGTTCCATGCTTGTAGACTTAAGAGGCTAACAAAATTAATGAGTAGACTGCGGATCTTTATGCAAAATAAAAGTTGTTTGTACAAATTGTACAAAACAGGAGCCAACTAGAAATCTCATTTTTTCTCTAATGATTTTTATCAGCTCAAACTAGCACATTGATATTTTTAACTTCTTCTAATCTGCGTCCACTGTACGAAATTGCACTTTTATTCGTTTTCATGATAAATGCATTAAATCCGCAGTCTAGTAACAAGTAATGGTGTACATTAGGGTGGACTTAATCTATAGTTGGAGAAAAATTTTTATCGAGATACAATGCACGGCGCCCCCCAGAATTGTTCCTTTAGGTGAGAAAAAAATGTGTGCAAAGTTTGAGGTCGATCGGATAAAAGGACCACGTGGCACATTTAAATTAAAAATTTTGAGAATTTTGAAATTCACCTTAACTATGGAGTATGACATATCGTTGGATTTGTCTTTTTTTTTCTAACTAGGAATGTGGAAAAATTATATGACCTTCTTTAAATAAAAATAACGATAATCCTGAAATTTCGAAAATTTTTTTTTGCCATTATATTTACCTTATTGAACAGTGCAATATTCTCCTCTGGCATTTTTCGTATAACCACAAAAAACAGAGATATTGAAATACCTACATTAAAATGTAGCAAATCTTAATTGATGGTAGGACATCTGTATTATCCTGTATAAGTAATATAACATATTAGCAGTTGTAGTTTTGTAATGAAGTCTATTTCTATTCGATCTATTTCTTATATTCTAAAGAACTTATATTTGATATTTATACACATTTTTCGCTAAAGTAGCTTTCTTTACATCAGGATATTGCTGACGGTAATCCTTTACAATTTGTAGTATCGTCTGTTTTTCTTCCTCATTACGGGCTAAAAGGGTATAGCCGGATAAGATGGTCAAAAATGCCCTTGAGCCGAATAATATCGGGGATGGGCCATTCGATAGGGCATCAAAAAAAAACATACCGTGTAAAATTTTAACCCTCTACCTCGATCGGGAGGGTAGTTATGGGGTAAAATCGAAATATCAGTTTTAGGCCTATTTTCCCTGAATAGCCAAGAACAGGCGTGGAGAAGAACGGAGGTAAAGTCGGGGCCGAGAGAATTGCCAGAAGCAGAGCCTCGGCCCGATAGCTCCGACCGGAGGAGGAAAGGGGCCCCAGGAAGGGGTCCCGGGAGAGGGGTTTTAGTCGGTATTCCCGGTCCATCAGACCGGGCGAGTCCGACACTCTCCCCGGCGACAAGGCCGGGGGGGTTAGTGCGTAAATGCATTTCCCCTCTCCCTTAACAAAAAAAAAAAAAAAAAAAAAAAAAAAAAAAAAAGGCCTATTTTCCCTAGTTAACGATGTTTAGAAATTCTGAAAGAAATCTGATACATGTCAAGTACCCGAATACATACTCTCCATTTGGTTTCAGATTTTTAAATTGAAAATCCTGCTTGTAAAAAATCAAAAACCTCAAAACAATCGAAAAAATGCAGATTTCACATGGAAGTTCTAGTTTGGCAAGATTTATATTTTTACAGTAGCAATATATTCTTACAAGTATTGTTCATGAATTTTTTCAGATTTTTTGGTTTGGTGCGCCGTTGTTAAAAAAAATAAAAACCGATTTTCTCGACGTTTTTTCCGCGAAAAGCTAAGCTAACCTTCAAATTGATACATTTTATTTATTCCGTAAGCCTATTAAACACTGATAAACCTTGAATATTTCACAGAAATAATTAGAAAATGGAATTAACTTGATTAGTATTCTACTGCGTCAGCGCATAACATCTGAAAATACTAATCTTGTTTCCAACAGCCCGGTTGGGTCAGCGCGGTAGGCGCTCGTCTCTCAACCTACGTATACTAGGTTCGCGCCGCGTCATATACGTACTTTTTTTTTTTTAATTCATTCTTTTTTTTTGTATTTCTAACTATCTAATAATCAATACTACTTTTGTAGATTACTTTTAGAACCAATATTTAAATATTTAAAAAATATTTGCAACCGTAAATATAAAGGTAAACGGACGGGGTAAAGGTACAAGATAATAAAACACGGACACTTTGTCCGTCGAAATATGCTTTTACACAATGGTGGTTTATACACAATAATTGCTGTTCCGCACTAAAGACGAGGTACCAAAAACGAATGCTTCAAAAGAATAGTATTACAATAGATTTTCTCTATAACGGAGTATTTAAAACTCGAGGACACGTATAGATTTACTGCAGAAAATATTTAATACTACCAGAATTAAAAAGATGCATAACTAAAAATTGATGATAATAACAATTGTTCCAAAATTTTTTTTTGCGAATTTTACCTTAAAATATTTTTTATATATTTAAATATTGGTTCTAAAAGTAATCTACAAAAGTAGTATTGATTATTACATAGTTAGAAATAAAAAAAAAAAGAATTAATTAAAAAAAAAAAAGTACGTATATGACGGGGCGCGAACCTAGTATACGTAGGTTGAGAGACGAGCGCCTACCGCGCTGACCCAACCGGGCTGTTGGAAACAAGATTAGTATTTTCAGATGTTATGCGCTGACGCAGTAGAATACTAATCAAGTTAATTCCATTTTCTAATTATTTCTGTGAAATATTCAAGGTTTATCAGTGTTTAATAGGCTTACGGAATAAATAAAATGTATCAATTTGAAGGTTAGCTTAGCTTTTCGCGGAAAAAACGTCGAGAAAATCGGTTTTTATTTTTTTTAACAACGGCGCACCAAACCAAAAAATCTGAAAAAATTCATGAACAATACTTGTAAGAATATATTGCTACTGTAAAAATATAAATCTTGCCAAACTAGAACTTCCATGTGAAATCTGCATTTTTTCGATTGTTTTGAGGTTTTTGATTTTTTACAAGCAGGATTTTCAATTTAAAAATCTGAAACCAAATGGAGAGTATGTATTCGGGTACTTGACATGTATCAGATTTCTTTCAGAATTTCTAAACATCGTTAACTAGGGAAAATAGGCCTAAAACTGATATTTCGATTTTACCCCATAACTACCCTCCCGATCGAGGTAGAGGGTTAAAATTTTACACGGTATGTTTTTTTTTGATGACCTATCGAATGGCCCATCCCCGATATTATTCGGCTCAAGGGCATTTTTGACCATCTTATCCGGCTATACCCTTTGATTAAAATCCTACAAAAGGTCATATAATTTTTCCATATTCCTATTTAGAAAAAAAGACAAATCCAACGATATGTCATACTCCATAGTTAAGGTGAATTTCAAAATTTTCAAAATTTTCAATTTAAATGCGCCGCGTGATACTTTTATCCGATCGATCTCAAACCTTGCACAAATTTTTTTCTCACCTAAAGGAACAATTCTGAAGGGCATCATGAAAAAAATTCGTTGGTCAAAAAATAAGGTCCACCCTAGTGTACATATAAAGCGCAATTGATGGCGTCAAGGAGAAGCTGACAGGAAACTGAAAAACTCCCGGAATAGTCAACTTAGAAAGTAACATGGATGTTCTTAAGTATAATAATGTATAACAGAAGTCCTACGCGCTTCTCTGTATAACCATCACACTCTGCTTTGCTAACAAGCTCTAGCTGACTTAGTTACCCAACGGTCGATTTTTTCCACATCAATGGTATATCTAAGGTATCTTTCCAAACGGCAAATATTTTCCCGCCTATCGTGGCTACGATGTCGTCGAATATTCTCGATCTGATCGAGACAGTTATAGGACCATCGTGGACCTTTCTGCACCAAGACCATTCACATATTTCGGTATTAATGGTCCGGCCGGTAGCGAAGTCGTATCCTTTCCACTTGACGCAACCGAAATCACCTTGTGCAATATTTAAGGCACGTTCTTACTCTTTGATCTCGTTAGCTAGACCAATGGGATCAATTGGAGACCTTAACTTAACAAGTTACCTTCAACGGTACCAACGAACAAATGCGGCGGCATTTCATAGTCCGGCTTCTTGACTATATTTTTAAAGTATCTTCTGACGGTAGCTTCCGTCGTAAACGGAACATTATCGGCCCGCATCTTCTCGAATGGCGGCACGAAAATACTGAGAGTAGTGATCACAACTTTACGACTGATATTGGGATGATTGACAATCAACAGATAATGCGGTCGCATGATGCGATCGAGATATTTATATGGCGATAGGGGATGCAGCGTTTCTGGTCGTTTAAATACTCCTTTCTTCTTGGTGATTCGTTGCTTTTCTTTCTGCAATTTCTGCCGCCTTACACAATACAAACGATACCGAGTTATAATGTTATTCGAAACTATTTCAGAATGAAACAGATGCTATGCTACCAACTTTAAATCCCAGAAGGCGATTGTACCGTCCGTGCTCGAGGTAACAAATTGAAGGCTCAAATCATCCATGCTCGTGTCCTCCGGCAACGACGATATGATCCCGTTTTCGTCGACTTGATGGTAAGGCGAGAGCCACTTTATACTAGTTATCGCACCTTTTTGACTTTCTTTTAGCGAGGATACTGCGGTGGGTTTGATGGCGTGGGTTGCAGATATTTGCCGCAACCACGTAGTCAAGTTTTTTATGGCGAGCTTATACTTCACCTGGGCTGGAGTATTAACCGCCACCGTTTCAATTTGTTCGATCTTCCCAGGGATATGCCAGAGTACAATCTATATACAGGAAAGCAGGTAAACGATATTAACACTCAGAAGGCGGATGGTTATGATGATAGATGGCTATCTTTGATTCAACGTAACTCCTGTTTGCTGCAATCGATGTAGAGGATTTTTATTTTGCATAAAGATAGCTAGGCAATACCTTTAAAATACTGGATGGTACAAATTGCCATTGAAGTGTTAAAATACATTCGAATAGATAACTACTTAACTGGCCATTTGCACAGCCCCCTACGATCAAGTTCGCGTCCAATGGATTCGTGGCGACCGCAGTCACCTCCCTAGTGCATTCGAGAATCAGCTTCGGCGTCAGACTGTCGTTGAACGACCATACCAGAACATAATTGTCGTCATCGGTTTTCATTACCTGCGTTGAGAAGATAGGAAAATACATATAATAGAATGTGGTATGCGTGGATGCACTCACATCTTCGTGCGGCATAGGGCCTACTAGACGGTGGCCCTTCGAGTGCCTTGTATAGGCAGCAAAGAAGATCCCGGTCCACAGTGGATGCCATGCGACATCGTTGATCACCTTCTCCACCACACGGGTGCCGTCGTGGAAACTCAAGTGTTCCTTGTAGCCTGCCGGCGGGGACCATTGCGTGTCCCTCGGATTACGCACCAGATTCACATAATCGTTCGAGTAGATGTCCCATGTAGCGTTCAATAGAATCTATAGATTACCAGTCTTAGTTCTAGTCTTTTCAAATATGAAGTAGATACAAAATACAAAACTAGAGTATAAGAAAAGCATAACAATCTGTGTTGTTACGGACTTCGTCGCACACTTCGTCCGTGAAACGGTGCAGGAAGTTTCTCAATTGTTCCAGTTGTTCTTCGGTGAAGGAAGATATGTCCGGCGATTCGTATTCGTATCCATATTGGTTCCAGCGATTCGCGGGCGTTGAGATCACCGTCTGAGCCTCCGCGTCTCGGTTTTCCGGTGTTACTTGCGTAGCATTACACATCAATCTCCGTGAAATATTCTGAAAGACCTCGCGATAGGGGAGCAGCTCGAGGTACCCGTCCCTCTGGTCGTCCGTTGCTCTGTCCACCAGGTCTAGTTCCGCGTTGAGAACGTCCGCGGTAGATACAAACTAACAAAGGAGCAACACAGTTACATTCTTGTTCTTTCAAGTTTCCATCCGTTCTCGTCCTTTACCTCGATCTCTAGGAGTGGCCTTGTCTTGGTAACAATGTTTGTTTCAATCTCCTCGCTGCTCCCAAACTCCTCCCATTCGCCGAGTGGTTTGTAAACCGTATTCCTGACACGGTTCTCGTGCTCCTCCCTCTGTCTTTTGATGTATTCTATCACCGTCTGTTGTCCTTCGGGAGTCAAGCAAATGTAAAACTGGCCCTCTTTAGTCAGCGACGGCATGTAGCCAATAAGCATTTTCTGCTCCGGAAACTCTTGTATCTCGTCTTTTACCGGCAAAAAGTCGCTACTCTCATCGTGAAGATCTATATTATCCTCTATTATCTCTTTCCTAACGAACACCCACGGATACTCGGTACTAACGTTCTCTCCTATCACGCAACCAATTACTTTCTGCGTCAAGGGTGACAGATTTATCCTAGCTATGCCTGTCAAACCCTGAAAACGATTCAATCTCTAGTGAAAAACGTGAAATTCTACTTTGAGGAAGTTGTGATGGCCTGGTCGCCGGTCGTACCATTAACACGTTAGCTACTGAAACTGTACTAATAGACTTCTTAATGACTGTGCTCTCTCTAAAAGAACTTCAGTCCTCTTTTTGACCTGTTATTCATCCCCCAAAAAATTATTAGAGTTTTATTCCTAACGTAGGCAACCGCGTACACCCGGGCTATTTCTTCTACATATTCGGATATTCTGCATATTCGCAACAAAATTGCTCGGATTCCTATACTTTATACCCTGTTATGTTGATTCACGTTTTCAAAACTTGAATTTTATAAAGCAAGTTAATTATTAGAGTTTTAAAACTTTAATAATCGCGTGTTTGCATATTGGTTGCCTATAACAGGGATTCGAGATTGTGGTAGGTAAAGTGTTAATTCACAATTAGTACGTATCAAAAGATAGTTCGAAATGTTCTCTACCATTGATATCGAGTATTGAACGTCTCTTCGTGGTTCAGGTTCACTATCCATCAAGCTAAGGTTGAGAATGTTCGCAGCCGAGTAACCGGAAGCCGAGAACGACTCAAGCTGGTAAATAGTTCTGCGTGGTTCTTTCGATACGCCCTTGAAATCGAACTGCATCGTTTCCTTTTCCGATTCGATCGTTCCCTTAGACGGAGCTGGAAATAAGCAAATTTATCGTCGTTCCTATCCGCTTAATGCTAAATTATTCTGAAATATAATCAACATTTTTCCCCTTCGTCAACATCCCATTCTCCTTCGAGTTTCGCGATGTAATCATCATCTTCATCTTGGTCGAACAAGTCGTAGACTGAAGCTAAACTCTCAAAATGATCTACGTCGTCATCATGTTTGCTCTGTATTTCAGTCTTGACTTTTTCTTGTCCTTTCTCATCATGGTCCCTACGTTCCTCTTCCTCTTCCTCTTCCCCTTCCCCCTCCTCTTCCTCCTCTTCGCCCTTGTTGTAACTTAATTCGTTGTCCATAATGTATTTATTAATCTAATCGAGCAGCAATAAATTGTTGAAATCTAACAGACGCGTCTGTATCTACGAATATACATGTAGATTCAGTCAAATGAATATATAAACGTATTTCTTCTATCGTTTATTTGATCCGATTACTTCAAACGAATGTCTAGATTGATCGATTTTACCGACTCAAGCTAACTCAGACAATCTTATCGACCGACGGTACAAAGCAATGGTAAACATTATCACACACTTAGTGACATTATTTCGCGTTTCAAATTTCAATATTGTTTAATTTTTAATGTAACAATGTAAAGATATCTTGTTCAAGTATTGTAATAGCGTAAAAATGATATTAAGTCCAATTTATTTCGAATGTCGAAAATTAATAAAGTTACATACAAACAGATACAAACTTCTAATGTTTGCATGCCTATTCTCCTCTGAAGCTTTGGCTAGAAGTATTTCTCCTGGTCATTGTAAATGCATGAAACGACAAATAATTTTGATTGAATACTGCTGAATACATTCCAGCTTTTCCGCATGATATAGTATGAATGTGCACGCGCCTTTCGGACACTGTGCGAGCGACGTGTATATATACCAATGTGTAGGTACTTGTAAAGAGTATACGCGTGACAGTAACACAACTGGTGGGAATTTAGTAACAGTTTTGACGACGCGTCCCGCTCAACAGTACGTTCCTCGCGAGTTGCTCTCTGAAAGGGCAATGACTATAAGGTGTATCGTGCTCGTGTTCGCGATTGCAAGTAATTCATTCGCATCTGCATGTAAGTACCGTCCAAAGTATGTTTCGTCTACAATACTGAAAACCGTCTTTTTACCCGAGGTTGCTAACAATTTCCCAAGATGATTCAATATAGCCAAGCCCACTTTACAACATGGCGTAGTCAAGTTAACATCTAACAATCCAACCGAGAATCGAATAAATTCAAATTCGTATTGCTGCTAATGACGCGAGTATTAACGTGGAATTAAAAACATTATTCCGAACGTTAATACATAGCCATTGTATGCGTTCGATGCATTGTACCATTTCTGCAACTATCTAACCGCTGCGCGCTGTAGCGTTTTCACAGTTGTTATGCAAAATTGATCCTATTTGGTTGTACCGTAGAATGTTGATCATTTTAATTAGTCAAGAATAATAATTGTTCTATAATAATAGGAGTAAGCAGTAAGTACAAATTCTTCTGTGCTAAAATTTATGAAAATTGATAAGTAAATAAGGCTTTTATAATGCCTGGGTCAAAATGGACCCAGCCGCCGCCGTCCAAGGGGTAATCGACATGTATTTCATGTGCAATCTATGGACAACAGAAACTAGATTCTATTTATTCTACTTATTTACATATATGATACTAACAATGTTGATAACACTAACATTTACTTTAATTAGACGATGAATGCAACGAACCGCTTTTGGACAGAGCTCATTTGAGAGCCACATCGGAGTTGTCTGGAAGAGGTCCATACCACGCGAGGCTAAATGGTAATTTCATTTTTTTCATTTCTTTAATGTTTTGAATTGCACATTTTTCTACAGATTTGTCTAATAAGATTTCTTATGTTACTTATTTTCACAAGAGTATAGAAATAGAAACATTTCACTATTGGTAGTTTGTTGCTTGCCATCTATATATATTGTTATACTTTGAGAAAACTATATACACACATATATCTTTTTGTTAAGAGTGCTTCCCTTTATCTGTATTTGAAATTGAATTTAATAACAAAAACAGGTAGTGTATTAAATATTATTTTATATGTATCTGTATTTATAGAACAAGAAAGAAATAATGTTTAGAAAAACAGAGTGTGTTAAATAGGCGTTGATCTTATAAACACCCACATGCCTGTCTCAATTAAAAGAACTTCAGATCTGAATTAGCTGAATTAAACTGACTGACTCATTGCACAGTTATTCTGTACATCTGATTACATTTTTACGTGATGTCTACATTTCTGTTTTATTTTGAACAATTAATATTAATTTCTTTTTCAATAAATTTCCTAAAATCACCAGTAATGTTATCTTGTCTATTTGCTTCAGGTGGATGCTAAAGAGTAGCCTGGTTTTTTAGAGACAAGAACTTTTTAAAAAAAGCAGTGCTTTAAGAACAGGAAGATATATATAAGAATTTCACACATATTCTACTAACAGAGTAATAGATTAAGTTATCGAATAAAGTTCATTATATAAAAATGTTTCAAAGTATTCGATGGGCATTTAAATGGTTTGAATGGAATCCAAGTGAAAAGGAATTTGCTCATGCAATTTCTTGCGTACAGTTAGATGAAAAAGAAAGATTAGAAAGATATGTATTTCGTAAAGATGTTAGGGCTTCCCTTGCAGGTAGATTGTTGATGAGAAAATTTATTAACGAGTATGGAAATGTTCCTTACAATGAAATAGTATTTGCAAGGGACGAACATAACAAACCCATCTTAAAAGGAGGCTCTTCGGATTTAAATTTTAGCGTGTCTCATCAAGGTGAATACACAATATTGGTGGGGGAAACAAGAAATGTGAAATTAGGTGCAGATATAATGAAGCTGGAATATACCGGTGGCAAACAGTTATCTGAATTTTTTCGGATAATGAATAAAAATTTCACATCCTCCGAATGGAATGAAATAAAACATCCGTCCATGAATGAATTGGAACAAATCGGAATGTTTTGTAGACACTGGGCTTTAAAAGAAAGTTACACGAAGGCCATAGGAGTAGGTATCACCATAGATCTTCGAACGTTAGACTTTAAAACAAGCTCAAGGCTTAAACATAATTTTATAACAACCGATACAATTTTGAGTATGAATGGTATAAAACAGGAATGGTTGTTCGAAGAAACACTGTTAGATTCCCAGCACTGTGTTTCTGTAGCACTGCAAGAATATGGAAAAGCACCTCAGCCGCGAAATACTCTCTTCGAAATGATAAGTAGCAACAAACTTCTTGCAAATACTATTCCATTGCTTCCTGAAGATGTAGAATATGTGGAAAAATATTTTAAGAAACAGGAACGTCCATAACGTTTTGAGATCCAATATAATAATTGTTTTATATATTGTTATACTTTTTTGTGAGAACAATCTCCCTTTATTTATAACAAAGATGTACAGATATAACTATATAAATTTAGCCAGTGAGTATAATAAATTAATAAGAAACAATTGTACAAATTTTATTTCACCTTTTTATATAATGTTTAACATAATTTGAATTATTATATTTTCTACATTAAACATGGATCCTCTTACATATTTCAAGTGAACTCTTTAAGAGCCATTTATCAAATATAAAATATAAATTTTCATTTCACTTATGTATTTGTTTTTATTTACATTTGAAACATACATGTATTTACGATACACTTACCTGTGACAGTGGTTGTACTTTCTCATTCTTGCTTGGGAAAAGGATTACTTAAAAATATAACATGTAATTTTACAGCTTGTCTTTTCTTACTTCTTCTTTAAGAATTGTTGCTTTGATCTGTTACAATAAAATTCGGACAGTAAATCCAAAAGAACTCTTTAATTCGATTGCTCAATGAATGTGACTATGTTTAATGTAAGTATTACAAGCTCTATGTAGAAACTTGATTTTTGCAACGAAAGATAAATTTTTTATAAATGATAATAGTGTTTCTATATGCTAATATCATGTTATCTACATGACAAATACTGTAATACTTAATCCTCTGATAGATGTATCTTGTTAAGTACGGTTGCTTCCTTAAGTTCATTTTGAGTTGCATGCATGCGTATATGTTGTGGCGTAGGCAGAAACGCATGGACGGCTAGCAGTTCAGACTTTGGTCAGTACCTTATTATCGACCTGGGTCAAATAATGAACATCACAGCTGTGGCGACCCAGGGACGAGCAGTGCAAAAAGAGTATGTTATGGAGTATGGTATCAGTTATGGTACAAATGGCCTGGACTACGTCGATTACAAAGAAGAAGATGGTAACATTAAGGTAAACTGATCTTCTACATCTTTCCAATCACTGTCTGCGCTTAATGTAGCCATAATCCATCAGGGGATTTTAATTAGGAAGGTACATGTTACTTAATATCGTTGCTTCCGTACTAATAAATCCATACTAGTTACACTAAGGTATTGTAGCTGTAGTCGTACTGGTTCAATGCTTGCTACTCACTCGAGCACCTTAGTCCGAGTGAAACATCTAATGAATTACTATTTCTAAAATCATACACTGTTCCCTGGATTTTTAGGTAGGTATCAATTGCATGTTCTGCATAAAACTACACACTCGGAATGTTTCTTTTACTCATAGGAATGGCTGTGTGGCAATTGAAATTCACATGTTGTGCATATTACAATCGCATAATTCTCGCAAATTCTTCTATTACTCTAAATACTTGTCTTTCAGTAAATAAGTGATTTGATTCGGAAAATACGTAACTATCGTTGTATGTGCACCACAAGTGTTTGAAACACGTTCACTGAAACAAGAAAGAGAGTCACTAAAATCATCTAACTACTTACAACATTACTTTCTCCTTCTACTTATCTGCTTTGCTTGTACTCTTTTCTTTTACACATGGACATGGGGCTGGGCTTTGCAGGAGGTTCTACGTGGTCACCAGAGCTTAGCAGTTATGATCAACATCTTACTGTGGAACTGGGGGACAGATATGAGATACGCAGCATTGCCACACGAGGTCGTGCTCATACTAACGAGTATGTGACAGAGTACATTGTCCAATACTCTGACGATGGGCAAGCCTGGGCCAGTTATGAGAGCCAGGATGGTGTAGATGAGGTATTAATAGAGATACTGACTATAAGAAAACGTAGAACTTCTCTAAATCAAAACTTCTTCAGATATAATATGCGTACAATAATATCTTGGGTGTGTAACACGTTTTATACAATGTACATACCATACAAAATGGGACTATAATTTTTATCTGACCTTTTAGTATTCCCATCCTTTTAAACAATGGGAAAACATGGTTTTCATATTTATATGGTGGAAGTCGTTTCTTTACTTGGTGGAGGTATGGAACGAATTACATTGGTGCCTTCAAATTTTCATATAATTTCTTACTGAGTCATTGTACAAAATATTCATGTCATGATCGATCTGTTTTAAATGACAAAAATGCAAGAGAAGTACTTTGTGTACCTGTTTATACCATTTGAAGCGCGGATTTACCTATTTCACTTTTAACGATATCTTTAACGAGACATTTATACTTCTGCATCTATGCTTTGCACTTGTAATTAACAATGGTGTACTAACAAGCTCACAAGAAAATCATGCTGAGACATCTGTTCTATATTTTTCGATTCACTTTACTCTTTACTCTTACTAAAAAAAATTTCAAGTACTATCGATGTTGTACGTACATCAAATTCGTTTTACTAACACAAGTTCAGGCCTTTCTTGCTCAATAGTTTGAGACAATTTTACACACAGATTATTTACAAATAATTATACGATACTCATGTTCTTGTAAATATAGAACTTCTATTTGATTCCATTTTTTTTTGCAATAGATGTTCAAGGGAAATGTGGACGGGGACACCATAAAACTTAATAAATTCGAGGTACCGATTATAGCGCAATGGATTCGAATAAATCCAACCCGATGGAGGGACAGAATATCATTGAGACTAGAACTGTATGGTTGCAGTTATGGTAAGAGTTGAAATGTCTTCATGGTACAGAATGGAAGATTCTAATGCTGTTTTTTATTTTGCTTTTGTCTACTTATAGTGTCCGATGTTCTTTCCTTCAATGGTTCGTCCTTACTGCGATACGATTTACTAAGGGAACCAATAGAAACTGATAGACATTTTATACGATTCCGATTTAAAACGAACAATGCCGATGGAGTATTAATGTACTCCCGTGGTACACAAGGAGATTACATAGCTCTTCAACTAAAGGACAATAGGATGATATTAAATATTGATCTTGGATCTGGCATTATGACGAGTTTATCTGTTGGGAGTTTGTTGGATGACAATATGTGGCATGACGTTTTGATATCACGCAATAGAAAGAATATATCGTTCTCTGTGGATAGAGTATTAATTAAAGGAAGAGTCAAAGGAGAATTTTACAGACTGGATTTAAATAGAGCAGTAAGTAGTATGACGAAAGATATATTTAACGATTCCTTTTGCTTACTCGAATTCGTCGTGATTGATGTGGAAAAATACTTTTCTAGCTTTACATTGGCGGCGTTCCTAACAAACAAGATGGACTATTGGTCAATCAAAATTTCACAGGGTGTATAGAGAATTTTTACCTGAATGCCACTAGTATCATTCATGATTTAACAGAGACTGAAATCACCGGAGAAAACTTGAGATACTACAAAGTGAATACACTCTATAGCTGCCCAGAACCACCCGTAATTCCTGTTACATTTTTAACTCAGGGATCATACGCAAGACTCAAAGGCTACGAGGGAATATCTTCCTTGAATGTCTCCCTCACGTTTCGAACATACGAAGACAAAGGGATTATTTTATATCATCAGTTTACATCTCCAGGTTTTGTGAAGGTTTGCGAATCGACCTATTCTTTTACATTGTTTTACACACGTGTTCTCACATTCTAAAACCTTTGTATCCGTTTTTACTTGTTGTAGTTGTACTTGGAAGACGGAAAATTAAAGGTCGATATACAAACGAAAGAAAATCCGCAAGTAGTTTTAGACAATTTCAACGAGAAATTCAACGACGGCAAATGGCATCAAGTTATTTTGGCGATATCCAAGAATAGTCTGATTTTAAATGTCGACGGGACACCGATGAGAACTGAACGCATGTTAGAGATGACAACGGGACCAGTGTATTTAATAGGCGGCGTCACTGGAATAGAAAGCAACCGTGGGTTTGTTGGATGCATGCGAATGATAAGCATTGATGGCAATTATAAATTGCCAACTGACTGGAAGGAAGAGGAATACTGTTGCAAGAACGAAGTCGTCTTTGATGCTTGCCAAATGATGGACCGTTGCAATCCAAACCCATGCAAACATTCTGGCGTTTGTCGTCAAAATTCTGATGAATTCTTCTGCGATTGTGCCAATACGGGTTACACGGGAGCAGTGTGCCATACCTGTAAGCCAACCAACTCTTGTTAATCCTTAACTAGACGGCCAAAATTTTAGCATTGTTTATACTAATTAGTTCTTTTGCTTTCTTTCGTAGCATTAAACCCACTCTCCTGCGAAGCATACAAGAATATCAATTCAATAAATCAACGAGCAGATATTAAAATAGATGTGGATGGAAGTGGCCCACTGAATCCATTCCGGGTGGTTTGTGAATTCTACACGGATGGCCGTGTGAGAACCATCGTAAGGCACAACAATGAACGCATCACGCCTGTAGATGGATTCCAAGAACCGGGTAGTTTTGTGCAAGATATCATCTACGACGCTGACATGGACCAGATCGAAGCGCTTCTTAACCGATCCACAAGTTGTAGTCAGAGCATCAGTTACGAGTGTGTACGTTCGAAGTTGTTCAATTCGCCAGGTACTTATCTCAAATAAAATTTATCCAAGTACTGATCTCGATAAAATTCTATTAAAAATGATTTGGTGATCCTATCAGTGCCGCAAGGAGACTATTTTAGGCCAAACTCGTGGTGGGTCAGCAGAAACAACCAGAAGATGGACTACTGGGGTGGAGCTCTACCAGGATCACGCAAATGCGAGTGCGGTATCCTTGGGAATTGTGCAGACCCTACGAAATGGTGTAATTGCGATTCTGATCTTGACGGTCCTCTCGCAGACAGCGGTGACATTACTGAGAAAGAGTATCTTCCTGTTAAGCAATTACGATTCGGCGACACTGGTACCCCAGTCGATGAAAAAGAAGGACGTTACACACTTGGACCTCTTGTTTGCGAGGGAGATGGTAGGTCCAACAAATTCTTGTCAAATTTGTGCATGTGAACAAGGAAACTTAATTTATTTTAAATTCTTTGGAAGGTTTTGAATTACCTTGGTTCACCACCAAGGTAAGATCAGGTAAGACATAGAATTTGATAATGTAGCCACGGATACTGATGTGTAAATAATGCACATCACGTTTCGGTACATTGTATTTATTAGTTGTATTATAATAGTAATTAGATTCAATCCCACAAATGTAGCTACTTGAGTTCCTTGTACACTTGTTCCTTACAATTAACACTAGGTTTATAGACCACTAAAAAGCACTTTACAATGTTTCATAAAAATAACAATAACGTGCCTATCAAAATTTTTAGCCATTTTTTTTTGTTTTTTTAGAATATATACTCAAAGAAATAAATTCGTTGAATAATTCCTCATGAATGCACCTTTACAATCTCAATAATCGTAAATTAAAACTACAAGAGCCCGTCATTTCGACGAGTTCCGTAAACCTAGTGTTAAATATACGTATTCATAATACAATATTACCCCGATTGCAATTGATGTAATCGAATTGTCTTGTTTTCTTGTAGATTTGTTCAAGAACGTAGTAACATTCCGTGTCGTTGACGCCACTATCAATCTCCCAACCTTTGATATTGGTCACAGCGGTGACATATTTTTCGAGTTTAAAACAACGATTGACAATGCAGTTATAATTCACAGCAAAGGGCCCACGGATTACATTAAAATTTCTATAAACAGCGGGAATCAGATTCAATTCCAGTACTTGGCAGGTGGTGGCCCGCTCACTGTCAGCGTTCAGACTTCTTATAGATTGGCCGACAATCGGTGGCACTCCGTGTCTGTCGAAAGAAATCGTAAAGAAGCTAGAATAGTTGTGGACGGTGCATTAAAAAATGAAGTGCGAGAACCTCCAGGACCGGTACGAGCAGTTCATCTGACATCAGATCTTGTAGTCGGCGCTACAACGGATTACAGGGACGGCTATGTAGGATGTATTAGAGCGCTTCTATTAAACGGACAGCTACAGGACCTCAGAAGTTATGCTCGGCAAGGGCTATACGGTGTCTCCGAAGGTTGTATGGGTAAATGCGAAAGTAGTCCTTGCCTTAACAACGGAACATGCCACGAAAGATACGACGGATATTCGTGCGACTGCCGCTGGACCGCGTTCAAGGGCCCCATTTGTGCAGACGGTATTTATTTTTTCTTTATCTTTATCCTTATCGTGGCATAGTCGTTAAGTAGGAGTCCTGTGCTTATTCTACAAATACAATTTCAGAGATCGGTGTGAACATGCGTCCCAGTTCGATAATAAAGTACGACTTCATGGGCAGTTGGCGGTCGACGATATCCGAAAAGATTCGAGTCGGCTTCACCACGACGAATCCTAGAGGTTTCCTGCTTGGCCTATTTTCAAACATTTCCGGAGAGTACATGACAATCATGGTTTCAAACAGCGGACACTTGCGCGTGGTGTTCGACTTTGGCTTCGAACGGCAAGAAGTGATATTCCCTAACAAACACTTCGGTTTGGGACAGTATCATGACGTTCGAGTGGGCAGGAAGAACTCGGGATCTACTCTTGTTCTGCAAGTCGACAATTACGAACCGAAAGAATTCCATTTCAACATCAAAACGTCCGCGGACGCTCAATTTAATAATATTCAGTACATGTACATCGGCAGGAACGAGTCGATGACGGAGGGATTTGCAGGATGCATATCCAGAGTCGAGTTCGATGATATATATCCTCTGAAGTTACTATTCCAAGAAGATGGACCTGCGAACGTCCGTACATTTGGCACTCCTCTCACAGAGGACTTCTGCGGTGTCGAACCGATCACGCATCCTCCAGACGTCGTTGAAACGCGTCCTCCTCCGGAGGTGGACGAGGAAAAAGTTCGAGCCGCGTACAATGAAACTGACACAGCCATCCTGGGCAGCGTGTTGGCTATCATTGTCATAGCTTTAGTAATCATGGCTGTACTTATAGGAAGATACATGTCGCGACACAAAGGCGAATATTTGACACAAGAGGACAAAGGTGCTGAAATAGCATTAGATCCGGACTCAGCTGTCGTTCACTCGACCACAGGCCATCAAGTTCAAAAGAAAAAGGAATGGTTCATCTAAATATAAAATTGTACTGCTACAGCGTATCTATTATAGAATTCATTGATAGGTAAAGATATGCTTACGAGATAAGTGCACTTTGAAGTGTCATACGAAGAATTTTATAGAATAATACGGAACTGCAATTTCTACTGTTTCGACTTAACAATAAATAATAAGGGAAAGAAGAAACGCTCTGCGAAAGAAATTTACAGAGGCAGAGAAACTTAACTGATTCGTAGAATATAAGAAGTTGCATTCAAGTATCTTATAAATAAAAAGAAACCAGACTGGTACAAAACTGATAAAAGTTTTCTCTTGGAAGTTGAAACATTGAATGTTTCGAAGGATAATGTATATCTGCTTAATATTGAATTGAATATCATCTTGAAAAATATATGAATTGAATTGTTACATAAAAACGCGACAGGATAATATCACATTTTGGAAAAATATTTTATCTTGTACGGATAGAAGTTGCCATTGTTGTATTATCTTGGAAACAAAGTTTGTATTTCAATGCTTAGATCGAGGTAGAATATTACTTGTAAGTTACAAAACATTTAAGGGATAGTACGATAAAATTGTAATTGCAAACCGTTGTTACTTTAGATTGAGAGGTGCGTAAGTATTTATTGTACTTTTGTAATTTAGACTGACCATCACGGCAAAATAGCAATGTATGCTAGATATACATATATTTTCTGTATATCTTTATAGGAAAGCAGATTAGTTATTTCTTTTTCTTTTGTATTCTACTGTATCAAATACCTTCGTTATTATTATTATTATTATTATTATTATTAGTTGCCAAATTATATTAGCAACTAATCCATCTGATAACATGTTTTCGTGAAATTCAAACGTCTATTTGCCATGTTAACATCTCCAGCGCCTTTCTTACCAGAGATACAAATTTGTATATATAAAAATGTCAACGAAATCATCAATAATTTCTTATTACATGTAAAATACTTAAGTTTTCCTTTTGCGAAAAATGTTCTCAGTATTATTTGTAATGCTTACCGTCCAAAGTGCATTTTAATTATTTTTTTGTATTTATTTGTTTACTTTGTTTTATTATATGTTACAGATATTTTATTTTCATTTACCTGTAAGAATGATCTGAAATCTCTACTGTAACTTAATTGTAATCTAACATGACTAATCGTATACTGTACGTGTGTAACAGTGAAAGTGTATATATATACATACATATACATATATATATATATATATATATATATATATATCATTTTTATACGAAGAAAAAGTTTTATTGTAACATGCCAGTGTATTCTTTATATACTCTACTCGGCAGAACGCATGTGCTGCTCAATAAAGGAAAATCAATAATACGATTATGTCATAATAATAACTTAAATTACCAATAGTGCATCGGAAGACACGTTAATTTTACATTTCACTGTAAGTCTGAGGAATGACGAGAATGACTGAAAGGCATGATTTATAAAAATCGAGAGAGACAACATTTATTTCCACGAGAAATGTAAAAAGTTTTTCTATTGAAACTTCAAAGAATATGTACAATACATTTGAAAACATCGTAATGGAACATACGTTGATTACAAGATAAACATGTTGGTAATTATAATTCAACGAATAAATTTCGATTATAAAATAACATAGTCGTGCCTAAAAGATAATGCGTAATAATTCAAACATTATACAACAGAAATAAAATGATTATTTTTTATGTATAATTACTTGTGCATGTATTGGAACAATTTAATTAATTTCAGAAGTCAATGTTTTGATGAATGCAGCTCTAACGATTGCTACATCTCATTTCTACATAAATGTCAACTGCTACGAGTTTAGTAAGACTCCAGAAGATTCAAGTATTTCAATCTAATCAGTATAAAACTGTATTATGACGATTCTCATTAGTGCCTGATCTGTTTCACTCGTATCTTATATATAGAATACTTACATAACAAAAATGAATACCATACTATTATAAGTTTAATACGATACATATAAACGTATTCCCTACATTTCTTTTTTTTCTAACATAAATTTTAGTTAATATGCCGTATGTATATAGAAATAGTATTTTGTCATTAAAAATATTTTTTCCCGGCAAACTAAATTGAATGATTTAATCATTAGTACCGGATGTAGTACTGCCACTTCTACTAGGATCGATCATTAAAGGTTGCTTTGTCAACGGTTCCGCCATATACTCGTTATCTAGTGAAAGTGGGAATGACATTTAAATTACAGCAATTAGAATACAGTTAACCCTCCGTCTGCATACCGGGTCGTTTATATTCACGACTAACTTTTTTACTATCTAGGTTTTTAAAAATTCTAAAAAAATTCTGGAATACGTATTGAAGTCACTATATAGGTATTTTAATATATAATTGTCGGAACGTCAATTACTTAAAGAATTACTGGTTACATGTTAAAAAGAAAGAAATTTAGGAGTAAAATTTCCACTTTGCAAACGAAGGGTTAATTCGAACGAATTACGTAAAATTATTGATTACCTGATTCGGTATCACTAATTTGATTCGGTGAACGTCTGCAACCTCTGGCCAGGTAATACTTTAATTTACCGATGCTTGCTAAAATTAATCCTAAGAATGGAGGTGAAGGCCTCAAAGGCCTAGACAAGTATTCTGGATGAAATTGTGTGGCTACATAATAATTATGCCCTTCTAACTCCGCTATTTCCATACGCAGATTGTCATCGTCGTGACCTGATGATTAAATGGTTTCGTTATTTTAAAGAATGACCGTTCAAATAATTCCACGAAGACTGGGAAATTAATGTTACTTTATTCACCTACGAAATGGAGTCCATCTCCTTGTAAGACGTCGATATACTTTGGATTAATTTCATACCTATGCCTATGCCTTTCCTCTATGTAGTCCTTATTTCCATACAATTGTTCTAGACAGAAAATAATTAACATATACACATATGCAACACAAATACGACTTATATTGACGAATCATTGCCTTGTCTACTAACTTATGACGGAATTACGGTCTGTAAAACGAGTACGCCTTTTTCCAACTCTCATAGTTCCTCCCATCTGACCCGGATTATGTTCTGGCATATCAATAACAAGGGGATAGTCTGTATCCGGATCAATTTCCGTACTATTTGCCGTCTCCATGAACAAAACGTTTCGAGCAAATTCGATAACAGCCACTTGTAGCCCCAGGCAAATACCAAGATACGGTTTGTCTTTTGTTCTGCACCATTTGCATGCCTCCATTTTACCCAGCATTCCCCTTTTACCAAAACCTCCTGGCACGATCACGCCACTGAAAATAATAGAAATCATTTTGGAGAAACCATGAAGCAAAACCGTTTTCGAAAACGTAAATGTACGACGATGTGAGGACTCACTCGCTTTTGCAAAGCTGTTGCCAGGCTTCATGATATAATACAGGATCGGACAACTTTTTGCTTTGTTCTAAATTATCAGCTTCTATGTACTAATACATAATAACGATATATAGTAACGTAGAGTTATTATGGTTATGAAGTAATGAATAGTAATGTAAATAGTATTTTACCGTTAAATTCAGTTTGTAGTCAACTTCGACACAAGCATGTTGCAATGCTTTTTTGACGGACGTATAGGAATCTTCTAACTTGGTATACTTTCCCACCAATGCAATGTTTACCTCCTTTCGTAAGTGATCTATTCGATCTGCCAACTCCCTCCACTTCCGCATGAAACATCGCGGACGTGGCACACCGATATTTAATTGTAATCTGTCATTCAAAAATTCGATCACACCTTGACTTTCCATCAACAATGGTACACGGTATATAGATGACAAATCATGTATAGTTATGACCTAGGAAAAACAATCATTATATTAGCATTTTTAATTTACTATCAAATTCAAAGAAAAATAAGTAGAAAAAGGCAGCTCTTTTTACTTGATCTGGAGCAACATGGCAGAAATTCGAAATTTTCTCTTTGACTGTGTCACCTATCGGCTTCTCGGATCTACAAACTATAAGATCAGGAGATAAGCCCAATCCGCGTAATTCTCTCACGCTGGATTGCGTTGGCTTTGTTTTTGGTTCTCCAGTAGACCGTGGCTAAAAACAAAATACTTTGGTAACTATATACTTCTTTTAATTAGTATGTATAGAGAGGAATAAACTATGGTTACTGTAGAAATATGTTTGTCTCTCACTGCACATGATTTTATGATCTAAGAATAAACTAGCTTAGCAGTTGGCTCAAGTTCAAAGTCAAGATCTATGACAATGAATAAGGATTATTTAAAGAAATATAGCTTCGTACTTGTGGCACCAAAGACACATGAGCACAACAAAAATTCTCCTTTTTCACCCTAAACTGAAACTGTCTGAAAGCTTCGACAAAGGGCATCCCTTCAATATCTCCTATTGTGCCTCCTAGCTCGATAATACAAACCTACAACAATCAACACATTAATCTCTATTAGAAAGTATTCGTATAAATAGCATAGAGTTTTACAAAAAGCAACATTTAGATATAATATTACTTCAGGTTGAGCGCCATCCTCTGTTACAGGATGATTCGCCACTTTTTCAACCCATTCTTGGATAGCATTCGTTATATGAGGTATCACTAAATACAAAATTAAATAACTGTTACTCTACGAATGTACACTCTACAATACAACAAAAGCTTATGACCAATTCTATTGTCTATACCTTGTACAGTTTTTCCCAAATATTCACCCTGCCTTTCCTTTAAAATCACATCCTGATAAATTTTCCCGGTAGTTACATTGTTGTCTTTGTGCAATGTTATGTCCAGGAAACGTTCGTAATTTCCCAAGTCCAGATCTACTTCTCCTCCATCCTCCAGAACATATACTTCGCCTGAAAAAATATTTTTTTAAATATATTCGAGAAATACAAGATCGAAACATTGAAGATTTATTAACTAATTAATTAATTAATTTGTTGATCATAATCGTTGACGATAAATGTCGTATAATGTAAATGTTAAATAATTGCAATGTTATCGTTATTTAAATCTTGCTAGAGTGAGAGTTGAGGGATGGGGGAGAGGGCACGTGATTGCAAAAACTGCGCGGGAGGAATCAACATATAAAATGGCTTCTGACCGCATGGCTATAGAAAACATGTTGAAACAGCGCTAAACATATCCAGAACGTTCGGTTCCATCGGAATAAAAGAGACAAAGATTAAAATTCAATGTCGTACCGTGTTCATACGGGGAAAATGTACCGGCGTCTATATTTATGTAAGGATCGATCTTGATAGACGTCACGCGAATATTGCAATGTTTGAGTATCGTCCCAAACGAGCTGGCAATAACACCTTTGCCGACACCGCTAATTACACCACCCGTCACTAAGATGTATTTCATATTTTAAGTTGCGATTTGCAAAATAATTACACACAGAGTTGCCAGTTGCCAGATGCAGGGAAAATATGGCCTTTAACGGATAACCTGACGTAGTATTAGAGAGTATATTAGTATATAGTACCACCACAGACGAGGTGTATAAGAGTAAACCAATCACCCAATGTATTTTTCTGACTCACGTTCGGAGGGCTGTAGAACCCCCTTATCATTCCGTGTCACATCCCACCGTATCGACCAAAACTAATATTGTGGAACTAATATTCTACAACGGCGCTGTGATTGATAGAATTTGATATCTCATCTCATGTCGGGGATTCTATAAATGATGTATGAAACAAAAGAATGTTGTGTCCTTTTAATTCCGTTACGCCAAGCTGTAAACAGAGAGGAATATGAGGTATTCCTCTTTGCTGTAAAGAAGGCAGTCGTGGCAAAAGGACACCCTATGCTATCGTTTCGACCAATAACGAAACGATGTGTACGTAATAACCAACCATACCTGTATTCCTTCCGGCTGCCTTCCTAGGGTTCACCATTTCAATGAAGAAACTGACACGTCGGTGTGACATCTAGCGATTTTTACCTAGTTAATGCCAGAATTGATTTCCGCTAAAGAAGACCAAGACCGACCCTTGTTGTCGCTTATCCTAGCGCCCGTAAACATGGCTGAGGTACGTGTGACAGATGTGTTCAAATCATCGAATAAAATCATTGCCATCCATCATGAAAATTACAAGCGATTGTATCAGTACGATTCATATGTTCCTCCTCTGACTATAGAAAGCAATATTATTATTTACGATGAAGTTCCGTTTTCGTTTTATGTACATAACCTCTTTCTGATTCTACGATGTATGAATTTCAGCAAGAAGAAACTCAGAAGAAGAAGAGGACTTTCCGAAAGTTCACCTTTCGGGGAGTTGATCTCGATCAACTTCTGGACATGCCAAAGTGAGTACTGTGTTCTACAGAAATTCGAATTTACGTATATTGTTGATTGGACGTTAACTACGAAACATATTTACTGTTCATACTGTAAACAAACATATCTATTTACAGTGAGCAACTCATGGTTTTGATGCATGCTCGTGCCAGAAGACGATTTTCCCATGGTCTGAAGCGCAAATCTATGGCTCTCGTGAAAAAGCTGCGTAAAGCAAAGAAGGAGACACCACCAAATGAAAAACCAGAGATTGTCAAAACCCATTTGCGTAACATGATTATTGTACCAGAAATGGTTGGCTCTATCGTTGGTGTTTATAACGGGAAAACCTTCAACCAGGTGGAAATCAAACCAGAAATGATAGGGCATTACTTGGGAGAGTTCTCTGTTACCTACAAACCTGTAAAACATGGTAGACCCGGTATCGGTGCTACTCATTCCTCACGATTTATTCCACTTAAGTAATTTGTATTCTTACAAATATAATATTTAAAAGTTACTATAGTTTTCTTTTCTGTAGCACCCTTTGAACGTCTCTGCGAACAAATTTGGGATATATCAATAGTTGTAATAGATATCCATGGCATCTGTTATGTTTAGACAGCTTTATGCAAAATAAAAGTTGTCTACCTAAATTACAACAAACTGGAGTAAAATAGAAAATTATAATAGATCGAAAATAATATAACAATATGTTTAAATTCTTCTAATGTTTTTACTGTTTCAAATTACACTTACTCATTTTTGTCATAAATGCATAAAATCCGCAGTAAATTCTTTGCAATGATCGCAATTTTTATTGAAATTTGTTACATACTTGTTTGATTTATTATTACTGTTTCTTTCGATTATTTATTCGATGACATTTTTTACGTTGCGTTAATAATGTTCGTGTTACAACGAATTAGAATACGTATTAACATATATGTAGATCTTTAATTTAAATGGCCCGCCAAATACAACGTTGTTCTCGATCTATTGAAATCACGATTGGGGAATAGTTTTACGGTGCAATTATATTATTGCACGATCATAGTCTTTTGTACAATATTGAAACAGGAGTCGGTTATTCTTATATCATGATTCACATTTGGCTCACGTGTTCGGTTGCCGGTGCGTTTCATGCGCGGTAGTCTGTTTCAAATAATGGCAAAACAACTGAGCGACCAAATTTTAGATTATTTGGCCGAACATGGGGAAGTTAATTCTTTGGCCCTCGCAGATGTTTTTAAAGAAAATCATCAGAAAATAATCGGAGCCATCAAAAGTCTGGATGCAGTTGGTGATGTAAGTGTGACAGATTGTATCTTCGAAACTTATTCAAACTGTATTCAATTATAAACAACTAAATCTTTATGGAATATTATTATTTCTAGTGCAAATAAATTCTTTAACGATTTATATATTACTAATGTATAAAGCCGAATGTAAATTCGTGTCATAACCCTAAAAACTCACTGTCAATATACAGTTTTTGTTGAAAAGCTGTTGGCAAGTAGATTTCGTTAATTCAGAATTTATTTTTCAGTTAATTACAACGCAACAGATACAGGAGAAAAAGTGGGAATTAACATCGGAGGGTCAGCACGTTGTGAGCTATGGAAGTCATGAAGCAGCAGTGTATAATGCCATTACCAACGATGGAATACCCCAATCTGAAATCATGCAGAAAGTGCCATTTGCGAAAATTGGATTTTCAAAAGCATTGCAAGCTGGTTGGATACAAATTGACAAGAGCACTGAAACACCTATTATAAAAAAGAAAGTACAATCCATTGAGGATGTAACGCAGAATCATCTAAAAGATCTAGCGGACCTGAACAATCGTCTTAGAAGCGATTATAAGAAAAGGAAACTCATTCAAGAAGTGTATGTGTATTATTGAATCTATTTTTTTTAATCAATGTGAAGCAATAAGTTTATATATAAATCATTTTATCTACAGGATCATAAAATCGGTTCTATTGGGAAAAGGTCCAAATTTTACAACAAGAGTTGAAAAATTAGAAACAGAATTGACAGCAGACTTGATAATGAACGGCGCTTGGAAAACTAAAAAGTTTAAACCATATAATTTCTCGGCAATGGGTTCTGCTCTGGATGTAGGCCATTTGCACCCCCTGTTAAAAGTCAGGAGCGAATTTAGGAAAATCTTCCTTGAAATGGGGTACAAGATACAAGAAAATAAATCAAAGTCTTTCGATCTATTCTCATTAACAACATTTTACTTTTTATTCTTTTAGGTTCACTGAAATGCCAACAAACAATTTCGTAGAGAGTTCTTTTTGGAACTTTGATGCTCTGTTTCAACCTCAGCAACATCCTGCTAGAGACGCTCACGATACCTTTTTCATATCTGGTATTTCTATTGATAATTTATTTGCCCCTTCAAATCTAATCATCCTTTTACCCGACATTTTGAAGTGACTTGAAAATTCTTCATTTTAGAACCATGTTGCACTACAAATTTTCCAAAGGATTATCTAGAAAGAGTCAGGAAAGTGCACAGCGAAGGAGGATACGGGTCTCTCGGCTATCGTTATGACTGGAAAATAGAGGAAGCACAGAAGAATCTTCTTCGCACTCATACAACTGCTGTCAGTGCTAGGATGCTCTACAAACTAATGGAAACGGTAATCGAAATTGTAGCCCACATAATACTAGTACATTTTGTCAGAATATTTCGATAGAACATTATCAAAAGGGTATGTAAATGAAATGAATTTCAGGGCGAGTTTAAACCGGTGAAATATTTCAGTATTGATAGAGTATTTCGCAATGAAACATTGGATGCTACGCATCTCGCAGAATTTCACCAGATCGAAGGTGTAGTCGCTGATCATAATCTTACGCTGGGCGACTTGATAGGGGTATTGTACGAATTTTTCAAGAAACTCGGAATCACGCAACTCGAGTTCAAACCTGCGTATAATCCATATACCGAGCCGAGCATGGAAATCTTCTGTTACCATAACGGCTTGCAGAAATGGATCGAAATTGGTAACAGTGGAATGTTCAGACCAGAAATGCTGTTACCAATGGGTTTACCAAGCAACGTTAACGTAATTGCTTGGGGATTATCTCTGGAAAGGTAAAGATTCGTTAACAAATATTTTTTGTTTCACAATGAAAAAAAAAGATACAGACAAGTCTGGTACTTTTTACAGGCCAACTATGATTAAATATGGAATAAATAATATACGAGATTTAGTTGGGTCAAAAGTGGATATGGAAATGGTTTATAACAATCCTATTTGTCGTTTAAACAAGTAAATATCTTTCTAAACATTACTAAGGTATTTATATCAATAAGATGCTTATTTGAGTTAAAGATTTATAGTGTTCGTTTAGAAATTCTTTGTACAAATTACGAATGGAACATCCATTTTGAATAATTTCAACAAAATTTTGTTTATAGGGTCAGTAATGTTCCTTCGCCAAAGAAGAGATCCAATGACAAGAAAGAAAAATCCACTCTGCAATCGCAATCGCAATTGCATGAAATGCCTTGTGCATTCGAGTGCACCGGAAAATTCGAAAAACAAAAACTTGTGGTCTTTTGCGATCCGAAACATCCAATGAAGTTCTTAGAACCATTGCTCCGTGTCGTGAAACCCCATATTAAAATATTTATAGAAACGTACGTGCACTCCACTGTTCAAGATTATACAAAGAATCTATTTACTTTTTGCTCGGAATACCAAGATACAGGTAGAACCGAGAACATCGACATGCATTTAACAATAATTTGGAAGAAAATCGGAGTCGATCCAATAATGCAGTTACCGGGGATGCAACGAATAATGGGCGAAGTGAACGTAGCGAGATACTTGAATCGCGTGATCGAAAGTTACAATCCACAATTGTTGCGTTACGAGAGCAACGGTGTGTTGTATGCAAATCGAGTAGACTGTTACCTAGACAAGTTGCATAGCATTTTGCATTCGAATGCGTATCAAGGTATTCACAGGAAATCACGCTACGTAATGGGCGAACACATATCTATCGTGGATACCTTTTTGGATAGCCTTGAGAAGTTGAAATAACCTGAACGGAAACAATTTTTCTAAAATGATACCAGCTAGCGTTTCAATCCTATACGTAAGATGTTCGATACTGTTCATATTAATTTATCTTAAAGAAAAAGAAAATATAAAAAGTGATCTGGAACCCAAAGATTACTTATGGTTCAAATATTTTGTGTTCATTCTCTTTTTGTACAGACTTGTATGTAGACCAAACTGAAAATATGGAAAGAAGCGTCCTGGTATCGATCGATGCCGGTTCTATGTGTGAATGTATGCGTGAATGCGTGCACGTGTGCAATCGTTGTGTGTCCACGTATGACGAGTTGTGTGCTTCGAGGCGTTCAACATTCGATAAATACCCTATCGGCATACTGAATATTTCAATTCCGGAAGATGAATCCTTTTTCAATTTATTCTTGACACAATACTTCGTCGATACTAAAGGAAAACTGTACTTAACATGTACTTATAGTTTATCAGCGATTGCTCGATACTTAACAATTCAATGGATTACAGCCAAGTACTTACTTCTGACTGCGTACAACCGGTTGCGTATCTCTGGGCGCCCAGCATTCGAGCGATTCTCTACCTCTACCGGAGTCTACCGGAAGGTTGCGGCAAATTCGAGAAGGTGAACCCTTTCTCAATTGCTCCTTTTCACAATACTTTGTCAATACCAAGGAAATACGCCCAACCAGCGATTACTACATACATTTTCAAAATCTACGGCTCGCAGCCAAGTATTTATTTCTTTCGGGATTATTCCGGCAGGTAAAGTGCTAAGAAACATGCAACGTAAAATTATTCACACAATTCTTTAATGCCCCCAGGTCGGGAATTTACATGGACATAAATATTTTCGTAGATGTTGTGATAAAAAAAGATAATAAATACTAGTTAAATTAATTTTTGTTTTTCTATTCTTCTTATTAATTGAGCGCTCGTAATCTCTCATTTTCGCAGGAAACCGGCGTTGTGTAGGACGTTGTAGATCTTGTCGCGTGGAATTTTATCCGACTCGCGATCGATCACCTGTAACACGGACAAAGTGCTGATTACATTGTCGAAATGAGCAGAATGTTCGCCGTAGTCATGGTCGAAGCTTACCTGCATCTCTTTGTTGAGGAACCAGGATTCTTGAGCGAGTCGCGCCGCGATTCTCGGATTCTTGTAGAAATCGTTTCGCAGTTCATTCGGTAGCGTGTCCTCTATCGCCGAAGTCAACAGATTGGTAGGGTGCGGGTACACCCCAGAAGGGAAATAATACTGAGGAGCGGCCGCGCAGATTCCCGCGAGAACGACGAGCGCTATGATCGCGTTCATCCTGCGAAATCCGACCCGGAGACCACTCTGGAAGGACACAATGCGTCATATTCAACCTCGCTGTTGTACGATTATTTATCGATGTCGCCAGGATAGAGATATTTGGTGGGATTTCACGGAGAGAAAAACATGGCTCGAGTAACCGCAGAGAGCCGTCACGTCACGGTTTGATATTTCACCTCGGGATCTCGGCCAACGATAGCCATCTCGAGCATGTTCTCTCTGCGATTCGTGTTCATACAACCTTTCTTTATTCCTCTAACTATTTGTTCCGCTTTACAGAGCATTCTTTCCTGTACGGAGATAAGAGAGAACACACCGGAGATTTTAACGCATGGTATAGGAGCTATACCACGAGGTGTGATAGGCACCGATAGCGAAAAGACGTCAATAGTTCAACAGGGTGTCAGTTATAAACTGCGAGCTTGGTGAACCGACATGGAGTGTAACCGTAGTCAATGCCTCCGAAACAGCTTTAGAAGCTGCGTCGTATCCGCCATACGGGGCTTGTGTAACTAGACTTTCCTTCGTTTGTTTTGTTCGTGGTCCGAAAAGAACCGAAGCGAAACATAATCTCCCGTTCGCTCTCCATTTCTCTCTGTCTAACGATTTTTGTCGTTCACGTAAGCAATTGACGCGTGAACCGGTTTGTCTCAACGATAGAAGTACCAAATTCAAAGAATGAAGAAAATTTAGTATTAATGATAAGAATAGTTTCAGGATGGTCTTCAACTGAGTACTCCGCTCGTCAGACGTGAAACCATAAATCTGAAATGATCGCTAGCATAGGGGACAGAAGGAAAATGTTGAACCGAAAGCAAAAGGTGACTTTCTCTCGCATACGTACTTACGATGCGAATATTGATCCCTTTGGGGTGTTCGAATGTTGAAAAATTGGATTCTGGCGTTATTATAGTTGCCGTGGATCATCCGGATAAGATGAGGGGGATTCGCGGAACCGGGAAATTCCGTTTGGATCCTGGATCGATGGGATCACGTGAAACTCGTTGTCCTCACTGTGCATTCGGCACTCGCACTGATATCAGTGGGCACTCGACACTCGGCACTCGGCTCTACGAACACTCGATAAACCACCCGACTCGAAAGGATCTAGTTATTGCTCTTGCGCGTGTCTAACTGAATTCAAGATCCGTTACAGTGTTACTTATATACCTAGCTGGCGACTGTGCACGATACTCTGAGCCGCCTCTGAGGTTACATTCGATGTTTCTTGGCCATTGCCTAGCTTGTGGTCCTTCTGACGGCCTTAGAGCTCGCGATCGAGGCCACTCTTAAACACACCTTCGTTGAACCGTTTCAAGGGTGAGAATCATTCATGCGTTTTTTCAGTTTCTTTTGCTTCTCTTTTTTTCTCTGTTCGCAAAAAGTGTCTTGCTCGCTACAAAAACGTTATATTATTATTATTGTTATTTTGTTTTTATGTTTCATTTTATTCGAGTTATATCATAATTGGACCACGGATTTTTATGCAAAATAAAAATCGTCTGTTCAAGGTTTCCCCTGATAATGGAGAGCGCTTCCCGACGAATTTTCAAACGACTCGAATTTCCCAAAGACGATGCTTCGGACAAGCAGACATTATTTAATTGCACAGTTCTCGTTGGTTTTTGCGCGAGGAATCGCTTCGTGTCTGTAATCGATGCAACTGCGAGTCAACCCGAGCGTTATGGTTATACGAGAGTAGATTTAGCTACTCGAGGATCGAGTACAGTGTTTGGGGTCATGCATCATTTGATAGGTCGAACTAGAATTACCGAGGGAAACGATTAGCACGGACTATTTCTTGCGCAACGAACGCCGTTGACAGATTAAGTATTATATCGTCGCTTGTCGCGTCGGGGCGCTAAACTGTCAACGTTAAAGTTTCGAGTTCGGAGCATTAAAGACCGATAAAGGGTACAGTGACCGGGACACGTTTCACTTTTCACGTTCAGAGAGAATAACTCTTCGTCGAATTACGAGCCGAGAATCGGTTAAAAGCCGCGTAACGTAGAATTTGGTAGGTGTAAACCGAGTACGTGTTCACGTGGGAACGTGTGCGGCGTTGCAAGTGGAATTTCGTGCATCCTTTCTGTGTCTTTGTGCGACCGTTTCTCCAAAACCGAGCCTCTACTCTTACACTCTTTGCAAAGTTCAAACGAACAACTCTGGAACATTTCTGGAATTTCTCTTTACACCAGCCTCGACGGTGTTTTACGCGCGTGGGTCTATTGTGAAATATTTCGAAATACAACCCTGTAAGATTGTTGTTGTCTCTTAGGCTGCTAGAATCGAATAGATCGTTCGATCGGTATTTATTTAAGAACACGTCGCGGCGGGCGCAGTATGATTTCTATTTTCTCAATATACGTATTGGGAATCTGTGGTTTCCGCCCACGCGAGTTCTCCCGTGTCGAATATTTCTTTCGTTCAGCAGTTTTCCGGTTTGCGCGTCATACGTGATACGTGTGTATTAGTTATGTTTCTCGCGAGTGAGCGAGAGTTGGGCCACACGCTGTATTTGCATTTACCGCGAGCCCAGTTTTATGGAGAGCGCAGCGAAGCCCAGTTCGAGAGTACTCGAACAAGTTGAATCAGATTTCGATATTCCTCAACGATAAAAAGATCTCCACAGAGTCTAGTAGTTGGATTATAGAAAATTGCAAATTGCATTCGAATGAATAAAAATTCACACAATCAGGACATGGTGGATGTAAGCTCGCAATTCGAATCAGTCGACTGTGTTAATATTTGGTCGCTTTGTTCCGAGACGCTCGAAGGAGAGAAGGGAGCGGATATACGCGTGTACCACCCGACAATTCTACCAGGTATTCGGGTCAATGTTACGTCCTTATAGGCGATATATCCAGAGGCAGCGGTTACCCTTGTCGGAATTAACTCGCCCGTATCAGGAAGTCGTTACTCTCTCGGCGTTGCGTCGCGAGTAACTCGTGCGCTACATAATTCGATGGAAGAGTCGTCGCGTCGGTAAAAGTGAAAAAGGAAGGGTGAGGCGCGTCGGTGAAAAAAGGAAAGACGAAAGCGAAAAAAGACGCTTATATAACAATGGCCGTTTGGCCGTGCACTTGAGCCGGTGAGGATCCCACTGATCTTTATTGACGGATACGTCTTGTCCACGTAACCGGTTACACGAAGATCGACTCTTTCACTGCGTATGTTCCAGCATAATAATCGCAATAAAGATCATGTTGCGTCGGTGCACTTTTCGGTGTCTGGCAAAATTCTTGTCGACTATCCTTTGAGAAATCATTTTCTCGATACATTTACATTGCTCCGTTTCGGATTTGTATTTATATGTATATATGTATAACATTTATGTGTATTTATGTTCCCAGGCGTTGCCGAGTGTTCGAGGACGTCGAGACGAGGTCTCCTGTCATATTCTGGGAAGCAGACGGTCTCCATTATCCTCAAAATTCCATCGACAAACGTTTACTTTCGTTCTTGTGTAAGAATGACAGCGTTTCAAGAACTAAAAGAAAATAGTGTTTCAGTTTGCGAGGGACACGCGCAAACCTGATCCGTCAACATTGAAACCGTTCCGAATTTGCGTGTGCTTATATTTCAAGCAATCGTCCTGCGGCGCCAATTCTCGGTGATGCAATTCGTGCAATCGCATTACAATATACACATTGCGGACAGGCCCCGAAATTAGTGGCTGTCCGCAACGACTGTCGCTCTTATACTCGTATAAACAACGCCACTTCGCCACCAGCGATATACGAGGGATGCCTGAAATTACAGGTCTGGATGGAGAAATCAATCAACAGGTTCATTTCGTTTCTATCTCTTTATGTATAAACACCTGGTACAGTACAAAACGTAGACGGGAGTCTCTGTACGCTGGCAAACGAGCTTTACGATCGTTTAATTAGAGGTAATTACAGTTACGTTGCATCAACAACGTCCGATTTGAACATAAAATCCGTAAACGTTGGCCGTCGTGTTACAGATCAATTTGTATCGTGAAAGCTGCTCTACACGAGATGACATACGAACGAGCAGCACGTTCTCAAACTTAACAGGAAGACGAGACGTCCGATCGGCACGGTGAAATTTCAAATTATTTACGAAACATTTGTAGAAAGGTTCATCTTGAACTACTCTGATCTTACAGGAGAACGCGACACCTCACTACGGAGCTCTGCGAGCATGGTGATCACGATGGCTAACGCTAGAACCACCAGCTACTTCTTATCAGTTCTTATCTTATATCACTCTTCACCGTTTCGGATCGAGTTGCAGCGTACAGAGACTTCCAGGGAACAGCAAAGATCGTTTGGTTGGTTATTGGTAGTATTGATAAGCCGGCGAGATGGTTTTCTGATAGACGGGAACGGCTGTGTGGGCCACGGCTGGAGCCAGAGCTTTTCCGATCACAGGAATGGAGCTGTGGACCGGGACATGATCGAGGCGCGCGGTTTTGATGAGAGTCGGCTGCTGGACGGAGACCCTTTCGATCTTGGTCGCTGGTTCCACGACGTTCACTTCCTGGAGGGTTTCGATGGGCCTGGAGAGGACCACGCGTCTTGTCGACACTCGCTCGTCGGCTGGATCCGCGTTGTCTGGAGCTGGAGTCGCTGACAGCACGCGACCTCTCACGCGACCGATCTCTTCCAGTGCGGATTTCGCGAGTCCCAATCGACTTCCGAAGCCAACCTGAACAAGTTATCATTTCCGTTAGTGAAATGCTCAGTTTTCCTACGTTTCGAAGGTTCGAACGACTATTTGTACTGTATGTGCTCTACCTCAGCCACGTTGCCGCGTGCGGTCAGCAGCTCGAGCAGCCTGTTCTGATTGTTCTTGTCCTCCTCAGGGCTGGAGTTGGGGCTGATGATCACGTTCGGCGAGGGATCATGAGCCACGAAGGGCTCGTTAGAGACACCGTTCGAGCTGGTTCTTACCTGTGTGCTCTGCGCGCCAGTCTAACAACCAATAAACATTTACAACTCTCCATTATGGTTAATATAACCTACTCGCGGGTATCGCTAGATTCAAACCTGCTGCTGTTGTTGTAACTGTTGTTGTAGCTGTTGTTGTAGTTGTTGCTGGTCTTGCTGCAGGTTACGGAAGTCAGGGTTGTCGATGACAACGCTCTCCTCGTTGGAGGTAGAGGCAGGGGCGGGGGCGGAAGGAGCTGCGGGGGCGGAAGGAGCTGCGGGGGCAGCAAACGATGGACCGAAGGATGGAGCGAAGGATGGAGCGAAGGATGCAGCGAAGGGTGGAGCGATCGTCGAGGGAGCAAAGTTGTAGATACCCTGGATCTGTTGTGGATAGTACGATTGGATGAGAGCTGGGCCCTTCTGGACCTTGGAGGTTGGTTGGTCCAGCTCGACCACCGCTGACCCGGCTGGTCGCACCACCACGCGTTCCTCGATGTCGTAGAATTGTTTCTGGATCGCTGGACGACGGACCTACCAATAAATCGACTTTCTTAGTAGCCTACAAAGTTCCCTCTTTTCCCGTGGACTCTTCTTCGAATAGTTTTCGTGAATAGTAAGCAAAGAATTTGAAATTGGTGACGCGACAGACCACTCTGATAGGACCAGCGTCTTGTAAGCTATTCGTAATGGCCACTCACCTCGAATTTACGGGTCTGAACGGCTGGTTTCACCACATCCAATTGCTTTTCCAGTAGCGCCGGCTGAGCCTCGATTTTGGTCACCGGGACATGGGACACCGTAGGCACGTGTTTTACAAACGGCACCGCTGCGACTGTCGGTACCTGGGCGGCGGCGTAACCGACATGATGAGCCTCGATGTTGGCAGGATACGCATAAGTAAGACCATGAGGTTCCACGTTGTTGATGTAAGTGACACCTGCCGGGCTGAGGTACGGCATCCTGACGGACACCGTGCTACCATAGCCACCTTGCAGCAGCGCTGCCGCTATCGTCACGAATACGATCCCTGTTTGCATCCTGGAACAACGATCGAACCAAAAAATAGTAAAATTGGACATTAGACGATGCGCAACAATAACCATGTCCTAGTACACGGGTCCCTTATGGTACATATATTAAACGCTCCCGGTCGTCTATATCTATGTCTACGGTAGCGAACGTATCGATAGGTTTCGGGCAGGTCCGAGTTAGATCTGGACAAAATGTTCGAACGCTGTTGTCGCGACGTTGAATCTTCGATTACCTTGCTCGTCGAGAACCCGTATCAACGAAGGGGTGCATGCCTCTGTTCCGACAGTGGCAGCGAACGTTGCTTATATGGTGATGCGGTACCAATGGCGACCCCTTCTCACAAAACAGTCTCGTTCCGGTACCCCTCCCATCATTGACAAAGACTTAACGCCGACCAAAACTGGGTCGATCTACGCCTCATCCTACCAGGTGTTCAATCTTCGAAAAACCTGCTCCCCCACTTGGTCGTGGTAGCTGACAGGCTATGATCTCCATCGGCATCGACCAATCGTCGAATCTATCTTTCGCAACAATTAGATCGGACCCATTAGCGGTTCACGATCGTATCCGCTTCAAGATCGAAGGCAGGGCGTTTCCGTCTCGGGTTAAAATCAGAATCGAAATCAAACTCGGAGAGAAAGCTATTCGACGGGCTAAACGGTTCACCAACGATAAGTCAAATTTTCTTGTTCTTCGACTACCTACTATCTACAGTTTGACGTTCATAATTTCCTCGAAGAAGAAAAAGAAAATTGATATTTATTGTATGTGCATGTATTCTCCAATGGCTATACATATCGACAACAGGGGAATAGAATTTTATTTAGGTTCAATTGAAGTTAATAAAAAAAAATTCTGCTTGAAATATTCATCACGAGTCTGACTCGATATTATAGTGTAATTATCGTTCGAAATGAAATTTGAAGTTTCCTACCATCAATGTATTTACAATCAATTACGGGAAGACCGTGAAAAACGTTGCTCGAGAGAGTTGCCCCTTTTCTTCTGCCCACGACGTGTTTATGCACGCATTCCGAGCGTTTCGGTAAGGCAATTACGAAAATCATACATGAAATTAATGATTGTCGATGACGCGTCCGCTATTACGCGGCAATAAAGGAGTACATATCGGGCACGCAGAGAGGTAGAGGTCGATTACTGGTTTAGGGCACTCGGACCGATGAAGGTTGCGCAACATTCTCATCTGGATCGTTCGAACGAGTAAAATCTGATCGTCGCTCCCCTTGGGCACATCTGACCTTGTAACACAGGCGGGTTGGGCAAGATTCGATAGTGGAGAGCATCGAGAATATCGGGAACGTCGAAGGCAGATAACAATATTACTTATTATTTTATGCCTTATACTAATTTAAAAAGACTTTCGTGACATGAAACCCCGACATCCACCGACGCGACGCGACGCGACGCCTCGAAGGAATGGAAATATTTTTTGATGTTCGTGCAGACCTTGATCCGATCCGGCTCGGAACTAGTTTGCGAAAAATCTAGAACGATCGCTTTGCCAATGTTTTCGAGCCGTGGAAATATTAATTTCAACGGATTGATCCTCGGACAGCGGACCATTCTTACAACTATGTAATTGATGATGCTTATGACTATTCACTGGTTTATTTAGCAATTTTCATATTTTCGTCTGTCTGTTATTCCTAATGTAATAGCTAGACAGCGGATCTTTATGGAAAATAAAAATGTTCTACCTGAATTGCAACAATCTGGGGTGAAATAAAAATTTATTTGATCTCTTAATATCTTTAATAGGTTGAAAATAATACAACAGTATTATTAAATTCTTCTAATGTTTTTACTGTTTTAAATTACACCTACCTACTCGTTTTTGTCATAAATGCATAAAATCCGCTGTCTAGTAATAGCTGTTGATTCAATCGATCATCGGAGACTGAGTAATTAGATAACGGTTCTGATATTCTAGGTGAAAATACCCTGGGACGAAATCGCTCGGCTTTCTTTTCGAAGAAACTTCGAGCTTCAACAGGAGAAAATGAGCAAGTCCAGGAAACGATTCTTTTCTCTTATTTTACATGGACCCCCGTGATTCGACGCGGGGAATCGGTGAGTGTTGAACTTTACAAGGGGCACACGGAACGCGCGGGCCCTGTCCCGCGACACATCGGGAATAACAAACAAATCCGAAAAGCGCATCGACCCAGTTCGCATCGCTGTTTTCACTTTCGAGCGAGCATAATCGGCCTCCATTCACGCCCGTACAACATTCGTCAACCCATTGACGATCAGCATTACTAATTGTGAGAAACTTATCGAGCGGATTCCGATATTTCTTCGTCACCGTTGTCCCTTGCAAAACGATTACGATTACGATGATACAACAGGTGGTAATACAGGTATGCCATTCAGCCCCTCATCTACTTATTCCATTCATATCTTTTCAACGAACGCATACTATTTTAACTGGATAATGTCCAGAGTTCAGATAAGAATGCGTTTGATTTTTGCTAGGCTGTCTGCGAGTGTGCCAACTCTGCTCCACCGTCCTCCATGGGATTCGATAGAACACCCGAACTGATCCTCCCGTCCATGGTCAGACTGGATCAACGATGGTGATCGTAATGATTTCATGTAATCCATAAATGGAAATGGAATCCAGCAGAATTTTTATTTCCCTGTTGTGTTATTTTCGGAAGCCTGGTACGAGCTACAAATACAAGCTGGTAATTACAAGCCCGCGAGAAAGATTAAGAAAAGGAGAAATACCGTAAAAGAGGATTAGTCGTATGTGTCCTTGTAATCCTCTTGTGTGAAAAACAAGATTGAAATTTGTTCCGATTTATCGGATATCCATCGATTAATTGACCGTTAAATTAATCTCTCGGTAGATAGACATTAAATTGTGCCAACAGGATTTCCCATACGCATACGCATACGCATACGCAGTGGGCAATCGTTGCTTCTCGTTTTTGGTTGTTAGTGTATGTTTATTTTTTCTTAATCAACGGTCTCGTTTCAACGAACCGGGTTGTCTCGTTCTGATCGTCGAAACTGAAAGTGAACCGAAACGAACCGAACCGAACCGTCCACCACTTATTACGTATACGTGCGAACTGGTCGTCCTTCTTTCGCAACACCGTCCACTCACCGAAAGCATAAAAACAGAAAATGTTTTGTTACGCCCGCCAACGATTCGGCTTACCCTAAGTACCTGTATGCTCTTCGGTAGACGGGTTGTCATTTGTCAAGAGGGTGCTGGGTCCGCGAACCTGTTCAGACATTATCATTTATTTAAGGTTGTACCCTGACCTCCGACACCGAAAGGTCCTCGGCAATCGTTGCCGATCGTGCAACATATAAGTTTACGGCTGGAATAAATGTCGGGAATATCGACAAAATGTTGCAAACAATGTTAACTTCTTTTTGCGTTTCAATAATCAATTATCGAATAGACATATTAGATAAGTGGAATGGTAGATAGGTAATATAGTGGATAAGTAGAAAACTGTCCAATAAACTTAGTGCGTTAAATTTTCATTTTGCTCTATTCATTAAATATTTACAATGTTTTGATAAAATCCGCTGTCGTATTTGGCAGAGTTTAGAGAATAATTCCACGCAAGAATCATTCGTTAAAGCAGAAGAATTCTTATGCTTCGTACAGACCTGAACATTTCGCCGCGCATCGCGTTGCGCATTGCGCCGAACGGCGAAGGGAACAATAGTTTTCACGGGGCCACGAACGCCACGTGCATTTAAAACTATTGTTCCCTTCGCCGTTCGGCGCAATGTTCGCCGAAATGTTCAGGTCTGTACAAGGCTTTATAGTTGAAAATTTGACATTTCAAAATAAATTTCTCAAAACCGAAATTGAAATTCGTCGCCGCAGCGAGCCCTAATGATTCGTGTACGGTTGAACACGAAAGTACGGCGGGTTGCATGCTCCCAAGCGCAGAGCTTCCACTCCGAGCCATTAGATGGCTACGAAATTTTCTGGTCGGAAATTGTGTAACCGTATTTTATGTACAGTAAGTACGTCCGGTGTAGATATTATTTTCAATTGTGAAAGGCGGTAAATGTCAACGCATGTGCTCGGTACGAAAAAGCGAGACGACGGTTTTACCGAAGAAAATGATGTTCGACATTCCCGCGATCTGAGTTCGGTAGATCGCAAAACACCGGCGGAGATTTCCGCGAAGTGATTTGAGGATAGGTAACAGCGGACAGAAAGGAGTCGAACCGAGGCGAGAGAATCTATTCCAGCAAAATGGGTTCTCAGGATAGCAACTGCCAGTTCCTCTTGGAACGGATTAATATGCCTGAAGAGGTTTTGCTCGATAAACCTGACCACACAGTATGTTTACAATCGTTTATAAAATCACTCTTACTTTCTGACTTCGTTATCACAGTTTCCGATGCTTGTCGTTTCATTGTTCTTTCTATCACGATCTTGTATATTTAGCGACGCAGTCTCGAATATCGTTGGGCTTAAAATCAGTTAAAAAGTTTGACATTTACCTAATTGTCGTAAATAATGAAGTTATCAATGCAAAAATGAATTGATTTTAGTATACCTGCGGCAGGGCACAGGAGAATGAAATAGTATGTGTTAGTATGACCGTGTCACGACGTCATTGCATATTTTTTCGTAGCAAGACAGAGCTGTACGTCACCGATCTAAAGGTATGTTACCGTTATAATTATTTATATCATAAATAAGTAGCAACCTCGTCCAATTCCAGTTTGTTCTATTCCTCTTTGAGGTTTTTATCTTCTTTGTGATTCGACAGGAAGCTTATTAGTGTCCACTTTCGTTATCGTTTATCTACTTTCAGAGTTCCAACGGTGTGTACATCAATGGAATGATACAGAAGCCCTATCAAACAACTCCCTTACACCCGAATGACGTCATTGGAGTGGGTTGTCCCAATGTCGATGTCAATGTTATCGAAAGGAACATGTTTGCGTACAAATTGCGTTTAATCACGGTAAAATTTACCCTTGCATATTTGAGAGATCGCTTATTGTACTTCTTATCTACATTGCCCTGTACTATTATGATTTTAGCAACCACAGATAGTGTTGAGCAACGACACTACCAACACCCTTTCGGATACACTATTAAAACAAGAAAACGCGTCCGCGAGATGTCCATCCGGTCCTACCATTAAACGTAAAAGGGAGGGAAGTGTTTGTGATGTACAGGTTGTTCCAAAGAAAATACCAAAATTAGAAGATCAAGTAGCATCTTGTTCAAAGGAAAAATCTTTGGAAGGTAATTTTATCTCCTTCGTTTCTTATATTACAAACTTTTACCTGCATATATACATATGTAGAATAGAACCAAACTGAAGCCGGCAATTCAAATTTCAGAACATAGCAATGCGGTGGATGAGAACGATCTCGAGATCATCCATGTTTCGTTAAGTAACAGTGTATCGGAGAAAAATGGTGATAGTCATGGCACTGACGCGGAAAGTATTAAATTGAATACTCGCTTGAATCCAAGCAAGCATACCTATTGCAATATATTGAATGCGAATCATAGCGTAAACGATCAAAAATGTCCTGAGTCGATCCGCAAAGCGATACCCGACGAGCTTGTAAATTCTAGGAACTCAGAGATGTTCGTATTGAGTGATATGAATAATAGTATTAAGGACAAACAGAATTCTGTCGATAGTTGTAAGAGTACCGTTCAGAATGTACAGAAATTGACCGAGAATAATCTATCGAGTAACAAGAATAAGGAGAATCTGTTTATCAACACCTCTAATTGTCGTAACAAACAGTCCGAAAACAGAATGGAAGACGCCAGTGTGACAGTCGGTTCGAGAAAAGACGGTAAAACTACTAGCAATACGAACAGTAAAATTACTGTAGAACAATGTCCTATTGACAATAACCAGAGCGATGCATCGTCGAGATTGGCTTCACATTTTGTTCATACTGGCGAGGGGATGATCAAAATGGAAACAGAGTTGCAACTAACGGATACAGACGAAGATGCAGTTTGGGATCCCATTAGCAATATTCGCATGCCGACCGTATCCCCGATCAAATTAAAACAAGTACAACAACTGCCGAAAACAAAGTATTCAGTAGAGGATGTTGTTAACTTGAGCGACAGCGACGATGATATTTTCCCATGCTCTCAATTATTCGACATTGGATTCGGTATGAACACATCGATCAAACAGGAGATCAAGGAAGAAGTGAAAGAAGAGGAAACGGAGGCTGAGCACGGGAAATTCAGAATGCCCGATGACGAGGATTTAATCATTTCGTTATCCGACAGCGACAGCGACGACGAGGACAAGAATTGGTTGCGTAGATTGTCTCGTAGTCAAATACTGAGTGAAGATGAAATTAAAGCAGAAGTGTTAGATGATCACGTAACGAAGGAAAAGCCCGCGCATTCTTTGGACAAGTCTGCGGACAAGCCACCGACGAATATGAGCGAGAGACTCGTAGCGGAGAAGAAAATGGAAATAGAGAAAGAGAAAGAAAGGTCTACGCGTCACGAGGACGAAGACGATGACGACGACGAAGTCGACGACGACGACGACGACGACGACAGATCCGCGAATGAGATGCAAACGTTCAGTACTACCAGTATGGAAAGAGGGGAAATTGATTCCAAGGATCGTACCTTAAGCTTAATAGCGCCTAGTTATAAGAAGTTTTTTAAAAACAAAACTCCCAGCTCGCTCGACTTCCGAAAGGAAGAAGACGATAGTCGTCCGTCATGCAGAAAAACAGAACTTAAAGTACCTCCAGTACCTCCTAGGACAAAGTCGCTCGAACGAAAAGTACCTCAGATAGAGCCGCTGCATCTGCCTACTAGAAGAAGAAGCAACAGTGACAACAGAGTGAAACAAAGTCCCGAGAAACCTCCCAAGGAGACACTGTCCAGCAAAGAAAAGAAGCAACTGAAAGAAAAAGCTAAGATAGAAGAGTACATGCGAGCGAAGGATCAGAAGAAGCGCAGAACGCTGAACAAATGGGCAGATTGTCTTCCGCCGTCCAAGAAAACGACGAGTCCCCTCACCAAGGAGGAAAAAAAACAATTAGTGGATGAAAGGAAGCAGAAGCTGAAGAAACTTGCTCAGAAAGAGACACGATCATCCCCGGAGAAAAGTCAGGAGAAAAAACGCATCACCACCAAACCGAAGGCGAAAATATCATTGAAAACGCGAAGCGACTTTCTCGCGGAGGACGTAAAAGAGAAACCGAAATCTGTTAATCGGCCTGCGGTCGCGAACAATGTGTTGTCGAGTCCAGGAACGTCCGGCAGTATAAAAGGCAGAGAGACTGCTAAAGAAATGCCGACACGACTTCAAAACTCGTCGTCTCTCAGCGGACTAGGCAAGATACCGAAAATAAACAATGCAACCAAAGCTAAAATGAATCTTTTCACTCAAGATGCTCGGGAGGAGGTCGTGCTGTCGCAGAGGATCAAAGATATAAAGAGGAAACCGAAAGGAGCAGAAGTAGCAAAACACAAATCAGCCTCACCCATCGTTTCCCCATCATCGATTATGAAATCTTCAAAAAAAAGGAATTCGAAACGTGTATCTTTCGCTACGATGATCCAGACTGTACGCGAGTACGAAATTGACGAGTCGAACGTCTTGAACAGGCTTACAGGAAAGGACGCGCCTATGCCTAGAAAAACCATGAAGGATGAAATGACTAATGACTTTTTACTGCGTATCTTTAAATGGAGTCCAGTTTGGTTGGAGGAGCAGCAGCATTTCAACAGCACCGCGCCAGTTGTCCCCGACAACGAGCTTCGCGTGATGCTGACGCATTATAAGTCGTACGACGAATATTACAGAGTGATTTCGCCTCTTCTGCTGCTGGAGATCTGGTACGGGATAACGAAAGAATATCTAACTATCGACAAGAATTACAAACGACCCACGCTGATGTGCTCGATCGTCGAAAACTCCATTCAAACGAACACGTTGTCCTCGAATCTGCAGTTGACTACTTTGATGCTCGAGTTATTGGTCACGAGAGAGGATCGAGAGAAACAGGCGTATCCCATTTACGGGGACCTGGTATTCTTCGAGTATACCAGGATCCAACAAAAGGGCCAGACGTTTCAAAAAGTGTTCGCCTACGTGAACGACGTTTACGAGACTATACTGTCGGATTGGACGCATTATAATAAGGACTTGCAGCAGTACGTGAAAAGACCGTACGCCTTGATAACGTACACCGTACTGACGAGGCCCCTGGAGCCTGATATCATGGTGAATAAAGTCAGAAGATTGAGGAGCGTAACCTATTTGCGTTCCAATCTGCGGATGGTACAGGCTCTCGAGTATCTTCCTAAGTCACCGCTGATGAACTTGATTTTAAATCCGAAAATCGAGCAGTATCATTTATCCACTGTCCCCATTCACCCCGAGGAATTATTCACCCGGGACAAACTGAATAAAAAACAGCTAGAAGCTGTGTTTAAGGTGAGCGAGACAATAGCACAAAAGCAGGCGAAACTGTGCTTCATACAGGGACCACCTGGTACGGGCAAGTCGAAAGTTATTGTAAATATAGTGTGCCAGGTGTTGTATGGGAAGAACAGGTACACGAGCAACGAGGGCGCGTTGAAGATACTAGTCTGCGCCCCGTCAAACGCCGCCATCGACGAGATCACCTTGAGGTTGTTGCAAATCAGGTCTAGCATGCAGCAGAATCGGTTCAAGATGGTAAGGATCGGACGACCGGAGGTGATACATCCGAAAGTCAAGAACATCTCTGTGACAGACCTGGCCAAGCAGCACATGAAAAAAACAAGACAAGGCTCGATAAACATTCCACTGGACAGCGTGGAGGAGGAGAAGTCTCGAGTCGAGTCGAAGATCAACGCGCTGAAGTGCGAGATAGGGAGCACCCACAAGATGGACGAGGCTTACAAGAAACACCTTCAGATGAAGATGGCAGATCTGGTTGTCAAGTACGAGTTATTGAAAAGTCGAAGGCCGCTGAACGAGATGAAGACGAAGGATTCTGCTAGGATACAGCGGGACTTTGAGAATAAGATCCTCGGCGGCGCGGATATCATAACTTGTACCCTGTCGTCTTGTTATAGCAAACAAATGGAGTCCCTTTTTGTGACCAATCAAAAGGGGATTTCAGTCTGCATCGTGGACGAAGCCACGCAGAGCACTGAAGCGGAGACCCTGATACCGCTGATGCTAGGCGTGAACACGTTAGTTTTGGTCGGCGACCCTAATCAGCTGCCCGCTACAGTTCTGAGTCCTCAGGCGAAGCTAATGGGACTGGATCAGTCTATTTTCTCAAGGGTTCAGAACGCCTTCGAGATGAACTCGACCAATCCCATAATCATGCTGGATACTCAGTACAGGATGCCGCACGACATTTGCTGGTGGCCGAACAAGTTCTTTTACGCTGGCAAATTAAAGACAGCCATACTGCGCAACGATGAGTTCCCGTTCCACTCGTACAGGATCTTTCATGTCAATACCTGCCAGGACAATGATAACTTCTCGAATACCCATGAGGCCCAGTTCGTGGCCAACATGATATACTCGATGCTGTTGCACGCCAATTTGGATGGCTGGGAATGCATTTCCTATGGCATTCTCACGCCGTACAATAACCAGAAGCACCTGATACTGAAGAAAATTAACGAAAAGTCGGTACTACTTATACTATTTTGAGGATTTAAAATGATAACTAGACTGCAGATGTTTATAGACTAATTTATAGAAAACTGAAGTAATAGAAATCTTATTTATTTTACTAGCACTTCCATTCTGGTTTGAGAGAGAAGAAAATACAAATCTCGATAAACTGTATTAAATGTGTTAGCGTAGAGAGTCTGCAATCTAGTGATGATACATTTTCTGCAGACTGTTGATCAATAAATTATTAATACCGGTGATGATTTCAGAATGATGTTGCTGTCAGAGAATCTTAGGAAAAAGATCAAGTTTGAAGTGAATACGGTTGACGGCTTTCAAGGACAAGAACGAGATGTGATAATTATGTCCTGCGTACGAAGCCAGAAGATCGGATTTTTATCTGATAGGCAAAGACTATGCGTCGCTCTTACGCGAGCCAAACACAGTCTGCTAATCTGTGGAAACTTCAGTGTCTTTAATGTAAGATGATACTATTGCAATGACATGCGATCAACAACTTGTGCATCTAGTAACGTAAAATAATTATGTTCGTTGCAGAAAGACCCAATGTGGAACTCCTTGCTGTCGGACGCTAAATCGCGAAAAGTATATTTTAACTTAAACGCTCAAGCAGATTCTCACGATATTAAACACCACGTTGTTAAGCGACTTAGTTCACGATAATCTTGTACATTTGTAAATCACTCATCATCTCAAGTTCACTTGTTCCTCTGTGTAAACCATATGTAGATTGTTATTCATTTTTCTACGTCATTGCTTTTTAAACAAATACATTTTTGTAAAAAATGGAAAAAGACTTTGGGATATTTGATTTATATGACAGTGCCCTCCGCCTCCAATGGCTCTCGCTGGCTTGCTGGAGCTGGAGCAAGCTGGAGATCTTAGACACTTATTCGAGGGGGCTTGGGGCAAACAACTCAATTTTTTACGCCCTCTACGCTGACGAACGTTAGCCAAAATTTAGTTCGACCTCCTCACCCAGGTGGCGCCACATACAATTTCCGCTTATAAGGCATCAGGCCAGAGAGGAATACGAGAGTGATCACCCCATTGTTACAAAGTGGTCACGCTATGGTGCTGCCACTGGTCCCATTTCTTAGCCCGGAACAGCTCCTACACCCACTCTAGCTCGGACAAGAACCTCAAAATAAGTTCAACCGGCCTGACCTGCCCTCTTTGGCAGAACCTATATACTGCTATATACTACCACCGACGAGTTACTACCGATTCGCCGCGAGTGTGGTGGCACACTCACACACCGCTAGACAGACATATACGTACACGAAGATTGCAAGGGTCCACGATATTCGATGCCATTTCTCGATAATGCACAGTTGGGGCTTGTACTTAGTCACAATCGCTAGATAAAAGATCAATCTACTCAAGATGTATCCCAAAGTGGCTTACTTTTGCGTTCTCGAGGCGTGATTTGCATTATTTGGCAGCATGTAGCGGAACCGCGAGCGGCGCTACAGTGCTGCCGTTGTCGGAGCTGTCGAGTAATACTGTTCTTACAGCTGCATGCTGCCGAATAATGCTAATCACGTCTCGAGAACGCAAAATTGAGCCACTTTGGGATACATCTTGTGCATTATCGAGAAATGGCATCGAATATGGTGGACCCTTGCAATCTTCGTGTACGTATATGTCGATGTAGCGGTGTGTGTGTCAGAGAGGTTTTGTACGCATGCATTGCGCGACAACGTTCGAGCAGCCGCACAGTGGGCAATTCGGACGAAATCGGCGACAAAATCGAAGAACTTTCGATAGAAATGAGATAGAGTGATGAAATTTTTTTTTAAATTGAAGCTGAAACTTTGTAGAATATGGGAAAAATAGGGAGCTTATGGTACAAACGTTTTTTAACCTTGATAAAATTCGTTAAACTTTTTCAATTTCAAGAAAATTGTGGTTTTTCAATCACCACGCGCAGAAAAAATTTTTTTCCGAACGTCGAGCTCCGAACGCCGAAGACCCAGCGACTGATAAACGGCATACAATGTTAGCAGATGGGGAAGCACGCACGAATGAAAGTTTAAACTTTTCGATTTTTCAATATACATTCTTAAAATTATTACGAGTGAATTGAGGTGGTTTTCTTGATGAAAATGAGTCCAAACTGGAGTGTAATCGAACAATTTTTATTGAAACTTAATGTTATGTCGTGTTTGGACTCATTTTCATCAGGCTGATCTCTGCAACTTATTCGTATACAAAATATAAAAGTTTGAATTGTCTATAATGCTTGATTCTCCATCTCTTTAAATTGTACGCTCCGCTGTTGGTCCGTCGCTGTCGCTGGTTTTTCAAGTTCGGTGCTCGTCAGGCCTCGTCGCCGTTTATTCGAATTGGCAAAAGTTATGGGAAGATTTATTCGAAGCTTTCAAAAATAAGATACAGATGAAAGATGAAAAAATTATTTGAAGTTCGAATTAATCCGCTTCGAATAAAAAAAATTATCTTTATTCGATAGTCTTTGAATAAAGATACCTTTTTAATTCGAACCTTCGAATAACGAGTAAAGATAAAGTATGTTTTATTCGAATCGTAATTAAATAATTTTTTATCTAAATAATACCCTAATAATAATTCTAATAATATAATAACTTTATTGGATTCCCCTAGGGGTTACAATGTTTTTACACCCGCCTCCTTTAACCTCATCCCTTTCTTCCTTAATCTAACCTTAACTTAAACTTAAACTTAAACTTAAAAGTCAAATTACAACTAAAAATATATACACACTAAACTAAAAAAGAGAGAGAGAGAGAAAGACCTATTTACAAAAGAAGTAAACCTTATAACTACCTTAAAAAACTACCTTAAATTACCCCACCCTACCCTTGGACCCCCTTTTCCAGTTGCTCAACATTCACTCCATTCCCTTCTCCTTCCTTCCCTCTCCCAACCCCACCTATTCTTCTTTCACTCTCACCTTCCCTCCACTCCTCCAACCTTCTCAACCATTCCTCCCCTCCCCCCTTTTTCCAACACTTCCCCCATCCTCTCCTGCCATCCACTCCCCTCATCCAACCTCATACACACCTCCCATACATGTTCCCACGTCTCACTCTCCCACCCACACACCCTACACTTTCTCGCATCTTCATCCATCCAGTATTTCCCTCCCCTGATCCCATTTCCCAACCTAAACCTCGCCACCCCCTGCCATCTACTCTCCCCCCACCCTTTCCCCAAATACCCCGGCAATCCCTCTCCCTTTACCATCCCGTACCACTTATTATATCTCGAGTTCCTTATCCTCTCCCATCTCTCCTCCCTCTGACATTTCTTCTCCCTCCTCACTAACTCGTCACTCATTACATCCCTCCTTTCCTGCATTATTTTTCCGCCTCCTCCGCTGTCCAACCCCTCTCCTCAAAAAAGCGCAATCTCTCCTTCTCCCACCCATCCAGTACTCCTCCCCTCCTAACCCTTTCCCTTACCTCTTCCCAACACAATCTCGCCAACTCCCCCCCTTTGCCCTCTCCCAATTTCTTCTCGTACCCCCATGCCCTTACCCCCGCTCTCCCCCTCAACAATTCCCTCTGCATCTCCTCCCTTACCATGTATCCCGGTGTACATCTCTCCACCCCTAATACCCATCTCAGGTATCTTTCTTGCAGCCTCTCCAACCCTTCCCTTTTCTTCCATCCCCATATCTCCACCCCATAGCTCACAACCGACCAGATCAACTTGTCAAAGAGCCATACCCTCCTACCCCAGTCACTTCCAAACCTCCTCTTCCCTATTCCCCAGACTTGACCCATTATGGCCGCCCCCTTCCTCACTCTTTCCTCCACCTGCGCCTCCTGCCTCCCATCTCTCCTTATCGTGTATCCTAGATATGTATATTTCCCCACCTCTTCTATCACCTTACCCTTCCACCACCATGTCACCTTCTTCCATCTCCCGCCCCCCCCCCTCCTACATCTCATCACCTTTGACTTTTCCGCATTAAGCTGCAACTTCTTCTCCTCCAAATACCGCTCCAGCACCCCTATCATCCCTTTCATCCGTTCCTCCTCTTCCGCCAGCATCGCAGTATCGTCCCCGTATGCCAAGGTGTATACCTTTCTACCTCCCACCTTCACTCCCCCCCGTACCCTCTTCTCCAGCACCTCATCCAAATCCGCCAACATCAACGTGAAGAGCAATGGGCTTAGCGGGCAGCCCTGCCTCACCCCTCTCGCTGTCCAGAACCTTTCCCCTTCCTCCTCCCCCACTCTTACCTTGCTGCTCGTTTCCCTCAGCACTTCCTCGCACCTACCCACCAGCCCTTCCCTCACCCCCCTTTTTTCCATTGCTCTTAACAAAATTTCCCTGTCTACCGAGTCGAAGGCCGCTCTCAAGTCCACGAACATGATTACCAACCTTCGACTCTTCCTCCTCACCTGCCTGTTTACCAGATAATTGAGTACATAAATATTATCAATGCACCCCAGACCCTTCCTAAAACCCGTCTGGCTTGCAGGCAACATTCCCTTCCCCTCCACCTCCTCCCTTAACCATTCCGCCAACCCCGCTGCGTATACTTTATACGCTGTTTGTGTTAGCGTTAACCCCCTATATTCCCCTACCTTCCTGCTGTCCTTTCTCTTCGCCACTGGCACCACTATCCCCTCCGTCCAATCATCCGGCCACCCCTCCTCCCTCCACACCCTATTACACACCCTCCTTAGCCATTCAACCACCTCTTCAACCCCTCCGTACTTCCAAACTTCATTCATAATCCCATCTCCCTCCGCCGCTTTTCCCCCTTTCATGCCCTTTAACACCCTATATACCTCTCCCTTTTCTATTTCCCCCTCCCCATCCTCTCCCCTTCCTCTTACACCACCCTTTCTTACCCTCCACTCTACTCCCCCCAATACCTCCCCTTAAAATGCGTATCCCACTCCTCCCTCTTTATATACTTTCATCCACTCCCGAACCCCTTCCCCTTTCTCGCCTTACTAACTGCCATACTTGCCTTTCCGATCTTATCCCCTCCACCTCCTTTTCCCAATCTAAATAATACCCAACGCTGGTCTATTTCAATTAAAAAATTTGCCCATCTCTGCTCCTACAATTATATTATTGTATTAATTCATCCACGTGATTCTCTCTCGAATATGTTTTTCAACATATTTTTGTTCCCACAGATCGATTTCTGGAACAATTATGTATAAAAACAAATGAAGGAAATCATGCTCGTTTATGAAATATTGTCATATTAAAAATTGAAGTATCTTATATGAAATTTGAAGTATTACGTACAATATTTCTTGGAATTTTTTGTCCTTGATATTAGTTTTGATTTCAATATTTTAGAAATCAACGCCAATATATTGTCTGAAATATTTGAATACGTTCGTCGGAGAATGTAACATTTCATGATAACCGATATGGTTCCGTGATGATTCATCTTTTCACCGACAAGAATCTCCTCAGTGGTCATGTGGTCATCTACACCGACGAGATGACGTCTGTGGCTTTCTGTTTCTTACTCCGGCAACAATATATCCTAGAGGGCGTAAGCAAACGGCAAAATTAGTTTGACGACAGGACACGATATCCTGTAAGGCTGGCAGTATCAGGCAATAACGGCAGTATCTCGTCGGGATAGTATCACAGACGAGGTATACTCGGTATACTTCATATCAATGCATTTTTCTGTCTACCGTTCTGAATTACCGACTCCAATATCCAACCGGAATTTTTGCGATTGTGTCTGAATATTTTATTACACCTATGTAAGTATACATAGATACTACGCGTATGACCTTCATTGAGATCACATCTTGTTGGCAGAGAGTCGATTTCGTCCGAGAAATCTTTTCGAAACCTCGAAAACGAACATCTCTACCAGGAAATCATGATTCTGCAAGAGGTAGTCGAACCAGAGGTCGAACGTGTTTTTCTCTAGGGACATTTCGCTCGATCTAGGGGATTTCTTTCCACGATAATTCACGCACTGGTATTTTGATGGAAAACTATGTTCGTTGTTATTACGAACACGTAGATGTGGTCGTAATTGTTGGCATTCATTAGGGTGGCATTATTGTTAAATAAAATGTCGCTGGCAAGGTTAGTAGGTGTAATAAATATTTGAATGTAATTTCCTAATCATTCTCAAAACTGTTCATTGTGAGATGTTTGGCTTGTTCGTTGTAGTGTTCCAATTAACGCTACTTCTCAGCTTGTTTGATTCCGTCCACTTCGATCGCGTCAATGGTGCACTCGTTGACTTGAGCGAACGACCTAGCTGCGTCATTTTATCATCTTAATTGCTAGCTTTATCACCAGACATAGCATAATGAGAAAGAAAGGAATAAATAGGGTTAAAGTAGTTTTTGTAATTATTCTGTTCCAAACGCTAATCGTTGTTGCAGTTTACTCCCTGCCCCATCGCAGGTGGTATGGGACAGAGAGGATGAAGCACGGGAGCAGAAGTTACGCCAGAGGCCAGTATCCGCGTTGGTCAAAGCAGTTGTCACTGCTCCTCCTTACGGACAACGTAAAGGATGGGTTCCCAGGAATTCAGAAGTATGTATCGATCAAATCTACTTATCAAACTATTATCGCAATGTACTCACCGGTTGTACTTACAGAACTTTTGATTATGTACAATTTATTAAAAGTATATGCAATGTAAATAGGATTTTGGAGATGGAGGAGCATTCCCAGAGATCCATGTGGCCCAATATCCCCTGGCCATGGGAATGAAGGGAAAAGAAACCACGAGTAATGCTTTAGCGGTTCAGCTGGATGCGTATGGGAAGGTGAAGTACGATGTGATCGCCAGGCAAGGTCATTCCAAGGATAAGGTACCGAATATATAAGCTTTGACGCGTTCGTCTCTTCTAAGAAGTTCTTTGTATAGTTATAACAATGTGTTATAGATTGTCTACAGCAAATTGAGCGATCTACTGCCTTCGGAAATCACGAGTGAAGAGGATCCCAGTCTGCAGCGTCCTCCGACAGACGAGATAGACGAGCTTACAGACAAGACCAAGAAAGCATTGGAGAAAATAACCAGGTCAAAGATAGCCGCGGCTATGCCGGTGAGATGTGCAGAGAAGCAGGCTCCGGCTCAGTATATTCGGTACACCCCATCGCAACAAGGACAATCCTTCAACTCTGGGGCTAAACAAAGAGTTATTCGAATGGTGGAAGCTCAGATAGATCCCTTGGAACCACCAAAATTTAAGTGAGTCTCTTCGGACCATGAATCTTTTACCACCACGATTCGATTAGCCGCCTTAAATAATACAGCATCCTTTAACTGTTAAAGGATCAACAAGAAAATACCGAGAGGTCCTCCGTCACCTCCAGCACCGGTTATGCACTCGCCGACACGGAAAGTCACGGTGAAGGAACAAAAAGAATGGAAAATACCTCCCTGCATTAGTAATTGGAAGAACGCTAAGGTAAATAGGACAGTTCCCTCGCGAGTATTGATTGTAGAAGTTTCATCCGAATCTGATTTGTTCAGGGCTACACCATTCCTCTGGATAAACGTTTAGCCGCGGACGGTCGCGGGTTGCAACAAGTCCACATTAACGAGAACTTTGCCAAGCTCGCCGAGGCTCTTTATATCGCTGATAGAAAAGCTCGCGAGGCAGTGGAAATGCGAGCACAGTTGGAGAAAAAGCTGGCCCAGAAGGAGAAGGAGAAGAAAGAGGATCACTTGAGGCAGCTCGCGCAGAAGGCCAGAGAAGAGCGCGCTGGCTTAAAATCCTCTGCCGCAATGGGTTTGTTCAGAAATTTATTATTTTTTTTTTAGTATTCGTCTGATACCATATTGAGGGAATAATTACTTTTGCTGACGAAGATGTGTAATAGCGTTGTATAAAATCGTCGTACAGATAAATCGGAGGAGTCCAGGGAAAGAGATCAACTGAGGCAAGAACGACACAAGGACCGTGCTCGCGAGAGGAATCTGGCGCGCGCTGCACCTGACAAGCGATCCAGATTGCAACGAGAACGGGAACGCGACATCAGCGAACAGATTGCGCTCGGTTTGCCGGCGAAGAGCATTCCCAACAGCGGGGAGGCACAGTTCGATCAGAGACTGTTCAATACGACCAAAGGAATGGACAGCGGCTATGGGCACGACGACGAATACAACGTATACGACAAACCATGGAAAGATTCCAATTCCATTGGCTCGCATATCTACCGCCCTAGTAAAAACATCGATAAAGACACTTACGGGGATGATTTGGAGAAACTCGTTAAAACAAACAGGTCGGTGACGAGAATCTGTGTTTCAAGCGTGCACTTTATTACGAAAAATTGTTTTTATTTTTTAGATTCGTGCCAGATAAAGAATTCAGTGGCACAGATAGATCGGCCACCCGATCCGGACCAGTGCAGTTCGAGAAGGACGAGGAAGATCCATTCGGTTTGGATCAATTCTTGAAGCAGGCCAAGCGCGCCAGCAGTTCTACCACCACTACCACGAAACGCAAAGATGAACGCGATCAACGAAGAGACGATCGCGACAAACGAAGAAAACATTAACAGATCCGCCGATCCTCGATCGTTCTCTTATCGTTTTAGGCGAATCATTTTCCCGTCTTCGTTTTCGAAATGTGCAGAGATCGTTTGAATTGGCCTGATCTCGGATATGAATGTTGAGATCTAATACGCCTTAGGATACGCGGATCTTTTTTACTACTCCGCGCTGCACGACTAACAAATATGTTTTATCTGTACGGAACACTCGCAGATGTACGTAAAATCATCGCTAAATAAATGATTATTTAGTGAAAATACAACTAGGCTTGACTTGATCGCCTTTCCTTTGATTGAAAATATTGAATCTCCTATTTCGAGAAAATGCTGATCGGAACATACAAATTGAATGAAATTAATTATACGAACGATTGTTGTTCCAACGTTCGAAGCTGCTGGCTAGGTGGTCGATTGTCGTCACCGTTCATTCACGTTTCAGACTCATAATTCTTTATTAACACAATGTGCATACAGCGTTCGTTAGATTAACAAAGGAAGCGATACTTTCGTACGGGGGAGCAACTGTTATCTCATAGTAGTAACGCATTATTTCATTCGCTTTCTCATCAAATCATAGGGTCCGCTAAGTTTTAACGACACCGCCGCGTTCGTGTCGACACGTTATCTTTCTCTCGTGTTTTCTTTTTATTTGTCAAAATGATCGCGTCAAATCGAATCGAATCGAATCGATGCCTAATCGCCGTGGATACACGATAATTCGGAGCACGACGTTATTACGTTTCACAGCGTTGTATTGCTTCGATGTTGTATGATTGCTTCTCTACATTCCGTGAGACTACGAATCGTTTGCCGTTTGTCGTGTCATAGGATCCCATAGAAAATACTTTCGGTTAGATAGGGTGTAGCCGATCGGTTGTCGGATAATATTGCTTACGAATTCTGCGCTCGAAGGAAACTCGAACCTACGGGAACATTCGAATCGGTTTAATCTACGGTAGAACTGATGAGCCACGATTGATCCGGAGAATGGGCCGACGGACAAAGAGAAAATGGCAAACTTTCACACGCCCACGAGAAACGATATCACCATTTATCTTTATTCTGTAAAACACGGCAACTTAGAGGCGGTCTTTCTAATCAGTCTTTTCTTTTTCGTTCGTATGATGATTATCACAGAATTTTCGCCAAGGTGATGGAAGATTTTCCCACTTTACAGGGTTCGAAATTTACTGGGAAACACGGCATACGTTTTATTTTATTTGGTACTCGACGAGACGATGCCAGACGAGATTCTAAATAAAATAAAAGTTTGTAGTTTCGCACGGTTCTTACTACTTTCTTTTTCGTTCGGTTGCGTGTGTGTGAGTGTTGCGTCCTCGTAACGAACAGAATGAAAAGAAAACTGTGCCGTCGCATCGGTTAAAGTGGGAAGATCCGTCCAGTGATTTGCTTTTCCGATACTTCAAACGAGCGATTTGCGCAAATTGACGCGATCCCACAACTTCGTCGCTTAGACAAAAATTCTTGAGTTCATCGATCTGTCGGTCGGTTTGACACTCTTATTGTGTTCACGTCCTTACAAGCTACGTCGACCGTTCGTCGACAGTTCGTCGACGGGGGTTTCACGTTTCCGTTCAATTGTTTCCGGTTTCTCCTGATGAGAAAGACTAGAATTATCAACGCTGAAGACTACGGACCGTCGCGGATCAATGGGAGACTATACGTGTATGTACATTTCTAATGAACACTTTGCCAGCTACTCAATTGTCCTTGTTCGCTTCGTTGACCCTTTGGCCGCGACTACTAATCGAAACGTTACACGACGCTCGTCAACGAAATATTGTTTAAACACTGCTTCTTTTTTGCTATTTTTTTTTTACCAAAGGCGAATCGTGATACGCTACTTATCGAAATATGAAAATCGTCGAGAAATACTGCTACTGTATCTAGCAGCCTAGGGTCGAACAAGCAAAATGATGTTAAGATCAAGAGTCCACAAAATGTCAATTTTCTTCGGAAAGGGACTCCCTAACTTCGGAACGAATTCTGAATTGAAATCAAATACTCCTTTGAATCATCGTTATCCGAATATTGCGAGCGCTGGTTTAATATTTATGTATATAGAGATGTATGTATATATATACAATGTTCCGTTCTCCGTGTAATTCTGCAGCTCCGCTGATCGAAAGCGCGTCGCGAGTCGGTTCCTCTTTTTGTCGAATGATTTGTGGCAGTATATAAGGCATACGAGTTGTCCCTGTTCCTTCCGAAAGCCTCGAATGCGAAGGAGGCTCGCCTCGATCCTGACAATGTTGCTAACGCCGATCCCGATAGTTGTTTACGTTCTACGCGATGAGAAACCGATCGACTCGACACGTTTTCTCCGTTCGCACGGTTGTTCCTCCGTAAGGTGTCGCTGGTAGGAGGACGCGCACCGACAATTTCTCTGGTCCCGATTGCACCTGATCGGTCGCTGTGCGCGCCCCCTGCTCACGACCTTACGGAGGATAGGACCCTTTTTCGTCTTTCCATCGCGCTGTCGCGGAGAAGACTGTCCGAGCTGAAACGCGCAAGCAGAACCACTTACAAAGGCTTACGAATGAATAATAACAATGAGATAAAACGCCTTCTCTTTTTCATTTTCTTTCCGCGCTAAATGCTAACGCGTTCCGACGCTGCTACATCCAAACTTTAACACTGCTGCGTGTGAGTGTATGCGATTTTCTCTCTCTCTTTCTCTCCCTGTGTCTGTATGTGTATGTGTGTATGCGTGCGCGCGCGCGCGCATGTGTGTACGCGTGATTGTGTGATATTAAAAACTCGTTAGACATCGACATGCACCTAACACTGAGAGGGGATTGCTTATTGTTTCCTTAGGCTACAGTAAATTTGTTACAATTGTCGTCATCGTTAGAATCGTTACAATTATCCGTTATATATAATATGTATATATATGTTTATGTCTATTATGTACAATCGTTTTTGAAGTATATAAACTTTATCGAGAACAGTGCCTCGTCTCGCTGTCCATAAACCGCTTTTCTCGCCTCGCGACGATTTCCTCTCCACCGTGGTGTGTCGAGGTCGTTTTTGAAAACCGGTTTATGGGACTCGGTACGTTCAACGAAATTTATAAATACCGTAAGAAAGAACCGATCGATCTCGATCTCTTTTGGATGAATAAATAACTATACACGCGCCAGTGGAAGCCGTCGCCCCACTGTCTATCTCTCGTCGAATCTTTCGCTCTATCGTTCTATCGCTTCCATCCACGCTCGCTTCCTCTCGCTCCTCCGTTCTGTAAAGTGTAAAGTGACCACGATTGGATCCTGCCCAATCCAATAAATTTACATCGAACGACCAGTTGCCTCTAAGCGTTCATAACCCGTTAACCGATCGCGAATCCAACGCATAAAGGGACGCCATTTCCTCCCTAAAGTCGCGGGACATTCCACAGCAGAGAAAGCGCTATCTTTCGACTTCAAAATCGGTAGCAATGGAATAGATAGCGCGACGCTACGGAGGAAATGCCGGTGTTTCCTGGGTTTTTCTGGTTGATCTCTCCCCTGTGTAACTTGTCTTCTTTCTTCGAATTTCAGGACGTTCCTCGAATTGCAGTCGTCTCACTAGCGCGATTCCTGGGAATTCCCTGCGTTCATGCCCGAGGTGGACACGATTTTCAGAAAAGAAAGTGGCTACCGATGTTTTCCCTCTACCGATACATTCTCCGTCGTTCGTAATTCGTCGTTCGAGACATTGTATTTAAATCGTGCACATCGGCTGTAATAATATATTAAACACGTAAGGTGTACTACCGGTAACTTTACAAGAAATTGTGCTTCCAGCTGCGAGTTCTTCTATGTTACGTATATGTGTACCTATGCACGGCTGTTACGAGAATTTTGAATACGATCTAGAACCACGACGAAGGCGTACAAAGAAATGTCTACGATACACTGCGCGGTCGAATAATACGTTCGTAAGTTTGCTTGTATGTACATGTTCTTCTCGATCCAATGTCGAGCCTCGTAGTTTCAGAACCGTCTGCGAGACTCGATCAAATCGCGGTCAAATTCAATCTCGCGGATACAGACAGGTATCTTCCAGCATCGTGGACACGCGTCTTATCGTTCCCGTCGAACCTCCACGAGCGAATAAATTTTGATCGAAACTTGTAATCGTAATCTTAACTTGGACACGAGAAGGTTTTGCGTCGAATTCAGAAAAACGCTAGATCGTTTCTCGTTTCCTCCGCCTTCCTTTTTCCTCTGACTAGTACATTCTCGAAGCGTTTAGTACGTTATTACATACAGTGTGCACTGCGTACAGTGTGGAAAACCCTGCGAGGGGACCATCGAACGTACTAGAAGGGAACCGAATGTACGCCACCGTAACGGAGAGAGATCCGTTCGTCTAGGTACCACCGCAAGGATAGATTATACTTCCGTGGTGCGACTGTAGGGCCCGGATTCATCAGATTGCGACAGCTTTCGCTCCCGTTTCGCGAACAAACCCCCTAAAAACGATGGCTGCTGCGCCAGCCCCTTAGCACCGCCAGGTATAGTGGATCCCGGATGTATAGGATGAACTTGTCCAGGATGCTTTATGCCCTGGCTCATCGAGCTGGCAGATGTGGATTGAAATGAAATCGACATACCACTGTCCAACGAGCCGACGCTCCCACGGCGTTGTGGTTTTTCACCAGCGACTGTGAACAGACCAATGCAAACATTGCTTAACCAACGACCAATCGAGACACGCTGAAGAGTTACTGCTAGTAACCGCTCCGAATGTCAATGGAAAGGCGGAGCCGCTACTTCCGGGAGAAAGCACTCGACCCGGATCTTACTACCGCAAGAAAGTATTCTTCGGGAAAAGTTTGCGCAAGAACGAACACGCTCCCGAACCCTAGAACCGTACCAAGAGTCTTAATGAAAATTGTTCGAGTTCCTCTCTGAGGGACAATTTGGAAAGACAGCGGCGACTTTGGCGGTTCTAGCGTTAACGGAGATTCTTTCTGCCGAACGCAGGGCTCCCGCCGAGGTAGTAAATAGAACTGACTAGTAGAGCATCGCGCGGACGCGTACGCTGAGACGCTGTGATAACTGAGTGAATAAGTTTACACACATTGTTCGTGTATGTCAAGAAGGGAATTGCTAAGCGCGGAGCGTTTCAACTGCGAGTCCATGTCGATGGTCTCGGATCTGTCCGAGCAGGGCCCCGGGCAAGGACAAATCTCCACGTCCGCCACGCCAGAGTCTCTGTTCTCGGCTCCGCCCCTGGCGCTTCTGCTGCTCTTCTGCCGTTCCAGTTCCGTCTCGATCCGTAACGTCTCCATCTCGTCCATTTCGCTGATGGATTCCCTGAGGTCCTCGACGAACTTGCACCTGTCGTGCTCGTTCCTCGCGTTGAACGTGACCAATACCTTGCCATCCACGCGTTGGGTGAGTCTAATCCCGTACGGATAATCTGTTGACGAACAATAAGCGTTAGTTGATTGGAGAAGAAGAAGAAGAAGAAGAAGAAAAGGGACTGTATCAACTCACGAGGAACTTCGAAGAGCGTGACCACCATTCCGCAAAGGGGGAAGCTCTGTCTGAACGTGTAGGTGACGCTGTTTTTCTTCTTGCTGAGGATCTTGGTGACTACCAGCAAGTCGTTGAAGAGGAACACCTCGCGTTGGTGCACGCCGGGCCTCTCCTTCTTGTTAATGTCAGGGATCTCGTATAGCCTGCAGTAGCATACCAATCGCCTGTGGGGCAAAGCCATGTTGGGCTTCTTCCCTACGATCGTAGCCTGGACCTTCATCACCTGGGACACGTGGTCCGAGCCGGGCTTGAACTCGTTCTCCTTGACCCGCTCGTAAATCCCTACCAAGATGTCCTTGTCGATATCCCCACAGTCGTCGATGCCTCTAAGGTTCTTCACGAAATCCTCCAGCCTCATTCTGCGCTCCGGCTTCAAGTTGGGCGTGTGCAGATCGGTGTTCAGCATGATGATGGCGAACGCCAGAACGAACACGGTGTCCGGCGATCGCAGTCTGGTGACCACGTCGTGATTGCATTGACAGTACCGCTGACTGAACACTTCCATCAGCCGTTCTATCTTTTGGGCCTCGCCGGGCATCCTGAAGTACGCCTGGAACTTCCTCAGGGCGACGTCCACCTGCATTCCAGAGAGGTCCAGCTCCTGGGAGAAGCACCTGCGAGCGAAGCGACGGTTTAGGACCCGGTCGACATCATCGATTATCAGTGTAGCCAGACAGGGGAAATTGAGGGGAATAGAGTTACCCCCCCCCCTCTCACGATGGAGTAAGGTAGAGTGGAAGAAAAGTCTTGATCTGGCTTCACTGCCGGTTACCGGAAATTGTACTTACTCTAGCACAGCCATGTTGAAGGTGTTCTGCAGATTGCCGAGGTACTCCCCGATCATCTGCTTGGACAATCCCTTCCTGCTGATCAGGAATCTGGCGACGCCCTGGGGACTGTTCTCTAGGAAGCCTCTTCTGATCAGGTAACTGATGCCCCTCTCCGGCTTCTTGTTGAACAGATTTAGGCCGACTCTGTACTGACGCTTCCTGACCGTCTCGGAAACCTTGTAGCTGGTCTGCGGCATGTTCTCCGAGTGGTCCATCATCGGAAGCTGGTAGCCGGAACTCGCGTGCGAGTGACCAAGGTCCTTGACGTTGTTCATCATTGCGGTCGAGTCTGTCGCGTGGTTCGCGCAGTCTTGATGCTCCGGAGAACTCGACTGAAACGGAAAGAAGAACGCGTTAGTTGATCGAGCCACGAAAGAGGATATTCGCCGGTGTTTCTCTGCATGGAGAAGAGAGACTCACTATGCCTTTGTGCTTCCAGACGGGCGATCCTCGCTGGGCGTCGCCCTCGGAGCTCTCGCAGTTGGTGGAATCGCTGCCGGAGCTCTGCACCGAGCTCAAGCTCCCGTTCTCGACGCTTTTGCTGAGACCGTTGTGACGAGGCTCCATTGACCTCGAGGTGATGGAAGACGTTCTCTTCGGCACTTCCGGCGGCACCTTCTTCGCCGAGCCTCTCGACCTGCCGGTGGAGCCCAGGTGCGAGGACGAACTCCAATTCTGCGGCACTGGTGTCTGAAGGTTGTGGGGCGTCGACGGAGACGTGCACGGCGTTCGCAGCAGGTCTCGCGGGGGCGTCTCCTGCCTGAGACCGCAGAGCGCTTCCTGTTGATCCCGAAACGGATTGTATTAAGTACCATCGAAATCGCAAGTTTTCATTTTCATCAAAAATCACGAGTAAATGCTCTCTCAGAAAGCGTTCTATCCTAGTCGTAAAAGTTTCGAAGCGTCAGAGAGGGTGTCGCGTGGGTCTGTTTGTTTGTTTCGGCTAATCGGCAGCCAGAAATTTCTAAAGATACAGCTGCGCGCGGTTTATCGAGGCCGATGACCGGGTGAGAAAAAGGCTTAATCACCTGGGGATTATAGTAGTGGATGCTGGAGCCGCCGCTTTCCTGCGAGCTGGACTCCCAGCAGGGGCTCGGAGGCAACTGTTGATGTCTGTTGCATGGGCTTGGTGCGAGGGAAGGCGTGTGCCTGCCGGTCTGATGGATATTATGGTTCGCGTGCTGATGACCACCGACACCTGGAATCTGTACCTCGCACCTGCCGCTCTGGCTCCTCGGCATGGGCGACTGCGAGTTCTCCACGTGCCTCCTCTCCCTAAGGGACATGCTCCTGATCGGCATCGGCCTGTTGGCCGTCTGCGGCAGCTGTATGTAGATCTGACTGTGGTGGACCATCCTCTCGTGCTCGTGCCCGTGCTCGTGCTGGAGCTGGCTCACCACCGAGCCACGTTCCGTCGACTCCTGCAGCTTACGACTGAGCCTCTTCTCCGCCTTGGCCATCGCCGTGATCGCCGCGAATTTCTTCAGCAACGTGTACCTGCGGAACGCCCGCTGGATCGTCAGCGCCGCGTTACGCGCCTTCACGCCCCCGTACTTCCGCTCCAGCATCTCGATCTGCTTGTCCAGCAGGTCCTGCGACAACTCGTATCTGCTCCAAACACAACAACAAATTCCCTGAGTTTTAAACAAAATTGTACGTACAACTTACGTATCGCATTTATTGTACACGTCAGATAGTGATATTAGGTTGTTTGTTATGCAACAACCATGATAGAAGACCTTAGACCATATATGCTAATAGACCCGGCATAGGCATATAGTATGTGTATAGGAAAATCGAGAATTCAGTGTCCGAAAGATGATGGGACACTGTGACGTCACAAGATACGTCTTAAGATAATTTCTTTCCATGTACCGTGTACATGGCGCACCCGCTGACCCCCCTCACCCCATGTAAGCCAAGCGTATATAGGCACTGTCGATGAGCATAGCTTGTACATCTTTTGAAAATGTGACGTCACAGTGTCTTTCAGCTGATTTCATCTTTCGGACACGGAAAATTATCTACGCCGTGTCTATAGGTATATATGGTCCAAGTAGAAGACAAGCGCAGCACCGAGAAAAAAAAACAATACTTACGCAGTCTGCAGCCGGCATCTCTTGAGCACATCCCCGTTCCTCGCGGGTCCTTTCTTCAGGTGATTCTGTTGGTAGGATGGGGCCGGCTGGGGCTGGCCACCGTACCCCTGGACCATCGTCCCGTAGCTCTGCGGCTGGCTGTAACCCCCGTGCGAGTACACCCGCACGTTCGAGGACGACGAGTACGGCCCATGGCTCCCGTGTCCGTGCCCATGCCCGTGCCCGTGTCCATGCCCGTGCCCGTAATTCTGACTCTGTATGTACGACTGGCCCGTGATGTAGGACGCCGTAAGGGATGTTTGACTGCCGGACGAGTACACACCGTGCATCCCGCCGCTGTGCACCTGGCTCGCGTTCGAGCTGTGCTGCGACGGCCTCTCCATCTTCGACGGGAAACTACGAACAGACCAAACGGACCTTTTCACTGGGGGCTCGATCAACCGAACGAGCATTACGTCGCTTCGCACATTCGCGCGAACCTACGGAACCTAAGCTACCTATGTATCGATTTCTACAAGATATTAAAAAACGATCGAGATCGGAGGGTATGCAGCTGGTCCGTAGGCACATCCACGTTTGTTATCGTTCGGAATGTCGTCGCACACAAATATGCAGAATCTAGGATTTCGAGTTATCGTCGGAACCATTTGCGGACGTTGCACAATTTTTCCTCGGGTCAAAAGCGAGAGGGTCCGTATAATAAAAAGCTAATTAATAGAGGTGTGCGAGAAACCGAAATATCGGGTCGGGTCGGGAACACGAAATTTTTTCGGGATCGGGACGGGTACCCGAAAATTTCGATATTCTCCAATTTATCGGGATTCCCGAAAGAATCGGGAGTCTCGAATTTATTGGGATTCCCGAAAATTCCGAGAACCCAGTAATCATTTATATTCGTTTTAATGAATACATTCATGGTTTCGGATTTATTATTCCAGACGTTTTACTTATTTAATTTATTATTATAATCTCGAAATTTTCGGGAATCTCGAAATTTTCGAGAATCTCGAAATTTTCGGGAACCCGACCCGACCCGACTCGACCTCTTCTCGACTCGTCCCGACCATCGGGTTTCCGATATTTCGGGTTCTCGCACACCCCTACTAATTAATATCAGATTACTGCTAATATTATATTATTATTAGGCAGCGGATTTTATGCATTTGTGAAAAAAACGAGTTCGTGTCATTTAAAATATGTAGAAATATTGGAATAATTTGAAAATACTGTTACATTATTTTCAACTTATTAAACACGAAGAAAAATAAATTTCTATTAGAGTCCAGTTTGTTGCAATTCAGGTAAAATATTTTTATTTTGCATAAAGATCCGCTGTCTAATTTGATTATATTAATGGTAGCATCGTTTCGAGTATTTCTTCGGGCGCCCGCCTCCAGCTACGATAACGAGCTCGCGGCTGAACGATAAGGTGCGCGTGCCCTTGTTCGCGAGCATCGTGCAGCGTGCAACGAGGGGCAATTAAAAATCGCCAGCGAATTCGCGCTACACGGTGCAATTCGCGATACAATCTCGCGCGACTCATCTTGTTTTTCGTTTGTTACTCCGGGGGTCAGCGGCGCGCGCCGCTGGACGACCAGCCGGCCCCGGCTTTATTCAATATCCGCTCGGCGCGTGATTGCCAAACGTGATTTCCGGAGATTTCACTTATCGCGGCAGATAGGCCTACGATTTCCACCGAAATGCATTTCCTGACCTGCGAACTCGCTCGGACGTTCGTTTCACGCGTTTCGCAGCTACGTCGCGCCGCTCCGGCTAAATAATTCTTCGACGCTCCGAAAACACCGTCGATATTATTCCTCTCGATCTCCCCTGTTTCGTTTTTTCTTTACCCCAGATAACTTCTCACGCGGCCAGACAGATTTTCTCATCGATTTTCCGCCGAGTGAAAGTTACTCGCACGGTCCACGCTGGTTCTGTTAGGTGTCGGAATTGTCGGGTTTAGGTCTCCGTGGGTTCGTCTGGATTTCGAACAGAATCTACTAAATATATTATTAATTCCTTCGAAAACCGGAATAAAATTTTTCTTCTAGAGAATAACGAACGATGCGTCTACTCATTGCAATCATAAAATCAACGTGCAAAAGGGTTAACGACGAGACACGCGCCACTGGTCGGATAGATTTCGATGTCGGGTCGCGTTAACAACACCGAGCTCCGTAACAAAAATAACAGGACATCGATCGAGGTGTACAACAGCGAAAAACCTCGGGCGGGCGTTCGTTCGTTTTCCCGCCATACTGTCCGAAAGACAGGAATTCGCAGCTGTCAGCGATCACCCTGTGTTAACGAACGTTAACGGTGTTGCAACGCGATCGTGAATCACGCGATGAATCATCGCACGAAACTCACCCCCTACGAGCTACGTACCCCGTGAGAAAGCCGGGAACACGAACCACCATGTCGATCGCTTTTGCAGCCCCCCGGTACCTTCGAGACTGTCACCGCGAAACTACCGTAAATCCTTTGCTCATGTCACGACGGCCGGTTTTCTTCCCAAGTTCGATCGCGAAATCGTTTCGAAAACACTCTTGGGAACAAGCCGCGGGTCCGAGAGCGCCGATGCGAACAGCGCGGAGGATCGCGTGGTTCTGCCGATCTCGATTGTCTCCGCTCCGACGGAGCGGCCCGATCGAGAGAGGAAGGATCGAGCGAGCAGCTGGCTGCCAGAGGCATTCTTAGTCCTCGACGCGAGGATCGGGAATCAGTGAACAAGACCGTGCCGGGAAGAGGGGTGAGAAAGCGCGCGCGCGAGAGAGAGAGAGAGCACGTGCACACCGGCCTCGACAGTGGTGAGCAACCTTCTGCACCGGAATCGATTTTAACCTCGTCCTCGTGCTCTCCTCTTCTCTTCTCTTCGCTCCGCTCCGCTCCTCTCCTCTCCACTCCGCTTCCACGGCACTCCGTCGGTTAATCGTGTGAACATTACCTGATTTCGAAGGCAAAGTGTTGCCCTATTCGGCCGGGCAATTTTGTTGCACGCTTTAACCCTTTGCACTCGGAGCTATTTTAATTAAAAAACGAAAGATTTTTCCATTCTAGAATATTTCCATTCTATACACTTTTTTTCCTTTTTTTGCTTATGAAACTGTATTTAATATCTCATGTAATATGTAAATGTCTAATAGTTTATTAAATGCGAACAAAAATAATAAAGTGAACAATATCTCTAAGAATGGCACAGCAATTTTCAGTGGTGACTCAGAGTGCTAACGGTTAACACTAATCCTAGCGACACTTGACGTATACCTATTCCTACCGCTTTAGCACAACTTATATTTTTTAATATAGAATGAAGATAATAGCCAATTTGACAGTATAAGAATATACTGTTTCTTTTATGCAGAAGTATATAATGTACATTTTATTCGTTTTCACCTGGATTTTTTACATCCGAGTTTTCGGACCGCTTCGGATACCAATCCGGCAAATAAACACCGTGAGGCCGACAGGCGAGCGAGAACTGTAAACACTTGGGGGTGCCGTAAAGCAGTCCCCGGAAGGCACTTTTCGGCTAAAATCATGCCACAATTGCATTACCTTTCGTTTGTAACGATTTTATTATAGTTTCGGAATTGAGTCTTCGTGAGAATACTATTACAAAAAGATATAAATCGTTCAACCGGTCGAACGACCGGTCGTGGTATGTAAGACAGACTACAAATTTTTCTCAGAAAACAAACAATAAAAACAGAAGTGAATATTGAAAAACGTATGTATTATGTATACGTATATTTTAGGAAAAGTCGTGAAGTTTAAAGGCGATGCAATTACGTTGTATATAGGATATTCTAATCGAAATTTTCAAAACGGTCATTTGACCGGCCGCGGTAGGAATACATAATATTAAAAATGAACTCGCGCTCGTGCAATTCCGAACGCCTCGCGCGATCGTCTCCGTTTCATCCCTAAAACTCGAAACGCGAGGATCCCCGAGCCGACCGTAACTTTGACGCTCGTCCCTGCGTTGTTTTATTTGTTGTAATAAGCACGCACGTTTCGCATCTCTATCCGTTTTGTCGTTGACGATATTGAATGCGAGAGAGCGCAAAAGAAACGGAGTCCTGTTTTCTCGTTCGGAACGGGACGGGACGGTTAACAATTTGTTGTGTGTTCGGAGTTTCTCCCGTCGAATGACTGGCTGCTATTCGTTCCACGATTAACTTGTTTTCCCTTTAATACCCGGTCTAGAAGTTTACGAGAAACGCGGGAACAGAGAGATCGCAGTCTCATGTTTTATGCACCTGCACAACGCTCGAGCCCGAGCCAACCCCTCTCTGCTCGACTCATCCTCCTCCTCTTCTATCCGCAACTTCGCGTCGGAGAGTATTCTCCTTCGCTCCAGCCGCTGGTTCTTTCGCGATTTTTTCGCCGCGACGAACGATGCGTGGAAACCTCGTTCAACGACTCTCCTACCGACCGACAACGAGCCTCGTTTCGCCTAGATCGCAAGTTTAGAAGTTTACCGCGCTGCAACACCAACTCCCGGCGAACATTTCGAACGGGTTCGAAAGAACACGTGTCTCGCTATACATACATACATACGTATATGTATAACACTTTAACTTCATAATCTCGGAATTCCCTTAACACTAAACCCACAACCGCCGCGCCGGTCAGATGACCGGTTTCCGGTTTTTGAAGTGAAACTTCTTTGCTGAGGGTAACAATTTTCTGATGTTACGGAAGTGACGTTACGGAAGTCGGGAGTGGCACGAAAATTTAAACGGTTCGATTTAAATCTTACAAGTATTTTATTTTCAAATTATTTTATACTTTTTAGTCCATTTTAAAAACGTGGTTTTTTAAATAATTATTTTTTTTTAAATTATTATTTACGACAATTTCGTATTTATCATAAGAAAATGTGAAAATGCTGCAGCGATAGGATTTTACCGCCGTTTGGTACTCGGTAATCAAACGAAAAGGTTAGAAATTCATGGTTATGTTATGACAGCACGTGCAACTACGTTTACATTATTTTATACTTTTTAGTCCATTTTAAAAATGTGGTTTTTTAAAATAATTATTTTTTTTAAATTATTATTTATGACAATTTCGCATTCATCACAAGAAAATTTGAAAATACTGCAGCGATAGGATTTTACCGCCGCTCGGTAGTACGATCAAACGAAAAGGTTAGAAATACATCGTTATGTTATGACAGCACGTGCAATTACGTTTACATTAATTAAAGTCAATATAATCTATAATATATAAAAAGACAGTCCTGACTCACTCACTGATCAACGCCCAGGCTAAACCCTTGGACCTAGAAAGCTGAAATTTTGCACAGAGGTCTCCTTTATGATCTATACAAGGGATAAGAAAGGATATTTCGAAATTCAACCCCCAAGGGGGTGAAAAGGGGTTGCAACGTTTGTATGAGGAATATATTTTGTTCGTGGTCGGTTTGATATAATTAATCAAACACCTATTTTGGCATTTTAAAAAATTCAACCCCTAAGGGGTGAAAAGGGGTTGTAACGTTTGTATGAGGAATATATTTGTTCGTTTTCTTTCGATTTACTTCATACTTGGTCTTAATGCTCTTTGATATAATTAATCAAACACCTGTTTCGGCATTTAAAAAAATTCAACCCCTAATTGGGTGAAAAGGGGTTGCAACGTTTGTATGAGGAATATTTTGTTCGTTTCGGATTTACTTCATACTTGGTCTTAATGCTCTTTGATATAATTAATCAAACACCTATTTCGGCATTTTAAATACCGCCGCTCGATAGTAATTATTTTACAATTATGTATTGAAATTATGATACTTTCACTGGAAATGATTATTAGACTGTAGATTTTATGCATTTATGGCAAAAATGAGTAGATGGAAGACGAACGAATCTAATGTTACTGATACATTATTTAGAACCCATTAAAATGATTAGGAGAGGAAATCATTTTTTATGTCATTCTTTTTTCTTGTAATTCAGGCAGACAATTTTTATTTTGCACAAAGATTCGCAGTCTAATGATTATACGCACTTTTTTATCCAAGCACATACTATAATAAAAATCACGGGAAAATCTATATAAATTCTATGACGTCATTTTTATAAGGCAACACATGCCAGCCATTTTTAGAGCACGGTATGTTAAAGATAGTCAAACTATACAATTTATACACTTTGCTGCTGAACTCTGCGTGGGCAACCTGGATCATTTGTGTTCTGAATTTTGTCCTTTCCGATATTTATTTCTCCCTCGTTAACGCTAAACTTACCGAGCCTAAGTAACTGGTACATGTTCCCTTATAAAAATGACAAGATTGATTTTATTTAGACTTTGTGAGGCTCCTATTGTAATACGTGCTCTACTAAAGATACAGTCATTTCTTATGAAATCATTTTTATTATTCGCATAATTGTAAAATTAAAAAACCTGGAACCGGTCATATTGACCGGTGGTGGCAGGTTTAGTGCTTTAACACTAATCTAATCGAGCTCTAAAAATGGCTGACATGTGTTGCCTCATAAAAATGACATAATAGAATTTATATAGATTTTCTGTAATTTTTATTATTATATGTGGTTGGATACAAAAATATGTTCGAGTAAGAGAGGTTTACCATACGAAAATTCGACTTACAGGGGGTTTGTACAAGAGTTTAATTTTTGGAGACGAGTTATTTATTAATATACATAGTATAGTAAATATAATCTGCTTCTTTGTTTTTCAGAATTCGAGAGAATTGTAACAGTTGAAAAACAGAAGGCAGTAACGATCGATTGATTACTGAAACGCGGCACATACATAACTTCGAGTTATACAGTTAGCGATGATAAAAGTTTGACTTTTAGATGTTCGACTTGTAGAGGGTTGGACTATTCTAAATTCGAGTTACAGAGGTAAAAGAATGCATCCGAACTTGAGGAAATTAATTCGAGTTAAAGGAAATTTTATTTCGATTTATAGAGGTTTTTAAACTGCAGCGGAAGGGTACGAACAAAATTTTCGAGTTAAAGAGGTTCCAGTTATCGAGGTTTGACTGCAATTTCAATAATTATGAAATAACCAACCAGAAGCCGGTCATGGCGGTGGTAGATTTAGCGTTAAACATTTGACGATCGATGTGTCGACATGTTACGATGGATAGAAGAAAATAACAACAAATACAAGAAACGGGTTAAGCGTCGCTCGATTGGTCGGCCGAGTGTCCCGAGACACCTTGATTCCCGAATGACGTGGGTTGGCGTGGGTGGAGGAAGGGTGGTTCACGCGCAGCCCTCTAGCCGCGTGCACCAACAGCAGCACCGCGTATCGGCTTTCACGCGTGTGTCAGCAGGTACGCGGCAGAATGCCAGGATGGCAGGATGGCAGGGTCGGCGGTTGACGATGACGATATACGCTGCGTCGTCGGCCGTGACACTCAACCTTCCACGCCTTATGCAATCCTCGTCAATTAAGCTCGTTGCGTAACGAGCCGAGATGCGCCTTCGGATAAGCGAAATGCGTTTACAGTTTACAGGCTGCGACGGGAGCCCGGAAAAGTTAGCCGGTGATTGGATTCCGTCGCGCCGAGGGCTGAGCCGACAAACTCCCCGCCTCTCGCACCGGCAACTTATGAAGTCGGATGTAATGTATTCGGTTCGTTATAAAAATATTACTTTCGGCCAGAATTTCCAGCACCCTCGGAATTGCCAACTTAGAGATCGAAACAGACTCTAGTTTTTCAGCTGTAACATCGGCGGCTTGGTCCACTTGGTTTCTGACTGGATACAGTATTCTATCGATAATTGTTCCAACCACGGGTCCGGCCAGGGACAATTATCGTCCAGGGATACTATTCTTTGTGTTAAGACTGTACCGATGTGTGTCTTCCTGAGTGCTGCCCTCATGGGGCATATTGCGTAAACAATATCGCGTGATTCGTGCGTGCTGATCTCTCGCTCTCTTGTCTTCAGGATCTCACGCGGTACGCATCGTCGAGTCGAATATCAGTATTATTAATAAACATATATTTACAGTATAGTAATAAATATCGGTGTTTCACTACTCCTGCCGGCTTGAATAATCTCTGACACTTTGACTTGTGCCGAACGTAGAAATGGACTGGGAAGCTCGAGAGGCCTCGGTCGCCAAGAAATGTAAACATAATACGGGTCGGGTATATCGGTGTGAGACCACTACTAATCCGATGACAAAACATCTTTATTTTTCATTATTTTTTTATGGATCTTTCACCAACAAATTCCTGGCATTTTTCTAATGGAAATGATACCAAATATGATATAATTCCGATTATATTTACATGTGTAATAGACGACCCCGCGTAACTGCTCGTTAAAATTATATGAACGGCAATTAATGTAAATATGATGCGAATTATATCGTGTTTAGTATAATTTTAATCAGAAAAATGTCACAAATATATCGGTGAAAGTCTCATAAAAAAATTATTAATAATAAAAAAGTTTTTTATTAGGATTACATTGCGAGCACCCGGCGGGCCTTTGAACTGTGCCGGCCTCTTTCTTTCCCATACGCTGTCCTTCCATGCGCACAAAAATTTTATCGTCCATTACAGACGTAAATATCATCGGAATTATATCATATTTGGTATCATTTTCATTAGAAAAATGCCAGGAATATGTTGGTGAAAGTTCCATAAAAAAATAATGAAATATAAAGAAGTTTTGTCATCGGATTAGTAGTGGTCTCCTGGTCTCACACCGATATACCCGACACGTATTATGTTACACTTCTTGGCGGCCGAGGCCTCTCGAGTTTTGGGGCCCCTCACGGGGTATACCCCGCAGGAGTGGGGATAGTTCAGGAACAATTATCGTCCAGACATTTGGGACATTTATCGCGAGAATACTGTATTTCGAAAATGTCGACAACCGCGAAGTTCTGGAATCGTGAAATATCCTCGGGGCGGAACGGAAGAAGGAAGGGTTAATTTTTCAAAGACGATCGATCGAAGACAGACGGGCGGAGAATAGTCGAATGTCTTCGAAGTCGCGGGAACTTTCTTCTTTCGTCGTTCTTCGGAGGGATTCGAGCTTTCCCAGGGACAATGAGCCGGCTTTATAACACTTTCGCACGATTCTCCCGACGGGAAACGGTTCTTCTTAAACGAAACGTAATTGCAGGAAAAAGTCGCAGCCGGCGAACGGAATTGTATTTAAAGCGAGCGCGTTAACGATTTAACTGTACACCGGCGCGAATCGCGCGAGTTCACGAGAGAATCGCGAGCTACCTACCGGAGGATCAGCACGGCCAGAAGAACGCGTATTCTTTTCGAACCCTACAGGCTCCAGAACCGTTTCTCCCGATTCGTTCCGAATCAATTAATTTGCTATAAATGTTCTTTTGCGGCTGCGTGTAATTTCGAAAAATTTCGAGGCGAACGAGAACGTCGCGTCGCGTCGTTTTACCATGCACGCCGAGTGCGCAGACGAATGCACTCGGCTGCAGCTAACCGGGCTCCGGTACCGTGTGCCGTGTGCACGCGGCGCCATTTAATTACGTGACGTTGATCCCGCGATGCGCGTAACGAGCCGCGGTATCGCGAAAAATACCCGGTCTCTCTGGTACCGCAACGGGTAAACGACTGCAAGCGACCCCTCGGCTCCTCGATCCTCGGTCTCGATGAAACTGCGTTCCGCGAACGTTCGGCGGAAAAATAATCGAGAAAGAACCATAATCTGTCCGACGAGACGATCCGGTAAACATACAGTAAAGTCGCGATCCAGATCCCATCGTTTGTTCCGAGCAGAGACAGAGACCGTGTAGGGAAACTATTTTTTTATGACTGCGTCGACCACATCGAAAGTACAAAGGATGCCTAACGTAGAAAAGGACAGCATGTGAACACGGGTCGCGCGGCCGAAGGCGCAACAACAGAAAGCGTATCGATGAGACAATACGAGTGCAATAATGAAACTTCTTCATTTTTTACCAACATATTCGTGCGACATTTTTCTGATTAAAATGACACCAAACAAGATACAATTTGGTATATATTTACTGTACATGTGAAGCATAATTAACCCCTTGCACTATAATACCGAGTCGGACTCGGGACGAAGATTTCGAAGATAGTCTACTAAAATGTTGTTAAGGTTATCGATCGTAATTTGTCAAAATCAGAGAAAAATTTTGCTAGTTAATTTAAACTTTCAACGTTTCGACCCTTATAAATTATAAATTATAAATAGTCTACTAAATACATAGTCTACTAAATATTCATGCTACTAATTTCCTTTAAACTTTAAATTGAAACAAAATTATATTTTCTTGTTGTTGAAACCATTGGAGACTGCATAGGTATAAATTACATACAAACTTCTTTCTTTTTAAGAAATTAGAAACGACAAATAAGTTCTAATCACTGCGACCGTAAAATAAATCGTAGTGCAAGAGGTTAATAATTAAAAACCACTAAATACAATTGAAATTATATCATGTTCAGTGTAATTTTAATCAGAAAAATGCCAGAAATAAGTTGGCGAAAGTCCCATAAAAAATAATCAGAAATAAAAAAGTTTTGTAATTGGATTAGTAGTGGTTCACACCGATATTGGATTCCGCGGTATGTTTACACTGCTCGGCGACCGAGGCAGCTCGAGCTTCTTGGCCCTTCGCGGGGTATGCCTCTCAATGGAATGGGTAGGCGAAGGGACAGTGATCGTGGTCTTTGGGGAGCTAGATCGCGACTTTACTGTACTATGTATAGTTTCTAAATGCTCGATATCTCCTCGATCGAGGGTCGAAACGGGACGTGAACACGCGATCAAATTTTTGTCTGGATCTCTTCGACTTCGGGGGTTGTTTTCGTCGTGCGAACTAGAAGAGAACGCGAAACCAGAAGAATTCGTCGAACTCGGAGGAGGTCAGCCCTCGTTAGCGGGAAGAAGAACAAGCGAACGCGACCGATGGAAATCTCGTTGTCCACGCTCGTAATAAAAATCTGCAGGCCACGGACGCGTCGTAACTCGAAACAACGTAGCCCTCGTAATCAACGGAAGATCGTAAAGAATAATTGTGGAGGACCGGGGCGCGAGTCTATTCCACTCCAGCGAGCCCGCTAGAGGGCGACAGAGAAAAGAAGAAAAAACGAAAGGTTGGAGGAAAGATGGCAGGAAGGAAAGGCAGGAAGAAAGGAAAAAGTCTGGAGGACGGAAACACAGCGGAGGTTTCTATGGCGCGTGTCCAAGTGGCAGCTGATGCGCTTCACCTGAAACCCGCGCTCTCGCTGCTCCCGGTGCCGCTACCAGCTCGCGTCTGAGGGTTTTGTCTTGGTCGGAACGAACGAGTGGCTCCTGGCCCCCACCCTCTCTCGCTCTAGACTATCTCTTTCAACCCTTCGGGCGTCGTTCATTGTCTCAAGCTCTGCACTGAGCGCGGCCGTCGCGTCCGAGTCAAACGCCGCTTGTCGCCCTAGCACAATAGAAGTCGCCGGCACGGCGCGGCGCGGCGCGGCACCGTGCAGCAGCGCGAGGATTTATCGAGAGCACTGGCTCGACGAGACCCCGAGAGCCCGCCTTTTTGTTTCGGAGCCGACAATTTTCCGTCGAGACGGGATACCGGCGACGAAGATCGCCCGCCCGCACCGTTCACTTTCGCCTCTAGCCACCACTTTTCGTTTCGATACCCCCCGGGGTATCTTCGTCGGAAACTTTTCCTCGACCTATCTAAGTACCCGGTGGGCGGTCGCAACTATGTAACAGAGTGCAACGGAGTTCGCGGTCTCCGGAGTTGGGATGCAGTGATCCTCGAACAGCGCACAGTGGTTCGAAATTGCCAAAACGTGGCCAAAAATACATTTTTCAACTTCGTCCAAAATAAATGATATTTATGCCAATAGCTTCTTAAATGTTCAACTAAGTTGTAGCATAAATATAAATTGCTGATAGTCACCCATTATTGTTCTAGAGCAGTTTGAATACAAGAAAAAATTGAAGTCTAACCCAGACCGCATTTCTTCCCGAAAGTTGACGTTGTTTGCCTCATCATACTTTTTTATGGGTAATATTTTTAGAAAAACTAAGTACATAGCGTTAAAGAGCGTTCTTTCAGCTATACGTATATGTAACTTTTAACAATATATATATATATATATATTTTATCACTTTGAAAATTGTCTTTTCCTAAACAACTACATTCCAGTCTTTGTTTTTCTTTAATGACAATTACAAAGCAGAGGTCACGTCAGATCACGATGAATTTTGCATAGCCTATTTGCTGAAGCCTCCTTAAGATTGCTACATAAAAATATCTTGCGCAGACTTGCGCGATGAAAAGTTACAACAATAAATAGGCAACGACCCAAATCGCCAAAACATAAGCAGTACTCAAATTTAGTTAAAAATTAATACGCAGGGTTTTTACGGGTCGCTGATTATGAATATGATTTCAAAATGAATAATTATAATAAATTAAAAATTATAATAACTTAAATCAAATTTTTTTATTTAATCAGCAACCCCAAAAATATGGGAATACTAAATTTGAAGGAAATTCGACAATTTTTTGAGTAACTCATCGGCCATATTGAATCCGCCATTTTGTTTTTTGAAATTTCGAAATCAAATTCGTAATCAGCAACCCCAAAAATATGGGAATACTAAATTTGAACGAAATCCGACAATTTTTTTAGTAACTCATCTGCCATATTGCATCCGCCATTTTGTTTTTTAAAATTTTCAAATCAAATTCATAATCAGCAATCCGCAAACCCACGGAATACCAATTTTCAATTAAATTGAAGAATGTCTTCGATTTTTGGCTACGTTTTGGCGATTTCGAACCACTGTGCAGCGTTTCGATTATACACGGATTTTTCGTACAATAAACTTAATTCTTTTTGCGAGGAGGAAGAAAAGCGTAAAATCCTAACACTAAAAACCTACGATTGCCGGTCAGACAACCGGTTTTACATTTTTCATTTTACAATTGTTGGAATCCAATGATACCATAGCGTCTTAGGTATAACAGTATATTTTAAGGGTGAGGGGCGGTTTTACTCAGGGACGGAAGGGCCCAGGCGAGGGCATAAAGTCAGGACCGTCGTCAGTCCGGTAAAAGCAGCTAGCCTGAACAGATCGCAACATTGCACGGTTTACATTATTTACACATAGCTAAATACAGGATACGCGGAAACACTGTGGCGTTATTTAGAGTAGTATCTTTATATTAGTAATAAAGTATATACGGCATAAAGTGTAAATTTATAAAATAACGTACCCACACATAAAAAGACATTTCCAACAACGATTATTGAAACTATGAAGTTACTTGCACGGAAATTGATTCGATAAATTTCTTTACCCAAGCGCGTATCGTGTTAAAAATGCCACAAAACCTACATAAGTAGAGCCTTGTCATTTTTGTAAACTGAAACATTTTTATCGCTTTCAGTGTTTACAGGTCTCCTGTCAAAAATTCATCTTGCATGCGAGAATCAGTGGCGCCGAATTCGACCGCATACCGAACCGTGAAGCTACGGACAGCTTCGGCACATTGCGAAAGTATACATATAAAAATGTGTGTATTTTGCGGGCAGGAGGGGGAGAGCGCGGTGAACAAGCCGGTCCTCGGTGGCACACTTTCCGAATCGAAGGTCCGTTTCCGTTGTCCCGGGGTCAATCCGGAGATTGTTGCTCGTTGCCCTCGCGCCTGCTACGAAAGTACGACGGCGCGGCGGCAGTGTTCCATCTGCGAGTAGGGTAGGTCTTACAGGAAACCGAACTACCTGCCGTCGAAGGAACGGACGGTTCCGAGAGCCCTGTTTCGACGTAACAATGCAAGTGCTCTACCTATGGAACCCCGAACCGGATGAGCCTCTATCCGAGAAAAGAGGAGCAAACCGTGCGAGGAATGCGAACCGAGTCGAAGCAGAAGGGACGTTTTGCGTTTCTCGATACGGATGGTATAGGATGGTACGCGGCGTTTCGAGGGCGGCCATTGTCTCTCCTCGTCTCTCTCGCGCTCTTTATCGTAGGAAAAGAAATAAATTGGAGTCGGGGTGGCATCAAAGCCTCGCAACAGCCTGAACATCTGCCTGTCGGGTGTTTCGGGACTCGTGCCGCTTCGTAGTATGGTGCACGCGTGCTCGACGCATACAACACATACGAACAGACGCACACGTGCGAACTCTTGCCGTAAAGTGCCTCCGAACATGCACCTGGCTTCGTGTTTTTTTCTACCGCGGCTGGTCGAACGCGTCTCTCTCTCTCTCTCTCGTTCTCGCTGCGCGTCGTCAATGGAACACTTTGCGAGAATACTGCTCTGGGAAACATTAACGTAACCCGTTGCCACTTCCCTAGCTATTGCCGCTGTCCTCAACCCTTCGGGGACGACCTCGGCACACCGGACAGGCTCTGGCGAACGTTTAAAAATGATTAGACACGATGCATTTTCAATACTTTACCATTAACTTTAAAGCTACCTAGCACTGAAAATGGCTACTACTTTTATTTTAATGCGTGCTTAAATATAGAATCGTGTAGAATCATTTCCAATGTAAGCATTTTTATAAATTCAATAATTGTAAAATACGAAATCTGGAAACGGTCATTTGACCGGTAATGGTAGGTTTAGCGTTAATGAACTACTATCGAATTAAATTTCATAGAACTTTATCCCGTTGTCCTACACTTTCTTTACGCGAAGATCGATAACGGAGAAGCAGAAAGCGTATGCTGAAATGTACAATTCGATGGATCGCGATTGTGACGCGTCGTTATCGTGACCGTTAACAGCAAACATTCGATGAGGTAGCGGACAGGCAGCTTCGTTCTTATCTCTGTTCTGTGAACGAAAAGCAAGCTGTCCCTTTATCGATCGGGTTCGTTGCATGCTGGAGCAGTAGGTGTGTTTCCAGAAACTGATAAAAAAAAATAGGGACGACTCGATAGAGAAACGAGGCGATTGTTCGCGGCTGAACCGAGCGTCGACGCTCGTTAGGTTTTATCGGTGCGAGCGAAACGAGAATCTTGTTCGAGATTTTCGACTTGTTCCTGGCCGCGGAATTGCCGTCCGCTTCAGCGTACATTCGGTACGAGACGTTCAACGGTTGTCTCGTTATTTCTTTCTTATTCCAACGTCTCCCCCGGTCTCTCGACTTTCCGGTCTATGCGCGACGTCTTTCGCGGAGCGAAAGGGTTGAATCGGAGTTTCCACCGCTCGGAGACACGCGTCCCTTGAAAAAGCCGAGCGGACGGCGAGTAAAAAGGAAATAGAAAATAAATCTACTATTCGAAGCGAGGCCCGGTGCAAAGAAACGGTGCGGTGGTGTGCGCGCGGGGCCGATTCGAGCTGAAAAAACCCGGCAGACCGAACGTCTGCATTATTCATGCTCTCGTTTCGGTATAACTCGCGCGAAAAGCCTCGCAGAGATCCACGGATTTATGGAGAACTCGAACGAGGAGAGCGGGAAACGCATCGGGTATTCTCCGGTTTAATCAAATTTCCCGCGATTTTCCTCGTGTTCTGGTACTGGTTCGGTCGCAACCTCGTGGTCGCCGCGCCGCGCCGCGGCGATGTCAGTCGTGGTCGCGGTCGCGGTCGCGGTCGCGTTCCTCGCCGGAGCAAATTATTTCACGGAGGTGGAATCGTGTCGGATCCGAGGCACACTCTCCGTACACCGTTAATGGCAATCAACGGTTGTTAATTGCTCGATGATAATTAGTCGAGACCCGCCGCGGATAGAGAACCGGTAGCGCAGCACGCTTTAATAATTCCTTTAATGAATTCGAGACGGTGCGCGTGGTTCTTCCGGCCGACGGAAGCCAACGAACCACTCTTCCTCTCGCTCCCTCTCCTCGCTTCTCTCGCTTCCTCTCCTCGGAAGTCGATACCGATCGTACGCATGCCGATTGCCAAATAGACCGACATTTCCGAAACATTCGTCCCGACCGGCCGCCCGGGCTCCGCTGAGATCGGGAGCAACCAAGCCACGCCTACTCGGAGCAAAGAAGCCACACCTCCCGGCAGTGCCGGATTAAGCCAGCGCGAGGCCCGCAACAAATGTTATGACGCGGCCCCACGCTTACACAGACACAATGAATGACCTTCTATTTTATTTTTTTTGGTTATAGCAAAAAATATCTGTGCCCCCTAGCATCATTTTTTCAGATCTACTTTATTAATCTATTCTATACAGTAATTATTAATTCAAGATATGATTACTCACAAAATATTAAATAGAGTCGTCAAGGTTCTTACAAGGCTAAAGGCAATTTTATTGGAGAAAAAACATAATTTCTAAAATGTTTGACTTTGAGATTCGTTTTCTCTAAAAATTTTTAATTTTTTCATTAATATTTTATTTTTGAGATACATGGACATTTAGAAACAAGAATCCGTTCGGTAGAAGTCGATATCTAAAAGTTGATTTTTGGCCAAATGTTACAAAATTTTACAAGCTACACCTTTTTTCGCTCGAGGCACGGGGCCCGTAGCGTTTGCTACTTCTGCTACGGGGCTTAATCCGGCCCCGCCTCCCGGCGCAACAAGGACGGTCTTCGATAAATTTTCAGACGAGATAATTTGCATATGTACATTTGCAGTAGGCTCGAAGAGAGGAAGAAAGAAAATTGTTGACGTCGTTGTCGGACGGGACAGTGGTGTTCCGGGTGTAGCAATAAGATTCTGATCCCCCTCCCGTGTTTGTTCGAGTATCGGCGACAAAGTTTCCCGACCAGACTCGGCTCAAGGATTAGCAGGGAAGATTTGCGAAGAGGTCGGCTCGGGTCGCCGCGTGGGAACGCGATCTACGAGCGAGAGATCCTACGCCCCGGCTCCCTTTTATGCATCTAATTAACCGTGAATAAGTTATAGCGGAGAGTGGAGAGCCGGCTATGAAAAGGGTTCCTCTCGGATGAAAAATTTCCATAAAATAGCCGGAAGCTGTTCCCGTAACTCGAGTCCGGGGAAGGGGGGAGCTATCTTCCGGAAGATGCGGGGAACTGGGACACGTACTGGTTGGGCGAGCGCGTAGCAAATTTGAAAAATTAGAAAATGTTAATAGGCTAATTGAGCTTTCTTTCCCGTGGGTGGAGAAGAAGTTTAAGCTCGTGTGGTCGGAACAGAAATACCATATTAAAGAGTTCGCTCGAGGACATCGAGGAAAAAGCCACCCTTGTTAAGACAAAGATGGCGGAACGCTCTTCCGAGTTCCCAACGATTCACCGAACGAAAGTAACCGTGCCTCCGGTGTCGTTTGTTACGAAGCAAAGAAGAGTGAATATGGTCGGTAAACCGCCTATCGGATCGAGCGATCCCGCCCCGAAGGCGTGTCCTTCCGACAAATCCCGGAATCGATTCCGATCGGAGATAAATACCGATTGATGAAGTTGGTGGGCGTCGAGTATCCCAACTGCAGTCGAGACCTGATGACTTTCTCTTGAACGGTGACCATCCTGGAGCTCCTCGAACTCTGGTGCACCCTGGTGGTCCTTATCACTTGATAACAGTGATGTTTGCTCTGGCCGGCCGGCACCCTATCGCTCCTGGGCTCGATCATCGCGAACATCCTCGTTTTCACTGTTCACCGAACCGATCGCGATCGCCGGACGCGGTCTCACTGTGTTCACTCGCGATCCCGCGGAACATTTTCCTGACGAACAGCCGCCTGCCTCCGCGTCGATACTTTTTGGTCTCAAAGTTTCAACGCCGATGTCCGATGCGTCCGATTATCCGAGGTACGTTTCGATACCCAACGGACCTGTTGTTTCGATGGACAAAGTAGTTTTAGATCCCTGATGTTGCTAGATCGTCGACCGTTCGGTGCGATCGATCTTCGCACAGCAGTTTTAAAAGCAATCGAAATATCCGACAATTTTGTTAAACCATGCATTCGAGATAATAGAAAATTGATAAACGAGTCGCGGTTAACTGAAACCTCTGCAGCGCGAGTTCGAGGAGTCTCGGGAGAGTTTGTTTGCGCAGAAACGACGCAGCTAACGAGTCAATATGTACGAATAAACTGGTAGCGATAAACGATTGAATCGTCGAGATAACAGAGCCGATCCGGCGAGAGTGACCGTTCGGTTCGGCCCCGAAGCCCGATGCGAACCGCGTCGCGGGGTCGTTTTCACTCGGCCCTCTTTTCCGGTTAATTGAGAACCGATCGCAAACTTTCTAACGACGCCCGATTAATATGCGCGGGCACGCGATCCAGCGATACGCACGCGACAGCCGCCGCGGAAGCGGTCGACCGCCATTCGAGACCGACCAAACAGAACGGAAAAGCCTACTTCTATTCCTACAGTTTTTGTTCCCCTCGAGGATCGAGAACCAACATAACGCCAGATTAATTTTACAGTAAACGCTCGATTCTTGTGATGAGCGAGGGCACGATTCTTGTCCAGTGCCTACCCACTCCACTGCCTGTCAACGCCGAGTTGATCCGCAGGGCGGCGACGATTGATGTCGGCTCGGGTATATCGGTGTGAACACCACAACATTCACACGAGGAATCGATTTTACAAATCTCTTAATTTTCATTATTTGTTTATGGAACTTTCACTACCTTATTTCTGGCATTTTTCTGATTAAAACGACACCAAACACGATATAATTTGAACTGTATTAAGTGGTTTTATCGACCATGAAAGTTTCGAAGACAACGAAGAACAGCGCATCGGAAAGAAAGAGACGCGGATTTCATTCTGTCCTTCTCTATGTTCGGCTCTCTATTAAAGTCTCGCTCGGCACGGTCGGCGCGATATCTAGACGCAGTCATATATCAAAAAGCACTTCTGCGGCACGATTCTTGTCTATGAAAAACACGGCTGTTGGACAAGAGTCAAGCGTTTACTGTAATTCGTTTTCATTCCCAGCTCGCGAGTTTTCCTTCGAGAAGAAACGGAGAAAGGTTTTGCGCAAGATGATCCTCGTTCGCGGCGGAGCGAGCCGCGCAGCGGCGCGTCGAATTAAAATCTTCTTCGGTGTTTCGCGCTCGAGCAGCGTCGGCAGCATTGTGAAAACGTTTCCGCGGGTAATTAGCCCACCGGTTACGATGGTTAATTGTGCTAGCCCGTTTCGATCGTTACCGCGATACATGGAAAAGTTTCGTAACGTCGAGGAAGTTTACGTTCGACTCTTGGTGTGCTCGACGCCGCGCCGCGCCGCGCCGCAACTTTTGCGCCAAACCAAATCCGAACCGTGCTTGTCGTCGTCTCTTCGCTACTCCTCGCTCGTCTTCGGGGCCGCGAGGAAACGCTCCGCAGTCTGATAATTTCGCGAGGCGTTTCCGACCAGTGATTATCTCCGCGTGTCCGCCGTTCGATCGAGTTGCGGCCTCTCGCCAGGCGAAAATCGCAATTAGTTCGTGCAACTAGAACGCGTCAACGTGTACCGTTCGTTCCTGTTCGCCGCGGTATCGGGGACTCACGTATACGAAAAAGCTCCGGAATAACGATGAGCGTCAACGATCGGCGACTCTCGTTCCGCGTCGAGCCGACAGAAAAGAGAAGAAAAGAAAAGAGACGCGGTGAAACACGATTCCAAAGTGTAAAAGGTTGATATAGCGCGATATGTACTTGGTTTGTACCAGCCCGCGCGCGCGCGACCGGTCCAATCGGAAATTTGTTTTCTAATTTCTCTGACCGCCGGATTCGAATATTATCTAAACCCGTTTTCCCCCGATGCTCGTTATCGCGCGTGCGTTTTTCGCGTTGTACGCGACAGAATTATCACCAGCTGGAAATAATTATCGCCCGGGGTCTCTCTCGCCGAGCGTCGTCGGTTGATTTCATTTTTTCTTTTTTTTTTTTCTTTTCGGCAATCCAACGGTACTTCTCTACTAATTTTGTCGTCGACCCGGCACAGAACCGGAAACGTTGGAACGATAATTGCGAATACTGTACCCCGGCGAGTACGCGGTTCACCGAGCGCGCTCGTTTCGACGAACCGTTGACCGAAAAATTAGGCTGCGGGGTCGATTCTGCTAATTAAGCGAACTCGCGTTGAAAGGCATCGAGCTGAACAGAGTGAACGGAATAAACAGAGTAAACAGAGAAGTCGGCAGCAGCGCCCAGACGCGGAATTGATCGATCACGGCACTCGAACGATTCCATCTCGGCCGTCGTTCCTCGAGCATTACTTCCCGCGGAACACCGTCTGTGGCCTGCTAGAATCGGGATAAAAACGTCGTCGGCGCGACACGATTCCACGATATCTCGCTCGAGGACTCGGCTTCGATAACGCTCGTCTCGACGATATCCGTCGCGAACCGCGAACCAAACAACCGGGCGGCCGGTCGAGTACCTCGAGACATGCTGGCGTGAACGTAAAGCGTGTATCGTAGAGCGTGTGCAACTCGATTTACTGCGAACGTCGCTGTCGGCCACCGTACTGTTTGCCGTTAGCTTCGATACCATAATGGAACTGTCAAAGTCAAACGAAAGGTGGCGCGGAGGCCTCCCACCGCACCGCACCGGTGCGGTGATTTGAACGCGCGCGTATGGCCGAGCACCGTCCACGTTACGCTCGCTATTCCGTCGAGCCACGCCGCGCCGCGCCGAGCCGACTTCGAATAGAGGTCAATTTACACAACAGGAATTCCGATCCGATCCGCTCTTTGTCTTTTTCGTTATTTCTCGGTCGGAGGAACTCCGCGTCACTCTCGATGATGAAAAGGGACTCGATACGATTTGGGAAATCATTTTTCCTGGGAAATTTCGGGTCCTCCGAATGCTTTAACCCTTTTAGTACCGGCGAAAAAAAAAAGACCTCTTGTGATGAGTACAATAAGGCCCCAACAAAGGCGCAACGATATATTGTCGTTGGTATTTTTGGCAAGTGCACCGAACGACGATATATCGTCGTTCGGTACTAAAAGGGTTAAGGGGTGACACCACTGTGGCACTCGGAGAAATAGGTATAAAAATAAACTTTTTTCTTGACGCTGCCATTAAGTATATAAAATGATCTTTATTTTACACATATACATATACATATAGTAGTTTTATTAACGATTAAAAAAATAAAAAATGGCGGAGATATAAGCCGATAAGTCGGACACTCTTTTGAAAATACTTGCTGATGGTGTACATGATTTCTCTGTTAGGCACCGTCTAAAAAATAATAAATAAATTTTTTCTTATTTATAAGGGTAATAGCTACAATGTGACGTAATTTTTTAAATATTGTTTTGTAGAAATGACAGGTATTTGAAAAAAAACTCGAATTTTCATCGAAATTTTGCGTTTAAAAAATGTATAACTTTCGAACATGGCACCTAATCACAAAAATCCTGCGTCACATTGTAGCAATTACCGTTATAAATAAGAAAAAATTGATTTAATATCTTTTAGACGATGCCTAACAGGAGATCATGTACACCATCAGCAAGGATTTTCAAAAGAGGGTCCTACTTATCGGCTTATATCTCCGCCATTTTTTATTTTATTTTAATCGTTCATAAAACTACTATATATATATGTATATATATGTGTAAAATAAAGATCATTTTATATACTTAATGGCAGCGTCAAAAAAAAGTTTATTACATATACCTATTTTTGCGAGCGCCAGGGTGGTGTAACCCCTTAAGATACATTCGTTAAGCAACCGATTCGAGTTCGATACCCCAAGACAATTATATTCCATGATGAACTGATGACGTAATGAAATGGCACCGCGTCCCATCCAACACAGTGTAATGCCAAGAACGAAATAGGTGACTGGACACGTTTCGAACGGTTTCTTCCAGAGACACCGTGTCTGACCACTGAACTCTGCTGATGGAAAAATTATCGCGTTCCACTAACCGGGTGGTGCACTTTCACGCATGTTAATTCCCGCCGCGATAACGAATTCGCGTTTACGCGAAATGCCACTTCGACAAATTGTTTTTCCTCCTGTCCCCGATACCGGTCTCGCAAAATTCTTAGAGACCGCCATCTTTCCTCACGCCTCCCGAGTTTTCTAATGCTTTTTCCTGAGGTTCCTCAAAGTCGACTACTCTTCCGGTGCGTTATAGTAGGTGGTTATAGGCGGTTATAGGCGGCTACAGGAAGCGCGGGTCACGCTCGCGTTCGCTACAGAGCATAGTATGTATGTACTAGGCATAAGGCATAAGCGTTTGTTAGCCGGCTGTTAGGCCCCTCGAGGTCTTGGATGTGCCCGTGGCAAAAGTAAAAGTCAGTCATCGGGAGAAAGCTCGGCGCTCGTCTCTCCGCGCGAGCACGAGCACGACATCCGCGGCGGAGAGGTTACCGTCGATTTGCCAAAGGTTAACCCATTCCGGGCTACACCTGCGGCGGTTCCGTCTCTTCCGAGATTCGATGGGAAACGAGATTAGCCTGTGCGAACGACCGCCAATCTCCGTAACAGTGGCGAGTTTCACCGAAATCCTTGCCGAAAGTAATATTTTTATACCCACGGTGAATTATTTAATTAAATTGCGTTGTTGCGACTACATCGCGGATTTTATGACAAAAATGGGTAACTGTGGTTAAAAATAATCGTCGAGACTGAAAGAATCTCCGACAATTTTTTCAGAAAAAAAAACAAATTTCTTGCAATTGAGCCCATAATTGTGAAAGTGGTCCAAGTCAAAATTTAAAAAAGAAACGAATTTATCAGTTATTTTACATCACTAGACTCCGGATCTTTATGCAATATAAAAAGTTTGCGCTTCAATTGCAAGACACAGGAGCTAAATATAAATTTATACTTTCCACTAATTATTTTCATATAGTGAAATTAATATATTAATACTCTTAAAGTCTATTATCTTAAACTAAATCATATTATCTTAAACTAAATTGATTTAATGTAATTTTTAATATATCGTCAACCGTTAGATAGTGCTTGTTATTTTAACATTATATGGAATTCGTTTAGTGTATCAATCCTTTAAATATCTCGGAACAAGAAATATATGATTCAGACCATTTTCATAACTATGAGCTCAATCGATACCATTTTTATATCGACATAGAAATCCGCTGTCTAATTACACCACCTAAACTCCCTTGTACGGGAGAAAGTGGAAAACTCTTCGGGAAATTGGGAACTGTTCGACACGAGCAGCTTCGAGGATAAATCTCTCGCACCTGGATCGTTCGGCGGAGCAAAGTGAACTCGTTACACCTGTCTGGTCTAGTCCGGTCCGTACGAACCCGTCGAAAACCGAGTAAACTCGAGCGACGATTAACGAGTGGATTCGCGAGACGTTTGCGCGACTCGGACGACGAATTAATCGAGTGGACGCGGTCGTATAAATAGAAAACAGGTTCTGGTTGGTGGCGAGAGCCTACGCGCACCGTCGAAAAATAAGGGAAAAGACCGAAAAGGTCTTGGAGAATCCCGCGCGAGACACCACGGCCGGTCGATCGACTCGATGATCGAACGAACCGTCGCGTCGCGTCGCGACGAGTCGTCGCCGATCTTTGCGAATTAATTTGCGACGACGAACGCGGCGAGGACGTTGCTCGAGGGTCTGACAATGAGAGCCGGGCCTCGGGACCGGCCCGTTCCCACGGACGACATTCGTCGGTTCGATTAACCTTTAATTGCGCGTGTCGTCTACCTTTATTCGTTTAATTCGCAGCCATCGTTGTGCTACCTAGACTAGACGCGGAGTCGACCTCGACAAAAATTTAACAGTTGACAACCTAAATACATTAATGTCGCGATTTTTCTCGCTTATCCTAATTATAAAGGCTTTCTCTGCGAGAATAGGCGACTGGAGGTGAGTCTGCGTGAAAAAAAAATAGATCGAAAACGAGGAACGCGATTTTCCCATAGGCGGCGGCGCCTTCTCCGAGATAATCGGGCTTCGAAAGTCGATTCGACGCGCGTGCCACGGGCTGGCGTGTCTGATCGTCGCGGGCCGTTTCTACTTTTCTCGAGGACCGATCCGATCCGCGAACGTTCGAAGCCAGCCGTTTCGAAGATCGCGCTTCGAATTAGAAAGATTCTGCTACCGCTGAATTCGTGCCGCTGCAAGATCAACGCAAAACGATTAGGCAGCTGGTACGCGTGTTAGCTCACGATGGAAAGTTTCAGATATGTAGTCGAGTTTGGGAAATCTATGATATTCTGCGCGTCCTTTCGATGCAGAGTTAAATCGTCGAGGATCGAGAGACTTCGCGGACAGTCACCAGAATTCGCGAGCGGAACAGAGTTTCTGGGTTTCCCTGGATCCAGGACGCGGCCGCCGCGATGGATTTACCGTCGTTCAAGTTCACTTGGACGATACGCGTCACACTCTAATAAGAAGTCGAAGACGCCGCGCCGCGCCGCGGCGCAGTCGGATCGATGTAGGCTAATAAGAAACGGGCACGCGATCCAAGAAAGCCGAGCCGGCTTCTTCACCGGTTCTGCTCGGGCTTTTGCTCCTTTTAACGGGCCGGCCGGCCCGTAACGAGCAACGACACCACCCACGAGTCGATTTCTAACCGGACCGAGTCGAGGCGAGACAGGACGACAGCCAATCGTTTCGCGGCAAACAATCGCCGCAAACACGGATCACCGAGTTCCCAATGCTCCTGTTCCCAGTCCAGAAATTATTGCTTCGAGGCGTCCTCTCGTGCTCGACCGTTTTAAATCATTGTTTTCCCGTGGTGTCCCGCTCCGTTTTCTCTTCTCCGATTTTCCTTTCTCGCGCGCGCGCTCGGGAAACTTTTACGGGCTCGCTCGGATCGACAAAAGCAGAAAAATAATTCACCCCCGTTATCGCGACTGGAACAGGTCCGACGCGTGCCTGCGAACGTTCGCTGAACAACTGAACCGTCCTTGGATCGTATTATTTAGGTGACGGCCCCCGTTTTCAAGGTAGAACCATGAGCGCGATCCCCTCCTACCGAGTTTGCCGGGTTGCTGTCGATTTTCGACGCGCCTCCTCCGCGCTCTGTCTGCCTGGAAAAACGCGTTGTTACCGTAACTTCGAGCGTTACGTGCGCTCTTCCCCCGTAATAGTTCGGCGCCGTTGTCGCTAAAGTGCAAAGCAGAAACGACCGTCGAGAAGATCGCTTTCGCTGTGTCCACGGAAGAACAGAGGAATCAGAAATAAAAAGGGAGGCGTTGTCGACAGGGTGGAAAAACGTTTCTGGACGCGAGGCGCGGGGCGGCGGCTTGCGAGGAGTCTGCGTTTCTGCGAACGCGCTCGTTTCTCGACGCATGGAAAGCGAGCCGCGGAAAAAGGAAAACGCGAAAACGGCGTGTGTCGACGAACGCGTGTGCGTCGAGTGCCGGGCCAGCCAGCGCTTAGCGGACCGCCTAAAAAGGACCGTGTCTAAATCTCGTGTCTCTCTTTCTCTCCGCGTGTGTGTCCGCATCATCCGATGCCGCTGCGATTACGGACGTGTTCCGCCAAGGACGGCGATCAAACGGCGAATATGGTCGCGACGACGAAGCGTTTGCCATTCTTCTGGCGGATTTTTTCGCGCGCGGGACAAAGGTACATTTAATAATGCGAACTCGACTCGAAACGAGCAACCGTGCATCGCGGGCCAGCGACGATTATCCATGACGGAGTTTTCCGCGGCGGGAACGCTGCCAAAAACATCTCGCTGTGAAACGACGGCCGCTCGAGCGCGGCAAACATTATGCCGAGCTCGATTACCAGCCGAGAAACAACCGCGATCGATGCGGCTGGATCGCAAACGATCTCCGCACCGCCTGTTCATTTTTTTTTTCTCCCCCCTCGAGAGCTCCGGAGAAATTTGTCTTGGCGCGTGTAAATACATGATGCACGCGGGAAAGCCAGCGATTCCGCGTGAAAAGCGAGTCGAAAGTATCTCGAGCTGCCGGATCGGCGATCGATGGGACGATTCAACGATGACCGAGATCGCGATTATTTCGAAAACATTTCGAAAACCCGATTGACTCCCGGGACTCGGTTCGAGCCTCGCGGGGACGATGAGTCATCGGCTCATTTGTCTAAGCGCTTCTGCGACGCGGCTCTAAGCCGATCGAACCCGAGATTCTTCTCGCGGTTATTTATGTTCACCTCCGTCACGGTGAACGATGCACGAGGCACGAGGCACTATGCACCAGGCGCTGACACTCCCGCGAGGAGTTGCCGCGGCCGTTTTCCAGTTGACGCATCGAATGCCGCGGGAATTTGGAGCACTGCACACGAGTATTTATTTATTTTGTTCCAGAAAGTGGTCGGCGTTAAGGACAATTGATAATCATTGTTGAACAATAAAATGGTGCCGGACACCGGTGACCACCACAGCGTATTCATTTATGTCGTTCAAGAAAGTGGACGGCATTAAAGACAATTGATAATCATTGTTGAACAATAAAATGGTGCCGGACACCGGTGACCACCACGGCGTATTCATTTATTTCGTTCAAAAAAGTGGTCGGCGTTAAGGACAATTGATAATCATTGTTGAACAATAAAATGGTGCCGGTCACCGGTGACCACCACGGCGTATTCATTTATTTCGTTTAAGAAAGTGGTCAGCGTTAAGGACAATTGATAATCATTTTTTAACAATAAAATAGTGGTGGTCACCGGTGACCACCACGGCGTATTTATTTATTTCGTTCAAGAAAGTGGTCGGTATTAAAGACAATTGATAATCATTGTTGAACAATAAAATGGTGCCGGTCACCGGTGACCACCACAGCGTATTCATTTATGTCGTTCAAGAAAGTGGACGGCATTAAAGACAATTGATAATCATTGTTGAACAATAAAATGGTGCCGGACACCGGTGACCACCACGGCGTATTCATTTATTTCGTTCAAAAAAGTGGTCGGCGTTAAGGACAATTGATAATCATTGTTGAACAATAAAATGGTGCCGGTCACCGGTGACCACCACGGCGTATTCATTTATTTCGTTTAAGAAAGTGGTCAGCGTTAAGGACAATTGATAATCATTTTTTAACAATAAAATAGTGGTGGTCACCGGTGACCACCACGGCGTATTTATTTATTTCGTTCAAGAAAGTGGTCGGTATTAAAGACAATTGATAATCATTGTTGAACAATAAAATGGTGCCGGTCACCGGTGACCACCACGGCGTATTCATTTATTTCGTTCAAGTTAGTGGTCAGCATTAAAGATAATGTAGAATCATTGTTGAACAATAAACTGGTGCCGGTCACCGGTGACCACCACGGCGTTCGACGTGTCAATTGTCGCTGAAACGATTCCCGTCGATGCTCCTACAAAACTCGGCCAAAAATTTCAACCAATTTCTACCTAATATGTTTTCCCTCTACGGAGTTGGGAGTCTGAAGACACAATGAGCTATTCCGGCTCGCTGCTGCTCGACGATTGGTCGCGTCGCGAAACGGTAGAGCTAAAGGCGGAGCCACGAAACACGTAACCTCAGGGCTAAGTCTGCTGCGCCTTCCGCAGGAAAAATCGGCGAAAAGATGAGATTTCACCGGTGGCAACCTCTCAGAATTGAATTCAAAGTTAAACCGAACCGCCCCGGAGCTCGAAGCCTCTCTCGGTTTAGGCCCGAGAAACCGGTATTCGAAAGTCGAGGCAAATATACGGGCCGACCTACAATAATAATGGAAATGGCTGGCAGGAAGCTATGCGTTTCAGCGGTAAACGATCGCGCGCAATAACGCTCAAAACGAAAGTACGAGAGCCCGATTGTTCTCTCCTCCATTGTGTCCGAGACCGTTTCCCGAGGAAAACGAGGAAGATGGCGTCACCGGGACCGACGCAATTTCTCGTTGCCGTGTAACGTTTGCGGCCGCGTCTCGAATTGAAATTTTTTGTCGGGTACTGTCCGTGTCGAGGTCAAGGTCGAGGTCAAGATTGCCCTGGCACCGACCGGAGAGAGCAACGAAATAACTGATCATAGTGTCCTTATGCCGATCGTATTTGTAACGAATACAGAAATATTAGTTGTTCCTAAATTTATTGTATCTATACTATCAGAATCTATCTATACGAATAGTAATCTATACTATTAGTATTCCTAAATTTCAACATTTTCACAGACGCAATTCTAGTAACCCTTAAAGATGATCTAAACAAAGATCGAAACGTCGGAATTACTCTGTTAATTTGCGAAATTGCTTTGTAAATTTAGTAACAAATTGATCGAACCTTGCGCCGAAAGCACTAGTATTTCTGTAGAAATAACTGATCGTTCGGAGCGCAAGGAATTGGCCCGTGGAGCATCGGTCGTGGCTCCCTCAAAATCGAGAGCCGCGAGGCTCCGCCCACTCGCGGAGCAAAGTGTTCGATTCTAGTCCGTTCAATGTGGTTTTCCTCGGAACTTTGCCCCTGGGGGCAATTTCGGAGCGAAGAGCGATCGAATTCGTTTGCGAACGAGCTCGATCGACGAAAACGGAGGTGAATCGCAGGGAACGCATCGCGGGACACCCGCTTCGCGAACGGTACTGCACACGGCTAACGGTACCGTCGCGTCGCGTCGACGCTATCCGTACTACAACTGCGTCGCTCGGTTGTTCGGTTGCCGTGTGTTCGCTACCGCGTAGAGACCGGCTGTTAACATAGTTATCGCGTTCGGCTATCGATAATGCGCTGTCGGCGAGCGCTGGCTTTTAGCGCGTACACCGCTCGTCGTAACCAACCTCTAGGCCAAGATAACGCGACGATTCGTCTAGTTTTATCGGCCGTGCGCTGTCTGCCGTTTTGAACGTCGCACTGCCCGTTACCGTAAAGAAGCCAGCCGACGCCAGAGAAGACCCTTCCCGTTCATAATTTAATTCGCCGACGCTTGTCGCTTCGACCAATAGCAAAATTATGCGTACCCGATCACCGATCAGACCCGCATCGCTTCCGGCTGCCTTCTTTACAACGTTCGAAGACCAAACGTGCAACGGGCTACCTTCTATTTGTACCGTGGCGAACAGAACACCGAGTCAAGGTCTGCCCGTGGCACGTCATCGCAAAGAAGATTTCCTTAGCGACCGAGGGAATATTACTTCGAGCGATACGAAGGACAGAGATCGGGAAGTTGATGGTTTTAAGGATGTTCTGGAGGTACAATGGGAGACAAAAGTACAAGAAATTCGAAATCCATCAATATATTGGGCAATGAAAGCCATTCATGAGTATATTTTGCACTAAAGAAATAGATTAATTTAAAAAGTTTTCGTTCAATTAGCGAATTTCATGTTATATTCATTTTTTAATCAAATTGTCTTCATATTATAAAAAATTCTAAGTGACTTTTGCGAATAATTATACCCTCTGATTTGAACTTCAATATATATAATTACGCAATAAAAAGTTAAAAATAAATATTTAAATAAATTGAAAATACTTCAGAAAGCAATATTCATGGTTATTATTGAGATGACAACACGATAAATTTGACGTTTTGTAACAGTTTATAATTTTTTGCCCTGTAAAAAACTGGAGTTTCTAGTTGCGTTTTTTCAAGGTTTAAATAGAGTTTGAAGTGGAATTTTATGAATTCTCCATAATAAGACGTGTTAAAATGTGCAAACTTTAAGTTGCTATAATTCTTAAACGGTGCAGGGTGAATCGAACCCAAACTTTGGTAATTGCATTAATTTAGTAAGAATTATATCTTGTCAAATTTTTCAAAATTTTGTTGCGTTTTTATATACACTCCAGAACATCCTTAACGATAGCGTGTCTTCGAATATGAATTCGATGAAAATCGAATCGAGCGAGCGCGGGCTAATTAAAAAGCGGATTCGAAAGTCGCGGAAACTTTCGTGTGTTTTTTCTCAGTATGATCGGAATTTCGTCGAGCGCGCTATTCTTTTCTCGCGACGAACCAAGCAACGGAACGTGACTCGGCGATCGGCGCTCGCCGATTGCGAAACCACAAGCGCTCGACCGAGAGGTTTATTTGCGACAGAGAGAAACGCCTGTTGACGATTTCGGCACGCGGCACGTGGCACGCGCGGCTCGCGCTGGAATTTCATCGGATTCTAAACAAATGTTCGCGTTTACCGACGTCGAGCGTGTTTTCCCGCCGGCGAAAATAGTCCCCCGGCGCTCGATACCGTGCAATTACCGCGCTAATTACACGTCCTGTCGATGACGACGCGGAACGTCCGACGTGCATGCGAGATTCGGCCGAAAAAACAAAAAAACAGAACGGTCACGCGTCGCATCGTGACAACGGGAACGATTTAAAAATAGGATTCTCATGCGACGAATGCGCTGCTGCTTCTCCTTTTCCATCAACCTAAAAGCTTCGGATATTTCAAACTGCGCGATCGAAACTCCCCGGAAGAGAACGGTAACCAAGTCCACCGAATATTTTCAATTTCGGACGGACACTTTTTACCTGATTCGCGTGGAAAAATTTCCCTGTTCATACGAGCAAAATATTTCTGCGAGCTTCGTTGAAAATTGTCGGATATTTCGAGTTGGATAAGCGAGTTAACACATTCGCGTCGGGTCGTTTCCCGTTGCTAGACGAATTTGCAGGACATTATGCAGGGTGTTTCCTACTTTTCCGGCAAGATTGTAGGAGCATGATCTACAAGTGAAAATACGAAAAAAAATGTTATACTAAGTTTATTTATAAACGTTTTATTACAATATTATAGGTAAATATTGAATGTAGCCTGAATAGGTGCGGAACAGCAGATTTAAAGCTGAATACAAATACGGAATGTTGATTGTGTTTACTTTGCCTGTACTTACGAGATATTTCTTATATTTTTTTCGTATTTTCACTTGTAGATCATGCTCCTACAATCTTGCCGGAAAAGTAGGAAACACCCTGTATGGATAAACCGAACGATTGATAATATTGTATCCGTTCATTCGACGAATCTAAACACGCACATGAGTCATCCGACGCGAATGTATTGATTCTCCGTTTTACCTTTCTATCTTTCGCGCGCTCGCGAAAAATCCCCTAGAGGTTCTAGAGAATCCTCCGAACGCGTTTTCGACCCTCCCGAAAAGACACGTCGATCCCTTGGGCGGATCGGAAGATTGCCGATCCACGCGGAGTTGCGTCGAATGTAAAAAATCCTCGATCGCTTCGCGCACCATGGAACCACTGGAAACTTGGTCTCGCGCGTCGATCACCGGTCTTGAATATCGTGGACACTGATCACCGGAGAGCGACTATGCAACCGCTCGACGTGGTCGTTGCGAGGTGGAATTTCGCGTCGTTTGACCGTCGCGTCGACTAATTAGATTTGCCCGTGTCGCATCGCGTCGGACGGCCTCTGAAACGACGCGAGCCGTGCGCCGACACATTAACGAATCCCCGTGACGCACGAGCCGCGAATATAATAAGCGGAATTATCATATCGATATAGACGTCGAACGACGATCGCGATCCTTGGACTATTTTCCACGGCGAACCGGCCGCTTCCGGTGTGTAGTTCCGGTGGTCGATTTTCTTCGATTCCTCGACTTTCTTCTTTCTCCTCGACGAATGCGTTCAACGTGTTTTTATTCGTGGCGGACGACGTTCGATCGCGTCCTAATCGTCCGCCGTGTCAGAGTCGTCGTCGGGCACTACGTCCGATAATCGATAATCGATAACAAACACGCTCCGGCTTCCGTCAGGCTTTATTTCTCGAGTTTGTTGTGCCTGGTCGAGCGTGCTTGAAAATTCAAGCCCGGTTTCCTAGAAGAGAGTCACGGCTTCGCGTAATAATCGTCCGAGCGGGAAGAAGCGGGCCGTGTCGGGCCGAGGCGAATCAACTTTGTCGCGGGTCTCCAGCTCGTCGCGATTTCTCCCGAAAAATGTAGCCCTCGTTTATCAGCGGGGCCCGCTGGCCGGCCCGAGCCGGAACGACTCGCTGGCATGTCTGACCTCGACACTGGAACCCCTAGATCCGTCTAGGAACTTTCGCGCACTTTTCAATCGTCACTTCGATTCTCACCGAACCATTCGTAAACGACTGCGATCGATTCTTCCTTGCGGAAAATCGTCCGAATTCGAGGACACGCAGAACGAGGAATACCGTTTGCCGAGAGCGTTTCACCGACACAGAACACGGTACTACACGGTAAACAGTACAACACAGAAGAACAGAGCGGCGCGGCGCGGCGCGACGCGGCGCGCGAAGGTAGAGGCTCGAGGCACGACGGTCGCGCAACGGGCCACGATTACGCTCGTAACGCGATCGAGCAGAAACAGCGACGGCGGCGTGAAAGTCGCGACGACCACCTCTGTCCTTCCCTTCCCTCACTTTGACTTTCCACGGGTGTAACGCGAGAGCAAAACGCTCGATAGAGAGAACAGTCGGCCAGCCTGGCAGCGAGCCGTGGCTAGGAGGCGAACGTCGGGCCACTCGTGGGCTTGTCTTTCATTATCCTTTGAACTGCGAATCGAGCTTTCGCCGCATCTTCGATTTCACCGGTACAGCCGCGAGGAGAGCCGGACCACCGCTCGTTCCGCTGCGCCGCGCCGTCGCGGTTTCGATATTAAAACTAGTCTCGCCTAGCTTTCCATCCGATACGCGAGCAGTTTTCACGGTTCTCCAGTAACACCATCGCTGACTCCGCTTGTCCGCCAGAATTTTCAGAACCGTTTCCTCGGTGTGAACAGCGCCGAATGGTGTAGAATTTATCGAATTCTATTTTATATACCGAGTATTTGCTTGCTGCGACTCGGGTCGGGATCCTCTGGGAATCCTCTGGGAATCCTCTGGGAATCCTCTGGAGGCGCCAGAGTCCCGAAAATCGCCAGTTGCTTCCACGCTATTGCGCGCAACCGAGCAGGTTCCTTTAGAACACTTTCGAAAATCATCCGTTGCTCCGAGATCTGTTGCGCGCACTGTAGACCTCGGAACCAAGGTGGATTCTTCTTTCTCAAAAATCGTTTTATCCTCGAAGCCCGACACCGTTCGGGAGACCAATTAGAAGATCCCGTTCGGGAATAGAGAGGATCCGAGGATTTGAAAATCGGAGGATGCCGTGGCCTTGGTGTTTATATCGATTTTTGTCCGGCTTGTGGAGTCACGAGATATCGCGCGCGAGCGATCGAGCGAGCGAGCGAGCGCGGATCGACGGGACGCACGGTGTTGTCTCGCGGTTGCTCGCGGTTTCAGGTTGACTGGCTGACTCGCTCGGATGTTCGCGACGAAACGAACGAATGAACGAACGAACGAATGGCAACACCCCACCTATTTACCTCTCGATGGACAGCTAGCGACGTGGGCTACGCGGATCGAGTCAAGCGAGGACGAACCGTTCTATACGAGGAGGATGTCGCGGAGGATGCCGTGGAAAAGACTATCTCGCGGGGGCGGACCGTGAGTTTCGGAATCTTTCGAAACACCACGTCATTTCGATGGCCGTGCCCGACGATTAACCTATTCTCCGCGGCCGATGAGTCAGTCCGCGTTTACCTCGTCGGGACACGTCGGATTCGTCCGAGAGCAAGGAACCCGTTTCTTTTTTCCTTTATTTATCAAGTTCTCCTCGTCTATTCGGCTCTACAAGTATGTATGCGGTAACGATATTACATAATTTTCGGATGCACAGGTTAGAATCTCTGAATTCAGTCCCAGTCGAATTATTTGTCGGAGCCAACGTGCAGGGAACATAATTGACCGCAGAACCGAACGGAACGCGTTCACTCTCGATTTCCAGTCCTCGAACGGTCGCACGCGCGACATCATCGCGGGAGTCGCGGCTGTTCCGGAAGCAGACGGCAACAGGAAAAGCACGAAGATCGCAGATACGAGCGCGCAAAACGTTCACCGTTCGAACGACGCGATGCATAGACACACCGACGCGACGACACCGTTTGCCTCGCGTTTGCTTTCGCCCGCTCGCTCGCGACTTTCACTCATTGTTGCCGACTTCACGCTCGAATTCACCTGTATGGACACCCCGCTCGATCTACTCTCGATCCGATTCAACGATCACGATCCCGCGCCACGGGAAAAACAACCCGTTTCGCAACGGATCCGCGGGGAGCGTCGATCGTTTCCGCGCCGCTGCTCCCGGAACAGCGGTCTTCCCAATTCGTTCGCCTGTTCGCTCGATTTTTGAGTTCGTTGCGCGGGGGTGATAACGTATGGTTGCTGGATCTATGTTCACCTAGTATTTTTGAAGTGAAACTTCTTTGCTGAGGGTAACAATTTTCTCATGTTACGGAAGTGACGTTACGGAAGTCGAGAGTGGCGCGAACATTTAAACGGTTCGTTTTAAATCTTACAAGTATTTTATTTTCAAATGATTTTATATTTTTTAGTCCATTTGAAAAACGTGGTTTTTTAAATAATTTTTTTTTTTTGTTCAATTATTATTTATGACAATTTCGCATTCATCGCAAGAAAATTTGAAAATGCTGCAGCGATAGGATTTTACCGCCGCTCGGTAGTAGGATCAAACGAAAAGGTTAGAAATACATGGTTATGTTATGACAGCACGTGCAACTACGTTTACATTATTTTATACTTTTTGGTCCATTTTAAAAACGTGGTTTTTTAAATAATTATTTTTTTTATTTCATTTTAAACTTGCATCCAAGAAGTATTTGAACACCGATTAACCGTTTCTCGAAAAATTAGCTGTGTTTGGTAATTTAAAATTCGGAAGATCATTTTAACACTAAACCTCTACCACCGCCGGTCGAATGACTGTTGTCTGGTTTTTTATTTTGCAATTATTGAAATTATAAAGATGTCTTCACTGGAAATGACTATACACATTTTTGTATCCGACCATATGTTATAATACAAATCACAGAAAATCTATGTATACTCTTCGATGGCACTTTTATAAGGCGACACATGCCAGCCATTTTTAGAACTCCGGTAGGTTTAGTATTAAAGCTAGGTATTTTATGAAGACGATTTTTTTCGCCCATCGTGCAAGTTGGATTTTGAGAAGACGAGAGAGACGCGCGATGCATTCTGGTACGTGCGGCGAGTTTACGCGATTTCGAATCGGTTCACGGACGGTCGTCGATCTTTCGATAACTGGACCATGGACGCGCGCGGATCGATCCGACCGCGTTGCCAAACCGATCGACGAGATCGACGGGATCGTCGATCGTCCCCGAAACCGCGTTTCAAGAGTCTCTCCTGCGCGCCGCCGAGTGGAAAATCAACTTCTCCGCGTGTCTTTTACGTAACGAGTTCTGATTAGCTCGTACCAGGCGGAGACGGTCGGCCGTGTTCACGGCAGAAGAAACGCGAACACACGAACACGAGCGTGAGCGCGCGCGCGCGCGCTCTACAGAAAAACGCTGCACCTCGCCAGCGAAATGGCAAAGTAGACTCGCGGAATAATAAATAAAAACGGACTCTCGACGTCAGAACGAACAACCGACAGCCCTTTATGTAACGAAAATTTTCCACACAAACACCGACCGCCAATTAAACAAACTACGAACCGTGTGCAAATTTATGCAAATTCATCCGACATACCCGTAAAATGCGCTGCCACGAAAATTCAAATATACGTCGAACCGCGTGCACACGGTAAAGTCAAATAGAACGGCGCTCTATGGACGGTCTATATTTTCCAACTTTCCATTTTTTGTGGCTTTACCACAATCGTTACTCCCGGCTGAGGAAATGATGTGTGTAAAATTTGGGAGTTCGAACAAAAATTTGGTGATTTTGTTTCATGTTCGACCACAATTGTTATTTCGTTGTTTTGAAGATTCAAGGTTTTTGAATAAACGCCTTAGACGAACAAGATTATGTGTTACTTCGAAAAATATACATATACAAAATCTTCAAATTTGTTGTATGTACCATTAAACAGTGCGTGACACAGCATCCTGACAATTTTGATGAAATAACACCGATCTTGATGAATTTTGCGTGAGTGGTAGTTCTCGGAAAAATATATAACACGTACTGTTTTTCATCGGCCAGCGTCCACGTTGAAAGGGTGGAAACAGCCCTTCAAGTCGTTGATGTTTCCCAACTTTCAAACCATCAGGATCGGACAGAGGCGGAAAGAAAGGAAGGAAGAAAGAAAGAAAGAAAGAATGAGACGGGAGAGACTTTCGCTTTGGATTAGAATGGCTCGAAGAACGGGAGAGCCTGGCCTTTGCTCGGCGACCATTTGCATTCGTCGAGGTTAATGGATATCGAGGCAGAAAAAGGAACTCGATCCGATCCGATCCGAACCGATCGGCTCCGAATGGGAGAACGGCCTCCGAATGTCTGACTTTGTAACTCCCGAGTTCTCGATTCCGCGCGACGCTAACGACGCTTCATCGACCGTGGCGTTATCCTCGATGTAGGCACGATTCTATACAATTATAACTTTCAACCGAGAAAGGATAATTGCATTTCGATTTCAAAGAAACGAGATAACACAAATAGTAGATTCTCTCGGAGATCTTGGCCACGGGTGCGGTTCGATACTGCGAGGAGTAAGGGGGTAGAATGCCCTAGAATACCCTAGAAATCTGGGCGAAACATTTTCGCTGGACAAGGGCTCGTTCGAAGGAGGAAGGTTCAATGAAGGGCCCTCAGCTAGTGATGGACGTGATAATAGTCTTTCTCGTCATCTTCAAACAATTCGATACTTAAGTACTTGTTTGGGCGTTTCGATATGTATGAAAAGATAAGGAAATGATACCAAGAAGTATTGATGTCGCGTCTTGGATGAAATTGGTATCGTTACATTCGCGATTCACGTCTTCACCGTTTTGAACGTACCAACATAATATTTTCATTCTATCTTCGTTTCTCATGCTTGATATTAGTAAACATAACATTTCATTATACAGGGTGGACGATTTATCTGAAGACATTGAAATATCTCGAGACCTATGAATGGGATCAAAAGAAGTGGGTAATGAAAGTTGTTCGTCTCGAAGGGGGACATCCAATGATACCAAACTCGACCCCACCGCCACCCTCTGGGGTGGGCGTGGGTGAAGATAAAAAATTTAAATGGGAACCCCCATTTTTTATTGCAGATTTGGATTCTCCAGAAAAAAGTACCCCAATTTGACCTACGAGTTTTTGCATTTTGGTTCACAGATGGCGCTGTAATCAACAAAAATCAAAATAGGTAAAAAAAATCGTTGAAAATCGGAGATATCTCGAGAAATACACACCAGATCAAAAAGATAAAAGTAACGGTATTTGATATTTTTAAAACTGCTATTTAATAACACCATAATTGACCGCCCCCCCCCCCACCTCCTGGGGATGGGAAAAGGAATTATTTCAAAATCTTCAATGGGAAACCCTTTTTTTTATAGCAAATCTTGGTTCTCCACTGATTTGATATTATTGGTGTAATTTCTTTCACAGATGTCGCTGCAATCTAAAGCAGTTGGAAAAATTCATTGGTTTGTTTATCACTAAATCAAAAACTACTTTTAGCGTTACCAGGAACAACCACGTGGATGTGCTTGGGGTGCTTGTTTTAAGCGAGTCCCCTTGTCTCTCACAAATCGGGGTGCTTGTTTTAAGTGAATTTATTGTTTATGTCTATTTCTCGAGATATCCCCAATTTCCAACGATTTTTTACCCATTTTGATTTTTGTCGATTACAGCGCCATCTGTGAACCAAAATGCAAAAACTCGTAGGTCACATTGGGGTACTTTTGTCTGGAGAATCCAAATCTGCAATAAAAAAATGGGGTTCCCACTTAAGTTTTTTATCTTACCCCACGCCCACCCCCAGGGGGTGGCGATGGGGGTCGATTTTGGTATCATTGGATGTTCCCGTTCGAGACGAACAACTTTCATTACCCACTTTTTTTGATCCGATGCATAGTTCTCGAGATATTTCAGATAAAACGTCCACCCTGTATACTTACTTGTCATTCCGTCGACTCGACCCCACAGGATTGTGATAGTATCGATAACAAACCCATCCGAGATGTACTTATAAAGGCTTCTGATCGACGGTTCTGAGCAACTATCGTTAGGGATCGATACTTTTTGATACCCAGAGAACCATACATGCTTATCATACCATCATTCTTTGTCACAAGGAATCGATACATCACTAGGCTCAGCCCCGTTGTTATATGAAATTATGTTTTGTAATATAAGTGTTAGAATTAAGCCAAAATTGATGATGTTCAGCCATGTAATCCAAGCCATTTGTATGCCATTGGATGAGTTTTGTGGATGCTATCGTGGGCTGAACCCCCTTCATTGAACCTTCCTCTTTCGAATCAGCCCTTGTCCAGCGAAAAATATGCTCGTATAAGGACCAAAACCCGTACCGCGCAAACCTACGTCTCGCCCAGTTTTCTAGGGTATTCTAGGGTATTCTAGGGTATTCTAGAGGGAGTCCTACCCCCTTAAACGATGAGCCAGCACGTCGTCGTTCCATCGAAGAAAGGATCGGATCGAATCGACGGCGTCAGCCGCAGACCACGGAGATTTTACGAGAGTCGATTTTCAATCGTGGAAGCCGTTTCATCGGTGGGAATCGTCGCGAAGAAAGACAGGAACGAGAAACAAGGAACGACGCACGAGGAAGTTCGTTCGCTCGAGTACCGCGGAATCGAGGTCGCGCGGTACGCGAGCTGTAGAGCAAATCGCTCGATTCGATGTGCAATCGCGACGACCGTGTCGCCGATCATTTAACAATCGACAGTCCGGTCGCGGGAAAGTCTCGATCGATTTTCGAACGGCGAATTCGAACGTGGAAACGGTGTATGGCGTATCGGACGTTTTCCACGCTCGTGGAACTTTCACCGAGCGGAGCGTCACGTGGAAACAACGCATTTGCCTGTATATGTATACGCATGTACATATATTCCGACGCGATAACGACGTTCGCTCGAACGTGCCTAGAATACACCGTCGTCCCTGATGAACCTGCCGAGGCTACATCTTTCTCCGAGAATAAAGGGTCGTTCGGTAGTGATTTGTCCAGTTTTCACCATATAATATTGTAGGATTTCAGGAAATAGACCGACCAGAATCGCGCGATCTGCCGATATCGGTACCGATGCGTCGCGATGCATATTCGCCGGGAGTAGTTGGCGCGAAGTCAAGTCGGTACAATTTTAGCAGCCGCGGCTGGTTTTCTCTTTTCATATGAAAATAGAGACGGGGCACGCGGACCCTCCGCCGTCCACCGTCAACAATGATCGTCGGGATCCGGGGATGATGCTAATCGGCGGAGCACTGAAACTTTCGTGCCGGGAAATTCAGGCCGAAGGATCGCCGCGAAGAGTGTATAGAGATCGGGCGTATCGCGAGCGAGCACAGTTTATGCATAATACATTTGTTTACTGGACTGTTTCGCGAGTCGCTGGTAGAAGCACGCGATCGCGATCGGAATCGCCGCGGGATCGCTCGCTGGCTCGCGGCACGCTAATTTTTTTCAAACGAAATCAAACACGCGAGAGATGGAGCATCGCGTGTAACGTCCACGGGGGGATTATTCTTTCTTTCGTCGGCGCGGTTCACGCTCGAGAAACAGCGAGAAACTCGCAACCGGGCTGCGCGAGGATCCGACGCGATGCGTCGGCGTGCGTCGTCGCCGGCAGGCAGAATTATCGCGAGAAACCTCGGCAGAGTAAACGTTGGAGATCGGTGGGACGACTGTAGGAGGATCTCATCGTGTCCCGTCGCGTCGCGTCGCGTCGCGTCGCGGAAAGGTCCAAGGTTTCCGCTCGAAGCTCCGCCGCGCCGAGGAGAAATTAAAAGTGGAACAGCCATGGGGTTTCGATCCAAGGAGAAGATATTTATATTCTCCGGGCCCCTTCGATCTCCATCAACCGAATATGTAATACGTGAAAGTTCATTCGAAGCGGTTTTTCGTTTGTTGACAATTCCCACTTGTCCCGTCCGACAGGACATCGTGAAGGGTGCAGGCACATTAATATCGCGTCACGTGAAAAAAAGTAATTTCACGCGACATTCTTAGAAGCTGACATTCTCGAATCAGCAAAGATTTAGACGGTCCTCGCTCAGAGCTGTCTCGCTATTATTCGTCGCCTCGTACCGCCTGCGACGCTGAACCAGGCCTAAACGACCGATTCCCCGCACCGTTTATATCGCTGTCACGTCGCCGAGTCCCGGCCCTCGTAAAAACGCGTGTAACTGCGTTTACAGGCGCGCCATGTGCGCGTCCACTTAATCACGAACCATTTGGAAATTGTCGATCCGCGATCCAGATGCTGTGGATCGTTCCATTCTTCCTACGACGAACCCTGGACAACCTCGATTCTCCTCGAACCAATTCGTAGAAAGCAACGTTGCATCGTGGGCGTGGCTTAGCTGCACCGGGTAGGCGTGGTCTCGTCGCTCCCGAGCCAGACCACTGCTCCGGAGAGCTACCCGAACCTGTGACATCTCGAAATCGATTTCACCGAGATTTACCGGACTCTAAACTAATTCTAGACTGCTTTAAAAAAAAAAGTTACGAGAACATTGCGAGCAATCGAAGATTGGTTTCGATAGAGGCACGGTTATAAAACTTCCTTGAACCAATGGGATTGTTCGGAGGAATGACTCCGATTGAAATAAGCTGCGGGTTAGCCCGGTTTTTCGCCAAGCCTCGGTTAACGATTCCCCGTGATCCGAGAATTTCATGCGGTATCGACACGGCACTGCGCCGACTTCCTTGGCAACACCTCGTATTTCTGGTGGCAATCGAATTTTCGATTCCATCGACGAAATCGTGTTACGGGGACCGATCGATCGCGGGAGTGCCGAGTCGCTGCATGCCGCGAGCACCGACACGAATAAAATATCGCTCCCCTCTCTCTCCTCGCTTACGATCCAATTTTCCGAAACACGAATAACCCGTTAACGAACCACTCTGCCATTTATCTAGATGGATCTTGGATTTTCCATCTTCTATTTTCATTTTCGACGATCCCAACTTTTCCACATTTTATACCCTATTTCCGCTGAAGCTCCTCGAGTTGGGATACCAGGATTTTTTTTATAACGATACGGATAATTTTGTTAAATTTTCTCGTTGATGCTCCTTTTATCTTTCCGTTGTTTCGAACGCAGCGACTGATCGTTTAGATAACGTAGTCTTCCGATATTCGGTAATGAAATTTTGTCGGAGGATTATAGCTCGTACCTATTAGAAATTCGTTCGGCATATCCGCCACTGGATGGAAAAACGAGAACAGAGGGACAAAGACAGAGACGGAGGAAAAGGCGGGAAAACGACCTTGCGCGTGCAATAGTTGCGACTGCGGAGTGACCTAGTCCGAGAGCTGACCATTCACCGATCCGATTACCTCTATAGTCGAACGGGCATGAAACCGCTCGCCGATGCAAATTCGTCCAACTTTTCCAAAGACGGTGCTTCGCGAACAGCAAGTATCGCTTCGGTAAAGCTCCACAAATTTCAAATCGCTCGACAATCTTTTGAAAGAACCCCGCACTAATCGTATGGACATGTGCACATGTGCACATGTGCCCACAGTCCGTATGCCTCACTTACAGGTACAGTAATAACCAAAAATCGCCTCCTCCTTATTATCATCTGTATTATCTGCATCTCTTATGTCGTAAGCTATAAATACTTGATGTTTTGTTGCATTACGGAATCGTGAAAATACTCGCACCCTTATGAAACCTTGTTCGTCAAACAACGAATCCAATTGAAATTCTTCGTGTGCATCAAGCTGCATCTTATCTTGAATTCGTTATCCTTCTTCATCATTATTAAACAAAATATTAGATGCCGCTTAGAAACCACCATAACAGAATCCAAATGAGTAATACATAATAAGATCATTTTTTTTATTAATCCATACACACACACTATGCACGCACACACACAGCAGAGAGGGTTTGGAGTAAAAAAATACTACCGGAGTGACGTACCGTGGGGTCCTTATCTCTGCTGTGACACGCAAAGATTTTTGTGAAAGATTTCTGTTCAGACCTTTTCAAGGTCATTCAAAATTTAAACATAATGACACCACCTAACAGATTTTGCGAAACCCTACTATTTTTGTTTCAAACATTTTTCCAAAAAATAAATACTTCCCGAGATTTGAGTATCCGGCAGCTCGAATTTGTCATGTTTGACTGATTATAACTCGATAACTGTCCATTATTGAGCTTTGTGCCCATTACATCTTTTGTTCAGTAGATCATAAGCTACAACATATGAAAAATCCAACTGATTTTACCGGGATAGATTTTCCATATGATTAGTGCGGGGTTATTTCTGCAACGATTCGAGGTCTCGACATGTGTTTAAGGTTGCAAAGTTTCGGGCTCGAGAACGCAGACGGTCGTTGGTTGGTTAACGGTAACAGGTGCAACGACCAAATTCGAGTCTCGACGATCCGATCCGATCCGAGGCGAGGTTACAGTGGGAACTGGCTAGCGTTTCGTTTCACGACGATAGAAATACTGTACGCTGGTACATCTGAGAGCGCTACTCACTTTACACGCTGGTTTCTCAGGTGCTCGCACCATGTGCACGCGTGTATCATCGTGCGATCCTGTTCTCGGCTGAAATCGAGGCTTACCTGTAACAGAAACAGTCCCAGATCAATCGAAACGTTCGCGTCATCATCGTGTCGATACAATTTCTATCAGGACGAAGAAACGATTCGCGAATACTCGACTACAATGTCGCCAGATCAGGGGAATCGACTCGAATCGAGGGGAAGAACCCCCTCTCTGTCGGTACCGGATTAGTTACGTGCAGTGTCGCCAGTTGAGTCCAAATCTGGACTCATTTACTCCCCTACTTTTCCCCTTCCACTATCCCATTCCAGCACCACGCGCAACGCGTCCCACTCAATCCCCGTCGCGCACGCGCAACGTGTCACATATTACGACTCTGGCCATCAGAGAGGGGGTACCTGTATTCCCCTCGATTTTCTCGACCTGGCGACACTGGTTACGTGACATTGTGACACTTGCAGGACAGAGACAAAACGCGTCACGTGACCTGGCCGTGGCGGAAGCGTGGGGATTAACGTCGGAGAAGGGGAAGGTAGAGTGGGGGGACGAGTCTTTCTGGCGACTCTGCTGGACCTCTCGTTTCCTGATACCAGTTCGAACTGGTTTCGAGCTGGATAACGATTAGCGAAGCTCGATGACAAAGCGCGTTACGTTGCGCCGATAACGAGAGATATTCCATCATCCGATGATTAATCGATAATATCTTCGGAATCGAGAGCATACACGAGAAACAGACGAGATAAGACGAGTGTTCGCCGAAGAGAGCCGGCGTTTCTTTTTACCTGTAGCTGCATTTCCCGCGGAACACGTTCAGGAAGCACATGACAGCGAGGGAACAACGCGGAAACGGCTGATGCTTGCGATTCAACGGAAACGCGGGACGCAAAATGGCCGACGGAAAGCCGCGAAACGAACAGATATAAAAGGAGAGAGAAGAAGAGAAGGCGGCGTGACGATCGCGATTCAGCCGCCGATTCTGACCCGAACAAAGCGTCTCTCCTCTCCCGAAATAACAAATCGAAAGGAAATGTTACGATCCGTTATCTTATCTGCTCTATCAGCGATATATATATTTGCTCTCGCGAGTCAACCTCTTCTTCTTTTGTCTTCTCTCTTTCTCTATCTTTCTTTTTCACTCCGTTCCAGAAAACTTCTCTAGTTCCGCGTTACGACCGGAACGTTTATCACATCTTTCCGCGAATCGGGAAGCGACGTGCGAGTAATTAACGCGTCGACTACCCAGCCACGACCCTGAAAGATTCCACGAGACTGCATTAATTCTCGATCGATGCTATCGGAACTGATAAATATTCAAGACTCTAATACAAATCCCAATGGAGTTCGACTTACGCTGATGATTTTAAATGTACCACTAAATGACCGATTCCAGATCCTTTTTCTTCGCAATTAGTGAAATTACGAAGATGGGAATTATTACATCTTTCAAGCTCATGTTATGATAAAACTTGCGCAAAATCTACATTAAGACTGACCAGCCACGCTTCATGCACAGTAGGTTTAGCGTTGAACTGACAAGGGAACATATTCATGTTATACAATCCGATTTTGATGAAACTTATGTGAGACATAGGTCTCCGAAAAATATTTGACACGTGTTTTTTTTTTATCGGAAACCATTCACGACGAAGGGATGAAAACAGCCGTCAAAGTTGGGTGTCAACACCACATTTTTTTAGATATCTCGGAAATCAAAGGTCGAAAAATCTAATTGTGTAACTTGCGTAGTTTTGAATGGGAAATTTAGTAGCGCAAGAAAATTTTAACGAAAGCTATTTGTTTAAACAAAATGTAGTTTTGATCCCCAACATTGAGGGCTGTTTTCATCCCTTCGATGTTTCTCGAAGAACTGTGTTTCGCATAAGTTTCATAAAAATCGGCTTGTATAACTTGAATATGTTCAATTGCGGGTTGATTTTGATCTGAAAACTATAATTTTCAATGCCAGTGTCCTCGAAACGTTGACTGAGCTACCATTGCGTTTCTTCGCCTCGTTAATTTTTAATTAGTAGAACGGGCTACTCGGTTTCTTTCTTTCTCTAGTAAACTGACCGTACGCGAAATATTTACTCCCCTTGAATTGTCCTTTGCTCCGATCTGGCAGCAGTACAACACGACTCGCAGCATGCTTACGAGCATAATATCGATTCGATCGGCGAACGATCGACGACTAATAAAATCGTTCTATATCGGTTTCACGGCTTTTCCGGTGCTTTCCGTCTATCTCGAGTGAACGACTATCGATTTCATAATGGAGCGCATCGGCTCTTATCCGTTTGTTTTATCTCGTGTTATCGAGTGACGACGCGCACGAGCACCGCCGCACAGTGGGCAATTCGGACGAAATCGGCGACAAAATCAAAGAACTTTCGATAGAAATGAGATAGAGTGATGAAATTTTTTTTAAATTGAAGCTGAAACTTTGTAGAATATGGGAACAATAGGGAGATTATGGTAAAAACGTTTTTTAACCTTGATAAAATTCGTTAAAATTGTACAATTTCAAGAAAATTGTGGTTTTTCAATCACCATGCGCGGAAAAAATTTTTTTAATACACGCTAAACATCATTTCCCGTTGATTTTTTCACGCTGATTTCAAATCTGGTTTCAAAATTTGTTTACGACATCACGATTTGGAAAAAATTTTTTTTTTTTTTGACAAACAACTAATGCAATCATTTTTTCGTAGAAATGATTTAATAACGCATTAGTTTGCAGGTATATCGTATTTTCATATATGGAACACAATAAAAATAATAATAATTAAGTATTTTAACGTTTTGAGTTACTTACGAAACATGAAGAAATTAATTATTATTATTTTTATTGTGTTCCATATACGAAAATACGACATATCTGCAAACTAAGGTGTTATTAAATCATTTATACGAAAAAATGATTGCATTAGTTGTTTGTCAAAAAAAAAAATTTTTTCAAAATCGTGATGTCGTAGACAAATTTTGAAACCAGATTTGAAATCAGCGTGAAAAAATCTACGGGAAATGATGTTTAGCAAGTATTAAAAAAATTTTTCCGCGCGTGGTGATTGAAAAACCACAATTTTCTTGAAATTGTACAAGTTTAACGAATTTTATCAAGGTTAAAAAACGTTTTTACCATAATCTCCCTATTTTTCCCATATTCTACAAAGTTTCAGCTTCAATTTAACAAAAATTTCATCACTCTATCTCATTTCTATCGAAAGTTCTTTGATTTTGTCGCCGATTTCGTCCGAATTACCCACTGTGCGCCGTCGTCCTGTTTCTTTTTCTTTCGTTGCACCCTGCTGTCCACGGTTTACGCAACGCGAACCACGACGAATGTCAACAGGCCCGGGCGAGATCGAACTTCGTCGTCGGAGGTTCGAGACCGATCGACGAAACGCCCCCGCTTATCGGCCGTTTATCTACGCGCGCGTCGCGATCCAGAATCGTTCGGTACATATTTTATTTCATCGTCACCGATAAACACACGCAATTACGCCCCCAATTTATCGTAGCAGCGGCAATAAGCAGCGACACCGTCACATATTTGTTGTCGACAAACAACGCTCGCTCGCAAACAATATTTGCGGGACTTGCCGCCAGGAAGGGTCGTTCGACCGTTCCAATCTCGCGGCGGAGAGTCTCCTTATTTATTATTAGACTCGGAAAAATTGCGAATAAAAAACACCAAGTAGAAATTTGATTCTTCGTTTAATAACTTCAGTAAAGCTAGAATTCATCAACATTCTTAACACTGAACCTACCGAGCACTAAAAGCGATTCAAATGTTTTAGCTTATTAAAATTACAAGGCTCTATTTATTCAGATTTTGTGCTCGGATAATAAAAATATGTCGAATCAATTACCATGCAAGTAACTTTATTATTTCAATAATTGTAAGATGAGAAATATGAAACCGGTCATTCGACCGGCAGTGGTAAGTTTAGTGTGAAATTGTTTCGGTCTTAAATGCTTTAGACAGTTCCATGCCACTTATGACATAACAACTACAATTACTGCTACGACGATAAAAGCAAGCGAATAAGGAAAATGCAGAGGGATAATAGGAGCGACAAATGACAAATGTTATAAATGAATTGGCGGACGACCGGCCTGCGAGCGAGCGAACTCGGCGAAACTGTGGAAGGGAGCAGAAACGAATGGCGGTCAAGATAACTCGGTGCGTTCTACGGGAGACACGTTGCGTAGCCGTTCATGGAAATTATACGTTGCGCCCCCGCGAACGAGGGGGTGTACGCGTTGTGTACGTCCGGAACCCCTCGTCGATCGATATACCGTCGCACCATGGCGTGGGGTTGGTTCCATGCTTCGATTTCTTTCCCATGACGAGAAGTCCGTGAAATGTATTTCTACAGCCAGTGAATTTTGCTTGAAAATAAAGTATCCCAGTGAAAAGTTGGAGTGCTCGGTGGTTTGATAGACGCTGGCTCGATAGGTCGATCCATCGAGGATGACATAGAAAATAGTCGAAGGGTTTCTCGTTAATTAATTTCTCGAGGATAAATTGGCAGCGGCGTCGAACGATACGACAAACGGGCCAGACTCGGTAGAAAGGGGACGAAGGAGAAAGTAATAAAAAAAAGAAGTGTATGGCGGGTCCGTAATTTGTTTCTGTTTCGCGTTTAGGGGTTCCAGGGAGCAATTAAAGACACCCTACCCGTGGCACTTATTCCCGCTGCCATTTGGCAAACGTGACGGAATAACGCATGGCCGGCGATATAAAATGCACGGATCGCGGAGGGTGCAACCAAGAACGATTCGAGAGGGGACGGAATCGCAGAGACGGATAGGGTCGAAAAAGGAGCAGCCGAAAATCAATAGTGCCATTCCTGGAACTTTTCCACGTGCTCTCGCCGCGTCTCTCTCCGCGAATTTATCTCGCGAACCTATAATCAACAGCTAAGTGACTCTCGTACAAAAAAAAAAGCTGCAACGAGAGCGAATCGTATGGATGAAAATTAGTTTTCAGCGGAAAATGGAAAAAGCGTCGATCGAGCGTTTTCGGCAGTGAAATGGTACGAAACTGGAATAGCGGTTAATCGTTTTGGCCTGCGAACGGCTCGTACATCCGACAACGTTACGATGTAGGTGCACAGAGTTCCACGGTATTACACAGGCTGTGAATCAGGACTAAAAAATTCAAGCGAGCGGATGTAGAGCCGATATTGTACCTCTCGTGTCGCGAGAAGATGGCACAGCTTGTAGATACCTACGCCCCACCACCCGATACCCCCCACTTCGCAAGTATTTCGCAGTAGCCAGAGTCGTTTCACGAAAGAAAACAAACAAATCGAGTGCGACTGGGACAGAGCTAAGAATGGGGAGATTCCTTGTTGCCCCTTGCCCGAAACTGCCATCTTCTCGTGGTAGAAGTATACAAGGATGGAAAAGCGTCGATGCTCGTTCGAAGACGAAACGTCGTTGAAGAATGTGGAACGCCGCCGCGAGTGAATGAGCCCACGCGCGTCCACGATAGCCGACGTATTGACATTGGCCCTTTTCCACACCGGGAACCGATTGTTTTATTATGCAGCGACGGAACTCGGTTTCGAGGATTGGCACAGTTTCAACCGTTCGGAGAGACGCTGCCCGTCGCGCAAAATACAAAATTGTTTGGATCAATCGCAACAAGACAGAGCACAATTTCTTTTCTGCTTCGATGATCTTAACCTTGAGGGTGACTCAGAATCTTCACTAAAAATTGCTGTACCATTATTCACGATATTGTTTACATTATTAAATATGTTGCTATCTAATCAATTATAAACATTTTTTTTTTGTTTATTAAGGTCGCGTCAACTACTAACTACAACTACTACGAAAATTGATTTAACACTTTGCGAATATCCCAAAGAAATAACAAGTCCACTTATTTATCAAAAAAATATTTTCTGAAATTTTCCTAAAATATCCAGATTACGCTCAAGTACTTTTATGAGGTGTTGTATCAATTTCATATTCGTAAAATGAAAAAAATCATATACAATGCAATTATTCTAGGTCGGAAGATATGTTTAATTTTCTAGTTAAAATAGCTCCGACTGCAAAGTCGGTTAATTGAGAAAAACATATCGACGCGTCCTCGCGACTGTTTTAATTACTGTCCTAAATTCCGCCGACTGCTTTTCACCATAGATCCATAAAGCCCGCAGTGCATTTATAAGACAGATCGTTCGAAGCGATTCGAGCCGCGATGCAAACGGATTATAGCGCATTTTCGTAGAGAGTGAACAGTTGTCCGAGCATCGTTCACGAGAATCGATCGTGGCACCGAGCAGGTGTAGCAATGGTTCCAGTTATCGTATTAGAAATGTGGTGGGTGGGAGGGAGCGAGAGAGAGAGAGAAAGAGAGAGAGAGAGACAAGGTAGAAGATAGAATGTCGATCGAAGAAGTCGACGTGCCCGTTCGGGCTTCAGTGGGTGATACGTTCAACCCACGTAGACTCGCCTTGTTTGGTCATTCCAAAGCCGCAAACCTCCGCAACACTAGCAGCGCTCTGGCAGCATTGGCAGCGCTAACAGCGGCTCTAGCACCACACGCGTGTTCTCTAAGCACGCGTGTGGTAACGCTGCTGGCCGTTCGCGTCTGTCTCACCCATGTATCGGTTGAAACTGGCAGCCACGCCAGCTTATATGTTCCCCGTTATGTTGCGCCGCGAGACGAGAAACATATACCCCGAGAACCGAGACCCGACCATCTGCGGCTTTACCGGCACAATCTCGCTCGTTATTATTACACTTCGATGCGAGGGAGTGCGTGTACATCCACACGCACCTTCCAGACCACGGGCTGGGAGCTTGGCAGTCCCCGCAGAGACGGGACGGAAATATAAAAGCCAGTGTCTCTCGAATTTTCAGGCCCGGAACGATCCTTTGGTTAATAAAACATTTGGTTGATAAGCGAAACTTCTGCAACACTAAATCTACCGAGCACCAAAAGTGGTATTACAAAAACCTCACGATTGAATTTATTTCGACTCGAAGATTGCCGTTCGAAGAAAGAAATCTGTATAATCATTTCCAATGGCAGCACTTCTGTAACTCCAAAAATAAAAATAAACATTTTGGAACCGGTTTAATGTTGATATTTGTAGCAACGTTACCAGTGCTCGTTTACGGTGTTACTGGTACTTATATCGTATATACCGGGTGGAAAAAGGGGTTGACGAGTCGGACAGTCTTTACATACTTTGGTTGCTCCGGTCTATAATAAATAACCGTCTAAGCCCGAACAAGTAGATTGTCGTTCCAGCTAAGAAAATTGCGACTCGTTGCGACCGAAATTGACCGGAATTAGTCGATTTTGGAGCGTGAAATCCGCTTAGATTTTCTTTCCAGCGCTGTGCTTTTCCATCTCGCTCGAGTTTCCCGAACGTCTGTGTCGAGATCACTGCTGGTTCACCCCAGTGGTCTGGCCGGTCTGCACGAAGTATGCAAAATGCACGATCGGCCCTTGAATTATTTATCGACCTTGAAGGAGAGAGAATTCCTTTTTAACGAGGGGTGCATGCTCCGCGTAACCTGAAATCACACGTGCGACTACTATTGATTGCACGAGCATGTGCAGAGGAACCGGCGGCGGTCGAAGGGCGCAGGGGGGCGGCGAACCAGAGAGAACTAGAGAGAATAGGAGAGTACGAGGGGGTTGCTCGCATTGTCGGCCGTCCTCGACCAACCCCCTCCACCCTGGCCGAACCTGTTTCCACGAAAACACCAGGCCACGAAAATAGTCACGCGGGAAAACGTTGCCCCCCTAAGCCTCCGTGGAACCCTCGCTTTCAGCCCTCCCCAGAGACATCTTCGAACCACCCCTGTGCGAGACCTCGAGAGTCCTCGGAGACCTCCTACCATCTTTTTCTCTCTCTCTCTCTCTCTTTGGCCCTATCACCTCCGAGGATAGCCTGAACACGAGATTTAGCGAAAAAATCGTTTTCACGATTTCAGATTCAGGAAAGATTGTCGATCGCTCGATCGCTCGCGATCGCACGCTCGCCTGACGCTTTGCGCGCTCTCCGCGAGATCGCTCCACCTTTCACGAAACGAACCGGCATGGCAGTGGAGAAATTCGAAACGCGCGCTCGCCAGTCGACTTTGCTTTGCCGATTCCATCGTTTTCCGTCCTCGTTCGGAACCTAGGCGGTTGCGAGAAACTCGCCGGCATTCGAATGGCCAGCTTCCCGAGAATGTTTCCGGACTGTTCGAAAAAGATTCTTTAAAATTTCGATCCGAATTGTTCGAACGTCTTCAACTCTGAATCTAACATCACCGGGCAATTCGGTCTCGAATTTTTCATTTTACAATTATTGAAATTATACAGATGCTTTCAATGCAAATACTTATACACGTTTCTTTATCGGAACATGTACTACAATAAAAATCGTACAAACTCGAAATATATTGGATCACTTTTATCAAGTAACATAACTTTTGGTGCTCGGTAGGTTCTGTGTTAACGAGCAGAAAGGAACCTAACACCACCGGGCAATTCGGTCCTGAATTTTTCATTTTATAATTATTGAAATTATATAGATGCTTTTCTACACGTTTCTTTATCGGAACATGTACTACAATAGAAATCGTACAAACTCGAAATATATTGGATCACTTTTATCAAGTAACACAACTTTTGGTGCTCGGTAGGTTCAGTGTTAACGAGCAGAAAGGAACCTAACTGTGACCGTAACACCACCGGGCAATTCGGTCTCGAATTTTTCATTATACAATTATTGAAATTATACAGATGCTTTCAATGCAAATATTTATACACGTTTCTTTATCGGAACATGTACTACAATAAAAATCGTATAAACTCGAAATATATTGGATCACTTTTATCAAGTAACATAACTTTTGGTGGTCGGTAGGTTCATTGTTAACGAGCAGAAAGGAACCTAACTGTGACCGTAACACCACCGGGCAATTCGGTCTCGAATTTTTCATTATACAATTATTGAAATTATACAGATGCTTTCAATGCAAATATTTATACACGTTTCTTTATCGGAACATGTACTACAATAAAAATCGTACAAACTCGAAATAAATTGGATGACTTTTATCAAGTAACACAACTTTTGGTGCTCGTTAAGTTCAGTGTTAACGAGCAGAAACGAAGGCAGCATTCGATCGCGCCGCTCCGAAACGCAGCCTCGGGACTTTCGACGCAGAGCAGAGCAGAGCAGAGCGACGGGCCGGGCCGGGCCGGCTCGGCTCGGAAAAATTGGACCGCGCCTCTTTATTATTCGCAGAAAAAGCCTCGACAATGGCCAATCAATGGGAGACAGGAAGCAGGAAATGAAGTCGACGATTGCCGCGTCCTATGAGCGACGAGCGAAAAGGAATTGTTCGAACGAGGCGATATCGAACAGAGCCGATCGACCACGAAAACCGACTATAGTACTTCTCGTGGGATTCATCCGCAGGCCGGAAATCGTTTCTCTATCTAAACCGACGTTTCCTCGGCTTTCTTTAATCTCTCGAAGCGAGGCGAATTTCCACACGTAAATACAGCTACCGAATTTTATCATAAAAGCATAAATATTTATAAAATAATGCAAAATCGTCGCGCAATCTCGGCGCAGGAATGCAATAGAGGATAAATTGCTGGCGATTAGCGATCTCGAGTCGGTCGTCGATCGAGTCAAGAAAGCGTACGGATGGTCTATGTTGCGCAACTCGTTTCGGGAATCGGTGGAAAGTGCCGCGACTCGTGTCAGCGAATTTCGAGAGAGCATGAACGCGCGACCATGTTTCGTCACCGAGTCGATTTCGCGTTCCTCTCGATCAACGGTTCAGCGGCGCGCGTTCCGAACTGCGAGACTGCGAAACACCGATCCTTTTACCGAGCGTGCGACACCACATCGCGATACCGCGACCCACGCGGGATTAAATGCCTGTAAAATACCCGTGTAACCGTGCGGCTAAACCAGTTTCTCTAGCCGGTCGTTGTTTCTTCTCGTGCCTCGCGTTCGAGAAACTGCGACGCTTTAAAAAACTAAGAACAAGTCGAATAACGTCCGAAGAGCTTCGTTCTCGCAGAAATAAAGTTGGGAAGATCATTGCACACGGTCTCCGAATTACCGATAAAATGTTTCCGTTCTCGTCTGAACAAAATTCGAAGACGCTTCGAGCCGCCTCGAGCGCGCCGCAACGATGCCAGTAGAAACGGTCGGTCGCGTACAGACGCGTTAAGGTGCGAACACACACACACACACTCGCCACATTTTCTTGCGAGATTGCAGAAGCGTGCACACTCGTTCGAAAAATACTACAAATACATTGTTCCAACTGTCGCGAGTCTCGACTTGCTGGCTATCTCGGAGACGTTTATAAATGTCACGAGACTCGGACTCGCGAAACATGTCACAATAAGTTACTGGCTTGTGTGTTCGCACCTTCAGCCGATATCCGTTCAGTGGCACGCGTGGCTCGCGAACGTTGAAACTAGTTTCGTCACGGGAACGAAGCCCAACGCGAACAATATTATCTCGTTGTTCGCATGGAATGGGCTCCTTTCCGTAAATAAACAAGTTCTTGGGGGGTTCGCGTCCAGAACAACTCGCGGGAAGGTTAGGCGACACGGCGTTTCATCGATTTCATCGAGAACGAAGCTGCGATTAGGTTGGAGGCGAGCGCACGCAGGGGCGTCCACGAGCATGCAAAAGAATCAAGGTACGGGAGTTGCACCCCGAGTTAAGGGTGGAGGGAGGGATGGATGGTGTACGGAGAAGGGGTCGGCGGGTTGATTCTCGCGGAAACACAGAGAAAGAGAGAGAGAGAACAGACACACACAGAGGCAGGCACAGAGAAAATGGTTTCGTGGAAGCGGCACAGCTTCCTTGGATGCGTACGTACGTGATGCTCTCCGTCAGGAAGTGGAGGGAGGGGCCGGTGCACGCCTACGCCTATCCGCACGTGCGAGTTGGCGCGCGTGTGAGCGAAAGAGGCTTGCAGGTGTGCCTCCTCGTGTGTGCACAGGTGTGCCTCATGAGTAGTCCGCGTCGGCCGCGAGCGCGGAGGAGAGGGTAAGAGAGTGCTCTCGCGAACGTTCTCCTCGAGTGACGCGACCCGACGCGACGCGACGCGACGAGACGCGGCCGAGAAAAGGGAGAAGACGGAGAAATGGACGCCGAGAGTGTTGGAGAACCGAGCTGGCTATGAATGGCGAGAACCAGCCGTCACGACACACCGGTGAATCGTTAGAGCAGCACTGGTGAAGGGGACGAGGAAGCGTCGCGACGCCCATACCCCGAGTCTGCGCCGTCGCAACGTCCCTTTGTCCCCCACGAAATTTCTCCCCTTCTGTCCATGGCGTCCACGCATCGCGCCCCACTCGGCTCGTCTCGTCTCGTCTCGTCTCGTCTCGTCTCGTCTCGTCTCGTCTCGACTAGGCTCGACTAGGCTTGACTCAACACAACTCGTCTCGATTCGTCTCGACTTGACTGCTCTCCTATTCCTCTCTCTCTCTCTCTCTCTCTCTCTCTCTCTTTCTCTCTCTCTCTTTCTCTCTCTCCCTTTGTTCCATCGGGTTCTAGAGCGAAACGGGGACGCTCCCGGGAAAACGGCGACGACGCTCGTCGCTTCAGCTCGCACTCCGAAGCGTAATTCACCGCGGACCGGACCCTTTGTCCTCGGCGCCGACGTTCAATGGGATGTATCCCTTTCCGCGCTCGCCGCTTCTACCCGAGCGCTTCTCCATCAAGATCTCGACTCCAGGGACGATGATTCCGGAACCACGCATATCGTTGGGAGCTCGGACGTCGTACTGTCTTTCTCCCAATGATAGGAACGCGTTTGCCAGAACCGCACCATGGTTGGTCCATCGTATCGACGTTTCCACTGGCGACGCGCGACGACCGTCCCACTAACCGGTGACCATCGCACCGGTTGACCCTCTTGCGACCAACAGCGTGTACGAGGTGCTCGACTTCCACCCTAACGAAGAACTGTTGCGAACGCGAGCGTGAATTGCCCCGAGTGGCACTGTCGCTGCTCCGAACAGAGAGCAACCGAATCACGCCCATCGTCGGCCACGCCTACTATCTCCGAGAGATTCTCCGGACGCATCGGAATATCTTCATCCTGGAAACCGAAAACTACGCTACTTAGGGTCCGTGCCACTAAACCTACCAAACACCTTATAGCAGTGAGAAAATTGAATTTACTTCAATTTTGTACGGTTTTCATTATAATATGTGCTTAAACGAAGAAGTCAATTCAGTCATTTCCTATGAAAGCGTTTTTATAATTTCAATAATTATGAAATAGGAAAAACCGGTCATCTGACCGTGGTAGGTTTAGTGTTAAAAGGACAATTGGGGACATTAGGGAAGATAACGCGTTGGACGACATGAAGGTCATGGTAGACATTTTATGTATTTATAAGAAAAATGTAATCTAAAACAGAGAAAAAATTACAATGATTCAAGTCTACCGACGTGTTATTTCCATCTTATTAGAATGATTTTAAAACCAGTGAAATTTTTATTTGACTCTTGAAAGAACTTGATTGTCGCTAACAATTGTTACTAATAACGCTGGTGGCTTCTATGAATGTAGGTTAAACTCGTGTGAAACCCAATGAAATTCGCATCTTTTGCGCGGAGGACTCTCGCGGGAGACTAGAATATTCTAACGAACAAAGAAAAATTGGAAGAGATCGCGCCGTGGTCTCCGATGCTACGTTTTCTACGGTCCAGCTCTTTGAAAGCTGAGAATAGCAAAGTCGCGGAAACTCGGGGCACTCTAGATCCAGAGAACGGAGAAACAGGATTGGTAGAAGGTATCCGCCGTGTTTCGTCGACTGGGTTTGCCCCAGAGCGTTGCTCTGGGAGACGTGAAAAAGAGAAAATAGGGCTCGAGTAGTAGTACAGTAATAGTAGTTGCTTTAGGGGTGGTTCTACGGAACGAGGAGACGATTCGGAAGGCAAAGGTTCTCTTCGGGGCGAATTATTAAATAAATTGATTTATTCTAGCGCATACTCGACGAAGCGTGGCTCGGAGCGTCGGTGAAAAGAGCAACGCGAAAGGATCGTCGAGATGATCGCCGGGCAATTCCCGCTGGAGGAACCGCGCAAATATTTACGCTGGCTCGCGTGCGCCTCCGGCTGAAACCCTTTTATTCGAGTGGCTTGCGCACCGGAAGGGTGGCAAGGGTGGTGCCGTCCTCGACGTGAACGCGAACGCGTGTGTGCGTTGTACGTTGCGCATAGGTGTATATCGGCAGCATCGGCGGTCCTTATCCGGTGATCTCGAGCACTGGGTTGCGCGCTCGTCGAGGTTCTCCCGGCGAACAAAATTGAAGAGGAGCCTGGCCGTATCAACCGAGCCCCAGCGTTTGCTTACGTTCGCTTATAAACGAAACAGAAAAAAAAAAGATTGCTCGGGAGAGTGTCCCCGGGTCACCGACTTCGAACGAACGAAACTGTGAAAAAGTGGATATTGTCCAGGTTCGTAATTTGTCCCGCGATGGCGTTATTCGTCTCGATAAACCGGCGAGGCGCGCGGCGAGAAGCGGCGCGGAAAAAAGGTCGGCGACCCCGGGCGACTCGCGTGTCCAAAGGCATTTAAGTGCTCGCGTAATTACGCGCCGCGACAGAGGGGTGCACTTCACTTTTCTCACGACCCTGCTCTCTCCCCGCCCCGCGCACCCCTGGCCCTCCCTGCCCCACGTTGCACCCTTTCGCGGCCCCGCGTTGCAACCTTCGAATCCGGACGCGAATCCGAATGCATCGCGTTCAGAGCGCTGGCCTCGTATATGTATATGCACTTCCCTTTTCGCGTCTTCCTTCTTCGTCTCGTTCCTTTCGAAACAATGGGTATACGCCTGAACTGTAGGTTTTATGCGTTCGCAGCGTCGTTCATCTGCGGAGACCAAGTGGGATTTTGCAGTTCTCGGTGCCGAGGCCTTTAGCGAGCATATAACTTTATCGGAAACATTGCAACTCCGAACTAACCCTAATTCAATTCGCCCTTTTACAGATGAAATTCGTGATTTTGCAAGTCTGTAACCATGAGAAAAACTGAATTGTATCTATCTGCAAAATGGTCATTTTAGATCTTTGATGGAACAAGAATTTGTAACAACTTTTCACCCAATCTCGCATCGATATCGACGAGACCGAACACATCAGTGGACTCGGTGCAATAATAGAAGAGGATCGATCGATCGGGTTGAACAGCGGCCGGAACTAGACTTGACCGAGAGAGAGAGAGAGAGAAGAGAGGGAAACTTGGTTGCAGCATCCCGGTTAAACATAGGTCAACGGTGAAAACGAGCGGTGGCGTGGCCCTTGGCTCTTTTTCCGAGCGACTAATCTCTTCCGTCTAAGTTTAGAGCTGGCGCGCAAGTGGCCCACTTCGAGGCGCACTGGAATCGAACAGCTTCCACGAATTGTCTCTCTTTCCTGCCTCGATACGAGAGCGGGAAAGATGGCGTAGCCACTTCGCTTTTTTCCGGCCCGTAAGTCCCCTCGCAAATAAAATAATCTTTAGACGAAGAGCTACTCGAGCCTGTAACTCGTTGCGCTGATTTCGCTACCGAACCGATCGACATCAAACCCAAATGTCTACCATTCTGCGCGCCTTATCGGCCCGCTATCTCCGCGTTATCGCTAAAACCATGGCCTTCTCAACGTTATCTCTCGCCGCTAAGTGGGCTTTGTTAATCGAACACCTGTACGACCGTACGTGGAGATCTTACCAAACTCGACGAAATTCTCGTAACACTAAACCTACCACTGGCGGTCAAATGATCGGTTTTATATTTTTCATATTTTGCAACGATTATAAAGTTGCATGCATGGAAATTGATTCGACAAATTTTTGAAGTGAAACTTCTTTGCTGAGGGTAACGTATTTTGTTATGTTACGGAAGTCGAGAGTGGCACGAAAATTTAAACTGTTCCTTTTAAAATCTTACAAGTATTTGATTTTCAAATTATTTTATACTTTTTAGTCCATTTGAAAAACGTGGTTTTTTAAATAATTTTTTTTTTCAATTATTATTTATGACAATTTCGCATTCATCGCAAGAAAATTTGAAAATGCTGCAGCGATTTTACCGCCGCTCGGTAGTAGGATCAAACGAAAAGGTTAGAAATACATGGTTATGTTATGACAGCACGTGCAACTACGTTTACATTAATTAAAATCAATATAATTAATTATATTACAGAGAGAAGAACACTGGACCGTAGCATAATTTACATATGTATGATTTTCAAAACCTACCGCGCGGCAGAAGTGAAACTTCTTGCAGTGTAGTAATGTTTAGAAGTAAATTAAAATTGTAAATGGTAAATAATCCTAATGAAGCGACAACAAGATCAGGAACAACTCTCGCTGCAGTGTTTGCAAGATATTTAGACAAAATTGAATCAATAATAGTTATATCATATTTTAGCTATCACAAGCCAATTGTTTCAACGATAGAATCATAGAAAATCATAGGAAAAATAATGAACGATCAAAATTTGCGACGCAAAGAAGGAGAGCGTATGGGAAATGCTATGAACTATGTCTCTTTCTTTCCCATGCGCTCTCCTTCTTTTTTTATCCAAGCACGTTGAACTAAAATTATGGAGATAAAAATTGTTCAAAATCTAAATAAATAGAGCCTTGTCATTTGTATAAGCTAAAACATTTTAATGGTTTTTAGTGCTCGATAGGTTTAGTGTTAATGGTAGAGCTAATAACTGGCCAACGTATCTTCATGCAAAATAAAAATTGTCTTCGCCAATTGCAAAAGACAGTAGCCATTTAGAAGATTCTTTCTCTCTTTGGGAATCTGAATAGGTTGAAAATAATGTAGGCAGGATTTTAGGAAACAGAGGGAACCCTCCACTTTCCTAATCTCCAGTTGTTACATGAAGAGTCCTCTGACCCCACAATAATTCCACAATATCAACCCTTAGCACTCGGATGGCGACTCTGAGGCACCATTAAAAATTGCTATGCCATTCTTAAAAATATTGTTCACATTATTATTTTTGTACGTATTTAATAAACTACTCGACGTTTACATATTACATGAGATATTATATCAATTTCATATGCAAAAAATGAAAAAATATTGTATAGAATGGAAATATTCTAGAATGGAAACACCTTTCGTTTTTTGAGTTAAAATAGCTCCGAGTGCAGAGGGAATTCTTTTCACTGTTTGAAATCGCCATGTTTTTGTCATAAATGCTTAAAAACCGCGGTGTCTACCAATAGTAAATTACCGGTCGCATCGTCTCGGGTCTCTCGACTATCCGAACCGCATTCACCGAGATCGTCGCGACGGTCCGCGTTGCACCGTGGACCCTCCCGGCAGCCACGGAGGTTGTTAATCGGCGCAACAGGATCGGAATTGCGATCCAGGTGCGCGCGTGAAACAACGCCGTTCGGGCGGAGACAAAGAAACGCGCGCCGCGTTCGAGTGGAAACAATTCGCGAGTGTTCGCGCCTCAAAGGGCGCGCCCTGTTACAACGGAACAGGGAGCGGTGAGAGGGTGGGAGGGAGGGAGGGAGGGAGAAAAAAAGGAGAGGCAGAAACAAGGTTAGAAGTAACCCCCTACAGCCGATCGGTTAACAAAGCGTCGATATTTCCGACCGAGAGAGAGAATTATCCCGGTGATTTCACCAGGCAAGCGTCGAGAACCACGTCATTACGCTTTCATTAAGCGAGGACAGACGCGGGAACAGGCTCGGTCGGTGCGCGCAGGTAAACCGCGTCATTCAGCAACCTCCCTGCCTGCCGTGCCGCCGGTGCACCCGGTGCACTCGTTGCATTTTTATCGCCCTCGCGACGAACGGGTAATTCCGAGACCCGAACAATCCGTGCGGGAATAATCGGATTATCAGAACGAGATTGCTCCACTCTCAGTCTACGACCCACCCTGAAAAGTTTGTCGGTCACCTCCCGTGCAAGAACCTCCGCTTCGGAGAACCTGGAGGCCACGAATTCGATACGTCGCGCAGTGGAGTGCTGGATCCGTAAAAATAAAAAAAAGTGGCACAAATAGTCGATATTATAGGCAAATAACAGAAATTTTTATTTTAAGAGAAAAAATAAAAAAACAAGTAAAACATGGTCGTTACATTTTTTTTTTCGCGTCACGCGAGCTCGGGACCGTCACAGGCTAGTCGCTCAAAGGGTGTTTACTCTTCATTTTAGGAACCTTCGCAGCGCAATCCAGTGTTCGTTCTGGTCTCTTTGTAAAGTTTATAATATATACGTAACAAAAATTGGCTCCTATCCCACCGTACGTCGGTGCGAGATTTCAAAGTTGCAGGGCGTAGCAAAGGGTTAAGGTAACTCTTGCAGAAACAATCTGGAACGGAAAGGTGCAACGAAATCGACCCGGGGCGCAGGAGCAGAGCGTGCACAATCCCCGAGACAATAGAGCGAGGTGCAACGTCCTACGCTCGATAAATACGATATAAATATTATTGCACGCGATGGCGGCTACGCGACCAATTACTTTGCTACGCGAAGCTGTTGGCGCTCGTCTCTCGCGCGCGAGAGGCGAGACAAAGAGAATTAATATGAAAATTAATGTCCCCGGCCCGTAGCGCGTTTCCTTCGTTTTTCCGTGCGGGGAATATAACCCATGCGGGAACTAACCGCAGAAAATGAAAAATTCATGAAAACCTGGAGGAAGAGAGAGAGAGAGAGAGAGAGAGAGAGAGAGAGAGAGAAAAAGAGGGAACCAGCGCCGGGAAACAACCGACGCGGCAGGGGTGCGCCCGGGGGAGAGAAACAAGCACCAAAGAGGGCCACTCGCCTCGAAAAATCTAAACTCCTGTTGCGAGCAACGGACCCACCACGAAATGAACTATTTTTGGTGGCCGGGACAGAACGAAACGCCGCGGAGGAAAGGAAATTAAAGAGCCTCCGAAAACCCGCCACCAAAGAAAATCAGCTCGCAACGCTCTCGCGACGGAAACGCTTGGAGAACCGTGTAGCAATTGGCAGATTTTCTCCGTGAAAATGAAACGTCGTCAAATTCTCCGAAAGTCTAGTTTTCGTGTCGAAGCGGTCGAACAGCGTCGCCATTGTTCCAGGGTGGTTTCAACTCTCGATCATCCCCCGAGATCCACGTAAAAACGAAGACGTAGAGCAGAAGCTCGACTACCGCCTGCTCCGATCGAAACGAACAAGAAAGCATCTGTTACGGACTCGGAAGCATGTAGGCGTGTGTGCGTGTAGGCGTGTAAGTTGCCGACCGTGTGAAACAGCAATTGCTCCGGCCAATTCTGCGGAGAGACAAATCTTCGGCGAGAGATCGTTCTGTTCCCCAGATGTAAGCATGGAGAGTTGCAACCTGCGACGCGGGACACAGAACACGAGACGCGGGACACGAGACACGCTCCTCGAAGAATATGTATGTAGGACATCTTGTCGACTGGTTCTCGGAACTGTGGATATCTCCCGAGCGCGCGCGGTGGATCCTCCAGCAAATCGGCCGCTTTGTTTCGCCTCTCGAATTACTCGGGACTTTCCACGCTCGACCGAAAAACATCTCCTTTTTCCTTTTCGGGGAAAGGAGAAGGAAAAACAAGCCCCGGGTAGCCTGCAAGTCGAGGTCGAGAGCTTGAACCGTTGGAACGCGCGTTGCCCGACTGCTCTTTGACCTCTTCAAAAGCCTCGTCTAACGTTTCGGCTTCTCTGATCCTCCGATTCGGTTGCTTCTTATTCGGTTCGATGGAACGATCCGAGCGATTTCGATCAGGAATTTTCCCTCGAATTTCGACGAAACGCAAACAAAATATTTTCTCTGAAAAAAATGTCTTTGCAGCTAATCTAGGTTTCACAATGTAAATGATAAGTTATCATCGACAACATCCATTTCTTTCCGTGAATAACAGGTTACTATTACTCACAATAGCCCGAAGAGGAAGAACTTGTTTTTACCAAAGACTATCGACTCTCGAGAGCTTTCGAAGAAATCAGATCCGCGATCGAGATAAGATATCCAATTACTTAATCAATTCAACGACGAATCATCGTCCGAAGTAGGCAACGATGTTCACGCATTGCTGAATTCGACGTGATTTCTCCCGGTACGAGAAACAGTTGTAAAACGAACGAAACGAACGCGTGAACGTGACCTTGCCGCTCCGACAAAGAAACGACCGTTGCTAAGGTTTCTGTTCGGTCTCGTTGCTTCGCCGTAGTCGAGAAACAATTTTGAATATGTATAGCTGAAACGCGACCAGCGTACTACATTGCTCGACTCTGCTGGTCTCTTTATCGAGTCGAGCGTTAAAAAGTTAGGTCTCCTCTTCGCAGATGGTAATCGAATACGCGGACTATCGCGACTCCGGTTTCGTATTTTTCCTGTCGCGAATGCAGCCTTCCGAACGTTTTTGGAGGCTTGCCACATCGATCCTTCGATCGACGCCCCTTGAGCCTCTAAGGTCACGCGGCGAGCCGCCCCTAAAGGGAAACGATCACTTTCGTGGCCCGCAACCGTTTCACTTTTCCAGCCTGTGCAGGCTCCTTCCTTCAAACTTCGTAGCAATTTTTCAACACGAAAAAACTGCGCCCGATTTTCGTTCGGTCGATCAAATACGAAGTTGGTGCGGCAGCTTTCACATTTTATTTTAGCTTTTGTCACGTCCGGTGGGGTCCAGTCACCGATAATAATTAATAAAATCAACAATATATTTTTGATTTTATTAACCCTTAACGGTCGGATGGCGACTCTGAGGCGCCACTGAAAATTGCTATGCCATTTTTAAACATATTGTTCACATTATTATTTTTGTTCGTATTTAATAAATTACTAGACAATTACATATTAAATGAGATATTAAATCAGTTTCATATGCAAGAAATGAAAAAAAAATTGTATAGAAAGAAAATATTCGGGAATGGAAGAATCTTTCGTTTTTGATTTAAAATAGCTCCGACCGCTAAGGGTTAATTGTTATCGGCGGCTGGACCACCGGACGTGACACTTTCAAATGTTACCTCACCCGCTTTCAATTTAAAGGTTTTGTTTCGTTTCGGATTAAAAAGGTAATTAAAAGAAGGGAGAAATTTCTGTTTAGCTCCTGCAATCGATGCAAATATTTTTTATCTTGCTATTTCTAGTAGGAATCAAGTCCAATGTAATGAAACGAGCAGCGCGCGTTCAAAGTTGAAAGTTTTTAATTGTTGAAATTTAAAATTTGAATATACGAATGGAAGAATAACCCCGAAGCCACTCGAGGCCCGCGTATCTGTGCCGACCGGCACCGAACAGGTTGACATTGGCTGCGCCTCATACGGAGCGGATAAGAAGAAAAGGCGACGTGGGGGTACAAAAAAGTCTCGCGAATCTGTACCAAATTTCTCCGAGTTTCCAATTGCGGCAGGCCAATTACCGACACCGTGTCCTGCGTCTGACATATTTGGCGCGACGCACCCAACACGTACCGGCGTCTCTTTACGCGACCTCTTGCAAGAAACGCAACGTTGACATTATGCAACCCGTACGTACTCTTAATATTATTCATTTATAATAGCATAAAGCTAGACACCGGCGCGGCGCAGCGATCCTCCCAATTAACGGAAAACCGCGGACACGCTCGTCTAGCGATTAATTAGTTTTGGTAGCAGCGTGTGCGCTCGCCAAACGGATTATAGTCGTATCCTGTGCCGTGCTGCTGTATGCCTGTGGGAACGAAAGCCTCCGCCATTTTTCTTGACTTCAGATACGCGGACAAGCATGCTCAACCTTGCACTCTGTGAGAAACTCACTGTGCACTATGCACCAGCCGCGGCGGCAGACACTTATTGTTTCTCCCATCGCGATTTAAATTGTGGAGTCAATGTAGCTTCGATGGCGAAGGGTGAAAAATTTCGGATTTTAGCTGGCTAGTCCGCGACGCTTTGTTTTCCGACATTCTCGAGGATCGCATCGATTCTGCCGCGCGACTCGAACATTCAGATAACACGGGTGCGATTTAATGATCGACCCAATTTCTGGACGAACAACAATGTGCCATGAGAGAGGTTTCCTGTGTTCTCATCGTGTCGCAATAATCAATAGAGCCGGTCGTCCGCATCAAGGTTAATTGTTTCGAGGATACTACTCACTGTTATTAGATGCATATGTATACATACACACACACACACATCCGTGCACGATACAATATCGTCGCGATAGCAAAGATATTAGTTTTTACAATATCGTCGCGATATCCGCGATAGCAAGGATATTAGTTTTCTTCTTTCGAGAAACCCTCTACCAAAACAACACGTGTCCGCTCGCATGATTCAATAGATTGCGGATTTTTCTGCAGAATTTTTTTCGTCGATTGTCGGAAGTGAAAGTCAAATAGAACGTTGTTTTCATACTTCCACACTTTGTCCGAAATAAAAATTTATGTAAAAATTCTGGAGGTGTGAGAATTGCGAACCGAGAAATGATTGTATCGTTGCAACATTCTTTTACAACTAGTCTTCACCGATGCGTCCAGCTTTGAACACATGGTTACGTAACGTAACGGAATAATTGCAACACCGATGCTTATCCGATGGAAACTTTCGGAAGAAAAATCGAATCTCTTTGTAACAAAATTATTTCGAAACAAATGTATTTTTTGTCCACGTATATGGTGATATAGTTTCAACATAAATTTTTAACGCGAAAAGATTGTTCATAACAATCGTTAAATGCGATTGTTTCTAGGTATCGTACGATTCCGTTTGACAGACTCTCAAGTGAAATCTCGTGTAACCGTATGACGGGTACGGGAAAGAAATAATTTATGACGCCGTTCTATTCGGTTTCATAAAAAATTCATTTTCGGCAGTTTGAATTAGCCTTCGAATACTAAAAAATAATATTTTAACGAGTACTCCAAACTAAAAATTTAACTGATTCTCGAGTCGATGCTCGCGTGACCGTACCACGATCCGAGAAGAAACGATAATTCACGCCGTCGCGTCGCGTCGCGTCGCGCGAAGAAACGAGACGTGACGAGGAAAGATACAAGATGATCTGTAGTATGTATCTGTACATTATTTATTTCCTACATCGGACCGCGTTTCCACGTTCCGCTAATAGGCGTGTTCACGATACAATGAGAAGAACAAGGCGAATTTTAACGCGGCGATACCTTCATAAACGACGCCGCGGTTGTGTGCGTGTACTCCCGCATCAACATTGGCGTCAACGCTTTTTCGTCGACGATGCTCAGTGTCATTGAGCCGACAGTTGGTAGTCGCACTCCAATGACGATGCATTCGAATAATATTACGACAAACAAAATACATATATATTGTCGGCAATTTCTTGGAAAATTTCAGGAATATTAGTCTTGAATTAAATTAGACATGCGCTTACGAGATCGCGTAAAATTCAAAATGTTTCTATAAATGTGTCAGCTGTGAATACTCGTCTTATGCTAATGACTAAATGGGCTATAGCCCCGGGGCGACAATTTTATATTTTTATTTGTTTATTAGTAATATATTGATTATCTCTAGTACCGAATCTTTAGTAAAACTTCGCCCGCTCCCGCTTCCCCTCCCGTGTATTTTCTTATTAAGAGGTGCGCATTATTGTCAGTTTTCGTAGTTGTATAGTATTATACATTATTTATAGTTTCGCAAGCAGTAGGAAATCAGTGGCGGAATTACAATACCGCAACCCGTGGGGACCCAAATGTTTGCATTTATTATCTTAATTTTTCTGAAATTATCTCTGAATTAAATTAAAAGTACACTGACAAAAAAAACATACTTTTTGCATTTACTGAATTTTTACAATTCTCCTTCCTAAAAAGCAATTAGAATATCACAATCCAATAAAAATATCGAAAGAAAGAAGGGGCCCACAATTATATTTTGCGGGGGCCGAAAATTTGTATTTCCGCCACTGACTGGAATCATAGACACATACATATTATGAAAAGGGTTAGAACAGAATTCTTTCCGAGATTCGAGTCTACATGTATGTAAAAGTATTACTGTCCAGTCAACTTGGAACGTAAGTTCGCAAAACATTCTCTAACTGTCGACATCGAAGCGAACGCGTGGAACGTGAGCAAGACATGGGGACAGACATGCACGAGCGTGTACATGCATGTATTATACAATATATCGATACGTCTCAATAGGTACCTGTCATCGTGAAGGCGTTTCAGATCGGTCATCTCGCGTTCGAACTTGAATTTTGAGACCTCGCAGAGCAACGCGTCTCGCTCGCCGATGACCTCGTTGAGCTCCCGTTGCAGCCTCTCGATCTCCGCATATTGTCGACTGATCAGTTGGTTCTTCTCCTCGAGAATGGTCTCGACGTCGGGATCCAGGAGACCGGCCGGATCACCGACACTGCCCAATACCGTGCTCATACCGTTTGTTTACTTTCACCCGAGGGTGCGCGCAGCACACACGCGCGCGCGCGCGAGGGAGCGACTACACACAACAACAACAAACAACAACAACAACAGCACACAGATAGAAAGAAAGAGAGCGAGAGAGACACGCGCGCACACACACGAACACGATAGGCACACGCACGCACGCGCGCGCGCGCGTTCAGCCCCGGTGCCCTGTGTTCGTTCGATGGCCAGAAGCTTCGCCCCGCGAACCAAGTCGAGTCGAATCGAATCGTATCGTATCGAATCGAATCGAATTCGCTTTTACACGCCGATCACGGTAATCACCAACCGCGTTGCCCTCGTATATCAGCACGCGGCACTCGCAAAAACCGGCCCGGCCCCATACCAACGCGAATATCACACAGAACGGACGGCCTGTCCGAGGAAAATACACAATGATCCATCGACGACGCAGCACCGTTTCATCGCGTACTCGCCATCTTGCAACTCGTGCCACCTCTCATGCTCGTGCTCGTGCTCGTACTTCGTACTTGCGCCAGTCCCGGTTCACGAACGTTCCCGTTCCAATTCCACTGGATCGTTTGTCCAGAAATACCCCCACGAGCCGCGCATGCGCCCCGCCCCCTCGCCCTGGAACTGGAGGGAGCACCGACCAATCAGCGCCATCTGCTCGCGCATCCCGCAAACTTCGCTGTGTCGCGCTTTTTCCCGCGTCAATAACTCGAACGATCATACTTCTGCATCTCTCTTCTCGATTTTCCTATAGTCTTTCTATTTCTGCGGAACATTCGCTAAGAAACTACGAACCACTATGAACGTTCTTATGACATTCGCGAAGTGACTAATGAAAGCGTACAACCTTCCCATTGATTTCTTTTTTCCAGTTGAAAATTTGAAATCTACACCGCCGGGGAAAGAGTCGCCGAATCAGTTCTGCGCTACCAATCAGTCATTTTGTAAAAATAAGGAAAAATACATAAATATTCCTTGATACCTGTATAAAAAAGATCGCATTTCTAATTTTCCCGTGAGATACTCAACTTCAGTATCTTACAAGAATAATTGCACAGGATTGATATGGGTTTTAGCCATGGAAGCCCGGTTGACCCCGAGGATCCCTGGCAGTATATACCCCGACTCTTACGAAACGAATTTTATTTTCTTAGTCGAAAATAAAATTCGCGCTCCAGTTTTCTTCGACGGTGAAAACATTGTACTTTGTTGGATTTCAATTCGAACAATAATTTTATACATTCGCACAGATTAATTATTTTACTCCAGTAATTAAACATTGAAGCAAGAAACGATTTTTAAATATTGACGTGCTACAGTTTGCAAAAATATGTCCGAATTCTCAAGTTTGTTGATCGTAGGATATTTAAAAAATGAACAGGTATTAGCGGCGAAAGTATAATCTTGCAGCGTCGGAAGAGCTGTGCGATATCATCCGAAATATTTTTATCGCAGCGTGCCGTGATTTCGAGCGGTATACTAAGGGAATGCGAAAAAATATGAGAAACCGAAAATAGATCCCCGGGAGTATTGTCTCACGCGACGTTTCGCACTTGCAAACGTGCTTCTTCGTTACGCGAAGAGGTCTGAATTCTGAAGTACCCCGTATACATTCTTGACAAAGTAACGAAATCGATGCGTACACTATATTCCCGATACGAACGCTTCGAAATTTTGGTTTATTTAATGCATCCGTACAGCGAAATGTATGCATATATAGGTAAAATTCATGAATTTTCCTAAAATACTAATTTTTTATTTTGCTCTGCGAAAAAAAGAGAAATCGGCAGAAATATTCGCAATAAGTTGTTCGCGATAATATTTCGAGGAATTTCCCGGATTCGAATCGGTGCAGCGATTGAAAAAACGTTGCATCGACGCGTTTCTTGAATGTCGCGAAAATCTCGCGATACCATCGGAGCGAAGCACGCGTTCTCCACATTGCAAAAATAGGTTATCTTTCTACGCCGCGTTTCACTCCGTACTTTCGTCCTGGCAGGCAACTGGTACAAGTTGTACCGTACAACGCGTTCTGCTGGTGCAGTATTACGGGACGAGAAGAAAAAAGGAAGTGCATAGTTTGTTCGGCTCGTGTCCGAGAGATTATTGAGCTGTGTTCGTGACCGCGTGGCTGTGGAACAACCACCGAAAACCGTGGACGTGGTGTGCGGTTCGCGACGCAGCACCAAGCACCAACGGCCAACGAGAGATTCAAGAAGAGGGACACGAGACACGAGATACCACTGTCCTTTAAACGGGAGGCGACCTTTAGAGCACGACGCGGAAACACTGATAAACAGACATAACAGATTTCATGGCGTAAACACTCGTTGTGACCTGTGAAACGAGGGGAAAGAGGATGACAGTGTGTTTGGGACAGATTCGTATTACCGCGAGCAACGGAAAATCTATTTTCTCGGGAGTGATGTCTAGGTTATCCCGTTGGATTGTCGTCCACATCGGCGTGCGATGAGATAGACATGGATATCTACCGCAAGAAACTCTCCGATTTCACGGTCGATTATCGTCCGATAGAACTCTTACGAATTTCTTCAGACGTGGCTCTCATGTGTTCATAACATAACAATGAAAGCGGCGTGCATGACATGAATCAGGTTGTCATACCGTAACCGTTGTCCTAAAGGTTATTGCTCAAACGTCCAACGGACAATTTTTATTTTTCTTTTCAAATCGGTTTCTCGCCTTCCATGAAATTTTCACAAAGAATACACAGTTCTAGAATCGTACTAAATTATAACAGTTTCATTTTATTGTTCTACTTAAGCGTGAGTTTATTAACATTAAATAAGAATTGACAGAAATATTGATTTACTCTTCCAAATCATGGTGCTATCAAAATAGTGTACTTTTGCACATTACTCGTTTGTCGGTACTTTATTTCTTCAGTATGTTTCATTCGACGCGTTGATAATAAGATAAAATTGTTTCGGGCAATGTGTTTTTAAATACCTACAACCTTATTGTGTTTTGTATGGAATATTTTGTTGTCTACACTTGAAAGCGACTTGTGGAATATAGAATTTAACAAATGTTAAGCTGCGATGTTCTGCAGTTTAATTTAAACACAGTGTTTGTGCCATTCCTTTCGTATGCAAGACGTTGACCACGGTTGATGCTTCGTAGGCATTTCCATGAAAACTATAGAAATTTTGGACCTCCTTGAAAGAAACGTTGGCTATTAGTTAAGTTTTCGATATAGTAACCTGTGGAAATTTATTGCAATCATGACAGAAATTACTATTCAAGATTTACAAAAACTTCTTATATACTTCTCGAAGAACACTTACCGAGCTAAGGATGCGGATAGTACGGTAATTCACTTTTTGTAATTGATAATTAACGGTAGAGAAACAATTAAGAGTAAACATGTTCGATTAAATCGTTAGATCAAACTTTACTGTTTCTCTACACGTGTAACGTATTTTTACAACTATAAAGGATATTATTGTTTCAGAGCCAAGCGATTATGCAAAGATGTCTGCTACTCACTGACTTGGATTATACTCACTCTATAATAAACAATAATGGAGGTGATCTCAGTGCGCATTATCCTAGCCATCTTGTCATTCTAGAATATGAGAAGTATAGAAATCCAAATATGTGCGATACGCCACCACCACTGCCACGCACAACAGAAACTATATACGAAAGCATGTACGACCCAAATAAATTGAAGGAATTGATAAAGAGTGCAAGATTTGCCAGGTGTCGCTCAAGATTTCCACTGCCAGTAATATTGTATAAAGGAAGACACGTTTGTAGATCGGCTACATTGTCCGGCGGTCCCGAAATTTACGGTAGATCCGGGCTAGATTATTTGTTTGCCGGTAGCGAAGGAGTAGTCTCTCTTCAACAACAAGTAGACGAAGCTCGAGGGGGTGACTCTGTACTTAGCGACTGGCAATTGTTCGATAAAGTTAGGCATCAAGATATCAAACTCTTGAAAACACTTAACGTGGGGACTATCATCGATTTCATGGTCGAGAAGAAAAAGGTTAAATTTGGAATGAAGTAAGAAAATCATCTCGTTTATGATTACTTCTTGTCGATAGAATGAACAACTCTAATTTTGTTTGTGTTTTCTACATAGTGTGACTTCCTCCGAGAAAGTAGACAAAGAGAAGAGGTACTCGGATTTCACTCTAATTTCACTGCCATATCCTGGATGTGAATTCTTCAGGGAGTTTAGAGAGAACGATTATCTGGCTAAGGGTTTAGTGTTCGATTGGTCTCAGACTCACGTAGACGCGCAGATTGGAGTGCCTGAAGATACAATTTCTACTCAGTTACGGATCAATTGGGAACAATACCAAGTCTGGGATCTAGTCAAGCTAACTCAAAATTATTTAAAACTGATATTAAGATACTTGAGCGATAGTAGTAATGGAATATTGATACATTGTATTTCTGGTAGGTGTTTCCCTTCTGTATAACTAATAAACGAGGTTCAGCTTCAACTTCAACTAACCAGTAATTTTACAATTTTCAGGATGGGATCGCACACCGTTATTTATTTCGTTGTTAAGGATAAGTTTATGGGCTGACGGTGCAATACACACGTCGCTGAATGCCTATCAAATTCTTTACTACACGATAGCATACGACTGGATGTTATTCGGTCACGACTTGGAGGACCGACTGAGCAAAGGAGAAGAGATATTTTTCTTCTGTTTCTATTTTCTGAAGCACATCCACGACGAAGAGTTCAGTATTCATCCGCGCCACAATAGGTCCAGGCATACTGTTCTCCGCAACGACAGTGACTCGCAATTAGACAATGTTATGTTCGATAGTGAATCAGTAGTAACGCTGAGCTCGGTCAGCTCCAACTTAAGTCTGAATAGCTGGTGTAGCTCTGTTAGTCAAAACAGCAGGGATAGTCAAGATAATAATCCACCAGCGGTGTTTCACTGTGCTTCCACGGATAGTCAAGACGATTGTCATAGCAATGGGTTCGTTGAGAATTCTCAGAGTCCGATTGATTCTCTGAAACTGTTTCAATATACTCATCCGAACATAATTGTTTGATTTTTTTAGGAACGTTGTACCATGGTCTTTTTACCCATCGCCGAACAAGGAAGGCATCGCTCATGGATCACGGTCCCCTCTTCCTCCAAATAGAACTTCTCCCGTAGCGGTTCCTGTTCCCGGACGTCTTCGACAACGAAACGAATCTTCGTCGTCTGGTGGTTCCTGGCAGATGATATCAGGGACCGGCAGTTTGCGCGGTTCCACGACTGCCAACGCTCCCGTCACAGATGGACTAACGTCTTCTGGTTTAGCTTGCAAACCCCTTTGCGAAACTTGTACAGGACACACGTCCCAAGAATCGAGTACCACGATCATCGAGGACGAGGCGTGCTCGTCGTTGGCACAGTGAGTAATGAGCAGATCACGGAACTTTATGCATTTTTATACAATTGAATTTTCATTCAAATGAAAAATTGTGATCTGCATAAAGGTCCGCTAGTCTAGCAACGAGAATGATTATTTTCGGTTTCTTCTTTCTATACGAATACGAATCCTACATTTATGTTACGTTTCTCGTTTTAGATCTCGCAGAGAAAAGTTACAGTGTTTAAGAAGAATATTTTATAACGCTTACAGCCATACCGTCGGATTTCGAATGAAAGATAACTCCGAATCGAGCGGCTTCGGCCAACTACTCGGGAATTTTGCCGAAAAAGTAGGAATCCTTTCCGTTCAACGCACATCGTTGTGACTATAAACATCATTGGTTTCCCCGCGATCATCGGTTCGTTGTTATTGATTCTTTGATTCAATTCAGAATTTTATAAGAACGCTATTCAATGAGAATGAAACAATTGTACATTATCGTTTATGTGAATAACACATTGTTATACAAGATAAAGCGTGTTGTACGCTCGATATGAATAAAAATTTGATATTTTTGTATATATATTATATGTATATGTATATGTATATATATTTATATATATATATATATTTACATGTATATATGTATGTAAATAGGTGTGTGTTCACTTGTTCTTTCTTTATATTTATCACGTACATATATGTATACTTTTTACTACCGTCTGTATGAAATTAACGCTAGCACAGATGCGTAGTAATTAGAATTTTAAGGAGAATTATAAGAATGTTACAGTGTACGAAAATAATTCTAGTAGATCATTTCACCCTTGATTCGTTACTTATCTCAACAAAAAGAAGCTACCGAATTCCTGGAAAATTCATAAATTCAACACACGTACGATTCTGGAAGATTTCACGTACTCTCTGCACATAGGGCATTGCGATTTGTTGTTTAACCAGTCTGCGATGCAAACCCAACAAAACATATGACCACAGGGAGTAGCTGTTGTCGGTGCTTTCTCCAAACATAATTGACAAGTTTTGCTCTTTTCGTCGATCGCGATAGGTTTCTCGATATCATTTCTGTTGTCGTTGTCCTGCCAGATTTTCAACGCGCATTGCGTCAATGTAACGATACCCAGTAATCTTAATCCCCAGCTGATACTATCGGTTGGACGACGTCCATGTACCTAATTGAATTCAAAACAAAATTGTACAGAGGAAACAAATTGGATCTAGAAAGGAAATGTCCTTTATGCTTGTTACCTTAGCGTAATCGATCTCTGTTAATCTTTTTCCCAAGCTATAGTACCGCCCGTACACATAAAAAAGTCCCTTGTGAATTAATATAAAAATAGGTATCGTACTAGATAGTTTTGCTACGAATACATTTAAAAATGTAACTGCAGCAGGAGTCAGTTTGCTGTGAGGATGATTAATTTTTGACTGTAGTCTCTTTAGTATTTTTAACAATGCTTTCTCTCCGAAGCATTCTAAAATGATGGATACTACTCTTGCCTGCGTAAGAAGTGAATGCCAAAAATTAATAATATGTAATACAATAATGTGTTTTACATCTACGCGATCGCTACGTACAAACAATGATGGGACTTTGTGGGCTTCCAAGTCGGCTTGTACAATTCCTGTGTACTCTTCGCCTAATGTTTGGTTTCCCATACCCGACGTAAAGAAGAAGTAAAGCAATTTAAACGGTACATCCGATTGGATAATCGGTAAAGTACCCGTTCGCCTTCCTACGAATTGTAAAAGATCGATGACTTTTTCTCGCAAGTGTTTAACAAAATCATCGTCTCTCTGATGCGATCGCAAAATCTCTGCCTCGCTCGCACATTTCAATGTTCTATAACGTCTCACCTCCATCTTCGTCAACAATTTTCTAAGCAATCATTTCGCGTATACTGCCGTAATTTATATATTGTTAACAAAACAATATCCCGGCTATTACACCGCATGTAATTCAGTACATAAATAGGATTATACTGTAAATTGACAATATGTACACTTTAAGATAAGGCGAACATAACCTTAAGCGTGGAAGACATTTAATACGCGTTTCCGTATGAAATTGCTGTTACGACTGCAGAGAAAATAATCCCTGGTTAGCCCAGAGTTTCCTTTTCTCTTTCATTAAATTAATATTCGGCTACTTAACCAAACTGACTATTTACGAATGCAACAACGATAAACACGTCACAATAAGAAAGTAAAATATTATAAATAAAATATTATCCTATTGAACTGAATTGTTTGTTACTGTTCCCTGTATTAATGTCAAGTAACACAGCAGGTAACAAAAATGATTAATAATTATTCATATTTTTATCATATAAAATAGACCGCAAAATGTATACCGTGGCGCCATCTAGCATTGAAAGCAACGAATTAAGGAAGCAGAAAGGGGAAGTGAGCACATACTACGAGGTACAGACAGAGAAGTAGACCAATCACCTTATAGGGTTTTGCAAAGAAGATCTATGTCCATCTTTCTCTTTCTCCATAGCTTATATATGTTTGTTCTTGTCGAATACCTCCTTGCTCATATGCTTCACGCGTACGTACCAGGGAATTCGAAAACCCGCGTAAAAGATGGTAGCACAAGCGCCGCTCTTTCTTTCTTTGTCGCACGTTTTTGTTTTACACATGAGCAAAATAAGGAAGAAATAGTTATAAATGTTTTTAGGTCCATTGAATAGCCTTTTTTAAAAATCATTTGATGAATTGATTGATTTAATCTATTATCATTCTATACATTCCGCCTTCTGATCCATCGTAAAAATTCTTGAGAGCACTTCACCGCATCTAGCCTCCACTTTAAAGCTTGCGAGATCATCTGCTCTTGTCTGACCAATATTTAATATAGCTATTGGAATTCCAGCATTATTGGCTTGCAATGCTATTCTATAACCGGAATATGTGGTCAATGTAGAACCCAGAATCAACAATGAATCAGAATGTTTAACATTATATTGGACACTTTCGACCACCCGACGAGGTACACTGTCTCCAAAAAATACGATATCAGGTTTCAGAATGCCACCACAATTCATGCAAGCAGGAACAACAAATCCTTTTACTTGTTCCTATGGAAACATAGAGCTTGTTATATACATAGGGTACTCTTAGCGAAACACATGCACAGTTACCTGCGATATATCTACATCCCCATCGGGTCTTATCATCCGACTAGTTGCAGTCATGTTTGGATTAAGACTATCTAAAATCTCTTGCAAATAATATCTACAGATTTTGTGATCACATTGCAGACACATTACTCTGAATGCTGTCCCGTGCAATTCTATCACCCTCCTACTACCTGCTTTGCTATGCAGATTATCAACATTTTGAGTGATAATGCTCCTAACTTTCTGTGCGTCTTCTAATTTGTTTAATATTTTATGAGTTTCGTTGGGTTTGAGAGAGGAAAATCTAGAAAAACATATTATGTATGAACAAGTACATATTCGCTTATTTCTGTGGGAAAGAACTTTAACCTTGGCCAACCAACATAATTCCTAGCCCAATAGCGTTTCCTAATATCATTGCTTGCACAAAACTCTTTGTAAAGTACAGGTCTGCGATTGCTTCTCGCATAGAGGCCAACATTTTCTGATCTATAATCAGGAATGCCGCTTTCCGTAGAAATTCCTGCTCCAGTTAATATGCACATATTGTTGTGACTATCGATGAATTCTTTCAATCTCATTATATCTGAATCCTTGACCGATTCACATGTTGGAACAAATCTAAAATCCGAGTATGACCTAGCTGCAAAACATCAATGACAGTTCATTCATAATGAACATAATAAATCGAATTTGAAGATTTAATAAACTCACATAAATTTGTTGAACCTTCAACTTTATGTACAATTTTACAGATTTCTCTACGAATGTACATCCTAATGTAAATATTTGTATTTATTAAAGAAATTTCTCATGAAGCGGAAAATTACACTTAACGTTCGTTTCATTGTGGATATATGACAACGAAATTCTCTAACCCAAAATTATATTGTACGTGTATAAGTACGTCATTTTTTTATATAGATCTATAGATACACGTGACTATCTTTCCCATTTACGAGATAGAATTATTGTCTCAAGACATGTTCAAAAATCTGAAATCTTTCGGAAACATTGATGATAACACGAGGTTTCATCGATCATTCAGCATTCTTTATATATGTATAAAAGATTGCAATACACTTTGAAATCTGAAACATACATAGTTCCATAGTTCCATAGTTCCATTGCTCAAAGATGGTTCTAAGACTGTTCTAAGACTAAGATCAACAACCGAAAATAAAATTGTCGTTTTATTAAAGAATTGTAATGGTTATTGATCTTATTTAACCATTGTGATCTTTCAATTAATTTTTTGCTAATTTTCTATTCTCCTGAGGAGCATCCGAGGAATTTCCTTTTATAAATTTAGCTGTAAAAGTCCCTAGATTCGTATTTAACTTGAATATCGCCTACGAGAGTGAGAAGCGAGAGGTAGACTTCACTCATCACTCCACTTCATTCAGTCGAAGCCATTTGTGGAAGGTAACGTGCCGATACATTTTTGATATTACGAGGTGTAATTGCGTTTGAACGAAATGGCTGCGATCAGTTTATTAAACCCGAAAGCAGAATTCGCGAGAGCCGCTCAGGCTTTAGCGGTGAACATTTCCGCTGCAAAAGGAATCCAAGATGTAATGAAGACGAATCTCGGCCCGAAAGGCACCATGAAAATGTATGTATATTTATTCTCACGTGTCAATTTTACGATTACTTACTTTAATTCGCCAGTTAAATTACACGAACAAACTAAATCCTATTAAACTATGAAATAATATTTTATATCAAACGTCTGAATGTTTTTCAATAAACTTTTTTCGCTTTTATTATCCATATTAGGTAAGGTTCATGATTCACGAAGCACCGGTTCCAGCGCAGCCTAGAAATAACAATTTTTCATTTTTTTTTCTACTATCAATTTGATAGTTAAACGCGTATTTCCCAAAATTTCTGTCAAAATGTCAAAATTCAAGTTTTTATAAAATTTGAGAACAAGCCTCTAATTTAAATGATTTTTTAAAGGTTGGTGTCTGGAGCGGGCGACATTAAAATCACAAAGGATGGAAATGTGTTATTACACGAAATGCAAATACAACATCCGACAGCATTGCTCATTGCCAGAGCATCTACTGCTCAAGAGGATATGACAGGAGACGGTACAACCAGTACCGTGTTACTTATCGGGGAGTTGCTCAAACAAGCCGATATTTATATATGCGAGGGTCTTCATCCTAGAATGCTCACGGAAGGTTTCAATCTGGCTAAAGCCAAAACTATGGAAGTATTAGAGTCTATGAAGATTAATATCGAGCCTACGAAGGAGAGTTTGTTGGACATTGCGAGAACTTCTCTTAGAACTAAAGTTCATCCTACCATTGCTGATAAGCTAACCGAGATCTGCGTGGACGCAGTGTTAGCTATCAAGCAACAAGATCTAGACATCGACTTGCACATGGTCGAATTGATGGAGATGAGGCATAGAACTGCCGCGGACACTAATTTAATTCGTGGTATTGTAACCGATCATGGAGCCCGGCATCCGGACATGCCCAAGAGAGTAGAGAATGCTTATATATTGACGTGCAACGTCAGTTTAGAATACGAGAAAAGCGAGGTACATGTTTAACAATAAACTGGTATTTCAATTAACTCGTAATTTACAATAAGATAATATGTTTCAGGTGAACAGCGGTTTCTTCTATAAAACTGCAGAAGAACGTGAAAAGCTTGTAGCGGCGGAACGCGAGTTCATAGATAATCGTGTGAAGAAAATTATCGAATTGAAGAAGAAGTTGTGCGATGGAACGAACAAATCGTTCGTCGTGATCAATCAAAAGGGTATCGACCCACCATCTTTGGACATGCTCGCCAAAGAAAATATTATCGCTTTACGTAGAGCAAAGCGCCGAAATATGGAACGCTTGTCTTTGGCATGCGGTGGTACAGCCATGAATTCTTTCGATGATTTACAGGAAGAACACTTAGGATGGGCTGGACTCGTATACGAACACGTATTGGTAAATGTTATCTGTGTAACCTAATGCTTAGATAAGTGTTTTCTACGCAATGTACGATACATGTGCTATTTTCGTTTTAGGGAGAAGACAAATACACTTTCATAGAGGAATGTAAAAAACCAAATTCCGTGACGATATTGCTGAAGGTAACTCTATCGACATATTATACTTTCCAATCCGATATACTCCACTTTCTAAAATTATTTTGAAAATGATCAGGGACCGAACAAGTACACCTTGGAACAACTAAAAGACGCTGTCAGGAATGGCTTGAGAGCTATCAAGAATGCTATCGATGACCGCGCTCTTATTCCCGGCGCAGGAGCTTTCGAGGTCGCTGCCAGTCAGGAGCTTCAACAGTACAAAGAAAAAGTTAAAGGGAAGCAGCGTTTAGGCGTGCAGGCTTACGCGGAAGCACTACTTGTCATTCCGAAAGTTCTTGGTAATATTTTAGATGATACTTCCTGATATTACAATTAGTATCTTCTACATCACGTCCGTCTTCTTTGTTTAGCTATAAATAGTGGATTTGATGCGCAAGATACAATTGTAAAATTGTTAGAGGAAAGAAATGCACTGGGTGAGCCGGTGGGTTTGGATGTTTCAACGGGCGAAGCATTAAAACCTACCGACGCTGGTATTTACGATAATTACAATGTAAAGAAACAAATTATTAACTCATGGTAAGCGAATAGCAGTTAAATAACGTTCGTTGTTTATTAGAAATTGCTCGTGTCCTTTTTAATACTAATATTTTACTTTCAGCACGATCATTGCCAGTAATCTGCTTCTGATCGACGAGATAATGAGAGCAGGATTGTCATCTTTGAAAGGCTAAGTTACTGTTAAGTTAATCGTTTATTATCCCATTCTTGGATACTTCATGTAATTTAATCGTCTCGTTTTGCACGAAGCCTATCGAAACTTTCGCATAACTCTTACATTTTTATATGCTTTCGAATGATACAAATGAATTGCACCGAATAACGAATAAAGTGCTATTTTTCAATTAAAGAGAGGAAAGTAGTGGATATTTATTTCTTGTTAATCGTACAAGCTTCCCGCCAGTAACCAAAAATTCAGTTCTCAAATGTAAGAAACATTCACCTCGAACTTTGTACAATATACTTTAAATAAAAAAAAAACAAGGTTAAATGGTTTTTTATACAGTTATTATTTTTCCCTCATAGGGGTCCCATCGCAGCAGGACTGTTACGAAGAAGTGCAGTCAGGAATGACGACCAGTTTTATTATAAAAATCAAAAATATTTATGTGAAATTTTATGTTACACCGTATTTACAATTTTTTACAAATTAGCGTAGAGCCTACCGTAACTTACAGGGCGCTCCTCAGTCTTGTATTTTTTCTGTTCACCACCTTGTGCTCGATACTCAAGAATTGAAGGCGGAAATGATATAGTAAAAAATAAATTTCGTACGCATGTAACGAGCATCTTACAACACGTCACCATACACGACGTAAATGTTAACACGCTAATTTTATGTTTACATATGCTAATCTATAAAGTTTATGAAAGTATTTAATTAATATTTCGATTTCTTTCAATTATGACAAACGGAAATTCCTGCGAACATTCTTAATGTTACAATGCATGCACGACTATGTTACAAACGTTTCACAACAACACAAAATATGGAACTGTAGGTACGTGTCAGCATTCACGTCGCAAAGGCGATATAATTATCTTTAAAAAATTTTCTGTTCACAAGGATCGATCATTTTCAAACTTGATACAACAACATTTAACTTGATTCTTAAAAGATTTAACAAATTATCCTGCCATGTCGAAGTTCGACAATGTTTGCTTTGTAAGTACTTATTGAGAAGTAATTCTATTATATGTCACTAATGGTAAAAACAGATACAATCTACAAATCATGAAATTTCACATATCCTAAAATAAATAGATTCAGTGTTTGCCTCTTGGGCTTCCCTAAACTAACGCATCTCACTTTTTAAGTTGCAACATTTTTAAATACATTTACAACTACCATCCCGTAATTGCTGTTTTGATCTGAAGTTGTAATGATCGTTCACCAGAATATAGCACAATGTTTTCAGAATTGAGTCATTATTTTTTTTTTTAAATTCACTATTCTTTTTGTGATTGCGAAGTGTCTGCTATATAGTACTTAGTACAATGACCTCCTTTTGTACATAATGCATCGAGACAGTGATATATATATATATATAAATTATTCAGAATTCAACTTATTATATACAATCCACGAGAGATATATATATATATATAATATATGTATATAATAAGTTGAGTTCTGAATAATTTCTGCAACAAAAATATCAAGCAGTTTATACGTTCACATGAATTTATGAAAGAAAATATTTTAATCCTCTATTAATTCGATGAATGCACGATACGCCTACGCGTATCCCTTTCCGTTAAAACACGGCACATTCTTTTGAATTTTATAAAAATTCACGTAGCGCGTCACAAACAAGTATGTCATACATGAACTTTGGTTATCGTTTATCGATATGCTAGTAACGGCAAAAATAAACAAATACTTGTATATTCTATGTTAACTGATATCCTAACTGAAACTTAAAAGGTATTTTTTTACACCACCGACGCGACGTTCAAGCAAATTTGCTGCTGTTTTCTCTATATACATAGTAATTAATTACTTCGACTTTTTAAACGTCACCGTGTCTGTCGCGTTATGTTTAAGATCCCTCAATATCACTTTCGGATCAATGTTTATCAGCTGCGATAGGGTGGTACAGTTCACTTTCATTCGATGGCCACCGACTACCATGTACGTGTTCAACTTAGCCAGATTAACAGGACTTCTGGGAATGCCATAGTACGAAAATTGCTTGGTTTTCGGTAATTGTTGCTTGTCTTCGACCTTAGGGGATGAAAGGTATCTTGAATGGGGATTGGTACTTTTTCTGGCGACTGCTTTCACTTTATAAGACATCAGATTCGGTCGAACAGTCGACCTGGCCGTGGATTTCTTCGCAACCGCATGAATCTTTGGTCTCTGCAAAATTTTCTCTTGATCGGTGTCCAGGTGCTCGGTGGTAACCTTGTGCCACTTCATTTTATCCAGCATTTTCTCAAGCAGAAACTCAGAATTCTGTATATTCTCTATTTTGAGCTCCATGCCGGGGTGCTCTTCGGTGCTGTGCGTGGACACCTGTGTCGGCGAACTGAAGGTTCTCTCACAATATTTACACTTAAACAGATTATGTTTCGTTACGTGGTTCTTCATCACATTGATGAAAACAGTCGTGAATGAGCATTCAGGGCAAACGTAACCTTTGGGCTCTTTGGTCTTCTGCTGTTTCTTGAAGTTCAACGGCAGGTGAGAGTGAAACATCTCGTGATGAGTCTTCATCTTGACTTCCGAGTCGCAGAATTCGTTGCACCACTGGCAGATCCAGCCATCTTGCATCGACCCCGACGCGTCTACTTGCGCGTCGCTACACGATTGCTGCAAATACAGTCCGTAGGAGGACTTCGTCTCCGTCTTGGAACATTCGGGTTTCGCAGGCCACTCTTCCAAATCTTCGTCCAATTCTATCTCTTCGTATCTGTACGGATAAATCAATTGGTCAGGTGGTTTATCCGATATCATTAATTTGTGCACTGTACTCGAATTGTCCTTCGTGTCGGAAACCTGTTCTTCTTCGATCTCGTCGCTGCAGTCGTCCACAAGAGCTTTCTTGTCAAAGTGCATGCTTCCGGATTCGCTGGACGAATCGAACGCCGCTGCGTTGTCCGATTTGAACGGGTGATGGATGTCCCCGTGGTTCCATAACTCGACTTTGGTCGCAGCAACGAAAGAGCAATAGGTGCATTTCAGCGTCTGTTTCGGCGCGACGTGTACCCTCCTCATGTGACCCTTGAGACCTGCCAGATTGATAGCAACGAAGTCGCAAACGGTGCATTTCTCTTGGCCTTCGGGTTTCTCGCGTTTATCGGGTTTATCGGGTTTCTCGGGTTTCTCGGGTTTCTCGCGTTTCCCGGGTTTCTCCTGGTCATCGTTTTCCACGATCTTGTTCTCGCTCAACTTTCTCTTGCGTTTCCTGGACCTCTTCGGAAAAACTAATCCGTACTCTTTCTTCCAGAATTCGTCAGTTAACTCCGGCCCACCAGCATCCGGATTCTGAACAATCTTCTCCTGACAATCGGGATGCTTGGAACGCATGTGCTGGCGCATCAAGCTCTCCGAATTGGTGCTACGGTCGCAATACGGACACAAAAACCCTAGTCGCTTCAAATGAGTCAATTGCATGTGCAATTTGAAACCGCGCCACCGCGTGAACGTCATCTTGCAATGCTTGCAGACCAATGTCTTCTTTTGATCCTCCCCGGCTGCGCCTACAAGAAACGTGAACGAAAATGAATTCCCGTTAAATTGAAATGAAATTCTATTTATATTTTTTCCGTGTCAATTCTAAAAGTGAAAGAAGTTCTAATCATTGTAATCGTAAAATAAATCGTAGTGTAAGGAGCTAACCTGATTCTTTTCCTGCATCGGCGTCCGAAATGCTAATTTCGGATTTGTCACTCTTCACTGGACTTTCGTCCATAATAAGGCCTTCGGTGTCTTTACTACCATCCTCCAATGGATCGACATTGAGATTGAGCTCCTGAATTTTACTGTCCCGTGTATTAGACTTATTCGTGACGTTTACAGCTTTCGCAGACGCAGAAGTTTTAGCAGCAGAGTGCTTGACGGTCGAATGAAGGGTGGACGTTTTAGAATTGTTTCCACTGTCCGAATTGCTTAGATTTTGCTTTGCTATAAATGCTTTTATCGTCACCGTCTGCTTCGCTAGTAGCGTGCCAACCTACGATCGGTAATGTCAACAATAAATACAGATTCGAAACTTTTCAAACAAACCAAATTGATGAAAATTTACCCAATATTCAATATCTTTATCCGGTGACAATGGTTCGTCAGGAGGACGTTCCCCGGTGTGATGCTTCGTGAAGTGTTTCGACAAAGCGTTACGATTCACCGATAAATATCCACATTCCCTGCAGTGCCACCTGTAACATCAATTATCCTGTTTTAGTAAGATAACGAATTTATTATGCATACATTGAACCGAATCGCAAAGTGATTTACCTCAAATAGTTCAATTCTCTGTAAAGATGATCTCTCATGTCGTGTTTGTATTTCGTTTTAAATTGTGTACACAGAGTACAAACATACATATTACCATCGGATTTACCGTAAGAACCGAATCTACCCGTATCTGACTCGTTCGAGTCATTGTCTTCGACTGTTTTAATTTTTGTGTCTTTCATTTTCTCCGTCGCGGTTGGTGTTTCGCTCGAGTTCTCTGATTCGACTTTATCGCAAGACGGCAATCTTCTCGATTTTTCTTTTGTGAACTTGACGTCGTCCACGAAATTTAATTTCCCCAGTTTCATTTTGGCTGGTTTAGTTGGTTGCGGTTCCGCGTCGATCTTTCTTTTTCCTTGCTTCGTCGGAGACTCCGTGGACGTCTCGTTCTCCTCCTCCAAAAGAATTCCGCGTATATGTCTGATTCTGGGCATGTCCCTCCTCCAAAGTGGCGTGGTGTCGAAAGGTTCCCCCTGCCCGCTTCGTTCAACGTTCTCCCCACTCTTCTTGTTCACGCCCTTTATCCTCTGATATATCATCTCGTAGTCCACGTTAGGATCGTTCGCGTGTTTGCTGTTGATGTGTTGTTCGAACATGATCTTTCCACTTGCTTTGAAGGGACACAAAGTACACTTGTACTGCAACTTTTCGTCGTGGACCGTCGAGCAATGAGTCGCCATGCCGTTCTTGTACACGCACTTGTAGTCGCACATATTACATTTCCAATGATTCCCGTCCGGGTCTGGAATCTCCTCTTCGTTCTCTTCCTGTGCGGACTGATTGTTCTCGGTATATTCCAGCTCCCTGATCACTTTAACGAAAGGTCTCTTCTCCGGGTGTTTGTCAGTCAGGTGTCTCTCCACGACGTGTCTAGTCAACAATTTATTACTTTTAGGGGGCATAGAAAATGAACCGACCGAGCAGAAGATGTTTCAAACATCTGACAAACATATATTGCCAATGGCATAGAAGTAAGGCTCACAGTGCTGAGGGTTAACATAGCTATACGGAAATATTACTTTCTACGCTTGTCAAATGTTTAAAACTCATATTGCGCTCTTGAAACGTTTTCAGTTTAGAAAATGCTGGTATACCTATGGTAGTGATGGTAATTGCAGTGGGAACATTTATAAAGCCTAGTGTCGTGCATTTTTAAATGAACAGCCATCTTGTCGATCGCTATATTCAATCCTTCTTGACCGGGTTGCGGTTGGGGACAGTGAGGGCATCTGAAATACTGCTCCTCGGAATGTAGCGCTTTCAAATGACACCTCAACATTGCTTCGTCGACTGTCAAGTAATTACATTCGGCTACACCGCACACGTACCTGTTGCGAATCGGGAGGAAAATGTGATATTAATGAAACGAAACAGAATATAGTAGACTTTTTTCAAGAATAATACTTGCCTCTTGTGCTCTGGAACAAATTTCGGAATGAATTCGTCTTCGTCGACTTTGCTGGTCTCCTTCGGTTTCCCACCCATACGTCCATTCTGATGAGAGCTGCTAGCTAAATTCACCATTTTGTCGAACATTCGCTCTTTCTTGTCCAAACAAGGCACAGGATTCACGGGACCGCTCTCCGGCACAGTCATGTCATTCAGATGTAACGTCAAGTGTCTGATGATGTTGGTTCTTACTTTAGTTGTGAACGGACACACGGCACATTGTACTACACGATTATATATAGCCTGACGCGGCAAGGATTCTATTTCATCCGGGCCGAAGGATAACTTTTCAAAATCTCCGGTGGCCTTGTCGCCCTCTTTTTCAGTAGACTTTGAGCTTTTACGTTTCTTTCCTTTCCTACCTGCGCTTTGAGTCTGCACAAAAATATACATGTATATAACATAAAAATACCTAGTTACCCTGGTGGGCACACACCGTACGGTGACTTCTATCGATTAAATAAAAATACACTTACGATTGGTTGCACGATGAACAAACCATCGACAGATGGGTTCTTTGGATCGGCTGGAACCAATTTGCCGGTATATTTGTGCTTCGCCTTCATATGTGCCATCACTGGGGAGCCAGCCGTGCGCCTCATTTTGCACAGAGAACAACCGAAACGCTTCAATCCGTGCTTTTTTAAATGATCCAATAGAACTCCAATTTTCATGCCCCGCTTGTTACAATGGGCACAGTTGAAGTATTTATTGTCACGCCGTTGAGGACACTCCTTTGAATGAGATTCCAAAGAGGTTTCATTTTGTGCACCGTAATCGCAGAACTCGTAGCCACATTTGTACAATTCTGTTCCCGTGAAACCGGTATCCTTGATATCTTCCAGCGTCATTGGCTGGTCAGATGATTTGACCGCTGCGTTGCTGGGTATGTCTGTGCTTTCTGTAGACTTGCTAGAGTTCTCGTTATCGATGGAAAATTCTTCCTTCGCCTCAGTTTCGTCTGTTTTCGATCGTTTCGCTGTGTCGGGATTTTCCTTTTTGTTAGAATCGAGCGCTTTCTTATCAATTTTCGAAGAGCTAGTGCCGGTGTCCACGATGTCGACGATCTCTATATCGCTGTCCTCTCCTTTGCTCTCGGTCACAACCGTGGGTTTGGGAGGAGACACATTGTTGAATTGATGACCAACACTTTTCAGAAAATCAGGATTATCGAGCAAATTGATATTTATAAATTCGTCGGTGCAGTTTTTGGGAATATTGAATAACTTAGGAGTGTCCAGTAAGCTAATGTCCAGGGGATCGTTTTTGTTGTTTTCAAAAGATTTCGGCGGTGTGGTCAGCTCGGAGAGTCTGTCTGAAGACGTTTTCTCCTGCGAAGGGGAATCCATGGTCGGGATGGTGAACGATGGGAATAAAGACGATAACGATTTGTTTAACGCCTCGTTCTCGTCTTTCCCTAGCATATGGATGTCTTCGAGCGAATGGGAGAAGGATGTGTCTGGGTTAGACCATCCACCGACAATGTCTGTTGCAACCGATTCTTTAGTATTCGTTTCATCGTTGTCTACGTCGATCACTACCTCGTCGCCCTTCGCGTTGTCGTCCAATATTCTCAGAGTCAACTGATCTTCGTGTCGGGTCGACTGAAAAACGAAACGTACGATACAATTGCCATACAACTCGCGGCTACACATTGTTCATGTATTATAAATCTATTCACCTGCGTAGAAGGATGAGTTCTTTCTATAACCTGAGGTAGTCTGTTACAATGAAACGAACTCAAATGACTGTACATGTCGTTCAACGTATCCGCGCCACTTAAACAATACTGACATTGATACTTGTAAATCCAGTGAGCTTTGTAATGCTGCAAAATAATCATAGATTCGATTAAAACCTTATTTTCCTATTTTCGATTCCAACTTACCGTTATTAGTTGATCGACCTGCGAACACGTGATAGTACACAGATGGCACTTGAATTTAGCATCTATAGACCAATGTTTGCTTTTTAAATGTGCAATGAATAACTCGGGAACATAGAAGATCTCACCACAATCTAGAAAAATAACTTGGTCAATAATTGTCTCCGATTTCCGAGCGTTTGCGGTGTTCTTCACGCAAATTAGATAGTATTATAATTAATCGTACCATGTTCGCAAATATAAGGGTGTACACAAGCGAGTCTATTCACGTTTTCTTTTACCGGCACCTCTGTTACCCATTTTCCAACAAGAACACCGTGTAAACCAGGATGGGAAGCAGCCTGTGAACAAAATCGAAATTTTAGAGAAAACGAAAGATTTCAGAGGAATCGTGGAAAATCATCAGCGCAATTCGGTACGGACCTGGTGTATCCGAACGTACGAGATTGCAATGGCTCTGTAAAAACAATAGATGCACTGGTAACGACAGTGCGCGTGTTTCTCTTGTATGTGCGTCTTCATTTGAGGCCAATCCTCGTACGTCGTGTAACAGTAGGCGCACTTCTGATAATCGAACGGCGGCTTCTGTCCCTCTTGCGCGTACGTGTCCGCGTGTTGCTGGTAATGCTGCTGGAATTGCTCGACGGCATCGGTCGTGAAGTGGCAGAGTCGTACCATACATTTGTACAAGTGAATCAACTTGGTAGTCTGCAGCATCGCGTTGTAAGCGTCCGCGGATTTCAGTTTCAATGCCGGATCTATGGGCTTCAGAATAGTGGGCGTTTGAACCATCTTCACGATTTTGTAATTCAAGTTGGTGGTGGATGGAGACGTTGACGCTACAGTCACGGTCCGCGTCACCGGTGTGATCACTGTACTTTTCTTTACCGAGAAAGGAAACTGCAACTTGTTGTCAACCTGCATAACTTTCGTCTTAGGGGCGATCGGAATAAAGTTTCTAGTCAATTGCGTGTTGGTCATCGGGATCAACTTCAACGTGTCTGTCGCAATGGTTCGTATAGTTCGTATCGTGTTCAGTTTTTTAAGAATTAGAGGCCCGCTAGGAGACGTGGACTTTTTCAGAATCGAGACGCCGGCTTTCTTCTTTACGGGAGAAATCTCAACCGCTTTTCTAATGTCGTTTATCTGCAAGAAAATATGCATATTTAAGAACAGAATGAAATCGGATTGAGATTGAAATCGAAGAAAATTTGATTCGGCGATCGATCACTCACAATAGGACTTTCAGTACCGTCTTTGTCGACGCTCGGTGCAAGGCTGACCACGTTTTCAATCTTCAAGAACGAGCACTCCTCTTCTCCATCCGACTTTATCAATTCTTCCACCTTATCCGGAGATGTAACTTCGCCTATTAAGTTGAATCAAGTGGTTTGGTTTAGATTTTACATTGTATTAACACATTTGCTACCAGCATTTCTTTCGCTGCTCACCTTCATCGCATAAAGGTATTATTATATGCAACGTGCTCCCATGGTAGCGAACGTGTCGAGCACTTTTTAAACGCATAATTAATCGCTTAGAGTTTAGAGGTTTGTTAGCGTTTACACTTACCAGGTTTAAAAGCGTGCTCGTCTTCCTGTACATCCAAAGGCTGGTTCATCGCGGACAACATGTCCCCGCTCAACCGTCTTAGCCTAATGAAGTTCTTGGGCGGATTGGCATAGTTGTGTGGTTCGTGTGATATTTCATGGAGGTTGTCCGTTTTACCAACAAATCGTTTCATACTAGCTATGGGCACTATTCCCGGTGGCTTTGGAATAGAACGGAAATTGAACGTTTTCTCAGCAGATTCTATAGGTTTGAAATAACTTTCTTCTTTGCACGGTTCGAGCGGCTTTGTGGCTTGAAGCTGAGCAGCCAACCTCTGAATGGTTGTGAGCATCGGATCCTTGGAAGAGGCGTTGATATTGGACGTTTCCTTTAAAATCATGTTCACATCGGTAGATAATTCCGTGTCCGACTGCTCGCTGCTAGAATCGGATTCGAAAATCACAGTCAAATCTCTCGCGTTGTCAACGTCGCTGGCTTCCGCGTCAGTTTCGTCGTTTTTCTTTTGTCCCAACGTTGCCAAAGGATCTCTGATCTTCAAGTCCGTTTGATCCGCTTCGGACGCAGACTGAGAATCGCATTCGGTATTCGGTGATCGAGATTTTGAAACGGATGTCTCGGACTGCTTGTTGTCCAACGAATCTTGGGAAAGTGATAAACTTGTTTCTAATTCTTCTATGGTGGATACGTTCGAACCAGAAGGTAGATCCGTGACGCTGCTCAGAGATTCTATTGAACTGATCAAAGTAGCGGAATTGTCGAGACCTTTACTAGGATCTGGAGTAATGTCAGATTCATTCTCGCTGGTTGTTGCCACCGTGTTCGTCTTCATCTTGTCTTTCAGTTTGTCTATGATGGACAGACCTTTCTTGGACGCGTCTTTCTGCAGTTTAATACCAATGTTCTGAATGATCTCCTGCATTTTCCGTTTCCTTTCCAATTGTATCTCGACTTCCTTCTTCTCCAATTCCGGCGGGCAAACGAACACGCTCAGCTTGCCCGTTGGTAAACTGGCATCCACGTCCGAGCCGGACAGTCCTTTCGTTTCGCTCAACTTTGGTTGCACTCCTGAACGGTCTTCTTTGTCGTCCTTCTTCGCCTTCTCCGAATTCCTCATCGAATTCTTTACCAAATCCTTAACCATTTCAACTTCAGTTTCAGTTTCAGTTTCAGCTTCAGTTTCAGCTTCAGTTTCAGCTTCAGCTTCAACTTCAGCTTCAACTTCAGCTTCAACTTCAACTTCAGCTTCAGCTTCAGTTTTAGTTTCAGTCTTAGTTTCAGTTTCAATGTCACATACCGCATCCTTCTGCACCGCCTCTAACTCGACCTTGGTCTCGGCAATGGATCCGTCCTGTTGGTCTGTAACCGCCACATTGCTCTTCGATTCATCCAGACATTCCGAACTAGACCGAAGCATTTCCGCCTTCACGCTTCTACTCGTCAAAACGTCGACAGGCTCTGCCTTAACCGTGCCGAGAGACATGTTCACTTTGATGATACTCGTTTCGGAGCTCTCTTTGTGCCAGAGCTGAACGTGCAGTTCCAAGTTCGATCTCTTCAGCTGAATGTAGTTGCAGCTCGAGCACAGATAGCCGTACACGCGATTCTCGTCGGGCACCTCGTCCTCGGTGATGGCCTCGTTGAACGTGCCCTTGAATTTTCTACACACCTTGTAGTAATGCGTCCTCATCGAGGACTTGGCTACAGCCTGATAGGGGCAGCTGTTGCACCTGAATCGGTACTCCCCGGTGTGGGTGGTGCAGTGTTCGTAGAACGCTTCGAGCGCCACCTTCGCAGTGCCCTCCGTGAAGAACGAGCAAAATCGACAATGAAATTTGAAGGTCTCCTCCGTCAGAGGCTGCAACGAGAAATTTTCCAAGTCATTGTCCTTCGCGTCTTGGCTTGCTAACTGAGCATCGGAGAGTTTCAACCTTGAAATAAGAATCTCCTTGCCGGGATGACTCAGCTTGTAATGATGAACAATATTCTTGCCTGTGAAGAAACAGAGTAAGCACTTGTACCTCTCTTGCCCTGTCCACGCGTAATCGACCAATTTATTTATGTCCAAACTGTCGAAAGCTTGGTCCGTATCTGTACGTTCATTTCGGATATCGGTTTTCGCGGTGCTCTTCGCCGACTCGTTGCTCCCGGCGACTTCGACGTCGTCTTTGACTTCCGATGGTGTTCCGCCGACAGGACATTCGAAAGAGCACTCCATCGTCTGGGACGTGTCCAGTTCGGAACTTGCATTAAAATCAGAGTCTTTCAAGGAACATGACATTGGCGTCTTCTTCCTCTTCTTCTTCGACAAAATCCCCATCTGCCAATTGAACTTTTTCTTCTTCTTCTTCGCCGAGAATTTCTTGACGCTTTGCTCGACGGACAGCTGATCGCTAGTGTCGTCGTCGACGTCCGCGTAGTTTCCTTTGTCCGCCGTGTTCGAGTCCTTGTCCAAGTCGTTCTTGGACTCACACAATCCTACCAAAATATTACTGAGCAATTCCTCTTTGTTACGACTGGTGTCGAGTTTCGACGAAGAAGCGGAATTGATTTTCTTACCAGAAGCGACGCTACTGGACATGGACACATCCGAAACAATGCTCTCTTCGTCGGAGAACACGTCGTCCTTGTTGTTGTCGCTGACCGCCTCTACTACCGCGGCGCTGCTCTTTTTCCTCGGCATCTTTCTCGAAGCACTCTGAACGGGCTTCTTCCTCTCGGGTGTTTCCGGTTCGGGCATCTTGTCGGTATCGGGACATAGAGCGATGTCGACTGCCGCCGTCAGCTCGGACACGTCTATGCCGAAGCTCTCGTCGGAAGAACTGTCGAACAGTATCTTCGCGTAGTCCAGCTTCGAGATGTCCGTCTTCTCGACAACGACGCGCGGTTCTTTCACAACATCCTTGTTTATGCGTTTGCTTCTACGCAAGGTGTCGGGCTCCTCGTCCTGATTGTTCGACGAGATCGACCCTTGAACACGCTCGGTCCGTAGAGCTAACGGCTGATCTTCTTCGCTGTCCGAACTCTGAACGAGTTGCTTGGACCGTTGTCGGGTCACTCGCTGCGCCTCCCTCTTAGACTTACCTTTCATTTTGGCACTGTCTTTGTCTTTGACGCTATCCTTAGCGCCGTCGTCGCTGATACGGGGTTTGCCAGATTTTTTCGACCTCGAGGAAGCTACCGAGGACTCTCCGCTGTCCGAAACCACCTCTTTCATCGACTCGTCCTTCTTGCCAGGCGGCGTAACATTGATGGAGGAGGCGGCGGCCTGGTTCTCCTTTTGCGCTCGACACATCCGATACCCGGTAGCGGCGATAACGTCGTCGCTGATGAACATCTCCCTGATGTCCTCCTGTAGCATTTCCAAAGAGTTTCTTCTCTTCGCCTTTGCTTTGGGCATTTTGCCGCTGCCCTCTTCGCTCTGTTCTTCGCTCTTCGGATCCTCTTTGGTTTCCGTTCCAGTTTTCGGCTTTGGTTTCTCCTTGCTCAAGACATTCCGTCCTTCTTTGGCCGGCTGCTTGTCTTCGGGAATGTTCTGTGTGGCTGCATCCTCTTTGCCTCTTTCGGGGTTAGAAGGCTCCGCGTCAAGTGACGTCGAGGTGTCGGATGCCTCGACGCGCTTGCTCGCTTGCTCAGGTTTCTGTTGACTGTCGTCGGAAGCATTCTTCGCGTCCCACGTGCTCAAGATGCCAGCATTGGCGGCCAGGAAGTCGTCGTCCGAGCTGTCCGAGACGATCACTCGCCGCTTCTTCCTCACGCGAACCTTCTTCATTTTCGGAGAGTCTTCCTTGTCTGAGCTGCTGCTCCCGGACTCCGACTCGATGATCTTCTTGATCTTTTTGAGCTTCTTCGCTTGGATCACTTCTCCCAGCTTTTGCATGAACTTGGCCTGCTCAACGAACTTCTTCCCTTCGCCGAACTCGAAGGACTTCTTGATCAACGCCTCGATCCATTCCTGCGTCACCTCCTCCTTCGGCTTGGATCCTTCCTGATCCGCGTGTTTGTTTGTCGGTGGCTCAACAGTGCCGGATGCCTTGGTGAAAGTAGTGGAGGTGGTGATGGGATCTGGTTCGTCCTGGCTCGGCTTGGCATTCTCTTCCACGGATTCGACGGGTTCGACGAGTTCGACAGGCTCGACGGCTTCGACGGGTTCGAACGATTCAGCAGGATCGACAGGTTCGACATGTTCGACAGGTTCGACATGTTCGACATGTTCGACAGGTACGATAGGTTCAACGGGTTCGACGCCCAGCGACTCCTCCTTCTCTGCGATGACGATGCCACCGTCCCCGTTCCAATCCTCTTCCAGCAGCATGTTCCCGTCGCTGCTGCTGCTCACCTCGGCGGAGGTGTCATCCTTGTCCTTCCTAACTTTGCCCTTACCGTCACGCCTCTCACAGGATGGACTGACCGTCTTGGTCTCGTCGGGGATGTGACTGGACGTGGGTGATTCCAACAACTCGTTACGCTTGATCTTCGGGATCTTGAAGTTCTGCAGCGAGCCTTGCGCAGACTTGGCCTTCGTGTCGATTACCCCATAGAGACTCTCCAGAGGCGATTGCATTTTATCCTTGGCGGCTTTCTCTTGAGATTTAGAATTAGAATTGACCTCAGAGTCGGTACGACGAATACCGTCGGACGGTTTCGGCGGCGACTTGTTCTTCTCCTTGGTTTTTCTGAAGGGTGACGAGAACGGTGGCGCTGTCGCCCGTTTCCTCGGATCCCTCTCGTTTATACCGACGTCCTTGTTCTTGTTAGGAGGAAAGTGTTTGTCCTTGGCCAGCCGTGGATCCCGGACGGAAGAGCTACCGCTGTCCCTCGACTGGTTCGGATTTTGGTTGATCGCGCCGTGTTCCATCCGTACCCTGGGATCGCGTTCCGATATGTTCCTATTGTCCCTGGAGAACCTGTTGCAGTTGTCCCACTCGTTGTGAGTATCTCTGGACCACTCGGACCTCCTCGCATCGCGATTGAAGCTACCCCTCTGCTCCGACCTAGCCCTTTCGTTGTAATAAGCGTTGCGACCTCTGCCCGCGCCGCGATCTCTGTCCCTGGTCCAAGACAAGGGACCAGGCCCGGGGGTGCTAGGCCTGGAATACGGCCCAGGAGCATCCACGGGTCCCTTCACTCCGCACGGACCTTCGTTGTCGGGCCTGTAGGGCGGATCGTTCGGTGGTCGGGCAGCCTGCGAGTCCCACGATTGCCTCGGATGCGAGTATTCCACTGGTCTGTCGAACGACGTCTCGTATGGTCTGTTGTCACCCTGGAAGTTTCTGTACTGTGGACCAACGGGAAACCTCGTGGGCGATATCATCGGCTGCACGTTGGACGTGTCCATGTTAGGCATGTCCTCAGGGCAGGGCATATGGTTCGTGTTCGGGCTCATCAACGGTCTGATGTTCATGTTCGTTTGGAACTGATTCGGCCTCAACGGCCCCTCGTTCACCTGATGCAGGTCCACGTGGATCGGTTCTCTGACCGAGCCCACATTCCACATCTCTTGATGCATCCCCATCGGATGCTGGTAGTTCTGCGCGGGCGCGTTCGGGATACCGGCGAAATTGGAAGACTGAGGCCATTGGTTGTTACAAAAATCGTTTGCGTTCATCGGTACGTGCATCGATGACTGCGGAGCAGGAACCGGGGCAGGCGGAGGAGGCGGAGGAGGGGGAAGAAGAGGGGGGTGGAGAGGAGGAGGAGGAGGAGGCGGCCAGTGGCCCTGAGCCGGCATTTTCCTATTAAAGTACTCGGGACCTTCCATTCTGAAATCTGTCTCGATTCTAGGTGAAATCATGTCCGAGCTGACGCTGCCCTGTCGTCTTTGGTACATGATAGGACCCCTCTCGTCCAGCTTGGTGAGCACAGGAGGAGGTACCGGGAGCGGAATGAGCGTGTCCTCGTCGGGTCTGCAGTACGCGTGCACGTTACCTTTGTCTTTGTCGAGGACACCATGATTGTCGCGCATCTGACGCGGATGCCTCTCGTAGTTGTCGGCGTAACGAGGCTCTGCCTTCAAGCCAGGCGAAGGCGGACGACCCCTAACGTCGACCGTCTTGTCCGCGTTGTGCGCCGAACCGACCGATGCTCCCTTGCAGCCGGTCGCGGGCACGTTCGGCAAACATTTCCTACTCACTAACTTAATTATATGCTTATCCACCTCTTCCCAGCGCCTTTCGCTCTCAATGTCGACCTCCTCCGGCGTCAGTACGGTAAACTTAGATACCTTCTGGTCTTTAACCGAAGCGCCTACAACCTCCTTTCTCGAATTGTGTCGCGGCGTTACCTCGTCCTTGGATCTGTTCGATTTCTTCTCTGCCTTGTTGTCGTCGCTCTCCTCGTTCAGCAACTCCGCCAGATCCTCCATCGACAACGGGGGTTTGTTGGAGACTGGTGGTGGAGAGAGCAGCGGCGCCGGCGGTTTCGAGACCGGCATGGTTTCCTTTAGCCTCGGAGACGCAATTTTGCGTTTTGGGAATCGAATATCGGGGGATTTCAGGATATCGGGGTCGGGCGACTTCAGTCTGGCGTCAGGCACGTTCACCGGCGACTCCGGCCTCGTCTCCACTTGGATATCCAGGCCGATCATCCGGTTCTTCTCCAGCATCGATGTTAACCTTCTGGAGCCGCCCAGAGACGGTACCGGGACCGTTGGTATGTGTCGAGAAGAGTGCAACGCCATCGAGGAACCGTGGCCGACCCTTCCGTCGTTCGTTTTCTGCGGCAACTGACTACCGACCATTTTGATCGTGGCGCTCACGTCGTCAACGGAGGCGACAGCGACCGGGACCGATGACGGCCAGGTTTTGTTTCGCGTGTGCTGCACCTCGTTCTCCTCGAGCATGTCCCATTCGGAGAAGGAGACATCGTCCGCTACCTTGGCCGGCGTCAAGCCACGCTGCAACGAGCTCGAGGACAATTCCAGCCGATCGTTGCTCGCCCGCTCGGTGGGTATGATGATCGGGGTTTTCGTCGGCATCGTTTCGATCAGGTCGGGACTGGCCGGTCTACTGGCCGGTCTACTGCCGCGCTCTACATCCACGCTGCGCTCGGTCGGGATTATTATCGGCGCTACTTGAGAACCGGAGTCGGGACTAACGGGAGGAGTCGGGCTGGCAGGCGTTTCGTGGAACTTTTTCTGTTTTTCTTTCTCTTTCTCGTTTTTCGCATCTTGCTTGTCGAACAGTTCCTTCCGTGGCTGCAATCGGTCGCCAGCCCTGGCATGTTCAGCGCTCGTGATCTCCCCGGATGAACTGAAAACCAAGGAGCCGAATTTAACGACAGCATCAGTCTCCCCAGACATCTGCACCCGTGATCCGTTTCTCATCTACCCTACATGCATCCTCATCTTTATCCTCCGATAAAAAACGCTGCAAACTTCTATCGTGATACTTACGTCGGAATCTGCGCCGATCCACCGCCATTTTTCTTGTTCGGAAAATGCAGTCCAGGAGTATTTCCCTGAAACTCGTATCAGATTAGAATGATTAAAATAACAAAACCATACATGCACTACGAAAGCCTGAAAACAACCAAAAATATAAAGGACACAAGTCTCGGAAGGAACGTGCAGCGGCTACATTTGTTTAGAGTGAAGTAAAAAATCCGAACGAGACAGAGAGAATATCTTTTTATCTACTGAACTCTATTCTAAAAGCATCCACTAACTCCGTTGTGCTTTAATGTACATTGCAGATCACCGTGTGAATTTCAATAATTACCCTTCGTTTCGCGTAATCTGATCTCGTGCGATATACTGCTCTTCGAGTGCTGTTTTAGGAAACGATGTGCATATGATGGAAAAATGTGAATACACCGAAGTCGAACAAAACATACGCGCCTCAAAACAATTAGGGGACAGCTTGCTCTCGTCGAGTAATTGTATATTCCACATTGTAATTGTATGAATAATTCTCTTTTAATCGCAACCTCTTCCGTAACTGTAACTCTGCGGATCCGAAGTCTTCACAGTTACGGAGAGAATACTGTAGCATAATGTTTTACGTTCCGTAATTGTTTCGAGCAATGTACATAGAAGGGTGCAACTAACAGAATGCGTCTATGAAGCACGTGTCGAAAGTCAAAACCATCCGCGTTTCATGAAACGATATAAAGGAGCTGTTTCGATATGGCGTCGTTCGCGTTTCCACTCTCTACTTATCTTTAGCCAAGAAAAACCAAGTCGAATGTTTCTACAACGATAATGATCTAGTTGATATACTAACGTTTCATGTTTCTCGTTTATATCTTTCATCGGTGAGTAAACAATACAAATCAAATTGAAGGACAGCGTGAGGGTAAACATTGCCAAATGGATCGCGCACTGCCAATGGGTCCACCGACCAATTACGAATTTCGTGAAAACCTCATTGTAATTTCAACTAAAACATAATTCTGTCCCTCTCTGATAATTTTCTGGTTCGAAACGAAACGCTCGGTGCGCCGTTGGCAGTGTGAGATACCGGTTCGTATGGTATAGTTACCTTCTCTACTTTGTTGTGCAACTTCTGTAGAATGTCTTCGCATCGCTGCAAGGTCTCGATCTTCAGTCTATTTCATTGGGAAGACATTGTCATTAATTGCTCTTTGTGGGGTAATTCCAAGATATATTATAATATTCGAAAAATTTAGAAATATTCTGTAATTTGTTTTTGATTGAAAATCGAATGTAACATTTCGTTGTTCGTTCGCGTAAATAGCGGAACGTTTCCGCCAACGATAGGTATCAACTGTAACGACAACGAAACGCGAAACTGTTGTTTGCATACTAAAAAAAAAAAAAGACAATGTCCTTAGATTCACGTGACGTACTTTCTCTTGCTGTTCGACAGAATCCCGTGAAGGCTTTGCATTTTCTGCAGCTGGCCCTCCCGTGACTTGTCCTTCACGTTTTGCAACCTCTCTATCATCGCTTCCAAAAACGGAATATACTTTTGCATCTCGGCGAACTTCTTGTCGTATTCGTCCATCTTGTATTCTGTGTGTCGCTCACCTGTGTCGGGAGAAGAAAATCTTTATACCTTTTTAATTCCACTCGTTACCTCGTTACACATTCATCGATTCATCTAATATACACCGACGAGTATGTCCGCTTGTTTCTACGCTCATTTATTCGCTTAACATTCGCGAGAACCGCGATATAGAACGGAAGATGCAACCTTGAACGCGCGCAAACACATTGTTACGATTGCAAACAATATGGCGGCCGGTAAGTATACCAACGGACGAAGGAACAGATCCAAAACCTCGACTACGTGAATAAACTAGTCGAAATAATTTCGTACGGTCTTTCGTTCGTGAAAAAATTTCAACGATGGGAATATATTCCCAGTTAGCAATGATAAATAATAAAACCTGCAATGAAAATTCACATGGTCACAGGTGTTCAAAAGGGAACAAATTTCCGTGCAGTAGATTCAAATACTGTTAACACAATTCGTATCGGGCTATCTAAATATGTATGCATGTACTTTAGTGTTTAATCGTATGACTTTGAATTGACATTCATAAAAAATTTTTTAATATGAAATAAGACAGTGACCAAAACATCTTGGTCGACATCGATCCAAAAAAAATTCGTTGGGATTCCAAATGGTTAGTTTCTGTTCTGTTATTGTTGCACATATATTGTTGCATTTCTTAACCTGTTAACGAGAGGGTACGACACAGTTCTTTTTCCCTGAGAATGATTCGTGTAGTCGATAAAATTCGAGAAGACCACCGATCGTTACGTAAGCCGCACGTTCCTTTGATCGTTATTATCGTTTGCCATAAATTCGCACTAGTTTTCACGGTAGAAAAGTGACCCCCCCTCCCTCCCTCCCCCCGTAACAGGTTAATCTCTACCTCAGCCGTTATTTATAGACAGTTTTTCCGTGTTAACCCGCTCGTTGGCCACGTGTACCCTCTCTCGTAATCAATAACAGGAATCTAATGAACAGCACGAATTACACACGTTCGAGTACGAGTGTATACTATATGCAGAAAAATAGTGCACGTCGATTCGTTCGAAATTCCTTTATTCTCGTACATCGTGAACCTTACCCGAGCGCATATATTACGTTCTACAGAACCAGAATGGAAAACTTTTCACGCGCGAATCACTACACTCGATGTATCCAGTGTTCTTGCCACGAAACATAGTACAGGCACATCGATCACAAAGAGTTAGTTTGTACAACACTGCCGGTAATTCTCACACCCCTTCCAGATTCTTCCTTTGATCACTTTTATCCACCACCAATGCGAAAATCACTTTTCATCGCAGCATACGCGAAAAAACCAAACATCACACAATAGACCCCTTTGTACGAACAATTCACCGAAACATGAGCGTATCCGCGTGTTCTAGTAGAAGACAGATTGACCTTCGTCTAGCAGACGTCGGGTCGCTTTTGACCTGCCTGCTAAGTACAGTCGGGCGAAAAACTTTCCGTCCGTAACTGTCTCTTGCCGGTCGAGGACAATGTCCTCGGTGCTATAAACTCAGCTCGAAACGATCTTTGTCCAGGCTTATGGTCGATTTCTTCTTTTCCTTCGTTTCACGACAGATCATCAACAAGTATCGTTCAATTTTACTTCTCTGTTCCGTTTCTTCGTACAATTGATTCGTACAGTAGGAAACGAAAAAACTAATTTCAAATTAATGCATGGGTCATGAATGACCCCACCGTCGCGTTACACCATTAAAACGCTAAGATGAAGCTAGCACGTATTTTCGAATGTGTACTTTCACTCATTGTACCACATTCGCGTGCGTACGCCTCGCGGAACTTATGAATTGCATTTTGCTATCACAATCAATCGTTCAAAAAAGCTTCTTAAGCCTCTGCGATTGATTCGGATCCTGTGCTTTTCATTTCTTTTTTTTCTTCTTTTTTTTCACAATATCAATTTCTTTATATCGAGTCGGTCTTGCATAATCGTCACAGTGAAATTGTTTACTTATTTCCTCGTATTTGCCTGTTCTCCGTGTCCACAATATATATATATATACTCGCGAACGAATACTCGTACTCTCACCACTTAAGGCGCATGTATACTTTAAGGTTAAGGAACGATGGTTCTGGCTTCTCGCGGTCCACGGTTTGTCAACGTGTTTTCCGATGGGCACGGTAAAGACGTTGTTATCGTATCACTTCCGAAAAGAGAGATAGAGTACTACTGTCGGGAATAATAAATACCTTCGAATGTTTATTGAATATCCAAGGTGTACGCTCAGCCAGCAACCGAGCGTACGGTCGCGATAACCGACGGTGGATGGCTGCGATCACGAGTTGGCTCGAGAGACGATTTCGCAGCGGTGATTCCCAATTGTTTGGATCGTTGGTACGCGCTGAGTCTCCCTTACATACTTCATCAGATCGCACCTTCTGTTGCTCGTTGCAAGATCAATGAAACGGACGAGAGAAACATCCTCGGGAGGCGTTTCTTTTGTCGCGTTTCACCGGACTCCTAGCACGCGTCTTTCACGCGATCCTGCTTGAGAGGAAGTAGACGGAGCCACAGTCGCGTCGGGGCGACTCAAAATCATCGATAGATAGCGGTTCGGTAGTGAAGATGGCAGCTTTTCGATATAATGTAACGCCACCGCCGCCGCGACGTTGGAATTCACTCACCTGACTATTTCGAACACGAATATCGCGAGATTCGTGCGAGGCTCGACGATCGAACCGTAATCAATAACATGCTACGATCTGTATCTATCGATAAACCGATCGTCGGTCGCGATAGGACAACGCGTTCCATTATATATATATCGGTAACTTAATGCAACGTAAGGTCGAATGCAAGAAAATGGCTGCTGACCGAGTATTTGCAAAATTAACACTAAACCTAGTCGAACATCAGTGGTCGAATTTTTATTTAACAATTATTGAAATAATAAAAATGATTGTATAGATATCTTTAAATTGCACAAAGTCTAAATAAAATTTGACGATTTTGATAAGGGACCAGTTAATTTTAAGGCTCGGTAAGTCCAGCGTTAAACAAAGAGTTTAAATGCAACATCAAGCAAAGTAACTACGGCTTATAACCACGCTGCATTCATGGAATTCTGTAGAGCGTGCGCAACTGTGTGTAGCATCGCCGAATGTAAAAATTTAATGATTAATTGACCAGGCCGAACGACAACGCAGACCACCCATCTCGAACGTAAATGTGGCGTACACGGTATACTGCCTGGAGACGTAGCGCACGTCGTGCAGTGTACATCGAGAAGCATACGAATGTTGGTAACGAACAACAAGCAACGAAACGTAGGCCCCATTCGCCGAGTTTTTCCCTTCTCCCGTGCTATGCGCTTCACTGTCTAGGTTTTCATTTCTATGTACCCTCTCCGCTATTCGTCCATATTTACCCGCGACAAATTAGCAATGAAACAAATCAATTATTTCTTTCCATGGAAGGGCACGCTGCACAACGGTTCCAGGGAATGCTTCGAGCCCTGGGCTTTCGTTGTTCATTGCGTCGAATGGGCTTACCATTGGTAACGTACACGTTGATCGATTCGACACATTGGCTATACATACATGTATGTACATCGCGGCGAGACATCCGTTTCTACGCGTATCGTCGAAACGTGTCCAGGTATCGATGCACACTCGACGATCGTGAAGCTAACAAACGTGTAGGCGGCGGCTGCCATCCACAAAGACGATTCCCGCCGAAACGAACGTAATAGACGATCTTCCATTCCTTACCAGAAAATAGATTGTCCGCCCGCGACAGGACACCTGATAAAACATTAGACAGCTGATAATCGCCGTACGCATTGATCTTTCGGGTCCACGCTCGATCCTGCGTCCCAACAGCCAGGGTCGAAGCCAATCGCCAATGCCGGAACCAGAAATCGACGAGAAACTATGAGAATTAACACGAGAGCGGTGTGTGTCGATGCACGGCTTACGTGCACGCACAGATAAACAGGAGAATCGGTCTCTTTTTCTCTCGGCTCTCTCACGATGTCGCAGTTACTACGTTCGAACTGACACTTCCTTTTTTCCCCCCCAAAGGTCCGGCAGCGCGCTCTACTACAATTCCCGCAACACGGGAATACAGAGCTAGATCCCTCGCGATGAATTATCGAGCATCGAAAATACCGATTCCGATGGGTTAATTGTCCAAGTGATTCGTCACTTCTTACGATACACGCACACGAAAGACGTCACACGGGTCGATTCCCACGACCAGAAGGAATTTTTTTGTTCGCAGATGGGGCCAGATGTATACTTTCCATGGGAGACAGCTCGTAGACTTCAGCGAGGAATTGTCTGGTGTCACGATCGTCTCGAGAAACCGCGACACTCTCGACGACCATTAACGATCGAATAGCAAATTAAAATTTATACGGACGCGACAGTTTTCCTCTTACTGTTCTCGATATCACCAGTACACTTCGAGGTGTTGTCTTTCGACGATTCCAACGACCACCGTATGTGTGTCCGTTTGGTCCGCGACAATCTCGCATATATGTATCTCGCCGCTAAGTCCCCGAAAGTATAGATGCACGTTCATGCGACCGCAAATGCATAGAAGATCACGTAACCGTTTGCCCTACGTGTCACAGCCGAATATGTCGCCTCAAAGAGTCCTGGATTACCCTCGATGCGGTCACGGCAGAGAAAACCCGACAATGTGCTCGGTAACAGGGCCGCTCTTGTCGGTGGAGAGCATACCTTTTATTAATCAGAATCGCACTGCTTACGAGAAAACGAGCCGAATGGCAACCCTGAAGGGCGCACGGTACACAATGGCTGCCATTAATGGCGCTAGGCTAAATGATTTCGCATGGATCTGCCGATACATCCTACGCCATACGCTACCTATCTTTTCTCACGTTCGCATACTCGCAACGAGACCTTCTGTTCCGGTCTCTCTTTCTCCTGCTTTTTTCTCTTTTTTATTTAACAACGAAGCAACAGAAATATCGGGCTAGGCAACGAAATAGGAAGGGCTAAGATATACGATGTGGCTGTATTCGTTGAACGAAACGGTTTCTTTGTATGGTCTTACCGGTTCCGTCGCTCGAACTTGTCACGACACGACATCGATCACGTTTCGCTAACGCAGCGTTGTTGGTAGACTACTTCGCTTTCCAACGAGCATTCTGGGGGCTCCGTGAATATAAACGTATGCTGCGTCGTCGTTGTCGCGTTTTCTTTTTCCAACATTACTAATTACGAACTGGTAATTATTTTCTAAATGATAAATGAACAGTCGAATATATATATGTATATATATATATATACGTATGTGTGTACGTTTATTACGAAATAATGCGTTCGATGGGATTCGTAACGCAGGAATGCACATGGAATAAAATCTATTCTCAGGTCTGGTAATTATTCATGTCTAGTAGATCGCCACAGAAACACTAATTAGACTGCCGAGTAAACCTGAGTTTACTCTATTCGATAAGTTTTTGGTGGTGTTTTGCTGATGTTATACGTGACCGAAATCGTTAGGCGACAGGAACAACGATGCACCTCGAACTACGATGTTTCGCCATTCTACAAACTTCTGCGTCTCGCGCAGCGTACCGTGTTCCCCGTTCGGTAATTCTCGGGCTGGAATCACGAGACCCGACGGAAACGTCCGAAGTTGATACACCGTTTACGAATTATGCGACGTATTACGGAAATACAGAGCGTGAAACGCAGAAAACACACAGAATAGGCATGTATAGGAAATTAAATGTAAACAAATTGTAGAATTGTACGATGCGTATTCGAAAAATAAAATACAATTGAAAAAAATATGTATACGCAATGATATTATAATTCTTTTCGTTAGCCTGCTTTCGTGCGAGGCAACTATTTTATGAGATCACCGAAGAGTACAAAGATAATAAAAATTACAAACCATAATAAAACAAATACGCCTCCGCTTTCAACTTGCGCTCACCGATATTTAAATGGAACTAAAATGGAACCTATAAAAATCTCGTACGATATAGTAGAATTTAAACTAATTATTAATTAAAATTAATACTTTATACAGAAGAATACATAGAATAGGTACCGAAGTTTATCGCTCTATCGATATCAATCCAATTTCACTTCAATAAATAAATGAATCAACTAAAATTACAATTACAGTTCTTTGTATTTATTTGTGACGTTCTTTTTTTTAATTTTCACATAATGTAATATTTATTAACTTTATTTACAAATTATCAATCCAGTAGATGGACTAATAAACTTTAGTCTGCATAGGATTTGAAATATGTACAAAAATTTTTTAATCAAGAAACAATCTTTTTAAGTTTGCATATCTGTGGGTCAGAGTTCTTCACTGTTTACGATCAATAAAGCAGGAAACACTATTACTTTTTTTATTTCTTAAAAAAGTGAATTAAAAGTCTCTTACAGATTTTATAATAAACGTTTTTTCCACCAAATATTGGTCAAGCATGACTAGTCTTAGAAATGAAGTTTGAACATAAATGCATAATTTTCTTCATAAAGATCATTTCTTTTTTTTTAATTGTCCTTTTAAATTTTATAGATCTCAATTGTAATAGCCTCTCCTAAGTCAACAACGTTATTTGAAAGTGATATTTGAAAACAAATCTCACTGCCTATTTTTTTTTTTTTGGTACTTAATAACACTATGTAATACATTTGTTGTTGGCAGTACTTGTATTGTATCTTTTACATAGTATGGTTTCCACAGTTATGGACGCGGTATATAAGTTTAAACAGTGAACAGATATCGATTGGGCAATGAAAACTATGATCCAAATGTTACACCCTTACTCGACATATCGAGAACTTTAGAATAATGAAAATATCCAACATCGCACAGTCTCGAATAACGTAGTCATCAACTGTATTGGATAATACAATACATCACAAATTCCACTAATTTGTCTGCTAATTAAACGAAAATTACATGCTTGGAGAGAGCCAGAACGATTAATTAAATTTTTCCATGGAGCATACGATTAAATCTGCAGCACAGTGCAGCATTATGATTGTTACATTCGTGTCCGATTAAGTTGCTTTTTGTCTGAAAGTTATGCCATGTAAGACAGTTGTTTTATTACAAATTATTTTTGTAATCAACATTTAATGTACAATTTTGTAAATTGTACAATAAATTTTCACGAACACATTCCTAGATTGTTCAATTGAAAACATATCGAACGAAATAGTTTAAATGGAATCTTCAACCCATCAAATTTATAATCGGCGATACAAAGAACATGTATTATTATAAAAATGTTGATGAGCGAAATTACATAATAAATTAACCCAAGTTCGAAGCTTCATTTTATCTAGCAAATGGTGCCGTAAATTTTATGATTTCAAGTGAAACTTAAGATCGTATAAATAAATGTAGAAAAATACTTTTCTGTCACATTAATTTTACGCTAGCTCTGTTTTAGATATTTCTTCTCGACTTATAAATATTTTAAAGTATACGAATAACTTTTTTGTTTTTCTTAAATCAATAGGAAATGTAGTTCCATGCAAGTGACGCGAGATTCCATTGCGAATTAATCATTAACTATATAACGGAAAAAGTGAAAAATGAAAAATGAAAAAGAAAAGAAAAACAAGTTTCTGCATTATTATTATTCATTCTATAGACTAAATATAATTATTATAATTGTACGAAAAATGTAATCACAAAAATAACAAGTTAATTATAATGCAAATGCGTGTTGGCAGGCATATTGATATTCGAAATCTTTTGAATTTATTAATACGTTTCAATTATTGTATCTCTCTATTATCGATGGAATGTTCTCTGTGTTCTTTGAGAGTTCTCTTATGCGTTCTTTCCCTTCATAAATTATGCAAATGCATCTGTTATTATATTTGCCATGGTTAATCGCTAACCTTCTCTGTCGAACATGATAATAACACTGTACCCTCACACTTCTACAAAGTATATATTATATTTTTTTTTCTATAATATATGCAAGACTTGGCGTGCTCGCTTTTATTATCGTTATCTTGCATGTTTCATTCTGTCCGTAATAATATAAGTAGTATATGACACTTTTCTTTGTATATATAACTGTACTCCAAAGTGCTGCAAACTGCAACTTGTTTTCAGGTTTCGAGGATGCCATTCGCCCAAAGGACTATGCAAGCTTTGCGATTTGATTTTTCCATTATATTAATTCGAATAATTTCCGATTCAGACATTCGTAAATCTTAGATCTCGAAATATAAATTAATTTGTAAATAATAAACGAATTTGCTGTCTGTGCTTAGATAAATAATATTTATATTTTGCCATTTAAAAACTATGCCTATAGTGAAATAGTATTTTTCTTCCATGTAGTCAATAGTAATAATTTCCATGTTTCTCAGTCTTATAAGCAACAAATGTTCTCCATAAAAAGCTGTTCTAGTTTAGACTTGTTTCTTTTTTTTTCTTCTTTTGTTAATTAGTTTCAATCTTACATCTCTTATTCTGTGTCCTCTGTACATTTGTAACTTTTTCTTTTGTTAGTTAACACACTTGTAAAATTTGTTACAAATAAGTCGTGAGATACTTAAAAAGAAGGACCTTCCCATACAAAAAGGAAATACTATTCAACTCATCTGTACCGTGTCCAAAAATATTTCTGACCAAGGTATTTATATACATATATATATATACACATATATGTATGTATATGTATATATATATATTTTTTACTTTGCTAAACCTTACTCCCGTTAAGGTTTATTACCTAAATGACTTTGTATATGCAAACAAGATTTCTTTTTTTTTGTTTTGTTATTGTGTTACTTAGATAGTCTTTTTTTCCTTCCTCTTCTTCTCCTTTTGCTTCTTCAATGAGAGTGAGTTCTTCGCACTGTGTGTGTTTAATATGAAAAGCCATCTAATTTAAAAGATTTAATTTGTTAGAACAATAACTGCCAATGAAGTCCTCTCTGCTTGCAATTGTAAATATGAGAAGGTACAATATGTCGATCTAATTATGCACTGTAGTCGATGCATGTTGAAGTCTTTCTAATTCCTCCAAGGACAAAACATTTGTCTGGACAAGCTCCGGAAGCTTACCAGCCCGCGCCTGTGCAAGGAGTTCTGGACTAAACCATCGCGCCAATTGATTCGAGGTTGGTGAAAGATCTCCACCGTTTGTACCGACATATCCTAAACCAGGTGACGTTTGACGACCTACGGGCATACTTATTTGCTGTGACCGCATTACTCGCCCATCTGTGGAAACAATAAAATTAAATTTATTCACGGTATTATCTCGACGCAGCAAGTCTATACAACTATATATACATAAATTACTTAAAAATAAGACGCAATGGAACATGATTGAATGAAAAAAAGAAAATGTAATCAACTTAACACATGTGTTACATGAGATAAAATTAGGGCAGCCTAAAAGAAACTATTGAGTTTTTTACTTCTAGTTCGATCCAAAGATAAATGCTGTCTAGACTGGTATAAATAAGAGGAGCATCTAATGTGTGACATTTAATTATTCCAATTTCTGAACACCATTGCATGCAATTTGATTAAGCAAGAGGAAGACACCTGAAAAAGTTTCAGAACAGTACAGTTAATACGATCGAGTGTATCAGGATACGTTTCTACGGTTGCACGATTAATAACAAATAAACTTATACGTTCACAAAGTTGTGGGGATTGTACAACTATATTTAATCGTGCAGTATAATCACTATTTTTTTTTTGTTTATGTAGAACCGTTGTTGTTACCTGTACGATTGGAATTGTAGTTTTGATTCAAAACCGTTTGCATTTGCGAGTTAAGCGACCGCTGTTGTTGCTGTGGTTGTTGCGGTTGCGGTTGATGTTGCATATTTGCAAGATGCGACTGGGCTTGTTGCACTTTGATTTGGCTGTTCATAGTGTTCGACCTCTGGCTTATCATTGAGTTCTGAGCAATATTGTATTGCGACACGTTGTGATGGGGCATGTTAGCAGTCATTGTATGCTTGGAGCGCACGGGATTACCATACACGCTCGAAACCGTTCTATGTTGTTGCTGTTGTTGTTGTTGCTGTTGTTGTTGCTGCTGAAAATCTGAATTCCCACTGTATTGAAATTGGGTGGCAGCATTACCACCACCACCTTTCACTATTGGTCGACCTGTAATGAGCAACATGTGCTTAGTATTCATTCGAAATAACCGTATAGAAAGTTTAAAAAATATATAAAAATACCTGGATGTTGTTTAATACTTGAATTCGACCATGTAGATTGTACAGACTGTGGCCGCAATGCATTATGTCGAGAAATTTGTGTCAGTAATTGAACTGCAGATTGCATATGTTGCATCTGCGATGCTTGCGACTGGTTTGCTAATTTCGATGGATCATTACTATTACCTACATAACAATAAAAAAAACAGCATGTTAAGGAGACTATTGTCAACCATATAAATATAGTATACAATATGTACAACAATATATTGTATATTTACAAACAAATATAGAAACTTATTACGACACTAAAGCTAAATAATAGATTTTAGAAATGGTTTCGAGGAAACAATAATTCTTACTAATTATAGATCGAAAATATGGTGTTACGTAACATAATTCATCGATTTTAAGATGAAATAACGTTGACGAAAAATACTACTGCTTTTTAAATTTTTATTTTATATAAATATCGAGAACGGAACATATCAATTTTTGGAAACTACCGTTATATGTCCCTCATCAACTCATTATGCATTCAATCTTCTAAACCGTTTAAAATCATGACAACAAAAAATACTGAAGAAGCACATGCATCGAAGTAGAAACACGTCAAAGCAAATCACCAAAGGAAAATGAAAATGTGTAAAGGAAAACGTAAAGTATGACATGTGTTTATAAAGCTTTTTATTTTAAAACTATATCAACATACTTTTCTTTTGCAATACGTTCATATATTAGTCTGTGCAAAATGTTTCACTCATATTTTTCAGTGGCACTGGTATTGTTATACTCGAAATTAAAAAGACTTATTCTCATGTGTATCATCTTGGAAAAATTACGGGCAAATCAGCTTTCAAACACACTAAAGGTGTCAAAGCAAGACAAAAAAAAAACCAAAAGAAAGAAAGGAAAGAAAACAAAATTCTCATTACTTATTTTAATACAGAAAATAAAAAGTAATTTTACATCGGACAACAGTCACATAGAATCATGAATTCTTTTTCCTCTGTGGCATGAAGTTCACCGAACGCTCAACATTTCAAGTCAAAACTTCATAATTCTCTGAATGCAACACATTGTTCTCTTCCGCGATACCTATCGTTTCGTTAATCTCGAATACTACCGTTTCAAACTCAAACTTTTCAGGCAAACATTTATCACGGATGAGAGGACTGTTGTTATTAGTATCGCTTATATCTGTCATGGCGGTCGCTTTAGTGGACGTGTTGTTCTCGTTCAGTATATTATTCGTCTCGTCAGTGAGGGAATCCCTTGAGGTATTCAAATTCGAGTTATTGTTTGCATCTATGTTTAGCTGCGAGGAAGAAAGATACTTTGTTTTTAACGCGGATTCTCCCGGTTCCACGTTGCCATTGTTATTGAACTCGTGTGATGAGTCTGAAGAACGCGAAGCGATGATTTCGGTTACAGTACCATGCTCGTTAGCGTTATGATTAGTGGTGATAAGTTGCATTGCGTTGTCAGTGGAAATGGGTGTTTGTGAATCGGGCCACCTTTTGCATTGGTTCGCGTTGCGATAATTGTTACGGTTTTCGTTAATTTTAGGAGAGTAGGAGAAAGCAGATTCTAATTTATGATTAGACTGATTCGCACCCTCAGGCTCCTTATCGGCAGTCATTTTACGTAACACCGATGTCGGGGTAAAAGCGAGCGGCGTCGGGCTCATGGTCTGCTTCGCAGGCGAGTTAACAGGACTCGACGCTCTCTGTTGAACTTGCTGTTGTTGTTGTTGCTGCTGTTGATCCTGTCGCTTGCGGTAATTCTCACGCTGCTCCTCCAACTTTTTCTTAATTAGAGTATTTTGCATTATAGTCTGAGCATGCATAGCAATCTCCCGCGGCGAGGGAACTCTATGCTGCATCACTGTTAAATAAATAATACAAAATCATGCACATATTAAAACCAACGGATCATTTTTAACGAACGATCTTCGAGACCACTCTGCTGTTATGGATTATCTAGTTTTTCTTTTTAATAAGAAGCGATAGTAGCATCCTCCGAATAATCTATATCTATGTTGTCGAATCACAAACAACTTCGATCGAAATTTTCTCATTGCGATTATTGTGTTTTTGTAATTTTTTTAAAACAGTGAGAAAGTTACTTATGATTCGGTCTAACGAGGTCTAAACGAATTTGAAATTTAAAAAAGTGGGCGATTCGAGGCTTTTATATTCTAGTTACCCAGCTGCTAGTGCAAAGTGGCAACATAAAATAACAGTTAATATTGTTAAAAAAATCTACCTGGATGCTGCACCGTTAATGTACTGGGACTAGCGGTCAAATTTGGAGATATTATCGAAGGTGGGCAATAAGCTGCATTCCAAATATCACCATACAGATTTGAACTATTATATATGTGTATATATATGTACTATGATGTTCGTAAGAATGTATCTACTCTTAAAGACAAGTGTAATTAACGATTAGAAAAGCACACAACAATTTGGTACCTATTCTTGCGAAGGTAACAGACACAATAATGTGTATTGTCGAAAAGAATGTATCTCTTTCTAGAGAACAATATTTACAACTCACCATTATTCATGGGCGATGGAATCCTTTGCTGTTGCTGTTGATACAACATCTGCTGCAAGATATGATCTTGCGGAGTGGGCGCACTGGGATGCGGACTTACGGTACGAGGAGTGGTACCACCGTACATTTTTAAAATATTGGATAAAACTTCCCTATGACGGTGCTGCATGGCTGGGTTCTGTTCGATACATTATTAGGCGATAACAAACGGCTAGTTTATTTTTAATAATCATCGATAATCAATTGATAATAATGTTGAAATTATACGCAAACCTGCAATTGTTGTATAAGGTGCTGCCTAGTTATTTCTCCTTGTTGAAGACCCTGAATAATGGCTTGAGCTTCCGGTCTCTGCAAAAGTTCCTGACTCGTTGGGACATTGTTGAGCATCATCTGCATTTCCGGTGGTACAGGACTCACACCCAACATTCGTTGGCCACCCATCATAATCGACAGCATGTCCGAATGTTGCTGTTGCTGGTGTTGCTGCTGCTGCTGTTGTTTTTGTTGCTGCTATTACAATAATAGGAATTAACAAGAAATTCTCTTCTGCTCTCGTTAATAAACTTTCGCGACACCAACCTGCTGAATTTGCAATGCTTTCATTAAGTTCTCATGTTGCATTTGCGCCTGATGCGGATGCTGAGTTGGCCCAAGAGAACCAACATGATTAAAAGTCGGATGAATTGGTTCTGGGACCGATTGCTGAGAAGCAATTGGTTGGGTTTTTAGTTGAGAATTAAGTAACTACAGAAAACAAAATATTGTTTAAAACATCGAACAAAATATTGCACAACAGCGTAATGTACAAAGGAGAAAAAGACAATGATCTTACTTGCATTAATGTTATCGGTTGCTTTTGAGAGATAGGGCCATTCGCCGCTGGTATAGCTTGTCCTCCAGTCACTTGAGCAAGCTACATTTCGCATGAACAGAGATAAAAATTATATATCCATTCGGATCACAGATAGTTAGGTGCAAAATCGTATTACGAGGATTACCAATTTTTTAAAAGCAGAGAGATCTTCAGTCTTATTCACACGAGGTTGATCCATCGCAGATGTAGGTGGAGGAGCACCACCTCGCATACGTGCTTCCAAATCCTCCAGGCTATGCACAACTTTTCCACCAACTTCTATAAAAACCGGGATCATTTACCAGCCTCCTATTATTCTACGAATCAAAAATTAAAACTCGACAAGTCCTCACCCATATCTTTAATAGTTGTATTCTTCATTAACGGTACAACACTACTAGTCGCATCTCCTTGGCCGTTCTGACTCGGTTTATTGCCACGTTGTAACATTTCCAACAATTTCACTCCGGTGGTGGATGTAGTCGTATTAGTAGTTGTATTGGCAGGAGAGATAGGAGCAAAGTACGTGTTAGATTCGGTTACCGACGGGATCTGAATATTTGGCTCTGTAATATCGTTCAGAAGATTGTTCAAAATATCATCCTGAATAGAAGTTCTGCGGCTATCAACTTGTTGGACTGGACTTTCCCTCTTGAACCACTGACTGAATCGCGAACAAGTTCCTCCATTCGAGCCGACTCCGTTCTAGAAACGAGAGAAGAAAATATGAATAAATTTGTAAATAAAGAAACGTAACGCTTCGTATGTTCCGTATCTTACAGTTAACAGTCCAGGAACACCAGGGAATGTGTCAGACTTTAGGAAGTCATCGAGGTTGAAGTCAGGATGAGTGTCCTCCTGATTTTGGTTGGTAGTACTCGAGATATCGGTTGTCTCAGTGCTCGGCTCGGTGACGGCGCTTTCGATCGAATCGTGGTTCGTTTTCTGGGCGAGCGAGGACGATTCGTTCTGTTCCGAGATGGGAGAATGCGGGGCGGCAACAACGTTCATAGGTTGATCCATCGTGGTCGGTGTGCTTCGGCCTTTCGGGCCCGCCGAATTATCAGTCTGCTTCTCATCCTTTTCAACCGAGTTCTTTTTCCCGCGTTTCTTCTGCACCGGAGCTTGCTTCTTATTCTTCGAGCTGTTGCTGTTGGTCAAAACCTTCTCTTCAGGAATATCCTCGAATCCTCTCAGCTCGATGGTGTCGTGCTGCGAAGTCGGTCCGGAACTGAACCACTCTGGCTCGTCCGCGTCGTTGCGATTCTCGCTGTAAGCTCGCCTCCGGTCGTTGCTAAATCTTCGGTCCCGTCCACGATCTTTCTCACGATCCGGCTGATGATTGCGATCGTTCCGCTCGACACCCCTGTCCCGATCGCGTTCTCTTTCCCTGTCCCCATAGTCGCGGCCGAAAGATCTTCGTTCGTAACGTTCGTTCCTGTCGTCTCGCTCGCGCAAATTATCGCGTTCTCGATCCCTCTCCCTCACTGCCTCTCGATCCTTTCCGTCGCGAGTGTCTCGATGGTCGCGATCACGTATAGACGTACCCCCGGTTGCTCCAGTACGAAAAGTGAAATCCGTACGCTCTGGCTCGAGCTTTTCGTTTTCCGGTCGAAAGTTCCAAATGTCGCGAGTCAAGATCCTACCGCTTCCGATCCGTCGAACAGGCTCCCTATGGCTGACCTGGAAGCAACTCCAGCAATAGCAACTTTGCGCTTTACCGTTAAATATTTTACTACGAGGATTAGGTCAGAAATACCTCCGTCTTCCCTATCGGACTCTCAGGGCGTCGATTCGAAGATTGATTGCATATCACATTAACGAAACAACCCGAATTGAAACTCCTACGCTGAGGACTCAAAACAATGCCGTCTTGTTCTTTACGGATCCGTTCACGGGGATCGCCGTTACGACGTTTCGCATGGTTCTCAGCCACCTGATCGCCTCGTCCAGCTCTCTCGTCTTTCGGAGGTGTGTCGCTCCGTTTTCTACCCGAATGCCAACGTTCAGGATCCCAAACACCACGCGAACTTAATATAATAATTCAAACAAATACAAAATTAATATAAACAAAGGCATAAGATAATAACTAATCGATGTACTGTATTCTCTCCGTAACTGCGGAAAAGATCTGTACCGTAACTGTTCAAAATTGTAGCCCTACCACAGAGGGAATTACATCGATTATATCGTGTTTGGTGTCATTTTAATCGGAAAAACGAGACGGATGCGATCGTAAAAGTTTCGTTGATGAAAAATCAAGAATAAGATACTTTGATTTTTAAATTTACAAGGCTAAGCTCGCACGAGTCCTTTAATGTTTGCCGAACGCTTCAAACTTCTTTCTCTTTCAATCGGTAGCCTTCTCTACGTTCGGAACACTGCAAAGTATGTGTACCCCTTCTATAACTGTGACTCTGCAGATCCGAAGTTTTCACGGTTACGGAGAGAATTCTGTATTACAGTATACGCACTTGTTATACGATGTATCTAAGAAATCAGGTCTCCTCTTCGACAGTGGTAATGTCTTGATCTCCATTAACTCCTCCTAAACGCGAGAAAGAAAATGTTTAGAGTGTCTTGCAGAATTACGATACAGTGTAAAAATATGAATACAAGACATACCCGGGAATACTGAAATTGAGGTCTCGAACGGCCCACTTCCATAATAGAAGTATCGGTTACCTCCCCAGCCACCGACATTGATATAATTGCTTCATCTCCTGAAAATTCAAAGAAATACAGATAACAATTAGTTATAAAATTTCCGAATCATTTCTAAAAGTTAAATATTTAAAAAGATGCTGTTTTTTCTGTAAATTTTATAGACAAGTTAGTGAGATGTAGAGGGGAGAGGCAGGGATCTGGATGATTGAATTCCAAATTCAAAATAAAATATTTCGAGTACAAATTGTCTCGAAGAGAATTTCCATTGTGTGTATGTGTGTATACACATATATTCCGCTGAACCGTTCTGTAATGAGTCTACCTGTCTGTTTGTGTACAATACAAAGTTCTAACGAACTTCGGCATTGGCGTAGACCGCCGGTGGTTTGAACGGAAATTCGAACGCACGATCAGAATCAGCTCGTTCGAAAAATCTGTGAAAGTAGATCGGTACTTACTGAAGGTCCCCCGTTTAACAATGCTGACAGATTTGTTTTTGCGAAACCATCGGCAAGATTTGGTCTGAGTGACCAGAGTCGCATCTAGAAACGGTGATCCGGTCGGTCCAACCAGTGGACGTTTTCGTGATCGTCGATACCAATTCGAACTAAGAGCGTTACGCGAATCTAATTTCATTTTTCTTATCGCGCGACTTTATTACTGCGCGGTTTTCGCAAGAAAAGGTTCGGGTCGTTGTTCTAACCGCCCGGGAACAGTCAAACAAATATTTATCGCGTCAAGGACGAAAAGGACAAAGATTTATCGTTCGAACCGATTAAGCCGAGCGAAATAAAATATATATTATATTTATAATGTGTCTGTACGTCGAAACGTATAACGTTCACCGGGAGAAAATATTATATGTTCCCTCGTGATTATTTCACTTGGCGGGAATTAATCGTCGCGGACTGAAAAAGGTTTATGCATTAAAATGTAACGAGGTACACGTGCCGAATAAAGTACAAGTAAAAATTCTATAAGGATTCGATCGAACTTCAATTCTATAGAATTCTCGGCTAAGAAAAAAAAAACAAGATTTTTGTAAGATAGACTACAAATATTGAATTCGCACGAACGTCCACAATCTATCAATCACCTGATTAACGTATACCCGAAAATCGTGTAAAAATAAATCGCGAACAAATTGAACGGTTGTTTTTATACTTATGCACTAACAACGACGGCCCGTGTCAAACAAGAAATTCTCGTCTGTCCTTTTTACGTGTCCGTGTAACCGTACGGCTAAGAAACGAAATTCTTAATTTTGATACTACACGTCGTCTAGCACGATACAAACTGAACTAAATGCCAGTGGTTTTTAGGTGGCAAGAGTTTACCCGCGATCCAATCAAGTACGTCCCCGAGGCACGTTATTGTCAACTTTCGGTTCCATTGGTTCTGTTTTCGGGAACGTTTACCTAAACGGAATTGGTAACTGATGTCCGGGAAAAGGGACGGTTCAATGCGAGACGCACCGTTCAACAATTCAATAAATATGTACTTATTTGTTTCTATAAATTAGTCGTTTATTTAACATCAATTCTCTTTCCAGAATAAACTTCGGATTCTGTTCGAACGGCAATATAATTTTTTAATCAGCCATTTGTTAATAGAGCTGAAATTTCAAATATATACGTATGTTTCACCAACTCTGGAAGAATATACTTGAAATGTATTTTACGATCTTTGACCTTCAATGATTTAGATAAACACATCCAACTTGTAAAAATTCGAAATTCAACGCGAGTTCGTAGGTCAATCTTTTAATATATATGTAATATAAAATATACGTGTATACTACAAACTAATGATTCTGCCCTTTAAATATTTATTGTAAAGATAAATGATATATGTTGATACGATTGAATAATATATGAATATTAATGCTAAAAATTATATACAGAAATATTTTATGTGGATTGAAATGATTAAATATACTGTGTAAATGATGTGTATTCTTATACATGTTCAGAAACACACAGAGCCTTTTACTGGACATAAACACTGATATGTTTAGGTGTATGTAGGTTGGTTATACGTTCAACGTTTTGTCATATATCCTCGGTTTTACTGAAAAAACTGAAAACGTCTACAAGGCACCCATCTTATTAAGGGTAACGATCATTCTGACGACATAGGCAACATTTTCAAGTCAGAATAAATCTATCTATCAGGAAAACAAACAAAAGAGGTTACTTCGTTTATAAAGAAAGGCGGATCGGAACGAAACTTTGGACATAGATATCAAACGGAATTCTTGTTCGAAGAGACATATTACAGGTGGAATCGAGAGAAACAGAAAGTAAACTAATCGCAAGAAACTTGATGCTGATACATACCTTCGTCTTTCGGTGTTGGCAGTTGCTTGTCATTTGTCACAGACTCCTGAGACATTCTTCTGCTCTTGACCAGGTTTGTTCCTCGACCAAGGTAAAACTCACAGCTCGCACTATACGGACTTAATGCTTTTCTAGATCCTTTATGTGATCTATCTACGTCTCATACGCCATACATACGTATATCTAATTGTCGCGTTTATACCTAGCTATATACCTTAGTACTGTTTAGTATCACAGATTGGTTTTCCCTTCTATGTCGCGAGTTTTCTTTTGAAGCGTAAGAAAGAATATTCGATATCTAGCGAACTCGATCGCCGTGATCGCCGATATTATGCCCCCCCCGTAACAGTTTGAATATCGACAGATCGGGCCACTCTCGCTCGTTGAAAAGAGAAATGAGGAAAAAGTGTTTACGTACTACGGGCTGTACGGGCTTACGCACGATAACACAGAAGACGAACGCGAAATTAGCTGATTCCGCACGATTCGAGGCACGTGTTCCCGAAAATCATTTCATTTATCCGAAAACGTCTCCTGTCGAATTATTAGCAATTCATCGATTTCTATCACACAAAATGTACACACACAACACTAGTTCACTGCTATGCAAAAATAGAAAATGGCGCACGATCCCCACTTCCGCCGTTGTTTCTCACTGCTTCCTTGATCCACAACGGAAAGCGTTCTAGCTTACTAGAATCCTGTAGATAGCGCTACGCCATTTCGAAGACGTTACTCTTCATCGTGCGCCATCTACAGAAAGTTTCACCGTTAAGGTGTGTTCGCAACATTTTCATGACAAAAATTTCGGATGCACCGATTAGGCTGCGCGTATATAGAACAACTGTTTCTAATACATTTTCACCTCTAGCTCACGTTACCTCCATGCTTTAACACATGGCATATTAAAGGTGTGTTTTCACGCGACAGTAAATCCATGAGTAAATCGTGACAATGAAGATGAAGCAACCGTGGGATAGGGAATATCGTAAAGGCGAAACTTCTGTCGACAGCGCGGCAAGATTTGAAATCGATTGTCCGCTGTTAAAATTAAATTTAATTTCAACGAAAATCTAATATCACCCCTCAATTTTATTAAATTTATGTTATATAGCAATGATTAGTGGAGGGAATATAAAACATGCAAGAGGCCTCATCCGTGGATATGACTGCACTAAGACGAGAGCACACCTCATGTAACACGGCTGGTTCGCAACGCCATCGTTGACTTATGGGAAACACTTACTTCCTTTTTTGGCGCGAAAAATCAAACTTACTGCATGTAAAAAATTAATTTTGTAGATCTTAATAATTTTATAACATTATTTATTAAATTATTCATGTGAATACAAATGTTTATTGGATATAACATTATTTATTAAATTATTCATGTGAATACAAATGTTTATTGGAACTTGAAATAACCTAATTATAAACTGAAATCACACATATCTCCGTCTTGTTGCATTATGATTAATTTCACATGTTGCACTTTCGTAACAATTACGTGATACATTCTAAAATAACAGTGTATACACATTAGTTAACACACTATAATATTAAAAATTATATTTTTCGCTGTAGCGTGATTTTCCATCTGAAAAGTTTACAACTTCTTATTTCTTTATTTGCAAATAAACGATTAATCTTGTACAAAAAATATTACTATTGATATGATCAAAAAAAAGTCACTGGCATTTTAGAATCATACCTAAGATTATGTGCATAAAAACTCAAAACGCCTGAATTGTTGATTATCTGAAATTAGTTGTAACATTTTAACTGAAGTTCAAGGGGATCAACCATTCTTGATACAACAGTTCTAGTAAAACGACGCAACAACAAATTGATTAAAAAAATTATATGATGTAAAAACCTTGTGAACAATGCAAATAACAGGTTTGTGAAACAATGTGCAACTGAAACGTATCATCGAGTTCTTACAGTGTACATTTTTTGAGTTCTGAACGTTTTTCGAGTATGAAATATATTAAAATATAAATGATATATTATATTAAGAAACACTGAATTCAGTTTACTAAAAATTGAGTGTTCAGCATTAATTTTCATCATCTTCGATTAAAGCAGTCTGTACATCATTTTTGTTAATTTCATCTGTAACTGTATTTTTGTACTCCTGGTTTACTGATTCTAATAAGTTTGTGTCTTCCTTTTCAGAATCATCCTCCTTATGATCACTTTCGTCCAATGATTTCTGTATGTTGTTGTTACTAACTATTGTATCCGTTGAATTTGATGTTTTCTTCCCCTCTGTGTCTCCATTTGCCTCTTTTGTTGTAGCCGCCTTCTTTCCTCTTCCTTTCTTTGATATTGTTGGCATCACCTTAGTTGTTTTCTCCTGCGCTTCTTTGGTAACTTCTATAACTTCTGTATCATCTTCGTCAGCATTATCAGCATTGCGTTGGGTAGCCTTACCACGAGTTTTGGTAGATTTCTTTTGTAGCATTGGTTCCTCCTTCTTTTTCACATTTCTTCCTCTTTTGGTTAACGAAGTGGATTCAGGTTCGACCAACTGACTATCTTCATCCTCCTCGTCATCATCATCACTTAAATTAGCAGCTTCCGAGGAAGACGATTCTTCTGCTGCCTTATTTTTGGCATTATTAACGCGACCTCTTACTCTTTTAGGAGCAACTCTCGTAGGTTTATCGCTTACTGCTTTCCTTGTCGTCTTTGCAACCACGTTCGCCTCTTCTACAGGAATAAATATCATTTTCAATCTTATTACTAACAACATCTTCATTATTATTGCTTATAATTTTACCTTTTACTTCCTCATCAACCTGAACTTTCCTCCTTGTTGTTTTGGCTTTTGTGTTACTTTCTTTAGGCTCTGCCTCAGTATTTGCTGATCTTTTTTTCTTTGTAAGTACTGCTTCTGAATTGTCTGTGCTTTTAACTTTAGGTTTTACAACTTTCTTCTTAGGCTTTGGTTTGGCTATAAATATGATACAACAACGTAAATATGAAATAATAATAGTTTCCCGCTAGAGAAATAATTATCTATGAAAAACAAATATAAGAACATATAAAATAACGATAAAATTTAACGATAATATACGTACGTGAATCCATATCGGCATCCATTTCCACTTCTTTATCTTTTTTAACGCTTCCTTTCGCCGAAGCATTTTTGGCGGCCGACGTCTTAGTCAACGGTTTCGCAGTTGTACTGACGGTTTCGATTTTTGCCGATTTCGCGGCTCTCGGTAATCGAATCTGTTTTTCTTCTTCGGGTTTGCTCACGGGCTTTGTCGCGGTCTTTTTCCTTTTCGGCGGCGATACATCACCGGCTTCTGCAGGCTTGTCTACAACCTCCGCATCAGCATGTTTTGCAATTTTCCGGCGGGCCATTTCACTCTATCAATTGACTTGAAGAATTGTTTTCGAAACGAGCTTGATCAATTTCTTTATTTTAAATATTACTGACTTACAACGACGACAAAATAACCGTTAAATCTTTCGTAGATAAACTGGTGAACGTTTTCCGGCGACTCGCAACGTGTTGCAGTTCTGCGATGTTCGCAACTTACACGACTAACATAGTAGCAGATCGGCAGCCTCAACGACGCTTTGGTTTGATAATCGACAATCGATCTTAGGATTGAGAAATGGCGCCTAAAATTGTTAACCGACAATTTAATACTAAATTAATATTTATTCTACAAAATTTTCATTTGATTTATACGCTTCGCCAAATTATTGGTAAATTGAACAAATTATTTCGCACAAATTTCTCGTAACACTTAAAAATCCAAATTTCGACCCTATGTAACGGCGTTTATCGAACCAATTGTGAATTGTGATTTGTTGTTGAGTTATATTATTAGGAATAGTTTTCAAACACCTCTAACTATATAATTAGCAAAGTAATGTTTATTGTATATTGATGTAGACGCACGAATAATAAATTAAATGGACGATAATCTTTACGAAAAAAAATACGGTATTTCATTTTATGCAACCACATAATGAAAAATATAAATAAAAAATATTTGTATAATTAATTTGAGACTCCAATAATGTTTCACTTTCCTATTAATTGAAATTGGAATCTCATCCCAGCCATCGATTGTTTAATGAATATTATAATATTATATAGTTCCAAAATTTGAAGTATTTTCTCGAACTTTGAATAATGGCAGACATAAGAACATTGTTTAATATATATATTAATTTTTCATTTTCTTTCAAGTATATTATAACGAAAAATATTGAGATTATTATATCGTTTTAACGGAATTATATTGAATTATAACTATATATAGATTTATAAACTGTATTCATGCAATTATTCAATTACTAATTATTCGAATTAATTCAAATATTAAGAATCGATTAGTAAATAATATAATAAATTGATTGAAAATAGCTTCACTAACGTGACTGAATATATATGCTATTAAAATTTAGTTGATAACTCTAATAACAACATATAGTCTCCCACAGTTTTTAAAAAGTTTATTGAAAATGTAAGATTCAACGATTGCCATTCAATGATAAAACTGACATGAGCTCATGACCATTGTGAAACTTCGTACATATTTAGAGCTGTTGATCGTGCAGTGTGTGTACAAACAAAAATTCTGTCGATGTATTTATCCACTAAAAATTAAGAAACTGTATAAAATCATATCGTTGAACGGTGTAAATTAAGCCAAACGTTCGTATTTATAGGAATTTGTAAAGGTAAGCGGTATCAGTAGCATAACCTACTACTGTTGTTTTTATATATAGTTATTACTTATTAGTAAAGGCATTCTTATATTGTTTAAAGATGAACATCAACAAGAAGATCAATGTAAACTTTTCGTCTTTGGTGGGCCTAAAAGCAGAACTTTTACGGAAACAGCTCGAAGTGAACGAAGTCAAACTAAAATCGGAATTTAGTCGTACTATACCAAAAGTTAAGAAAAAGCCTAAAAAAGTTAAGGAGAAGAGCAAAGAAGAAAATACAGAGAAAGCAGAATACATTGAAGACGTGAATACCCATAAAAAGTCAAAGCTAATGTTGGAAGCAAAAGCAAAATTGTACGAACGGTTAAAAAAGTCCAAAAACAACAATGACAATTTTCTTGTAGATTTTAGGAATAAATCTGACGAATCAGAAGAAGAAACATTGTCGAATAGCGAGAAAGAGGATAACAATGCATCGTATGGCAATGAAGATGATTGGGTGGAATACGAAGATTGTTTTGGTCGTACAAGGAAATGTTTACGCGAAGATCTAGCCATCATGCAAGAAAAGGATAACTTGTTCAAGCAACAAATCGTTACCAAGAAAGGTATCGATCCAAAGACCAAAGATAACATTGTATCTATCTCTGAACAAGAGGAGAAAGAACCTGAAATAGAAGTTATGAGAAGAAAGTGGGAAGAACAGACACAGAAGTTAGCGGATAAAGCGAACATACACTACCAAGATGTTTTGTTTGACGAAGCTAGGGCTCATGGTGTTGGATACTATGCATTCTCACAGGACGAAGAAGAGAGAATCAAGCAACAAGAGAACTTAATTAATTTAAGAAAAGAAACAGAACGAAAACAGAGGGAAAGTAAGGAGACAAAAGAGTTAAGGGAAAAAATGGAACACAACAGAATCAAAGCAGCTAGAATTCGACAAAGAATTAGAGCAGGATTACCAATAGAACCAGAGGAAGAAGTAGTCAAGGTAAAAGAAGAGACTGAGTCGACTCCATGCTCGTTGGAAGCAACTAATATAGAACAAACAATTGAAAATAAAGAAGAAATTTTGAGTGAAGTGGAACAAATAGAAGAAAGCGAAGAAAGCAAAATTGTAGATAAAGAGAGCAAAATAAAAGCTTTAGGGGAACTGTTAGGTAAAAGAAATCACTGGCACGAAATGTCTCAAGAAGAATGGGTACACAAATGTAGAAAAACTAGGATTGATGAATTCGGACCAGTATACGATAATTTTAAAAGAGGTGGCTACTTAACCCACAATGATAATAATAAAAAATCCGATCCTTCCAATACAATTACTCAAAATAAATTGGAAACTAATGATAATGAGAATATTGATTCGTACGATATTCCACTTCCTCCTACTTTGTCAAGAAGCGATGTCGATATGGAAGATAGTACTGTTCCACAAACAAGTTTCTCTACCTCCGAGAAAGCAGAAATTACAAACGCTGCTCCTAATAATACACAGAACCAAACGAAAGTTAACAGGAGTATAGACGAAGCAAGTATAGCAGCAGGTTTAAGATATTTGAGAGAGAAATTTGAAAAAAGTCAGAATATTTGAGACATTATGTAGTACAATAATTATCAAATATTCTGCTGTGCATATTTGTAAATCGTGTCAAAACGTGTATCTAAAAAGGCTAGTTTCATTTATAACAAAACCATCCTGTAACAGAAGAAAAATGTATTGCCTCTTGTAAATATTTATATATACATATATGTATTCGATATTTTAGTTTATTAAAAACACTGACTACAATATATGGCGTGAAATAATTTATTTAATAATATTCTTTTTGTAATGTTACTGGGAATGACTGAGAGGTTTGCAATTAACATTGTTATTGCCAGTAGGAACTGATTAGGAAATCCAGTTGTGAATTATAGATGTTTAGAAACTATTAAATAACTTTCGGTAAATAATGTATTAACAATTCCGGTTTTGCAAGTACATCTTGCTGGATCTCTGCGACATGCTCGCATCTATGTCCAACACTGTTGCAAAATGATCTGTTGTACCTGTACAAAGACGATTAACATAAATCAATTACAACAATATATTGAATTAATAATTTATGATAAATAAAAATATGTTACCACAAAAGTTACTGTTTGGAAATTCTGAATGGCAAGTGGGACAAGTAACAGATTTGTGAACTGTGGCATATCGCTGCAAACAATGTAAATGTAATAAACTTTGGCAACTGTTACATCTTTCACCCTAAAGAAAATAAAGAAGATGTTAGTTTTAAGTTTAGTTATATGATTGTACACAACTGTTAACAAAAACTTACATGAAAAATAACTTGCTTACAAAGACAACAATTATTTAAACTACTCTCGTAGGTAGCTCTAAAATATGGCATTAATTCTGTTATACTTCTCACACCCATATAATAATTACCATACTGCAAATAAAACATAAACATAGCATAAACAAAGAAGTTATACAAAAATGCTATTTCTTATGTAGTCATTACCTGGTAAGCTAACCATTTTCTGTGAACTATAGCGTTCAAAAATTCTTCGGCGTCTCCTTTCGACATTTTAACATCCGGTAAAGAACATAAATTAAGGCATAATGTGCTTGGAATTAATCCGTCGTTTGAAGTTATGATTTCAGAAAATATGTTCCTTAATAAAGCTAATTGTTCTTTTGAAAATTCGTCTTGAAATCTGAAGTAATTAGTAGTTAAAATAAACATTAATATCGAGATAATTTATATGGTATACCTGGTTACTTCATCGAGCAGTGTGCTTACAAAAGTCCAATATAATTGACCTGTAATTTCGCATTGGCATCTTTTGATTAACATGTTTAAAGGTTGTAGTTGTTCGTTTATCTGATTTATAACCAACGGTATCTTATCATGGTCTAAAATTCATAATTCCATTTCTATATATTTCTCAAATTAATTGAAAAATAACACTGGCTTACCAAATAATTTAATAATCAAATCTTTCGCCTTATTTTCATCCAGAAGACCTTCGTGCATGATCGTCTGTAAAAGAATTTTGTGCTTTTGCGTGTAAACCATTTTTTCGTATTGTTATGATTAATACAACTGTTGACAATTATCGAGTGCTATTCGTCGTCGAATCCCTACTTCGCGCTAAAACACGCTAAAACCACGCTACCCGTACACGTTTTCCGTAGTGCTGATGGTGCTGATCGTGCTGATGAGGTATCGCGGGTATCGCGCGGAACTTTTCTCGCGCATGCGCAGCGATTTTAGTATCAGTAAAGTAAAATTCTCGATAAAAAAAGGGTACATTGGTCACCCTGTAAGATTTAAAAAAATTGGCATGATTTGATTCTGAAAAATGAATGTATAATATGTATATTTGTGTATATATCTGTATATATATGATATATAAATACATAATAATTGTGTATATGTGTATAATATAATTCACACTTATTCTTTATTTCGAGGATGGGGAACGAAAAAGTGCTAAAATAACTTTAAGCAAAATACATAATAAAGCAATAAAATATTTTATTTGGTAGGCTAGATCCCGCACTAGAATTCCCCTAGAATACCCTAGAAATCTGGCCGAAACATGGGTTACGCGGTACCACTTTTCGCCCTTATACGAGCATATTTCTTGCTGAACAAGGGCTCATTCGATAGAGGAAGGTTAAATGAACGGGGCTCAGCCCACGATAGCATCCAGAAAATTCATCCAATGGCATAAAAATGGCTTGGAATACATGGCTGAACATCATCAATTTTGGCTTACTTCTAACACTTACATTACAAAATATATGCATAATTTCATATAACAGAGGGGCAGAGACCCGTTCATTTAACTTTCCTCTATCGAATGAGCCCTTGTCCAGCAAGAAATATGCTCGTATAAGGGCGAAAAGTGGTACCGCGTAACCCATGTTTCGGCCAGATTTCTAGGGTATTCTAGGGGAATTCTAGAGCCAAAGGGGTGCCTCTATCGGCGTAGAGATGAAATAAAAATAAAGTAGGACAAGGATAGAGAGATCCTTGTCTCTCCTACAGAGCTGTGACAGAGAGTGAGATATGGCACTCGCAGGAGAGACAAAGACAGAGTAACCGCGCGGCTTGAATTTCGATGAACTTCCAACAACTTCCTGAGCCGAAAAAGCAATATTTTCTTACGATTCTTATTTTAAAATATTCTATTCCACATGTCCGTACAGAGCCCTTTTTTGCAATTTGGCTCTTGAAACTTTATAAAAAATAAAAGTGTACGTTTTTATAGAAGAAATTTTTTTCTGTACACTTTTTCCAAAAAAGCGCTCTGTACGGACATGCGTAATAATACAACGAATATTTCTACACAAAAAACATGAGAAAATATTGCTTCTTCGTCTCAGGAAGTTGTTGGAAGTTCATCGAAAAATCAAGCTGCTTGGTTACTCTCTGTCTTTGTCTCTCCTGCGAGTGACATGTCTCCCACTCTGTCACAGCTCTGTAGGAGAGACAAAGATGTCGCACAAAGTTATGAAATACATAGAATGACACCTCTACGCCGATAGAGGCACCACTTTGGCTCAAAATAACAACGCTCAAAAAACATTACAAAACTCCGATGCGACTTCACATCGGTGAACTTCTCATTAGTGAACAATTTGAAATTGGCGAGTGTCGCCACAGAGACTCTGGTGCCAATATCAGTGCTTTCCCCCCAATATCACTGCCCCAGGGGGCCCCAGGGCTCCACTCTATCTTGTCATAATATACTAGATCCGTTACTGTTTTGGACGCGCATGCGCAAGAAAAGATGTCTCAGCACTGCTTATGTCGACTGTTTCCATACCGTTCCCGCCAGACAGAGTTGGGCAGTAATTGATTACATGAGTAATTAATTACATCTTCAATTACATGAGCAAAAGTGGACTACATTTGCAATAAGAAAACAGTAAAATGGTCTAAAATATCAAAATAGTGGTTTAAAAGAACAATTACTGTAATTGTAATTGTTAGACGCAATTACAATTACAGTGATTTGACAAGTAATTGCAATTACCAATTACAATTACATGTAATTGTAATTTTATTTCTGCAATTACAAATTACAGGAATTGGTAAGTAATTGTAATTGTAATTGAAATTACTTTTTGCCCAACCACCGACTCGTCGGTGGCCCAACTGTGCCGCCAGAACCTAAGCGTCAAGCGTAAAAGTGGGGTCCGTAACCTGGTGTCAATAATGTAGATTCCTATATTGTCAAGACGTCGTTAATATGAATTTCTATTTTATAAACGTATATTAGTTTTCCATTTTATCGATTGCAAATATTCATTCGTTTGTTTATCGTTTATAATCAACGAATTTCTTTTGTAAAATCAGATCTAAATAAACTTTCGACGAAGTGAAATAATAAATTTATTGAGAGCTCTAAATATCGCATTTATGAATATATACAAATTATTCCAAGTCACGGAGCTATATAAGTGTGAAGATAGATATTATTATGTAGTTAAACAATTTATTTGAGAATATTCCTCACAAAATCTCTGCCGCGGTGCCATCTCCTCGTGATGTAGTATATGTATATATATCATATATACATACATATATGTATGTGTACTTTTCGGCAGCTATGCAGTGTTTGGATTGCAGCATAATTGCCGCATAAAGGACGCTTCTCATTTATACGATTCCGCAAACAGAATTTTAAGCCTGACATGCTTTTTATTGAGCTTTAAAGTTATCAGTAAGCAATTTTGGACACAAACAAACAAACGTTTGCGCGTGAAATTAAGCCATCAATATTTACGAATAATTTGGAAACGCATTCTCGTTTCAGTGTTTCTCATCTTCCGACAGGAGTTTCTCCTGCAATGCATTCTACAGCGATGTCGACACAATACTGGGGAGAGTTTGAGATCCGCTGCTGCGGCGTGCTTCCACCGCATTATTATCGACAGATGAAAGTTAGGTTCAAATATTGCGGTATCCAGCAGTATCGTAAGAAAAAATTGAGGGGTGACGGAATCAAACCGCATCGCCGATATACATGTACATACGCATATTTACTGTTTATGAATAAATTGACTTTTCAGCAATACGGTCAATAAAATGTCTTGTGACAATAAAAAAAGTATGTAGCTCCTCATAGATAGCTTCTAATCCCGAAAATTTTCTGAAGATTCTATTCGCTATCCTGCTACGTTTATTTATTAATTATATCGTTCTCGCTATATAAACAATTATCGACACGAGCATATTACAGTGTTGAATCAAATAACGAGGCGCGGGAAAATTTGAATGACAACAATTAGGGATTTCCCTACATACATACATATAGTTAATCCCGCAGGTCCATTAAATAACAAGCGAGAATACCGCATAAGTTTGAAGTCCTCTGTCGGAGAGTTGGCGAATCACGTCGGTAGATTCGCCATAAAAATATGATCCGTCCGTGAATTAAGATGTATTTATTGGAAACGATAAAAGGGAATGCGGTTATACGATAAAGCAGGGTAGACGGAACCACAGAACCAGTATACATACACGCGCACGTACATGTATACGTGGGAGGTATCTGTATAGTCTCTCGGTCTCGGGTGTACAGCAAGGGCGCGAGGCCGCGACCCTGAGCCCGATACAAGCGACGCGGAATAGAGCGTTTTGGTAGCGAAATAGTGCGCGGAACGAGTACGTGTCAAACACGGTCCACGAATACGAATACGAATACGAATACGAGTACGAGGACGAGTACGAATACAAATACGAATAAGCAAAGAAGCGAAGAAGCAAAGTGGAGCATCGTGCAAGCAAGTGAACACACGGGTGTGCGTTATCGTTTACGTGCGTAAAGGTCGAGAGTTCATGATCATTCGGCAACTGACAAACGATGATCTTACGAGGCGTTTGACGACCGTCTTTCCCCTCTTCGTTCCTCACTGCCGAATGATCGGAGCCTAGAACCGTAGAACCACCGCGGCGGACCTGCGGAGTTACGGACTAGGAACAGAAAGTTCAGCCGATTTTCATAACGTGAGCAGATAACCTGTCTGTCAGCTCACAGTAGTCAGCAGCTTGTACGATTAGGGAAATACGTGAAGGAATTCGGACCAGCAGCGGAACCGTGAAATACTGCGGTAGCAGACGCACCGAGAATGCCGCTATTCGGTAAAAAGGACCCGAATAAGAAGATTAAAAAAGATGGAAAAGATGAGAAATCCCCGTCCGTTGAGACCAAATACTTCCTGAAGGAGATGCTCGGAACGTATGTCATGTAATTTGCATATAAATAGACATCACGATAGAATTTTCAATCACCCTTCGAAACAAATAATATTCAATCGCACGGAAATATTTTCTAGGGTTATTCAGTAATGTCGACCATCATTTATATAGCACAAATTTGTGTACAATACTGTTAACGTTATATACATATATATACACCCTATACTTTATACATATATATACATATATTATTCGATACATGTAGAATATATTATATCGCATATAAACTACATCAACCATCCGAAACTTATGCCAATGATATAAATAATTCCAAGTTCTCTTCAATGTTCGCATTTTTCCGAAAATAATTTCTTTCATTGCTTTAATTAAGTCTATTTAGCTTCGGTTAAATATTATTTTTTATCTTAGCTACCGATTTTTCATATGCAAAAAAAGATTTCTGGCAATAGTATTTCACATATATATGTATGTGAATATATTTTATGGTACCAGCGATATCAATGATGAATATTGCTGTACTAAACACTGCTAATGTTCTATTTGTAGTAATCAATTAGAGAATGTAGATTTTCTATTTGTTATTTAATTGTCCATATTAATGTTATCATAAAAATATAATGTGTTCATTCATGAATTTGCTATATATTTGTATTCGTCTATCAAAATATGGTAAAACTAATTACATACAGGCAGTCATTAAGCAAATACTCTGGGAATGAATACACGACATATTGCAGTTAATGAGCAATTGGAAATAATTGCATAAGTACACTTGCATCGAAATGTGGTTTGCTAGCTTGTTGTAATTGATTCACATGCTGTACGTCCTTTCAACCACCTTTGCATCCAGTATTTAAAATTAAAAACGTATTTACACATTTTCTACAAATAAAAAATATTTTACATTCTACGAAAGGAAAAGTTTTGCTATCATTAAGATAAAAACAATTTATCTGTAATTTTATTACTACAACTTTATATTTTAGGGGTGCATTTTCTGAAGTACGTCTGGCAGAAAGTAAGGACAAACCTGGGCAAATGTTTGCAGTGAAGATTATCGACAAGAAAGCATTGAAAGGGAAAGAAGATTCTTTAGAAAATGAAATCAAAGTGTTAAGAAGGTAAAATATTTCACCAGCTAAATACTTCTTTTATGTGAAAATGTAACATGAAAATAATTTATCGAACTATTTCCTTATTACAGGCTAACACATCCAAATATCGTTCAGCTATTGGAGACATTCGAGGATAAGCAAAAGTTTTATTTAATTATGGAATTGTAAGTAGTAATTTTGATTGTATTTATTAGAAAGTTACTTCAGTATAAACTTGAAAATTCTTTTATTTCTATAGGGTCACGGGTGGAGAACTTTTCGATAGGATCGTTGAGAAAGGATCCTACACGGAAAAGGACGCGTCGGGTTTAATAAGACAAATCCTCGAAGCTGTGGACTATATGCACGAACAGGGTGTCGTACATAGAGATCTAAAACCTGAAAACCTTTTGTACTATAGTCCAGACGAAGACAGTAAGATTATGATTAGTGACTTTGGTCTATCGAAAATGGAAGACTCTGGTATTATGGAGACTGCATGTGGTACTCCAGGATATGTCGGTAAGCTCGTAAATAGTTTTCATGAAACAATAGAAATACATATCATATGTATATATATTATAGGGAAAACAATGAAAAAATAAATCTATTTGTTTGTATAGCTCCAGAAGTCTTAGCGCAAAAACCGTATGGCAAGGCCGTCGATGTGTGGAGCATAGGAGTTATTTCTTACATCCTATTATGTGGCTACCCACCGTTTTACGACGAGAACGATGCTGTCTTATTTGCGCAAATTATAAAAGGTAATACGATCATATTCGGGAGGAAATTTATGGCATTTGGAAGGACTATACTTTCACTTCAATTTAGTTACTACTTTTAGGATCGACAGTACACGCAGCAGTACATTAACTTGAAATTTTAATTTTTAAGGTATTATTCTAGTTTTTGTATGCTGCTGTATACACGCTAGTGTAGTAAGTAAATGATAATCTGTGTTCGACCGTATTTCTTTTTCTGAAACCTGTGCCAGTTTTTAATTCTGAAAAAAAAACGGGGAAAGAGGAAAAGAATAACGAAAAATTCGGTTTAGCTATTGTATCGCTGTGAATTTCGAAGTAATAATTATCATAAAGATTTCAATGCGAGTACAGATCGATGTTTTTCTTGTGCAAAGTATGAAGCTAACAGTATTTCTTCCAAATAAATTATTTCATTTAAACGAAATATTTTATAATTACAAAAAGTCGTCTACTCTATAGCAAAGAGCTAACCAGACTGTTATAGGTGAATTTGAATTTGATTCGCCGTTCTGGAACGATATCAGTGATTCTGCAAAGGATTTCATTCAGAAGCTGATATGCGTCAATGTCGAGGAACGCTATACTTGCAAGGAAGCCCTTGCACATCCCTGGTAAGATTTCAAAAATATTCCACGTAATTTGTCATTTGAAGTTACATTTTGTTTTTCTCTATATAAATATATATAATAATGCAGTTATACAGACAAATTAGCATCATTCTATAAAAGTTTTGTGAATATTCTTAGCTCTGAACACTTCGAAAGTCCTATTTTCAAATTCAAGCGATAAAGATATTACAGGAACAGAATTGTGTTTAAAAATAAAGTAAATATGTGGAATTCAGTAAGTAAAAAGATTACATTTATCTTGTCATCCATTAACTTAATACATTCTAAGGATACTTATTATATTCCCAGATGTACACAATAATGGACAGTGTTTACATGCCGATGATTAAAATTACCATTATCCCCCTGCATAAAAATGATAAAATATCCTCGAGTAAACAAAAGACTTTCATTCCTTAACATGAACAAAAAAAATCAACAAACGAATCCGCTTAACACGTTTACTGCTGGTCAAATGTTTCTTTAACACGTTGACGGTCACGTGAATTTTGTATTTCAAACGAGTCCTGCTATTTTATTCATATATATATATATATATATATCATTCGAAAGGTAACGGCAGGAAACGTGTTGATAGGAGAGCATATTCTATAATATGTATCATATGATATAGTATGTATGTTTATTCTGATGTGGAAATTGTGGAATGAATTTTTACAGGATATCCGGCAACGCAGCTAGCAATAAAAATATCCATGGTACTGTATCGGAACAACTTAGAAAGAATTTCGCCAAATCTCGGTGGAAGGTTAGTATGTTTGAACAATTATCTGGTTGCTGATTGTATGTGTTTGCCCGCCAGGCTCCGTAGGGAAGTCTTCCTCATCTCTCATGGTTGCAGCAAGCCTATCACGCAACCACGGTTATACGTCAAATGAAACGACTGGCGCTCAACAGCGGCCAGCAACAAGAGGGACCAGGATCAACAGGCCCCTCCAGCGGCAACCTCACGCCATACCCAGATCAATCGCAACCCAACAACCCCAGTCACCAAGCCAGATCACTGGAGCCTCAGAGGAACCTGAATTGAAGCAAACAGTTGAGCCATCATTGCCCGTATCAAGCTTGGTGACCACGAATCCTATTCCCATGTCCATTCCCATTCCCAGTCCGATTCCTATTACGACCGCCCCAAACTCACCACTATACGTACGCAACAAACGCTTCAAGCTGTGGGGTAGCACACGCACCGCTCTGTCTACTCTGTTCCAAACGAATATGTCGTATCTTAGAAAACAACGGAAATACAAAAAAAGCTGATTCACGCTGCGAACCGTTTTCGCAAATTACGAGAAACTTATCCGAGGAGAAGCCGTTGGACATGGCGTTCTTTTTCACCCTCTCGCCAATGCTACTTCGATTTTGGCAGAGGTTTGTATAGAATTCCAGCTAATCTGCTTTTTAATCGGTGGTTCTCCTGTGACACGGTCTACCACCATTTATGTACAATACCAATACAGACCTATGTAACGGCCCGCGCGATATAAGGCGATTTTCCGAGTATTTTTCATTTCGCTGGTTGGGTCTATTCGGATGCCCGTAAATAGAGATTTCATTGTGTTGAAAATATACTATATTATGTATATAATCTTATATATACATCACATTACATTACGTCAAAACAATAGATTCAAAATACTTGTAGCCATCGATAGAGGTTTTCGTGACGATCTGTTAATAATGTTGATTTGATCGAGTAAGATATATCGTTAGTCGCGTGTTCAAATTATGTTTACATTTTACACACATACAGAATGTGTGGGATTTCAAGAACTTATCTTGCTGGGTCAAATCTAAGCGAATATGTATAAACAAGGAGAAGGACTAAATGTAAAACAGTACAACGACAAGTTTTTATCTTTTATAAAGTTTGGAATAACGAGTAGTGGCTGTTTAGACGATTTTTTGCAAGGTAATGGTCTTATTATATCCTGACAAATATGTTTGAAACTTTGTGAGTACAGCTTCTTGCCCGATACATCTGGAGAGCATACGGTCCGATGGAATGTAGTACTTTTTGAGGTAGCATTTTGATAGGTACTAAAGAAAAAAGAAAAGACATAATTAGCGAGAATGCTATTCGAGAAACAGAATCGCTCCTACCTATTGCTGCTAGGTGAGATTTTGCTGCACGGAATCGTGTTGCGAATCTCTATAAGATCTGATTTCTATTTCCGATAATTGTTCTTATATTTCGTTGATAATTGATACGTGTAATATATTTTATTTTGATTTTATACCATAGATGAACACGAGTGTTTATACCAAGACATGTACAGTGCATTGCATTACGAAATGTACATTCTGTGCGCAGTATACTCTTTTCGTTATATAGTGATATTACTACACGTCTAAGAAACTTTAAGCCGGATCTGTTGGACTACATTTAATGTGTATACATAACGTATATATTGTTGTACTGATACTTTTTAACGATACGTTGCACTAACAAGAATTTCAGCAAGCGTGTACATAATATATCTATACACGATATTCTATATCCCGTTTGTCGGTTTGCAAGATGCAAATATAAAAAGCAAATTACATATACATGTAGTTTCAGATTTTCGATTTCTACATGGTCTCTTGAGAGCGATTGCACGACAAGTATCTTTACCGAATCAATGTTCATTGTTTTTTTTTATTGTTCACGTATATACTTATACTTGTTTCAAAATCGAATTTTTGCTTGACTCTTGAACGATAGGAAAAATAAAATAAGACGGAGAAAAAGAAAACATGAAAGATAAATTGTAAAGCACAAACTTGATGTTTGAATAGTTAAACCATTCATCGTCTATGTCCGATTATACGTTGCGAAAAGAGTGTACATCATTAATAATGTACACATTTTTTTATGTAAATGTGTAATTAAACACCATCAATACAGTGTGAAAATACAACTATTTTTGTATTTAATACTTCTTTATATAATATCGAAAATTATCATATAGAGTGATGTCATCGCATAAGTTGCAAAAGTTGATATACCATGATAGCTGTTTATATTTGTATCTTATGGCGATGTCGAAGTACATTGAACACGATACGACAAGTACTTTAAACGAAACGCTTGGGGAATATACTTTATTACACAGTGGCTACTTTATTTTTTTATAAATGATTGCAGTCGAGTGCAATAATACCGTGATCTTGTGATAAATAATGTTGTTATGGTTACATTCGATACCGCATCCATATTAATGTTAACGATGAATGTTAAGAATTTTAATTGACACGGAGCAGTCCTTTTAATTGAACTGTGTACAATGATTTTTTGGAATAATCGACGTTAGCGTTTTGGAGTATTTTTACATAAATTTAAAAGCTTCGTTATACGAGTGAACAAGGAAGAAAACGATCTATAATGTAGCGTGTAAAATTGTATCTAAAAAGGAAAACAGTTCGATGTTTTTCGTGTCCTTTGAAACGTGCTTTTAAATAAATTTACATCGTATGTAATCAATTGAAATGAAATCATAATATTCTATTTACTAATGTAAAACAAGAATTATTGCTGTTTATCGAGCGGGCACACATTTTACTATAAACTATTACTACTACTACTATTTACTACTACTACTACTACTACTACTCTACTACTACTATTACTACTACTACTACTACTTTTTCTTCTTCTTAACTTTTAAAGCTATAACTATAAATATATGATAGTAACTTTGGACACTATCACATTAGACATCCGTCCGTATACCGGGCACTATTCGTATAGCAGACAAAGTGTGAACAAAGTTGAAGGAACTCATTAAACGCTGTAAAATGATTTTCAGATCGATAATAATTATATTAGTTATAAGGTAGCTAATTATATTATTCTTGAAACGAGTGTTACATAAATTTAGCGCAAGAACATACATACATATATATATATATACATATATATATATATATATATATGTGTGAAGAATAAGATAAAAGCAGCGATGATCGTTCATTCTTTTATCGAAATGCTTTCGTATCAAAATTATAATACTTGAATTCAAATTAATAAGACGTCGTTCTTAAAGTGCCTTGGATGACACGATGGTGGAACAGTAAGAAGGAATATACATAAATGGAAAATATTTTTAATAAAAATTGCATTTAGATTACTCCCTCAAAATTACACAGCCGCTGATTCTACTTTGTTCTGTCGAGAATCTCTCTGTCACACTTTCCACTTTCTCTTGTATAATAATGCACTTCAAAATTCTATCCTGATGTAAGAAACAGTATTACATATATATATATGTCTTTTCAAATTACCAACATCGTGTTATCTAATAAGAGTTCGTTACGAATAACATGTTTTATGCTGATGTTTGTGCGTTAGTAATGAGCTTATTATTTTAAAATTCTAAAGCAAAAACAAAAACAGTAACTTATATAGCTTCAATTTTGAAAAATTTTCCTCCCCGAAAACTGAAGTGGAAGAAGACCGCGCCACACGAATAAACATATCGGCAGGAACATTACAAATGTGATGTAAAGATAAGCTGATTTTAAATAGGAATGAATATGTCTTGTAACCAGAGTCTTATTTGAAAAAACAATATATAAAAATGCCAGACTGATAGAGTGTGTATGAGAGTGAAAGAGGGAGAGTATGAAAGAATTCTAGAGAAAGAGAGAAAATGCTAGGAGAATGTACTGTTGATTAAACATACTTTCAATTGTTGCCTATATATTTGCCTATACTCCAATATATTTATTAACTAATACAGGAACAAACTTCTTCCTATTGTACTTCTCTGATTGCATAAAATTTGTAATTGTTATGCTTGAATTTATGCATGTGGAGATATATAAGTATCGAATGTCTCATTGTTAAATTGTACATGTTAAGAAAAGACTTCTAGTGCTTCTAGAAAGTTAACGACACAATCTACCATCACACCTATGACGAGGGATATTAGTAGTCAGAATAAAATTTATCTAGTTTACAGTGCCAATGTATCCGTATTCATTGAAAAAAGAAGAAACTGGTAAAAATTACTAGTTCGAAGTTTCTATAAAAAAATATTTGTTCACAAAGCTGGCTTGTGATTACGAGAATTATTAAAAATATAGACATCATTCACTCAACTTTCAAGTTTAACAAATTTTTATCAATTTCTTGATTCTGGTGCTACATCATGGAATGTTGATGAATATAAAAAACATATATGTATGCAGCTGATTTTTTTTTTGTTTGTTACATTTATCACACAGTTATTCTTTCTTACAATCTGTAAAAAGAAGATAAGAGACTCCTTTTTGAAAGAGAAAAGAAAAGCATGCTCGATGAAAATGATGATGATCGACTATAATGATGATGATGAGAATAATGATATCATGCATTTACAAAATTGTCTATATTTTCACTTAAAATTAAGTTGCCGTTTTTATTTAAATCACTTTCACAGTATTAGTAATTAAATGCCTTAATTTATAATTCTTAATCGATAGCTTGTATAGTTACAATAATTTCAGTTCATCTTTTTTTAACATAAATTCGGCGATTAATCATAGCATCGTAATAATTCGTTAAATGAAAACTGTTTACATTATATATTCTATACACATTGTACTTATTACACATGTAATTGATTTTATGTTCAGTGAAGCCATTACTCTCATAGTATTCATCCTATAATTTATCATACTACGGTACAATAGCGTTATATACAAATGGTTATTAAGATATTGTACCAAGATATTTTTAACTGTAATATACGAGGAACTAATAAAATTGACAGACACTTTACGTTCATTACAGAATGCATGTAATATAAATTCTTACTGTGTGCTTTTGTTAATTCAGATTTAGTAGTTAGCGCTAATACTAATGTATAATAATTTACCGATGTACTATATGTAAAATTAAACTTACGTTTCAAGCATATGTTAATATCACGTAACAAAGCATAAAGTAGATATTGTGTGTATATAATTGTATTATAAAAAAGATTTCGCGATTAAAATTAATATAGAAAATTCATCTATACGGTAGATGTTTACATTTCTAAAAGTAGCAACCACAGGAAATTAATATTAACACGTAATATATATTACTATACATCCTTAATAATACGTATTCTTTGAAAACTGCAATCTATCTTTTCTGGTCCGATTTAATAGGATTTTGTTTATTAATCAGTGTGACAATACTCGAGTCTAAATCTGAATTAGACATGAGAAAATACTATAAATAGAAAATATATGAGATATATGTATATATATATGTATATGTGCATATGTGTATATGCATATACGATGTGACTTTTTGGTACATTTAAAAAGAAAAGCTATTGAATCCTTAGAATTCAACTTGCATAATTCTTCATCAAATAGATCTTATCAATGGTCGAACACAATGTACATAAAAATGTATCCACAAATATTGAATCACGTGCACGATTCAACACGTCCTTACTTTATACAATTCATGCTCTTTAAAGCAATGTCCGTGTTTCAATGTTATAAATTTATAATCGGAACGGTATTCCCGCGCAAATCTTTCTTGTATTGTGTAATAGACATGAAATTCAGCTTTCATATGCATTTAAAGCTTCTCGTAATTTATCAACAATCTTCTGATAAAACGTAATTTGCTCTGTTAAATGTGTTTTCATGGCCTGAGTTATGTGTATCTCTTGCTCTGTCTGAAAATGCGCTTCTTCGGCGAGAAGTGCTCTCGCTATTATATCAGTTCGATGAGAAAGTTCTCGCAATTTCTGGGGTTCCATTTTGTGTTCGCTTACTAGTCTTTCACAGTCTTTTCTCTTTTGAACAGCACTCTGCAAAAGTAAACGTTCAGTCGATTAAAATTTACAGATGTAAATTGTACATCCCTTTTATTTACCTTGTGTATACTGATTACATCCGGGAAACTACTGATGATTCCTCTATAAATATGAAACTTATCTGCCAGCGGTTCCCAATCAAACTTCGATTGTTCTTCGTACAGCTTTCCTATATCGTTATAAGCTTCGCCTGTTACTTTCAACGCGTTAGTCAGATTTCCTCGACAGCTATCGTCGACATCCAGCGCGAGGCTCAGAGAAATAAAAGACTGACCGATTTTCTGAAATTCTCTTTTATAAAGATGTTGATTCTTTTTTGCTTGATCAACAGCCATAGCCATGAAATTTTTCACTACAGGATCTAGACAGCTTATGAATCTACTGTAACCATCTGTCTGTACTTCCACTTTGATAGCATCCAATGGAGTTTCAGGGCATTGAATGGCATGATAGTAATTGTCGCCTAATAATTCGTCTTTCTCTGCTTGCCTCTTACCAGCTTTCCATCTTTTCTCGTCTGTACAAGTTATAAAGTGTTCCCAAACACGGCTACGCGCTAACACAGGATGTCTGCAGACGTAATCAACGAACTCCTGCAGTTGGGAACGTCGATGTTCGATAAAATGTCCTTCGTATCTTCCTGATATTTGCTTATCGGGCAATGGTGGAATGGGGATGAAACAATACTTTTCCTCCAAACGTTCGTGGAGCCAATCGAAGTGTTTGTATCTTCTTGAAACTTGAATGTTGTTAAACTGTTATAGAAAACTAACGTTAGTTCCACATATATTAAATAATTCAGAAATAGGAAGAGCAAAGCAGAATGCATTTAAATACCGTAGGTGTGAGCTGATAGACTATAAAACTTTTAAGGCCCTTCAGTTTGGATTCCTTTTTAGGAGACGTGACCACGCAACTATAGGAATCCCCTCTCTCAGACCATCTACACTGTCCACCTTCTAGTTCTTCGATATATACTTTCTCGCTATCAGGAACATTCATTATTCTCATTCCTAATAAAAAACCATCCTCTCCCGACTTTATTAATGTAGAAAACTTATTGTTTTTCTTTGGTACGTTGGGTATAGGCCTTTCGGGTATTGCAAAATTCATGGCTTGCATAGAAAATGTATCGCCGTAATCGCTACTACTATGTTCTTGCGCTATTTGTATATTATGTTGTGATTGTTGTTGTTGCTGAGGAGGAACATAGGCCTGTGTTTGACCAACCTCTGAATCGTCGTCCCAATCATCATCCCAAAAATCACCAGAACTTTGTTGAGATGACGTCATGGCACCTATAGCATTTAATTGTTGTAATCGTTATAAGTAATGCGCTTAAAACAAAGGATTCTACAACATGTAAATTGATATTACTCGATGCAGGTGTTGCAGCCTCTACCACTTGAACGTAAGCTGCTGGGAACAGCCCGCATTTTCCACTTTGATTGAAACCTTCGCACCATCCATCTCCTACATTGTCCCTCATGACAGTCAATAGTTCTCCTGCCACGATAGACAATTCTGCTGTTCCTTGTTCCCCAGTGAAGTTGTACAGTGCCCTTACCTAAACGAAAAAATCCAGAAATCAGATACGAGAATTTCCGAGTAAAAAACACAAAGGATTATATTTCGACTGCCACATGAAAGAGTGAGTCATAACATGTTGATCAAACATTACAATGGATCGACGAATCGCGATAAATTTCAGTATCCTAGACAGGTTTACATACCTGGTGACCCTCCATCATAGATACATGCAGCAACAGTTCTTCGAGATCCGACCGCCAACACGATAGAATTTTGTCTTCCTAATTCAAACAGTTTAATTGCACCCGGTCACATACTTACACCAATCTGCTCAACCGTATGACTGACATTTACGTATTTGTGTATGAACGTGTGTGCAACTCTGTGTCACATAAATGGAAATTTAAAACGACTGTACAGCTATTGCCCGTGGCGCATAACACGCTTTCGTGATTTCGAGAAACTATGCGTCTCACGAACGAATTATATCACCACGAATGTTTTATAACGATCTGTATATTTAAATGATAGTAAAAGAGAAACTGTACAGACGTATCCGGAAAATTTGATGATTATTATGCGCGGTTCGAGGTTAAACGCGAAAGCACAGGGGGCGCGAAATCACGATCCATCACTGAACCTTGGATCCGCCTTTGTGAATTAATCGCGTCAAACTTTTACTCGAGTCTGTACAACCAAACTCACCGAAACGAGCAAATTTCTGAGATCTAATTACAAATATTAAGAGAAAAATTTCAGGAAATCATCGATACGATCTCGGTTATCAAATGATTCAATGATGAATCACAATGTGTCACAATATTTAACAATCAATACATTGCTCAATAGGAGAGAGGTTACTCTCTGTAAATATTTAGCAATCGGTTTTTAATCGTAGATTACATTTTTATCAAGGTGAAAAAAAAATATACCGCGCTATTTTATCTGTCTTTATTACTTATGGATACTCGAAAAAATTACTACAGTAAATTAACAAAATCAAGTTACCAAGGAAACAAATATAATTTATATATCAAATGTTTAATGGGAAAACAAGAGTTTTGTACACTGTTTTATTGAAAAATTGTATTATTTTTCGGTCGCTTTTTTGTTGTTAATGTTACAGACGTTCAAATTATAGTCACATTCAATTAGAAGACTTTGACTCCTTTGCATTTTGAAGACTTTGAGTAATATACAATTTTGCTAAACTCTGAGCACAGAATTGAGAAATGTGCTCGCTGTACGTATTAATTTGGCCAGCCACAATCATTGGATTAAGCCTGGGAGGAACAGGCAAAGGTCTCATTAATTTGTTAATATCGTCGTCTGGTAACGGAGGCTCGTCTTTAGCAGCCCTAGCCGCATTTTCTTGAGCTCTCTTAGCCAACAATCTATTCTTTTCTTGTTGTTGACGAACAACCAACTGTTGATACCTATTGAACTTCATAGCTTCCTGATTCAATTCGTCTACACGGTCCATCATACAACGTAACTGATTTTCTAGAACTGTAGCTGTCCCTAGATCCAAATATTTAGTACCTTCCTCTTCGGGAACCATTTCTTCCAGTTCAGACATCATTATGTTCGTCAAATTACTGTTTTTTATTACCACTGGTATTTCAATAAACAAATTCTCATAACCAATCTTTAAAGTACGCAGGGCTTCCGGTGTAAATTCTCCTTCTTTGTACATTTGAATAGCTTGAGGAGTAAGTCTATAAGCTTTTAGGGTCAGAAAACCTCTGGCTGACTTGGCTGTATCGTATATAAGAACCACCGATTCCTCTATGGAAGTTTGGTAATGATACTGCGACTCCAGCAACGAAACATTTAAGAAGTTTCCAACATCTGCACTCTGGTACCAACCCACATGAAAGTGATCAACATTTACCCTGTAAAAATATACATTTAATCATTTGATATGCCAACATGTATTTTCACTGTATTATTTTATTGTTGATTTACCATCTGAGACGCCGCATCATCGCAAGCTGATACTCTTCTTCATCCATAATTTCATCGTTTTTAGGAAAAGGAAAACAATTTGTGATCTCGAGACGGTGTTTGACTACCAAGCCGAGAAGAGCACCTTGAGCAACATCCATGTTGCTTAATGATTCTTCGTGACAATGCTTCACCATTTTCATAACAACTAATCCATCGCATTGAACATAATCTATTCGCGGTTCCGATTCCGGAATTCTTCTTGTCTGCGTTCTTGAGTTCATTCTTTCAATGAAAAATAGCTACAATACTGATTGCGAATTGCGGTTAGCTTTCTGTCAAGCAGGTTAGGAACGGAAAGAAATGCTTATCCTTTTCACAGCATGGTAAAGCACAAGTTGACTCTATGTATAGATGGTTAACACAGGCTACCATAGAGCACTCTTACAGAAATGAAATTTCATTGGACAATTTCCAGGGCGTGTGCGCCTGTAAGTAGGTCCAGAGAGTATATGAGAGCAGTGATGAGATATTGTGCGGTTTACATGCGCATGCGCGATAATTTTAGCGTCAGTAAAGTAAAAAGTTTGGCTAAAATGGGGTACCTTGGTCACCCCGCATAATTTCGCAAAATTTGTTGTGACTTGATTTTGAAAAAAGAATGTATAACATGTGTATGTGTGTGTATATATATATATATATACATATATATTAAAATGTAATATATACATATCTACACATAATATAGAATACATATAGTTATAGCAATTTCCCACCAGTAATAGTTTCCCCACTACTTTGCCTACAAATAGACGTAGACACGGTCCTGGCTTTGGTCGCGCATGCGCGTGAAAAGAGCACAATATCTCTGCACTGGTTGTATTATACATTTCTGCCGCGCAAATGTGAAATGATCTTCAGAAAGGTTGGTTGAGGTTGAACAGTGCAGATACATTGTCCGTTAAAAAACTTCAATATTTATTTCAAGTAATGACTAGTATTGAAGAGAAAATTAAAAAATGGATTTTATTGATTCAAGCAGAAAAATTGGACGAAGTAATAGAAGGCATACAGGTCAGTTGTGTTCATCTAAATCAATTTAAAATACTCTTTTATAATACAGTAGGTGTTCAAAGTATTCGTACACCTTTTAAAAACGAATAACTTGTTTAAAATTCGACCCAACAGCTTGAGTCTTTTTAAGATGTTAGAAGGATTAGTTTACTAGCTAATGTGTAAATAATTTTTTTTTTAATTGTCATTGGTCGCAATTGCGAAGGAAAAAGTAGAGGTCACGATTTTTAAATTTTGTATCTGTGTCTGTAATGAAAATTTGAAATATGTATTTTGTAAATTTTAGTAAGTTATATACATGTACAAAGTTTCGTTGGAATCGGTTGACGCATAAAAAAGCTATGGGCATTGTAACATGTAAAAATCTTTGAATTTAGGGTTTGCGGATCACTTAAATCGTGGATTCTTATAATTTTTGCTATTTTCAATCATTTATATTTATTTACAACCTTCATCGATTTCGATGAAACTTTGTACATGTATATAACTTACTTAGATTTACAAAATACAGTTTTGAAATTTTCATTACAGGCACAGATACAAAATTTAATAAAAAGATAATAACAATTAAAAAAAAAAATTATTTACACATTAGCTAGTAAACTAATCCTTATAACGTCTCAAAAAAACTCAAGCTGTTGGGTCGAATTTTAAAAAAGTTATTCGTTTTTAAAAGGTATACAAATACTTTGTTGTACACCTACTGTATATTTACTACTTGTTTTGAAATACTCGATTTTCTTATTATCTATAATTATTAAATGAAATTGTTGAACATTTTTAATGACTAATTCATATTTTCTTTCAGATAAACATTCGCCCAGGCCTAACAAATAATGTTAACAAACATATTTTTAAATTATTGTTATATTTGTCGCACACTGCAGACAAATGCTGCAAACAGAACTGTGCTATCGGCACGGAAATGTACAGGGTGACTTGTTTGTTATGTCAAATTCTGACTGAGATACCTGACCACAATAAATTTGCTTGCAGCTTGTACCATATAGTTCGATGTTTATTAACTGTAAATATGTACAAGGAAGCATCCGAAGTATGTTGTTTTCTAAGCACAGAAGCTCTAGGCTCTTCTCATTCGAGCGTGAACAATATACTAGGAAAAGTAGCTTATCTATGGCACATTGCTGTCAATAATGCATTTAATCTGTTACAAAGAAATACTTTCAATACCAAATATTATTATGAACTGGAAGAGATTGTGAAACACGAATTAAAAATAATACAAATAGTGTATAAAAATTATACGAAACACTTACTTATGAAGATAAGTTCATATCTAGATAAAATAGCATTAGTAAGTGAAGCGTCGAATGTTTATTTTATAGAATTTTGTACATTCGTGATCGAATACTTGAGGCAAACTGAAGTGTTTTTGGAGGAAGATGAAAAACAAGTTATATTTCGTCACATGCTTCACATATTGAGCAGAATCATGTGTGAAAATGTTAATGAAAAAGGCCTGGATTTTGCAATACAGGTTTTGGATAATTTAAGCAGCCATTTCAAAATGGCTTTGAGAGGAGACAAAGAGAGTTACGAATACTATGAGCTGTTTGAATTATTCTGTTTAGCAGTTGTAAAACCAGTTGACCATTTAGAAGAAAGTAATGTCAACAACATTCGTAATTGCTGCAACAATTATGAAAGAGTTACAAAGAAATACAGCTACTTAGGATCCGTTAAATGGATTACATTCAGTATTATTGAAATTCTAGAGCCGTTATTTATATATTGGGAAACATGTTTGAAAACAGGAAAGACACTATTTTTAAAAAATGGTATATTATTAGAGATTATGAACTTGATTGTTTGTACAAGCGAATGCTTTATTCATCAGACATCCAACAAATGTAAGTCTTGCCAAAGCAAAGAATGTATGGTGAGAAGAGATATATACAATGCAGTGGTGATAAAAACGAGATGTATCAAATTAATCAGCAAGTTCTCCAAAAACGATTTATCAAAAGACATCTACAGATTTGCGCAAACATTTTTGGAGCAGAATGTAAGATATATTTATGAAATGAAAGAGTGTAAGTGTATGTGCTGGCCACAGTTGTGGTCCTCGACCGGTGCTTTGATTTATAATATTTGTATAACAGCAGAATGTTTCTACATGGAAAGTGTATCGCTGCTTTCTTTGTTATGTACATCTATCGTACAGTTTGAAGGTATTCAACAGAAATCTATTTATATTAATCTTCCGTATCCCATATCTTCCACATTGCATAGACTATCTTCTCTTCATTATAATCATGCTATGTATAGAGAAGCTATGACTGCATCAGCATTAAATGCTCTATTAAGTTATAACGATCCTGACTCGAAAGCGTTTCGTATGTGGGCAAATATTAAACATAAATCCGTAAGCAATAAGAATATAATGGAAATGACCATACTATCCTGTTTGAAGTCAGATAGAAAATTGATAGAGGAATTAGGACTCTTCATTGAATTGTCCCAGTACAATCTCATTGAAATATGTTTAAGAGAGGCAAAAGGTTTACAAGAAGCAAAAGTGAATCTTTCAGGCGCCATCCTTAAAGTTCTGGATGAAATGTTAACGCTAAAAGCGACTCCGGTGCAGTACGCTCGTGTTGTTCAAATGTTAGCGTATCATTTGCTACATTTTGATCACAGCGAAAATACTTTAGATTGCCTGAAGCAAGCTATTTCCAATTTAAAAGAGAAAAAGACAAGTAATTATGTTTTGTGCTTGCAAGCGAATTTGGAATTTTATATCTTTGTCACACAGTTGTATATTGCCAATAAGAAAACCCAGATAGAAATGGAAAATACGAAATTCCGTCTGTACGCTCCAAGAATGTCGGAAATCGGAGAAAATGACTCGCGTGATGTAGTACCAGCTTATACTATGATAAATGTTAATGAAGATTCCAGAATAATGATGTATTTGGAGACACCTTTGAAAAAATGGAATAAATGCATCAAACAAAATGTTGTAAGTGTAACTGTTGTAAAATTAAATTTCTTTCAAATTTCAAGCGATGCTTTATGAATTTATTTTTTATTTATAATTGATAGGAAGAAATTGTTAAAGGCTCTGAACAACTGATAACGCTTCACACATTAATAATTGCTGGTGAATATGCACGTTTATATCGTTATGAGAAATACGAGATCAATATATGGAGACTTGCATATAAGATGGCTTCGGAATTACAAAATGATCGAGCAATCATTTATGGTACGACTATTTTTCTTACAATTAGTCGCAGAAGTGAAAGATATAAAGAATTGTAATTAAACTTTCCTTTGTTATTAGTGACTGGTAGAAGCATTTCGTCGAGATACATTAATCAAAACTGGATTACAACAGCCACGAAACTCGCCAATAAGTTTAAAGACACTAAGGATGCAGAAATGATCTACGCAATTGCCGTTTTTTGGATAAGTTTATCAGACTTGTACTTCGAACGCGATATGGTTGGTTAATTATTTATAAATCATTACTAGTTCTACAAATATTTACTAGTTATACAAATTTTTGTTATTAGCACGAAGAAGCTAAGAAGTTACTAGATGAATCCAGGAAACTGCCAGGAGTCTCTTTTCTTTCTAACATAGCTGTATACTTGTATAGCTTGGACAGGCTTTTGTATAATTGTTCATTGTATAAAGAAGATATCAAGCACGAGGAGTACACACGTTATATAGTCGAAACTTTGTATACTCTAGTTAATTTAGATGAAGAGTTGTCTACAACAAAATGTAAGCATTTAATACTTCATGAATTTAATAATTTATGTCTTTTTTCAATTAATAAAATTATTTTTTTATCAGGGCAATTTCGAGACAAGCATCTGTTCAGCTACGACATACTCCTGTCTGCGACAATTAACTTGTCCTTACGAATGAACAGTTTACTGTCATTCAGAGAAATTGGTGCCCATTTAGTATCGCGATTGAAAACAGCACAATCTTTGGGAGCTACTATGAGAGTTGCGGAAGTATTAAAATCTCTCTGTTACATCGACTTGTCACGTTCAGAATTACACGATTGTGAAATAAAGCTACAAGGACTGGAGCACATCTTAAATATTGAAACGTTTAAAGCGTCGATGAGTAGCAAGCCAATGAAAGTGATTATGGAAAGTGCATCGACTCCGATTCGAGTCGTAGAGCCTGTCAGAGATATTCCACAGAATGATACATCACCAGCTCTAAGAAACAAATGTTTCGATCTTCCTGACTTCATGCGTCATCAGGATTGTAGTTGTTACATGTGTCAGAATTTATCGTGCAGTTATTTAATATTTGCGAGCACTCATATCAGGGCCCAGTTGTATGCGCTGCAAAACAATTTTCAAGCGTCGTTACAGCATTTTACAGGCGCGTTTGAGATAAAAAAGAAATTAATGAAGACAGAGAAACATACATCCAAAGTCGAAACTGAACATTTCTCTTGGCAAGAACGTCTCTACAGTACAGATTATATTCTTCTGTTAATCAACTTTTGTGTCTTCTCGAAAAACTATCTGAAAATAAGTCAAGAAAGAGGAACGAATATTCTTCAGTTAGCAATTCAGTTATGCGACACGTACAAACTCACTGGTCATCCGGTTTACATGTCGGCTAAAGAATTGTTGTTCGATTACAGTTTCTATAAGATAATTGATAAGCTGGACTATTCAAGTACGTATTTCTCAAAAATATATTATTGAATTCATACGACTAATTATTATTATTTGTTATAGCGTTTACAGTCCCAGACGCCTCAAACATCGACACGTCGAAATATGTAGAAAAATCAAAAGCTGAAGACACTATTTGCGTTACACCGACTATTAATAATATTCGAACGAAAAAGCCTACTACTCTAAAACAAAACCGACATGCTCCTCTTTTAAAACTTAGTAAAGTTAGTATAAACTTCAGCGACGACGAAGACAACATTTCTCCATCGAAATCTGAATATCGAAGGACAAGGTCCCGTACCAAATTAACAAGAAGAAAGATTTTCACTGAAGAATATTCGGACAATCTGAATAAAACAAAAGAAGAAATGAATGAATTGCGAAGATCTAGTTCGCAAGAGTTGTCCAAGCAACAGGAAGAAAAAGTTAATGACGTTTCTATGAAAGACGTGGTAAATAAAGTGACATCATTGGTGCCGGGCGTTTCAGAATACTTGCACAATTTTGTAGACGAGTTGGAGGAACCTGCAACAAGTAGTAACATTCAAAAATTAATCAAGAAAATAGAAACCCTTAAAGTAAACGCGATTTCGCATAAAGCTACTAGACATACGCGACATTCGAAACAAATCACCTCAATCGATTCGACTAAAATCGATGAAGTAATAGCATTGTTTAAAGACTTGAATACCGAAGAGCGAAAAGATAACAATGGTTCGATAAAAGATGAAATAATATATAACCAAAGGAGAACAGACGAGGGGAACAGCGTCGAAAGATTGGAGGAAAATAATTTGTGTGTTAAGCAGTGCAGCAAAATAGAAAATTTGAAGAAAATACATGTCGGCGAAAATGTCAGATCACGAAGTACAAAACAGTCAGTGAAACAAAATATACTAAGTAGAGAACCTCATAATACGAAAGCTAGAAAACCGAAATAGTAATGATTGTAATATTGTAAGTGCATCGAAACTGCCAAAACTCTACTTTTAATGATGACTTTTAGGAAGAGTATGTATAAATATATATTTTGTAAAGAACTGAAATTTATTTTTGATAAAACCAATATCACAAGTCAATAGAATTCGTGTCGCTTCACTTGGTACTCGAAGAATAGATGTTAAGAAATGATAAATGTGAATTTTGTAGAATTTTAGAAAATATTTATTAAAATATTTCACATATATACATATTCAGTAAAAAATCGGAGTTAAAATTACTTAAAGATTATAAATGGAGGTCGCCACTCTATTCTACCCATTACTTTCTTTATACCTACAGCTATATTTTTATAAATATTAACCATATTTGTTCCAATTAAATACTTTACAAACTTTAATAGTTTTCGAAAACAAATTTTCTTTGTTAATTTCGTTTGTTACCATTCTAAGTATCACACAAATTTTTAACTGTTATATAGTATGGCCGATACTAATAAATAAATTTTTGCATTATTACCTAGAAATACAAGTGATTTATGTAATGAGTTTTTTAACCGTGTAGAATGGAAGCTCAATCGTAGAAAATTTTACAACAATGCCTTTATCATAGATAGCTTTTGTTGAATTACACGAAATGTTTGATCTCTTAGAATTTAAATAATATTCACATATCTGCAAAATTACCATTATCACATGAAGCATATAAAAATAAACGAGTCATTGACATCATTATTTTTTATATGTTTGAATAACGAACAATACAATTTTCTATAACAATTGGTAATATTCATTATCAAGGAAAGTTAAAAGCAATCATGAAATATTGTTATATTTTCGTGTTATATAATGGAATATTAAGAATCTTGGAAAGTAGAACGTTTACGGAATATTAGGGAGTAGTGACAATTTTCAAAGTTTTATATAATCGTATTTCAAAGTGAACAATAATTAATATAATAGAAATGATATTGTTAAAAAAAAAAATCATCCTTTGCATTTATCTCCAACAAATAAATAAACAGGAAATTTGAAAATGTTCACTACTCTTAATATTTAGGCGAAGACAGTAGTATGTAGTTTTGCAGCAAAATGCAAATAAAAGATACATATAATAGATTGTAAACAATAACGTAATTAGAAAATGATACAAAAAAAAAGCTACTCAATTGTGCAAGAAGAAAAATAGAGATAACTCTAACCAATGAATTCCTTTTGTTTACTTATTAGATGATTAACTGCATTATGGCAATAAATGCACGTTTATTCGTTTTTTTTCTCTGCCATACAAAAATAACACAAATGAGAATTGTAATAGCCGTTGATCACAGTCTATAAGTGGGTATAATTCAGCTCAGAATTCTCTGAGCAATCGTCTTTGTTCTGTTTTAGGCTTATACCTCTCGTCTTTTCCTGATTTTTAGCTAATTCCATCAAAGCTAATGCACCCAACCATTTCTGACTGTCTTCAGGAATTGGTAACGTAATAAGATTATTTTCCTGTTTAACAACAACTACTTTTGTTGTCTTGAACTCGACTGGAATTATTTTTGACGTATTATCTTTATTAGTATTATTATTATTACTATTCGTGTTATTATTATTATTATTATTATTATTGCTGGAACTTCCAGCTAACATTAAAACAGTCGGTCTCATTATATTCTCGCTAACACGAGATTGCAGAAAGGTGTCCTGCTTAACTATCTCCTTTTGAGCAAAACTTTTAACTTTTATGTGAGCTTGATTCGACAAAGACTTAGAATTCTCTTTAACTACCTCGTTATCCCATTCGTATTTAGAGACAGGTTGACTAACATTGCTTTTCATTTGGTGCGTGTTATTTGAAAAATCATTGATGGTACTCTGAGAATCCCAAATAACTTGCGACAATGTGGTCGGTGTCTCAAACGCATAGATATGTTCTTCCTTCACAGTTTTTTTTAGAGATTCATTATTACCGTTAGTTATATCCCAAGATGATCCTACATGAGAGTTCATATAGGCAAGATCTGGCTCTGTTTTTGCAAGTTCAATTTCCTTGCATGCATTCAAGCACAACGTGTCGGGAACGTTAGACAAACTATCGGTCGGTGCGTTCCAATGTATCTGACTATCACTAGTTTTAAACGAAGTGGTCACAGATACGCTAACAGGCTTACTATCCCAATTTAAAGGTTTTGCTAACTGTTGTTCCAGACAAGCTTCTCGTAGCCACCTTTTCTTTGGTTGAAGTCTGTCCAGGGGTCTCCTCAACGGGGTGATCGCCAACTTGGTAGATATTTCCTCGTCCTCCGATGTTTGCAGTATATTACATGTTTCTGCTGGGTCTTCATCCTGACTATCTTCTTGACTATCTTGACTTTCCTCGCAATATAATCTTTGATTGGAAGCCTTACAATCGAAGTTCTCCTGTTCGCCTGTCGCGTCCATCATCAGGCCCTTTCGGGACTTGACTCTTTTGTGATTTTCAGAACTACTCTTCCAGGTTTTCTTCTTGCGTTCGTTCTTACTCGTCGGTGTTCTATCCTCTCTCTCTCTGGACATCTTATAACGTTCTAGCCATCTCGTAACGTCATGGGGTAAGTCTGTATTTTCGGATACAGGCTTCAAAACGAAATCATCCGAACGAGTTAGAGTAGCGTAAGGATGATCCGGGCAGTGCCTGTTCGCATGCGTAAATCTCATTTCACAGCCAGATTCTGTACACAAAAATGGCTTCTCTCCCGTGTGCAATCTTTGATGAGTTTTCAATTGCCCCGACTGGGTAAAAGCTTTCGTGCATCCCGGGTAATCGCATGGATACGGACGTTCGCCTGAAAAGAAAATTATTTTTCATTCAAGACTATAATTGAAAAACATTTCCTTGGAAACTGCGTCGAAGAATATTCTTTTCGGACAATTTCGAGCATACATTAAAAATAATTATTCACAAATAATTGTGACTACGAAAATTCTACAAAAAGGGCCTTGCATCGTTCGAAACAAAGACTCGATCGAATCGATATTTAAAGAAAGAAAGAATACGCGTATTTCGAACGGGTGAAATAATGATCATTCTCATAACGCCGCGCACCAACAAACAAGAACACGTATAGCGCGGCTTCGTTTAGCTATAGATTACTGGGTAATTTCCACGGGTAAGCCATTTAACTATTTAAAGCACGCATGATGGCGATTGGCGGGACGCGTGAGAGTGCATGAAGCTTGCTGTTCTGCGCGAACCTCGTTGCAATCGTACAGCTGTACGCATCGTTGTAGGGATACAGACGGATTTTCCTCACAGAAAGTTTGAACGAAACAGCGCGTACAGTGACGTGGACCACAAAAAAGTCCGGATAACAACGTAAAACCGGCAGAGCCGATGCATACCTGTGTGGGTACGCAGGTGTGCTTGAAGGCTTTTCTCTCGTGGGAAGACTCGGTTGCAATAGGTGCACTTTATACTGCTCGGCGAGGTGCTTCCCTGCATCATCAGGTTCGAGAGAGCATCTGCTCGAGGTCGTCCACGGCGATGACTCTCGGAACCTCCGGAACGTGACCGTGGTCCCGTCCGCGCGGTTACCACGTTATGCTCTCGATATTCAGGCGATGAGCAAGAGCTGCCCGGACTTAAGTTCACATTTCTTGCCTCTTCGCCCCAGTTCCATGGATAAAGCATGGTATCGCACATCGGCGGGCTGCACGGCAACGCTTCCGTCAAAGGGCGCGACTCGCGCTTCGGCGTGTGCAATTCCATGTTCAGTCTTTCTTACTTCACCGCGCAGCTTGCCGGTCGCCTTACAAAAATCAACGTTACCACCAACCACCTAATCTTTGTGCTCGCACTTTCTCTCTTTAGCGTGGCGTTTGCTCTCTCTCTCTCTCTCTATCCGCTACCCTTCGTGTGCCGCGTGCAACTGGTAAACCGCCAAAACGAAACTGTCCGGCGCGATATACGATACGCGTGCGTGACTATGGCGGCTCCGACCGATAACACCTCGAATTATTCGCTGATTATCGCAGAACGAAAACAATAAAGATTCAGCAACAAATGTCTCTCCTTAACACAACATCAACAACATAATCACGTTTCCATCCGCTTGTTGTATCGTTGGCATCGTCGTAACGACTGCTTCTACACGCGGCTTCTGATCGATGCGCGCGCATCCCTTCCTCGTGGCAGCTCGACCAATCACGAGCTCCCGGTTAAAGGAACTTGTGCCGTGCGAAGTTAACTTTTGTAATTGCGCCTATTTGTGTTTAGTTAGGCACATCCATGTACAACACAATGTATTTAATTTTTATACGATGAGATTCGAAATTGTCTCTTTATTGTTATTTATGTATTAATAAATTGTTAAATTTTAGCTAAGAAGTTCATTATCCTTCGGTCAGCTTTGTTCGCAAAAGTTATAAAACGTTCACGTTGTATTCTAATTATTCGATCGTTTTGATTGAAACTTAATTGTAAAAAATATGTGGATCGTTCTCAATCGGTGAGCTTGTAACTAATCGATTATTTCTTATTGCATGTTCGCGAAGTTTAAAATTGATGTTTCATGGACATGTGAATGCGGCATAATGATTGTATCGATGGGCCGATTCACAATAAACTTCACGAACGATACAGAAATGAAAAGTATATGTATTTTTATGGTTTATAAGAAATTATCGATGACGCTTTTATGTTTAATTATTACTGGTATATCGTTCAAATATTTACAAAACGTCGAAAAGATCTTCGCATTTTTTTTTAGTACACATGCAGAATTTTGCACTATAACGAATGCAAATCTTTGAGTACTAATTTGTATTTTTAACGAATAATTTAACCGCGTAACGCGTGATACGCAATTAAGCATGAAAAGTTGTTGGAAAGTAACTTCAATACATGTTTTTCAAATATATTTTTTCGCGGTAGGAAGATATACGGAATACAGTCGATTCGCGGGCTACATAAAATTTTGCAAATTAATGTTTAGATCTATTAATTTTTCCTACCCTCATAAATACTGTATAATAAGAAGTACAACGAAATTAGCGTACGATTACTGTATTAACATTATTTCAGAACATTAAGATAAAGTGTGAACGATAAGAAAATCTATTCGTTCGTGCGTTAAGTAATTCATGGAAATAATGCCGGTTCCTTTGAGAACTACCTCCGCAGAAATTGCGCTGCTTTATCGCTGGACGAGTGGTATTTTAAAAAGATCACCGAACGAAAATTAAAAACTCGATTTTAGACGACGTTTTTCGCCTCGAAACTCTCTAAAATTGTTATTAAAAATAATATTGGTGGGGGGATGGCGCGCTGGGTGCAAGACAATTATGCGGTCCCTCCCTGAGCGCAGACCTCGTGGTGAACTATCTCCGGACTCGGCCATATTGAAATATTGAATGTCTCTGTTACACAAGGGCTCAAGAGTAGCCGTGAAATTTTCGCGTGATCCTCGACGAAGAGAGGATAAAAGACATCATGGAGTCCATGTACAGCATTAACGTTACCAACAAGTTCTTGGTACCGTTGTTGGCCGACGATGCGGATCTGCACGAGATAGTGCAGCAACGGGAACAAGAGAAGGAAGCTAAGAAAAAGGAGAAGCTTTCGGAGAAGGAGAATAAGAGTAAGCAGCCGGACGCGCCAAAGCCTACTACCGGCAACAAAACGCAAAAAAGCCGCGTGATTAAGGAAACGCAGCAACCAGTGTCGAAGATTCAAGATCCAAAGAAAGATCAAGGTTAGTAATTTTTCGTTAGGATCGTTGCCTCGTGCGCGGTATTATGGCCGTCGCTTTGGTCCCTCGTGGGTCCATGTGCTTTTGATATTTCGTCGCGCTTCCACTAATTTTTCTTACCCTTGGACATTGATTTCTCTCAATTTCCCTGTTGAATTTGCAATATGCGCCGTTCGCGAATGTATTTCTACAGAAATTGTCCCTCCACTCATCATATTTCTTGCAAATCGTCAACAATTTCTCATGCCGCATAGTGCGGGGTTCATTTTGTATCGTAAAAATAGAATTTTCTAATGGTGACCCCACGTGCTGTTTAGTGAATAATTTTCTTACAATTCCGCGATTTATTGTGAAAACTTTATGTTAATGATAGAATGAATAGCGACGTTAACATTTCGCGAAAATATGTATTACTGAAAAAAAGGTGTTTATATATCACAGCACTGAGTAGGTAGTTCTATTAATATTTTTATTGCATATAATCGATATACCGCTTTTGAATTATGTTAATGTTCTTTATAAATAAAACAAACAAATTTATATACAAGTATCTTTTTTAATTATACGAAAAAAAAATAATCGAACGAAATAAAACTAAAAAGTATTATTATCTGTAATGTATAAAAACTTTTCGATAATACAACATTTATCTTTATGTTACCTATATTCTTGAACGTAATTTTTTAACAACAGTGTTTCTTATCATAGTGGAAGAATTTTTATTCTGAAATATCTGAATAATTTTAGTAGGAGAGAAGAAGCCGCCACCAGTAAGAACCGGTGGAGGAGATCGCAATGTCAAGTTCTCTGGAGATAACAGGGAAGAACGTTACAACAGACGTAATCGCGAAGAGGGAGAACGAACACCCCGTCCTCAAGGAGAACTGAGACGTGGACCTCCTGGGTTGGTATTACAATGAACAAGTTGTCGCATATTATTTATAGTATGCGTATAGTTGCATATTTATAATATTGGAATTTGTTAGCGAGGGCCGTGAAACACGAGAATTCAGAAATTCGAATGATACTCAACGTGCAGACTACGGAGAACGCAGGGGGCGAGGTGGCATGCGTGGGTTAAGCCGCGGACGCGGAGGACCACGTGGTGGCCGTGGAGGATACGATAACCGCGGGAAACGTGAATTTGATCGTCAATCGGGCTCTGATAAAACGTAATGAATATTTCATAGACCATTCACGAATAATACAATCTATATTTCATTTAATTCAATTAGTATTTGTGTGAACAGCGGGATTAAACCAGTGGATAAAAAAGATGGTGCTGGTAGCCATAACTGGGGTACCCACAACGACGAAATTGAGTAAGTTTCACGATAATAGCTTTCTTTCGACTTTCCAAAAATATCGCTGGTACGTTGAAGAAAAAAGAAATTAATTGCAAATTCTTCCCTGGAAATTCTTAGAGAAAGTTTGAATCAAGAAAGTCAGGAATGGCCTACCGAAAAACCCGAAGGAGATGCTCCCCAAGCATCCCCGGAAACAAAAGAAGGGGATGCAACAAACACGGACACAACCGAGGAAAAGCCTGCCGAAGAGGAATCTCGCGAATTGACATTGGACGAATGGAAAGCTTTGCGCAATACTAGAGCGAAGCCTCAATACAATTTGCGCAAAGCTGGAGAGGGCGAGGATATGACTCAATGGAAGAAAATGTACGCGCTCCAGAAGAAAAAGGAAGGCGGTGAGGACGACGATGACGACGAAGAGGAGTATGATGCTGCGGCGGAATATCCTCAGCGGGTTGGACGACAGAAACGTGTGTTAGGCATCGAGATTCAATTCAGTGATTCCCGACGTGGTGCCGGTGGACGTGGAAAAGGACGAGGTGGCCGTGGTGGAGAACGTGCCAATGGCCGTGGATTTGGAAATCGCGGTGGCCCTCCTAGAGATGGTGAACCACGCGGTCCCGTAAGTATTTTCACCAATTTTATTGTATTTACTAGTACAATTGCCACCGTTACACAAATATACAACTAATAATGTATTTTTTTTAAATATAATTTTTTAGCCACCACAAGTCGAGCAAAGGTCGCCTCGAAGACGTCAGAATGCTCCGAAAGTAGACGATGAGAACGACTTCCCCTCATTAGGATAGGTGGTTTCGTTCGCCATTCACACACTATCCCACCATTACCACCACCATCAAGTACTACTACCACAGATAAAATTACCACTATTACTAAAAAAAATATTACTATCAACATTTTTGCATCAGTGAAAACGTTAACGCATAATACAATACCCTCGACGCAAAACATTATTCGTACTATCAGGAATGCGGGAAGTTATATCTAGGCAACGAAATGAGAGTCTAGTGTTTTTTCAGGTATTTATGGTTGTACAAAGGAAGTTTCGTCGCGTCAAGGTACACCCTTGCAAAATGAGATACGTAATTTATATAAATAAAAGAAACGTGAGTGCTTGTATGCGCTCTTGCATATTGGTACGTTGACGCAAACATACAGGAAAAAATGTCGCATGATATGAATACTATAGATCACGATCCTTTTTTTGTACTTGTAACAAATCGGTTTGTCCACAACTAGTATCCAGGGGCTAGTTTGACAGATAAACAGTAACAAGAACGAGGCTGGATGTTCATGGACTTGTTAATAATCGTGAATTTGATCAATACTAGACTAAAAAAAAAATATGGATGAAAGACTTCAAGCGGACCAGCAGAATGTAATATCAAAAAGATATATTCACTTTACGATGATAGTTTGATGCTGCTTAAATCCGTGTGAAAACCCGATAGTCCCGAACTGGAAATGAAATATATAATTCCATCTTCTACACAAGAAGAAGTTGAGGCGTTCGCCTTGATTTTAATTTTGATGTCGTATATCGAAGGCCTAAGGAGGCTGGCCATAGCACCGACTCTCGAGAACACGTGTATAATAACTTGTTAGGTGGTAAATTTTAAACATTCTTTCTGTTTTATAATTTTTATACGGTGTTAGGAGAAGCCTTCCTTGTAACCGACAAGTCGTCGCTTGTCTTACGTAAAACATAAGAGACTTTTTAAAGCGTGTATTTCTATCCGAAGAAGAAGACGTAAGAAAAAAAAATGAACACATCTCTGATATTAAAAGTGTCTACTTAGGTATGCTAAGTTTGGCTTATATAGAACTATATAGAGATTTTTCCTTTGAAAGATGTAACCGGTCTGTAAGAAATTTAACATTTAAGTATATATTAGACACACTGATACACAGCTTTACCTATATATTGTATAACGAATTTAAGAGAGCGCGATCGAGACACGTTGAGAGGGACGATAGTATGAATCCAGTCTTATTATAGTTACGTTATACGTCAATCATCATGTTCTATGACTCGCTACATTAGTTATCTATTGTATTTGTTACATGTAAAATGAACAATACCTACAGCCAAATGAAACAAAATTCAAACCCTCTCCATATGAAGAAAAAAAAAACGTTATAAAGCTGTTCGAAGCTTAGGTATATGTGTAAATAACATGATATTTACAGTAATAAATTGTGACCGTTCGAGTCACTTTGGACTTGACTACTTAACCAGTCGACTTACGAAAGAAAGATAGAAAAGGTTTTTATTTGTGTAGTATGTAAAGAATGTGAGTACAAAAGAGAGGAAGCATTAAGAAATGTGTACCATCTTACATCGAAGCCTTTCGTTTTGAGGCGTGATGAGAAATTGGGCGTCACTGAAAGCTACCTATAGAAAAAAAAGAAAATATGAGGTGCTGTACCCAATAAAGTTATGAGTCAAATTTCATTGTGAGACATATTATTCTTATAATATATATGTTATTAATAGCACAGCACCGTGCATTATTAGGCAGGATAAATAAGAGTTTAGAATTTTTTCCGTTTATTCAAAAATTTCTTCAGATATTTCTACGCTGGAATGTCTTCGTATTCTAGAGGCAGGTAACACACGTTCATCGTGTTTCTTTTTCAAATTTCGAGCGGTTTCAAGTTGGTGCGATGGTGGCCATTTTACTAAATAAAGATTTACATTTGTAGCATTCTCTTCCTACAAAGTTGAACGCATATTCTCTGCACGGTAGACATGTTGCCATGCTCGTTTCGATCTCGCGCTGGCTCGCGCGAGATAAAAGTTAGGTCACGGTGGACGATCGTTCGGCTGTAAATCAACCAAAAATTTCAACGGTAAAACATTATCGTACAGGCTTTCATCCATTCAAGAGAAGGTTCGAGCCTATGGCCGCGGGAGTGCGCTGCGGAGGCTTCGTGTACCAGGGAGAAAGAAAAGGAAAGTCGAGAGGAGAGAGTGATGGAACTAGCCAAGAAGAGACACTGAACCGTGGGAAAAGCGCGACGAGAGCGCGGCTGAACGAACAAGCAAGAGAGGGAAAAGGAGAGTAGGATAGAGCGTGCGAGCGAGAAAGAGAGAGATAATGAACAAGCGGCGCATGCCGTAGCCACGGCCCCCAACTTGCTCTAAACTCGTGCAGCCTGTCGCGCTGTCGGTCGAATTTTAATGGCGGCTCATTCCGATCTTCTCTGTTTAGTAGTGTTGTTGTAAAGCGGCGGACGGTATTTGCACAGCTTTATATGTTACCCACGGGAACGATAGGGGGTTCCAGTGAATCTCTGTGCTCGGTGTTTCGTCAAGTCCGAGGACTTGTATCGGGCCTTGTATCAAGGACATGGTGCATATCCGCGATGTGTCGTAGCGACCCTCGCGTACGAACATTCCATCGTGCGGTCGTGTTGTACGCTTTGGCCTTTTCATGAAAAACGCCGATCGCTAGAGCGACAAATTTTTTGGGTGTAACAGTGTTTCATGTATTATTTCATCTACGGAACGTATATGTGGGTTCGTCGTGAAAACTGACGAGAGCTGCACGGGCTGACCGATGATCATATCAGAACGAACGAATCGAAGCTGCGAGCTTTTTTCATCCCGGAGGTAAATTCTTTTTCTTTTTAAGCGACCGCTCGCTCGCTCGCAATGCTATATACTAGCCTAATGCGTTCCGTATTCGATTTATTCCCGTGTTTTAATCGAGAAACTCGACTAATTCGCTTGTATGCGCGTTATTGCTAGCCGATTATCGACAGGGAGCAGAATATCCTTGCCTTTGTGCGAAGACACTGGTCTTAGCTGTCAAGTGCAGCTATGCTGCTCACACTAATGAAGGGCGGTGTGTGCAACGGTGTTACTCGAAAAGTGTGGAGCCATCTGTCCTACCCTGACATCATCGTCGGGATGTTTTAATACCGAAATCGGTCAGTGGACACGTTATTTATGTTTTTCACAGTTTCCCAGCGGATTTATCTTGGCGAGCTTGTGTTTTCACCACGCATGTACAGCTTTTTTTTTTGTTGTTGTTGTTAGAAAATAACACGATACGCTCGGCACATATAAGCATATCCGAGCTATTCTAATTAGTATTTCGGCATTTCCATCTTTCGTGAAGTTTATCGTGTCGATAACAATAATAGTTTCTCTTTTGAATTCGAATTTTTCGCGGAAAAGCAAAATTCTTCTTCTTCTAGAAATCGTTCAAGTCGTTTTAGTTGATTTCCTTTCAGATTTGTTACATTGACATATAAATAGTATACAATGATATTCATTTACTAGAACTTAAAGCTATTATTATAGATCCATACTATCAATGTTGTTTTGATTTATTAAGAGATGTTGTTAACACTGTTAAGAAACTGTGTCTTTGACATGAATCACATTTTCTATGAATTTTCTATGCTTCCCCTAAAGATATTGTGATATTGCAAATGTCACCACATATGTAAACATTGTAATGCAATTTCTACAAGATTCATTTCCAAAAGCACTGTATTTAAAAATTTTTATGTTTTCCAGTTTCATTGAATTGTAAAGTATCACTTTTTCTTCTGTTTACTCTTGTAAATATGATTCATAGAACCATGACTCTTTTACTGCGGCCAGCACATCTGTTTTATCTAGACATTCGTATGACAGATAAAAAATGAATCATTGGTAACGAATGATAAAAATATGTTTTATCGTTTAATGTGGTTCAGAGCTATAGGAAATATAACCGCGAGAATACTAAAAGAGAGTAGTGTTTGAAATTCGTTTGTTTCATATATTGCAAAGTAATTCTATGTTCGTTTACCGAATACAATTGCCTTTCGAATGTTTCAGGGGTACCAGGCAATGAGCATCATGACCGTGCCTGGATACATACGCACCTGGTAGTTTTGCAATAATACTGGCTATCTACCAGTGGGACTCGCAACCTTATTATACCTTCTACGCTTCCTACCCTAGACTTGTACACGCACAAACGCACACGCTCAGCGTGTGCGCATGTGCTTTGTCAACTACTGTCCACGCATCATGAGATTCTTGGGATTTGTATCATTTTCGACTTCGCCTATGGTACCATCATCTCCTAAGCTGCTACTGCAGTCGCGTCGATTATCCTTTTCATCCATGTCTATTGCCACATGGTTTCTGGTAGTATTGGTAACCGCAGCCATAGACACACCTACGAGTACCGTTCCACCTGTACAAGAAAACAGATCTCTACATGTGATAGCACAATTTCCTGCGGGAGACAGCCAACGATACGGATTCTATCCTTTAGATCCAAATGCAACGAGAGAAGGTGCCCTCCGATTTAATCATCTTACTATAGACCCTGCTACGGGAAGACTGTACGCAGGTGCCATTAACAGACTATTACAGTTAGATTCTAATTTGAGACTGGAAGAATATGTTTCTACAGGTAAACTATTGTTCTATGGTTACTTTAATTTCTGTAGAAAAGTTGCAGAGAAATAATCGATGTTTGTTTATATTTTTCAGGACCAAGACTGGATAATCCCCAGTGTCACGCGAAAGGCTGCCCTTCCAGAGACACAACAACGTCTCTAATGGACAATGTGAACAAACTATTAATCGCCGACATCGAATCACAAACGTTAATCACTTGTGGTTCTCTTCTTCAAGGTGCTTGCGAAAAGTACAAAATGTCTAACATATCCCTTAAACCAGAGTTCATTCCCCATAGCGTAGCAGCAAACGATGAAACTTCCTCTACGTACGCTTTCATCGGACCTGAGAGATACAATGCATGGGGTCAAACAAATATTCTGTATGTCGGCACTACGTTTACTAACAGGGGGGACTACAGGCACGACGTGCCCGCCATTTCTAGTAGAAATCTGCACAATCTAGAGTTCGCTGAATATACGTTTAATAAGCAGTCAATAATATATATCGATGTAAAATACCGAGATCATTTCCTGGTGAAATATGTGTACGGTTTCAATGCAAGCGACTACGCGTATTTTGTATTGGTGCAAAAGAAATCTTTTCTTCCCGAAGAAGAGGAAAGGGGCTACATCTCGAGACTGGCTCGAAGTTGTATCAGCGATCCAAATTACGATAGTTACACAGAAGTGACGCTGGAGTGCACCGTCGACTTGGGAGACGGAAAGCAGCACTATTACAATTTAGTGCAAGACGCGAAAGTTGCACCGGCTGGAAGCGATATAGCCATGCAACTGGGAATTTCCGTCGGCGACCCTATCTTTGTCTCTGTATTTTCACCGAGCAGAAGCATAACTAACGAGCCACTATCTCGTTCAGCAATTTGCGTGTACAGTCTGCAAGATATTGAGATGAAATTCAACGAAAATATCCACATGTGTTTCAATGGTAGCATTAAATACAGAAACATGGGCTATGTCAGTGGTCCCATACAGGATGGAAAGTGTCCTACAGCAGGAGTAAGTAAAAATGTAATAACATATTGTTTCTCGCTCGTAATATCCGTTTCGTTTTTATCTTCTTGCTAATTTACCCATTCATTTCGTTTCGAATTCAGACAACAGGCAACATTCTGAACTTCTGTGAAGTGGGCTTGAAAATCTCTGGATCGTCCCCGATCGTAGGGCAGGCGATTTTACATTTTCCCGACGAATTTATCACCTCTGTAACAATAGCCAACACGGAAAGCCACACCGTAGCGTTTCTGGGAACCAACGAAGGCGTTCTTAAGAAAGTTTTACTCTCTGGAACCGAAGCGTTCGTGTACGAGAGCATCGTGATCGACAAGGACAACAGAATCATGCCGGACAGTTTAATCTCGCCGGACGGAGAGCACATTTACATTCTATCGAGTTCGAAAATCTCAAAGGTACAAGTAGAGCATTGCAGCAGCTACACCAATTGTAGCAGCTGTCTCGATGCGAAGGACCCTTATTGCGGCTGGTGTTCTCTAGAGAAAAGGTATTTCATTATTTATCTTAAGAAACTGATTTATCCGTTTCTTTGCTTCTAACATTACAATATCAACTTGTGCTTCGTAGGTGCACGGTCAGAGGAGATTGTCAAAAGGCGAGTCACAGCAGTCCAAGGTGGCTGTCTCTAGGCACAGGTCAACAGTGCATCGATTTCGAGCAAGTTCTCCCGGATCGTATGCCTATCAATCAAATGACTACAGTTCATTTGACTATCAGAACCTTGCCCGAGTTACCATCAGGCGCTAATTATAAGTGCGTGTTTGGAAACGCGGAGCCGATCGACGCATTAATGACTGTTTTTGGGTTGTCGTGTCCCACACCGCCTGTCGGCGAGAGACCTAATATACCCGAAGGAGCCGATCATGAACTGGTACCGCTCTCCGTACGTTCCAGTGAGACAAACAAAGACTTTGTATCACGGAATTTCGCCTTCTTCGATTGCTCCAGGCACACGGTGTGCACCGAATGTGTGAAATCTCAGTGGCCCTGCAGCTGGTGCGTATACGATAACAAGTGTACGCACAACACAAGCTGCCAGGGTATTATTTCAGGCGAGAATGTGAGTACTTCTTATGCAAACACGTATCAGCATTTAAAACAATTTATACGTAACAAATATTTGCATTTTCAGAATCAGGCTCATCTGGCTGCGCACGGTGTGCAGTATTGTCCAAGATTCGTCCAACGCAAGGAGCCGTTGATGTTACCGAACAGCGTGGCTAAAGAGATAGTCCTAGAGGTGGAGAATTTGCCTCATCCTCAAGTCGGTCACAGCGGTTTCCAATGCATCGTCACTATCGAAGGTGCCAATATGAAAGTCCCGGCCCGTGTCGACAGCAGTCGCTTTATAGTTTGCGACAACACGGTTTACTCGTACGAGGCGGTCACCGGTGAATACGAGGCGGAGGTGACGGTCGTCTGGAACACAAATCACCACGTTGACAAGACCACCATTAAGCTCTACAAATGTGAAGTGTTGGGTTCGCATCGCGAACACGCAGACTGTTCCCTCTGCGTGACCAGAGACACCCGTTTCGAATGCACATGGTGCAGTAATAGTTGCATGTACAGTGATTCGTGCCTCCATTCGCCGTTTACCGAGTGTCCGAAACCGAGGATAGACATGATAAAGCCGCTCAGTGGGCCGATTGAGGGTGGAACGTTGGTGACCATCGAAGGCAGCAATTTGGGCCTGAAAGAGAGCGACGTGGAGGGGAAGATACACATCGGCAATACGCCTTGCGCTCTAGTCGACTACGAAGTCTCCGTGCGCATAGTTTGCCGCACCGGGCGCCACGAGGCTACCGACGCAGCCTCCGTGGTGGTCGGCAACGATGCCGGTTACACCGAGAGCGCTGTTCTATTCAATTACAAAGACATACACCTGTCCGGTGTCTATCCATCCGTTGGTCCGCAAAGCGGTGGCACGCAACTCGCCATCACCGGCATGTACTTGAACATCGGAAGCACCATCTCGGCCTACTTGGACGAACTGCCGTGCCACGTGAACGCGACGCAAGCCAGCAGCACCAGACTGACCTGCGTGACCAGCAAATCCGACCGGGTCAGAAGAGTGGAAAGATTGACGTTGAGCATAGACGGAGCGAATCGGACTTTGGTCAGCAACCCTTACAATTACACCCACGACCCCACCATCATGGAGATCAAGCCACTGACGAGCTTCGCCTCGGGTGGCCGTATGATCACCGTTCACGGCACCAACTTGGACACCATACAGAAACCAGAGATGGAAGTCTACTTCGACAACGAGCTATTGCCGATCAACAGAACTGTTTGCACAGTGCTGAATCCTACCCAGATGGAATGTCCAAGTCCCAGCGTAGCCAAACGGTTCATGTCATTGAGACGTAACAAGCGAACAGCCGGCACTGGTCAGAGCACACCGGTACAGTCGTTGAAATTAAAAGAATCGCAACTGTCCCTGAGGATAGCGTTCATCATGGACAACGTGGAGAGCGTGAGAGACTTGGACAAGCATTTCCAGAATCTCAGGAACCGGTTGTTGTATGTCGAGGATCCTAAGTTCCTCGCGTTTCCGCGGAACATTAAATTGTATAAGGGCGACACGTTGGTCATCGAAGGGGAGAACCTGATATTCGCCAGCGACGAGTCCGACGTGAACGTCACGGTGGGAACAATGCCTTGTAACGTGACCTCGCTCGCGTCCACCCAATTAGTCTGTATACCGCCTGATCAGCAGCCGGCTGACACGGACGAGCTTGGAATCAAGACCGAGACCGGTCTGCCGTTGGTCGTCGTCAGGGTAGGGAAGAGTTTGCGATTCCCCATTGGACATCTTCGTTACGAAGTAATCAAATCGTACCCGATCCCGCCAGAAGCGATCGCTGGAATCGCAGCCGGCACGTTTAGTCTTGTGTTTCTGTTCGTTCTGGTGTTGATCATTTATAGAAGGAAGAGCACGCAGGCGGAGAGAGAGTACAAGAGGATACAGATACAGATGGACACCCTCGAGAGCAATGTCAGGATGGAATGCAAACAGGCGTTCGCTGAACTGCAAACGGATATGACCGATTTAACAGCCGATCTCGAATCCTCCGGTATCCCGACCTTGGACCACAAGAACTACATCATGAAAGTATTTTTTCCCGGTGTCACTCATCATCCTATATTGAATGATCCGAGGTCTCGCAGCAACGTTTCTCGAACAAATTACGACGCTGCTATGATCCAGTTCGAACAGCTTATAAACAACAAGTACTTCGTGTTAACGTTTATAGAGACTCTGGAAGCTCAGAAAGACTTCAACATTAGGGACAAAGTGAACGTCGCGTCTCTTTTGATGGTGGTTCTCATGGGGAAGATGGAGTACGCGACGGACATACTGATGAACCTTTTACTGAGACTGATCGAAAAAGCTGTGAACACCAAGCACCCGCAGCTGATGCTCAGGAGAACCGAGTCCGTGGTGGAGAAGATGCTGACCAACTGGATGGCGTTGTGTATGTACAACTACCTGAAAGATTACGCTGGTTCCTCGTTGTTTTTACTTTTCAAGGCGATCAAGCACCAGATCGAGAAGGGACCCGTCGACGTGATAACCCACGACGCCAGATACTCCTTGTCGGAGGAAAGACTGCTCCGCGAGCAAATCGAGCACAGCGTGGTGACCTTGCACGTGGTCCAGGACGATCTTGACGAGAAGATACAGTGCAAGGTCCTAGATTGTGATACTATAAACCAAGTGAAATCCAAGATCCTAGATGCTCTCTATAAGAATACTCCTTTTTCACTGAGGCCGTCCGTGCACGACGTAGATTTGGAATGGAGACACGGCAGGGGTGGTCATTTGACTCTTCAAGACGAGGATCTGACGACAAAGTGCAGCGGGGAGTGGAAAAAGATCAACACTTTGGCGCACTACGGCGTGAAAGAGTCGGCGGTGATGTCGCTGATACCGAGACAAAACGACGGGTTCTCGGTCGCCTGTAAACCACCCTGCCACAATTGTAAACCGTCACATTATCATCACCAACAGCAGCAGCCGGTTCACCATCACTCGCATCACCATCATCTGCACCGGCACGCGAATCATTGTTCGTCCACGCATCTTCCATCCACACCGAATCACAATCTAATCAGTCCTATAATGTACAATCATCCTGTTAGCGGTATATATTTCGAATCTCAGCACTCGCCGCCGATCATCACGGCGAACGGCGACGTGGAGAGCGGCCACGGTGGCAATCAACGACTGTACCACTTAGTGAGGCCTATAGAGGACAGCCAGTACCCGCCGGGAATGGGCTTCACCGGTAGCAAACACCACCATCATCCCGAACGAACACACAAAGCCATACCGGAGATATTTTTAACGAGACTTTTGTCGACAAAAGGCACCGTGCAGAAGTTCGTGGACGATTTCCTGAACACGATATTATCCGCGAACGAGGCGCTGCCAAGTGCCGTTAAATGGCTGTTCGACCTACTCGACGAGGCTGCTAAACAGCATGGCATCGTCGATCCCGAGGTGCCGCACGCATGGAAATCGAATAGTTTGCCGCTTAGATTTTGGGTGAATTTTATAAAGAATCCGGACTTCATGTTCGATATCAACAAATCGACGACGGTCGACTCGAGCCTCTCCGTTATAGCGCAAACGTTCATGGACTCGTGTTCGATGTCGGAGCACAGGCTAGGTAAAGACTCGCCGTCCAACAAGTTGCTATTCGCGAAGGACATACCGCACTATCGAGAAAAAGTGGGCCGTTTTTACACAGACGTGCAGAGATTACCGCAGATCACCGATCAGGAGATGTCTAGTGCCATGCAACAGTTGAGTGCGTCGCATGCTAATGAATTCGATGTGATCGCTGCGCTGAAAGAACTTTACATCTATGTCAGCAAGTATTATGAACAAGTAAGTGTGTTCACGATAGTTTAGACGGTGGTACGTTGCATTTAGTAAAACATTTTAACACTGGAGATAAGCAGCGAAACAAATGCTGTTAGTGAATCCGCTAACATAGACTGATTTTGTTTGTTACAGATCCTAGATGCCTTGGAGACAGACGCTGGCTGTCGCAAATTACACCTAGCCCATAGGCTAGAGAACGTGGCGTGCACACTGGAAGGAGAAGAGACCAGTGCCTGCTGACACAACCTGCTCATTGCCATCCCAGGACCCGTCAATCTCTCCAAAAACACTGACTAGTGCCTCCACTTCATATGCATCAGATACACCTCGTTACATATGTACAAATCTTACACGTCGTGTGAATAACAATGCCGTAAATACGTGCGATTTCGTTAAGGCTAGTCAGGCGATAGTTCTGCAGGATAAATTAGTCCTGGTGTAGTAGTTTGCGTCTTTATGGTCATGGCCGTATCGAAATACGCTCGTGCACACGTACAGATATTAGCGAACGGTGAAACAACGCGAACTCTAACCCTTAAACTCGATTTGTTTTTTTATTAATACTGTATATTACATTTATTTATGTATATATAGTATACATGTATATATGTATACATAATATATATGTATATATATATATAACATATATGTGTGTATATATTCTGTATATGTATATATGCATTTATATATATACATATATTTGCATTGAATCGCAAAAGATTGAGAAAGTACACGTTCGATTATTTATTGCAACGTCGGAGGAATGTTTGTATTACATTTTATCGACGATGCGTCTAAGTATTGATCGCGTACACGTTTAAGGGTTTGAGATTGCCAGCCCGTGCAAAATATACTTATTAGAAAGGGACATGAGAGGAATACAAGACTCTCAACACTTTCGACTTCTTGTTGGCCGAATGTCTATACGTGTATACGTAAATACGGAACAGATAACGTAAACGTAATTAAGAGCGAAGAAGAAAATAACGTGTGTAAAAGTAAGTGAGAAAGCCATAGTGTCCACCAGACTGTCTGTACAGAGGGAGTACGGCAGCGAGTAGTCTGTGATCCGAGCACGAGTGGCTATGCCTACTATCTTCATTACGATATATATATATATATCTATATTTATATGTATATATATTTATACATATATATATATATATATATATATATATATATATATATAAAAAGCAAAGATCACGCAACGTACACCTCCACGGATTGTAGTGAGCTAGTTAGAGAGGGTCTATATATGTATTATAAGTTTGAAGGGAAGCGGAGACCCCTTTCAAAGAGAATAAGAGATAATATTAAAGTAAGGTAATTAAAGTAATGTTAAAACAGAGAAAAGAATTGAAGAATTAAGAATTGCGAGTGAGCGAGCGAGCGAGAATGAGAGAAAGAAAGGAAGAGAGAGAATAGTTCTAACTACTCTTGGCCTATCTACGTAAGATTATTACGTAAAAGAATCACTTTTCATTTTTGGTACAACAATTGTTCGTCTCTCGGTCTCTCTTTGATTACTTTACACGATTATGAACCTAAGTACGATTGTTGCTATGATTTTTAAGGGCATCGTGTGGACCACACGGTAATTTTTTATGACTTTTTTTTATGGACCATACTTATTATAGCTCTTACTATCATCGTTATGTTGTATTATTATCATCCATCTACGTACACACCGCCGCATTGGTTATCGTCGTATATTGTTAGCCATAAAACTCGTTAATAGACGAACAAAAATGTAACGTTGACAAAAAAATCGCTAGACTTTTTTCGATCGTTCGAAATTCGAATTATTGAAAAGAAAAGAAAACAATTCTGGATGCACATTGCTACCAATGTTTTGTTGTTTTTTTGTCTTTTTGCGATTTGCTCGGTGGATACCATAGGTCGAGAACGCATCGAAAAAAACAAACATTAATAGATCGAAACAACGACAAACAGTATTTCTTGGAATTGTGTCTCCATTATTTAGTATTCGCATAAGACTGTCTGATTTGCTACAGTGTTGCATTTTATACAGGGCCCATGGCCCCTCGTATTCTAATTATTCCAAGCAAAACTATGAAACGTTTATTAACGATTGAATTCACTGCCCACCGCGCACTGCCAAGTTTTTCCATGCGCTTCGACGAACTATTTTTAAACTCTATTAAAAAAAGATAAAACAACTTAACCGTTCGATTAAGTCGCAGAGAAAAGTATCGTTTGACAATGATCTGCCAGTGTAGGTCTAGGAAGACTGGGGACACGCTCACACTTGTTTGTACTTAATTAACATTCGTTTCGCGTAATTTCTCAACTACTCTAACAGGGCCCCAGGTTTCCCCGTTTTCTGACCGCCAACCTATGTGTCTCTCTATTACGTGTATTGTATTTATTTATATTTTACAGAGAGAATTGTACGTCAATCTGTCCTATGTGATTTAGCGTATCAAGTTTTTTTTCTTGCAGTTTCTTTTTTCTTTTTTTTTTAACTTAAAAGTATGCACGAATATTGCATACGAAGACTGCGCGCATATTCCTGTACTTGTTCTCTGCTTTTCTCTATTCAAGTAATCCCAGTCGAACGGACAGAATCAACTGTTAGGAACCGTGTAATAATTTAATTTTCTATACGTTGTAATCTCTTTCCAGTGAGCTTTCTACGGAAAATCGTGTCGCAAACAACGGAGGAATGATAACAGAATGAACGGTGGTCGATCAAACGTCTCGGACACTAACTATATGAATTCACGACTGTATACAAATACATTCTGTTATCATTTCGATTTTATTATATTCTAAACGTTTTTTATATGTATTTAAAGTAATGACTCGTCATAAGGCGGTTAATCTCAACTCTCTTGTATATTGAATATATGAAATAGGCGTACTGTAAGTAACGGGGAATTATTTTGCAAAATATTCTTATTTGTTGAACATATTTTTATTTGTACACTTGATTCGATTTATAGAGAATATATAGCGATCATTTTTGTTTTGTAATTTAATGCAATGTACGACACGCGACGAACTTTCTCGAACGAGAAAGCGCTCCGTGTATATCATTGATTCCATTTAAGAAATGAAAAATGAGCTGCCCAGCCAGAATCTATTAGTCATTCTTCAAGTAAAGATATTATTTCTTACGCAGCCGTGTCTGTGAGAAGAGAGCAAGCGAACTATGCAGCTCTTGTGTAAAAAAATTGAGTGTATAGTGGTACCGACGAAAACATGGACTATATTTATAAAAGCATCAAGTATATTCTTCTTCTACTTTATGTGTAGAGTACAATTCATACCAAGTATATAGGAATTTTAAACGATCGAGAAGATACTTGTCTTTTCAAAATATTAGAAGACATTATTCACGCAGCAGACCTTCTGACTTTCTTTTACCGTATTTGTAAAATAGTCCACACGAAACTTGTATTTTTTTCGATTGTTATGTACCTTTGGATAGTCTTCCTACATTGAATGAGATTATAATCTGTAAAACGACTTTTGTCATTCATTCGAAGTAAAACGTACTTGTTTCTATAAGTCTGATAATCGCGATCTCGCGACGCAATTATTTATGTTAAATTAAAGTATACTGTGCAAATAATGTATCCTTTATATATACACAGTTTAGTTGTGAACTGTATTAAAGTTTTTTTTCTTTTTTTAATTTCGCCATTAATTAATAAGTTATCACAATTTTACTGCCCACAAAGTTTAAGAAATCGTTTTAAATATAACTTAACGAGCAACTGGTCTCCCCTTTTATTACAGTGATTTTAAAGAGTACCGCCGATTCAATGCATGGATTTTCTATGTTTTCCGATTACATTTTAATTGTTTACATATCTTTAGCTAATTGTATGTGTATATATTTAAAGGAACGTACCGCAAACCCCGAGATTGTGTAAACGATACATGTACATTCCAAAAGAACGTTTCCAAATGTCCATCGGCTTTGCCATATTAATGTAATATTTTTCTATTACCGAATAATACCCGCAAATAATTTGCACTTTGAACAATAGCAAACACACTATTAGCATGTTAATAATTCACGTCGCGTCGGATAAAAATACGAATCGACAGAACAAAGTTGGGCATGTTATATTTGTCCATGAAGAAAGGATCAATTGCTCCGAGAGCACACGAACAAATTGTTCATTTACACTGTTGTGATTGTTTATAGCGCAGATTGACGTACGCCTACGTGCGCGTATATTTATGTATATGTCTCGTTATTTATATAGAAAATCGAAACATTAAGAATTTCTAACAAGCGTGCGTGGCACATTTAAAAAAAAAAAAGTATATTTGTTCGTTTCAGAGGTTCACGAAAATATTCTATAATTTACGATAAACAAGATGTATCGTACGTTTGAGCGCAATCCGATGGAAGGCCGAGGCAACAGGCTGTATTTTTTAACGCGTGTATGCACATACAAATTTCGACGAAATTCTGCTGCGTTTGTTCCAGTATTGAGACTTGGAAAATGAGAAGAAAGAAACGAAATTCGATTTCGATCGTCGAGACGATAATTTTTCTTGAATCGTACATCATTAAGAAAAATTAAAGATAGTTTATTTTGTTAATTAGTTCGAGCGTGGCGATGCCGCGATAACGTAATAGAATTTCCCGATGTATTTCGTATACGCTCGACAGTCGACTCCATCCATCTGAAAAGCTTGTCAATTCTGCATTCAACGTATGTATTGTATTGTAATTACATTGAAGGGATGTTTCAGCGGTTTACAAGTCGAATTAGTATGTCATGCTTCGTAGTATAGACGGACCCGGGCGTTGCGTCGAGTTAAAAATTATTCTTTGTTAAGGCTTCGGAAACGATGGGGGGATGATCTTTGTGTCCTGGAAGAATAGACTTAAGTATATTCGTGTCCGGGAGCGAACTGTATGAAAATAATATACATATAGTGCGGGGAACGTCTTTAATCCCGCGAATCTCGAGTGTATCTTTTTCTCGTTACGTAGCCCTACACGTAATGTGTGTACGAGTATGTAGAACTAAGGGCGAGGATGTGATAAACCCTTGAAGCCCTTTAACTTGTTTGTTGACGTCCACACAGGGAAGGAACTCGTACAATTATTTATCTTCATTCTCGTTATAGGAGTCTGTAATTCAGTGATACGATTAATAATCCATTCACAAATTTATATACATTTAGCGTGTTTATACGAGATCATTTTCTTGAAGGGTTTATCAAATCGTTTCTACCGGAAGCGTGCGTCACTGCTTTACCCGTATTCGCGTGAATGTGAATTTATTGATGTATGTGCGCGTGCGAAATGCAACAACAACAACCCCTTTGTAAATATTAACTCAGCCCCCCATCTCGCATATAAGTAGGTTTTAAGCGACACTTGAGAACGAAATGACTCTTGCCAAATTTTCAATGGGACGTAGGGACAAACAAATAAGCATTTGGAAAATTGCAAAAATATATTGGTATTATAAATGAATCTGATCCTTGAAATACCTGTGACCGATCACGATGGTTGTTAAAAAGCATTCTTCCATGTGAACTATATTTGTATTTAAGTCGAACATACATCTGTACCAAAAATTCTATTCTTCTAGCTTTAAAAACTATAAATAACAAATTACGCATCGCGGTCCTCACATTTCTCAGCGGCGGCTGGATATATAAAATTGATATTCTTCGTTCAAAGATTATTCATGTGCTCTTTGGCATCAAGCGATCTTTCGTTTATCGTTGATTATGTTTCCGACGTTCATTGTACATTCCTACCAACTCTTTTCAATCGGTTGATCGCTTATAGTCGTCTCGTAAAGATTCGTATTATAACATTCATTTAGATTTCTTCTATATTATAAAATATTCTCACGATAATCTTATATGGAAGAATTTCATTCTACACCCGATTTTATTTTGTATAATAGAGATTTCTCCTGAGATTTGGTCGACGATAACGCTGGTAAACTGGACGAGGAGTTCTTTGAACTTTGACTATTATTTGTACTTCGTTTATCCTGCTTTGCTTTCTTCATCATGTCTTTTAATCTCCTGTCTGCGCTTATTATATGGATATTAGGTGTCACTTTATTACCACCACCTACTCGGAAAAAGCAAAAAGTGATTCAAGACAAACGGATTTATTTGCGAATAGCTCGCTGATGAAGCTTACTTGAATTAGATTTCTTCTGTTCTTTAGATTTGTTTTCTATCACTGTTTTTGGTGAACTCCTTTCTTTAGAGACCTACCAATAAAAAAGAACATACTTTATGAGGTATCATTCAAAAGTATTTCCTAGTTTTTTGATGGTTGAAAGGAAATAATCGTAGGTAGAAAAAAAATAGTAAATTATAATGCGAGTGAATACACACACCTGAGCTTTCGAACAATTCGAACAATACCACACCAGACCTGGAACATCTATTTGAGAGTCTAAAATATGTGGAACATGACATTCTTGGTGATACAAGGAATGACACTCCAGACACTCCACGAGTCTGTTCCTAGCTCCTACGTCCATTCCTTTACAAATAACGCACGTAAGATCGTCCTCTAATATTTCTAACGCCAAGGTGTTGTCGGTTTGTATAATATCAGGCGGGGTGTCCCTCGTTGGAAGATTCACAGGTGAACTGTTTTTACTGGATTTACTAGAGTGCTTAGAAGAAGAGCTCTTGCTCTTTTTACTGCTACTGCTGCTGCTGTGGTCGCTCAGCACTGGTTCCTCCATCATATACTGAAAACCAAAAAACGTAAGATTGCTGGTTCGAGAAACATGAGTCGTTATTAGAGCATACAGAGGGATCAAGTACTGGATATCGTTTTACGTAAATGAAATCTTCTATGCTTCACGAGTACCCTGATATCAGAAATAAATCTGTAAGTACAATATTTTAGTAAATATCGATCGCTTTAGTCTCAAAGGATATTTCTTCTCATCCGATGCACAGCGATCAATTTTACTGATATCCAATTACCTTTTTGTGCAGCACATTGGATAACATTTTCGACGGTCCATATTTTTGTTTAATCGCCTCGTCTAAGAGTACTCGCAATTGTTCCGCTGAGTCTTTATTGGTGGAATGTAGAAGATGTAAACCTTGGGTAAATTGAGGGTCTAGTTCTAGCTGTGACATTTCAACGAGTTTGTTTAACCTGTGAAATAGAAAATATCGTTGTAATTCTTTCATTATACAATACATTTGTTCGATAGATCTTATAGAAATATTGTAGGTTAAATTTGTTGTATATAATTAGAACACATTTTATAAAATCTTAGCAACAAGTTCGAAAAATTTGTCGATTCGAAAATACACGTTATCGAGTGTCATATTTACCTATGGTATTTTTCTATCGCATTTAATAAGTACGACGAATTTACAGAGTTCAATCGAAAAATGTAATTCGTGTTAAACGAGGAATTTTGCTTTCATTGGAACGAGACGGACGGTAGAATTCCCAACCCCAACAGTCTAATTGTAAGAGTTTTTCGGTTTTCTCCTGGTCATATTCTTGTGGCCAATGCCAACGACGCGTTCATCACGAGTTTGCATGCATAACTCGTACGTTCGAGCGCAAGAAACGGATAAGCAACTTTCTCGGTATCTATATCTTTGCCCGAAATTCGGATTTTTTTCTTACATCGGAATCGTTCCGAATCGATTCCGAATTTGAAAAATACCGCCGCGAAAATATAACCATATACGGAACGGTGTCGTTCGGCTTGTACGATAAAAAGTAACGAAAGTGAAAAGAACCGCGGGGCACTAGCGCCAATAGGTTCGTCCCTGTCCTCTCCTGTATTCCAAATTTAATTTCCGAAAGTTTTGATTCCGTGGGCAAAATAAACGAGCTGGCCCCTCATCTAGGGAGATATCGGCGTGAAATTCGAAGTCGGTGTTGGCCGCGGAACAGACAAAGGTATGCGCTCGGCACGCAGATACTCGCGATAAAGGTGCGAAAGAATGGTGAAAATACAAGCAAAGAAAGGACCAAAATAGTAACCCTGCGGGCGATCGAGTGTAAGGGAACGAGTGAACGAGTCAAGTACGGCTGGGTGCGCTCTTAGTTCGGTCCTCGTCCATCGGTGGTGGCCGCGTATAAGTCGGTCCTTGTCGTTCCGAGGCGCGTTAAAACGATGTCTAACTTTCGACGGGTGGTTGGCAGCCGTGCGTAAAAGAAATAAATAATCAAAGCGACCATGAAGTGACAAATAAAGTTGGAGAACAATGCTCGCGAACTGCAAGGAAATCTGAGTGCAGCGTGCATTGGCCCCCGTTCTATGTTTTGGACACGTCTTACGCGGCTACAACGTGGTGTTCCCAGCGACATTAGAGCCGGAGGCGCGCTATGTGCTCGCCGCGAAGACGAGGCTGACATTTCGAATATTTTTCATCGTGTTACCACCGTGGTGTGTTGCTCTTGGCTGTATTGTGTTCCTGTATCAGTCGCCCGCTGACAACCGAGATTCCTCCATGCGTAGGAATCCGATTCCGCGGTTGGCCCGGATTAAATGACTGAGAACAAGCGGAAGCGACGGCCGCCAGAACGTTTGCACGGGAACTAACAGATCCGGACGGACATGACTTCGACGAGAAGGGTATCGTGCACCGTTCTGTGAGGATTCGCTCGCACCACGGCTACCGGTCGAGACGATCCTTCTCGTTGTTAACCTCAATCAACTGGTTCGTGTGCGTCGTTAGATCCGCGCGGAGCGGACCATAGTGGCCATGCGTCTGATTTTTTCACAGCTGACCACCGTCTGACAGAATAGTTCTCCCAATAGCCTCCAAACATGAAAACAGAAAAGAAACCGAGCGAACCGAGTTGCGTGTCCACCACTGTAGTCAAAGAGGAGCCCGATACCGATCCGGTTAAGATCAAGGAAGAAGGTAGCGGAGCGAACAACGATGACACAACTGGAGAGGATACCACCGAATGCCCGAGGGATCCTTGTCTGGATCCTACCAACGGAGAGAACACGCTGTCGGGCGAGAATCAAAACAACAACGCCAATCAACCAATCTTGAACTCGGTGAAGCAAGAAGGAGATCATAACAATCCCACGGATGATTTACCTGGTACGCGTAGGTTTCTACTTGCTCCATCTGGGTTTATCGTACGCGTCTCGTGTAACTATGCTATGTTTTGCCTTATTTATAGATTGCAGCGGTAATGTAATTACCGCTGATGGAATTCAGCCATTAGTTAGTAATGTTCTTGGAAAGCAAATGGGAACTAATACTGGAAGCGGCGAAGCTCAATACATGCAACAACAAAGTCAGATTTTTGTATTTTCTACGACGTTAGCGAACAAGGGTGCGGATGCAGTATTGCAAGGGCAATACCCGTCAATTATTGCTTATCATTGTGCGCAACCAGGCACTAAAAAGTATCTAGAGGTACGTCCAAGAACGAACGACTTGTTTTCATCGTGTTGATTTACGTGAAGAGATAAGTTTAATGTTATCATTTTAGAAACACCCGAACAAAGTGAACCAATTTCGTCAAAATCCTGCACAGTGGTTGAATAATTTTGCCATGATGAAACAGAAGGGTCATCAAGGGGGTACCAACAATACTTTTCCAACGGAACAACCTCCAGACCTACCGGCTCTCGATCCCAATGCTCCACCATTTTGGAACGAACAACCCAATCTGAGAAACTTGAATGGTGGGAATTCTCTTGGTAATTCCGAACCATCATTGGACGATGCAAATATAGACGTGCCTTGCCTTGTACCAAATTCACCTGGTAACACAGGTAATTATACATTTAATGCGACAATAAGAAAGTCTCGTTTTCGAAAATTAAATACGATCGATCTGTATTTAATGCATAATGTATTTTTTATCGCAGCAAATCCGCAACCTCCTAATAGTACGACGATGGGACATAGTCCCAATTTATTGGGGGGCAATACCAGTCCAGGTCCAGGGAGTTTGCAACCATCCCTGCAGGGTGTTAAAGTTCCCGATGAAAATTTAACCCCGCAGCAAAGGCAACATAGAGAAGTTCAATTAGCAACCATAAGGAAAATGGAAATGATATTGTTTCCTGAACACAAAGAAGAACCTACCAACACATTAGATACAACGCAAGGAACTACAGTGTCGTCGTGTCCGCCGACGAACGTTCCTCCAGTTGTATCGTCGCAGTGTCCTCCGAGCATGGACTGGCATAAGTTACAGCACCAATTTCTCGATGGGAAAACGAAGGTAGAATAATCTAGAATAAAATACGCTATAGATTGGAAGTTCATAGAACTCAGTCAAAGTTTCTGGTACTTCCTTCAAGCTTTGACTTTTGTACATATTACAGGGCAGCGTAGGAAGTCCCGGTACAGGAGTTTCATTACGAGGAACTGGCATGGTCGGAGTTCCCCGGAGTCAAGGACCACCACCGCCATATCATCAAACAACCCGATCTGCGAGCGTACCGATCGCAATACAAAGTCCAAATCCTTCGTCGCCGAACAATCCCACTAGTAATTTGTCGTTACCGTCACCCCGCGCAAGTTCAGCGCTAAATTCACCGGCAGACTGCAATAGGCAGTTTCAACTTAGCAATCAGAGAACAAACCACCTACCTGGACAGAGTCCGACCAGCCAGGATTCACCGAATCCAACAGTTGGCAACGCGACAGCAGTATCAACGACAAGGCTAAACCACAGCAATCCGGGCACGCCGGTTTCTCATTCGCATATCTCATCGTTAAGTCCGGGCGGACCGGCTGCCCAAAAGGACTCGCCTCTGGACTTCCCTAACAGCCAACCACCGAACGGTAAGTCTTTGAAATGTTTTCTCAAAACTAACTAAATAATACATTTCACGTTGAATCGCTCGCAAAGGATTTCAATACTAAGTAAACCTGTAAGATTATACAGGAGACTCTCTCTTAACCGGCCCATATGGAACTGGACCTCGGCCAAAAAGTAGTTAAACACTACATTTCCGATTCTCGAAAAATTGTCGATATTTAAATTGTGATCATTTCCTAAAAACAAATAGTACAATCCTAAGCCTGGACTCATTTTAAAGCATGAATCCTCTACTTTCGCGAAGCAGTGTTCATTTTCCTCTAAGATATTTTTACACGATGTGAGAAACTGGAAACCCATCTTTCCTCAAGAATGCAGCAAAATTCAAATGTTTCTAAAAAAGTTCAAAAATTCTTCTGGTAAATGAAACTTCCATATATTTGAAGATTGAAGCTCCCTCTTTGCAACGACTCCTTAAAAAATTTTTTTTTCACTGTTTGGTGGAACAACACTGAGGAACACTTGGCTGCACACCTCACATTCGAAGCTCGATAAAACAATTTTAAGTAAAATGAGAAATATATAAAATATCATGTAATAATATATAAATATATAGTCCATTAGAAAAGTGACAATCTTCAACAACTGTGTTGACTGGTTAGAGCGAGACCGGATGAGAGGGAGTCTACTGTGCGTAGTATCTGTATGTTAAAAGTACACTGCTGTAATATTGTGCGGTGAATTGATCGTGTTATATGTTACAACATAGTGGATGGTATGTTTTGCCGCACGCTGCAATCCTTAGCCCAACAAAAGCAGCAACATACTGGAGCAGTGAACGCGGCAGGCGTTAAGGAAGCCAATTTGATGCCGGTCCCAAGCCCGCAGCAAATTCAGTATCTCAACACGTTTGAGGGACAGGAGTTGACTATACAGAAACAGCCAAATACGAGTCTAAAGGATGGTAACTTGTCCACGTAAGTATGCCGAATATATTTTCCAGTATGTATTTCGCTTTATTGTTTCGCATTAACGGTTCTAGAAGAATCCTTTCCTGTTTTAGAAACACCGCCAGCAACACCGAGATATCGAACAGAATTATACCCGGAAATATGGACAACGGTAATCAGTTTGCTGCTAGATCCGAGGGTGCGAGTCCGGTTCAGATGGATAGTATGAATCGCGGTTTCACCGGTTCACTGCATAGTCCACACACTCCTCATACTCCGCACACGCCAGGCAATGGTGCTCCTCATACCCCGGTCGATCCTGCGAAGCCTGGCAACAAATCGAGCGCGAGTGCCCAAAGTAGTCCGGTGCCACACAATACAAACATACAAGACAGTATGGGTCCTCCGAGAACGGTACCAGCATCGCCCACTACAAAACCTGATACATCACCACCTTCGATAAAGGATACACAACAACAACAACAGCAGCAGCAGCAGCAGCAGCAGCAACAACAACAACAACAGCAGCAGCAGCAGCAGCAGCAGCAACAACAACAACAGCAGCAGCAGCAGCAATCACAACAGCAACAGTCCACAGTAGTGAATCCAAATAATTCTGGAAATACAGCTGTGGTGCCTCCTTTAGGTGGAGGCACAGGCGGCTCGTTCCCATGCGGTAGACCTTCCATAAACGTGAGTCAACCTTCAGACAATGTGCCTCTAAATCCCAACAATATCGGAGGGAGACTCGGCAGTTTAACCGCTATGAGTACAAATCACTTCGACCCTATAACTTCCTTGGCTCAGATGAGTCAACAACTGACCAACACCGCGGCCAGTAATTCGTTGGGTAACGACGGACCTATCCACTCCGGTAATACCGGAATGATGCAATTCGGGAATCCGCACAGCATGCACATGATGCAAATGGGCAGCGAGATGAATGGGAATTGTCACATGGGTGGCCCGACCAGCGAACCAGGCGAAGTAGGAGGGATGTGCATGGGTCTACCGGGACCACCGACCAGCTACAGTCCGACGACGTCGCACACTGGAAGTCCCGGTGTACCTAGCAAAATGGGACATCCTATCATGGGCCACAGCATGATGAGCAGCCATTCGGGTAATGCAGGCGGTGCGTATCCGGGTGGCGATCCGCATGCACCACCACCGAGATTGATGACAGGACACGTGACCGGTCCAAGCCCTTACAACGGAGCGAACGTTCAAGTGAAACCCAGTGCTCCGAACACAATACAATATTTGCCAGCGAGACCGAACGTGGGTCACACGCCGCGGGGACCGCCAAGCTTGGACTTCCTTCAGCGATTCACGAATCCTCTGTCCAATTTAGAATCGAAGATGACCGCGCCTTCTGTAAATCTTCAGTACTTCCCGAACGGTTGTGTACCGAACAACATGGGTCCGCACGGTGGTATGCCATCGGCCATGACCGGAGGGCTTCCCAGCATGGGAGGTTCGCCGAGAATGGACGGTCAGTCGATGAACTCGTCGGTCGGTGTGCATCCATCGATGAGACCCGTTGGCAACATGAGACCCCAGCCAAATCTAATGCGAATGCAGCACATGGTTGGGGGTGGTGTCTTTCCAGGAGGTTCGATGGATCCAGATAAAGTCTTCCCGCCCGAGATGGTGTCGCAAGTTCCCAACCAAGCTAACCCTGGTATGTACGTATCCGGCAGCAAAGGCAGCCCCATGGGGTTAGGACCTCCTCCTGACGCGACCCAACCACTACCGCCAAGCATGGGTGGTGCTACTAGTAATTTCAAAAACAGCCCTTTCGTTGGTAGTGGACCTAGCATGTCGGACCCAAATTATGCTCAACAATTCCATAACTTCCAACAACAGTTGTACGCCACCAGTACTAGGGGTAGCGGGCCACCGCATCCTAATTTACATCCACCGCCGAATTCGCATTCGCATCAACAGTTCTTCATGCCCAAATAAAAAGTATGTACGATGGCGAGAGAGAAAGAGAAAACGAGCGACCGAGAGTAAGAACGAGAGAGTGTGTGAATGTAAGAAAGAAAAGATATATCGTAACGGCGATGTTTACGATTGTGGTGGCCTTTGTTGTGGTGTCCTTTCGACGACTGCGTTTACCCGAGGATATGACCTGATCCGATGACGAGTACGAAAATATTTCTGGAGAGTGTACACACTTTTATTATTAAATTAAGCGATCTTGTAAAGGACAGAGATATGTCGACTTTGTTAAGGTTCTAATGTTGATGTATTAATTATCAAGAGTAATTATACACGTGACCATTTTCATCGCGATGGTCACACGGACTGGCGTGCGATAAGAAACGCTTTTCTCGTTCAATTCTTTATTTACGGTGTTGTTTCTGTTTTATACGTTAGAACTGTTTAAGCGTTTCTCTCGATGTTAGCGAGGATAAAATCGTTCGTGACGTCTGCCACAAAAAAGATAAAGCAAAACGAAAAAAGAAAAACGTTCTTTGGCAGCAGAGTTTTTTTTTGTTTCTTTCCATTCGTGATGAAATTTTCTCTCTGTAAATTTAAAAGTTTTACGAGAAAAAAAATGAAGATTAATAAGTGAAAATGGGCGCATAAAGAACGTTGTTCACGCGATCAATGTAAATACTAATGTAAAATCCGGTTTCTTCGTAGTGATCGTTATTTCGTCGATCGGAATATACGGTAGTGACTAAAGAGAAATACGAAAATGTTTCTAGAAAATCATCTTGAAAAGAGAAAAAGTATAAAGGAAAAAGAAGAGAAGCAGAAGCGAGCACACGGCGTACTGCCATCCTCCTTTTTCTTTATCGTTAAAACAATTACTCGTGATAAAGTAATTGCGCGAGAATCAAGGAAAAGTATTTCGAAGGAGTGGGAATGAATACGCCGGTGAATACGCCATTCATCATCCTTCCTTTTTATCATTAAAATACTTGAAAAAAAATGAAAAGAAACGCAGTCAAGCAAGCTCAAATTCATAATTGTACATATATACGATATACATATTATATATATATATATATTATATATATTATATATATACCTGTTGCAACATACTCCTTGCAGTATCGCCCGTTCCTTCTCACATCCTCTTCCCCCTCATCGATTCCCACGTGACCAACAAAACTGTGCATAATCATGACCCCACGTAGTTTACGGATAATAAGATAAAAAACGAAGAGTAACTGACTAAGAAACAATTATGTTGTTGATGAATGATTTTTATTATAAATGAAAAATAAAGATATTTACAAGAAGTCAGTATATCAGAATTGATCGATAAATGGGTTCTCATGGTGCGGTGTCAGAGAGCGGGCGGTGGAGGATTTTCCTTTTTTTGTTTTGTCTCGATACATTTACCGTTTTCACTTTCGCCTGATCGCGAAACAAGCGCAGGCTCTGACATGTTCAAATGAAAAAAAATCATGTCATTATATCTTTCAATTAAGCAGGCTGCTTCCAGCTTACTCGGATCTGTGATAGTCAAAGCAAGAACATGTATCTTTTTTCTCTTCATTCCGAAGACATCAAATACATATCTGTATTCATTAGGGAATGATTCTTTTTTTTAATACTACATTACGTTTTATTTAATTGTTAGTGGTTTACGCGTTGAAAGAGAGAAAGAGAATGAGAGAGATAGTGTAAAAGTGAAAAAAAACGAGAGAAATAAAGAGAGAGAGAAAGAGCGCGAGAGTCAGAAATAAACTATGGAAGAAATGAAAAAAGAAATAATTTTTGTCGAAGCAGCTTGAGGCAATCGTAAAGCGAATCGTGATTACCAGAGCGTCGTGCGTTTGTGATATCATAATTAGAAGTCTTAACGATGCAGCGGCGGCGATGATAGAGAGCTATTTACGAATACTTGATACGTTCGAATTAATTAGAAATAAGATTTCTTCTACGATTTCGTAATGCAGAATTGTACAACGAGTCGCGTAACATCGTCCATAGAGTTATAATTAGAATTACAATTTTTCGTATCATTTTTTTCGGATTTTTGTTTCTTTACGAGCGAAACGCGTTCTACCTGCGCCAAATACTTTTTACGGCTCCTCCGCATTACTAGATGCAATATTTTTTGAAAACAATACTGCGCGAACAGGTAACCTACATCTTTCACTTTTCCATCCATTGTATCAACGAAGCTATATCGGAGGTTCAATCACAAAAATGTAAAGCTTATCGTTAATCGATTCCCTTTGCAATAAGGGTGCGTTTATGTTGGAGCTGCGATAAACGAGCAGAGTGACGATAAGGAGCGAACAGCCGAAAATACATTCTACCGTGTTAAATGGGAGTGTTTATGTTGGAGCAGTTTAAACTGGTTTACACAAATGAAATCATGCTATTATCGCAGCTCCACTTTAAACATACCAAAGAAAGAAATTATTCGCAGGTTTTATCGCCGCTCTGATCACCGCGCTTATTGCTTTTATCGTAGCTCCAACATGAACGCATCCTAAGTCATAATATTGTCCATCATCACTTTATCCAAAGGTGCTTACTAAATCACTAAATTTTCTCGCGTTGCGTGAATCTCTTTTAGGTTTCACCAAGATATTCTCGCCCGTGTGGGGTTTCCTCTCACCTGTAAAAAGATCATTCACTTAATAAGCGATTCTAGTTTAATCCCCTCAGGTTTCGTTAAGTCTGTGTATCTTCCTCTTTGACCATGCCATTTTTAGAATCTAACATCTACTGGTCTACGATGGAATTATAGTAGAGATTACACTGTCTAAAGTTACAAAGCAATAGTGTAATTGCAATTCATCACTGTCACAATCAATTTTATACCCGAAACCCAAGTCAAACCTTTCCTTCTGCGCAGCATCTCTCATTGACTGGATGTACCCGAATCGCGCCAGTCGTCTTTATCTCTGTAAAAACGTTACGAACAATGTATAAAAATCCACTATTTGTTAATACCTTCTCGGTTCTTCGATTAAGTACATTATATACTTTTTCGAATTGTTTAATTAATAATAAAGAAATTGTCATTAACTACACGCCAGCAAAAACAACTCCAGAACTGTTTCGTTTCTCTCTTTTTTTTTTTATTTTGTTCTTTACATTATTGTCGTTATTACCTTGATCGCTCTTCCGAGGACGGAGTGCTCCCGTTTGTACTGAAAATTAATAATGTATAGACTGCGGATTTTATGCATTTATCAAAGATTGAGTAGGTGTAACATAAAACGGTAAAAACATTAGAAAAATTTCAAGATATATATATTATTTTGAATCTATTAGAGATATCAAGAAAGAAATTAGAATTTTATTTCGCCTCAGTTTCATTGGAATTCAGATAGAAAGTTTTTATTTTGCATAAAGATCCGCAGTCTAATATTGTATAATACACCGATTGTACAGATATACTAATATTATGGAAATTTACTTTTTCTTTAATGCAAAGTCGTCCCATTCGCTCAAATCGTATTTCGATAAATCTCCATCCTCATCGTCTTCTTCTTCGTCTTCTTCCTGAAACGATAGACGCGAGAGCGATCGATTCTTTGGTCTTTGTTCTTGTCGTTGGTAATTCTCATGTGAAATAATTAGTGATTTAATTACATTTTCTTCGTTTCGATCTTCGTCCTCGTCTCTCTCGTCTTTATTTTTAGATGTATTACGCACGGGGCTACTATACCTAGAATCTTTGGAGTCATCGTCCGAACGGTTCTCAATTTTCCGTTTCTTTTTACGTCGCCCGAACTCATCGTAGTCATCGTCGTCGTCTCGTCTCTCTTTATACTCGACGACTCCTCGGTCATTATAACCACCTCCGTACCCTGTACGCTCCTCGATCTCCCCGAACTTTGGCGCGTTACACATGTTGCACTGCTGTCTGCGAGCCCAGTTTACGTTTCCACATTTGCTGCATTGCCAATCGTCCGCGCTGAAACGTTGCAGAAAATCTTGGCATGAAATCTTAAATATTTATCATTGTTAACCATTGATTTGCATTATATATATATATATACATATTCTTTGTAAATATTCTTTAAAAATACATAACATATAAATGTGTGACATTCACCTGAATAACCCTCTACTTTTCTCTGCAGCCGCTTTCCCAATTTCCTGCCCCAACTTTTTTTTCTTTGGGCATTCACCTCTATCTGCGTGACAATACTTTTTGTTAGTCAAACAGCCTAACGTATAGACTTAGATACTAGCAAAATAGCTAAAAAATCATGGCACCAGTAACCATTCACTGATACAATGTTATTTTAAGCAATATTATTAAAGAAACTGTTCCATACATTACCATATCAAATGTCATATACCTTTTCCACACCGATTACAAGAGTTTCTTCTTGCAAAATTTATATTAGCACACCTGGAACATTAAATAATGAGATGTACGGTACGCTATAGAATATGGATCGAGAAGTAAATGTCATCTTCCACGCTAAATGAAATCATTTTTTAAAATGAAAAATCACACTGTTTAATTTAACTCTGTTTTACCCTGTCAACAATGGACAGCATGATTGTACGTAAAGTTTGTTCTGTATAGAGTGAAAGGTAGTGAAAAATCACTGTGGAACAGATGATCAGAAAATTACATACTGTGTATCAGGACAAATCCAGTCCCCTTCATTAATATTACGTTGACTATCCTCGTCTACTTTACTTGAGTCCATATTGCGTCCGATCTAATCGCTGGAAAGTAGACTCGGTACTGGATAATTTATCAAACTTACATTTGATTTTCGATTAGAAGGTGTTCTTTCGTGGTGCATCTAACCTTTACACCGACGTACCTTTTTTATCGTTCAAGCTATGCAAAAAGAATGATTTTGCATCAGGTTTTCATGGGTACAGCTCAACGGAACCGTTTGACGTGTACAAGGATTATTGCATTATGTTGATGCAACTTAATGCACCAAAACTTTACGGAGTTCAGCACACTACCAGTGCAACATTAACGACACAATCACAACCACAACGCTTACGAAGCGATGAGCTGTAACGTGGCGGTACACAGCATTACATACAGTCACAGTCACCTACACCCTCTACCTAAATACACCTACAGTCTACAGTACAGTACTCGAGCGATGCCACAAAGATCCATCGCTAGGTGGCCCATGAGCAACATTTGTTTCTTGCTTTTGCAACGTCGTAGCGGTCGCAGCTATTAGCTCGGATTTTATGTAAACATCGTTCAAATAATACATGTTCTATGAATTTGTTGCCTTCAGATGGTCGTGTTAAACGCCAATGGCAGTAATTAAGTATACAGAATACATACTCGATTCTCAGTAACAAGCCAAAACTTTTAAGTTATTGATAACGTCAATTATCACACAAAAATGTGGGGCGGGGGGGGATCTAGAGCCTCACGTGCGTGTGACAGAAAAATACATTCGATCTTGGCTCTAGTCCTACTCTATATTCTCTATCTGTCTCTATCTGAACTTCGTCTGTGATTTTGGGTCGCCGCGTCACGGTGACAGTGGCGTCATCCACAGTGGCGGGTTTCTAAACTATTTTTCCCTATCTCCGCCATGTGTAAGAGGAGGACAGAGAACGCGAGGCTCGTGCCACCTACTTTTCCACAGCACTTCGAAGTCCCTGGTAAGTATTAGGCGAGCATGATACACAAGTACGTACCCGACAAGGACAGACATATAGATTTACCGCGGAGAGAGAAGGACAGACATAGAAATCTTTTACAGTGTATCAACCTTACAGAGAATTTCGAAATAACTTGATTGTCATTGATGATTACTAGACTCCGGATCTTTATGCAAAATAAAAAGTTTGTGCATCAATTACAAGACACAGGAGCTAAATATAAATCTATATTTTTCACTAATAATTTTAATATAGTGAAGATAATATATAATTTTTACACTGTTCTAAATTGCACGTACTCATTTTTGCCATAAATGCATAAAATCAGGAGTCTAATGATTACTAATTACTTGCAAATGGAGAGTATGGAATAGACCTTATATCACAGACGAGGTAGTTTGTGCTTATATGATATAAAAAAATCTATTTATTGTTGAACATGTGGGCAGTATTCAATGTTTATTGCAGGCGTAGATGATTCTTGCCGCTTTCTCGATGAGATACAATGTAAAATCCGGTAAGATTATCCTCTCTGTATGAACGTCCGTACTCATCCGTACTGCGTGGACCGCGTGGACGTAGTGGCAAAAAGCTGAAACTGTTATCCAATTTGTAGTTCAACTCAATCGTTCAGGTGACGCCACGTATCAATTCAGGCTTTTATATTACAATAATTTGTTAATTTTTGTAAGATCAAAGCTACAACAACAGTTAGTCTTGTAAGATTTATTATGTATTTACATGTTTGTATGTATAAGGCTTATGGATCAGAAAAGATCTAAAGCCCTTTAATAAAACAAAAAAAAAAAAAAGTTTGAGCGTTGTACCGCTACGTTGAATGGCGCTATTTTCAGATTATAGTGTTTTGAAAAATTTCAGAAGCAAATTTCAATTAAAAATCCAAAAATGAAGATTGACGACGGTCGTTAGATGTACATTTTCTAGATTCTAGAACACAGACTTTGTGTTTGGATTATTGGCCCACCCCGCTATCTAGCCTAAGCTAGCTAACGGTGGACTAAGGCAGAGAGGAATATCTATTCATCCCTGACTAAGGTAGTTGAGGCCTCAGAGCCTCGGGCGTTGTTCCTAAATATTGTTTCGGCGTCGGGCGTCGGGTTCCTAGTTCCTACCCGTACCCTGTACCCATGAAGGCTGACGCCGTTGCTGCTGCCGGTGCCGGCTAGCGGCCGCGCTTATTCTCGGCCTTTATTCTCGTCATTTAGAATAACAAATAAAAGTCCCAAGATTTATTCGTGAATAACGAATAACGAATAAAGCGTTATTCGCAAGTTACGAATAATTTCTCGGCGAATGAAATCGTTATTCCCTAATCCTGGGACTTTATTCGTTATTCGTTATTCGAAATAAAATATGCCCAACTCTGGGCCAGAGTAGACTTGATCCCGCAGCCCGTGTGTTCCAGTGCGCTCCGGCCGGAATCCCCGGCCCGACTGGTAGACTGAGCGCGCTCGCCGAGCGCAGGTGCGCAGCGAAGCACAACGAGGCTCCCCCTACTCAACTTTGGCGCATCGTGATTGTCGTAATAGTTAATGATTCATAAATTTGTTATTTCTAGCCGCTTAATTATACTTCTTCGGCCAATGTTATCAAGTATACCCTTAGCTATCTTGAAATCCAATTTTTTGGTGAAAATAATAAATGGAACTCGAGATGTAAAGTAAGTTTTAACACGTTTTCCGCGACATAATATTTCGAGTAATTTTTCTATTTTCAATGTTTCAATTTTATCCATTCCCTTTGCTTTCCCATTTCAGTGATGTAGTTCTTCGGTTGGCCTGCGTCCATGAGAAGAGGACGCTGCGATCAGTCGTAAAATACGGTGTCGGTAAAACAGTCCAACTTGGGGCCAAAAGCCAATAGGGTTAGGGCGTTATGTCTATGTATCAGTGTCTATTCGTATATATATTACGTCAGTGCCTATAATGATAGTCCATATCAAATCCTCGGTTAATCGCATTTCTAGGTATAATTCATTTTGCAAACAAAAAATCTTTATCCAGCTCCAAGAAATCCAGATAAAACTATAATAAGCGTACTCGTTACCTGTCTCATTATCTTTCCACGTAAGGAGGTTACACATGAACAATGAATATGTACACTATGACACTATATTGAGTCTCAGGCAGGTACATATCAACATTTTATCAATACGTAAACCGTCTGTTCCTCCAAGAAGTCAGTTTTACGATTACCATTCTTCTAAATATTTCGCATAATAATACATATTTTCACATCAAAATCAAGATATAGTCCAAACGTTCCTTTCGCATTCCAGTGTTTCATTAATTGTAATCTACAAATATTCCGCGAACATTAAACAATCTTAGCTAACATGTAACAATTTTTCATATAGACATGTATTTATAACCAAGCGAATGAAAAACAGCGAAGATCGAAGCAAAAGGATGCCTGCGGTCTACGGGAATCTTGCGAGTCTCGGTGTTGTTTGTGCAGCTTCCTAAAAACCAGCAGGTGAAAAATGAAAACTACGATCGCGCCGCAGAGGGTTAAAAATACATCGAACCTGAAACGTATAATTCACAAATATGCCCTTTAGAAAACGAAGAAACAACAACAACTATAAAACAATTTTCCATAGATACGGCGCGATAAATGGGAAGGATCGATGGAGAAGGATACGTACAATCTGCGTGGATACGGATCGTGGTCGCGTAGGATTCAGGCGACGCCAGCGCAGCGCGCAGCTTCCTAAAAACCGGCGGGTGGAAAAAGAAGACGATGAGCGCGCCGTGAAGGGTTAAAAATATATCGGAACGGTCCTAATTCAATGACCAGGCGGTGGCGGCGGCGGCGGTGCGGTGGTGGCGGCGTTTTACATGAACGGCGACTGCGGAGAGGAAGGCGAGCACTGCGAGCACAGTCGGCGCATTGAGGATCCAGAGAACGAAGAAGACAGAGAATCGGGTGTATAGGCAAAAGCAGAGAGCCGAGGAGCGAGAAACGTACCAACGAACCCGTGGAACGGGAGACCGAGCGCGAGCGGCGCGTTGGTATGGGTCGCTTTTGCTGGTGAGCTGTTTGCCGATTCGTTGACTCGCCGGGACGGTCGGTCGGGTCGAGGGCTCCCGGCCCCCGGCTCTCTCAGAGACTCAGTCCGTCTCGCGACCGCGTGCCAAGGGGATGGATGTCGTGTTGTTTCGTCTCCTCGTCCCGTGATCTCTCGATCAAGATCGGGCCGGACAGCGGGACATCGGAACATCGGGAACAGGGACGTTGCCGCGCGCGCAATGCGACCACGCAAGTTCCGAACCGTGAGACATCTCGTGCCCATTCCTCCTCCGCAGTGAGACAAAACGAATCCTACCGGTGTCCTCACGGTGTACTCGGTGCTTTGGCAAGATCGCGAGTGTTGTTTGTTGCAACGAGATGGGCAGTGAAGCCGACGCCGAGACCACGGGTACCAACGCCGTGGATTCGGACGAGTCCGATAGCTGGGAGAAGTTCTTCGGTGAGCGATATATTCTTTTCTAATCTGTATCGGATGCCGCACCGTGGACCTTTTTACCCGGTTGCATCGTTGCCGTGTATGTACGTCGTCCTTTTTTCACTATTACCGAAGCGCCTTTCTTAACCCTTCTAGTGCCGAACAACGATCTATTTAAATACCATCGATATGTCCTTGCGCTATCAGTGATCAGAACTTGTTTATCTTTATATTCCTTGGACTGTTCTAAATTGTACCAGCTCATTTTTGCCATAAATGTATAAAATCCGCAGTCTAGTATTACATACTACCATTCTTCAAAATTCTTATATTGGTTATTCATTCACAGATTATTCATAGAAACAATTGTACAAATTACTGAAGTACGAAGCTGTATCTTTTTTCTTGCATGGGAGCGGGTTAACCGAAGATCGAATGTAAATAAGGGTGTTTATTTTGACGAGCTGGGATCGCCGAACACCATACATTAGACTAGACAGTCTCTATTTATTTTGGTGGTAGGGGATTGTTGTGCTTTGAGACGTCGGTATTGTTGCTCGAGGTTATAGATCGGCTACAATTTTTAGGTATCTCTCGGCGTAGCGGTGGTCATAAGAACGTTTAATTATTACATGACGTTCCTTTTCTTTGACCACCACTGCGTTTGCGTGGCTCAGAACGCTGTTATCGCGAATACGTGTACAGGCTGTGTGTTAATAACTGCTAGGAAATGCAAATGAGGCGTAGGTTTTAGGGACGGAGGTCGCAAATAGAAACAGAACTGTTTCCGCGGTTGATTCGATCCACTCTTTCCATATCTTTACGAAATATTGTTCGCATTGACGTACTTCTATCAACAACTTACTTGCATATTACTGGACTGCGAATTTTGTACATTCATAACGTAAATAGTTAGGTGAAATATAAAATTGTGGAAAGATTGAAAGAATTTAAATGCATTAATACGTTATTACCAACTTATTAAAATTGTTACGGTTCTTCTAAAAATTGTCCCATCTGTCGCGGCGATCGTAATGCTTCGTGAGCGATGGCCGCGCGTTGATGTTGATTGCGCCTAATGCATTCGCGCGTCTTACCTCGAGTGGATAATATACCCAATTTAAACCGAGGCTAACCAGAGGGTCGGCACGTGCCGTAAAATAAGCAAAAGTATGTATATAATTTATCGCAAACAATACTGCGAATTATTTCAGCGTTCGAACAATTCGTATTCGATCGACGATTGCGAAAGACGAGCACCGTTTCTACGATCGTAGATCGCGTTATCGCTATTGATTGTTACAATCTACGTGATCCAAATCCTATCTTTATTTAAGATTGAAAAAATACTCGAGAGATAATAGAATATTGCAAAAAAGAAAAGCATTCGATACGTTTGTCGTGGCATTTTCTATGCATCATGGTACAGTCGCATTTTGCTAGGCAGATAACGAGCGGTCGGTTATCGCGTGTCAACATCTTTTTGTAAACGAGCACACGAGCGCAATAAATCAATTGACAAGATGAGAGGCATGAGCCGATTCTCCGCGCTAACGTTGATCTGGTTTTTCATCTTCAGAAAATCGATTTTTCTTTTAGTCAGGGATCGACAAACTTTTTTTGGAAAGGGCCAGATCGTAAAATTTATGGCTCGGCGGGCCGGGTATCAAACTCGAAGATATTTACATGGGTAATTCTACTTATAGAGCAATTAAGTATAGAGCAATCAAATTTTTTTTAATTAGGAAGCGCCGCCACGTGTTGTCATTATTCTCAACTCGAGTATCGGCCGTTGGGTTACAACTTGATTTATTTTTTCATGTAGAGAACAATATTAACCTCGCGAATCGTAGGTTGCCGACCCCTCTAAGTGGTGAAAAACGCAGTTTTCTCGAAACGAAATTCTGATTAATTTTACTTGAAAAAAATCCCACGTATGCTTTATGTACCGACAAATATGTGTGTAAAATCCCAATGCGAAGATGAGAGTACCCGCAACAGGCGCGCGGAGGATCGCTCGCGGAAACGTAGAAATCCGTGCGCGACAGGTTGCCAGTCGTATATTCGCTGACACCAGTGTCGGTCTCTGGATCGAGCGCTCCAGCAAACATTAATCGGACAGATTGCACAGCGGTTCCCAAACGCACGCGCGCTCTCGTGGGCGGGACGTTTGAATCGTTGGAAAATTCGATTCTGTTTGGTCGTCGAACGCCGGATTTTTCGAGAGTTCTCCTTTCGAAGAGAGCTAGCTCCCACAAATCCATGCGACACGAGACAAAAAACGAAAGAGACCGCTCTCGAGTGTACACGTGAGCCCCGTCGCGTCGGAACGAAGATAAGCGAGATACACGAGTGGCGAGTAACAGTACTATATTTCACGGAATTTCACGTGGAAGAGAAAACGTGAACTTCTTACGATTCGATTTGTCCGCTAGTTCAGCTATGGCGCAGAGGTGTGTACGAGTCTGTCTGTACACACACGTGAAAGTGACGTTACATCCCGGCCTCCCTTATCTCGGATCTATATCGTAATTTTTCAACGCGTTGCACCCGATCCGAGAATTTATGAGTTTTTACGTGCAGCCAGATAAGCCTGATAATTATCTCCGAGCTCCTATAGCGTTGTGCTATACTTTATCCTCGGTACTATAGAGCCATCTACTGTCTCTCGCTGCAAAAGATTTCGCTAGAGGAAGACACGGGAACCAAGTAGAAATCTAATGACTTCAACAACCTAGAAACAATACATAGGTACATATTTTGAAATTTGTTTAATCTTACCGGTACCGGCTGGTACATAATTGTTCGAACGACTCCACGTTGTATGTAGGCAGTGGCGGAACTACTCTCGGCCCCCCGCAAAATATAATTTTGGGCCCCTATTTTCCTTTCTATATTTTTATAGGATTGAGTGTTTTTAATGCTTTTTAGGAAGGAGAATTGTAAAAATTCAATAAACGCAAAACGTATGTTTTTTTTGTCAGTGTACATTTGATTTAAATCGTAAGCTATATTGTGTTTGCGTCACCCGATATATTGTTTATTTACGTTATCAACCAAATAAAACATAAAAACGATCGAACGACGAGCAAGAAACGAACGTCGAACAGCAGTCTTGCCAAGCCCGTCACTGCGAAACGTTGTCGAAATAAAGTTAATTCGTGTTATCGTTTAATTGTGGCCATTCTTACAAAATTAAGGATAATTTTAGTAAAATTACACGATAATAAATGCAAAAATTTTGGGCCCCTTCCGATTATGCTCCCCCCGCGTTACGGGATCTTGCGGTATTGTAGTTTCGCCACTGTATATGTATCTTTATGCAATTAAGGCTTCTGAAAATTTCAAAAAATGCTAGGATATAAAGCACGACAGAATTTAGTACGATTTCAATTTATTTCAGATCTGAAAAGGCTACTACCACGGAAAATAAGATTTTATTTGATTCGAGTTTCTTAAGATTCGTCTACGAAAATTGCAAATTACATGAATATCCGTAGTCTAGTTACGAAGGAAACGACTCGCTGCAATTGAATACAGCAGAATCATTAAAAGAATTTAAGAATGAAAAAAAAGAGATTGTCAAAGAAGATACGGAAGGGTTGTTACTGTTTTTTGTAATTAATGCCGACGATTTTTATTTCGAAATCCACAGTCTAGTGATGATTAGCCTGCATTCTATCCGGAATGCCTCGAAGCAGAATTTTCGCTTTCCGAAGAGGATGCAGCGGAATCGCGAGGGTCTGGTCGCGTCGCCTTTGCTCGTGACTCTCGTGAAAATTCCCGATTTTCATTTGCATGCTCGTGCTCGCGCACGACAGTCACGAATACGCTCGTCCCGGCAGCTTGCGGGACAAGTGGCGAACTTAAGGATGCGATACGACGCGCAAAAAACACTCGCTCTGCCGGATGCAGCTTAGAGGGACGGTCGAGAGAGGCCTGTGTTTTCCTAGGACCTGTGTGCGTCTCTGGCCGTCGCGTCGTCGCCACGGAGAAACAGAGAGGCACAAAGACAGAAAGGGAGACGAGGCTTGCTTTCGTGTCACGTGTGTATGCCCGATGTGCACACGCCCAAAAATCGAGCAACCGGCTCTCTCGATCCGTCTGGATTTTTATGGGCCTGGCCCGGACATGGGCGACGCTGCCGGGCCCAAGAAATTTCCAAAATTTCACCAACTGGCCCGCGTCTAGTCCTAAAAACAATGGGTGGGCGTAACCCTTCCTGTACTATACACATCTATTTTCTCTCAAGTATTAACACTAAACCGAGCACTAAGCGAGGTTAAAATGTTCTAGCTTATAAAAATGACAAGGCTCTATTTATTTAATTTTTAAGTAATTTCATCTCTAAGTAACTTCATAATTTCAATAATTGTGAAATGAAAAATATAAAACCGGTCATTTGATCGGCAGTGGTAGGTTTAGTGTTAATAAAAATTCCTTGACCTGTTGCAAAGCGAGAGTCGACAATTTACGATTGTCTCAAGTCCCAAGGATCCAGGAATTTCTGGTTCGGCGATGATCATCCTACACAGAGGCGTAGGATCGGATCGATCAGGCGACAGTAGCGAACGTTGACACGGAAAAGTCGCAACAGGCAAAGATCCTTGGTTGTTGACAATATCAGGCGTTGTCTATCCTGTGCCGACAACCGGGCCGGTCGGCCGAGAGGCGCATTATTACACGAGCGGCTCATACTCATACGTGCGTCGTGCCTCGCCGCGCCGCGCGCCGGCACGCCGAGTATGAGACCGGGAGAGATTGCGCGCATCTATCTCGCCCACTTGTTTCCAGCTATGATATACAGGTTGTCTCTTCCCGGTCCCTAGATCTCCGACACGTTTGCGTACACGAGTTACTCGCGCGAGTTTCCTAGCTCTCGGTCCTATGTAAACTCGCCGCGAGACGCCACGGGGGGGACACCTCTTTTTATCTTCCACGTCTCACAATTGGGAGACAAATTCCCATGGACCAGCAAGAATAACAACCCTTTGATCGGAGAGCTCGGTTTCTCTGAACATGTCTGGCTGTTAGAATTAAAATTAAAAAATTGCTCGATGTTGCTCTAGTGTGAACGTAGCTTTAGAATCTCCAGTTGCAAAACCGTGGCTGTCTCGATCAGAGAACTTATTTCTACTTTTCCCGGACAATGCGATCCCCCAAAAAAATAATATTCGTGTTCCCAGCTAGGCTCGGATAAATTCCGGGCTCGGGCTGTCCCCCGTGGAATAACAATGGCAACTTTCACTGGCTTTTTGACCCGAGAATTTGACGTCTCTATGATTCCCGGACACGTAATGTCCTCGGTAATAATAATTCTGGCAAGTTACCGGCGACTCGGAGTCGGGCGGCGTGTTTCCACCGGTCATAGAATCGTAATGGTTCCTTTCACTGTCTTCTTCGGCCTCCAGGAATGGGTGTTTGAATAGCTCCTAGACGCATATGTGGCCCCCGTAATAATAACAATGATACGAGAATTTTTGTCGTTTGCTTTCCCCCGGTGTTCAGAATAAGCGCAGTCGTACCTAGACATCGAATCGCGTTTCTCTAGGCTCTGGGAACCGCGCCGCGCCGCGCCGCGGTGAATAATAGTGCAAGCAGCCCGCTGAAGGATAAAGAGCGTGACGCGTCTCGCGATAAAGCCGTTGTTTTTTTTTCTTTTTTCAACGGGCCGCGATAAAGGCCGAGTCTTGAGTGTGCATACAGGTGACTCACTTTACATCTGTTACACGATTTGCTCTCGAAGCCTTTGTGCAATCCCGCCGGAAAATGATTACGTGATCGTAATAAAACAGCCTCGAGTCGAAAGTTTCGGGAAGGAACCGATATCTTACGATTTTCTCTTCGACGATCGACCGTAATGTCGAGTTCACCGCGTGAATCAGCCTGTAGATGCGACTGCAAGTCCCTGGCACGAGCACTTGGCGTTACAAATGCAGCCAGGGAACCACGATATACGCCCACGCGTGATGTTGCCGAGCCCACACGAGCCGAACAACCGTCGATGACCCAGGTGTCGCATCTCGGAATGTTATCTATCAAAATGTTAATAAACCCCCGGTCGAGAACGGACCTACATTCAATTTATCCTCCGTAATCTCTCCACAATGGCCGCCACGAAAATAGTTCGTGTCTCGGGTCTGTATAACAGGCGTCTTCTTCTTGCACGGTTCCCCTAAGTACAAACGAGTCACCGGTGATCGGTTACCGACGGATTTTAATCCCGTTTCTGTCGACACGATGCACCCGGAAAATGCATACAAGCTTCGACAGAGCTGGTCGAAGCTCGGAAGCCTTACTATGAATATGCACCGAGAAGAAGATGGCTGCAGCGGAAGGTTTACCCTCTAACGACAAGGGTTACTCGCACCCCTTAACGAGGCGCACGGTGTTACGTTACTTACGGGGATGCTCCTACATTGTACATACCGGGGGGTCGGAAACATTGACACGCTTGTTCCCTTGACCCTGGGCAGCTACATATTTGTAAAAATAAATTCTTTCCGATTTCAGGGTGGAATAAAATTTTTAATAGAGAATAATTGCAAAAGTGACTCCTAACTTTGTGGAAAAAATTATTACAAAAAGAGAACAATATTGAATTCGTCGAGGCACTTTCAAAGATTGTCAATTGATTCAAAAAGCGGTTGAAATTTTGCTGAGGGGACCAAAAATTTTCAACATTTTCGAATGTAATATTATACAGTTCGACGAAAAAATGATACAATTTTTCAAGATCTGACCCAGACCTAGCGGATCCGCTTCTATGTCTGGAAACCGTTCTAATCTCTCAAATGCGCTCGAAATCGAGCAACTTTACTCTTGTAGAACTTTCAAACGAGTGAACTCCGCACACTGAAACTTGGATTCCGCGCACTAGAATTCATAGTTTTATCATTTTTTTCGTCGAATTGTATAATATTACATTCAGAAAAGTTGAAAATTTTTGGTCCCCCGAGTGAAAGTTCTGCCCAAAAAACATACACCTGTTAAATATGCCTGAAACGAAACTCGTTTCTACAGCTGATAAACAATTGGAATTTGTTTGCGGTCCGGTGGCGAACGCAAGCTCGTCCCGCTCCGCGGCGAGATTAATCGAAATTTTTGCGATCTCGTCGGCTCACTCGTGTTGATTCGGTTCGCCTTCAAACGAAGACGTCACGCGAACGAGCGAGCGAATGATTTTTGCGTCGCGTGTCTGTGAATCAACTTGTGGGGGCGAGCCGCGCGAAAAAATCCGAGGAGATACGGGTCCGGGTGGCAGAACGAGGTCCGTAAACATCCTCTGGGCGAGTTCGCATTTACCAGCGTGGAGGATGTCGCGCGATTCCGTTTGGATAGCGATTATCGGGGGTCTCTCGCGGTTCGTCCGAAAAAGAGCGAACGGTTCGAAACGGTTTCAAACTGTTCGTCTTTGGTTTCTCGGCCGGAGGGATCGCGCCTGCGCGTGGCGGTCGAGGGCAACGGTGTTTGAAGCAACCTGTACGACAAGGACATTCGATCTACTATAATCAATGTATTAAGTTTCGATATAGAAACTCGGTTACGTAAAATAATGAACATAAGAGACTGAAGTGACCACAAAGACAATACGAGCAACGGAGTTCGTGGAACGGACTTTCCATGCGATTAACAACTCTCTATTGTTGCGATCGAAAAGAGGAGATTTTCGAGGAATTCCTCGACCGTACGTCCGATTGGACGAGCAACCTGTGGTACGATCGAGAGAGATCGCGGCGTGTAATACGAAAACGTGGCTGTCCGATGGCCGGCCGACGACGCCATTGAACTTGATTTCCCGACACCGTGGATCCTCGCGAGACTGCACGTGCAGAAACTTTAAAGGAGAACGGCGCTACACCTCGTCACCGCCCCCCGGCGTCTCACGTATTCTAAGCCTCGAATTGCACATGGATCTTGGGAACGGGTCGCGCGAAGGTCTTGCGGATTTTCAGGCTTCTTTCCCCTCTTGCGAAAGTTACGCAATCGAGCCTTTGCCATGCGCTCGAGACGATCGTTCTTTTCAACGTTGCAGAATGGAGCTTCCTACATATAACGTCATGCGAAATCATGTGCTATCACGATACACACAGGGTAAAAAAATATAATACATTCGGAAATCTATTGGCACGTACTCTTTTGCGAATAAAAATTCAACGCGAATACACCTAATCGATCGAGGTGCAGGTCCGCGCTTTTCGCGAGCCCGCAGAGCCGACGACTGTTGATTCGAAAGGGGGCGCTTTCAACTCGTCAACGACACTCGGCGTTTAACTGATCGGTCTTGTCGCACGAATAAACAAGGCGATACCGTGTCGATCGGTGAACAGTTAGGCGAGTGGTCTCGAAGGGTGGCGAATCGGGGAAAAAAGCTGTCCCGATGTGTCCCGATCGGGTCAGCCCGGCGACCCACGCTCGTCGCGAGTCCACAATTGACTCTTGTTGCAGCCAATATGGCCGATCAAACCGGATCTTTGCTTCTCCACGGCGAGGGGTTAAAGCTGAAGCGGTTGGCGGAGGACGCTGCCCGCGTAGAGATACCCGCTGTACCCGACTCGGTCGATGCCTAATGTCGTTACTCGTTACGATTCCCTTATATGTAACACGTGCCCGGGGAACGTGGATTCAGATAAAGGTTCGTTTACACCGCGCCTCGACCGCGTGTTGCAGCCGATCGGCTCGATGATGCCGTTAATGAGGGAAAAATTGACCCGCTAACAGGAAGCCTCTGCTGCTACTCCCTCTTTCTGCCGGTAGTTCTTCCCTTGGACTCCATTGTTTCGGCCTTAACGTCGCTAACGAGTCACCGATGATAATTATTTTCTTGATTCTTAATCGCTGTCGATTCAAGCTTATCTTAACTTAACACATTTGTTACCGTAGGTATTTTATAATTTTTTGAGAGTCCGTGGCTCAGGAATTTTTAATAGAAATTGCAAGTAATCTAATCCGTTTCGTTTGAAATTCTTCTGTAAAATAAAATTTCTAAGCTTCCCCTTAGGTGTTAACACGAAGTGTTAAAAATATAAGGGTTGGTTTCCTCAAAACCTAAGAGTCGTCCATTTAATTCGTAGATATTTTATAATTTTTCATTGTCATGACCCAGGAATTTTTAATAGAATTTGCAAGTAATCTAATTATTTCGTTTGAAGTTACATACAATTCTTGGAAAGAAAATTTCTTAGCTTCCTTTCAGGTGTTAGAATGAAGCGTTAAAAGTATAAGGGTTGGTTTTCAAAAAATTTAATAGTTTTCCATTTAATTCGAGAAAGTGTCTGCCACCTGTTGGACCGATAATTTGCCCGCACTATCTATAGTTGCACGCGTTATCATCGCGATGGTATAAAGAACGATTCCGCGAGCAGCAATAAGTTTGTACAGGGTGTAACACATTTCCCGTTGAGTTATTTCCGTTCATTGAGGATTGGAATCGTTGTCGGAGGCCTCGGTTACGCTCAGGAAGGTTTTCGTGTCAGGTCTCGTGTAAATGCATCGAGGGATTTATCACGGACCGCGTTGCCCTTTATCTTTCCGGGCCCCGTGCGTGTAACGTTGTATGTAACGCGCCGCCACGCCGAGACGCGATCTGACTAACGCGACAAATATGTGGAGCAGAGTTGAACGCGCAACGTTCGGCTCGTTACTTTTGCAATTTGTTATCCGTGGTCGAAAAGCCGTGTCACGTCCGCGAGCCACGATTTCTGCGGCGTCCGCAAAACTCTGCGTGACGTTACGCCGAAACACGCGAAACTAAACGGCGTTGCGTCACCCGTTGTTTGTGGAAACTGAATTTTTCCCAAGACCAAGCGATTCGAGACGTCGCGTCGCGTCGAGACATCAGTTCTGTTTTCTCGTACAACGAATTTTTAACAATTTAAACAACACAGACGAATTTCATAATCTAAAGACTACTGATCATGGAAATAATGGGATCAAAATTAATAGAAATATTTTTTATTAGTAGAATTGATACAATAAAACTACTAGCTCCTACAATTGATGAAATTCCTTGAATAATCGCAATTGGCTCCTCAAAGTCGCCATACGAGCACAAAGGGGTAGGAGTCGGAAGCATAACACTATGTTAAATTGTTAAATATTGCTAGCGAGAGAATAGAATTTTATTTTGACAAAGGGTTAATTCTCAGGATCCGATTCGTCTTTCTTGCTGGGAGAATTTACTTTCGCGAAGAAGGAGGCTGCGAGCGGATAAACGAGCGTGAGAATTACGGAAACGATTTTAATTTAAAATTAGCTCTATTGTGGTTATTATGCGCGCTCGCGCGACAGATAAATCGCATTGTATCTTCACGGTGCTTAATCGTCGTCCAGGCGAGATTAAACCCTGACGAGAGAGAGGAGGAGAGGCCTCTCCTCCATTGTGTCTGTCTCCAAGAGAGCAGCGGAATGGCGGCGGTTGCAGCGTCGCGTCGTCGTTTACGTCGCGTCGGTCCTAATATGCAGCTAGAGTGTGAATGAACTCGTAAATCGTGAACGTCGGGACACTTTTCTGTCCGTGTACGCATTAGCGGCGCACGCGTTCGCTCTAATAAGGGTACACGGTACGTGGAGCCTTTATGATAGCATTACCACGCATTGAAATCACCGACGCGCAGCACGCTCGTAACTCCGCGGGGCCGTAAAGCCTGCTCGCTCGGGAAATTGATCGAGATATACCCGGATAACGCTCGCAAATATTCGGTGTTATTATTTACTAAATTACCCAACTTCCTTTTTTCCTCGGTGGATATTTTATTCGAATAGGGGTCGACACCGGGGACTAATGGGAAATATCGAAAAAGTATTAGTTCTCTTATGCTGAAAAATTTTCTGAAATTATCTGAAATTATATTTACAAATTACTATTTTGGTTCAACATGGATATTAGTAAACATACAAGTCATCTGTTTGAATAAGGATCACACAACAAGCTCTCTTCTTAATTCTCCATCGAATAAACTTCTTTATTGATGCACATAAATAAAAATTGTACGAGGTCCGAATAGATACAGAATGTACTAATAAATAAATGTTTACGGAAAGAAATCAATGTTTACGCAAAGAAATCAATATTTATCCAAAGAAGTAACCGTTTACGCAAATATCGAGGCAGCACGCTGAAAATGAAAAATAGCTTTTGGACACGGCGCAAAGATCGAAGGATCGAGAGTTCGATGGAGATTCTCCGCGGCGCGCAGCGCGTGGCGGAACGATCTACATACTTTGCTCGGTCGACTCCGAGATCGAGCGTAAAGACGTAAATTTCCATAAACATCGTCAGCGATAGCGATCGGCAGGGACTTCCGTCCGTTGATAGAGCAGTCTAATTCGTTCCGAGCGATTGTGTCGGGCGCCGTGGCGACGTATCAGCGACAAGCCAATTATCGGGATCACCCGAAGGGAGGACACGGGAGACGCAGGATCGCGATCCTCTCGGCCAGTCAATGCACGGCCAGTTTCTCGACAGGTAAATTTGCCGCGGTTGCGCACGAAAGAAACTGAAAGAGACAGACGATCGAGTATGCTCGGGTAACGAGCACCTCTAAATCAAATATGCGCGCGTAATTGTGTACCGGGGCTCGATTTCTACGGATTGTTTCATTTATTTGCCCCCCGGCGCGCGCTATTCAATTATCCTGCTGCCGTGCAATTACCCCTTCGCGAGGAGCGACGAATTTATTTCCGCGACGTTGATCGCTCGACTATTCAGGATCGATCGCGAGGATCCCGGAGGTCGACGACGAAAATAACCTCTTTTCATCCGCGTACTGCCTTAACCCTTTGCACTCGAAGCTATTTTGACTAAAAAATAAAAGATTTTTCCATTCTAGAATATTTTCATTCTATACAATTTTTTTTTCATTTTTTCCAAATAAAATTGATATAATATCTCATGTAATGTGTAAATGTCTAGTAGTTTAACAAATACGAACAAAGATAATAATGTGAACAATATTTTTAAGAATGGCATAGCGATTTTCTGTGTTAAATTTATTTTTCTTGCAAATGCGTAAAATCCACAGTGTTTAGCGACTACCGATGGTAACGGGGTTTTTCCCCAATCTTCCGGAAATCGCTTTCTAAATCATTGGGGCCGTCGGTGATGCTAATGAGCATGACTCAGACACCGGAATAAACGGCATTTTCAGCCGCTTAATCCAAATAATGCCGGCGGATCGATCGGGGGTCGGCGCGCCGCGGCGGCGTGCGCGCGTGATATTTAAAATGGAAATGAAGTCGTTCGAACGTTTCACGGTGCCGATGGAAAACATAAGCCGCTTAGGCGGGCGGTCGGTCGATTGGTCGGTCGGTCGGTCGGTCGGTTGGTCGGTCTCTCGTGTATTAGTTACGAGGCGTCCTACGCGTTCGCGTTCGCGTTCTGCTACACTGAGCCGCGATAATTAGCGAAGCAGAGCGATAGCACGCACGGTCCCCTTTGCCCGGGGCCGGGGCCGAACAAAGAATATCTTATTCGAGCCCCTTCGCGCCGCGTTTTCTCGAAAATCGTTCGACGAATCGCGTCTTGAACACGCGACGCGATTCCTTGGTAACAAGCACGTCGGAGATGTCCATGGAGAATTTTGCATCTGGGCGCCTCCGCTACGAGATTATCGTGTTCGAACGTCCAAGTGTCCTGCTTCTTAAATGTAATATTTGGCGAAGAAAAAGAATAGGAAGATTAAAAGAATTTAAAAATTCGGACATATTATTTCTAGGTAATTAAAGAAGGAAGAAAATTATAATCTCTTCGCTATTACCGACTCTCTCGCTCTTTACTCTTCGACTGCTAATCATTCAATGATGTCTCTGCTGTCGATCTAGTCCAAGTATGTAAATTGTTGGTTCAGCAGCTTCGAGGCCGACAAAGATTTTTACACGGGTCGTTCGCCCGCAGGTTTTCGACCTCGTTCGCGATCGATCGCGCATCTTGTGCTCACCAGAATCGAAATTTCCTTTGGCAAACTCACTTTCCGCTCGACAGAGCTTGCGCGACCTCCCGGGGTCTCTCGACGCGCCGATACGAAACGAGGTCGGGCTCTTTCAGGCGATTTCGAACCCTTCAGCGCCAAAATTAACTCGGAGTTCTTCTCGTAAAGAGTACAGGCCCCGGCCGTTCGATAAACGAATGATCGCGGCGACCGAAATCTTTCCAGGAGGATTAAATCGTGTAGCGATACGGGGACGAGCGTCGTAACTCACGGCTGTCGTCGATGTAATTCGGGATAACGATTACAGCCGACGTTCCGCGGAGGACCAGTCGAGTCTAGAGGAAGAAGTCGCGTGACCACCCAAATGCATGTTTCTAGGAATTCTCGCTAACTTTTGCTCAAAGCGTTCTGCCAAGAGAGCGGTTTCCTGCGAAGCTTTTGTGTCCGATTCGGGTCGTGGGCGTTGCTTCTACAAACGACGTACCCGTTGTTCTGCTCGGACACTTCGTCGGAAGCGTCACCGCGAATTTTAACCCGAACCCCCGGAGCGTAGCTTCTCTGAAAATTGCGAAGTTTCGTGGAAAATTCGACGTGGAGTCTAAAATACCTTATCAGTAGCCTGCGGATCTTTATGCATTTATGGCTTCTAATATAATTGTCGAGATATGCTAGAATACAAAATTCGATAGAATTTACTAAGATTTTTATTTGTTTTCGATCTACAAAGGCTGTTTCCATTAAAAATAGGATTTTATATCATTCCACTATCTTAAAATTTGTCTACAAAAATTGGAAATTGCATAAACATCCGCGGACTACTTATCAGTATTGCGATATAAACGAGGATAGCTCGGTAGCTCGTCAAATTTACGGAACTACTGCCTGCCTCGATAGTTGTAGCGCCAGGGTCCTCTCAGATGGACAAGTATCGAGGCAACGTCGATTTCTCCAGATTCTCGTTTCTCATCCAATCGAGCTCGGAAATATCTTGTCACGTTATAGTAAAGGTGTGTAGAATGTAAGTAAATGTAGCATTTAGAGAATATTCATCGAATATTCTAATTTTCTTGTCACGAAAGATCAGTTACCCAGGATTAGTGTGAACGGTCCGAAGCACGCTTCGACCAGATAAGACAGTTTTTCACGTCGCGATAAGAAGGAACGCGCGGAGTCGGAACGATAACGAAAACGGGTTGTTGTCCGGTGTTTGATCGAAGGCCGGATTTTTGAATCGCCGTGAAATCGGAAAAAGGTCTGCCCTCGCAAAGTTTCGCGGGAACTCGAGGAAACGTGAGCGGAGCCGGCGACAGTCAACAGTCGACAGTCGACCGAGTGTCAACGTGTGGGACTGCAACAGGAGCAAACGGAAGCCGTGCCCTACGCGTGGGAGGAAGACAAATTGTAAATAAGACTCGACAATGGGTTCTCACAATATTCATTAGGCTATCGCTCCGGGGGCCGACACTGTTCGACCTCCGTAATTCTCTCATCCCTTCGCCATTAGGCGTATTTTCTCGTTACCGAGCTGATAAAATGGACCCTGTTTCTCGGTTGGGACTGGTCTCTCGATACGCCCGATGCCTTCCACTCAGACCATCTTTTATTCCAGAACTAATAGTTCCACGAAATTACAGGATCACGAAAGAACCCCGCACTAATCATATGGAAAATCTATCCCGGTAAAATCAGTTGGATTTTTCATATGTTGTAGCTTATGATCTACTTAACAAAAGATGTAATGGGCACAAAGCTCAATAATGGACAGTTATGGAGTTATAATCAGTGAAACATGACAAATTCGAGCTGTCGAATACTCAGATCTCGGGAAGTATATTTACTTTACACGCTTGCCGCACCCCCACTCCCGCCACCCCACTACTTTGATTTTCACACGGACCTACTACTAGAGTGACGAACCGTGGGGTCTTTTTTTTTTTAAATTTTTATTTGCATAATATTTACAATACTTACAGTAGGCGGAAATAAAAATACTGAAAACTGCTTTAATCTAACTACCTTATATAAAGTAGGAACACATTTTGACGAACCGTGGGGTCCTTGTCTCTGCTGTGACACGCAAAGATTTCTGTGAACAGAAAGATACTTTTCAAGGTCATTCAAAATTCAAAAATAATGACACCACCTAACAGATTTTGTGTAATCCTACTATTTTTGTTTCAAACATTTTTCCAAAAAATAAATAATTCCCGAGAGGCAGCTCGAATTTGTCATGTTTGACTGATTATAACTCGATAATTGTCTATTATTGAGCTTTGTGCCCATTACATCTTTTGTTCAGTAGATCGTAAGCTACAACATATGAAAAATCCAACTGATTTTACCGGGATAGATTTTCCATATGATTAGTGCGGGGTTCTTTCTAGCTACGAATAATTGTCCACCTACGAACCACTGTGTTGTACGTGTTGTTCTATAAAATTTGTCGAACGAGCAGTTTCGTGTTCTTCGGGAAAGGGAACAACTCGTCTGTTTACAGGTTAAGAGGAAGTGTGGCGGATAGGGATCAGCTTTCCATCGTTCGAATCACGTCCGCGTCGTAATGCTGCCGGGACAGAGGCAATCAAAACACGAATGTCCGATAGAGGTGTTTTCGGGAAAAAATGTTATTTAATACCGCGTGGGCATCGGTGCGCCAGTATTGCGTTTATCTCGCGGATTATATGGGTGGAAAGTGGGCACCACGAGAAAAACTGTCATTCGACGGCCGGTCAATGGGCTTGGCAGCTCGTGCACGATCTCTGTACTCACCGACTTGATGAGGTAAGATCAAATAAAACGTTTCCCACTTTCTGACCTATTCATCGTCCGCTTCGATCACTGTCGGAAATCGCGCTGCTCCTTCCTACGGGAGACGTCGAGCTTAAGCTTTGCCCTAATTAAACGTTGCACAGCAACGAGATCGATCTCATTAGTTCGAATTTGTATGCGACAAATTTGAGAGAAAGGGAATCGAGAAAGAATGTTTGTCGGGAGCTTTACTCGAGAACAGCGTCCCCGGTTTATAAAATTGATAGAGAATTAATGGAACGGTAAATCGCGGGATCAATGAAGCCAAGAGACGCATCTGGATCCCTCGTTTTCACAGACCGCTGGTGAATAGTCGGATCTTAGTCCGGCGACTATTAATAGACGGAAATATATGTCAGGCCGGAGCGGTTCGGTTAATCAGAAAATCTCCGTCCCCGAACACAGAAACAACGAGACGGAATATTACGTTTTCCGAGGCGAGCTCGCGTGTCAACCTCGTTATCCCGAAGACGGCGTTCGTTTCTTTGTTCGCGAACGATAAGCGACGCCAGACCGACGACGACGCGATTAGCGCCGCATTAGCAAAAACCTCTGACGCCGCGGTTTCCACTTTCAGGCTTTGATCGCTATCCTCGTTTCCCTGGCAGTTAAATAGAGCAGCTGCTGTCTCTTGTTGCACCGAAATACACACTTATCCAAATCTCACCGATTGCTACGATGATTCGGGGACACCTGCAACTGATTCAACACGCCCTTTGATCCGGCAGTGTCGTAGTTATTCGACGATTGATTAAGTTCCTTCGCAAACACGGTAGAGCTGTCCTTTTCGAGAGACGGTAGATTCTTGAAAACAGTGGATAAACGAGCGTGCGAATCGAAGGTTTACGTAAGGTTCGGTTAGGAACTGGCTAAGGGGGTTGATTCGTTTCCTGCAGAACGACGGAGAAATCAATCCGGTGTGCATGTCCGGGATTTTTCGCGGCGCGTGTACGGTTTTCCCAGGAAACCGCAACGGGCCTGGCGATTTCCTGCGATAATGTGCGACGATTCGATGAGCCGGCACCGCTAGGAAGACGCTACAGCCTTCTCTCAGCCGGAGAAAGATTCGCCTAACGGTCCCTCCACCGTCTGTCCCGCCATCTTGTTGGGTTTACCGACGCGTCGCAATACAATCGGCCGCCGCGGATCTTTCCTTTCTATTCTGTCGGGGACTGTCGTCGTTTTCTTTCGCTTCTTTCTCGGTTAGCTATGCCGTCCTTTTGTACTGCAAACACAGCCAACGGACCTGTGGTGATCTCTTCGGAGGACTTCCGGTTCGGTCGCGTCGATACGCTCTTCACCCATCGTCTCGCGACCGAGGACTTCGACCAGAGACCTTCTAATATTACGATCGGTCGATTTTCTAAATCGACAGACAATCAAATCTTAAGTATAGTAAGTCGCGTAGTAGCCATTTTATCGGCTTCAAAATGGCGGACGCGAGCTCCCGCGTCCACCTCGGAAATGTACCGTTTGAAATCATGAAAATTATTCATGGTAGAATATTGTTCTCGCACGGAAACGATAGATCTCGATGGCACCGGTAGCATAGTACGATTTGAGAATAAAAATTGTGTGACACCGTGACAACAGGAGTGAATATTTTCGACGAGTCGACCGCCATCTTGTTTCTGTTAGTCAGAGTCTCGCCGCGGTCTAATGTTTCGCAAGCTATTCTGTTGATTCGCGTGGTCAGAGCAAGTCGACAATCGTTTAACAAATTGCCGATATCCAATGACCGAGCAGCACGCGATTAAGGTGTTAGCGACTCGTTCGCATATATGAACGCCGGACATAAATATCTGGCGACCAAGTGAATTTCCTGATAGAAAGAGTGTTCCGCGAGCCCGAAGGTGCGTAGCCCGAGGCGCTCTCTTGTTCGGAGGGTTGAACGGAAAGCTGGCGGTAACTCAGGATGATGTACGCGGCCTATTATCGGTTCGGTCGTCGTCGCAACGAATGGAAACAGCAATGGGCTTGACGCGGGTCGCTTCATCTCCCGGGCCGCGGTCCCGCGCCCGCGCGCATAAAGCGATCGCTTTTAATAACCCGTTTCACGTTTCGCCGATAACGAGCGAGCCGAACCGAACCGAACCGAACCGAACCGAACCGAACCGAACAGGTTTATTCGTACGATGTCCTTCTTTTCCGAGTTTGTCTACCGGTTACGCCACTGTCGCTGCTCTAGGATCGCGTTTATTTCGCCTCCCACGTGCTGCGGCCGGTACCGATCGAAATACCAGCGATCTCGAGCGGAGAAATCGCGCGAGCGGTGCGAGCACGAGCCAATTATATGACAAATCGATCCAACCTCCGAGCCGCGGCTCAGACGGCCGAACAATTCATATACATCAACGATTTCTCCGGTTGTCGTGGTATCCGCCGACTCTAGGTCAGCCGTGGACACGGATTGTCCTTCGGGGCACAGTCACGCCCACTGGGGGCGTACCCAGACAAAAGAGTAAGATCCAATGTCTCCTGAACGTTTTCCTCAACTTTGAAGAAGCATCGTCGCGGGTGCAACGAGATCGGGCAGCAGCTGATCCCCCCGATTCCTATCGTGCGAGCGATCCATCGATCCGGAGCGGTTTCGAGCGAGCGATCCGCGCGGACTCGTTGGTCGGTTGTGTTCTCCGGGGACCGGTTCTTCTAGCCGTGTCCGAGCGGAGACAGAAAAGTTGCGCGGCGAAACGAGACCGCACCCCGTGGCTCCGCGGTGGTATTCCTGTCCCACGTGAACCTTACGAGGTCTCTCCACCGACTGCAGTCTAGAACTCTCCCGCATTGGTGCATCCTCCTTCAGTGTTTACCGCGACGTCTAGCCGAGCTGGCCGCGACCGTGTCTCTTTTCCGTGATTCTTCTCGCGTCCTCCATCTTCTACAAGCTCCTCCGATTCTTTGTGAATCCATCAGGACACCTGGCCGGTTCTATCCGAGTGCACAGAACCTTTCGTTTTGGAAAGAAGGCGAGAAGCTTGCTGGTCATTTTAAGGAATGGGACACCTGCTAAATCAGTGAACGATTCGACGGGTTAGTTCGATCCAACCAGTGCATCCATTTTGAAAGGTTGTGGACAGTTCTAAGGATGATCGGTTACGTTAGAGGATGGTGAACTGCTCGATCAACTGGATGATTCCACTCTTCGTCAGGCCAGTTCGAACCTACGCGGTGAATCTACCAGGCAGAAGTACTCTATAGTTCTAGTTCCTCTGCTTAGCATTTTAGAGGATAACGACTACGATCCAGAGGACGTATGTAACGCCTCTACGGGGTCGGTAGCTTGAGATTCTACGATTAAAATTCTGAAGACTCGGTTCCCTCGGGACACAGCAGCAACTCTTTACGGTGAGTGTGTCCAACATGTAGATCAGACTCTGATTGCAGTAGAATGTCGGTAAGACACTATACGATAATCGCGACGCAGCTAATTTCGCATTCCCCGCGGTGACAAGCTCCATCGCGTTGATCACGGTTGAATATAGTCTGCGATTGTCACGGGGACCGTGGGCGATCAGTCAAGGTGTCGCTGCGGGGCCGATCGGGGCCTTATTTCGCCGTTTCTGCGCGGCGTTGTTATTGTTGTTAATAACGCGTGCACGCGTCCTCGATGAATATTCAGGGCTCGCGGGCCACTAAGCGGCGGCAGCTTCCATCGTCTATGGCGATCGTCGTCCGGCTAATGTTTCATTCATGCCGCTTTCGCGAGTCCGTGTCCGCGAGTGGGTCAATTTTCTATTTGTTGTCGGGCGCGGGCCAATAAATTCTCGAGCGGGACGCGCGTGTGTTCCGCGCCTGCAAACCAGTCGGCAACGGAGCAACACCTACCAAACGAAACACGATACAAAAGCGCGTCGCGCTTCGAACGCCTCTGTGCGCCCCGTGAAATACAATATTCATCCGCGCTTTCACAAAACGAGCAACGATCGAGCGAATTTCGTGGAACCCGTCCGTCTTCCGCATGTCCGATCGGAAACACAAAAAATCGAATCGGGAGAAAGCGGTCCGACGTTCCCACGAACTCAAGATCCAACCTTCTGGGAGGATCCATGGGGTAGAGTGGGCGTGGCGTCGTTGCCCCAAACACCTGGAACAGTGTCTAGAACCTTGTTACTCTCACACATGCCTCCACAATTCAACTCTGAATTTCGCAACGACTTCAGTCCAAACGCATTCCCTTTCATTGGAGTATTCTAGTCCGAAGGGCGGATCGACTGGGCAAAGAAGGCGTGGCTTCGCTAGTTCCCAGCTCCAGCGAGCTGCAGCGGTGCCCCAGAGGGCAACGAGAACCCCTGCCCGGTGTAGAATGTCCGTGGTGCGGGTGTCGTTGAAATTTAATGATCCGAGTTAGGTGGAACTCGTACGTCTTCCGAGTGTTCGATCGGAAATACGAAAAATCGAACCGAGAGAAAGTGGTCCGGCGTTCCCATGAACTGAAGATCCAACCTTCTGGGAGAGCCTATGGAGTAGAGTGGGCGTGGCTTCAATGCCCCCAACTTCCAAACACCTGGAACACTGTGCAGAACCTTTTTATTCTCCCACATGCCTTCTCAATCCAACTCTGAATATCGCAACGACTCCAGTCCAAACTCATCCTCTTTCATTGGAGTATTCTAGTGGGAAGGGCGGAGCCACCGCACAAAGAAGGCGTGGCTTCGCTAAGCTCCGATCTCCATCGAGCCGCAGCGGTGCCCCAGAGGGCAACGAGAACCCTTGCCCGGTGTAGAATATCCGCGGTGCGGGTGTCGTTGAAATTTAATGGTCGTCGACACGGTATTAGGTCATTACTAAACGCGTGTCAGTTTTTCTGTGAACCAGCCGCGACGACGGCGACGAGGACGAGGACTTTCACGCGCATACATTACACCGGTCCGAAAGAGCCGCGCTGTAAACACAACGCGTTTCGCAACCGGTGCTGCAACCGGAGCCGCGACTACGGCCGCACGGGCCCGGCTATCCGGTAATTTGGAATTTCGGGTTTGGGGTATTCTTGCGCGCTTGACATTATTCGAAAGCGATCCGACGCACAGTGCGGACAAACGTGGCATATCTCACTACACGTGATGATCACGATGTACGATAACTTCCTTTGGCAAAACGTCATATTAGGAGAAAACTGATATTTTTAATCAGTTCATTTTTTTTAAATTTATTAATTTTATTGTTAATTTTTTTAAAAATAATTACTATTGCATGTACATTAGTAACCACATTTACTTGTTTATAAAAAATTTTGCAATGTGCCGCACTCTATAGAGTGCCGAAAATCGAATAATATTACATTAATTATATTATTGTTGCAATAATAATTCTGTATAATGGAAAATGCTCACCAAGGTATATGCATTCTTTTTACATTTAATAAAGTAGATTTATTTTTTGTATAAATTTTCAACGGTGGTTTTATTTATTACTTGCATATATATAAAACTTCAAATTAACATATCATGAAACCGACAAAACATATCCTTAGATTTTGCCATATTCGGATATATTAGTTCTTATAGTTTCAGAATTTCATAATATTGTTTGCAACTAAACGTTAGTCTTAATTTTATAATCTTTTTAATAAGTGCCCATACCTTTCCTTCAGGATCTACTGTCGAAAATTTGCTAATTTCTTTTTAAATTTATTAGTTGTATTATTAAATTTCATGCTGCGAATAATTACCAATACATATATACATTCGTAAAAAATGTGGATTTTTTTTCCAAAATTTTGCTATTTGTCCGCCACAGTCACAGTGCGGAATTTACTGGAAAAATTCAATATTTGTGTATATTACGATATGAAATACATTTCTGTTGCAAAAACTGCGTATTAGGATGGAAATTGTTATTAATAATCATATAATAATAATTATTATGCATAATACAATTTTGCAATAATTATATATCAATTATTTTCATGTATTCTTAATTTGTTTTTAATATATTTTTTATTCATATTGGAAAAGTAATAAGAATGTAAGGATACATCGAGATTGTTTGCAAGAACGTGAATGGGGACCATTGAGGACTGGCGACAGAATTGTGAAAAACAAGTGTTTAGGCTTATGTCTGGGCGATTGATAACGGTGCAGAAGATATACATATGGTTAATTTATTATTAATATAATACACATGGTTCATTTATTATTAATATATTACACATGGTTCATTTATTATTAATTTCGTTTTAAATTTTTAGTTTTAAAAATAAATTGTTTTTTAATCAAAATTGTTAATTTCTTAATAAAATTAATTATATTGGTAAATTTCATTTTCTGTAAATAATTACCTATATAATTATATACATTAGTAACCAAATTTAGAGAAGTGTCGAAAATTAGGCCATTTGTCCGCACTGAGCGACGCGGCGAACAGAGTGGGGGAGTCTCGAGGGTTGTCCCTCGCTCGTTCACTGGTAGCTCGTGTCGTTCGTATAACTCTCGTTTTTCGACGTTGAAAAATGTTGTCCACTGGTAAGATCATGCTCTGTCAAAAAACAAAGGTCGCATTGAGCGATGTTATTGCAGAGTGCAGTCTCTTTCAGGAAAAAGGTGGCGTGCCAGAGCCGTGCGAATTGAATTGTTCGGAGATTGGTCTCTCTCTCTCTCTCTCTCTCTCTCTCTCTCTCTCTCTCTCTCTCTCTCTTTCTCTCTCTCAGATTCCGTCATATTCGTTTAAGGTTTCGTTTCTAAAAATGGTAACTGGGAAAAAGGCGACTTGTGAGAAAGCTAGAGAGAGAGCTCTTCTGACTTTCCGGCTGTTGCAACTGCATGATTACGGGGCCCGTTGTTGTCCGTGTAGGACCCTCGAGTGCTGGCCGAAGGTACTTCACCGGTGAATCAAGCGTTCGAAACGCTCGACGCTAAACTTCGATTTTTTTCGTTCGCGACGTCACGCGACGCGACGGTGAGAACTCTTTTTGGATGCGGAGTGTAGACCTTTGACGAAGCTGTCTGCGACGGTTGCGAAACGCAGCGAAAATGTTTCGAAGAGGACAGTACCTGCACTCGAAAGCCTCGACAGCGATGCCATACGAGCCGCAGTCCGTGAAAGCCTGGAAGATTAATGATATCACGGGTGGAATATCGAGCCGTCCCGATAACTTGGCTCGGTTTCTCGCGATCGATCATAATTTTACGTGCGGTTGTTCGCAATGTCGAGACGCGGGGGCCCAGTTTCCGAGTAGCCCGAGGCCCGGGAGTCACGTTAATCATCCTCCCCGTCTTACGTACGCGCCTAAGAACAATGACGACCAATTGTCCGTAATTAGAACGGCGCGTTTACCGTGCGGAATCGAGCGCAGCTGTTCGCCGTTGAATCGCCAAGCGAAACGCGCGCGCGCGGGAGGAGCGAGTGCTCGAAAAACTTTTCGCGAGGAGAGGAAACCCTCTGAATATTTTAGCAACCGAGGAGGACAAGAGACCAGAGAGACATACCCCCGCCAACGGAGTATGTATCTACCAAGACTCGAATCGAAGTCGGAGTGGCCACGGTGCCCCGGCTCAAAGCTAATGCACCCGGCGCAAGATGGAATGGAATGTCCTTTGTGAACTGGCTGTTTCACCTCCATATATGTACTCGGCGAGCTCGCTTAGCTAATGTCCCTTCAACGAGGCCTGAAAGCTGCGGACTCCGAAGCGTTACATTGTGACGGTCTTTCAACCGATACACGCGGTGTCCTAGAAATCCACTGGGTCACCGGGACTCGACCAAAAATTCGTCCAAAGGTCGTGTTATACAGGAGAAAACACGGTGAGATCCCAGATCCGGGGGAAGTTTGGTTACCCTGATTTTGTATATAGCACTTAGATCAGTCTGGGCGGTCCCCCGTACAAGTGCTAGATACAAAACCAGGATAGCCAAATTTCGCCTGGATCCCAGATCCCACCGTGTCCTCTCCTGTATAATCTAACCTTAAAGCGGGCCATTTCTGTGAAGACTAGGGTGGACCTTATTTTTCGACCAAGAATTTTTGGGCACGTCCCCCCCGCCCCCGCAACATTGTTCCATGTCATGAAAAAATGATATATCCAAAGTTTTATATCAATCGGACATCGGGAAGGCGTCCCTAATCGAGCGTGAAGTTGCAAAATATGTAGAAGTAACTGCGCGCTCAATGTGATGAGTACTGAAAATTCAAGTTAAACATTTTAAACCTCCAAAAATATTATAATACCTTACATGCACTCAAGTACAAGTGTACTTTGTACGAATTAAGATTATTTCACATTAATTAGCCTGTCTAATTTCACATTAATTAGCCTGTTAAAAATATTATACTCTGATTAAATATAACATATTTATGTCGAACGTTAATTGATCTCCTTTTTAAATTAGTATACGAATGCAAATAAAAGAATTGGTACTTTCAATAAAATACATATTTAGTAGAAATATTTAAAAATTTTATAATTAGTTAATTGTTATATTGAAAATATTACATTTTGGTACTAATATAATCAATATTTTGATACAAGAAGAACATTTAGTCATTATAAAAAGTCTTTCCTTCAAATATTCCCATTCCTACAAAATTTCATGTTTTTTGCAACTTCAACGTGAATGAGGCACCCCTTATCCGATCAACTTCAATTTTTGCAGGAATTATTTTATTACCCGATAGCACAATTTTGGGGGGAGGCGTGAAAAAAATCTCGCAAAAAAAATGTCACCAAGTATAGCTAAGGTCCACCCCAGTGTGGACCCTTTGATGATGACGATGCCTGAGCTGCTGACTGCTGCCAACTGAGCTGCCTGGGTGTAACGTCGTTACTAGGCTGCAGATTTTTATGCAAAAATGCTGCACCTCGGTTGCAGTAATCTGGAGCCATACACAAATTGATTTGAACGATGACTCTGGGGTGTCATTAAAAATGTTTAAGCACTTTTGCTACCACCATTTGTTTTGCTGTTTATCTTGATCGTTTAAATGTAACGATATATTCTAGTTGTAGAAAATTGTCGACTCGATTAGACACCGAATCAGCCTCGAGATCCGATCGTACGTGTTCGGTTCGTAGAAACGAGTTCGACCCTCGTTGAACTTGCGCGGTCCCGCCCATGGCAGAGGTCGACGGGGGTGAATTTTTCGAGATCCGATCGATCCGTCGAGGATCCAGCGGCCACCGGAAGAGCAGCGATTAGGATTGCTAAATACCCGAGATAAATGTGGCTCGCCACTAATTAAGGACGCCGATAGATCACGCTTCGGCTAATGTCGAATTTTGCATACCGCCAGCACCACTCTGTACCGGGTCTCTGTGGGAAAGATCGATCTGCGATGCTAGCAGCCGGTCGGCTCCGCTAATTATAAGAACCAACAAATTGCCGAAGTCGCGAGGCAGACGCGGTGGAGCCGTCAGTCGAAACTGCATATGTAGACGAGAGAAGTTCCAGTTTCGGAAATAGAATAGATCTGGATCTCTCTTGAGCGCCGGTGTAATATCGACGGAATTGGCGCGCGTTCCTAATTAGAAAGCGAGGCTTTTACGCGGAATCGCCGCGCGTTAAACGGCAATTTGTTATGCGATTAACTCGATTACGCGAGACCGAACAATTGAATTGCTACGGCCGCGCGCGCGGCCCTGTTTGACAGCGAAATCCCTGTCGCGTCCTCTTACGCGACACGATATTTCATACTCGAGGACGACGGGAGACAATGAGCTTTGTGAGCGGAGGATAATTATATCGGTCTCGTTCTTCGATCAGCTTCGGCCGGCTCTCATTGTCTTCGTGCCTCGAGGCGCGATAGTTGCTCGACCGATCGCCCCCCGTTCGTTGCGAAACGTGGCATTTCGTGGTTTTTTTTCGAATTCTGACGAACACGAGCCTCGCACACCCAGAGCTTTGACATTTGATAGTTTAAAAACCATTACGGGAGATCGTTTTTCCCTTTCGCAGAAATAATAGCTTTTAACGACACCGTAACACGAGATGCGAGCGACGAATGGAGACGTTGCAAAAATACGATTAATAGTCGTCGGTCGCCATATTGTTTCCCTTACGACGTTCCAGCTCAGATTTTTCACATTTAATATTTAGCAATATATTTGAATTGGAGACTTAACTTTAGTAGAGACGTTAGATTTCAAGTGAACAATTAAGGTCCCCATAAAATAATGGAGAAATAATTTCGCAAAGACCGAGCGCCATCTTGCGGAAGCTGCAGTCCCGCCCGCGAGCATTAGAAATGCAGAAAATCCATTGCGAGACATAACCAGGAGAAATTACTTTCGTCGCTCCTGTTTCACAGTGTGCGCGAACGGAAAAGAGAAGCGTCGGAAATAGGGGGGGGGGGGCGAAAGAGAGAGAAAGAGAGTGCTCGCGTCCGCGTAACGAGCCGATCGAATTACTAAGAGTCGGAAACTGCTTAGGCTAATTTCATCCGAACGACCAGTTTTCTATTTCTCCGCTTACTTACTGCGACGCGGGGTGCGTTGAACCACGCACCTAACCCAGACCTATATAGTCGCTTCAGGAAGTTCAGTCGACTGTGACACGTTGGAAACGAGGAAAGGGTGGCCGCGCGGCGTTTCATCGACTTCCTCTTAAGGGGAAGAAGCCAGTCGATCGAATTTCATTCCGCTCGAGCGAGCATGGTATCGCCTCGTTATCGAATTTCCAATATTCGAACAGCATTTTCGGCATTCCTGACCGATCCTCGGCGCACTCGCGAAAATGATCCCCGTTGTCGGACGTTTCAGCGAGATACGACGAACGGGCAATAAAAATCGCGACGTTTCCAATTGCCGTATTCATATATATCCGCATACGCTGCTTCCAGGAATGAATCGGACGAAAAGAAGCGTCGGACGGCATCGAAAACTAACGCCGTTTCTTCGCGGCCGTCGCGACGCGACGGGGTGATCGTTAAAACGCAAGAGCGGAACGTATCGCGCACTTTTGCCCGGGCGAAAGTTACGTTCACTCGTGCGCTTTTTATTCTTCCGTCCCGTGGAAAGGTGGAAAGAATAACAAATGGTCCGCGCTCGGTTGTGATCGATGGTGTGTCCCGGTGCTCTCGGATCGAAGGGTTATCCGATCGAGATCGGCCGTCAAGAGCCGCAGAATTCGCGGGGATCGGCCCCCCGGTTGCTTTGAACGCTCTCCGATCGATCCGTTCGCCGCGGCGTTTTTTCGAACCAGTTCCCGATCTATCGAATCGAACGATCTTTCTCCGTTCGATAGAATGGAGCGAGCCACCGGTCTAACGAATCCGTGTCGCGGCAACTCGAAATTCCTCCCGGGTCTCGTCACAAAACAGAAGAATGCTGCGAGTTGCGTAACCGGTGCGCCGCGCCGTAAAACGGCCCCGAGTCCAGGACGAGGTGAAATTTGTCAAGGAAAAAAGGGCGCGGGGAGTCGGTCGCGTCACTTTCACCGGCGCGGCGCGGCGCGGCGCGGCGCGGCGTCAGACATAATTCGGCCCCGTGGAACGAGGCATCTCCTCCTCCTCCTCCTCCCCCTCCCGGCTGCCACGCCACCGAAATAAACCCGAGTCGATTTTTCGCGGGACCACCTAGCCGCCGAGTCGCGCCGCGCCGCGCCGGTTTCCAAAAATGGTCGCAAAGCCGCCCGCCTCGTTAACCCACAATCACGAAAGCCGGTCACCTCTTTCCAGACACCTTCTCGAGGCCCGCAAGTGGACCGAGCTGGCCCGCGGTGGACCGCGATGGCCCTCAGGTGCAACTTCGACACCGGAACCCATGCAACACCGTCGTTGTAACAAGTTTCGGAATGAAAAAGAGGGATCATTTCGGACCTCGAAGGATCACCATCAGTGGCGTAACTAAAAATTTTTGGCCCCCTCCCCGCAAAATATAATTTTGGGCTCCCTTTTGTTGGATATTTTTATAGGATTGAGATTTTTCAAGCGAAACTTCTTTTGGCGGGGTGTGAGCCTATTCGTGTCACGGAAATCGCGACACGAAAATGTGTAACGGAAGTGGTGGGGATGTCGAAAGTCGAGTGGCGCGAAAATTTAAACGGTTCGTTTTAAATCTTGCAAGTATTTTATTTTCAAATTATCTTATACTTTTTAGTCCATTTTAAAAACGTGGTTTTTTAAATAATTATTTTTTTTTCAATTATTATTTATGACAATTTCGCATTCATCGCAAGAAAATTTGAAAATGCTGCAGCGATAGGATTTTACCGCCGCTCGGTACATAGTAGGATCAAACGAAAAGGTTAGAAATACATGGTTATGTTATGACAACACGTGCAACTACGTTTACATTAATTAATGTCAATATAATTAATTATATTATAGAGAGAAGAACACTGGACCATAGCATAATTTACATATCTATGATTTTCAAAACCTATTATATAGTATATATATAAATTACAAAATTACATTTAAATAACATACGCGTGGAAAACCACGCGCGGCAGAAGTGAAACTTCTTGCAGTCTAGTAATGTTTAGAAGTCAATTAAGATTGGAAATGGTAAATAATCCTAATGAAGCGACAACAAGATCAGGAAAAACTCTCGATGCCGTGTTTGTAAGACATTTAGACAAAATTGAATCAATAATATTTATATCATATTTTAGCTATCACAAGCCAATTGTTTCAATGATAGAATCATAGAAAATCATAGAAAGAATAATGAACGATCAAAATTTGCGACGCAAAGAAGGAGAGCGTATGGGAAAGAAAGAGACATAGTTCATAGCATTTCCCATACGCTCTCCTTTGCGTCGCAAATTTTGATCGTTCATTATTCTTTCTATGATTTTCTATGATTCTATCATTGAAACAATTGGCTTGTGATAGCTAAAATATGATTTAAATATTATTGATTCAATTTTGTCTAAATGTCTTGCAAACACTGTATCGAGAGTTGTTCCTGATCTTATTGTCGCTTCATTAGGATTATTTACCATTTCCAATCTTAATTTACATCTAAACATTACTAGACTGCAAGAAGTTTCACTGCTGCCGCGCTTGGTTTTCCACGCGTATGTTTTTTGATGCTTTTTAAGAAGGAGAATTGTAAAAATTCAATAAACTCAAAAAGTACGTTATTTTGTCAGTTTTAAATTAGGGATAATTTTGGTAAAATGACAAGATAATAAATTGCAAAAACTTTGGGCCACGTTGTGGGGTCTTGCGATATTGTAGTTCCGCCACTGATCAGCATCCTAATATGCGGTTCGGTTAGAATCCCATTAGTTTCAACTTCCGAGACACGCAACGAGATCGTTCCCCGTTCGATAAGAATTCGATCCAGCCGATCGACCGCATCCACAAATAAGTTTTTATCTGGCAGCGTCGGAAGACGAGCGTACTCGAAAGAATTACGTCAACGGGGTGCCATGCCGGACAGAAGCCATTTATAGAGCAACGTTACGTGGGGCCGTGGACCCCAGAATCCCGAATAAGGGTTAAAAGGATGCCTTCTGCCGTCCTCCGGCTTCCTTTGTATCTCTCGGCTCGTTTCATCCGTCCCGTTCACCCTTGGACTCTCTTCTTCGTCATCGTTCCTCTGCGTTCTCGGATCGATTGTCTCCCTTTTGCAACCACCACTTCTGATCGATTGTCTTCTTTTCTCTCGGGCCAGCACCGTCTTCCTTTCTCCGCTCGCGACTCTCTCTCTCTCTCTCTCTCTCTCTCTCTCTCTCTCTCTCTCTCTCTCTCTCTCTCTCTCTCTCTTTTTCTTTCACTCGCTGGGGGATCTTGGCGGCGCGCGGCGTGGAACGGCGCGGCGACGCGAAGTGGCGTCACGACGGAGAAAAGGAGGACGCGGGGCGCCGCGGACTGGCGCCGGCCTGCTGCACGCATTTTTCCGCGTCGATCGGTGCCGCGGCATGGCACGGCACGAGGCTTTAGCCCGCTTTCTGGGAGAAGCTACGCGCTGGCACGTGACCAAGCACACCGCCCGATTGAATTCCACTCGACCGACACACCGGATCCTTTGGATAACAGGTTGTCGCGATTAAGGGGCGCCGAGATACGGCACATACAACATACTCCGCGCGCATAAGACTCTCCGCGATCCGAGGATCCATCGCTAGGCTGCGCCGCGCCTTACGTTGATCCACGAGCAACCAACGTCCGAATTTTTCGAATCCTCTGAAACATTGCCTATGAATCAATGACCACAATTTTCTACAATATTCAACGATGTTTTGCAATTCATAGTTTTGAGGAGGACGGATTAGTTGAATACAGTGAAGGTTGTTCGCATAGTCTAACACGCAGAGATTTATTCTTCAAGTAAAGTACAGGACGCGAGAGCTACAGGAGTGTTCTAGACGACGGTCAAACAACTCACTGACTAGCCTTTTTGGGGGGAGGGGGTTCCTTTTGGTTGGAGTTATCTAGTGCCCGCGGGATCACGTTTTCCCTTTAACCTAGATTTCCTGTGAACGGATTGAGATTACTTGGTTTCGTGATGGGGTGGGGATTTCTTCGGTGATGTGTGTGGTTATAGGAAAGATTTTAAAAAACCTATTTACTTGAGGGGGGACTGACTAGCTGATTTTTTGGGCGCTATTTATATTGTCCTTGTGGGGACAAAAGAGTCCTGCGAGAATGGGGGCGGAAATCTCTACCTCTCGGTATGAAGTTCCTTGCTAAGGGCGCGCAAGGGTAGGTACCAGGTATGTCCATACCAAGGTCGCTCCGAAGCTGGGAAAACCCCGAAACCCTTCGTTAACAAAAGGATCCGGCGTGGCGCGGCGCGTCGCGGCATGGCAAATGCCGAGCTGCTACAGTTTCAACATGAAAAAGTTCGAGAAACTTCTCGAATATCTGAGTGTTTGCAGGGTCGGTGGATTTTCAAGTGCAGCGATTCCAGCAGCACGTTTCGTGGATCGAGAAATGGTTTCGGGGGGAGCTGCGATAACGGGTGCCGTTCAAGCGATAGATCTCCCAGCGTGGAAAGTACGTATCCCGACTCTCTCGGGATTCTAAATAAAGCGTGTCGGGGCATTTTCACGCGAGCGGCAATCGAGGCGTGCACGCCTCCGCCGTGAGCGCCGCTTAAACGACGCGAAATTATAGTTTCGTGTCCACTCGGCCGCGCGGTGTTAAATAATCCTCGTAAATAACAGTAAAGCCGCGGGAACGAGATGCTTTATTAGCCCCCCGGGAACTACCGTGGCAGGGGCGCGCGGCGTGTGTGTGTGTGTGTGTGTAATGCTCACGAAGGGGCGGGCTTGATCGAGGGCCCAATTTTTTTCGTTGACCTGTTCCAGGGAACTTTAGCGTGTGAAATCGAGCTCCGAGCGGCCTTTAACGTCGAGCCCCTTGATTGAATACGCACCGACCTGTAATACACATTAACACGGTCTACCCGACGTTGACCGATCGTCGCGTTAACAGCTCGCGATCTATACGGGCCCGATCTGGCCTGACGAGATCGTCGTCGGTCGACAAGTTAAGTAACACCTGGGGATCGAATAGGACCTAAAATTTCGAATGACTTTAGCACAAATACGAAACACTGCTCCGGCTCCGTTGAAGTCGAGATCAGCTAGGCCACGCCTATTGAAGGCATTCAACACGCGGAGGAAATAATATTATAGTCTTCTATCAATATTATAGAATCTTTACCAGTTACACGAGAGAATATTGCCATTTGGGGCACTGTCCCAGCTTCACCCAGTAGGAGAGCAACTAAGCCACGCCCCAAGGGAGGGCGTTACGCGGTCCATCAATATGTCACCTTTGAATTCAAATACATTTACGCAACTCGAGCACGTTTCGAGAATCAGCGTCGCAGAAGTAGTTCGGGGCGAGCGATCTCGTTCGATGATCCATGTCATCCATGGGCGTTCCCAAGATCCCAATCGGCCGTAACGGACCTTGTCCCGGGCGTGTCACTGTTCCGGCGCCGAGGATGCACCCGGCTCGAGGCCAGAATTCACCTGAAGGCGGGAGCCAACCGTGAAAAGTCGGGTTTCACGGCACGAGAAGAAGCAGATTTCAAGTGTATCTTCGACGGAAGAGTGTGTGCGGGAGAGGAGTGGAGAGCGGGAGGAGCATCTAGTTTCTTTTTCAAAGGAACGCTCTCCCGCTCTCGCATACCGTGCCAATTATTCCCTGCACGGAAGTTCCACGGCCTGGCCTGAGAGATTGATGCAAGTCGATGCACTCCGCGCCGCGCGGTGCATGTTTTATTCATACCTTTCACCGGGCCCCCGATAAGAAAATTATATTTAAACCGTGGTATGTACCCGGCGCCCCGCGATGTCGCGGGAGCCGAGAAAACAACCGAAACGTCCGTCCCTGTTCCACGAGGCGGTCCCAAATCGGGATTGAACGTTTCCGAATCGATACCAGTCGCTTCTTGACTTGCGGGTTTGAAAGAGATTCATCTCTCACGGAAACCGTCGTACATTCTAGGGCGCCGATGCCTGTTCGAGGATGAATATTACAGGAATGGGTCAACAGGATGCACTTTCAAGACCAATTCGCAGAAATGAACTTTCATAGAGATAATCGCCGGTGGAAGCGTGCCGAGCGCTCGCAATTACTAATTATTTCTACGGAACACGTGTTGCATACACTCGTGTTGCACGCGCGCGCGCGCGCGCACGAGACCCGACACGACGTGGATGCGTCTTACGTGCATTCTTACGATCATGGGAGCCGCGCCGCGCCGCGCCGTACGCTTTGCCATTCCGCCGCGAGAAAGTCTTACGATTGAGAGCAGAGTTCGCCGGGGCTGTGCTCGCGCAACGGAAGCAGGTTTATTTACAGAATAATCTTCTCGATGGCTTCGAATAGCGACAACGTTCCAATTCCATTAGCTCGAAAGGCTAGGCAGCGTTCTAGCAGTTCTAGAACCCCAGTTCTTCATTATTCTCACGGATGTGGGTGGGGCCAAGGGAGCAGTGGGCGTAGTTAATCGAACAACTGTTATCCGTTTAATCAACTCGTAGCTTCAGGGACTGTCGTATCACAATTCTGGAAATTTAACCCATCCATTCTTCAAACTTTGATTTTCCTCTACATTTATGTTCACGGGCGGGTCCAAAAAGGCAATGGGCGTGGTCTCCTGGCACCTAGCGAGCGGAACCAGTGCCCCGGGGGGCAACTTGTGCCCGTGCACGACGATCTAGCACAAGTCTAACGCCGACGAGTTCCCTTGATTACTCGGTGGAGTCGATTAGGAGCACTAGGAGTCCCGTTAGCATCTCTCAGCGGGTTCTTCCCGGCGCTGCGCGGCGCGGCGCGGCGCGGCGGACGAAAGTACCGCGGAAAGTCCATCGCGTGTTCCGGTGATTCACAAGCGGTGTTCGCCGCTGTAGGGCCCCGGTGTTCTCGAGAAGGACGCCACTCTTTTTCCTCCGTGTCTCGAATTCCTCGGCCGTGAACAGGGCTCCGGGGCCCGAGGGAACAAAAACCGTAGAAAAAAGCCGATCGGCCGGCCACCGCTGCAGCTAGAGAGCACCCGTAGTGAGTCACTCTCGGTGACTGGCTCGTTGTAATTCATTGCGATGATTGAACCCCCCACCACTCCTACACCGAGTACGGCTTCATTCACATTGGAGGAACGATGACCCTGGACCGCGAGCGTTCCTCCGCGGACCCTAACGGGATCCTTGCGTCTTCGGTCACACATTTCCACCGTGCACTTTGCATTTCGATCACCGAAAACCGACTCCTCCTGAGAAACGTCATTTTAAAGGAGAACATGAAACTTTGCGAATGTTTTACGCTACAACTACGGGAGGTGTGCAAGTATTTTTTTCCGTAGAACGATTCTATAAACTATGCCGAATAACAGGATATATTTTTCGGTTAGATTACGAGTGTTTAAGCACGTCGTAGAAATATTTGCTGTTCATTTCCGAGGCAAGATTCTCCGAGTCCCGCATGATTCGCGAGCCGTTGCGTTCGAGCGGTTTAAATCGGGCCAGGCATCAAGGATTCCCGACGGAGACTCGACGCGGCGACGTCTCGGACAAATTGCACGATAATCGTAACCCGAGTCGATCCTCGGGACGACATCCTCCTCCGCGTCGCGATTTGTTAACCTTCTCGTTACGCGGAACGGTCGCTTTACCTCGCGTTGTCTCGCGTCGCACGCTCCTCTCATTTTATGCAACTGCGTTACACCCGTTGAATGATTAATAAGGCCGATAAGGCTCGGGACTCGGGCGCGCGGCGTCCAGAGAACGAGTATGTTTCCATCGCGTGTCGCAAGTGTCACGGAATTTTGGTAATTCCTGCGGACCCGCCTCTCGATCAACTTGCCAAATTCTGCTTAGATTTACGCAAAGCCTGGGAATCACGGCACGCTTGCGTAACCGCGCTCCATTATGGTTTTATATACACGGATTCTACGGATTGCTCGCGGCTCACCGTAATTTCGAGTAATCCGAAACAACGTTTACGTAAGCCCGATTCTATTCAACCGCGGAGGGCCGTCGTTAATTTCTACTCAGGTGCATTTAATTCGTGGCTTGACTCTCGAGGCTCTATGCAACGGCGTTTACCAACTAGCCTCGCTTTTTACGCGCAAATTTGCAACAAATACTCTTGGCAATCTTTCGTTACAAATAGTTGTTACCAAATCGTTCTGCCGACTGTTTTCTAACACGCAGTTCTCAACAACTCCGGGTCACCTTAGTCGCTCGCAGGCGCCATCTCGCCAGAAAATTCCTCTGTGAGATATAATAATTCCTCTACAAGCACACTTTTTTTCTTTTTTTTAAATTTTTATCGAGCCACTGAAACCTGTTATAGGTTTATTTCGGCTTTAACAAACATACATTGGGTTTACAATAATGTCGAAAATTATAGACTCGATTACCGCTAGAGGTGAAGTTGACAGTCGTTTAAAAACTGAAAAATATATACATATACAAGCTTTTATATTTGGTTCTGCAAAGAAAATGTCCGCTACTAACGGCAGAAAGTACTTAATTTTGCGCAGCTTATTAACTAGCTTAATATTTTGGGAATCATATAGCCGACACTGCCATAGGATGTGGTCCAGATCCTCTGAGTCAAAGTTACATCTACATCTAGGGTCACTGACAATATTTACACGATACAGACAGGCCGCGAGACTATTATGATTGGCCCTGATACGGTTTACCGTGGTTATGAGACCTCTTTTGGTAGCAACAAGCACACTTCTATTTCTCTCCCACGTTGTCGATCTCCATAGAAATTATTGTCCGACTGAACCTTGTACGCAGACTTCCTCGCGCTCGCGAAGAGGAGGATCGTCGCGTCGGGAGAAAGAGACAAGGCCGGAAAGAAGATCGCCGAGGCTGCAGCGTACAACAAAGCGCTCTGGAATCCGGCGGACGGTGACACATGATTTTTATCGGGGCGATTGTGAACGTCGCTTTAAGCCGAGCGGCGTTCGTCGGCATTCGGATCCGTCTATCCGAGTGTGCCACTACTCGCTCGATTCCCATCTTCGCCTCTCTCCCCAGTGGCCAGTGTCTACCTGTTGCTCGAGCTGCGAAGGCCTACGCTACCTGCTTCTCTCGAGCGAACGTTATCCCTCCGAAGTAGTTGGCACCGAGAAAAATCATTGAAAATCAGTTTCTTAGTGGAGGATCGACGTCGTCGATTACTCCAAGTGATCGGTTCGACCATTCCGCGAATCGTCGATCGGTGGATGCAGTGATCGTGACGGATGTGATCGTTGAGCCTCGTTGAGCTCCAATCAATCGGTCCCTCGGTGGACCAAGGCATCAGTGTTCGTCGCCGGATCAATCTGGACGGGCGGTGCATGTGCACGACGCTCGACAAGCCGCCGTCGCGCCGCCGGTGAGTCTCTTCACTCTCTTCTCTTCCCTTCGGTTTTCGGAGAACCTCGAGCTCGTGAAGCTTTAACACCGGATTAACGCTCCTGGAATGCATCCGAGGAGAACCGAGTGCCTCTCTCGTTGACTTGGTGACTCGACGAATCGAGTCGAGGACCTGCTGGATAAGAGCATCTTTGTTGTATGTATCGTTCAAGTTCGAAACAGTTATTTCGGAAAGAGAGGGGTCTGTTTCAGGGAATTTACTCGTAAAATTTATCGAAGTCCCCGTGGATAGTTTGACCAATGTCAACACTATCTACCGACGATTATTTCTTAATTTTTGAAAATCTATGATCCATGCCTAAAGATTTTTCAAAAGACCTTAAGTTTTCTTTTGGTGCAGCACAGTTATTGAAAATCCTGCATACGGTAGGTGAAGTGTTAAAGTAGAGTTCTTCTGCTGCATGGTTAAAGTTGAAGTGCTTAAAAATTAATTTTTGGGGGAATTAGTTAACTTCTGACAGTTCATAGAGCACTAAGTAATAGATCTTAAAGTAGATCCTCTGAAGCGCTCGGGTCCGTAAAGATTCACCGCTAATTCCCCCAAAATTAAAGTTTACGGAATCCTGATGCGAAACAGTAATGAAGCTCAGCTTGATTAATCTCGTAGCGAAGCATTAGAGTACTCGGCGTATAGACTATCCTTGTTGAAGTGCTTATTTGGGAGAAAGTAGGGACGGAGAGCTGTTCGAGGGGAATTAGCGATCAAACTGTTGATAGATCGATGAGTCTGGAAGTGGGGCAGTAGAGTACCCGGTAGGTACACAGAGCCTCTGTACACTCCATTATTATTATTGAATTATCGAGCTCGGATATCGAGAGAAAAGACCTCGTGAAACCGTGGTTTTATGAAAAAGCAAACAATAGGATAGAATAAAGGAAAACAGGACATCGTGTCGCCGTCCAACGTTCATTTCGCCGACGAAATGATTCATTCGAATAGTTACCGAGTAATCGGTCTTTAGTGGGAAGACCGTGATATGTACCGTGCTTCCTCCAAGCACGGTTATTAATACGCGTCGAATTGACCGTCGATCGTTCAACCTTCTCGGAATCCATTTTTCGCTCTTGATCCTCGAGATAGTCGATACTCGATCCTCGTAAACGCGCGACAAAATTTCCATAGAGAAATTATTGCAATTAGACGTAATTCGCGGATCGAGATAGTCGCTCGTTCGCAGAAACGCTACGTAGCTATTATCTCGAGGACACAGCGTGGATATCCGCGTGTTTGATCTGCTATCCACCTGCTCGGACGCCGAATCAAATCGCGTTATCGTCGTTCAAACACCGGATCGCGTTGATCAGCGAACAATCGTCAGACGCTGGCGAGTTCTCGCGAAATCGACGCGCAACGATTCCGTGGAAAACGTTCCCGATTACCGCAAATCATCCTCTCCTTCGACCGAACACTGTTTCATTCATAAGATCTCCGAGAAACAGCAATTGGTACTCCGAACAATTTTCATGAACGCTTCAATCCACCAGGCAACGTAGTTGTCGTCCTCGAGGTCCTCAGCTTTTGTTTATGCGGCGGATGACTCACGCGAGCCACGTAATAAATCGAACATTATCGACGTTGCCTGCAGATTATGCAACTTAAACATCGCGCGAACCTCTTTGGAAAATCGATACGGTCTTCCGAACCACGATAAAATAAATCGCCGATCAAAGCTTCCTTATTTTGTAAGCAATTTTTAATCATAGCAAATGAGTTCTGTTATTGATGATTGGTAGTACAGTATTCTCGCGATAAATGTCCCAAATGTCTGGACGATAATTGTCCCTGAACTATCCCCACTCCTGCGGGGTATACCCCGTGAGGTGCCGTAAAACTCGAGAGGCCTCGCCCGCCGAGAAGTGTAACATCTGATGATAAAACTTCTTTAGTTTTCATTATTTTTTTCATGGAACTTTCACCAACATATTCCTGGCATTTTGCTAATGAAAATGATACCAAATATGATATAATTCCGATGATATTTACTTGTGTAATGGACGATAAAATTTTCGTGCGCATGGAAGGACAGCGTATGGGAAAGAAAGAGACGCGGAGAGTCGCAGTCGTCGGCACAGTTCAAAGGCGCTCCGGGTCCTCACAATGTAATCCCAATAAAAAATTTTTTTATTATTACTAATATTTTTATGAGATTTTCACCGAAATATTTGTGACATTTTTCTGATTAAAATGATACTAAACACGATATAATTCGCATCATATTTACATTAATTGCCGTTCATATAATTTCAATGAGAAGTTACGCGGGGTCGTCCATTACACACGTAAATATCATCGGAATTATATCATATTTGGTATCATTTTCATTAGAAATATGCCAGGAATATGTTGGTGAAAGATCCATAAAAAAATAATGAAAAATAAAGAAGTTTTGTCATCGGATTAGTAGTGGTCTCACACCGATATACCCGACCCGTATTATGTTTACAATTCTCGGCGACCGAGGCCTCTCGGCTTCCCAGTCCATTTCTATGTTCGGCACAAGTCAAAGAATAGTATCGCTGGACGATAATTGTCCCTGGCCGGACCCGTGGTTGGGACAATTATCAAGAGAATACTGTATAAATCTAACTCGTTGATCGTGGATCGATTTTCATACCACAAGTGAGAGTTCTTAGGATTTCTATGTTTAGAAGTGCTCTTAATCCTTTCTAAAAATACTCGGAAACACGGCCGTCTTATCGATCGACGGAGCGGAGAGAAAAAGCAAGCCCGAGATTCTACCGGTCGAATGCCAGACATATTTCATGGGCCTGGCTAACGTAATATCGTCACCTCCAGCCGGCTGTATTATTCTGACAATTAAGATTAATCCTTGAGATACCGCTCGACCGCAATTGGCTGAAGTTCTTGCTCCCGAGCAGCGCAATTAGCGTGTTTCTGGGCTTTAATGGAAAAGGACCTAATTGTTCGATGACTCGAGTCCACTGGTTCATTCTTTCGGACCTCTTTCAGCGCGGAATCAACTCGATGATACTACATACATACGTCGAATCAGAAATCCGCGTTTCTATAAAACTTTCTTCTCTTCAGGCTTTTCCGAGAGTCGGTTCAGGCTATCGATTTGTATATCGCCCGGGATATTTGCTGGTGGGGCAACTACCATCGATCGAGATCGAAAGGTTTGCTTCCAGTTCTCGTTTCCGACGTTATCGCGACCCAGTTCCGTCCGAGTCGAGTGTCGACTTGGATTATTTTTATCTGTCCGATTGAAGAGAGACCGATGGACGTTTCTCGTCGGGAAGTTTTTGTTCAAATCTAACCGAAATCGGTGTAAGAAAGAAGATCAGGAAGAAGCGTCAGCTAAAATGAGACGAAGAAAATTCGAGTGCGAGACAGGAAAAATCGTGTCTCGAAATGAACGAGCGAATACACGATTCAGGAGAACGCGGCAACGTGGAATAGAATTAAAGGATTATTTAAATTTCAATAATGATTTCTCGGAGGAATGTCTCTGGTTGTCGGGGGCAACGGGTGAACCGTGTACCCTGGGAATTCGAAGGGCAGGTAAATGGTATCGAGGGGAAATAGTTTGCAGCGCGTTTGGCATCGGTTCAAGCGTTCTCTTGGGTATCGGCTAATGGGTAGCCGCAAATCCGCCGGCCGCGAACCAGCTCACGTAGAAGGAGGTGGTACCCGTGTCGCGTCTTGCGTCTTGCGTCTCTTCGGAATCGCCTTCGTGGACTCGCGTCGTCAGGTCACAGGGAATGCCGGAAAAGCAGAAAACCGGCGACCAACCAGAAATGGAACGAGATCGCATTCGGCTCACGTATCCGCAGCGAGAGAGACAAGTACGGTGATCACGTTCCGCCAACGTGAGACTCCTCTGCCCCGGAATTCCAGGCTGTCGCTGTTTGCTTGCCTTTTGTGCCTCTTATCTGTTCCCGGAGATGCACCCGGAAATGCAGGCGCATTCCGATGCATGGCATTCCGGGGGACAGACCGAGAGCCTTAGCCGATCGTGCAATCATTTAGCACCGAGATCGAGAAACAAAGGGTTGCCTTCGTCACGGGCCAGCTGGCCGTTGCCCTCCGGGGTACTGGCTTTGGCTCCGCCTATGTCGAGGGCGACGAAGCCACGCCCACTCGGGGCACTCGACACAAAAAGAAAGTAATATCGTGGTCCTCGAAGCTGGATTGTCAGGTGATCCAGAGCATATCTACACGCTTTACAAGTATAAATTATCCATTGGGATTCCATTCTGGCTCTGTAGAAACCAAGGGCAGCGAAGCCACGCCCACTCGTGGCTCCCACGCCTACATTTCACCGAAAACGAGCGAGATTATAGTCTCCGACGATGGATACTTGTACGATACAGAGTCGAATCCAGTAGTTACCGCTCCCGCCGTCCAATCATCTTCGACGATGGGTACATATTTTGTAACGAATTAACCATGTTTCGAGCTTATGTCAGCCGGCTCGATCTGCGCCGAGCAAATAGAAACCGCGCGCGCGTCGTCTCGAAAAGGTGATTTACCAGCGTCACCAGTGAAAGTGAGCTCCTCCGGATAGGTGTTAACGTTAACACAAATTACATGGCAGTCGGTGGCGCCTGCTAACGGTATAATTACCGGGGAACGTGGCGTATATCCTGTCTACCGATCGTCGATCTCCTCGGAAACGATCTCCGATCGACCGTGGATCTTATCTGTTTAGGATCTTGGCGCCGGATCGTGTCTTTTCTTCCGAACGAGAGCCGCAAAATCGTTTCGATCGAGATCAACGACGATGGCGACGGAAATCGGCGCGAAATCGATCCGGGGAATGCTGGCGCGCGCGAGAAACAGCTTCGGAGAGCAGGTTTCCGGGTACATCGGGCCCGGAGATAAGGCCCCGGAACGCCGCGCCGCGCCGCGCCGAGGGAAAGCCGACAGATCGTGTTTCCTCGGGGGAGCGCAATAATCCGGCGAATGGCGGCCGATCGCGCGACTCCGCGAGAGTCGCGAGCGCGATTCCGACGACGACCGGCGACGATAACGAGACAGTTTACGGCCAAGCGAGTCACGACCGAGAGACGTGCGTGACCGAGAGACGTTTAGGTGGACGCCGAGCTGCTGGCACGTTGACCCGTTTGCATTAGAATTCGCTAATTAACGCCACGGTCTCGAAATCACCGACGCCTTGCACTCGACGAGATTCCTGCGAACGCGAGAATTTTAACGCGAACCATTTCGTAGGACATTTCATAACATTTCTTCAAGCTCCACGACTCGCAGCTTGAGGATCGTTCGACAAATTTTTTTGCAGCAATAAGAATTTCAGAAATACGAAACTTCCCAGGCTAAACATTGCACAGATTTCGCCAGTCGATGACAACGTTCCCCCAGGGGCTTTCCGATTTTTCCGAGGTTCGGCTGTGAACAGATGGTTGCTCGTTCGCGAAATTAGTCGGCCAGCGAAATTAACCGGGATTTATTCGCTTTTGTTCGATAGCCGATCGATCCGACGGTGTCGCAAGCGTGGTTTGCAAAACGGCGCACACTGGTCCACGCGCTCGATCTAGCTGTTCATTTGGTAAAAAAGCAACTTGCCCAAATCGATGTTTATTGAATGTATATTGCTTCCTAAATGTCCATGACATTCAAAAACGATGAAATTAATGAGCTTTATTAAAAATTGTGATTAGAACAAGCATTTAAAAATCAACATTTTATGAATCCTATTTGTCACCGAAAAAATTACCTCTTTTCTTATCGATACCCTGATGAATCTATTTAATAATGTGTCCATTTTTGTTTCAGACGAATAGTATTTGTCTATATTTCGGGTATATCTTGTGTACTAAGATTTAATATTTATAATTTATTGAAATAACAATGCTCAATAAATGAAAGAGAATCTTCAAAGTTTTCTATCTTTGGTAAAGGATATCTTTCAAGTCCCACATTGTCCTCCATTGTATCAAAGTGCATTATTTTCAGCGTACTTTTCTCTATGAAATCATGCAAGAATCACATCTAATTCGGTCCAGTTACACAAGTTATTATTGTTTAAAGCTTATGTGTCGCCTGAACTGCGGCCGAACCTCTGGCGCGTCAATTTTATTCAATTCTTTTAGACTTAAGAAACAAACGCAATTTTGATGATGAAGTTGGACAATTAATGTTGAAAGATGTTAACAATAATGATTTGTCAATGTGATGTAATGTCAATTGGTATTTTTGTTTATAAAAATTATATTTTTGTTTTTTATAATTAATATTATTGTGTTTATTTAAAACTTGAACATGATTTATCAGACACTTCCGATAATCTGAGAAAAAAATGTTTTTAAAAAAATCTTAATCAACATTCAGCAGTCTACAAATTTCAATCCAAAAAATTAAAAAAGAAATTTTTAATGCATAAATAATTAAAGTCACCTTGAATTTTTAAAAGTCAATATATATTTTTGACTTCATAATATTGTAGCTGATATCAAAACGAATCCAACGACCTATATTATTATACCTTTAAACTTTCAAATAGTGCTAAAATAGTAATGAACAGCTAGATCGAGCGCGTGGACCAGTGTGCGGCGCGGCGCGGCGCGGCGCGGCGTCTCCATGTCGTTTCGGTGACTGTGCCTCGCACCTGGACACCGTAAAACAAACCGCACGTGGCCGTCATCGTTAGACCGTTTACGCTGCGAACAGGGAGCAGAGGGGAGGAGAACGCATTCTTTTCGACATTGTGCGCACGAAGAAAGCGTACGATTTCGTAACCAGAGCTGCAGTAAGCACGCCGATCCCTCGACACCCTCTCGGCGCGTTCCACTTTTGTTCGCGCGGCTGACAATGGAAAAAGAGATAGGCGGTCGTTAACTCTTTGAGAAGTTATAATGCACTTTTCCGTGGAGACCGGCGCGGTACCACCGGATTCGGATCTGGGTTAGGCTCGATTAGCCTCAGATCGAGCGCTACTTTAACCACAACCGTAGACACACCGAGGCCTGTATATGTATTAAGGTTGCATCAAACGGCGATGGTAATCGCGCCGCCATTACCACGCATTCAAATCGCCGGAACCGTAGTTTGTATTAATGCGCCGCGCGCCCGTTCACGGTTTCATTACGCGGAAACTCGTACGCATTATCTCGGGCACGATTTTCTCTGTGGGACCCGGTGCCGGTACCACACGTTCCCGTTCGTGCCGGTCGAAATAACTTGACAGCTGATTTTATTTTAAACTATGACGCCAGACCGATAGCGAGCCGACCGGGTCAGAGTTCAACTCCAAACACCGCTCGTTATTCGTTTGTGGCGCGAGTTATGGGGCATCTATTTACGAGAATAGCCGGCGTAAAACCTCCGCCGACTATCCATAGGGAAATCTAATTTCTTTCAAGTCTTGCCATCGAGGAGTATTCCGTTTTTTTTCAGGGATCGACCGGTAATTAATTCTCCAGGCGACTCGCGGCGAATTTATTTAGCTGAATATTCAGACTAAATTCATCGCTAACTTCCCGCGATTAAATGTAATTTATATCAAACGGTCCGATCAAGTACTATCGTTTTGTATTTTGAATTTCTATACGCGGGCCTTTCGGTATTTAACGCCAACACCGCAATTAACTCAAAAGATACATAATTTCCACTAAATGTATTTAGCGGAATATTCTACGATCTGCCGACAGTAAAATTTCTCCGATTTCGAGCCGACGTGCATAATATTAGGAACAATTAACATCGCTCGTTACCGCGATCTGCGAGCGTGTTGGCCGCGCGAGGCAATTTATCATCGATAAATGATCTCCGGCGCGGTATCACGAGAAGCACGATCGTTTGAACACAATGCGCGTGTTATTATAATCCCGGGAGGATCAACGATGGTATCATCGAGTGAAGCGAGTTGCAACGAGGTGGCCGGTTGCATAGAAACGCGCGCAAATGAGACGCATCTCCATATCGAAAGCGCGAGTTTCCCATCGTGGTCGCGCGCGCGCGCCGAGAGTCTTTCCACCGGGCTTTCCGAGCAGAGGGAGAGCTTGAATCGCGAGCTTTGTTAGCGGTCTTCTCTCCTCGTCGATCGTCCGGCTGTCGGCTAGCTGGCAGTGAGTCAGAGCAACGTGGTCGGCGTACAGTGAGCGAGGCGGGACGAAGCGGGACGAAGCGGGACGAAGCGGGACGAAGCGGGATCGAGCGGTCTGGCCGCTCTTGAGACTTTTCAGCGGCCGAGCTCCTCGTTGCTTTTCGTCAATGAACGGACGTTTCCCTTTCTTTCGGCCCCACGTACGCTATTTTTGCCCCGGCACGGCGCCACGCTGCCCGCCAGTTCATTGAATCCGAATCGGGGATGGCATCGAGCGAGACGCACGCTCTCCCAAACCCGAATCGATCGGGATCGATCTCGTCCCGTCTCAATTTCTACTCCCCGCGTCTTCATAATCATCCTCGCAGTTATACGGACCCGATGTCGCCAATTCTACGACTACATTCATCCTAATTAGAGATTCGAGGCTCTCACGGCTAGTGATGGGCGTGATACAAGTCTTTCTCATAATCTTCAAACAATTCGATACTTAAGTACTTGTTTGGGTGTTTCGATATGTATCAAAAGATAAGAAACTTGTAGTCGATCTGCGATACCAATACGTGCCGAAATGATACCAAGTAGTATTGTTATCACGTCTTGGATGAAATTGGTATCGTTACATTCGCAATTCTCGTCTTCACCGTTTTGAACGTACCAACATAACATTTTCATTGTATCTTCCTTTCTCACGCTTGATATTAGTAAACATAACATTTCATTTTACAGTGTTCTCGCGATAAATGTCCCAAATGTCTGGACGATAATTGTCCCTGAACTATCCCCACTCCTGCGGGGTATACCCCGTGAGGGACCGTAAAACTCGAGAGGCCTCGGCCGCCTAGAAGTGTAACATGATACGGGTCGGGTATATCGGTGTGAGATCAGGAGACCACTACTAATCCGATGACAAAACTTCTTTATTTTTCATTATTTTTTTATGGAACTTTCACCAACATATTGCTGGCATTTTTCTAATGAAAATGATACCAAATATGATATAATTCCGATGATATTTACTTGTGTAATGGACGATAAAATTTTCGTGCGCATGGAAGGACAGCGTATGGGAAAGAAAGAGACGCGGAGAGTCGCAGTCGCCGGCACAGTTCAAAGGCCCGCCGGGTCCTCACAATGTAATCCCAATAAAAAACTTTTTTATTATTACTAATTTTTCTATGAGACTTTGACTGATATATTTGTGACATTTTTCTGATTAAAATGATACTAAACACGATATAATTCGCATCATATTTACATTAATTGCCGTTCATATAATTTCAATGAGAAGTTACGCGGGGTCGTCCATTACACACGTAAATATCATCGGAATTATATCATATTTGGTATCATTTTCATTAGAAATATGCCAGGAATATGTTGGTGAAAGATCCATAAAAAAATAATGAAAAATAAAGAAGTTTTATCATCGGATTAATAGCGGTCTCACACCGATGTACCCGACCCGTATTATGTTTACATTTTCCGGCGATCGAGGCCTCTCGGTTTCCCAGTCCATTTCTACGTTCGGCACAAGTCAAAGAATAGTATCCCTGGACGATAATTGTCCCTGGCCGGACCCGTGGTTGGGACAATTATCGAGAGAATACTGTATTGTTATCACGTCTTGGATGAAATTGGTATCGTTACATTCGCAATTCTCGTCTTCACCGTTTTGAACGTACCAACATAACATTTTCATTGTATCTTCCTTTCTCACGCTTGATATTAGTAAACATAACATTTCTATACTGTCCGTACGCCACAAGAAGTCCCTCGAGACGGCTGAGGGACAAAGGGGGTCCTCGCTTGCAGCCAATGGTTATCTTTGACGTCACACACTTTAGCCAATAATTCGGCTAGAACCGAAAGTTCGTGTGGAATGACCCAATCGGACGGTTTGTTGTCGAATTCCTGCCAGGACACTGCTTGTGGCGTACGAACAGTACTTGTCATTCAGTCGACTGGACCCCACAGGATTGTGATAGTATCGATAACAAACCCATCCAAAATGTGCTTATAAAGACTTATAAATGTACTTATAAAGATCGAGACTTCTGAGCAATTATCATTAGGGATCGATACTTTTTGATACCCAAAGAATCATACATGCTTGTGATACCATGATTCTTTGTCACAAGGAATCGATACCGCTCAAGGCCCATCACTACTCACGGCATCGTAAAAATTGCGGTTAGAAGGCAGCGATAAGACGCTTTACACCTCGGCGAGCCGACAGCGATAAATTTATTATCGAATAAATTAGCGGAGGTTCGTGCGAGCTGTTTCCCGCACCATTTACGAAACACGGAACTTTTAGAAAATCCGCGGTGGCGCGGCGCGGCGGCTCGAGGGAGAGAGAAATAAAGAGAGAGGCTGTCCCTTTCTCTGTCGGCGCGCCGCTTTCCGCTCCGCTCCGCTCAGCTCCGCTCTGCTCCGCTTCGCTCGTTGCTGGCCATATGCGTTCCTCCCCGATCGAGATGTTGCACTTGGCTGGAACTCGGCTAATAATAGAACCGGGACCAACTTTCGTCTCGGCCTCGCGTGCACCAGCTTCCTCCGGCCTGTCACGTTGGAAACCGATGACACGGTTCGGCCTTTTGCCGCGTTCGTCTATCTCTTTTGCCCAGCCGTCCCATAAACGATACACTCACGGTGTCGCTCGGGTCTTGGCTGTCGAGGCGGTCGCGTGTTCCACGAACGACGTTGTTCCACGGGACGTTTAGAGAACCGAACGATTCGGTAGATCACACGGAACGATCGGCCGGACTCGCTCCAATTCAAGGGGAAACCCTAGGACTTTTCGATCCCGGTCGTGGGAAAAGTTGGAAATCGGTCTGGGCCGCGAGTGCATTGAACCTATGCTACCACCACCGCCACCGCCGCCGCCGGCTACGGTGACATTTAGGCCGTTTTTACCGTCAAAGGACACATTGTGACCGGCTACCGGCTGCCACACACTCCCGGGCCCTTCACTCCGCTCCCATAATCTCGCCGGAGAAACGAATCCTCTAACCACACCGACCCGAACCCATCTAAACCATCAACGAAACCGTAGAAACTGTTCTCAACAAAAAAAAAACCCCCACTCGCATTAGCCCCTCGCTCTACGATATGTTTATGGTTACAGTGATTAGAACTTCTAAGAAGAACAAGAAAGTTTATATTTATTGCGCCTATTCTCCAATGGCTATAGAATTTTATTTTGGTTTAAAGGAAATTAATAATTTTATTAATTTTTTTTTACGATCAATGATCCTCGCTTCAGATGAAAACATTCGCGATCCTAGGGTGAGGCACTCCGCAGGAAATGCTCCGGTGCGTTCGGTTTTTAATCGACAGCTTTCATCGAAGGCCGGGCACGGTGTTTCCCGGAGTTTTCCAAAAAACAAATGCTTCCACGGCCGACAAAACGAAAGAAAACGAGGGGAACAACAAACCGTTCCAGTTTAGCACTTCCTGCGCTGTAAACCTGTTTCAAAGATGGCTAGCAACTTTCGGAAGAACAGCCTCGCGCCCGGTTTTTGCCGTCGATACGTACATAAATAACCGGCCGGGCAAATCGCTACACCGATAAATCTTGCCCCGCAAAAATATACTGTGCTTTCTTTGCGTGCTCTTTATGGGAGCTGTTTGCACTCGCGGCTGACGGACAGCTGCGAATACCGAAAAGAATAACTTCCTCCGTCGAGTCGAACCCTTTCGTCCTTATTATAGGTTCCTGTCGATCTGTGCCGATCCTTACAATATAATAATACCAGCCAACTGTTGGTGAATTTGTTAATATTGTGCCTAACGGAGTCACAGTTTCAGTCTTGGAAATTGTTGTAACAATTTCGGTCTGTTAAATAATGCATTATTTAATGAGCGAACTAGAAGCTGTAACTATCTCGCTGGATCGTCCTGTAGAGACGCGCGCCGCGTAAAACGCAGAAGCGTCGGAGCACATGTTGCCGCGGACAAGTTCATTGCACGTTGATTCACGTCTGCCTCGAAGGGGAATCGAGAACCATCGGCCCGCCCGTTTGTTTATACAATATCTTCGTGTTTCGCGGGTCGTCCGAGTAAACGGGCTCACTGTTTGCCAGGCAGACTGCATCGGCGTCAGACACGCGATATTCGCAATAAACAAACCCCCCGATGCGAATAGAAAAACGATGTTCCCCGTAATGGAATGCTCGCTCCAGTATTGGACCCTTTGGCGTCTGTAATATGCAATATCGTGTAGATCCTTAAACGCCGAGCCTCGAAGCGTGTTTGCGATCGTTCCACTGCACGATATTCAATTTTAAAGACTCGCCTCGTCTAAGTTCACTCGTCGTCTCCACATCTGCAAAATGCTAGCCTCCTGGGCTGCATAATCTTCCAGTTACCGCGTATCAAAGTTGCGAAGCGAGAGATCTTGGCTTACTCCCTCTCTGTCAGTATCGGATCAGTCACGTGACATTGTGACGCATGCACGACAAAGACGAAACGCGTCGCGTGACCGGACCGTGGCGGAATAGCGTCGTAGAAGGGGAAAGACGGGACAACTGTCCCCCCCCCCCCTATGAATCGCGATTGTACATTTTTTAGAAGACTGATTCGCCTAACCTACAAATTTTTCTGTCGCAGGGTCGAGCACGGACCTGGTGCCCCAGATGCTGGGGATGTACGACGAGCTCGCGCGTCGCGGAAATGGCTACACCGACCACGTGGTCATTCCCACGGTGCTCCAGAAGCGCCTGAGTCTGGTGTCCCACCGAGGCTCCATGTTTGGCCAGTTTTGCCCCGAGTTGTCCAATTCGCAACCCGAGGAAATCCCAGCAATGACCTTGGACGAGGGGTCGCAGAGCCGGGTGGAAGTGATCGTGGCTGAAGCTCAGAAGGACAGCGCCGTGTACGACACTCTGGGGAGTCTGCAAGAGGATCGAACCGATTGCACGATCGGGGAGAAGCCTTATCGGAGAGAGAGCAACGGACTCTCGCCGTTGAGGTACAACCGAAGATGCAGAAACGCCGGTCGACCTCTCTCTGGGAGCTCCGTAGCGTCCAGCACGTCCTCCAGCGGATGCAGCAACCAGGGGAACACCTGCAACGTGAATCCTTATTTGGCGTCGGTCGAGTCCCTGGCCGATACTTGCGCCAGCTCTCAAGGTAAACGCGAGATTTCGATTCGAAATATCGAATAGAGTGGTGCTACGGCACTGTTGTGCCACCTAGCCACGACCAGTGGCCCTCCTATGAGACCCTAAATTTTCTAGATCCTTAGATGCCTGCAACATTTTAAATAGTTTCGTCGATACTATGGAAGCTCCTCCCACTGTTTCGCTTGACCACGCCCTTTGGCCCCCTCTGAGTCCCTAAATTTTCAAGATCCTTAGATTCAATAGAAAATAGCTTCCTTTCTTGCGATCCTAGCAACATTTTAAATGATTTCATCGGTACTAAGGAGAAGCTCCTCCCATTTCATCGCTCGGCCACGCCCCTTGGCCCACCGTATACCCCTTGGGATCGCATTCGGAGCTCCTAATTCTACAGTTTCGATGGCAGTCGGAAAACAATTGACATCATAACGGCATTGCTTCTCTTGTTTCACTTTCCCGAAACAAAAGGGAATTCCTTTTATTTACGAGGTTACCCACGTCCGTAGATGTTTACGGCTTGCATTTTCTCGAGCCGCAATTCAGGCCGCGGAGCAACGTTTTCCTCGATGATCGGGGAACGCCGAGAGAGAACTTTATTGCCAACCGTTGCTATCATTACTGTCATTGCTGGTTATTACGCTACGGCGGAGAGAAAGTCGGAGTCCTTGGAATCTCCTCCGACCGATGCATTGGGAAACGGATTTCTAAAATATTTCTGGCTTTGGATCGCTTCCTCCGGTGTTACACGTTTCGCCGTACGAGCTCTCAATTAGAAGAGCTAGACTAATTGCTCGCGGAGCTAGCACCGTCGGCTCCGGGCAAACGATTATTTCATTAAAATATCGAGGTTCGATTGACTTCCTTGCGAGAAGCGATACCGAACCGTTACGCAACAATAACTATTTCCATCGACGTTTGGTCGACGATTAGTCGAATCAGAAATGGAACGGACATTTTCTGCTCGGACAGGTTCCGGCGACAGCGGTGTGGTCACGGTTTCCGAATCGAACTGCCGAATCGGAAACGATGGCAGCAGCCAGAGGAGGAACAGCGCGGAGGAGGACCCACCGTTCTACAGGTCGCGCTACTGCGACCCCCATCGAAACCCCATGGAAAGGGTGCTCCTCGAAATCGTCGACACCGAGGCGATCTACGTGGAACACCTGCGTCAGATCATCCAAGTACGTTCATCATCCTTTGTTTCTCTCCTCTCTTCACAATCGTATGGAACTTGAACTGTATGTGTTTTCCAGGGTTACCTTATATTTTGGAGAAACGATCCGGCATCGTTCGCCCATCAAATGCAACTAAGCGACTTATTTAGTAATATTGAGGATATCTTCGAGTTCAACAGGTAACGTGATCTTCCTTTAATCAAACGTTCACTCGAGATTCTCGGGGATTAATGGCTACGCGATTTCGTTTCAGTCAGTTCCTTCAAGAAATAGAGAAATGTGGCTTGGACCCTGTTTGCATGGCAAACACATTTATAAAGCACAACTCAGGATTCAAAGTGTATACAGAGTATTGCACTAATTATCCACGGTAAATCGCTGGGGTATACTCTAAACGACTTAGGGAGTGCAGACTATAATTGCTAGACACTAATACAGCCAATTTCAGGACAGTTTCCGTTTTGACTGATCTAATGAGTCAAGAGGAAGCTGCGAGCGCGTTTCGGGAGAGGCAAGCGGCTCTGGGACACGCGTTGCCTCTCGGATCTTTCCTTCTGAAGCCTGTCCAGAGGATTCTGAAGTACCATTTACTCCTAGAGGTAAGTCACTATATTGTATCTTTCTACCAACCGGCTTTTGAGGGTCTTCATTCATTGAGTAAATCCACGAGATTGTGGACGTCACACATTTAATGAGTCTCGTTAAGAAATGTCTGATCTTATGGATGAGAACGAACTGTTGGCTCCGCAGAACCTGTCGAAGGAGTACGGGGCGTACTGCGATTCAAGGGAAGACGAGGTTGAAGGTAGGAAGGCGATCGAGGCGGCGTTGGTTGCGACGACTGGCATCGCGAAGCACATCAACGCCATGAAACGACGACACGAGCACGCTGTGCGTGTTCAGGAGATCCAGTCCCTTCTGTACGGCTGGCCTGGTCCAGATTTAACCACCAGCGGAGAGCTGGTGGCGGAAGGCCGATTCAGAATGCGAGGGGCGAAAGCCCCTAGGCACGCCTTTTTGTTCGATCGTATGCTTCTTCTCACCAAGAAGAAAGAGGATGGACTTCTAGTCTACAAGGCTCACATTATGGTACGATTTTTATCTGCCTAACACATTTTCCATGGGTCTAGAAATGTCTTTCTTTTGTGAACAGTGTTCCAACCTGATGCTCATCGAAAGCATACCGGGAGAGCCGCTTAGCTTCCATGTGATTCCCTTCGATAATCCTCGACTGCAGTATACGTTGCAGGTAAGACGCAGCCCGTTAACCCCGCTTGATTTTATACCTTGTCTATCGACGATGCTAATCAGTCATTTTAACCAGGCGAGAAACTTAGAGCAGAAAAGAGAATGGACGCTGCAGATCAAGAGGGTGATCCTCGAGAACTATAATGCAGTGATACCTTCTCACGCGAGGCAGTTGGTCCTGCAGCTCGGCCAGACACAACCAGAGGGTAACTTACATCTTCAACTGCTAAATCCACAATCTAATTAACATTCAATAAACTAAGATGATGGTACGTTTATAGATGACGCTCTGGCAGACAAAGGATCAACGAAGAAGCAATACTCCGCGCCGCCAGAGTACTTAGAGAAGCGAAAGCAGGAGCGAGAGAGGCGGCGTTCGGAGACCGGGCTTAGGCAGAAATTTAAGAAGAACGGCAGAAAGTCTGAGATTACAACCGAGGTAAGAGAGTCGCCTTAAAACCGCAAACCCACTGCACCTCCTTTCAGCGACTGTGATCAAGTACGTATTCTTTACAGGATTCTCCAGCATCGACGAGGAAGAACCAAAACGAGGATTCGAGCGTCACCGACTCTAAAGATCAAGGTCTCAGAGTCTCTGACGGGCGGGGATTGAAAGTAAAGGTACAAAGTTTGCGCAGTAATCTCGGCACACCCTAAACTCCGAAACTCTTGACCAGCAAGCTAAACGTGGTATTTGTTCTTTAGGATCGTTTCACCGGTTGGAGGAGGAAGTCGGAGCCCGGCTTCCAGTCGTACGTGTGCCTGAACCAATCGGACGAAGAGCAGAAGGAGGACCTTTGCGACTCGGGTTCAGCCGCCGTTGAGACCAAGATGACCGAGATCGATCAGCATCCGTTGAACTCCCCTCCACCGGAAGCCAAAGAGCCGAACACCGAGCAACAATCCCAAGCGCAAACGGTGGAGGAGATAGTCGGCCACATCCTGATGCAGAACCAGGAGTTCCAAAAGCTGTTGGAGAAGCAACGGACGAACAGCATCCTGAACGTCAGACAACAGCAACGTTTCAACAAGCACGTGTCCGCGGACACGTCCGACGACAGCGACTCCGAGAACACGAACTACATCGCGGAGAATTCGAACAACAGGATGACGCGGTTGAGAGCGGTGCAAAGAGACAGGCTAGTTAGGACGAATAACACGTGGAATTCGTTGTCCTCCACCAGGGACCATCAGCCCACGCAGCTACAGCTGCTGTACGACAATTTGAACAAGACTGAGAACAAGCTGAACGATGCTGGCCTGAAGAACAAGGTGAACCGCGTGCAGGAGAAGAAGGCGCTGTTCGAGGCGTTCAAGAGGCAGAGCATCGTCACGGAGAGTAAGGTGATCAAGACTGCTTTGAGGATACGGGAGAACTCGACGTCCCGGAGCGAGGACCCTGCTCTGGTTCCGAAGGAAGCGGAGATTCCGACGAAGGAGAACGAGAACGGAGATCGCAAACATGCTAGGGAAGAGACTGGCAAAGGGTTCGGCAACTACGACAACCTGCAACATGTCTGGGAAGGTCTCCAGGAGGAAAAGGACTTGGAGAACAACGATAGTCCCACTAGGCCAGCCGTGTGGCTCACCAAACGCTGCGAAGGTCTGCCTACGTCTCCTCAAAAATGCGGTTCTCTACCGCGCAGCTTTCAAATCAATCCGAATTCGAACCAGAACGTAACCAAGTCCCGGTTCCTGCAAAGAGACGGCAAACCTATGAGCGAACGACCGTTCACGATAGCCTCGGACAAACCTGCGGAGATCAACCTGGAGGACATGGAGAGGTATGTCGGTATCGAAGTGTTCGAAAGAAGTTGAGGACTATTGAAATAAAACTAATGCTTGCTGAATTGGATTGCTTTGTTGAAGATTTGATGAACGTACTAATACTTGTTACAGTTAATTGCGGGCACGTTTACGAGTAATTTAAAGGGGAAAAAGTTTTCTGCATGTTGAGAGTTGCTAAAGTCGTGCAGCAATGAAGGTAGTCTGGAGGAGTGCGCTATAAAATTTTTACTACCAACCCTTTGCACTCGAAGCTCTTTAACTTCAGAATTCCGGAGACTACGTTGATCTTAGAAATCTTGTTACAAAAACTGTTTCGTTGGTACCGCACAGAGTCGGCAATCGAGTGCAAAGGGTTAAAGCTAACATTTTTGAGAGAAGCCTCAAGAACTTAGCAATAATTGTTTTTATAAAATTTCCAACAGGTATGCCTCAACGTGCCAGCCTCAGGGGAGGATCGCCAAGTTTCCCACGTCCGTCTCCACCTCCACGTCGACCTTCTTCTGTTCCCTGGACGACACCTTGACGGACGCCTACTCGGAGATCCACATGTCCTCTTCCACGACCACGAACATTCATCCGGACCACAAGATCTACAGGGCGAACACCAGCGGCAGCTCCACCATCTTCAAGAACGTGTTGTCAAAGGCTGGCAGCCGCCTTCAGGGGCTAAGAAACACGATGAGCACGGAGACCCTGGAGTGCAGTGAGGAGCTGGAACGAACGAAATATTTCCGGTCGTTGAGTACGGGCAAACTGAAGAAGAAGGGCAAGCTGAAACACTCGAGGGAGTCGTCCTCGGACGTCGAAGAGCTCGTAGGCTGCGCTGCCAGGGGATCTTCGGATTCTAGAGTCTCGTCGCTGTATTACAAACAAGGTAGCTCCTGTTTGGGTGCTCGGATCGCTCAATCGGATTATGCGGATCCTTCTGTGCTGTTCTCCGAGAGCAAACGACTTCAATCGATGATCACGACTGGTCAAACCAAGGAGAAAGAAGACGAGGAGATCGTGGAGAGCAGGGAGAGCGAGACGGACAGCTTCTACGAGCGGTCCTTCGAAACGATAGAGAACTACGTGGACGCGGACGTCGACGACGCGTTCAGAGACAGTGCAATATTCAGCGACATCGAGGAGGTTCTGGTGGCTAGACCTTTTTCGGGACACGAGGAGGCGTCCTTCAAGAGCAAAATAGCACCTCCGGTTCCTGCGAAAAGAAAGACAGAGACATCCACCTTAGTAGTGAGCCGGGAGACGATCAATGTAAAGTGCAAGCCGAACGTCGCACAAAAGCCAGACTATTTGAAGGCGAAGCCCGTGATGAAGGACTTTGATTACCCGAAGTCCCCTTTGCCTGATAGTGCAGCGTGTCAGTACTCTAACATTGGTTTGCATGCTAGTTGTAAAGGGAATGGGGAGGACAGGGACGATGTGTCTGCGGGCCAGAGCCAAGCGGGTTGGGTCAGGAAGATCGTGGGTCAGCTGCAAGGTCACGTCGAGACATAATTTATACCAATGAATGTGTACAAAACCCCACCGCATGGGGAACCTTACACGAATTTCACGTTTGTCCGCGTTCTTAACCCTTTTGACATTGACGGACGTTTTATGATGAAAAATTTGGTTCTTTTTTACGGGGGATGGTCAAGGACGGTGGAGATGAATGTTGCTGGATGGGACATCTTGAAAGGGTTAAGAGATCCATGTCCAGATCAATAATACTCGCCAAAGGGGTGGATAAATTAGAAAGTTTGCGATAAAGTACAATTTTTGAGATTATATTTTATTACGAAGGTGGGAGAGATTGAAAATGACGAGAATACTGTGGATTTTATGCGTTTGAAAGAGTTTCATCGCATTTATAACTTCTGTAGAGCATCATGGCAAACAAAATTTCTGCATACAAATCCGCAGTATCGTGATGGGAGCGAGTTCTTTGAGAGCGAATGAGTAACATTGATCTAGACGACACTCGGATACTGTATTGGCAAGCATAATATGTACATACATAGGTAACATTCTTTATTTTTTTGTTTTTTCCTCTTACGAATGCCGCGATACCTTTCTTTGTACGTTTATCAATAATGCTGCAAGCGGTTCGAACGATCCAGGAAGCAAAAGAGAAGATCGAGTAGTCGTTATGTACACATTACGTTTCCCTTCGTGCTACTTGTGCCTTACATCAACTACATATTTCTCACGCAAACATGAAGTTCCAATGTTCGACCGCGCGTACACTCGTACAAGATCGAAACGAATACTGCCGTACGATTTTTCTCGTATCACGTGAGCTAGTGGTAATTAGAAGAAATGATTTATACGTGATAATTTTCATCTTAACATTATATCATATTTAATCTTTGTCATAGAAATTTTATGCGAATAATACAGGGTAATTAACGAAGACTTTTAATGTTGATCTCGATGAGAAATTTAAATATCGTTGCGTTGTTTGTTGTTATTGGAACATTTCTAGAAGCATTAAGGGGGCGGAGTTCGTTAAGGAGAGGTTCTAATCACCCTGTATTATTACCGAATTGAACAATGAATGCTGTTGCTATCGCGTTGTTGGTCGGACTTATCGTAAATCGTTGCATCGACTGAATACTGTAAACGTGAATGAACGTTCAAGTAACTCGTTAGGGTTTCGACGAGTCGCATTATCCCTGAAGAATAAACAGGCTCGTTTAAGCGAACGCAAAACAGTGATGCAAGCAGATTTTTATTTTTTATTTATTCGTGAAACCCAACGAGTTTGTTATTTGTACTGAATTCGTAAGTTTTAATTCGCGACGAATCAATCGGATTATTATCAGTATTCATTTGTTTGTCATTTATGTTTCCAATTAAAATTATTACGATTCAGTCATTCAATTTATTTTTTAGACTATACCTGCGCACAGGTTGTTTAGTGTACCTAAGACGACGGAATACTTTTTCGATCAATCGATAAGAGAATCGACGGAAATTGCACCAGCAGGGATGACGAGGGATTCACAAGAAGACACAGAGATTACTTCAGGTAGGTTTTATTACGAGAGTGTCTATTTACAGAGGTTTGGCTAGACGTGCATACAGATACAAGTGAAATGATACATAAACGTTCATAAATTAGCTACGCAATACTGTATTTATAAAAAGGAAAAGAGAATTGACTAAAGGGTGTGTGAGAAGCTTCGCGTGAACTGAAAAACGATCCACTCGTTATACACATTATATACAACCGTAACGACTATGATACACTTAAACCGTATATTGTTGCTTCTCGAATCGGAGCGTGTGCCTCCGACGAGGATCTTCCAAGCTTCTTTAGTCCCGGTTACGAATATAAATATAAAGAATAAATTAAGATTCTTGTTTACAGAGTTTCCACGGTTGCTGAGACGCGTTTCGCATAGGCGTCGATCACTCCTAAAATCAATCTTCGTCTCTCGATACACCCTTTCGATAGAGTGTACAATTCTGGTCCGTTTCGGTGCGGAATTATTTCACTGATCCAGAGAAAACCCAAATCGAGAACGTGATTTTTGATACTATTTGGTCTCCCGTGCTTTAAACGTGGTGTTCCTCGTATCGAAAGGGTGGAACCAGCGTTTCTCCAACCCTTGGTGATTTTTCAAAGTTCCAATTGGAAATCAAGAGGCCTAGGACACCAAAGATATAAGCATAGCAGTTTTACGAGCAGCTACCGATGCTTTAATATTTTTTTCCGAGGGTCCACCATACAGGCGAGGGGGTTGGAAAAAGTTGGTCAGATTTCCTATGCGCCGTCTCCTTAAACCTAAAGTTCATTTATGCGATAACAACGCGCGGTTCTCCTACTCCACTTGTAAGAATAATTTCATTAATCGTCGTACCTATTCGCAGCTAAAGCTTTGGTTAATAACGTGCTATTGACATATTGACAATCTTCTCGTAGTTCCTCCCCTGAGCGCGAACCAACCCCGAAATCCCTTCCATCCCTTTAATCCGCGCCGATTTATATCTCTTTGAACTTACACTTCCACTATAAAGAATTTTATTAAATATATATTTATATAATATTTTTATTCATATATATATATATATATCTTTCTCTCTGTTTCTTCTTCACGTATTTCTCATTTTGTTTCGTTTCCTCTACGTGCCAGAACTTGCCTCTCGAAAGATTCCTTGCGTTAACCCACTTCCACCGGAAACATAATACATAGCTGATCGAAAATCGAGGGCCAATCGAACAGCATCTGTGACAACTCGTTCTTTGAACCCTGACCGCCAGAATTACAAATGAACATCTCTAAATTTAGTCGACTCGAATCTTGATTTTTTGAAACGAAACCGCGTGGAGTACAAAACAGAACAATTTTTTACAGGATGTTTTTCCCAAAATTAAAGTATTTTATGCCAGCCTCCCTTCGTCCACTTTGCTCAGTTAAATATTCACGTTAATCGAATGTAACAACACAATGTTCGCCTGCGTCAACAGTGGAAGTATCCTGTAATACTGAAATAATTCCGCGAGTAGAGGCAAGGACATCGATCTGGTCAATATGGACAGGTACATGTTATCGCTGTACTAATTGTCCTACTGCTACAGAGATCTACAACTTTGTTTTAACTGTACGAATGGTTCAAGAACACGGGAACGATCAACCTCTCAATTCCATAAACTACTCTTGCATGGAATCGTCGACTTGATCTCAACACGATACTCCACTAAATACACGTAGCAGGCAGTAATCATGGCAAAACAGGAATATAGACGACTCCACATGAAGAAAAACAAATAAATTAAAACCTTTTAACCACGACAGCGTGAAATCAAAGTTTGTGCATCGAGTTTCTGCTTTTCTAAAAATTTTGATTCAAAGGGACCGTAATGTTCTTCGGATTTTCAAAGTCAATTTTTCTCAAAAACCAGAGACCTTGCGAAAAAATTCCAAAGCAGATTTTCTGTTCGTTTTTCCCCATGGAATCGTCTAGGCTGTGCCACAATTTCTGTCTCACCCCGTGTACGCGTCACAAGACCCAATATAAACGAAATACACTTCAGCTATGCACTATATTCAACGAAACTCTATTGAGGGATGTGATTAAAATTTTGTGGTCGAAGTATCAGGCTGTCGGAGGGATCTCGAACCTTCTCACAAAAGTTCAAAGTTCCTCCGACGACCCAATGGAACACGGATATGTAGAATCTGCGTGCGAGATGTGTGTCAAGGAGTACGACATACTCTCTTCTTCAGTTTCCTGTTAGAACTCGCACTCTTCATCGTATTCTCTCGCGTCGAACGTAGCCGATTACATTCCGCCGAAACGCGTGTGCTCTCGTCGCTGTGAATGAAATTATTGTCTTGATAATGATACAAAACTTTGCCAGGTAACATTGCAGAGTGTAGCTACTGACGACGTTAAGTTGAAGTAGATTTCCGAACTCGGTACACGTACGTTCCACGGTAAAGAAGAAATATCGAACGACCACGTTGCTCGTGAACGTGTGTCGAGAATATCGGTAATATATCCAGGAGACGAATTGTCTCGTTGCATTCCCCGACACCATTTTCCATTGAAGGAACGTGCGAGCAAATTGTGCGTGAAATCATATGAATAATCGTTACATCGGAGCGATCGAATGCAACAACGAATGGTGTCCCGGTTATATTACCAATGCAAATGTATCCTTTGTACATTATACACTATACACATACTTTTGCCAAGCGCATTGGGCAGACTCCTCGCGTCTTGAAGTGGTTCTAATCGCCTATATCACTCCGTTACACATCCACCGGAATAATTTCCCACGCTCACCGCTCGCAACCGTTATTAATTCCTCTCGGTAATAATTACACATTACACGAACGCAGGAAACGAAACGCGTTTGGCGAGCACCGTGTGCTCTAATTAGCGAAATTCTGTGCCGTAGAGTGCGCAGTTATCGCGAACAAAATTGCAGATCACAACTCTCGTCTCCGCGAACAGTTTTTTTTTTGTGTACAGGCTAAACAGAAGAACGAACGTCGGCGACTCGGTTATTACAAAATAAATGATTTCCTTCTGTATAGTGACGATCCAACGTCTCCTAATGGTACACAAGTCGCGGACACAGGGAAGACATCTCTTTACACCGTTTTGCTTTTTTTTTTTACAAGGTCCGCCGACACGATCCAAACACCCTCTCTTTCTCTCTTTCTCTCACTCACTCACTCTCTCCACAAGTTGTACGATTTGATTACAAGTGTTTTTGTTCGTTTCTCTACAGCGTTTGATTGCTTAAGCACTGATTGTAACTGCGAGCTAGCCGTCAACACGCGAATATACACACCGCGACGTGGACCTGCTTGGTTCCCTGAAAAACGTCTCTGTCACATCTAATGCCACCTCAACGTGTACAACAGCGTAGAATCGTCTCCGTCTCCGTCTCTATTCGATCGTTTGCTCGAGCTATTTCGTTCACTTTGTGCGTGCACGGTTCGACTCTACTTCGAGTGCTTGTGGACTGTAACGCGTCGCCTACCTCTTGCGCAAGCTACCCCATGAAAAGCCAAAATGTATTAAATTACTAATTGTTTTCTAATTAATTAGGTCTATCGATTTTTGAGAAATCAATGCAACGGACAGATAAGGGCTAACAGGCTTTTTCGGTCGCACCTTACCCGGAGGTAGTAGCAGACGCGTTACGTGAAACATACTAAAACGTCGTGTTTGAAGAAACAAGCTTGTCAAACCGGCCTAAACTAAGTATGCAAGACAGAAGTGACATTCGATGCAGCCAACTGATCTATCTTGGACACATTCTGAACACAATCATTTCAATTTGTTCGTCGAAAGAATCGTCAGCGCGGATCGTTCTATCTTAAAACGCAACCACGTGCTATTTTGCAGTAACAAATCCCGCGATACGACTGTGTCTCGACATCGATGGTGCATGTGCCGCAACAACTATGTATGTCTGCCATATCTTCTCCGATGTTCTCTGTCATGTTGGTGAGCTTTCGTGAATGAAAGTTGAATTGACCATCGATGCCTCGACGCTGAATACACAACGAATTTAACGTAATTAGTTACTGGTAATAAGCAGTCGGATATGAGTCTATTATAGTAAACATTTAATAGCGTAATACTTTCTTTAGTAACCTACTTCCTATTTACAGAGCAAATCTTCATATAAAATACCAAAATATCTCAACATTTCCAAGATAATTTTTACTCTGTCCATCCGTCTTTCCTAGCTCAATTTTTACATCTCGATTCTTGGTGTTTGCAAATCAGTGGTCTCTCGGTTTGCAATCAATGTATCTACATTGGATGGAAAAGTGCCAGATACCATAATTATTACAACACTGCTAATCTCGCGTCCATGGGAGGGCATGGACGCGAGGATCGAATTCAATTGAATAGAATCGGTATCAAATAATTCTCTATATATCGTGACAAGCTGTATACGTGTGACGAATCGTTAATAGATCTCTTTATATTTAATTATACTTTCTAATTATTCGTTATTTACCTAATATTTTTATTTCTCGAAGGCCCAATGAAGAATTACGTGATATTAGATACATACTAATATTAAAATAGAAATCTGCATTTAGTCTAACAGAATTTGTTTAGCTACACGAAAAAGCATTTTTCAATTAGTCTCCTTAATCGTTTAGATTCTCAACATCGAATGTCTTGTTTTCGATTAATTTAATTACGTTGGTAGTTAGACGACTAACAACCTAGATTACTCGTTACGACTTTTTTTTATCGATTACGTCTAGATCCGTCAGGGGATCTCTTTAAACATTTCTAAATCCGATTAATGTTCATCTTTTCTTTCAAGCGATCGTTAAAGCGAGATCTATTATTCTCTGGTTAGTTTCGAGTGTTTTGTTTCGTTTAAGAATCAATGCGCGTAACAATCGATTCGTTTAAAATTCTAGAAAACTTAAATTTCGAAAGCTGGTACCTCTAAACCTAACGTAACAGTAATAGGTAATACAATTATAAATCTAAAACAAACGTACAAGCGCTATCTTGTCTTTTATTCCATGCTAATTGCTGCATGCAACTCATCGTCAATTTCTCTATTTATATATGCGTTTAAATTCACCGTCTTGATGTCTGTCTGGAGCAAGACTGAATTTAAGACTGAATTATTTATCCGCGACGGAAACATGTTAAATGAGTATTATTAAATTACATAAACAATATAGACAGTTCCCTCGATAAATAAAAGGTCTATTTACAAACGATTAAAATGTTACTCCTAATATCAGTGCAGACCGAAGTTATTTTTTCGTTTTTTTTCTTCATCTTTTTCGAATGAACGTTACTTACAAACAGAAACTATATCGCACGATGCTCGTGCGAAGGAATATATCACATAGTATCGATTAATACTAATTCAACGTAAACTCATAGTAAAATTGTAAATGATCGTAAAATCTCCAACTCGGCGAGTTGTAAAATACTGCGTGAAATCGGTTCCCGATGATATAGTCAACGTAATCTCGACGATCAAGAAGCGAAAACGTAAATTCGAAAATGCGCCATGCAATTCTCGCAACAATGTTTTACTCTGAACTATACATCATCCAGCACTCTTCCTCCTGAATACACTGTCTCGCGTATTTAAGAAAGTCTTTCGCGAATAAGAAATTATCATTTCTCCCAGTCTTAGAAGCCAATCACGCAACTCCGTCGTCTCTGAAGAAAAATATCAACGTCTCATTGATATATCTGCGCGCGTTCCAGTTGTCGGAAAAAAAGAATGTTTTTTTTCCCGAAACGCATGAGACACATGATCGTGTTCATAAAATACTTCCTTTCTTTAAGTGAATCTTAATCGAAAGAAACACGAGGTGTATCGATTTTCTAATTTTTCGTTTAGGATTGATTATCAATGCTAAGAATTAATCACGTAATTGAAAATGTTCCACGGTTGTACATAGATTAGTCGGTTTATGTACTAAAACGCTTTCGGATCTGATCAAACGAAGAATCATTTGCTAAGCCGTTCTCCCACATATACGCTTCTTAAAATAAATCATTTATGATTGCCATCATAAACTACTTTGCCGTGTATACTGTATTTTCGTAGTACAATTGTCCAAAATTAGAGACACTGATGAACGCAATGTCTTATTAAAATAACTTTGATGCAATAGCCCGATGCCTACCAAAGCAAAACTTATACGAAACAATCATGATTTTCAATAGTTTATTTGCACAAAAATAATACACCGCCCGATCCTAAGTCTCGTAGAACTGGCTATCCCGTGATTAATTTCTATTTAAATCGTTGTCTCTGTTGCTGGTCTATACTACTTAGACTATCTTTGGCCAATACCTTATTCCCCCTTCAATGAATTCGTGTCCAGGATGTAGAGGATTTTCCTATATTATGGTACAGTCTAAAAATCATTCTAAAAATATAAGTATTCGTATATCTACAACTTGCCCTGCGCGTTACACACGGTTTCTCATAGTTTTAAAATGTATTTATACGATCAGATTGAATTGAAATACGAATGAATAATTTTAAAACGAATACTCGAGTCTACAGATTTCTGCTTGACATGCTATTTTGTTCCTTCCAAGAGAATCGATCGGTATAAGCTTTATTTTGTCAGGCATATGGGCGAATTTACACATTACTTCAAATATATTCCTGCTTCCTTTCGATATTCAATATTCCATTCTCTCACTCTCTCGCTCTCATTTATTGTTTTTCTGTGTGTTTTAGATTTCGATCTCTAAATCCTAAATCTGTTTTTCGTTTAAAAATTTCCTCGGTAAATAACCCAGTTTATGCAGCATCGACTATATGGAGAACAGTGACGGAACAACGTGCACGCCGACTCTTGCTCTCTCTCTGTCTCGTTCGTTTTTAAATAGAATAATGAACAATATTCTCTTACCAACGTCGACCACTGCCTCTATCAGTACAGTCTCGTTTTGTTTTTTACTTTACACGGAGTCTCTGTGACAATCACGAATCACTTGCGACACACCGATCTAGCGCGTTCACAGTTGGAAGACGCTGCTATTTAGTAACTGGCCTCGTGTCCAGCAAGTATGTACAAGTCCGCTCCCTCGGATTCTGTCAGCGTGCCTGACTGGACCAAGTGACTCTCCAACATCACCACCCTGTTGACAAATTTCTCAATCAATTACAATCGACCGTCCCCTAAATTTTTCCACTTTGAAAGAGGCATCACATACTTATCGGATCCTAGCAATCTGTAGGTTCTACTCGGGTCGCTGATCTCCTGCGTAACTTCGCCATTCTTAAAACTCCTACCTTGCATACCATGCTTGTGGAATGCTAGTACGCTATCTGGCAAGCAGACTGCAGCAAACAGTTAGTATGCGTTGTTATTAGACTGCGGATTCTTGTGCATTTAAATCTAACAACTAGATTTTACGCGCTTACGTTTAGGTCAGTGCAAAAGTTCGTGCCCGAATCCTTGTTGTATTTCAATATGAAATAGGGCACAAACTTTATCACCAACCTAATATTTTGCCGTAATTAGCTATCATATTACTTAACAATCTCCTTTACATTTTCCATAAAAAAATGGGAAACTTACTGATGGACTCAATTTGAAAGTTGAAATGCAACTCCGACATTTGCTTTCTGGTCGATCTCGGTTTCCCCTGCAGCGTCACCACTTTCACTACGTCTACAAAATCACGGTTCAAGTCAAAATCGTACTACGATCTCGTACAAATACTATTTCCGTTTACTTACTGTCGTAACACACTAGTATAGCATTCTTCTCCAACTGAGTTACATTGATTACATGAAGGTTCTCTCTTCTTGGTATCACAGTGGCTGCAAAAATATGTCTCGGTTAGGTTTTCGAGTTGTTTTAAAGCGAATCCAATGATTAGGATAAACCAGAATGTACCTGAACCATCCATGTCTTCCAGTTCATCGCTGTGAAACCAGCTCGCCCCCGAGTTCATGTTGATCAAGTCCAATTTCAATTTGTTCTGCTGATATGGTTGTTTCACGGACACGCACACCATCGGATACTCCATCTCGGGTGTGATAATAATCTCGAACACGTTCAACGGCGAGGGGAGACAGCAGTCGAAGTGCTTCAGGAGCATGAATTTGTTCAGCGGGTCGTACCATTGCATCAGGAATATTCCCGTGGGCATTGCACCGCAAAGATACTTGTACCTGCATCATTAAACCTTTCAATGTTATTCTATTATCGATCAGAGTAACTTTTTTTGTATGAAAAAATTTATTTTATGAAAATACGAAAATTTCATTGAAATTGATTAATTGGTTTATAAGTTATAAAAATGGTACCGTACAATACCGACGTGTACGAAAATTTCATTGAAATTGATTAATTGGTTTATAAGTTATAAAAATGGTACTGTACAATACCGACTGTATACGCGACAAAAAGTTTTACCCACCCATTGTACGGGTTTCTGCCAACGCAACACTTGGTGCATCCCTTGGTGTCTGGGACCTTGGTGGTCAGCGCAAACTTCCTCGGGACTAATCTCTCTGGTATTTTGTTCATGTGCAGTGAAAACCTGTGGCTCTGTTTGCTCTGCATTGCTAATAAGTCGTGTCTATATAGTTGCGGGGTTTTGCCTAAAAAGGTATATTCATTTTTACAGATACGACAAACTGGTTTTCGCTTCGATCAACCAAGGACTGTCGTCTTACCAGACAAAGACATGAGAACGTCTTTGATGACGTACATCCAGATCGTACGTCTGGGGTACAGCTGGTCTATAGCAGTTTCATGGAGTTCGTTTAGGTTCAAGTTGTAAATTCCTTCCTCCGCTGCAATCAGCAGGTGCTGATCCCTTGTGTCTGGATGGATCCAACTGGCGGTGCAGTGTATTCTTAAGGGACAGCCGTTGAATACCTAATTGAAACGTTCTTGTTTAATACAGTGGTACAAATTGATTAACGATATAAAGCAGACAGAATAAAGATAAGGAGATCACTTTTGAGAAACACGCCCCCATGTGAACTTTGGGTGTGGGCGGCAGTCCATTGCTGATGGGTCTGGGCGGCGTATGGCGTTTCCTGTCCCTTCTTCTTGGTGGGACAGGCGGAGTGTCCGACAATAAGTCCGGACTCATGCTTTCTCTGTCCCCATCACCCGGCGTCTCGTTTTGTCCTGGCAAAACACTTTTCTGTTAACTGCGAGTCTCGTTATTTCTCTTGGCCGATTAGTTATACAACCTACAATTAATAGACTGCGACTTTTATGCATTTACGACAAAACTGAATGCGTGAACGAGTATAGTCGGACAAGGTGGTATATATCAATGGGTAAGGGCTATCGAATAGTACGATGAAACATCAATTTGTTTTGGGGGCACATTTGACCACGCTATCCGGCTATAACCTTTAGAAACAACTTAACTGTTGCATAAAGGTCCGCAGTCTAGTAATTACTTACATTAATTAATGAGTTATACCATACGAGAAGCCCAACAGTGGATGGTCTGACAAAGAATTGTTAATTGAAATCTGGTATGTACAGAAATGATGAATAGAGTCGATGCATCGTTAAGGTCGTTATCTTAGGAGCTAATGGTACCTGTTAGAATCTGTTAATGGTAAATGTGTGTCCATGAAAAATGTTCGATGGGCATGCTTTTGAGTTAGCGCCGGACTATTACTTCGAGAATGAGGCGAGATGACATTAGGGAGGTCTAGAGAAAACGAACTCGAAGATTGTCGTGCTCCTACCATTAGACTGTGAGGACTCGTCTCTAGGACCACTGTCCGAGAGAGACCGTTGACGTTGTCCATTGGCAGCAGTTAGGGATTGTGAACTGCTCACCAGACCATACAACTCGTCCACAGAGCTGTGACGCCTGGGGCTTGCTTGAGATCCTAAGCACCGAACCTACTGTTTATACTACCGCCACGGTTCGTTCAAACCTGTTCAGAACCTCCACATCATTCATGTGACGCGAATCAATGCGTTGCAATGCTCTGCTGTTGTTTAACAGATATCGATGGGAAAGTGTTCATATGTACAATGCCGTTGTTTGATATGGAAGTCTTGAATGTAGTGTGCTATTTTATACACATTCTAGTGTGCTAGTAGTATGTACCAGCAACGAAACTAGTTTCTTACCTGACATGTTGTAGTACGGGCAGTGCAATTCGCAATCATTCGATGACTCTCCCAGAGGAAGCGTAGCTCTGGAAAAAGAAATGTGTAGACGATATTAGCACGCGCGAAGGATATGTATTTCCTTCCAAAATATAGGCGTTACTTGGTTAGTAAGTAATAAATGATAAATTAACATTAACTGATTTGGAATTAGAAGCTTGGAGACATAATTTCACGCGAGACCTTCACGAGACACCAATTATTGTAAATAAAGAAGGTGTGGTACAGAATATTAGCGGATGAAAGGGAGGTAGTGCAAACTGATTATGGTCATAGTATTAAAAGATTGTATATAACGCTATAATGACAATTGCGAGATCCGATTGTTTAAGCAGAAGAATGAGACGTCCAGGGAGAGAATATTACACAAAATAGTATCGTTTAAATGTACAGGACATTTACTAATAAGCACACATCATGGGAAGTATTTTCCTATTAAAATGGAACTGGGGAACGCAAAAATACAGATATATTACCTATGGTTAAGTCAGTACATTATGTCACCTTAATTGTTAATGATATTGCTCGTCCGACCGGGAACGGATTGCAAGAGGCAATTAGTGTAAAATTATAAATCTTCGAGGGATCGAAGCCACACTCTCGCGTACACGTTTGCCGATCGTTCGTTTTACAATGAAAGCCCATTGCGTTACTTTACAAATAAAAGTAACTAAAATAATAACTGAGCTGTATCTACAACCAAAGGCAAAACAATCTACTATTACATTTGGTCAATTACTTACTGCAGGGAATATAGCTGGTCGCAATGCCCACCAACCATCGACATTGCATTCCCCCTGCACACATGAAACTATAATCATATACTATAAAACGATTACACAGTTCTTGTCTTAGAAATTCTGTTGAACTTCTGCTCGTTGATATTGAATTAATTACAATATATACGTAAATTCCTGTACACTCCTGCAATCACTATAATAGGCACATGAAAACTTCCACCACCAATATGGTTAACGGATTCGAAACGAAATCGTCTAATAAAAATCTAACATGCAATGAACAGCGTTAACAATACCCTTCTTTCATCGAAGCATACTCTGAAAATGTGAGATATCACGTAAAAGTATCTGTATATGCGTGATAAGTATATTAATATGCTTTTTACCGTTTCTCGGGTGTGTGTATAATGCGAATCAAAATAGAATAATAATAATGATAATAATAATAATAATAAACGAACGTAAAAATGAAGTAAACGCATAATGCAAAATACCCGAATCAATTCATATGCTCTTCGCTACGATGCAATAAAAGAAAAGTTGTTAAAAGGACATTGGGGATATCAGTCGATAAATTAACGTGAAGCGCTGCGATATAAAGAAAGTAAAATTCAATGCGTAGCATTAGGAAACATAAGTGCAAGGTGCAAGGTGCAAGGGAAAAGGGTTACCTGCCAATACCTTAGCAACAACTCCTCATCAATGTACTGCAATAGACTCCTGTTGGGAGAAATTATTAAAATTACAAACTGATCAGAGAAATTAGGTATTTATGAAGTATTGAAATAGGAACAAGTTGCGAAAATTAAATCTGGGCAAGGACCAGGCATAATATAAGAGTCGAGTATCAAGTATAGTGTATTACATATACTGTGTTAAAATTACTATGTAACACCCATAAGAAGAGAATTTGAGTTCCAATTGCGCTTACGCAGTTTAAGATAAGAATACATGCTTCACATCCGGTAATCAATCTTTATTTCACTTTACAGTAGTATTTAACTTGTTTCTTTTTTTACCGGATGTGCAACATTTATGTAAAAGCTGTTCACAAAATGCTGTCGTAATTGCTAATACTTCAACAGAAAATAAATCTAGTGTGTCGAACAAAGTAAATGATATTTTGCCGTACTTACGTAGAAGGTGCACTCAACACAGCAAGACTTTTTAAAATTTTTATTCCAAACATGCGATATTCATTGCAAATGCACTGGCATGCATAATCGTTGGTGCATTTGACGACGTACGTAAGTCGCACAAGCAAGTTTACGTAATTCAAATGATGTGTAAATAAATTGTAAGTATAAAATGTTAGACGATTGTACTATTGTCGTCTCTGTATATTAATTACCTTCAATCGTGCATGTATAAAATAAAAGAAAACAAAAGAAGGATTTTCTATAGACAATTTCCACATACTGGTTCTCTACAGTGTTCAGCTTCAATATTTTCCAGGAAGGTACCATGCCGTTACATACACATTTTTACGAAAAATATTTTACTCCAAATCGAACAGAAACGATACCATCCATATTACCAAACATTTCCAACAACAAACACGTTAATTTGATTCGAGAGTAGTCTAAAGCTGAGTAAAATGTCCACACCAAACTACTTGTACCGTATGCAATTACCTTAAACTCATATGAAATATTTCTGTGCCTGTTTTACTTCGACGCGATTCTCTATTATCTGTTGTCTCGCTAGCGGCAACATTACTGACACAGAAACAAACTATATCATGTTTTGGAAGAGTACAGCGCTGAATAAACCAAAAGGAATCGTTTCGAAAAAAATTAAAAAAGAAAACAGGTAATGCGTTACCAGGTTTTAACATCAACACGGATTTACTTTTTTTTTTTATTACATAGGAGACGAAAATCGTTCCTAACTAGTGCAACATACGTAAAGCAAAAGCAGACGTGCCGTATGCAACTTAACATAACACTGCTGTTTCACTTTACTCGCTTCCAAACAATACTGTAATTAATTTTGCGCTTCGGAAAAATCTCTCCTGCAAAGCGGAACAAGTTCTAATTACAGACGACCACTGGACATACAGTGAAACAGCAATTACCATATTAGTGGAAGGACTTTAAAGCGTCAACCCTCCTCCCCACATTTTAGAGTAACATCAAGAGCTACAGAATAATTAATACACATCTGTCTTAGAGGTCTACTTACTTTTCTTGTTCGTCTTCGAATGCAGTACCGATACCACAGTCTGGATGCGCATCACAGTTATGAACAGTCTACACAAGTGGATATGAAAGTAGAATTCATCGTTAACATTAGAGAATCACGGTACATTAATCCGGAGTATTTAATTGCGATAAAATTAATAATCACGCTTAAAATATAAGGGGTACCTTTACATTATTCATAATATCCATAATATCCCATGCTAGACTACCATCCACAGACGGCGATACTACTTCCCTTTGTAATGTTCCATCTAAATTAATTTGATCTAGAACGTTCACGAAATTTATTATTAAACGAGTAATTGCATTTAGGGTGCTACAGTCTCTTACCGTCGCTATCTAATTGCGGTACGGGGCTTTTTGGTCTAGGTCTTGCAGTATGACGCGAAGCGATCCTTTGCGGAACGTTCGGTACGGCTCCGTCTTCATCAGCTTCTAAATCAGTAAACATATGACTAGGATTCGATACCTTTTGCAACAATTCCAAAGCTAAACGTTTGCTCATCTCGCCTTGAAAAAACGCGTGCTGGAATAATAGCATTCGTTGAAATTGTCATCTGCACAGACGTACCCAATTTCTTAATGCTTGTAAGAAAACAGAAATTGCAAAAGAAAAAATAACCTGTAGGAGTTTCTCGGCCGTTGGTCGTTTTTTAGGATTTTTCGTGAGAGCGACCTTCACGAAATTGTGGAATGTCGGACTCCATTTGTCTTTGTCTTTTAATGTCGGCGGTTTGAACCCGGACTTCGACATGAGAAAAAGCGCTCGCATAGGATGCAGATCGAACATGGGAGGTTGCAACTCCGCCAATTCTATCGCGGTAATACCGCATGCCCAAATATCACAAAGTTGATTGTAGCCGCCTTTCCTTTCTACAGCTGCCACCTAAGAATCATAAACGCATCAATTCTCTATCCAAATTTGGTTGTATCTACGTGCTTAATAAGCAAAGCGAGTCTACCTCTGGTGCCATCCAGTAGGGCGTGCCGATAAAACTTTTTCTTTTATTAATAGTGGCTGTAATCTGCGCTGAAACTCCGAAGTCGGCTAATTTCACATCCCCAGCTTCGGTTAATAATATATTGGCACTTTTAATGTCACGATGCATTTTCCCCATACTATGCAAGTAAGCCAGTCCCAACAGGGTCTCTCGGCACATATACGCTATTTGTATTTCTGATAATGGTCCAGTTACTGTAACCAATTGAAATGTTAAAAATGACTGATATAAATATTATGCTAAACGAAATACAATAATAAGAATCGTACTGTGATATATATCCTGCAAGGAACCACCTCCGCAGTACTCCATACAAATCCATAGTTTATCCCTTCTCAGGTAACTCCCATAATATGCAATTATGTTTGGATGCCTGCAATCCTTCATCATCAGGATTTCTTGCTGAATAATTGCAAAATCATCCCCTAAAATATACATGGAAATAAGAATGAAATAGATGTAATATATTTAGTCGATGGATGTGGGATGCTCTACTTATTGTATTCAGACTATAGGACTCGAGAATGGTACGAAGAAGCAAGGACCAATAGGAATACGTTGTATCAAGTACAGAAGAAAGTACCAAAATGGGAAAGGAGTCTACGAATTCGGTGACTGTGAATTGTGGGTGGGAGGTCAGGAAGGCTGTAAAAAATTTGGGACTACTCACCTGGTTCCAATTTGATAACCTTAATAGCGGCGAGGTCATTCATGGAAAGTCTTTTGGCCTGCGAAAATAAGTCGAGTGCAATGTACGACGACTGGTCACGATGTTCGATAAAGAATTTCTGGGGTCACAAACCTTGTAAACGTCTCCGTACGTTCCGCTACCTATCCTCTGGATGAGCTCGTACTCATCCTGAGGATTTCGTCGGCTTATATCACTGGACAGTGCGTTCGCGTTCAAAGCCATCGTCGAGCAGAGACGTGTCCAAGCGAACACCTAACGAGCGTGATTAACATCTACAAAGAAGGAATTAACGTTAACGCGTGGACACACATTTATTCGTTAGAATGTCACTTTCGTTGAAACGTCGCCATTGTTCACAATAGCTCTGAGGTTGGCCGCGTACTCGACCAGCGGTTCCGCGATACATCGATCGGGACCGCGATCGATCGCGACCTTCCCCGGGGAGGGCCAAAATTTAAATTGAATTTTTACCGAAATGAAAAACTTTCGTATTCCCGCCGGTTCGAAGGGCTCGAAATTATGTCCAGTTACTGCGCCCGATGTTTCAGGGGAAAATAATTCGGGTCACACCAAAGAGATAAGCACATTGTCGCTGATAGATAACAGAAATTGGCAGATTAGATTGCGAAGACCTAATCTGCAATTTGAGAAGTTATTAAAAGCCCCTGAACACCAGAGTTACACAATATTTCGCGCGGTTTAACGATGAACGAACGCAATTGGAATGTTTTATTGTAACCAATTGACTCACGAAATTGACGATTGGATGAGAGCGCTCACGCTCGAGGTTTTCTGCCAAATTAATATTGTAATTTTTTTGGAGAAAAATAAAGAATATTAGTTACAACAGTTAATGTGTTCTTATTTTCCCACCCTGTATAAGAATATTCGATAATATATATAGTATTAGGCAAAAATTCAGTTTTGTATTAGGAGAATATCATAAAATATCATAAAAGAGGTGGCACGAAAATGTTATGCCACCTCGTTTATTATCATGTTCTCCTGGTAGAAATTCTAAAATTACCGAAAATTTTCAAAAATGTCGAAAATTGAATTTTGTAGTAGGAGAATATGATAGCGAGAGGTGGCATGTTCTCCTGTTAGAAATTCAAAAATTTCCGAAAAATTTTCAAAAATCTTGAAAATTGAATTTTGTAGTAGGAGAATATGATATCGAAGGAGGTGGCACGAAAATTCAGTAGTATAACCAGAGAGGAATAAGTATAACCACAGACGAGGTATAGTCTGTAGTATAACTCTACAACAAGTCAGACGTTCGGGAAAAATTGGTGGTTCAATAAATACGTACTGCAGATATGCTTTTTTATTATACATTGTCTTTATTTATTCATTCATACATAAAATGTTTGTATTGTAACATATATATTCTAAACATTTATAACAAGAATGTTGACTGGCTCAGGGAGACCGACAACGCTGTAAAATCTAGCTCCCTCAGACCCACATTTCGTGTGCTGCACCCTTATGTAGTTCACTAGTTGTTTAATATTTAGTGTAAAACTCCTATCACTTAAAATAAAGTAACCTTGTAACCTTGTAACCTTGTAACCTTCTAGCCGCAGATGACTTTTGCCGCTCACCCCATAAGACGCAATGCTAATTCCGGCAAGATTCATCTGCTTCGGAAGAGCCTCCGTACAGCGCCACAGGACGTAGTGGAAAAACGGTCAAACTGTTAGCCAAATTTTAATCCGACTTCCTCACCCAGGTGGCGCCATACACCATTTCCCTTGAATATCAAAATAGCGCCACTGGACGTAGTGGTAAAACGCTGAAACTGTTAACCAAACATTATCGACAGTGCATATTTTGTTGTTTTTCTTTTCTGATTCATAAGCCTTACTTCTTACTTGACCTTACACATATAAACATGTAAATACATAATAACTCTTACAAAACTAACTGTTGTTATAACCCTATTCTTACAAAAATTAACAAATTATTATAATATAATTTTTTATATCTAAATAGGAACGTTCAGTTTTTTACTAACTACTATTGCATTTATTTTTCCTCTTTTCTCTCTATGTTCCTATTTAGACGTGAGACATCCGGCTCACAAAATATTTTTTTGGGTTTACGGTGTAGAGGTGTAATATAGTCCTCTAAATAAAATGACTTGTTACTTCTTTGAATATTTATTTGAATCTGTTATAATTTTGTTATTTCAATAAATTCGTTGGTAGGAAACCAAAAACAAAAAAATTAACATTAACAGAAATCTTCATTATCTTCATATATACATCAGGAATCTACATTATCTACATCCGCCACAACGGGCAGATCCGTGGCGCCATCTATCTACATTTACAGTCGATAACGATTGACTAACAGTTTCAGCGGTTTGCTACTACGTCTACGTGGCGCTATTTGCAGATTTTTGCAGAAATGATACATGGCGCCACCTGGGCGAAAGAGCCGAACTAAAATTGGCAAACAGTTTGAGCATTTGGCCACTACGTCGGATGGCGCTATTTTGAGATTTTCCAGAGCAGATAATTCGTGCCGTTTTATACACTGCTCCTTATGGTCTACGCGGCAAGAACCATTTGCGCATGGACATTTATTTGTAATAAAATTGTTAAAATATTTAAATAACGATTAACATACGTACATTGACGTTAGAACTTACAGATAACACAATATAATTATGTAAAATTATCTCAAACTTAATGGATAGCAATATACAAAAACAAAGTAGCTATTCAATTCTAGAATAAAAAATAATTAACTTACAGTAGACTGCCCCTATGTTCAAATACCAAACCTAGACGAATTTGATGTCGTATTATTAGAAAATTGTTTACATATAAATCTCGAGCCTGCGATTCTCCTTTCTCCTGGAAAGCGACTGGGAGACAGGGTAACTGAGAGTACATACTATGACGATTCATGGGAGGGCCGTTCGCTGTCTGGATGGAGGAGAAACCCCGGTTGACGGTGTCTCGCTGGCTAAACACGATATAAAGAACACATATAGAGCAAATGGGTGGCTAAGCTCGTCGTAGCATGGCATAATGATAACACGCTCGAATAATAAGGATAGCTGCAGAGGAGACAGGGTTGGATACGCACGCGTGGGCCCGCGTTTGGGGCCCGTCTTCCGCTTCCACGCCGGTGAACGTTCTGGCTTTAACTCCGGCTCAGTTCCACTACGTGCCCCCGGTATTGTATACGACGTCCTAGATACTTCGTTTACCTCGACCATCTATTTCTCTCTCCTTTCAGTCTCTCCGTACCCTTTGTCCATCGTGCACATCCATTCTGTTCGAGCGAACACTCCTCCCTGCTACTCGGATAGTCCTTATATTGTTATCGAAGCTGCAGAGCTTCGAAATCATCAAACCAAAACAGATCTAGGTTTCTAGGCCCCGCCATTACCGCGAAAAAAAAGATAGTGTTCAGAATTTTCTCGAGCATAATGGTCCTCCTCGACCCGATCGACCCAAAAGAATGGATTTTTAATTGAGGGCGAAATTCTGAGGAACCACCGAGTCCACGAAGGGCAGCAACAACAAGTGTCGTGGATCCCAGAATTTACAAAGGAATTTGTGTCGATTGATACAGCGATTTCGGAGAGTAGGTGATAAGCTAACGACTTTTAAAGCTCCCGGTAAGAAAGGCCGTGTGTTTTGCCGCATGTCTAACGATGTGGAAAAATTGGGGGTTTTGAGGATCGCGAGGGGTGCACCGGCGCTTAGGGGAACCACCGAGGATGGCGCTGGAGGGGTTTCACCGGCAGCGGAGTTTCGTTCGAATTTCACAACGGCTCACTCGGTCTTATAAGTTCCCCTCGAGAAGACTCACCGAAGCCTTCGACACGATTTAAACCGGGAAGAACAGTGCTCGAATACTGTGCAACGCTTCGCCGATATCTGTAAACTAAACTGTAACACCTCTGCATATTTAAAATCAAACGGGATAGGACTCTGCCGTCGAATCCGCGAGTGTTTTCGCGAGTGCACAGTGTTAGTGAAAATACTCGGAGAACTTGTGCGATCAAATCGATCTAGTTTGACACAAATCCTGCTATCTTTTCCAAGCTTTCGCAAATGTGACGAAATTTATTTGCAAAAACTCGGTTGCTCGAAAAATAAGGGATGAGGGTAAACGGACTGCGAACGAAAATGAGCGACTAGTAAATTTTTTAACTTTGATGTCCGAAGCAATATCGCGATAAACGAAGTTCGAGATGAGGGTGGTTTGCTTGCAATTGATTTTGACGATCGGCGTGATAGGAGGCGAGCAGAGATTCGCGGAAACCCCCGGATTGTATCAGGAGGTGTCCTCGGGGGATGACGTGCAGTTGCGGTGCAGGGTGCAGGACAAGAGGGGCCAGTGCATCTGGCAGAAAGACCGGAAGCCGGTGGGCATGCATCCGGACAAATACGAGTGGGCCAGTGGTCGCGACAGTGATTGCACCCTCCTGATCAGACGAGCATCCCTCGACTTCGACGACGGCTTCTGGGAGTGCCAGGTCACTTCTGGCGATTTCACGCGACAGGATGCATTGACATCCTTGCCCTCGCGGCTCCTTGTCAGAGGTGAGAGTCCCTCTCAATCTATATCGTTTAATCTATTTAACACTAAACCTGCCTACACTAATAGCGATTAAAATGTTTTAATTTACAAAAATGACAAGGTCTCTATTTATTTCGATCTTGTGCAATTTTTCTTACAATATACATATGTGCTTGGATAAATAAATTTATCGAATCAATTTCCATAAAAGCAACTTCATAATTTCAATAATTGTGAAATGAAAAGAATAAAACCACTCATTTGACCGACACTGGTAGGTTTAGCGTTAAACAGGAATCGGAAAACATTCTTCAACCCCCATGGCGATACCCAACTCTTTTTTCAACATTTCAGAATGGCTCTTGTTGCTTGCAACATCTACTAGACTTGCAAATTCGTCTACTAGATTGTTCCTAATAATTAGACTGCGGTTCTTTATGCAAAATAAAAATTGTCTGCGACGATGTGCAAGGAATAGAAACTAAGTAGAATGTTATTTCTTCCCTTAATAATTTTAATAGATGGGAAATCATATATTGACATCATCGATTTTCAAAATTTTCCTACAATTTTCAATTTTGCTATAAATGCATTTATAACAAAATTTTATGCATTTATAACAAAAATGGGTGGATGTAATTTAAAACAGTAAAAACATTAAGACAATTTAAGAACGTCCATATGTTATTTTCAATTTACTAAAATCGTTAAAGTTAGGCAGAAATTTTTATACGGTTCCTGCATCTTCTAATTGACGAAGAAAATTTTTATTTTGCATAAAAATCCTCAGTCTAATAATAGTAATACAATTTATGATTACGTATAAACTAAAAGTTCACAGTAATTTAGTTATTTGTCGAACATTGAACAAGTTTTAAAAACAACTATTGGCATGACGGTGAACAACGTCAGAATTGATACTAGAATTACCAAAGAAACCTGGCCCGCCTGCCAGGCCAGAAATTCCTCGTTTCAATTCAAGTATCCGAAACAGAAGCACCGAAACTGGATATCTCGAGACGGCCTGAAAAAACAGTAGCCTCCAAGAGGCATTTCCCAGACGTACCGGTAAAAAGTGTCACCGTCTGCATTATGCCACTAATCGGAAGAATTCAGGAGCAGAAAAAAATCTTTCAAGCTCTTGAAGCACTCGCGTGTGTGATCCCGCCGTGCCGCCTCGAGACGTCCCGAAGAAACGAAACAGACCGCCAGATCTCGTGTGAACGAAGTCTGCGAAGCCTCTTGACCGCCCTGGTTTAAGCTTTTCACGCTACAGTCGATCATTAACCGTTTCGGATCGTACCGGAACGAGAGTACCATCGAAAACTCGAACGCGTTCTCGAGTGGAAGATAGATTGAACTCGAAGTTAGCGTATCAGCGTTTGAACAGCTAGCAATTAGTGGATCAGCTGCGCTCGCGCAACAGTTTCCGAGACATTAACGCGTTAAACGCGCCGCTTGATTTTAACGGAACGTTGAGCGTTTGCGTCACCGGTGGAAAAAATCACTTTCCTCGCCGAATCATACCTAGCACACACCTAATCAGATCCGAAAGCCTCGTCAATGGAACAATGCAGATTTTGCGGGGGGCCAACTTGAAATTCGCTAAACGCGGTCGGGCAATGATGCAACGCTCGTTCCGTTCTACTTTTTCTCTCTCTCTCTCTCTCTCTCTCTCTCTGCACGAGAGATTTTTGCAACACCAATCCTAAATCCTTAACACCTTCCAATTAAATGCAGTTAACTAAGTTCGACGCATTGTTTCCCAATAATTCCATTAATAATCGCGATTCGACGCGGTAGTTTTACCACGATTATTGCTGAAACGTTTCTCCGAATCGGTGACGCGAAGAACTTTCTCAACGACTCGTCACCGGTGACAGTGCATTATTCATAGCGATTCGCAGTTAGATTCGGCCATTTTTATTCTCCGAATCTGCGGAAAGAACTTTCTCGACGTACCTACACAGGTGTACCGTTCGATTTGGTCTCGTAGTTAGACTTCGCCGGAGACAATGCAACAGCGATTTGGTAAACGCGTCCGACACATTTCGAACTGGCGAACGAATTTGGAACAGCACTTAAGAGATCGTTATTGTTCCCGAGCGGCCATTAAATCACGAATCGCATTATTTCCAGTGAAACCCCGGAAGCCGAGGCTGGAGTACGGGGGTACGATTTTGGAGAACGCCTTCAACCTAAGGGAGGGCAAGGAAGTTACCATTTCCTGCGTATCAAGATATGGAAACCCGCCGGCGCTCATCAAATGGTACGTCTGGCCAATTATTCCGCTGCACCGGGGTGAATACGATTTCCCCTAATAGAATAGAAGGCCAATAGAACACGCGGTTGCGTCCGCGAGGAAAGCCTTCGGAAAGAAATTCATGAAAAACCCAATTACTCCTCGCGTATAAGCAATTACGCCGCGTTTATTTACCCCAGTGCAGAAATACCTCTGAATGTGTCGAGTCGTTAATTTATATGATGCGCTACATACACTGCTGCTCAAATGTATGTGGACACTTACCGTGTTCATGGTGATATATATATATAATGTATATTTTTATTATTAAACAATATTTCTTGCTAAATTCTATTATGAATACGTATGTATTCTAATAGTACTAAATTAGCAATTTAGTTATTCAATTTTCTTAAATAAATAAAAGTCTATCCGGTGGATGGAAAACTGGGCGTTATATTTCGTTGCGTCCGAAAACGATGTCCCAAATCTGAAAAACATTTGTGGGAAATCTTAGAATCTGAGTGGGACCTTATTGATAGTGAATTAATGAAAAAGTTAATAGCCAGGATGCCACGACTAGTAAACGCGGTCATAAAAGCACGTAGTAGCACGTAGTAGTAAGCATGTAGATGCAAAGAAGATATAATTATTAATTATATAATTATTATTAAAATATCAAGGTACTAAAGATATCATAACTTTTTTCAGGTAGTTATAAGAATTAAGGAAGTGTCCACATACGTTTGAGCGGCAGTGTACGTTCCGTAATTGCTTTGTTCAAAGATTTACCAGAGTTCGTTTCTGTCTTCGCGCTCTTCGTTTGCTCATTGTATTTATTCCGATTGGACAACTGCAACGAAACACTTGTTGTACAACGGTACTGGTTTATGGTCCGTTCCTACCGTTTTTGCAATGACTTTCGTTCCGAGGAATGCGAGCCGCTGCGGGGAATATATTATTGTTCCTGGCCGATCATTGGAACCGCAACAACTCTGTAATGCACTCTGTATCTCGCGATCAATTTGTTTAACAGCGGTTCGATTCGGCGTTGAACCGTGTTACGACGCAAGTACCTTCTTCTTCGAGGATGCCACAGTCCCATAAAAAGCCTGCGTACCGAAAAAAAAAAAAAAAAAAATGGGAAAAAGTAGTAGTTCACAGAGGCAGACCGAGACGAGAGCGCATAACGCGGTGTTTATGCAGCGGCGAAGTCGGTGAGCGAGCGCGAGCGTCTTTTCGTTTCATGGTCTAGCGACCAGGCTACCAGCAATAGCCGCCACACCTCATCTAAATTCTTCTAACATAAAGCCTCGGCTCCGTTCTGATCATCACCTTCGCATGACCGGTGTTACAATTTCCCTGAACACCGTGCGATTTTCACGGCCGTGAACGCTCGTGATACGCTGCCTGAGAACGCACCCCTCCTCCGAACACCATTTGCATTCTCCGATGACGAGTGCTATAACTCTCTGGCTATAACTCGTATAATAGCAAACAACGCGGAGAAACTCAACGCGGAGAAACTCTCGGCACATCTGGCCCACTCCGTTTTCGTCTGGTTGTCCGATCGTTTGTAATTTTTTGGTTCCTTTAGTTCGCTTTTGTTTCTCAAGATTAGGTCGGTGGAAAAGTTCGTGAAAATTTTGTGGGGTCTGTCGGGATTCCTGTCGCGTCGGACAAGTTCATCGCGACGGGTCGTTAATCGGTAGTTAGAAAGCGAAAAACAATTCGTACGAAAGAGGAAGTGGCGTTAAGCGGGGACAGGTTTCACCGCTAATTGCCCGTGAATCATTCCCGAAATGGACTTTCATTATTTGCGGAATCTAGCTCGTTACAGTGTTACGTTGAAGTCATCGTAAAACGCTAACGAGGCCAGAACGCATTATACCTCGCGTTTCCTTGAACCGGGACACACTGGGAAGACACGTGGACCCAGAAACGAGCGAGTATCGTCCCGATCGAACACACTGTGACTAAATATGTCGGCATAGTTATAGTCCTCTCTGTCTCTCTCTCTCTCTCCCGCTAGACAGAATTTATTCAAAAAGTAAATACGTCAAACACAGTAAATATGATTAAAGCATTTAAAAATACTGTTGTATTGTATCCAGCTCATTAAAAGATCTACATGCTACAGGAAGAGATCCATACTCCCGTTCATAAATCACTGAACACTTACTTATTTTCAACAAAATAATAATTAAACAAGCTATTATTGTACGATAAATGCAATTATTGTACGATTCCTAGAAAAATGCAAAATTACAATTTGAATAAATGTTGAAGAAAGAGATCCAGAAATTGTGGAATAATTATAGATAGAATAAGAGAAGTGTACCCAAAATCAAAACACCGCTTATGGACAGCTCTGCAAGCCAAATTGGAAAACAATCACTCCACTTAAATTATAAAATTTAGAAAATATGAGATATTTTGATTTATATGTTCTCTACATTAGAAAAAATTAGCAAATTACCATTTTTATTTCATAATATAGATCCTTTAATAATAGAAAATTGTCGAATCCAATTATGTAGCTCCCGTAGCTCGCAATTTTTATTTTGCATGAAAATACGCACCGTTTAATTGACCTATTGTTTCTCCTAATTTCTCTTGTTACTACTAAACGGGCGACACGAACGACCGACGAAGAAGGCTCGTGCGCCTAGAATTCGCGGGAAACGCCCACGTTTGGGCCGACTAACTTTTCCGCGAGGGAACGAATCGAACGCGGAACGCGACGAAAACAGTTCCTAATTCCACGGTTCGCTCGCAGAAATTCTACCTGGAACTGTTGCGGAGCAAGGTTCCTCTCTTCCTCTTTTACTGCCTTTAATAGGCACGCTGCCTAAATAGTTCTTCCGCGGTTTTTTTCGCTTTGCCCTCGCCGCGTGCGCTCTCCGGAGCTGCAGTGCCAAGCATAATTATGCAGATTGCATAGTCTCCCCGTGAATCACTCTAGAAAGGGTACAAGCCTCGGGCGGCCGCGGGAAGCTGCCGGGCCGCTTTCCGGAAACTTTGGCGTCGCTATTAGCCGAATTAATCTTCTGCAACACGATTCCGTTGCATTCCTCTTCCAACAAATTTAGTCGGAGAAATTTATCCACTCGCGGAACGAACTTACTTTAGAATCGAATCCTGAACGCTTTGTGAACGCTCGAGCATTGAAAAAGGAGAATATATCTGATTTATAAAAAATATTTCATATTTATCAAAAAAGCAACATTTTAGTTTTTGTAGAATTAAAGTTTGGTTGTAAAACAGAATTTATACCGTTCAAAAAAAGGTCGCTAGTATGGTAGTAGGTAGACCGGTCCTCTCTTATGCCGGCGTTGAAGTCTCCAGCGCCTCGGAGCAGAAACAATGCATTCCGTGAATATGATCGAATCGTCGCAGATTGACATTGAAATTGCTGATATTTTGGAACAGGTACATAGGTGGAGACGAAGTGGAAGCCCTCAGGGAGCAAACCAACGTCACAGAAAACGACAGCCCTAAAACCTGGGCAGCACACAGTCTCCTACGAGTCCGCGGACAAAGGGAGAACCATGGTCTGCCGATTCGGTGCATCACGATTCATCCATCCAGTATCGTTCCAGCGTCCGCGCAAACACTGCTGGATGTGGATTGTATGTATATCTGGCATTTGTATAACATAGTGAAAGGTCCATTGAAACACTGGTCGCTAGCCGGAATTTACAATTCACGGCTGAAAAGAGGATTCGAGAGAGCCTTGTTTCCTACGTTTCCGTGACCCAGCTTTCTTGCAGCACTTTCATCTCGGGTCGTAAATTCGAATTTAACCCTCGGCCGACGATCTACGATCTACGATCTTCCGGTCTGCATTCTCGCAATCCTTTTAATCGTAAAGTCGAAGTAACACTTATTGCGAGAATTCGAAAATAGTGGAAGTGCATTTCCTCTTCGCGAATAGATTTTACTAAGTCGAGAATAATAACGCGATTATTACTGTAACAAATGAACGACGGGTCTGCGTTGGTCGGGAGGACTTCAAGCGTTTCGATCGGGTCCCCTCGTTGTCGTTAGTGGTAGAACGAAATACTTATTCCGAGTTTACGACTCGCAATTACCGACATAGAGGAGGGGGGGTCGTAAAACGTTGGGGGCATCGACGGCGGTTTCTAACGGCGTCGACGAATTTCAGATCTCCCGGAGGTGCGTCTCGAGACGAAACCGCGGCTGCTGGTCGCGGCCCTCGAGGACTCGGCGAGCTTTATGAGCCTGAAATGCTTCGCGGATGCCAATCCCAGCGGAACGATCAAGTGGTTCAAGGATTCAGCTCTCATCACTGTGACGGGCAACGTCGTATCGCTGATGTTAAACAGAACGCAGCAGAACGGCACCGGGACCGGCTCCGAGCTCAGATTCGAGCCGGTCAAGAGAAACGACGCCGGTCTCTACTCTTGCAAGGCGGTCAACACTGTCGGTGAAAGCGCTCCCGCTAACTACAGACTGGACGTACAATGTTCGTAGACTTTTACCGTGACCGCCTACTTTTTCGCGACTCTCGGGGGTTCGCGATATAAACACACCAATTTCCTCCGCCTCCGAGAGTTTCCATTTGATTCCGAGCTGCCAGTCGAGCATTAACCTGCTTTTGCTACCGAGCCACCCCTCTGCCCGCTGCTTTCTTCTTTTCACGACAATTAGCCCGGCAACCGAGGACGACCAGCGGCTAACTCATGATTCGCTAATGCGTTTCATGAGGAGAGGACACCGATTTCGACTTCAACCAGCTTCTATCTCTCCGATAACTGTACTCTTCATCTTCCTCTTCATCTTTTGATCGAACGAACAAATCACCCAGTTATCAGCCTAAATTAATTCCTAATCGATTCGATCTTTCCTCCCCAGACGGTCCACTCTTGAAGGAGGACAGCGCCGACAACAAAACGGCGCAGAAGTTCGAGGAGACGACCCTTCTCGGCGCGAACTTGGAGCCGTTCGTCTGCGAGGAGTTCGATGCCAACCCTCCAGCCCAATTCAGGTGGATACACATTCGCGGGGGCGTGACGAAATCCATCGAGAATCCTCTTCAGAACACGGACGGAGGGAAGCGGCTGCGTCTGGAGAACGTGATGTGGTCCGACGAAGGGGAATACCGCTGCTTGGCCTTCAACATCATCAACAGCGTGAGGAGGGAGATGCCCAGCGAGGTTCGCCATGTTCTACACGTGACCGGCCCTCCGGAGATACAGGCTAGCAAACCTTCGTCGGGAGGAAAAGGGTTCTACGAGTCCGTCGGCTGGGCCGGAGAATCGGAACATGTTCTCAAGTCCAAGTTTTGCTCGAGACCGCCGCCGAAAATCGTCGCCTGGCAATGGGGAAGCTCTCACATCAGAGCAGGTATGAATCATTTTTACCCGTCGATCGTTCCGGGTGATATCGAAATGAGTCACTCGGGTGAAACTCGCGAGGGATGTTGGCAAAGTGTTCGCGTAACACCGCGCTAGCAACATCCTTGCAGATGTCCTAGTCGCGTGGTTTAAACGACTACCGTAAACAGTTTCTCTTTCGTTCAGGCGAGAGCATTCACCCGAAGTACGAAGCCATGCCGTTGGAGCACGTCACGGAGGACAAGATGGTAACGAACTGCTACTGGGCGAAGCTGGTGATCAAGGACCTTCAAAAGGAGGACGCTAGAGTGTATACGTTGCTGGTGGAGAGCGAGAAGGGCAGAGATTCTACGAACGTGAAGCTGGCGATCCGGGATCCTACGGAGATGAGGGTGATAGCTGCAGCGGCAGCAGTTGGTTTGCTGTTCCTCCTGCTTCTGATCTCGATAGCGGTGTACTCGGTGCTGAGGATGAAGAGTCGACGCTATCGCAGGGAAGAAGAAGAGGGTAGCATCGCGGCCGACGCGTTCTACACGAACACGGGAACCACCGAGAGACAAAAGACTGTGAACAACGGCACCCAGGGCAAGGTCTACGGGAGGAAAACCAGCCCGGAGGGCGGGCTCGCCGTCACGTATGACTATGATCAGATCACGAAACAGGTGCGCGCTATGAGTCCGGAGGCTTTGAAAGTCAGGCGTGCACCAGCTGTTCTCCAACCGCCGACCATTGTGTAACTGTTAACGTGCTCGACGCCGTGACGGTCATCTGTGACCGACGGTTTCAGGCTACACGAGGCTGGCCCGATGTCGGCTACCGTTCGCGTTCACATCACTTGCCAAAGTACAATGCAACACAGAACAAAGTTCAAACGCTGTGCGAGCTGTTTAAACCCCTCCAGGCATTATTTTGCGCACTGCCATTCCTGAATACACTGGACCGAGAGAGAGCTCTCCGAGGAGTGTGATAATTAGACCGCGGATTTTATGCAAAAGATGAACAGATTTCATTCGGAACAGTGGAAAAATCAAAATGATTCAAGATAGAAATTTTTCGTTCCTGTTTCGTGCAACTGCGAAACATGTTTGCATAAGCATCCGCAGTCTAGCGTTGTTATAGAATAAAGTCGTCGATGTTAACGAACTTTGTTTCGCTTCACGTGGAAAGCGTACTATTTATCGTTGTCTATACTGGCTGTCGTGTTCAAGTGTTTTTATTTAATCTCCGCCAGCGTCGTTAATATTTTGTAGTAGTCGTTAGCTGATCTCGTTGCTAATTACACTCTTTTGTAATATACGAATCTTCTCTGTTCGGAGTTTTATTATATTGCAGATTGTTCTTGGAAATGTATCAGTGTTTTATAGCGGAGAGTACTGTTAAATGTTCGATATGTGTATATATATATACATACAGAATCAAAGATAAGAACTGATGTAAAAAGTATAACGCTATAAATTCTCACCGTGTTGATGTCAAGACCCGTGCAATAATTTAGGCATGCACCAGGTGCAAATGAATTTTTTACATGAATTAAGAATAGTGTATGTATTATGTATCGGGAGACGAATAAAGCGCCCAGGTTCTTGAAAAATATATAGTTCACATGATTTTTATATTTTTCTTTGTCTGTTTATTCGTTCAATCTGTCTGTTTAGTTCTCGTTTATCGACTCCTCAGCGCGAAAAGGAGTGCCGTGTAACTACAGAATAGCACTGACAAGCCTACATAATAATTATAAGTGATGCAGTATTAAATACGCTTTACAAATTATAGAAGTTCGTTATAAAAAAACAAAAAATGAAGAATAATCGTTCAAGAACATATAATTTCTCGTTTTCTTTCAAAAATATGATATGTATACATATCTCTGGTTTCTTAATACATTTTAAAGATCATTGGTCCCGGACAGGCATCCTGAAATATATAATATTTGCAACATATATTATGAAATCTACAACTTAAACGTTACGTTGCACACGTATTTGTATATGTTCTTCCTCGTACGTTCCATTAAAGTCAGGTACACTTTAAATAAATTTCGATCGACAATTCTTTGAAACATGAAACTCTGCATCTTTTGACGTCGCGAAATCCATATGTTGCATTACCGAATCCTTTCACACCGATGGATCAAAACTTTACAGAACAATGACTGCTCTCTTTCTCTCTCTCTCTCTTAGAACAATAGATAAATCTGTATCTATATACTTTGCAAAGAATTCATTAGCTGTGCTGAACAAGTTATAAAACTTCTTAGAAGTTATCAGTATGTATAAAAAACGGTGCTCAGTATCTAAGATCCATTGGAAATGATTTCTTCTTCTGTTGCAGCTGTTTCTTCAATCAATTATGTATATATATATTTAACTTATATGATCAACTCAACATACATCGCGTTATTAGATAACGCGAATAATAAATCTCTACTCAGCGTTAAACTTGTATAGTACATAAAAATAATTTACAAGGGATGTTAATGGTAGCATATAGCAATGATAACCTATACACATGTCCTTCATAATCTCTTCAAAGGAACTACTTGTCGTCCGCCGTGGTTTTTCGGCGACGACGTTCATACCGTTTACATGGTTTGTGTAAACTCATGGTACACATCGATTACGACTGAGACGGTTTTTTGCGTCTGCCGAATAGATTGCTCAGAACAGAACTCCTTTTGTAATCCCTATCCTTGCGATTGCTACCCACACTGTGCTCGCTTTCCGACCCACTCTCGCTTGCTCTTCTTCCCTCCATGACTGGAACGTTTTGTGGAGTTTGTGGCACAGCTGGAGGCGCCACGTACGGTGGTAAAGAGACTGGTCTACCCGTGAACGAGTTATTTTGCTGCAAACCCTAAAACAAAAGCAAAGTGTTCAGAATATTCCTTAAACGTTCAAAAGTTGTAGTTCAAAAGTTCAATTACCTGTCTGGTATTTACGGGGACATTTCCGTAGGCTGTAACAAAAAAAATTGTTAATTTCTTCCGCGTGTTTGTTCATTCGCGGATAAGTGGAAGCAAGCTTCGCATGATCGATAAACTGCGGTATATACATCATGAGAAGAAGATAAGAAAAGTGTGTTAATTAAAAAATAAAATAAGGGCGAATCAGGGTAAGCAGACAGAAGATAAAATACGTTGGAAGGTGAGGTATAACATGCAAGACGAGTGACGGCAGTTCACGAACAGCTGACAACGACTAACCGGGATCATGAGGGGCACTCCACTGAGCCATTCTGGTTGGCGGAGGAGCGGTCGATGGCAAGGGAGGTGCTAATTCTATAAAATAATTGACGAGTTTTTAGATAGAAGGGGATCGTTCATGCAGACACACATATTCGCAATGTAATCCTGAAAACAGATTCGATACCTTGATGTTGCGTTGTCAGGTCCACGCTACTTTGTCTCTGCCAGGCTGGATTCGGAGGATACTGCTGACTGGACCCATTATGGTTCAACGTTGCACTGCGTTGCTGGTAGAAGCCTGGTCTCCCTTGTGCATGGTCTGTTTCTGTAAAAATATTCCAATTTTTGTTACGATTCAGTTAACTTCTAAGGGGTATTCTGATAACTACCATCTCGTCTGTACTGCGGTAGAGCCTCGGTGCTTGGCGAGCGTATAGGAACGGGTGGAGGTGCTCCCCTCGGTGGAATCGGGGGTTTGTCCCCTGAATTGGGTTGGTATTGTTCCCTCTGGCCAGCCAACTGCTCCTGTTGTATCATCATTTGCTGCTGTGCCAGCAACTGTTGCTGTCGATGCATCTGCAGGAACTCTGTCTGCGTTTGAGGCGGTTCTGCTCTTTGCGTGATCAAGAACTCGTTGTTGTTTTGAGGATCGCGTCTCTGCTGGTTTTGCCTGTGCATTTGGAGGAACTCGATCTGAACGCTGCTGGGGGAATGTTGGTTGGGCATGTCGCGTCTGATCACAGAATTCTTCCGTTCGAGTTCAGGGGTGGATGCACGGCTACTTCCGGTCGATAGATTGTCGTCAGCGTGCTCCGCTGCTTCAGCATTTTGCAATCTTTCTAGACCCTCCTTCTGTGACTCGTCGTAGCTGAGAAGCTGAAGGCTGGGGGGTAGCTTGGCATGGAAGGATATCTTGTTGACCCAGTCTTCCATCTCTTGCTGACTAGGTGCAAGGAACAGGAATTCGGATCCGTCTGTACACTTCAACCTGAATACGTTCTTCTTCTTAGTGTAGTCGTCCGCTTTCTCGCATATGGCGTTGAAGATGGTGATAGGAGCCGTGGCAGCCTTGCTCAGCCGGAAGTCCTCCGTGTCCTTGAAGAAGCACAGCAGCTGGCCGCACAGTACCGTGTAATACTGCTTCCAGGATCTGACTGCTGCCTTTTTGCCAGCGCTCTGCAGTTCGTGCTTTCTTTCCAACAAACCCTGAATCTCCACCGGAGGCAACGTGTCCATGTTCTCCATCCTCTGAAGCTTCCTGAAGCTCTGAGTCCTCCTCCTGGTCGTGAAACTGGGCGTTCTTCTGGGTTTCTTGGTGTCGACCTTCATGCTCTCAGCCCTCTTGATGTCGGGAGTTGTTCTCCTTAGCTTCTCGCCGAACACGTGAGAAATACCATGCGCCTTTTGATTCGGAGTTACGTCCAAGTTCTCCGGAGAAATGGCAGCCTTCAACGGTGATAATTTGTTGATGGACTCATGTTCGTCCGTCGTACCATTGATCTCATCGTGAACGGTGCGATGGGGACTATCCAGTAGTCTTCTTCGCTCCTCTTCGCGCTTCCTTTCTTCAGTTATCCTCTGTACTTCCTTGCGTTTCCTTTCTTCCAGGCGTGCTCGCTCTACTCTTTCTTTCTCAGCCTGCCTCGCCGCCATCTCAGCCTCCTGTTGCTTCTGGAACGCCTTCTCCAGCTTGGTTATTCGCCTGAGGGCGCTGAACCTGTCTTCCTGAGCCTCGATAGTCTTCTCAAAGTCCTCGTGTTTTCTTATCAGTTCCTCCACCTGCGGAATACTCTCGCCCAAAGTCTCGTCGTGCAACATAGGTTCTCTGCTGACTATCCAGTTCTCCAGCGTCTCGGCTTCCCGTTTGAACAGCTGCGTGTCCAGGTTCTGCTCGTATATGCGTCTCCTCTGTTCCCACGTGTCCTTGAGGAATTGCTGCCGATGCTGTAACACGGACACCTTCTCCTCGATCTCCTTCGCCAAGAAGTGGCCTTGCTCTATCAGCTCCTGGCCAGTCTTGTAGAACTTGTCAAACGCCTCGTTTCGCGTCTCGATTTCGGTTTTGTACTCGCTGTGTCTGGATATCAGAGCTTCGGCGCCCGGAACATCTCGAGCCAAATCCGGAGCAGTCACCTTGGCTACCATCTCGTTGATCCAGGACATCAGGTCTCTGTATTCGCCTAAGTAGGACTGTAACTGCTCTGCTTGAGATAGTTTGCTTCGTCTCTGAGCAGCCTTCTCCAGCAGCTCGTTCCAAGCAGCTTCAGCTTCTTGGTGTTTCACGTCTATGTGCGTACGAGCATCCGGAAATAGTTCTATCAACCTAGAAGCCTCTTCCATTAATAATTCCACCTGAAAAGCAAGGTCATCATTATTATTTCATTAGTTGTGCCAATGCCGTCATTTATGTGTAACATAAACGAAGGAATACCTGTTCCTTGACTGCACCCAAATCCGTCTCAAAACCTTGGTGCTTCCTAACTAACGCCTGAATGGTCTCTAAGTCGTGTCCATAGCCATCGGAGCTCAGAGCCGTTTCCTTTTCCTGAATCCAAGAGATAGTTTCATCCGCGGTTCTATCAAACATGTGCACCTGCTTTGCACCTGCTAACGCGTCTTGTCGTGCATGAGCCAATTCCTTTATGTCCTCCCATTGCTGCTTTGTTTCATCGATCTTCATCAGGATTTTACTCTTCTCAGGATTATTCTCTTCTATCAATTTCTGGCCTTTCTCCAGCACTGCAGATACACGGCCTTCGCTGGTTGTCAAGCCAGCTAGGAAGTTGTCAAACGTTTGAATCAGTAGTTCGACATGTTCCACGTCGCGACCATAGTCTTCCGAAGCCGCTACCTAAAAGAGTACAAGACACATATGTACAATACAGAATACGTACGCGCGAACGAGTCGTTCATTTAATTCACCCGTTGCCCCACATACGCAATGAAGAAGAATAAAAATCTTACTGTAGTTTGATCTCCAATCCATTCAATGACTTCATCAGCTTGTCGAACAAATTTGAAGAATTTCTCGCTTTCCCTGAGTCTTTGGAACCTATATTCCTTGAGCTTCTGTAGTTCTATAAACTTTTGTTCGATCTCAGTCTGTTTCTGAGTAATGTTCTTGCTATCGAAGTGATGCCTCTGTATCAGACCGTGCGAAAGTTTTCTCAAGTTGCCAACTGTATTCTCAAAGCCGATGAGGTCTCGTTCGATCTCCTCCAACTTCTTCAATAAAGATTGAACGGAGTCTTCGTCTTTTCCATAATCCGTGGACGTCAACTGAGGGTACTTCTCTTTGATCCATTGCTCGGTTTCGGCAGCTTCAGCGTAGAACTGAAAATATAAAACCAATGTGAAGTGTCCCCGATAAATTTAATTATTATAATTAATTACCATTTGCGATTCAACAGCATCTAGCAAACGCAACTTGCGAACGCTAGCCAGGTCCCTGAGATGCGACAGTTTCTCTTGTAACTCTTGCGACAGTTTCTCGATCTTTTCCGACGCGAAATGCCCGCTTCTCATCATAACGTTCGCTCTGCTGACCAAAGAAGTGACCACAGGCTCTCTGGATATTAACTCAGCTTCCAAGGAATGATGCTTCTTCTGCAGTCTCTGCACGGTTGTCAGTGAACTGCCCAGGTCATTGCTAGCCGCCAGAGGCTCCTTCTCCGACAGCCAATGCATTTCATCCTCAACGTCCCTCGCGAACTGATGCAACAACTTCGCGTCTTCTAAATTATCTCTTCGTATCTGCATTGGTTCTTGCAAGCTATGGTATCTGTTTATAGTAACCATCGCTCTCTCTTGAATCTCGTCGCACATGAAATGATTCGATCTCTGGAAACTAGCTGCGGTTTCCTTGATTGTTTCGCAAGCATCGTTGTGGCCTAGGATGTCGTTCTCCAAGTTGGTATGTCTCTTCAGCAAATTGGCTACGCTGGATAGATCTTTTCCGTGATCCTCCGACTGCAATTGAGTCTCCACTTCGTCCATCCACGTCTCGAACTCGTCCAGAGTACGGCCAAACAGCAGAGCCTGATAAGCATCGTTCAATCTGCTCTTTTTCAGCTCGCTGGTCTCTTGAAGATGACGCCATTCCGCTTCCAATTCATCCAAGCGTTCTTGAATGCTATCCGAGGCGTAATGGTTCTCTTCGATCAAAGCCTCACCTTCGCCAACAACAGCAGCGACTCTTCCTCTATTCGCCATCAGTTCACTTTCGAACGCAGTATGCTTCTGAATCTTGCTTTGCAGATTCGACGAGTCCCTGTAATTCTCGTCGCTGGCCACCTGTTGTTTCTGATGCAACCAGCCTTCGACCTCGTATATATTCCGCAGGAACTGATGCAGATGGTGGCTCTCCATCAATTTCTTCCTCCTCGCTCTTGAACTGTTTTGCAGTCTGTCCCTTCTGGCGCAAACGGACGTCAGTCTCTGTTTAATAGTACCTGCATCGGCATGGTCCTTGAACAAGATTTCGTTCGCAAATTTTTCTAACTCCTCGATGCGACCCAATTGCGACACCAACATCTTCTCGAATTCCTCGTGCTTTCGCAATAGCGCCTCAACGCCGGACAAGGATTCACCGAGATCGTCGTTGTTGAGAAACGCTTCCTTCGTAGCCAGCCAGCTGTCGGCTTGATCAGCCTAAAAGAATTAATGTGTTAATCATCACGCATCCATCGAAGCTAAGAATTAATTTAAGTGCACCTACCTGTTCCTTGAACAACTGCAGCTGATGCGCTTGCGTCAACTTCTGCCTCCTATTCTCCCAAGCACTGACCAGCCCCTCTCGAAGTTCCTCCAGATGTTCTAGGTTCCCTTTCACGTCCTCGTTGATGGCAAGCAGCTTCTGGCCGTGTTCTTTCAAGGCTTTGAACGTGTCTTGTCTTCCATCGATTTCGGCTTTCCTTTCTTGATGAAGTTCCAACAGAGCTTCGGCCTCGGATATCGTGGTTGGCGGTTCAGACTCGTCCATGCGTTTTATAGTGTCCACCACCCAGAGTTCCAGCTCGTGTAGATCGGCTTGGAACTTGTGCAACGTGTATGCCTGGTTCAAAGCTTCGCGACGATGCTGAGTGTATCGTTGCAGGTCGTCCCAGTTAGACTGCAACTCCGATAATATTCCATTGATCTGAGGTGCCTTGTCCGGATACTTCTTCGACAGTTCTCTAGCCTCTGCTTTGTGCTCCTTTAACTTTCCTTCGATGGCAGTCATATCTCTCTCCATGGCATCCTGCTTTCTCTGCAAGTGTTCGACAGCCGGCAGATCTTTCCCTACGTCCGACGTATTCATGGCAACGGATTTCTCGATCACTCTCTGGCTCGTGTCATCTATGTCTCTGTTGAACAAGTGGATCTCTAACGCGCCAGCTAACGTTTCCCTGTAGGCACTCAGCGCTCCTTGCAGGCCTTTCCATTTGTTATTGAAATTATCCCTGCGCTGGTGAATCGCTTTCGACTCGTTATCTCTACCCTGTTTAATCAATTTATCCGCCAAAGCGTTAATAGTCTTTATTCTCGAGTCGTCCACTCTCATGTCGCTATCCACGTCATCCAGCTTCCGTTGCAGACTCAAGCAGTGCTCGTAATCCTTTCCAGTGTCTCCAGCTTGCACCATCATCTCTTTGTCTCTGATCCAAGCCTCGATCTTCTCCACCTGATTGTTGAATTCGAGGATATCCTGTGCCTCTTCCAAACCTCTGCCACGATTTCCAGACTCGAATAACAGCTTTCTCCAAGAAGCATGCAGGTGTTCCAGCTGCTCGCGAATTTCTGCGCTGGCTGGATGTTTCTGAGCTAGTAGAGTCTCTCCTTTAGCTTTGATCTCCTCGATTCTACTCTGGTTCGCGGCCAGTTCTGCCTGGAACGCCTGGTGCTTCTGCAGCTTCTTGATCTTGTCCTCCAAACTGGACACTTCGCCCTTCGACGCCTCGGCTTCCAATTTCTTCTGCTTCTCGCCGATCCAGGATTCCGCTTCAGCCACATCTCTGACGAACTGTGCGTGCAACAAACCCGCTTCCAGTCTTCTTCGCCTGGCTTCGCATAGGTTTCGAATTCTTGCTCGTCGCTGCACCACTTCGTTCAATCTCTTCTCGATCGTCGGGGAATCGAAGTGATTCTGGTCCAACAATTTATCTCCGTGCTCCTGAAGGGCTGATAGCTTCTCTTCCTGCGTCACTAATAATTTCTCGAATTCGTTATGTTTCTTGACTTGAGCGTCCACTTCTTCCACAGAGTCCCCGAAGTTGTCTCCGCTGAGCGCAGCTTCCTGAGTGGTCGACAGGTTGTCCAGCTGCTTGGCGTCTCGCAGGAAGAAATGCAGGTCTATCAATTGGTCGAGATGAACTTTTTTCTGTTGCCAGGCGGTGTGCAACTTTTGCCTTTCGTCGAGCAGTTGGTTACACTTCTCCTCCACCTCCAAAGCAGCGTAATGGCCAGTTTGAACCATAGCTTCTCCCAGATCGAGGACAGAACTGAAACTGTCTTCTCTCGCCTCGATCTCCCCCTTCAAGGCTTCGTGCTCAGCCTTCAAAATCTGAGCACTCGCTGCGTCCCTCACTTTGTCTTCGGTCGACATCGTGGCACGCAGTCCTGCCGCCCAGTTCATCAAGTCTCTGACCTGAGTTAAGAAGCGCTGCAAGTCGCAGCTAGCCTGCAGCTGATCTCTTCTATGAGCGGACCTCTCTTTCAGCTCGTCCCACTGAGCAACGACGATCTGCTGTTGCTGATCAATGTGCACCGCGTTGTTTCCCGGATAGTGCGCTTGCAGTCTCGATGCATCCTCGACCAAGACCTGCAGCTGCGCCTCCAGAGCGACTAGATCATTTTCAAAGCCCTCATGCCGCCGAATCAGTGCCAGGACAGAGTTCAAATCACGTCCCAGATCTTCCGGCAACGCTGCTTCCTTCTCTTGAATACGAGAGAGGGCTTCGGCGACGTCACGATGGAATCTATGTATCTCTCCTGCTGCTTGCAACCTCTGCTCGCGGTTCCGTATGAGTCCAAGAAGATGTTGCCAGGATTCCCTAATGAATACAATCAATATTAATATGTTGACGGACTGCTTACAACTATTCGCGAATTTGAGAAAAGCCAAGCTTGTAGAAACCATTAAAACAGCCAAAAATTATGCAGCTAATGCATTTACTTACAGCATCGCATTGTGTAGCTTCCGGACTTGACTTACAGGGTCATCGTCGTCAGCTCTGCATTAAATATATGTGCAAAAGATAGTTAGAGACCCAACACCGTTATCGTTGTGTAGAAAAATTGTATCACCATCTTAATTCTTCCATAAATTATATATATATACATATATATTAACATAAGTAATAAAACAATTCGAGGAAAATGTTTTAGAAGAAGAAATTTCACCTGGACACTTCTATCCTAGAATTAATATTCTAATACATTTCTATCGCCCAATAATGAATCTAAGTAAGTGCCAGTCTATTAGAACCAAGGTAAAAATTCTACATGCACCCCAAGTGAACGTTCGAAAGAAATCTAAAACCAAATCAAATAACACCGAGCTCTTACCCTAATTGTTCCTGTCTTTTCTCGATGTCTTGAATATAAGGGCTCTCGTTCGCGATCAGTTTTCTGGCCAGTTCCTCGCACTGATTGAACCTCTCGGAGCCAGCCTCTATTCTATGTTTGAAGTCGTTGAACTTGGCTTGCAGTATCAGTAAGTGTTCATAGTCCTGTCCATAGTCCTCGGACGCAGCTGCTTGTTCTTGCTCCTTGATCCACTGTTCCAATTCCCTGCTTTCCAGGAAGTATTCGTGGCGATACATGCTCTCCATTAAACGCTGTTGCCTCACTGTGGCTAGCCTCTGCAGTGCTCTCATCTGCTGTGCTATCGCTTGTTGTTTATTTCCTATTGCCTTGCTGTCGGGATGTTTCGCATTGATCATGGCACTAGCTGTGTGTCCCATTTCTGTGACTATACCGTTGTAGGTGTCCAATTCCAATTCGACAGCCTAAAAATAGCAGAAGCATTAACGTGGATCTTGATAATTTCGCTTATCCTCCAGGAGTATTCTGTTTTATCATACCTTGTGTTTTGTTAATAATTTTGTAGCAGCATCACGGTCTCTGCCATAGTCTGTCGAGCTGAGAACATCATTCTTCTCGTTCAGCCAGCTCTCAACTTCACCTGCTTCGAAGAAGAACTCCTGCGCCTTCAAGGAAAGATCCAAAGCCTTGCTCCTTTCTCCTGCTTTCTCCTGCAGGTCTCTCCAAGCGTCGTCGAGTTCGTCGCATAGTTCTCGTATCTATACACCAACGATACTTTGTACATCATTATATTAAAAGAAGAATACGAATGCAAAACACTTAAACGAATATATGTATACAGCTATGACGAAAAATGTATATTAGTTGCACTAAATAAAATTTCACTAATCAGTACTAATCATTGTGTGCGAACTCATTATTAGACTACGGACTTTATGCATTTACAATAACAATGAGTAGGTGGATAAAGCATAAAAATCCGCAGCCTATTCATTATAATTTCTGTCTGAACGATGTAAGACAAGCACATGCATGCGTTCGGAAGTATCTTATGCTTCCTCTTCAGAAAATGTTCTGCTCTCCAGTATTTCGATTTAATTTTAAAAAATCCTGTTAAAGACTTAGTATGTTATCACGGTAAATAAAACAACATCATCCATGCGTTTGTGCTAACCTTACCTCTGCATACCCAATATTCTCGTAACAGTCCCAACTGTGCAAAAATTGTAAATCTTTATTTTAGATGCTGCATGTGACTATGCAACAATTCTGTACTGATCTGAAAACATCTGCATACGTGTCTGTAGCGCTAGGCCTTACCTTTTTCTTCTCTGGATGGGCTTGGTCGATCAAAGTCTGTCCAGAAGCTAAAGTTTTGTCGATCATGGGTTGATGTCCAGCGATCTCAGCCTCGAGCTTTTTGTGCTTTTTGTGCAAAGTCTGCGCTTGATGCAGATTCTGTCCGAGCGTGGTCGAAGACGCCTGTGGAAGATGGTCCTTTATCCACTGCAACTCGGCGTCCAATTCGAAGCCAAACTTATGGAAGCGCAAGCTCTCTTCCAATGCTTCTCGCCTCCTCTTGGCTGGTTCTTTCAAGCTGCGGAACCTGCGACAAAATAAATTTAAACAACTGTTCCTTGATAATATAATTAAATATCGTTCACCAAAAAATCCGACGTACTTTCTCTGAGTTGCTTGGCTAGTCTTCAAGATATTCGCAGCATCAAAGTGTCCTTCATGGGCCATCTCTTCACCCATGGCGACAAGATCGTCGACCTTCTGTTCCCACTGGCACATGTCACTCTCAAGTGTCTGGTGTTTCTTCAATAACTCTTTGCAACTTCTAAGGTCCACTCCAACTTGTTTACTCTGCAGACAGTTCTCTATTTCCTCCAGCTTCAACCTAGCATCTTCCATGGTTCGGTTGTACCCGTGCTGAGAAGCAGCTTGCCTCAGCCTGCGACCCTTCTCCAAAGACAACGCTACCAATCTGTCCCATTGATCGTTCAGTTCCTTCAACGTTTCACCCACGTCGTCTGATCGATAATTCTCCTCGGATATCAGAGCTTTCCCAGCTTTGTTCACAGCCCTCAGTTGTCCCTCGTTGGCACGCAGTTCTCTCTCGAAAGCCTCGTGCTTCTGAAGCTTTCGTTCCAAATTATTTAGATCGCGGTAGCTTTCGTCGGACGCGGTTTTCATTTTGTCACCCAACCAGTCTCTCAGGTCGTCCACCTCTGCAGAGAACTGCTGATAGTGCTCAGAGGCCTTCAGTGCAGCTTGACGACGCTGGGCAGCGTCCTTGACGGCCATTCTCCTTGCCAAGACCTGATTCCTCCTCTCGTTGATGCTGCAAAAAGCAATCAATCGTATTAAAGTTCCCTTGTCACTCCTACTCGTATCGGTCATCGTCAAGACACTTACTAGTCTCGGTCATAATGATCCTGAGCGATCAGTTTGTCAGCCGTGTCGCTAAACGCCTTCAGCCTATCGTCCTGCGCTTGAAGTGTGTTCTCGAACTTTTCGTGCTGCTTCAGCAACGCTTCAACGTCGTCCAGAGACTCTCCCAGGTCGGTAAAGTCTAGGAACGCTTCGTGAGCGCTGGTGGTAGCTTCGATTTGATCCGCTTCGCGATTGAACTGCTGCAGCTCCAAGCACTGCTGAAGCCGAGCTTCTTTGGCGAACCAATCCGACGTCACAGATTGATACAGACCAAACAATTTATCCAAACGTTCGCTGACGTCCACCAGAGCTGGATTACGGTGTAGCAGTTGAGTTCCGAGTTCCTCAACCTCTCGGAACCTAAAGAACACGGCAAATTTAAGAATAAAAAGAAATAAGAATTCAAATAATACAGGAAGACTCCCTTACTCGTCTTCTCGCGTTCTTATCTCTTCCCCGAGCTCCATGTGCTGCTTCCTCAGCTGCTCAGCAGTTGCCACATCTCTAACAGGCTCCTCCACCTTCATCGTTTCCTGCATATCTGCAGCCCAGTTGATCAGGTTCTTCGAACTGTTCATGAAAATCTGCTGGCCCACTGCATCCTCCAACCTGGACCTGCGTTCCTTAGCTTTCGTTTGGACTTGGTTCCACAGTTCCTTGATCTCGTTTTGCCTGGCGTTCACGTTGTTCAGCTCGTGAGGATAAGAGCTCTTCACGCTGTTAGCCAACAGGTTCACTTTTCTAACCTGGAACAAGAAATTTAAATATTAACTTCCATCTTCTTCATGTAAGAGAGAAAAATGCCCGGGGAGGATTAACACGATACTTTATTGCGTCCTATTTCGATATGACCGTTCTACAAAAAAGTGACCCCTTTTTGTACGGCGTTGCCTACGAAGCCTCGGCCAATCGTCTTTTTATAGACGCGCGATCTTCAATTCGTTAAGAGACATTCACACACACACGCATATACATACACCCTCGTCTCTATCCTACATTCACAACACTTGCAAAACACACTGTGAGCTAAAAGCTCCTTTACATGATCGTACCTTCTCTTCGACCGGCGCCAGCTCCCTCTCCAGGTGCTGATGCCTCCTCTGCAGGGCTTGGACCGTCTTCAGATCAGGTCCGAGTTCTGCCGTGTCCAACTGCGTGATCTTCTCCAGCATCCAATCGTGTGCTTCGTCGCAGGTCCTGTTGAACAGCTCCACGCTGGACGCTCCCTCCAGGCTCTTCTCCTTCTGCGCCTTCAGCCAGTTCAAGTGATCCCACAGCTGATGGATGTGCCTCTGTCTGGCCTTGACCTTGTCCAGTTGACTGTGACCCTGCCTGACGAACTCGTCCACAGCGGAATCGATAGCCTCCACGCGTTTACCGGAGGCTGACAAATCAGTGAGGAACTTCTCATACTTCCTCTTCGCGGTCTCGACGTTGTCGCGAGAGTCGTCAGCCCTCAGCATCTTCTCCTTGTCCTTGATCCACTTCTCGAAGTCGTCGCACTCTCGATAGAAGCCGTACAACCTAATAGCATCCTCTAACAGCGCGTGCCGCTTCACTGCTAGCTCCTGCAGCTCACTGTAAGTGTCGTTGATCTTCTTCTGCCGTTTCTCGACGCTGTCGCCGTCGCTGGCAGTCTTCCTCTTGATCGGCTTCACCGTAGACTTGATGGACTTGACCCTTCTGACCGGCACCATCTGCTTCACCATTTTCGTTTTCTTCACCCTCTGGGAGACCTTGACCTTCTCCGGCCTCCTGACCTGCACCTGGATCACCTTCGGCTCGACCTCGCGGACATAGTTTGCTGGCACGAATCCATCGCTGCCATCGACTTTCCTAACGCTCCACCAGTCCGGATTAGTCTTGTTCAGCAGGAACATTATCTCGTTCTTCACCATGTGCATACCCTGTCCGCTGAACGGATACAAACTTTTCACCTGAGGTACCAGTCTGTCCTCGAGGACCGTTCTCGGCTCCATTCTCTCCACAACTTCATCGACCCACTCGTCTTGAGGCACGAGCCTTATCTCCTTGCTCCATTCTTCCTGTTCCAGCTCCGCGACAGGCTCGGGATCAGCGGACAGCTCGAGGGTCGATATACCAGACTTGATCAGCTTCTCGGCTTGCATGTTCAGCGACTGTACGTCTCCTTTATAAGCGTTCAACTCGCCCTCTAGGTCCTTGTGCCTCTGCAGCAGCGCTTGAGCACTAGGTTCGTCAACACCGTAGTCTTCGGAGGCCACGAGAGCCATTTTCTCGTTCATCCAAGAGTCAGCTTCGTTGGCGTCAGCGTAAAATTGGAAAGCTTCGGCCGCGTCGTCCAACTGTTTCTTCCTCAATGCTGCCAGCTCTTCGAGGACCTTCCAGTGTTCTTGCAGCGAGTCGATACGGTTCTGAATCTCCATAGCTGACGGATGACTGTCGGCGATCAGTTTCCTACCAGCATCGCAGAGCTGCTCGGACTTCGGCCTTCGCACTTTCATCTCGTCCTGCAGGCCCTTGTGCTTCTGTTGCAGGGAGATCACGGCGCGCAGATCTTTCGCCGAGATCCCAGCCTTGCAGATTCTCTGCTTCTCGATCAGCCAGGATTCCTCGTCCTCGTGATCTTGTAGGAAATGGAAGAAGTTTCTGGCGTCCTCCAGGCGAGCCTTACGCTCCTTGCTGTACTCCACCAGCTCGTCGTAAGCTCTGTTCAGCATCTCCAGCTTCTGCTGCAGTAGAGGAACCTCCTTGCTCTGCGGTTGCGACAGATGCGTGCCCGCTTGTCTACCCAGCCTCCTCTGGGTCTCTCCTAGAGCCGTCACCTGCAGCTCCTGCAAGCTGTGCTTCTGCAGCAGGTCCTCGACTCCCAGCAAATGCGGACCTACATCGGTGCTCTGGAAATAGAGCTGAAGCTCCTGAATCGAAGCCAAGGTCGTGTCGATCTCCCGCATCAGACTCATCAGAGAACTCAGAGCAACCAAATTGGATTTATGATGGTCCAGTAGAGCCAACAGTTCCTTCCACTTCTGCATCACCTCCTGCTCCCTGACTCGCACCCTTTCCATCCCGTGATAATTCTCTCGAACCAACTCCTCGGACATGTTCGTCAAATCATGGAAACGTTCTTCTCTAGCTAGAATATCTGCGCTAATTGCTTCATGCTTCTTCACCGTGGCGTCCACTTGCGCCAAATTACTGCCGTACCTGGGGTCCGTTAACACTTGAATCATCTCCTTCAAGTAACCCTCTCGCAGGACACTCTTCCTCTCGAATTTGTAGTTTAATTGCTCTAGCCTCTCCTGTCTAAGCAGCTCGGTTCGCAGAGCAACCTCCCGACGATGCTCTGCTCGCTCCAACTCCACCCAGTTCCTCTCTATATCGTGCACCAGTTGACCCTCTTGGGGTGTGAACGCGGGCTGGTTCAATGACTTCAATTGAGTGTTTATGTGAAAGTACAGAGCCTCGATCTCCGATCGCTCCTTGTACTTCGGCGGCTTTTCCACTGTTCTGTACTGCTTGAAAGCAAGCAGCTCTCGCTGTATACCCTCCAGAGAGTTGGGAAAACTGCGGTTCTCCAACACCCCTATTTTCAGCTTAATCCACTCCAGCAGGTCGCTGGTCAGCTTCTCGTAATGGATCTTCATCTTGTCGGCGTCCATCATTTGCCCCACGATCTGCGGATATCGATAAATGTTGTTCAAGGTTGCTCAAGGTTATTCAAGGTTGTTAAGGGTTATTCGAGGTTGTTCAAGGTTATTAAGGGTTATTCGAGGTTGTTCAAGGTTGTTGAGGGTTATTCGAGGTTGGTCACGGTTATTGAAGGTTGTTCAAGGTTATTGAAGGTTGTCGAAGGTTATTCGAATTTGTTAAAGATTGTTGAGGGTTATTCGAGATTATCGAAGGTTATTCGAGGTTGTCGAAGGTTATTCGAGGTTGTCGAAGATCGTTCAAGGTTGACAGGAATATCATCGATGGAAGGGGGTAATAAAATGGCGATTGATACGTACATTAGCGATTCTCTTGCCACTCTTGATTTCGTTCTTCATCCTGGCGAACGTGTGATAATAGGAGGCGACGTAGGTGATGATGGACTTCTCGTCGGGCCTCGCGGTGTCCACATCTTCGGCATCCAACAGCCGTGGTATTCCCAGCTCGGAATTAGCAACGTCGAAGGCATAGTTGAGATTGTCAATGTGTTTGGTCTGCTGTAACTCTGACCAAGTGACCAGGTCTGGTCTGTGAGCGTGTATAAGGGCGTTGAAGCCCAGTCCGCTTCTCCAGGACCCTTTGAAAAACAAACATCACGTTGTAAACACTGTACATACATTGTTTCAACGCGTTGACTGCCATGTCGCCCACATTTGGATGACGGGATTAATTGTGCAGATTTGAAAATGACTCTTTACGAAATGGCAGTGAACGCGTTACCAGATGTTTTTCAATGTACCAGTGAAGTCCTGGATGTTAACACCAGGATACCCATTGGTCTTTCTCTGGCACCAAAGCAGAAGCGCATCCTTCGCCGACTTCTTCTCGCTGCTGTCATTTTCCTCGTCCACGTCGATCTCGATCTCCTGGATCTGGAACCTCAGGATGATAGTCCAGATCAGACCCAAGATCAGCCTCGGGTTTCCATCGACAATATCCTCGGCTCCTATACTCTCCAGTCGAACCTGCAATCATAATGTTTGCGATCGGATCGAGAAGAACATTCATATAGATACCGTGATCGACGAGGAACCGCGAGTTACAGGGGATCGGCAGGTAGCTCCGGGAAGATCGTTCCCCGGAGGTGTCATCGGGAAAAGTTCATACGAGTATAATAAAGAGATTCCGATCGGTTCTCTGTCTGGCATAAATTACGTTCGACGATGAAACATTCATTAGCCTCCGGACGTTTCTCTCATTCTGCGAGTTTCATTAAAACTCGCGCATCCGTTCGATGCATGAGTTCTCCGGCGCACAGTCGCGGATCAGGTGAATGCAACCGCATAATGCGCTCGCAGAATTTATGGGAAGGGATCGGTGGACTTCTGGTACAATGATATTCGCATTCCATCGTGCACACGTACGTGTGTGTGCGCGCGCGCGAGTTCGCTGAGGAATAAAGTAAAAGAGCGGAATGCACGCGCTGTCCATTGGTATAATATCGTTGCGTAAACACACACCGGGTTTTAATAGTCAGCTCGCCGAGTGAGAGTCCGCTGGATGAGTATCTCTCCTCGCTATGATAAAATGGGCTTGCATCGGTCGGTTGCGTCACGAGAAAAGTAAGAAGTGCAACGCGGCCTTGGGCTCGTGATAGTATGGTCACCGGGAAAGAGATACCGAATGTGCACCTATTCTGCCAGCTTCGCAGAAAGCAGGACCTTCGAAAACGAGACTCGGCTGACGCGAAAGCTAGACGAAACGAAAACTAGAAAGCCAACGTTTCTGCTATTAATTAGCGGACTGCGGATTTTTATGCAAAATCCTCGGAATTTTACTCCGCAGAAAAATACTCTATCGTATTATGTTCAACTTATCGAAATTATTAACACTACAAGTTCCCTTGTAAAAAAAACAAGATTGATTTAATTTGGGCTTTGCGCGGCTCCTATTGTAATACGTGCTCTACCAAATATACAATCATTTCTTATGAAATTATTTTTATTATTTTAATAATTGTAAAATAAAAAATCTAGAACCGGTTATTTGACCGGTGGTGGTTAGCTTTAATGTTAAGAAAAGAAATAAATAAAGTTCCCGTATATCTTATCGATCCAAGCAATTTTTAATTTGCGTATCAACCCGCAGTCTAATGTAATTAGTCTTAATCGCGACTTACACGGACGCTCTGCGAGCGCGAGAACGATTTCTCAAGCGCTAATCGCAATTACCGCGTCAGGAAGATCGAGCGTCAAATTCTAAATAAATAAATGAAATCGAGGTTGAAAGCAGAGGCGTTAACGAGATCAGTCAGGTAGTAGTACTCGTTTCAACGGGCTGACGAAGCGCAGGGGGTTGAGATACAGGTTCCGCATAGGATACAAAGTGGATGCACTGTTAGGCCATTAGCCACACCTGATTATACACCGTTCGAAGAGTGCAATGCGTTAAGATACTGATGTCATCGTTAATAAGAAAACAGGTGTATTACGTTAAGCTATCTATCCTCGTTATTGCGCTCCCGTTGCAGCGTGCGCGTTATGTAATCGGCCGTAGCATCTGAACAGGAGAGGGAGACCATTGTTTTCGGAGGAACCTATTTCAAATATCTTTAAAATTTCGAAAAGTTCAAAATAGTTTTTATTCGTCGGTGTTTAATTTTAGGGTTGTCGCAGTGTATACTAGAAGGGATATCTTCCCGGATAAAATTTAGAGGCATCTATTTGTTCGGTGTCTGATAAACGATCGGGACCCGAAGAAGCGGTTGTGGGCCAACAAACAACCTCTCCGCATTATTATACTGAATCCGCAGTGCGTGCCCCGTGGCACGACGTTCTTGCGACTTCTGGAATGCCGTCCGATCACTTGTGCCTTGTGCCGGTCTATCAAGGCCGCGGCGAAATGAAAATTATTGTTCTTTCCAGGGAGCGAAAGGGGCGGGGGCGCGGCTGACATCTCGTGGAATGCAAAATAAACCGAATCGACAGTACGTAAACACGGGTGTGCATCGTGCGACCTTCGCGTGTGACCGTGCAGTTTTACTTGAAAACTGCACGCGCTGCGCCCAGAAAAAAAATCTCTCGATAATGTCCGATAAATCTAGCCTTCCACAAACTTTCCTGCTCTCCACTGTCGAGAATAAAAAAAAAAAAAACTGCCAATCCACGTTCGCGACACTCTGGCGGGAAAAATTCGAACGCTGTTCTCAAATGCCGCGTGATCGTAAATCTTGGAAAATGAAGGCGATCCGGGTAATTTTGCCGAAGGGAAACCGGTATTTATTATCGACCGAGTGAAAATCGTGGCGTCGTCGGAATCAATATTCCCGCGCGAAGTCCCGTGATTACCCCCGGAGGAAAGTAAACAAACGGACGGGCATTATGGTCGAGGAGGTAACGTTATGCTCTTCCTGTCGCGTAATTTGTAGCCGCGGCGCGGGTTTATGTGTGCGCAACGCCGGCAAACTGCGGCAACATACATACAATATCCGAGAGGTGATCACTCGATAATAACAGATCCTCGATCTGCATAATGGACCTCGAAGGCAGGCGTCGACTGAACGACCGTCTCGTTCATCATCCCTGCCCCCTTTCCCCAACCCTAATGCACCATTAAAACGCGGCGAACGGCTGTCGTTCACGTTTACTCCGAAGGCAAAGGGCCGGATCAACGAGGATAAGTGAATGACGCTACCCGATCGAACACAGTGACGATTCTATCATGCGATCAACTGCAATCATTCAGGGTAACCGTCGTGCGCCTTCGGCTAAAACGAGATAGATCAAGCACCTAAATCCTTGTCAGGACTGGTATTAAAGGCCGTATAGATGTCGAACTCTCTTTGCCGGCGCCATCATCCCTCTTTGCTACTACACAAGATTCAATCGTTCCGATCAACGCGCTACAGTGTTTCAGCTTGTATTACAGGATGCGAAGTAAACTACGACATTTTTTCATCTTGCTTGTTTATGGTACTGAAAGGATGATCCGAAAGCAAGTTTAATTAAAGCGATTTTAACGCAGAGAAATTTAAGAACCGATTATCCCGGGTCCAGAAGATGGTATAATCTTATTCCCCAAATATCATTCAAGCTCCACGACGTTACATTCATTTCCCAGAGAGGGTGCGACGAAATTGGTAGCAAACAAGACCCGCAGCAGCAGCCTCGGCGAAATTTTAGAAAACTCGAAACAAGTGTTGGTCAAAGTGTCAAGTGTTAAATGACATTTTCTCAAATTTTAAAATTGTTTGACTCTGGAAAGTTGCATTATAGAGAAATTATTCGATAAACCGTATACGTACATAAACCGGCGGTATAAATAGTATTAAAAATTGAATGACTTAGAGGTCCTTTCTTCGTGCAAGCTTTTCTGGGAGTCGACAAATTGCCATTGACCGCGACGCGACGCGGTAAGATGACAGGTCAATAAACGTGAACCGAAGGTGTCGGTGGAGGGAGTCATTTAAAAAGTCGTTCTGCGAACGATCCGTGGATTATGTCCGGCGAGGTCTGCCGTCCAAGAGAGTGTTGTACGGCGATCCGTTAATCGTGCCCCGGGCCGGGTTGGGCCAGGGGCTCAACCTTCGAATTTTCAGCGAGGACCGGACTGCATTCGCGCACGTTATGAGCCGGGGTATCAGCTCGGTGTATGAATAATGAATGAGCCCACGGGCAGCATAGTAAGACGGGAATGACGGTACTGTTACATCGGCTGGAAAGGGTGGGGTACAGTTAAAACTCGTGCAACGAGACCGACGCAGCCAAGCCGGGCCGGGCCGGGCCGGGCCCCGATAAGTGGCATAAAGGCAACGACGGCGTTAAATAACCGGTACTTGTTCTCCTCGCCGGCAATTGCTTTTTGTTGCAGTCGGTCGCAGCCAACGGGGCGCATTCGAACAGAAAGAGAAAGAGACTCTCGAGAGTAGCTCTCTCAGCGGGCGCCGAAGCGGTGTCCTTTTTGCCAAGTCGGATAAATTAACGAGAATGACGATCGACGGCACTCCTCGCTGATTAGATCGTGTCAAAGAGACGACCGACATGATTTCCATCAGAGGAGAGACACACTCGTCACACCGATCGCTGAAGTGTTAGAGCAGCGTGTTAGGACATGTGTTTATTATAACGCAAACAGCGATAGTCTTAACAGAGTATGCACAAATCTGTACTAATTGTAAGACATTTTACTTCTTTAACACTAAACCTACCACGGTTAAAGGAACGGTTTTCTATTTCACAGTTATTCAAATTATAAAAACGCTTTCATAGAAAATGACTGAATTGACTTCGTCATTCAAGCACATATATTATAATGAAAACCGTACAAAGTTTAAGTAAATTCAATCTTCACACTGCTATAAGGTATTTCACTGGTAGGTTTAGTGTTAACCCTTCGAGGACGAATGTGGACGATTTTAAAAGAATTTTAATTTCTGAATATAATTTAACACTAAACCTACCGAGGATTAAAAATGGCTAATCTGCGTTGCCATATAAAAATGACACAATCGAATTTATTTGGATTTCGTGTTAATCATTTCCAATGCAAGCATCGTTACAAATCCAATAATTGTAAAATACAAAATCGGAAAACGGTCATTCGACCGGTAATTGCAGGTTTAGCGTTAATTATGTGCACAGCGAAAGACCAGCATGTTCATTTGGAATCTACCATTCTCCATGGAAAATAATGTTTAAATTCTCTCATCGGTTACGGCAATTTAATCGCGATCAGAAAAGGAACGAGACTGGTCTCCGTTGTATCCCCATTTATGATTGTTCGCCGACCGACCCAGATTGTACTATCGAGCGACGTCGAGAGGAATCTGGACGGTTATATCCCATGCCCGGGATAAATTAATTAACAAGATCGGTATCAGCGTCGCAGATCGCGCAAGCCGATACACTTACAGACACGAGGAGCAACTAAAACCCGAACGGGCGCGCGTTGATCAATTAGCTCTGCCTCCCGGGATCCCCCGGCTTGCAGAGCTCTTCGCTTCACGCACTATTTTCTCGTTGAACAGGTTGCTCCTGGTATCCTACTTAAGCGGCCCGATGTCCTTAGAGATACCGTAGTGCCCGTATTACCGATCGAATCATCCGTTCACCCATTTCCCGTAATTATCTGCACCGTTATCGTTGCGTCGACGATCCGATCGATCCGCTAGGCAGAGGAAAAGCTTGCTCTGGGTCGCACGGTTTCGATTAGCGAATATGCGAACCACCGGAGAAAGATCTCTTCCGACGATGCCGTGCACAAATGCAGGAACCATTTTTCGACAGTGTGCAAAATTGTCCGGTAATTAATTTTCGCATCGCTGTTGCAATTAAAGCAGAATAAATTCTCAATGCAACCGACGCCCACGCTCGTGACACGGACAATCCCGGGAGGTGATTATTTCGCAGAGTTTGATTAGACGCGGTTTCACAACGTCCAGCGAAACGTTAGTTACACGACGACAGAGGTGGCGAACTCCGCGAGTTCCACGGCGCTAATGGAAACGTTCGCGGAAATTAATTCCATCAGGGTTGCAACGGTCGACCACGAAGACCTCGCTCGCTAGCTAGCTCGCTCGCTCGAGGAATGAGTATAGCATTCTTAATGTATTTAGCGTGGAATGCGACTCCTACGAGCTGCGTTCACCGTCGGAAGTATGCTCTCGCCGGCCAACGGTCGTTTCTTTCATCTTGAACTGGCACGATGTGCTTCTCCTGACCGCGCAAAAACGCTGACACTGTCGTTTATCTGGCAATTAAGTGCTGGGTGGTCATATTCCGCGAACAGTGCCCCCGTCTGTTCGAATTTTGGCAATGGACGTTGCCCTTGAAAATCATTGCCCATAATTAATCATCTAATTCGACGGACGACACTGTCGTGCTCTGAAACTGATCCCCGGGTCCTTTCGTTCAGGGACTTCGACAATGGGATCTCTAACTATTTAGCACTCCCAATTATTTATTCCTGAGATTCGAGAATAACGGCAGAGATCGTTCCCTCCGTGGTCTGTTTTGCAAATCGACGATCGCCTCGCTATCAATTCAGCTGACAAAACTCCATCATCTTCGGTTAGGAGGTGAATAGCCCGGCATTTAAGTCTGCAGGCCAGGCCAGGCCAGCCATAAATCAACGGTGCGCGAGTGAAAACAAGCTATCGGGAATGTTGAAGGATGAACGCAGGGGGTTCGTTGAAAGGCATGAAATCCGCGAACCACGGGCAATTTTCATCCACGGTCGCGGATTCTCCTGTATTCCCCTCTCCTCTCTCCTCTCTCTCTCTGTGTCTCTTTCGGAGAGTGTGCTTAACCGGCCGGCCGCGTAGCGGTTTTCCTACGGCGTCGTTTACAACCGGCATTCTTGGCAGGATTGCGGAATGTGGATCGCAGGCACGCGAATGACAACTCCGAAAGGACATTCCTGATCGCTGCTGGTGCTGCTGTGCACCGCCGGCGAAAGATTCCCGGTGTTTCGTCATCGTTTAAGGAATCAACCGGCTACCGCCTGTCCAGCTTCACCGTTAAAACCTGTATAGCCTCCGGTAAACTGTCCTCGATGATCTAGGAGCCTCGTTTTCTCGTTTAGTCCGAGGATCGAGCGATCCCGCGCCCTCCTCGCAGGATCAACAGCTCCTTACGCGACGCCCTAGGGCTGCTAAACCCTCCTCCTTCCTCCAGGATCCGAACATTTTCGAGATCTATCGACACTGGTCGCGAGTCGTAAAATCTTAGTTGAAAATCGATGTTTTTACATTCTCCGAACCTCTACTTTAATTTCAGTGGTGAGACTACAAATATTGCCCACCCCCCTCCTCCCCCCCAGGCAACATATAATTTTCGGCTACCTTTTTTCTTTCGATATTTTTATTGGATTGAGATTTTTGTATTGCTTTTTAGAGCTTTTTAGAAAGGAGAATTGTGAAAATTCAATAAACGCAAAAAGTATGTTTTAAATTAGGGATAATTTTAGTAAAATTACAAGATAAAAATGCAAAAATTTTTGGCCCCCTCCGATTACGGGCCCCGCCGTGCTGTGGGGTCTTGCGGTATTGTAGTTCCACCACTGTTTAAAGGGAGAGCCTTGTGTAAATCGAATTTTTGCAGAGATGTTCTTGTACGTTATTTTCAAAATAAAGTGAAAAGTTGCATTTAGCAGGAGCGACGCAGTCTTGATTTCACTAAAGAGGCTCGTGCTTCTCGAAAAAAAGAAAAAACGGCTGAAATGCAATATTTTGATACAGAGGAAGATCTGTTCTACGACCCCGGAATCGCGGATTAGCAAAAAACTGCGGTTTAAGTTAAAATGAATTACGATTTTTTCACAATTTTTCTGTTACACAAACTTTAAACGCGTTTTTCTCGACACGCAAAATTTCTCACGCCGTGCAATGTAGCTCGTAAACTAATTACCCGATCTTAATGAAACTTGATATATATATTCTATAAACAATTGGCCTCAGCATGACGAGCTCCGATTTTTTTATTTTTTATTCAAAATAAAGTTATTATCAATTATTTATATCAGAAAACACGTTTTTTTCTCATAACGTCGCCATTTTTGCAATTTTTGCAAATTTTAAAAAAAGAAAAACCTCATACTGAGCGTTTTTGGATGAACTAACGATTCCATTTGGATTTTTTTTTAAGATCATTTTTGTGCACTGTACGTAGCACGGCGCAAATACAGGATGCCATCTTCGAGCCGTTATTCCACGATTATTATTAACAATGAAACTTTAAAAAAATACTTTTTGTTATACTTTATATGAATAAACGATACCTGAAATTTCAAATCAATCCACGCATTATTTAAAAAAAAAAATTCTTGAAAACAGGCCATTTACACACGGCTCCTCCCTTAAATTGTACCTATTCATTTTTATCGTATACATATAAAAACGGCGGTCTAGGGGAAACATTGTTTTCCAAGAAACTGTCCCGATCGACAGCACCACGAATCGATCGATAAAGATATCTGTCGAGTAAATACATAATCCGCCGAAACGAGGTTGGTATCGGACGACGCCCAACTATCGCAGCTGACGATAGCACACTCGAAAACGATAGTTACCAATATTGCGGCAATAAACGAGGTACATACATACTGCGACCGACACGCTCCAAGATACGAGAGAAGTCAATGGGTTGCGAAACCTTTCTCTCGCTGAACGCCGAGACTTATCTTTCGGGGACGTAATTAGCCGTTTATTTCTTCATCGTTCGCAGTACCAACATGGCGGACGTCGCCGAAACGAAAACAGAAAAATTGGGGAATAGATCGGAGACTAGGGGGGAGGGGAAGGGGAGAAATGAATCTCTCGCGAGGAGGACAGAACGGAAGCAGGATCAAAGAAATAGAAAGAGTTAGACAGAGAGCGAACGGACGGAGAAAGAAGGGTCAGCGACCGAAGCGAAACTTGCTAGACCGTGAGCCCCGCAGATGTGAAATGAAACCAGACGGCAGATACGTTGCCCCTGTGCGGATTACTTCGCGTTAGATCGCTCGAGGAAATATTTTCGACTCGGGACGAAAGCAAGAGTCCCAGAAGAAGCTACAGTCCTCCTCTCCGAGTCGATTGGTCGCGACTTCATTAGGTACAATGGGAGACAAAAGTGCAAGAAATTCGAAATCCATCAATATATTGGCAATGAAAGCCATTCATGAGTATATTTTGCATTAAAAAAAATAGATTAATTTAAAAAGCTTTCGTTTAATTAGTGAATTTCATGTTATATTTATTTTTTAATCAAATTGTCTTCATATTATAAAAAATTGTAAGTGACTTTTGCGAATAATTGTACCCTCTGATTTAAACTTCAAGATAATAAATTTGTGATATTCAATACATATAATTACGCAATAAAAAGTTAAAAATAAATATTTAAATAAATTAAAAATACTTCAGAAAGCAATATTCATGGTTATTATTGAGATGACAACACGATAAAGACGTTTTGTAACAGTTTATAATTTTTTGCTCTGTAACTGTTTAGTGAATCCTAATAAATTTTCAACATAATTAATTACATAATTTTTACTATATATATAAAAAAAACTGGAGTTTCTAGTTGCGTTTTTTCAAGGTTTAAATAGGGTTTGAAGTGGAATTTTATGAATTGTCCATAAAAAGACGTGTTAAAATGTGCAAACTTTAAGTTGCTATAATTCTTAAACGGTGCAGTGAATCGAACCCAAACTTTGGTAATTGTATTAATTTAGTAAGAATTATATCTTGTGAAATTTTCAAAAATTTTGTTCCGTTTTTATACACCTCCAGAACATCCTTAATGGTTTTCGAGACGCTCATTCTATTTTCCATGCCGTACAGATGGAGACGATATCGGGGAACGTTGAATTAGTAGCTTGTACAGGCTGCGACAAAGATGGTGGTCCCACAATGAATTCAGAATTTACACAGAACCCCCAATTTAGAAAATGTTTTCTACCATTTCGATCTGAAGATCTCTTGGTGATCGGGAGCCGTGTTTTGAGCCGCCCTGTAACAGCTAAACTATGAGTTTCGGTGAAAGTGCACGGCAGAACGTGTGACTTGGCATTTCTTCGTAATTATCGTGGAAGGGGATCGGTACATGGCAGCGTTACCGATTATTTGTCGCGAGCATAAAATGTCTCGCTTCGCCGACGAGCACCCTTTTCTCGCGTCTGCGTCGCGATAACAGAGCAATTGTTTGACCAGCGGAATAATTGGAGCATGCTTATCAGCTCGCGAATTAATGTCGCACCGCGTCTGCAAATAGCCGAGATAGCGCCAACGAAAAATCTCAGTGGACTAGTTACGCTATTCCAGAAATCTCAGATTTTTTATCCGAGGTTCGGATAACCGCTTCAAGTGAAATTTTCAGCTGTAAGAACTTCTCGACAGAAGTTTAGAAGAATCGCTTGAATCTGAAAATTTTAGTATTCGGAATATTTTTCAGGGGTCCTCGAGTGCCATAAACGCGTGGAATTTCGCGGCGCTTTTGCTGCGATTTCCCACGCCGAGCCATGAAAAGTTAATGCGTATTTGGAGGGGGGGGGGGGATCGATAAATATTTGGTTTTCAAGTTAACCACGTTTTTACGCCGGCGACCTCGTGTGCATTTCCCAGGTTTCTCTTTTTAGCGCCGGCCAGAGAAAGCAGTACAGGGTGATGCAAAAAGTACGGACGCAAATTTGAATCGGGGGAACTCGAAAAAGGCACTTCGGTTCGACAGTGTACACAGATATTTCAAATACATTCCGGCAATCTAACGCAGAAATCTGAACGCACAGGTTTTCTTTGGTTCACGGTCGCCTCTCGAGAAATTCATTGAATAATACACGGCCGTTCAAAGATGGAGGTCAGAGGGCCCATTAAAACGTCCGTCGAAATTTACTGTACCGGTCGGAGGATATTTTTGCCGGTTTTACGGTCGTTCCGCCGTTTCGTTCGTAATTGACAAACCACTTGATTACATTCGCGATACAGGGTGACTGGAAGATACGCAACCGTGACCGTACGTCCATCGAAACGCGCTCCGCGCCGGTATGAAGACACTATTGTCGTGTTTATGGGCATTTTGTCCGAGCTATTAACACCAGTCCCCGCTTCTGGAACGTCCCGTAACGCATCGGGGATCCTATTCCGAATTTTCTTGATTTAACGACGCCCGTGGCAGCGAGAGCAGCGGGAGTCCCCCTGGCAGGGAATCGCGGAATGGCCATCGGGGCCATCGGCATCGCGAAACAGTCGTAAAACCAAAGGACGCGGCCCCAACCTCCTTCTAACGGAGCGGACGGACGCGCAACGGTGTGTCCATTTTCGTCGTCGAACTTCTCTTTTAGTTATCGCCCGGTGCCGTTGCACGCCACTTATTGTTTACAGTACCCAAGGCTTGCTCCACTTTATCGCCGTTTGCCGGAATTTACGGCCGGATGCAAATTGGAACATTTTCTTTCACTCGCGAGCTGCCCGTTAAAAGACCGCAAACCGCGCTTGCAGAAGAAACTTCCAGCTCGTACTTTCCACTGTTATTAACCCTTTCGACTCGAATGGCGACTCCGAGGCGCCACTAGACATTCACGTGCCGTAAATCAAGACAAATTCTGCGTCGCTGAATTTGTTTCGGTTTAATGGATCGATGAAATATTGAGTGTGGCCGTCCAGTAAGTTGCGAAGTGTCTTTCCTTCTTTAATAGACTGTAACTACATACAAATGATTTTTCCATCCTTTCGCTGTATTATGTTCGGAGAATTTTCCTGTGACAATATATTTTCCCAGATTTTCCAAGAGGAGTTGTATCGCGTAGAATGCTGCGATTATGAACGCTGTTACCGTAGAGATCGCCAAGTGTTAAGGAAATTGATTATGGAATCGTTTTTCGAAAAATGTGCAGCACTTAATAGAACTCGGTAGATCGTGCCGTGTGCCATTTTATGGGAAATGCACGGTTCGTGGAACACGCTCGCAATTAACGATAATTGTGGAATCCGGAGATAAAACGACGGAATGGCACCGGCTCGAGATAGGGGACGTCGAGAAGCGAAGAAACAGTTGACAAGAATGAAATATTGACCCCTCGAAGCGCAATTTGTCATTGCACTTCGCGGTTCCATGGCATACCTAACTCGAGCCGCGCCGAGCCGCGCTGCGCCAGTATCGAAAGTACGAGAGTTTACCGTACGGTGTAGCTTTAATTGCTCCCCAAGCTCGTGTCTGCGTATTTTGCACTTTTTCAACACGATTAGCAACGTGTTTTACGTAAGTGGCCACTGCTATGGCTCACGTAACAGTGTACAGAGCGGCGCGGCGGCGATACACGACACGCGGGACGTGTCTTTTCCGTGAATAACTTTCCACGGTTGGATCGCGATCCGATCGATTGGTCACGATCGTCCGCGATCGAGCGTATTTCCCCCGAGGAATCCTGTCCCTCGAACGGGAACCATAATCTCTGGTCTGCGTATCCTTACGCGAAATAAAAATTGTTAACGTTAACTGTTTCTCGTCTTACAATTAGTAGCTTCGTTAGGCAGAGTAACCGCGAGGCGAATAAAGGGTCTAGCAGGATAAGAATGGGTCCAGCGGCCCCGGCCAGAATTTTTATTGGTATTGTGTAACTTAGTTCGCGTATTTTCGTTTTTCTTCTATCCGAATATCTTAATTAACAAGCGAGAACAAAAAAATGATACAGTTAAGGGTATTTACCCTGATATTATCCTTATATGAAGGGTTCGGGACTTAAAATTTTCGGGGATTATCTTTCAACCTAACCATTGTTTTCCACACAATACCAATAAAAATTGTGACCGGGGCCGCTGGACCATTCTTATCCTGCTAGACCCTTTCGACTTGTAATCGGGACCATAATTCCCGAGATGCCTTTCGAGATCGTTCGCCAAAAAATCGGCCGATAAATCGAAATAACGGCTTCATCGGGCTTCGTTGCGGAGTTGTTGCTCTCGGACGATCCATCCCGAGGCAATAACACTTAAAGTCGGTGCTCCCGTGGCGGCCACGCCCAATCGCGTGAAGGATCGATGATCGCCGACGTTATCTCGCGCGTAACAATTATCCTCGCGAATGTAAGCCTGAAATTATTATTGTCCTATAAAGTTTACGACCTTCTCTCCTTCGCGTCGCACGATTTTTCTTTTCGTTTCGTTAAGATCGCGTGGAAAACCTGTGCGTCCATTTCTAGACGTATCTTCGCGGCACTTTTATGTTGAAACTGCAATTAAAGAAGAAAGCGAAGCGCACAGATACAGTCTATTGTTTTCTAATGGAGGCGATTAGATTAAAACAGCGTCAAGAACCGAATATTACTTTTTTCCGTTATATCGCCGCTCTCATCGTCGGTACGTAATCGTATTAACTATGAATAAGGGAGAGTGCAAGAAGCCCCTAGAAAGTCGGGGAAATTCGCGAAAGTGCTCGAAAGTGTTGCTAAAAACTGTCTTTTGTTTGATTTTCACTTGGCACGGCCGCAGCACGCCAGCGAATTTGCATCGTCCTCCATACCGAGCAGGCTTAATCGATTAATCGCGTTTATCTGCGATCTATAAACTGGTAATATTAAAACAAAATTTGAGTCGAAAGTTACCGAACCACTCGGGGAGGTGGTGTGTACGTTCGAGATCGTCTTTTTCTGATGAAACTACAGGTTCCGCAGATCCGAAGCATTCGCGAGAATTCCGCGTAAGGTCGTTCTGCGCAATGGGAAAAGCGAGTGCCCGAACGACGCGACGCGACGCGACGATGGAACGTGCTCCGATCTGGAACACGTGAGAACGTGAGACAGGGAACGAGACGTGGGACGGGTCTGCGTCGCTTCCGGTAACAGGAGAATCCGATGACGACCGTCTTTCTCGATCGAATCGAACGGGGAACGGAGACGAACCGACTCGCCTGGTCAACGTTCTGCCTTCTCGCCTTACGTTCCGCCGCAGTCTCTACGCCGGCGGAGAAAAGTCCCACACTATCTTGTAGCTCGTGAAATTCTGCATCGAAAATACCGAAAGTAATTTTCTCTGGGGGCTTCCATTTTCCTGCAAATCGAGCTCGAAGCGCACACCCCAGCAAGTCGCGCGAAAAAACGCCTACCGCCCCTTTGGACGCGGATTTCCTGGAGAACGAAGCCTCGCAGGGGAAAAACGCTCCGTAGTGTCTTGTCGCTCGTGAAATTCCGTACCGGAAATGCCTTACGCGATTTTACACTGGGGGCTTCCATTTTCCTGCAAATCGAGCTCGAAGCGCACACCCAAACAAGCCGGTGTAAAAACGCCTGCCGCCCCTTTGAAGCGGATTTTTCTGGAGAACAAAATCTCGCAGGGGAAATCGCCTTACACTGTCTTGTAGGTCGTGAAATTCCGCACCGGAAATGCCGTAAGCAATTTTCCACTGGGAGTTTCCATTTTCTTGCAAATCGAGCTCGAAGCGTACACCAGAGCAAGTCGCGCGAACGAAAATGCCTGCCGCCCTTTGAATCGAATTTCCTGGAGAACGAAGCCTCGCAGGGGAAAAACGCTCCATAGTGTCTTGTCGCTCGTGAAATTCCGCACCGGAAATGCCCTAAGTAATTTTCCACTGGGGGCTTCCATTTTCCTGCAAATCGAGCTCGAAGCGTACATCCGAGCAAGTCGCGCGAACGAAAATACCTGCCGCCCCTTTGAAGCGAATTTCTTGTCGAACGAAGCCTCGAAGGGGTGAACGCCCTACACTGTCTTGCAGCACGTGACATTCTCTACCGAAAATACCATTAGTAATTCTTCTCTGGAAGTTGCCGTTTTCGAGAAAATCGAGCTTGAAGGGAGCAAATACGCGAGCCGAGGACGTTCCCAAGTGTATAAACGCGCTATGGCGGGCGTTTGCGGTGCGCATAAAACTATTATGTCATAAGCTTCGAAGCATAGAGGCCATTCACGGGGAGTTTACACTTACTGGGCTTCGTGGGGAGTTCCGCGCGTCTACGTAGGACGTCGCGAAACTGCGAGCTTCGACCGAGACGGCGCACGTAACTAAGGAAGAAATTGCGTCGACGGTATATTAACAGCTTGTTCTTCATTATTACGAATATAACAATTTGTTCAATTTATCTGGATCCACCGATGTTAATAGGATTATGAACGAAGAAGATTTTTCATTCCTCGCATGTAAATCGATATATAATTGTTCAAGGAAAGAGAACTCCGCAGCAATTTTTCAACTTGTCAACAGGAATACACGCGAAGTGTTGAAGGCGAATCAGAAGCAGGTACCCGTGGATAAGTTTCGAAATAGTTATTTACACAGACAAGAGATAGACGTCGCGTCGGCTAATTCCTGGACACCGCGTCCGCAAAAATCGCAGAAACGAAGGGGCACCGGCGCGGCGGCTCGGCGCGGCGATCGGCAGCGACCGAGCGATCGATCACCGGCTAATAGTCGTTTATTAATGTCCACGGATCGCGGAAAAATCCGTACCGGAGAAAATTTCAATTTTCGCTTATGCAACCCGCGTGCCTTACATAACGTCGCCGCTGAGAATGCTGCTGGGACAATCGTGAAAGCGTGAGAATGATTTTCCTCCGCGGTTTGTCCTCCGCGAACAATTAGATCTATCGACGTAATGAATGAAGCCGAACCGAAGAAGCCTCCACGGTCCTTTGAATGAAGCGATTTAATCTTCCAGGACCCCGTTTTGCCGGTGTACAGGTCGTTGTAAAACTACTATAGCGATCGCCTATCAATGGTTTCTAATGAACTGATTTAATTGTTTTTAACGGAGAAATTTTTCAAGAATCTTGGTAGATGATCTTACCTTGGTGTGAAGGAACGCCAGAGACTTGTTCACGTTCTCGATCTTGTGTACTCGCATGCGGCCATTGTTCGGCTTGGCCAGTCGCTCGCCAGAGATGATCTCCAGCAGCTTCAAAAGCTTCTTGCCGTCCGCCAGGTCAGTGAACAGGTCCTCCACTTCCATGCGCGCCTGGAAAAATAATTTATCAGAATCAGGTGCAGTTCAAAGGCAGGATTTAATTTCGAGGAGTTACAGGACTCTGAGATTCGAGGAGCGCTTTGGGGCCTCTGAGAATTGTGGGAGTTTTAGGACCCTAGCAACGCTGTGGTGTTTTAGGACCATAGGACTCTAGTAATGCTGTGGAGTTCTAGGACCCCAGGAATGCTGTGGAGTCCTAGAACCCTAGCAACGCTGTGGAATCCTAGAATCCTAAGACTCTAGTAACGCTGTGAAGTTTTATGATCCTAGGACTCTAGCAACGCTGTGGAGTTCTAGGACCCTAGGACTCTAGCAACGCTGTGAAGTTCTATGATCCTAGGACTCTAGCAACGCTGTGGAGTTTTAGGACCCTAGGACTCTAGCAATGCTGTGGAGTTCTAGGACCCCAGGAATGCTGTGGAGTCCTAGAACCCTAGCAACGCTGTGGAATCCTAGAATCCTAAGATTCTAGTAACGCTGTGGAGTTCCAGAATCCTAGGAATGCTGTGGAGTCCTAGAACTCTAGCAACGCTGTAGAGTCCTAGATTCCTAGAGTTCTAGGACCTCAGGACTCTAGCAACGCTGTGGAGTTCCAAAACCCTAGGAATGCTGTGGAGTCCTAGGACTCTAAGAACGCTGTGGAGTACTTGGGAACCGGGTCAAGTCCTTGGGAAATCTATGGAGCTCTCGAGAGCGATCCGGATTGCCCCCGAGGCCAGAGAGAAATTGATAGATCGCCAGGAGCATTACCTTGAGAAGGAACGAGTTGATCCATTTGGTGAAGGTCTTCTTCTGGATGTGCAGGCGTTCCTCTTGCAGGGCCTTGATGCGGCCCTGCTCGAACTTGAGCACGTCCTCCCTCTGAGTCATTCTCTTTTGTATGTCAGGACCACCCCTGAATCGGTCGGCTCTCGTCGGTGGATAGTTCGGTGTGTACTCGAAGTTGAAGGTCCTGTCTTGGGGTGCGGCGCCAAGCCCAGCGCCGGGCACATACTGCGCCCCTGAAACCCAAACGTTTCGCTCGAGTTAGAACAGATTCCAGAGGGATGTAAACATCCTCGACAGGAAACGGAAATGGAAACGGGGAACGAAACACAAACCGACGAGAATGAAATATTTTACGTGCCACGTGCGCCACCGGGACTAAGCATACCACGCTACACCCCTGCAACATTTGTTTACTGGTAGAACACCCGGTATACGAAGAAAGAGGATGCTATTCCAGGACGATTCGCTCGGTTCCGCAAATCGTAATAGCGATTTACGTCCCCGGCTGCCCCTGTATGGCGGGAAAAAATGAACGGGTGACAATAAACCGTGGACAATGATCCTGTCGAGTCATCGCGCCGGCAACAGCCTCTGCGTATACCTTCTTCCCGGCACTCGTTTTTTATTTGCCACGCGTTTTATCACTGTCCGACGACCGACGATTTCATACCGCGCGTTTCGCGTCGGGAAAAATTACAACGGAGATACGATCGTCGCGCGGATCCAGGATCCAGACTCGCCGTCCGCGACGCGACGGAGCGCGTTTTTAATTAACGCTTTGAAGAGACTCGGAAATGTTGCGTGCTGATTTACAACGTGTCGCTGCGTTTGCTCGACTATCTCCTCCCGCGGCTCGTTAACTTCGAAAATACTGTCGATCGTGTCCACTTCTGAGATAGCTCGCAGATTTGTTAAGATTTTTATACCATTAATTTGTGGAGGAATATGTCAACAAGAATTTTTCTTGTTAAAAATCGGATGAAAATTGTTTACCAGGAGGAAAATCAGAGACTAGACGAAGAACAAAGGAAATTGTAGCACGATAATTACCGAGACTATTTCGAGCTTCCGCAATCTCGCTTAGAGATAAGATATCAGGAAAAAAGCCGCCTCCGGGGCCTACGAATAGGAAAATGCTGCTCGCGACGAGATTGCCCGTGATCGAGCGTTTCCGATGATCACGACGTTACTCGTGTTTGCTAGCAAAAGGGAGAGCCCAGCAATATCTCGAAATCCTACTCACGTTCCCGATAACTTCTTCGATTACCGGCGCACAATGTCTCCGATAACAACACATATGGAAAATTGCTTTGAAATTGCACGTCCTCATTGTTCTTGACGCGTTTTCCGATTCAACGAGTTGTTACGACGACGCAAACAATTCTGGGGGCTTCTCTGACTGAAAACATGACGGATTAGGTTTCACACTTGTTCAACATCCGCTCCGGAACTCGGCTGAGCTTGTTACCATTTCAAGGCTGAATGGAACGCGTGTCGCGGAGCAGCTATTTCGCGAACGCCGCGTCGCAAGCTCCAGCTTTAAAATTCTCTAGCGATCGCGCTAATTTATTAAACTCCGGAGCACAAAGATCTCGATGGTGGTAAAGGTTCGTCGACGTTTTTCTGAAAAGCCATAAAATCGTCGATCAGCTTTTTTCGCCGAGCAACAAAGGATCGAAGAGGCTGATAAATAAATCTCCGGTCGAGTATGAACTTTTTGCTTGGCGTGTTTGCTCGATTAAAACAGGTTGAAAGACAGGGCTCCGCAGACTCTGGTTCGTCAGCTTTTTCGCGGGATAAGGGGAAAGGGACCGTGAGGCAATTCCGATTTTTTTCTTCCACTGCACCGGCGCGATAAATAACGCAATCACGACGGAAGAAAAACTTGGTCGGTCAAGTTCTTAACGCCGGTCGATTTGCATACAATTGTCACGAGCTCGGAGGATTACGGCGCGTCTGAAACCTGTCGGACGCGATATGCAATTTAAATGACGGCTCGCACAATCGTTCGCTATTAGTTCGTCGGTGGGTACACGCGAGACCGTCTGCCGCGGCCATCCCGCTTAAATAATTCAACATTATCGGCCGGCGAGCGCGCATTAATTGTCGGCAAACATATCCGACGAACCGCTGCCTCCCATGGCCATCGAAATCTCGAAACACATTATCATAATCGGTGTTCTTGTATGCTTTTCCTATTCTGAATATTTATCTTCGCGCGCGACTTGTTGCGCTATCTCGTGCGACTTTATAATTAGAAAGACATCACGAAGAGATACGGACAAAAGCATGCGGCGTTTGAAGCTCCTACGCCGGTGCGAGCAATTATTTCGCGTGGTCGAAAACACGCTCGCAGTCCAATTAAAATCCATGATTTCAGATTAAGTTCAAGACTAAAGGAAAATCGCCCATAAATTTCACACGAACGAGGCTCCTACGACATTGGAAGGAGCAAACAAGCTGAGCGAATGTCCGTGGTCTAATTAGAATTCACGGTTTTATATTAAACTCTCGCCAGAGACGAATACAAATTGAAATTTCAAGAGTATCTCTGCGGAATCGTCCATAAATTTCACGGCAGAGGTTCCTACGCTATTGGCGGGAGCAGGAAAGACAGTGCAGAGTACGGGCATCGAGAAATGATATTGGTAGACTAATTGTGATTCGAAATCGGGTAAAAATAAATGCAAAATTGAAAAGAGATTATGTGAAATCGGACGGGAGAGGGTTCTACGCCACTGGAGGACGCGAAGGAGCCAATAAAAAGATTATACGACTATAGATTATACGATTATTAGACTAACAAAGATTCTTATCTTCGTATCGAAGTCGATGAAAAAGAATACAAATTGAAATTTAGAGAGTATCTCGGTGAAATCGGGCGGGAGAGGCTCCTACGCCACTGGAGGACAAGGAGCCAATGAAAAATTATACAGACGCTAGAGAACGTGTCCGTAGCCTAATAAAGATTCTAATCTCCACATGGAACCTCGGTAAAAACGAATACGAATTATTTAGACATCATATGTCTAAATGTAATTCTCATGAAGAGAATCCTACGCCACTGGAGCGCCAAACGAGCTAATAGGACGCCATACAGGCAACCAGAAGAACGTGTCGGTGATCCGAGATTCCTGTTTCCATATTAAATGAGAAAAGAAACAGGAGTTGAAATTTGGTATTTTCTGGAAACCGGTATAAGTTTCTGGGGGACCAAACGGCTACGCCACTGGCAAGTACAGGGCTGCCCCGGTTCGCGATCTCGTTCGCGTTGAAAAGCGTGCCAACGCAACGCAACGGCGCGGTGGCCTGCGCGGGTGCGCGCGAACCAAGAGGGCAATGACAAGCAGGTAACATCGGAGATTTGATTAGAGTACTTAAGCGGACTCGTGGGGCCCTGCCGGTCGTTCCGAAGCCGCTGGAAACCACGTAACGCGATTGTACCAGCCACGCGTGTTTGCGAGCGTGTAGTATAGTAGTATAGTAGTGTACGCCAGGGATTCCTCGAGCGTGACGGCCGCAGGCGCGTACAGGTTTAGTCTTTTCGCGGAAATTACGGTCGCAAGGTAAGCGTGGAAACGCGTGGAACACTCCCTTCTTCCAGGAGCATAGATTGCCGCGGCTCTCTGGAAACAGGGATCCCTGGGATCGCGAAATCCGTCTCTCAATTCCCGCCGCCAGAGGATCATTGCGAGCCTCGATCCACTCGTTTCCACGAGAAGAATCCTCCCCAGAACAAAAATTTCAATTATGCCCGGAGTCCGAAGTCTTCGGAGACCTCCTGGAATAGTAACCACGGATCGATCGAGGATTCCCGAGACTGCCGAACCTCCCCTAAGGGCATCAGAGTCCCAAGCCGGACGGGAGAAGGCTTCTAGGACCAACAAAAATAGCTCTCAAGGTCCACGAGCCATCCGGAGCGAAGGGAACAGTCCCTAGGAGGAATTCGAGAGGGTCCTCGGATCGAGGTTCCAACGATTTCGCAAGGTACAGGTACTCGACGATCTCTCGTTGGAAGATTCGAAGGAATTTTGTAGCTCCTCTCCAAGTACATACGAGTTCGCAATGACACGGCTCAACGTCTGCAAACAACAACGCGAGACCCCACCCACTAGCTCTAATTACGAGGAATGCGAACTGCCACGCAGTAAAGGCTACTTGCTATCTGCTCTGATAAAGTCAACAAAGAGGTGCAATTGTACCGATCGATGTTGCCTTTATTCGCGATCTAAACATCTGTTACGTCTTAAAACACGCCGAGGAGTTTCCGACGGATCGCAATACGTCAACGAGTAAACAATTTTTGCTGAACACATGCACTCGGTTCGCCTACCAAGGTCCACCATTTTAGAAAGATAAAATTGCTTCGCGGAACACGCAGAAAATATATGATACGGGTATTCCAGAAAACCCCGCCTTTGTGTTTTAACACTAAACCTACCGAGCCTAAAAAGTAACTAGCACATGTTCCCTTGTAAAAACGAAAAGATTGATTTTATTTAGACTTTGTGCGGCTTCTATTGTAATACGTGCTCTACTAAAGATACAATTATTTCTTATGAAACCATTATTTATTATTTCAATAATCGTAAAATAAAAATTTAGAACCGGTCATTTGACCGGCAGTGGTAGGTTTAGTGTTAATGATTGGTAGAAAAATGAGCAGATCCCTCTTGAAACGGTACTCGATCAATGCGAACATTATTGATTTTTAACTTGAAAAAAGCGGTGTTCCTATGTCTACGATATTCGATAAAATGATCTGCAGTTCGACAGCGTGTCTAGCCTCTTGCACTACGATTTATTTTACGGTTGCAGTGATTAGAACTTATTTGTCGTTTCTAATTTCTTAGAAAAAAAGAAGTGTGTATGTAATTTATACCTATGCAGTCTCCAATGGTTTCAACAACAAGAAAATATTATTTTAGTAGCGTGAATATTTAGTAGACTATCTTCGAAATCTTCGTAACGAGTCCGACTCGGTATTATAGTGCAAGGGGCTAACAGGGATTTAGGTTTTACCATAGTTTCTGCGGGACATTCTAGAATCTTTCACTGGTGTGCTCGGTGTCCACGATCATGGCTCGTCTCGAAACGTTATCGGCCTTGTGGTCCGCTCGCAGCGACTAATAACACCGATAAATCACTGTCGGAGGCGTTTTGACGTTCGCGAATGCCGACGCCGGACTGATTCAGCGGTTAATGGAAGACCACTGACACAGACTGGGCCCTGTTATCGCCTATCGCAAGCCCGTTGTCACCAGCCTATCCTCGCTCCTTGTCCGAACAACCGAACACCAAACACTGAACGCGAGACCGTGTGCGAACGAGAACGCCAGTTAGAGGGAACTGTTCGTTCGTTCGTTCAGCCGGCAGTGGTTTCGACCAGGGGAAAAAACACACGGTCTATCGGCGAAGTTGGGCCGTGTTGGGAACGGTTAGTGCTTTGGCCGCCCAAAGAACCCATCGAAATCTCCCTTTCACCCAGACCGACCGGGTCCCAGCAACGGGAAGAGAAACCGGAGGCTGAAGAAGTCATCTCGGAATGACCGCCGACCAGCAGACTTTGTACTCTAACGATTTGCCCAACTAACAGATCGAGACCTCTTCTTGGCATTTTTAATCAACGCGTCCGCTACCAGAATTTCTTCTAACCTTTATTGTTTAAATGTTTTTCCAGGTTTTCCCAGATTAAATGCAATTCGCTACAATCTGTCTGCGAAAGGTGTTTTCACGGTGAATGGCCTGGGTTAGGTTTTCGCAACAAGTGAAACAGTATTAAAGATGGCGGCCAACGCGTCGAGTTGTTCGACAGCCGATCGCCAGTATACAAATTGTGTTTAATTACCAGTCGCGACGGTTCTATAAGAGCCATCGATACATCTCACGTGTGCGGAGTTAGAATCCGACTTACATATGTATGTTAATCGACGAGCGCCGCATAAGCGTAGGAGTTCTCGTCCCGACGACGCGACACGACGCGACGCGACGGCGTTTCCGAGAAGAAAGAGAGGGTACCCGTCATCCGTGACTTTGCAAGCGTGATGTCACTGTTTCAGCAGACTTTTTTACGGCGTTTGTCATTGCGTGATGCAACCAGGAGACCCACGGAATTTGCGAACCGTTTGCGAACGCGACCGGAAAACCGTAGATCAACGAGGTTGCACGGTGAACGGGGACGAGACATTCCTATAGTTCGGAATAAATCGATTGTAACGCGATCGTGAGCGAATAATTTTATTGAACAGAACCGTTTCTTCGTTTTATTCCACTTCGCGAAGATTCGTTCCTGTCGACGATACATTATCCAGCTGAACACGCAGCTACCTATCGCAACAACTCGAGAACTAGACTCGTGTTCCGAAGGAACGTTGGCCACATCTTAAGGATGTTCTGGAGGTACAATGGGAGACAAACGTACAAGAAATTCGAAATCCATCAATATATTGGCAATGAAAGCCATTCATGAGTATATTTTGCGTTAAAAAAATAGATTAATTTAAAAAGCTTTCGTTTAATTAGTGAATTTCATGTTATATTTATTTTTTAATCAAATTGTCTTCATATTACAAAAAATTGTAAGTGACTTTTGCGAATAATTGTACCCTCTGATTTGAACTTCAAGATAATAAATTTGTGATATTCAATATATATATATATATATATATATATATATATATATATATATATATATATATAATTACGCAATAAAAAGTTAAAAATAAATGTTTAAATAAATTAAAAATACTTCGGAAAGCAATATTCATGGTTATTATTGAGATGACAACACTCTGTAACTGTTTAGTGAATCCTAATAAATTTTGAATATAATTAGTTACATAATTTTTACTATATATAAAAAAAACTGGAGTTTCTAGTTGCGTTTCTTCAAGGTTTAAATAGGGTTTGAAGTGGAATTTTATGAATTCTCCATAAGAAGACGTGTTAAAATGTGCAAACTTTAAGTTGCTATAATTCTTAAACGGTGCAGTGAATCGAACCCAAACTTTGGTAATTGCATTAAAGTAAGAATTATATCTTGTGAAATTTTCAAAAATTTTGTTGCGTTTTTATATACCTCCAGAACATCCTTAATCATTAGACTGTGGATCTTTATGCAAAATATTTTTCGTTCTCTAAACATTGAATACAGTTGAAAATAATAATTAATCCCTTCACAGTGTTTTTCTAGAAATGCAAATCCGTGGACTAATAATAACATTTTAGTTCAGTCTTCCAACACGAAATCTTCTAATCAGCGAAACAGATTTTTCTCTCGATTTTAGAAAATCAACCGCTAAAATGCATAAAAATCCCCAGTCTGAATATTCGCAACAAGTTTCGTTCCGCGGCCGGTGCCCGTTTCTAAGGGTTCGGAATCAAGTCCGAGGATCGATAATTAATTAAGGCAGCGTACCTCGTCCGGTTCATTCGATAAGCGTTTTGTAATGGGCGCGCAACAATGGATTTCGTCGGCGCGGCGCGGCTCGGCGGAAAGCGTCGAGGATCGGCGCGCGACCGATCGATCGATTGCGAAAGAATTCCAGCTTGTGTATCTAGATGTTGCGAACCCTTCGGGAGTTTCTCTGTTTCTAGCGTGGCGCATACACCGTGCTTCCGGTGGAATCTCGACGCTTCCTATTCGCCAGGTGAGCAAACAAGTTCGAACGGTACCGGTGCGTCCGCGGAGCTCAACGATGAAAGTCGTGGAGCGGCTCTTCCAGCCCGGTGAAAATTGTTGCTGACGAGCGTGCGAGCGCGCGCGCGCACCTCGGGAACCGAGCGCGACCGATTAAACATTTACAAGATCCAGCCCGCAGATACGGGCTACCGTATTTGTAAATAAAATTAGCTGTGCCCCTCCTTTTCACTTTCTATCCGCACGATCTTCGCCGGTTCCTCGTCAAATTAACTAATTTTCGAAATAATTTTCTGAAATTATTTTATCGAAATTGTGTCTCGTAAGAGACAGAAGGGAAATATTAATTTCGTTCTTTCAAAATTGAATAGAGTTGAAAATAATACATTTAAAATTTTTTGTTAATATCTTCACAGTTCTGAATTTCATCCACATACAAATTTTCTTCTGGAGATACATAAAATCCGTAGTCTGTAAATAATACACAGAGATTGGCGGAGAGACAGAGCGATGCTAGCGGAAAGGGAAACGTTTTACGGCCGCGTTTTACAGCGAAGGTGTTTGAACATCTGGGCTTTATCTGATACGCGAGGTTGACGGTGGTAGTACGGCGAATTCATAAATCATAACGTCACCGCTGCTTTTACCAGATAATCGTGAGGCGACGAGACAAGCCAGCGAGAAATCTTGACGTAATCGACACAGGCCACTTCTCGCCTTCGAAACACGGTACTTTTCCGTGCGGGAACAATGACCGAAATCGATAATCGAACGATGAAGCGAATGATTCTGGCCGCTGCGCTGGCTACCCAGGCATTGGGAGACTGGCATTCCCCGCGAAAAGCAGACAATTTACTAAACAGCACAATTCATGTCACTGTTACTATTACAAGCAATGTTAACACATTTCAGTAACCGAGCTGTACGTAACAGAGTCTCAATAATTTTCTTTTAACACTAAACCTACCACACGGTCAAATGACCGGCGTTTATTATTGCAATTATTGAAAGTATACAAATTTATTTGTGGAAACTAATGGAATAAATTTCCTTCTCCAAGCATTCGTTTTGAATAAATTTAGATATGCCATTTTTATAAGGCTACATTTACCGATACTTTTAATGCTTGGTAGATTTAGTGTTAACCCTTAGCACTCGGATGGCGACTCTGAGGCGCCACTGAAAATTGCTATGCTATTCTTAAAAATATTGTTCATTTCAGTATTTAATAAACTACTAGACATTTACATATTACATGAGATAATATGTCAGTGTCATATGCAAAAAATTAAAAAAAAATTCTATAGAATGGAAATATTCTAGAATGGAAAAAATTTTCGTTTTTGAGTTAAAATAGCTCCGAGTGCAAAGGGTTAAATAATAACTTCAGACTGTGGTACATTATATTAATTCCAACAATTTGTGGACTTACGAACGTTGCTTTTTACGTATTGAAAAATCGTCAATCGTTGATTTTACAGAAACTATCGCGTTTCTTTGTTACGTCGCGTCGAGTTGAACGGAGGCGACAAATCGTTCGATGACGCGACTGCAAGGGCCGCAGACTATCAAAGAAGGAAGAGTTCTCGCGACTCGAGCGGAGTTAGGGGGGTCACAGCTAGGCCAGGAAGCCGAAAACAGTGCCGGAAGCACGCGGTGAACACGCCGGAAGAGGCCAGAAACGTAGAAGACCGCCGGGACCGGGTGAAATCCGAGCCGTATTATGATCGAGACGCGTCCCGAGCCGGCTGGAAAGGGACACCACCTACTATTTGACATTGATAGCGGCGTGCAAACGTTCGTCTACCGTGGCGGTTGGGAGGGAGGGGGGAGGGGGAAAGGATGCGACAAGGTCTGGCAAGTTCAAACGATATGACGACACTCCTATATTTGTTCGACTCGCTTCGCGATCGCCTGTGTAGTCGACTTTTTTTCCCCAGTGACACTTGTCGAGGATTCTTCCACCTCCCAACCCCTTAACTTTTCTCGAAAACGGTAGGGAATTACACGCGTCCAAGATGGCGACCGCGCAAACTCGAGACATCCCTGTGACTCTGTTCGATTAGACCGGTGAATTAGCACTTTGGTAATTGCAGACTTTTGGAGTCCCGAGGTAACCGAGGCCAGGAATATGCTCGTTCGAAGGTTTCCATCGACGCCTCCGCCTCTCTTCCGTGTTCGCCACCGTGTAATTAACGCTTCGCGTGTGAATCACCGTTCGCTGATCAACGAAATTCGCGGACGGGGCACAGGAAGGCGTAATCTTTTTACGATACCGTGCAGCGAGCCCTTCATTCATCTAGCATAACAGTGTCTGCCCCCCGGCCGGAAGTGTTTCTTCTTTATGGGAAGTGGAACAGTGCCGCGCCACTGTGCGAGCGAGCCCGTCACGCCTGCGAGAAATGCCGCGTCTTTTTTCCCGTACCGATGCATATTCATTCATTTCTATGTATGTATGTATATTCGTGATTTTCCTGGTCGCGACTCGGCAATGAAATCACTGCCGCGTTAAGCAATTATCGGATCGAGTCGCACGGTTGATAATACGCGGTAAACAGCCGGGATAAGAATGCGAGCTTCGTTTACATAAACGTTGTGAAACGTTATTATTCGATTCGCGAGAATTACCGAATCCACCGATTTAGAAATGATTCAGAATCGATCGCGACTTCCACGGCCGATGACATTCGTTCCGCTCGAACAATAGGCTCGCATGACTCCCGATCGTTAATAACGCCAGAGGAACGCCGGAAGTCGTCCACCGCGACGTGAAGAAAATATGTGACTCGCGTAATTTTTATTATTTTCACTTGAAATTAATCGCACGTGTACTTCAACTACCAGTCGCAAAATCCCAATGCAAAAGAGGTTCAATACTTTTCTATTCCGAAATCGCGGAACACTGAATTTAGTACATAACCGTGGAACGAGATCATCGTGTTTGCGCGTCGGTAATCTATTAAGTCAGGTTCATTAATCCAGATGATGTCATTCGTTTCTCGGAAGCGTCGATCCGCCACCTCCGCGGAAAAAATGCCGCCTCGATTAGTGTTTTTCGCGAAAACGGCCTTCATCGCATCATTCTTAAACATGAACTCATCCGTTTTTCTTTCGGCTCGTTACGATCCGCTGATTCTACATATCGATGTAATCCACAGTCCGGCGAACCCCGTTTGCACAAGAATCGTCGTCTTCTTACGAGACCAACGAGTGATTCACTCGGTTTCCTGCGGACGTTAATTGTTAAATTATAACTTTCACGGCGCGGATTGGGCAACCAGTTGCATTATGCAATTATCTCACGGAATCGGGGACCCCAGGCGAGCGCGTATCGCTTTATCGAACCCTTCATTAAACTGGTTTTCTGGGAAGGAGAATCGTTTACGCACGCTGTCGCATTCCCGACTCCGCGCTGTCCCGACTTTTATTCAAGGTAACAATTGTCTGCATTAATTGCAAGACGCAACAGCTGCACAGATATTTATTTCTTTTCCCAATAATGTCAATGTGCAGTAATACCGTGAGAGTTTTAGATTGCAGTTGTGGATGACGGAATCGAAGAGAGGGGATGAATCAGGTGTCAAGGTGGCTTGGCTCCTTTTAGCGAAAAGTGAACTGTATCTCTCGCCTCACGGTCAAAGATTCCACGTGCACTATGCGGAACACGCTGGATGTCAACGGGTTACGAGGGGCGTGACTGAATGAAACGTATTATGCCGCGGAAAATGCTTACAAGCCGGCTATCTGCTTCACGCTATCTACACGCTCGCATTCTGATCTACGGGAGAGCGAGTAGCTTGCGGTGTCCTTTGTAAGTTTCGTGTTAATGGCTGCCGTTACTCCCACGCGCCACATTAAGCCCCGTCGTTCCCGAGCTTGGTCGCATGAATTCTCGACGGGGAAATGTGCAATAAGCATCTGAATACAATGGGCATCATCTAGAAATCCCTCGGCTTCGGTGCCTCTAAATTAGGCGATTTGAATTTTCATTAATGGACCGCCCTTTTTTTAAACCCTCGCACCATGATTTATTTTACGGCCACAGTGAAGGGACATTAATAATCAAACGATAGTTTGAATTTGCCGCGAATTTTGCGTTCGAGATATCTACCGCCTTACCAAAAGTAAATTAAATTTCTGTCTTTGAGAAATAATTCCGAAACACTCGTAGTCTGGTACTTAATGCTATTGATCAGTTAAAATTGTATTAATTCTTTATAAATTCAAATAAATTAGAAAAGCAGAAGATGCTTTATTCGTTTTTTATTTTTCCCATGTTACCTGGCTTGAGTGACTTGTACCAGCATAAGGCATTTAGAAAATAAATGTGAGACTTTTCCACTTGTTCCCAAAGAATAAACATAATTACGTTTATTAGGTACTGTTGTAGAGATAGCAGAACCGATTTCGATAATTGTAATTCAAATCCTGGGAACGTCTACATATTTATTTCACTTTGAATGTCTAATGGAACAAACTTTGTATTAAATGTGAATGGATTGACACCCCTGTACTCTTGACAGATAATGTTTGCTAACATGTATGCTAGAGGACACTACCAGCAAGATGGTATGTATTTCGATTTTCGGTCAGATGACACTTGGAATGTAAATATAAACATAATTAATTGATAAACGTAGTCGCAGCGCTGTCAGGGTAAGTCCTGAATGTCTAATTGTTATTTCATTGCATTCTCATTGTTATTCATCTTTGAACTGAAATACTGTCGATGTCCAGTCTCAATCACATAACCTGTAAAACAAAGATTGACAATAAAAGTTGATTGATGAAACGATGTGTCAATAATAAACTGTACAAGTCGTATTGTTTGTTTACATGAAAAAAAAAACAAATTACATTCTGTAAATGTTATAACAAGGGCTTAGAATGTTTCCACAATGTCTTTACACATTTATTAAATTCCAATCGACGGAGGAATTTATTTATCAAGCACATGCATAGTTCTTCTCGGAAAACTATTTATATTCTCTCAAGGAGAGTCATTTGTTGTTGCACAGATGCCATTAATTGGTGTGTTGCTAGTAGGAATACACCAACTAGGTCATGACCATCTAAAAATAGTTTTCCAGTGCTTGCTCATTGCAGAGTGCTGGAATGTTTGTTACAGGATACAACCTTCCCTATGATCCGAGCGTCTAGGCATGTCAGGAAAAAGGAAAAAAGTAACATTAACCATACAAAAGAAGCTGGAAGCCTTATTTAGAATTGACAATGGTGAGTCGCTGAAAAGAGTAGCCATCGACTTGGGGGTGGGGACATCCACCGTATCCGATTGGAAAAAGAACAGAAAGGAAATAGAAGACTTTTGCGCTAAAATGGTATCCAGGGACGGCTTGGACAATAGAGGGACAATAAAGAAGGCAAAAAATGCAACGTTAGATAATGCTCTATACATCTGGTACGTTCAAGAACGCGAGAACGGTGTTGCCATCTCAGGACCAATGCTGAGGAAAAAGGCTCTCAGCCTTAACGAAAAGCTTGGTGGAGATCCTACCTTCACCGCAAGCGTGGGATGGCTGGGGAGATGGAAAGGCCGCCATGGAATAAAATTGAATCTCTCTAGCGGAAGCTTTTTGAGCAATTCTAGTTCTGGCGAGAAAACAAACTGTCACCCATTGCTGGAGGATGACTATGAACCAGAGAGGATGGTCATGTGTTCGGTAACAGAGGACGAAGAGGACACGCAAAGTTCCCTTCACAGTACATGCGAAGATTCCAAGAACTTGGACCACACAGAGGCAGTGGTGATGCTTGAGAAGTTGATTACATATTTTGATCGCCAAGATGATACATTGGAGAATGAATTAATCACACTACGACGTTTATTTGATCGTGCGTCGAAAAAGTGTTGATCGACTATAAAACAGGGCTTGGATTATCGAGCCTTGCTATGGAACAAGAGAAGACCAGTGACATTATTCGATAACGATTCACGGTGTACAGTTGTAAATTCTGCATATTGATGATATTTTTCCACACTCTTACATTTCATTGAATCACTGTGGCAAAACGAGTAGAATTTAATGAAGAAGGGGCTGCAGCGATTATCCTACTTTTCGCGCTATTAATCCGATGGCTCGAATCTAAAGGAAATACCATGTAAGTAGCTGGCATCCTACCTGCAGTCGTCGTTTTAATCTGTTTTATGTAATCGAGCTATTTACGACGAGCCGATGATTCTTGTTTGATGATCGTCATCCAATTACAGCGCTGATAGCAGTTTAATTTAATAGAATACCAGGGTGAACATCCTCTACGAGATGCTAACCCGGGGATCCCCGGGCCTCTTGGGAATCGCGGCAATTCCAATTTCCGCTCCGTCGCTCCGATTCGCTCGACGGACCCTAAAAAGCCTTCCTCTCCTAACGGACCATTGATTTTCAACAAAATTATGCGCGCTCAGCAACAAGGGAAGACCGTCATTGATGGCAACCACCGTTAGGATCTTCCAGACGCAAGAATCCTTCGAGTTTTCCAACCGTGAAGCTATTGCATCGTTTCGATACGATTTGGTGAGTTTTCCGGACCGCGTTCCATCAACGCGTTTTACGATTCCTTTCAACGAAAAAATGCTCCTCAACTCTTCTGCTACCATGGACCTGATTTATCTCGTCAGTTACAGCGAAGAGATTGACCAAATTAGCCGGTCTGTTCGGAAGATTTCATGCCAAGTTCACGCGAACGCTACAGAACGCAATGAACTTGGTGGCTTTCGGAACGAATTAGGGGCACGGTGGTTGCGCAAACAGAAGTGGCGTTCACGCGAGGCGAAATAGCCGGAAAGTGAAATGAAACTTGTGTGTGTACACGATTTTTCTATCCGCCTCGGAACACGATGGATGCGTATCGATAACGAGTCGGCGTGTCTCTCGTTACGAGGTGAAACTCGTTGCCGGAGCGTGTAGAGTTCGCGATGGTTCAATCGCCGAGAACAAAGTTGAAGATACAGCTAGCCAATAATAGCGTTTCCAAGTATCTCGCCCGAACCGAATGCATTTCCAGCATATTTTCGTGTTACTGTATCTATGAGAGGGGGACCTTGAGTAATGACTTCACGCTGACAAGTATGAAAAGCCGCGATAGGAGTGCTATGCCGAGTCAATTGAAAACTATTCGCTTCTCTATCTAATCGCCATTCCTGCATTAATTATACACGGAATCTCGGCCGATAGATTCGGCCATTCATTTGTCCGATCTTCGCTTTCGATTCTCTTTTTATCTCGCTTCCTTTTTTTATTGTTGTAGATGCAAAGAACAATCCTAATGCCAGGGGTTAATTAAACCTTGAAAACGTAACACGATTGGTTCGAGGGTTGGTGCTGTGAAAAGTTGACCCCCAACGAAGAAGTCGAATCTTCAACGGCGTCAATGCATTCGGCAATGATCCCTGGTGACGTCAGAGGCGTGTAGAAAGTTGACAAGAAAAATCTACATTCCTGCATGCGTTCCGGCAGTTTTACATTCACCGGCGCGGCGTCTAGGTAGGTACTAGAAGAGTCTGGCCGCGTGTATGCGCCAGATACGAAGCTCGCTCGTTCTTTCTTCATATCGTATTCTGTCGACGCGTACCCGTGAGGGGTCACGTACCGGGGACATGCAACTAATTACGGCGATCAGATGTCGTTAGGGATCTACGACGAAAATCAGCCCCATAACTCATGCCCCTTTCACCTATACCTCTAACTCGTCCCTCCGGGACCCTTCCCTTTGGGCCCACCGTGTTTTCTATCGCGTTAAAATATACAGGGTGGTCCAAAGAAATTGTCGTACTCAAGGTCGCGCCAAGGTTCCCCGAGAATTCTTTGCTTTGTCTACTGTATGGACATAGAAATCAGAAACAATATTATTAGGTCATTTCACAAGTACCGACTAGAGTGGGGATTTTATGTATTTATAACAAAAACGAGTAGATCAAATGCACAATAGTGAACGCATTTAAAGAATTCAATATCATTACTTGTGGCATGAGCCAATATTTTGCAACGCTACAGCGATGGTTTGTTTACGTTTCGATGCGGACGAGTCTGATAACTTTGAAACTTTTTTTGGAACAGGTTCACCCCGTAATGGCGGCACGAATCTCGACGGAACGAGAGCACGCGTACAGAGATTTTGCCCGATTCGCATAAATCGACGATTGATGGAACGCGGGAGTACGCGCCAAGCCTTGAAGTCTGTAACCGGAGTCGTTGGTTCGCTCGTCTTGAGTTCCAGGACTCGGCAAGGATCTTTCTCTCTCGCTTCTGCTCGTTCCTCGGACTCTCCACGTAGCGACGACGGCGAAAGGAGGAGGGGATGCCTCGAGAGCGGTCCAGCAACTCCCCAGAAAACGTGATCGCGCTCGCGCGCGCGCACGCATCAGAAACGTACTTACGTTTCGCCTGCTAGTACTACAACTAACGTTTCCTAGCGATGGAACAAACGCGCTACTACTCTAATCCATAAGAATCTCACGAGAACGAAAAGAAGGTCACAAACATAGAGGCATTAAACTTTTTTTAAACGGACGATAATCCGGCTGTAAACCATCCTTATCGAAGAGATAAATGATCCGTGGATTGTTCGTGCTCTTTGCACTTGATAACGATTCAGAAAATGCGCTCTTCGGGTATTCCGAGCGTTGTAACGTTACAGATTCGGAGCTGATGTAATTTCCTAAAATATGATGATTACGTTGCGACGTAGAAGCTATCGACAGCGGAACGAAATTGGAAACCGTTTTAAATCACAACGCGTCAACAAAAATCTACCGTCTATCGCGTTCACTTTCAACGTGTTATCAAGGCCACGTCCTTAGTAGGTTCCACCGTCTGTCAGTAGTATCTCCTAGATAGCGAATCAAATAATCTTTGTAAACTCCGAGACCAATGATTGTCTTCGACTTTTATAGACCCAGCAAGTCGGAGCCCTACTTGTGAGGGCGCCATCGCTATCTAGGAGTTAAGTCTGCCTTAAGTCGATCTCGGTAGAGCAAGGGATACAGCAGGAATAGGTAACCGATGCGATTGCGATTGTTTTATTGTAAAATGGAGTCCAGCGAGAAGCAGGCCGGGTCCTCACAGGGTCTTTTCACTTTCTTTCATTGATCGAGACGACCGGGAAGATCGTTCTCCGTTGGATCGAGTCCATCGCTAGCCGTGGCTTCACACACGCGTGACTTTCGCCCATCGGACGGTTCGAAATGCTTTGGTAGTGGTGCAGCGACGCCAGGAGGGAGGGTTGATTGGTAGGGGCAAGAAAATACGGAGCGAGAAAGGGAGAAAACGGAGACGGCGAACGGAGAGAGGGAGCGAGAAAGAGGGGAAAAAACGACGTCCATTGAGAATTACGGTATTCGTCGAGTAGAGGAACGGGCCAGCCAGGTCTGGAGGGGCTCATTAGAAACTCGAGGCAACGGCGCGCTCGCGCGAGCACGCGAGTAATATTATTTCCTCGTGGAACGCAGAGGCTAAGGCCGATCAAATGCCGGGTACCGTTCAGCAAAGGATCGAAGTCCGCTCCAATTTCATGTGCAACCAACGCTCCCGACCCGTTATAATCGCCATTCGATGGGAAACTAGTTCCGGTAGGCGGAAGGAAAATGGAAAACTTCCCCTTCGACACCGGCAATCCAGATGTTGCGAGCGTCTTCTCCCCTCCGAGACAGATGCAGACCTCGCAACGCGACCAGATCATAATTTGAATAAATTTTGTTAGTGGAAATCCCTTTTTTACAGGAAGTTGCAGCCCCTGGACGGCGGGAAAGTTTGTTGTTCGCACTTTTGCAAAGGTTAAATAAAGCGGAAAGTTTCACCCTCCTCTATGGTTTAAATGTCCCGATGTTGTCGATTAAATACTAACTGCACTAATTATACTTGAACAGTTCGCCAAGGGGGACTTGGGAACTTTTGAAACTGTCGTTTGCGTTTTTTTCTGCACGATTCTCCAGGTACCGAAGAGCGACTCTTCGTTTCTTTTTCTTCGCGGTCCCTACTTTCCTAACTCGGTCGAGCAGTCCCCATAATTTTAAAACCGTTGAAACCGATCACACCGAAACCCCCTTTTTTGTTTCGCATTTTGTAAACAAGGAAATTTTCCAGAAAAAAAAAATGATTTGCAACAACGTTCGAATTATTCGCAGAATATTCTTTATCAATGAAATTATGGTAACCCTATCCAATTATTTTCCAATTTCCGACAGGGTGGACGAGGAATTCGGAGAAAAAAAGAATGACCAACGGAATCAAAACATGCGCGCAAAGGCGTCCACGCGTGTTTTCGAGGGGCCAGAATTTGAATGGACGCGACACACTTATCCGCTAATCTCGCGGAGATCAGCCTTTCTCGTCGGAACGGGCAATTTCGCGAGGAATTCCTCGGTCGTGACGGAACACAGACTCACGGGAGAAGAATCAATTTTTTTTTTTGCTGGCGTCTTTGGATCACCGAGTCTAGCGTACGAAATGTCCCACGTGACCTGTCGACCTTTGCGCGCGTAAACTTTCTGTTTGCCGATCGTACGGCCGAGGACGATAAACAAACTCTGCATCTGCGACGGTATCGCGCGGCCGTCCACGCGACGTTGTACGACACCATTGAAAAAGAGCAGACCGTACGAAATTCCATCGGATTTCGTTTCCATCGAGCGAACGCGAACGCAAACGGTAAACGAAGGAAGGCCGAAACCAGCAACAGGCTGGGCCCCCGATCGATTCGCGGAATCGTTGACACAATATTCCGTGTAAGTACGTACCTACCTTTCGCGTGTGTGTACGAAGCTTATCCAAAAAGCGGAGCCAGCCACTTCGCCTCGATATCTACACTGTGTCAAACACTGACGAACCACACCGAACTCACTAAAAGTACACACTCTCGCCTCTCCCTTGTTCGGCTATCTATTCGGCTTGTTACGAACTTGGTAAACACCCGCGCACACGGACGATCGAACGGTGAAAACGCACGCGTTCCAACTTGATCGGAGCGGTAGCGTGTCGCGCGAACCCCACCGAGATCTGCGCCAATGCGTTTGCGGCTTCGAACTCTGAGCGGTTCTTCGTCGCGTTCCCCCCTGGCCCCTCCGACCGCCGGTATAGGGATTCCTTCGCATTCTACCCCTTCCCTTCGCCCCATCCGAACTAACAGGCCCAATCAAAATCCCCTTGAAACACTAGACGGCATCTATGAGGACGTAGGGGAACTTGGTCGAACGTCTTCGTGGCACCATCTAACAGCAATACTTGAAAACACGAAAAATCTTGTCGATAAGACGAAACTTGAATTTTTTAATGAAATAAATTCTGTAACAAATATTTCGAAAATCGGTCAAATCGGATTCAGCTAAAATTCTGCACATAGGTTCATTTTGCATTCAAAACACGTTTACCAAAGGGATTTTTGCAGACTCGAAAAAAATGTCCAATCGTTTTAGTGTAATTTTCTACCTAACCGACATAAAATTTTCTACCCGTTTGCGAGAAGGAAATTATATTTTAGGTGTAATCGATGGTCTGGCGTCTGGGTTAGTTCGTATTTTAAATTTATTTCGCTTGAAAGAATTGCGCGTTTATATTGCGTTATGTCGGTAAGATAGAAAACGTAATCCCGATAAGGTAGAAAGTGACTAAAATGATACGAAATTTTTTTTTCGATGCGGCAAAAATTCCTTTAGGCACCGACGAGTTACCTTGTCGGTGCTTTGGGAAACATGTATTTTATTCAAAATAAGGCTATACGCAAAATTGTTGCTGAATCCAATTTGACAGATTTTCGGAAGTTTAGCCAAAATTTCCTAATAAATTTTAAGATTTGACCGATTTTCGGAAGTTTACTTAGTTTATCCGATAAAACCAAAAACCACCGACGAGATATCGTCTGTGATAAAACATGTCTCGACAGTCGGCAACTTTTGTCTACCAGTTTCAGCGTTTCGCCGCTACACCTAGTGACACCACGGTCACATTTCACGGAACAGATGATTCGTGCCACTTTTTACACGGTCCCTTGTGGGAACCTCGGCAAGAATCATTTGATTTATAATTTTTAAGTAATGAATAAACTTTTATTGAATGCAGAAAAGTCTCCTGAACATTCCTGTACCCTCAAAATATTTAACCCTTGAATTTTCAATGTTCAGCCCAATACATTCCCAGCTCGCACATACGAATGTTCATCGATAATTATGCACACACCCAAAATCGCAATTTACATCCTCGATACAGTCATTAAAATATTAATTGATCCAATTAAGAACCCGCAGAAAGATGAACTGACAGGTCACCTCAGTTGAATGACCGCTTTCTCGTTTCAATGTTCTAACGAGCAGGTGCAACGAGCGCGTGCAAGTTTATGGTGAATCGCCATGGAAACCCATAGAGCACAGAGTCACGGAATACACCAGTGATCGATTCGCGTACTTGCAATTAGTAGAAGCTCGTGATTAAATCGTTAGCGCCCATGAGCGACAGTATCGTTCGCAAATCTGCAGAAAGGAATGGCTCGACGAGGAGGAGAGTGTCCTCCGCGGAGAGGGAGCTGTACCTGAAACCGTTGCTGAAGCTGAAGCAGCAGGAGAACGTGATCGAACGGGGGTTGGTCACCGCGATCGAGAACATGAAGATAGAACCTGCTTTGCTGCAGGATATTGTCCACACACACAGGAACTTGTCTATGAAAAGGTACTTCGTTAATTTAGGATGTTTACGAATTTTTTTATATTCAACTCGCGTTTTTCAGGGAGGACTTCGTCAAAGAATTGTACAGACACATGGAGGACATCGTCAGCGATTTGGAGTTCGCCAGGAACGCCACGAAGAACCCGAAAGAGATCAAGAAGCTGGGTAAGCACCGTTATCCCTTCGATTCTTCCGTCTTCACCCCGAAGAATATAAAACGACGATTTTGTTATGTTTAGACGTAAACACGTACAGACTAAAACTGTTCAAACTTTCGCAAAAGATCCAGGATTTGACGGGATCCTGCTCGGTCCACGAGACGTTGGCGCAGGAGCAAGCCGCGCTCGACGACGAGTTGCGAGAATTCGTACCCCAGCTGCAGAAATGCGAAAAGCTGCGGAGGAACGCTTTGTCGTTGTCTCAGGATCGAATCGAGATCAGAACGGAGAAATCGGATCACAGAGATGTTCAGGATATTCACGCGTTGGTGGCGAAAACAGGTGACCGGGCCGTTTGAAAGTCGAGAATGGGTCCACTGAATTTATTTTAAATTTTGCGATAGGTCACACTGAGAATTGGAGCATGGAGGATCACCTGTTCTTCCTGAAGATGCGGCAGAAGTGCGAGAACGTGCCCGCGCTGGTCGCTGCCATTCAGAAGAAATGTCCGGACCTGTCCACGGAGACCATAGTGAATCACGAAGCGTGGTACAAGCTGTACCAAACGCTGCGCGAAAAGCAGAAAATAGCGGTGGAGGAATGGCGGAGGAAAAGAGAGCTGGAGAAGACGAGATCCATGGAAGAAACGGATCGAATCGTCGAGAATCCTCTCGTGGAGGATGACGATCCAGAAGAGTATGACAAAAACGATGAAACGCCAATGCAGAAGACTATACAGCTGGCAAAGAGCGTGACGACAAGGTCGAGCAGCAGCGCCGAGTCGAACAACAGCGAGAAGAAAGAATTAATTCGGAAATGGCGGATGGAGAAGGAGAACAAGAGCAGGATGGACGAGGAACAGTTGAGGCTCCGGGTGCAATTGAGGCGGGAGATGGAAGAGAACGAGAGGAGGAGGAAGAAGGAGAGGATCCGAGGAGCCCTGGAGGAGTACAGGAAGAAAAAGGCTCTGGAAAGCGCGTCCATAGAGTCGAGCGCGAACTCCAAGGAAAAATTCGATTCCGCGTTGATCAAAGCGTTCAGGTAACATATCTGTTTCTTGCGATTGACTGGGAAAATTTTTACTTTGCATAACTTGCTAGTAATTAAAATCGACGATTGCAGGGAACAAGACAAAGAGTACGCGAAGAGGAGGAAAGACCGGATACTGCGCAACCAGAGGTTGACCAAGATGGAACTGCCGACCACGAGGATGTCGGACTTTCTGAAATTGCGAGACTTCTCCACGCTGCTGGACAGCACGGCCGTCTGGCGGGAAAAGTGCAAGAGCTCGGAGAGACGTCCCAACGAGCCGCAATTCATCAAAGACGTTCCAAGAATGTGGGTAACCGGCGCGATGTGCCGCTTAAATTATCATTTTATTCACACGCGAACCGTGTTACAGGTGCGTTCGATGGCGAAACGAGGAATCCGCCGATTTAAGGAACTGAGAAGAACAGTGAAGTGGGTGGAGAGCAGGAATAAACGAGACCGATTGATACATACTTAATTGTTTATTTCTTTTTTTTTTCTTTACGAACGTACCGGTTTCTTCAGACGATGTACATAATAAGTTATTGAGTAAACGAGGCTTGGCCTGGTCCACGCCCGGGCCGCACGGGCTCCCGAAATGGACCTCGATATTCGATTCCCCGACCCCCATATCTAAGCGGTAGAACAAAAAGAAAGAAGGAACAAAGCCCCTTATAAGTATATAAAGACGATCGTTTATTGTGACCCGTCCGGCATCGTGGACGACGCCAAGCCTCAGGATCCATTTACTCAAATATATAATATACTTTCTATGAATCTTCTGCCCGTTAATTCGATATCCTTCTCACTCCCTCTCTGTCTCTCCGCCGACACTGTCACTCTCTCCCATTCTCTCGCGTTCGCGCTCTTGTTAGATTACCAAATACAAAAAACATAGGTGATACAATTATATTTATATTTATATATGTATAATGTTATAATACAAATGTGCCTCCGTACTGTGCTGAGTACGATCGATCAGGGTGACGTATTCTTCTCCTCGCCTCACACTCACGCACTCTCTCTCTCTCTCTCTCTCTCGCTCTCTCTCATTATTTTTTTCATTTATTTATTTATTCGCTTATTTCTCATAGTAATTTTTACGGTTCACATTCACTCGACTCGAAACGCGGACTTCACAAGATATCGGTTATCGCTCCTCCTCCGTTCCACGCTATGTATACATACATATATACCGGCCTATATATGTATATATGCACATAGAAATATATAACTGTTTAGAATTTATAATGTATACCTTCTAGAAGTTTATTACAACGAACAATAAAGTGTTTAATGAAAAACGCTCCAACTTGTCCCATACGTTCGCACGCACTCGACCTCGTTTTGCTCGTCTTTATCCAGCCGCAATACTACTTCGTTCACCCCCGCCCCTCCTCCCTTTTCGGTTATCAGACACACGCGCGCTCTTCACTCTCGATGCAACGAAACGACAACGCAACTTCCTCGCAACCCAGGCATTTATACATACAATAATAAATATGTACACACGCGAACATTTTGTACAGTTAAAGATCCGTCCCTCTCCCTTAGCTAGAGACTCTTCAACCCTCCCCGGTTTGTTGCCAAGCCCCGAAACGGTATCGCTCTCTCGGCTGATCTGATCCGAAGCGCAACAAGTGACAACAAAACAGAAACTCTCCTAATGCATTTAGGTTCAATAAAAAAAAAAAATACACATTTTCTATATGTATATCGACTGCAAGAAATTTATCGATATTCTCAAATTTTTTCAACCTCTTGTACTATATCATTTTTCTCAGGTATTCCGATCGTAATTTTGCTTTTTCGAATTGCACCGATACAAACGCGCAGTCTAATAATAAACTTCTCCTTCGCTCCGAGTATTTGACGGGAACTAAATCTAACAAATTGCCGCGCGTCAAGAGCGGAAACTTCGAGAAATAAACTTTGTAATTTTCTTTGATTTCTGAGCGCGGCACGTCGCGGCGCGTTTAAGTACCATCAATGAAAAGGAATCGAGCTGTGAAGGGGTCCAGCGAGCTAGCAACGAACGCATCCGACCTCGGGGTCCGCTCTGCGAGGGCGGAAACCACGCGATCCTCGACCTCTCGCTCGGGTTCGCAGACTCGAACGGCTGCTCCGCGGCAAATGGTTTCTCTAACTTCTAGCATTGCACATTCTGGGGACGGTAGAGATTCGAGATCCTAGATCGCGAGGCATTTCCTTCGCTGAAAGAAAACGAAACCTCGAAGCGTTCTGAGCGAAGGGGAGCGCGCGCGTTGTCGGAGGCTTCGAAAACGGGAAACGCCTGGGAATCGTTGGGACGATTCAACGTTAGAGTTGTCGCCTAAGACAATCCTGGGATCGTATACTTATAATTACAGTCGATCTTCGAAACAATTGACCGTGCACTTCTCGTGTCTCTATTCTGTACGAAAAAAAGAACACAAAAAGTTTTACGAAGTTCGGAACCTCTGGACAAAGGAAATAAATAACTTTTCAGTAGATTGATCGTTGAAGCACAACAGTCCACAGTCCTTGAGTATTAAAGAAGCATACCCGTTCGATCCGTCAAAGAGATCCAATGAAACGATTCAGTCAATAATATAAAGAGCGGACGGTCCGGTTAACGGATCGAACGGTCCCCGGACGTTTCCCATCGAGCAATTTAGAAATCTCTTAAAAGCTAATCGAATGAATTCATCGACTTGTTTTGCTGCCAGATTTATTGACGTGATATAGATGAATGTACATCTGGGCCCCAATAGAGTGCTACTTTTAAATGGTAAACGAAAGAAGCGTATCGCCTAGACCTCGCTCGCCTGCGTTCGTTAACAAACCGCGCGGACCGACCTCCGGACCCATCGGACGCTTATCTTCGATACGGCTTAGAAACGAAAGATTCCGACGAACGCCGTCTTACGGAACTCGAAAACAGCGTCCGATTGGATCGCGCGGCAGTCAGGAAGTCTTGTTTCCTCCTCGCGAAGGTCACCGTGAGTTCTTGTGACTGCGGTAGGAATTCGTCCGAATTCTGGTCCGAAACGTGTTCCGCGAGCTGGTCCGCGTGTCACAGCCCGGGATTCCAGCTGTTCGCGTTCGAATTGCTTTTGTTAATTGTCAACGGTAGCCGGCGGGGCTCTATAAACGTATAAAAAAGACGAATCATCGCAATGGATAGAGCGATCGTTCGATCCACGAGAACGATACCAGCCTTTCAAGGCCAGTACCGCGGGTCTGAACTAACCGTATCCTTGGCCGCGCGTGCGGGCCTCGCGTCATCGAGGAGGAAACAAAAAAAATTGACAGACAACCGCGCGACTCGATTAGTCTACTTCCTATCCTTGTCCTTTTTTTACGTTAATGTTTGTCCTATCTCCAACGCTCTTTGTTCGTTCACTGTTGCTCCTTCGTTTCGCAGGTCGGCCTGTTTCACGCATACATTCTTTCTCCGCTCACGCGCGCGCGCTCTCACTCTCTATCTCACTTTCTCATTCACTGCCTATCTTTCCACTCCCCCCCCCCCTTTCCCACCTTTTGTTTCCCGGTCGAGAGTAAATTACTAGAATTATTTTATTCCTAAGCTTGTATAAAAACGATACTTTTTTGTTTGTTACTTTTCCTTTTCATCCTTCGATACACCAAAGACGAGTGCATAAAGCAAACTATATTGGGACAACATGAATTCTGAATAAATACTTAATATTACAACAAAATCTTAAGTATTCTTCGTTTAAATGTCACCGCTATATAGTTTGTAAGAAAATAAGATACTTTACTTGAAATTTGTATGTACAGATATTACAAACAACATTTTATTTCGCATTCTCTCTCTCTCCCTCACTCTCGTAATGCATAGGCAATGTGTTTCTTTAACTACACACGTTCTATTGTACACGCCGTGGAGCAAGTTTAACGGATCCGTCATGTTTCTTTTCTTTTTTTTTCATCGTGTTCCAAGTTTCGCTTCTCTCTCTCTCTCTCTCTCTCTCTCTCTCTCTCTCTCTCTCTCTCTCTCGCTCGCTCTCTCTCATCTCTCGAACAAAAACAGAAAATTTTGCTATTAGTCGCTCGTGTGTTCAAAGTCGACAGCCGGCTCCCCTGTTCCCTGGATTCTCATCGGTGAAATTTGCTTTTCGCCCTTGTTCGTAAAAAAGAAACAACCAAATGACTAATCATGATCAAATATTACTGTTATTACTCGATATTATTTACGCGGACAATTCATTTTTCCGTGCATCGCAACTCACGCCATGTAACCGCGGTGTACTCTTTGCAATTTGGTTCGCACTTGTTTGCAGAATATGTCTGCGTTACGTTGCCCCGAGCCGAGAAACGAGAACGTAGCGTGATATCCGGAACAAGGGAGCGACTGCGCCAAGTTCCATCCCTCGAACGTATCTGAAAATGCGTCCACCGTCTCTCTCTTTCTCTCTCTCTCTCTCTCTCTCTCTCTCTCTCTCTCTCTCTCTCTCTCTCTCTGTGTGTGTGTGTATGTGTGCGTGTAAGTGTGTGTTGTATGTATTCGTCCTAACCAACAAGATTAATTCTAAAATTGTTATTTAAAATTCTGTGATTCTTTCTCCCTTTGATTCAATCATACTTGTACGGACCGTTCGCTTGATCGCCAGCCAGCGTGTTTGCGTGAACGATAAAAACGGTGATTCGCGATCGGGGCGACCACCCCGTACTACCTTCCTCTCGCTCACTCACTCGTTATAATTACATCTCTCGCGTGTCACGCACTCACATCGAGCACCAGCGTTCTCTGTACACAGTTCACAGAGCACTCACGGCTCCGTCGGTAAAACAGTCCGCCGCCATGTTGCGAGCGTCCGGGCACTGGTGGTTGCGGGTGTTTCGGGAGATGGCGAGCAGGCAACCTGCGAGGCACGACTGTCTCCGGGGCGCGACGAGCTCGCGCGCGCGTCGCACGCACGCACGCACGCACGCACGCACGCTCGCCGGCACGCACGCTGGCACGCTGGCACACTCACACACACAGCGTATATATATGTACACAGGGGCGCGGACACCACCGCACTCACACCAGAAAGTCAGGGTCACTGTAGTCCTCGCCGCTGTCGCTGCTGTCGGAGATTCTTCTCCTCTTCTTCTTTTTATGCTTCTTGACCTTCTCCGTTTTGTGCGAGCGATGCTTGCGGTGCTCCTTCGCCTCAGAGTGCGCATGTATCGTCAGCTTCGGTACGCGCGGTTGCATCTGCGGGGGCACGGGCGGTGGATGCATGCCCTGCATGGCTTGCATTGCCTGCATCGGCACTGGTACAGGCCCAGAACCGGCCACGGAGTTCACAGAGTTGTTCGCGTGCTCGATCGTCGAGTTGACGTTGCCCTGGTAGTTGCCCACCGCGTGTCCGTCCCTTAGTTTACCCTCCATCTCGGAGTGATGCGCCATCTTGACGTTCTCCGCGTGATGCTTGCCGCTCGTATCACCGTCGTTGGGCTCGTCCTCCTGTTCTTCCAGGTCGAACTTGAGCATCAGCTGCTTGAAGTCCAGATACTCCTTGAGCAATTTCTTCCTGCCCTCGGCGTCGAGCTCCTCGTTGTTGACGCCTTCCTTTAGTCTGTGTAGGATGGCCTTTGGTTTGAACAACAGGTTGCTCTTTCGGTTCACGGCTTTCTCGTAGACCTTCGCGGCCTCCGTGGGCGAGTACTGGCCGATCTTCTGATCAGAGAAGCCGTACAGATCCTTCAAGTGCTGCCTCAGCGTCAGGAGTAGCAGGAACCCTTGACTCGCTGTGATGTACTCTCTTAGTAGAGTGGTGTCGCCGGGTAACCTCGCCAGGAGGACTTCCTCGTCTTCCTCGTCGTCCTCTTCGTCTTCCAACGCCGACAACAGTTGATCCGGCCGCGGCTGGCCATCGGGGCCCAACGGCGTTTGAAACTGCGTCTGCTGTAGCTGCAGCTGTAGCTGTTGTTGTTGCTGGATCTGTTGACTGCCTTCCTTCGGTAATAACGCCTCCCTGAATGATTGCACCAAATTCGTGCCGGACATCGAGATGATGATGTCGATGTGATGGATGATGAACAGCGGCTCGTCCTGTACTTGATATGTAAAGTAAGCGAGATTGTCGGCCAGATACAGCATCTGTGACAGGCTCGTCTTCGCGGATTCGTCGAACTGCTTCAGGAAGGAAAGCACGATCGCCCGCCTCTGCTGCTTCGTGTTCCTCAGGATCGTGTAGAGAAAACCGTTCAACGCCCCCGGGAACTCACCCTCCTTCACCCGCATACCTCTCACCGTCATCTCGTTCTGCAGGATCTTCTGCAACCGATAGCTCAGCCTGATACCGAGCTGCGACTTCATGTGGATGAAACCGGGATACTTCTTCTCGATGTCCTGCAGCTGCTTGTCCGCGCTGTGGCTCACCGCTTTCTCGCAGTCCGTGCTCATGCAGATAAGATACGGGACGATCTGGACCGGATGGACTAGGCCCTGCGCCAAGATCAACTGGATTACCTTAAGGGCTGCGTGCCGAACGCTCACGTTTGCGTGCAAGAAAGCTTCGAGGATCTCCTTGACGTATAACTGGATCACGGTGCTCGCCATACCCGAGGACACATCCCCCATCTCCTTCAAGTTCTCCTGCTTGGACCTCTTGGCCCACTCCATGTCCTGCTTGATCATCCTCTTGTCCTCCTCCTGCAGGTACACCTCGACGTTGTTCAACACTTGGATCCTCATGTGAACCAGCGCGTTCTCGGACGTGAGTAGATGGTGGTAGAGCTCCTTCAGCTCGGGCAACAGCATGAACTCGTAATGCCGTATGCAAAGGGAGCCGATCGCAGACAGCGTGAATTGTTTGATGTCGTCGTTGTCGAGGTTCACGAAGTAGTTGAGTGTCTCGAACACCTGATCCTTGATGTTCTCCGCCAGGCCTTCGATCACCTCCGGGTCGGTGAAATTGAAATGCCGTAACAGCAAGCCGACCGTGAACAACGCCCGCCTGACGAACGGCCTGTACTTGAGGAGCATCGGATTCGTTGGATCCTTCTCGTAGAACGATTTGTACTCGGTCAGATGTCCGTAATATTTCTTAAAGCAGTCCCGTATCAATTTAAAATTTCTCGTCACGTTGTTAACTATGGAACCTAAGCAGGACAAGCAGCTTGCAACGACGGAGCGATCGTGTTGCAGGATCAGCTTGACGGAGTCCTCTTCCAGCTGGGCTAAAAAAGTCTCGCTGGGATGCTCCATCAGCGGCACGACCAGCTCCAACGTGTGCGCCACGCTGCTGATTATCTGATAGTCACCCTGCGTCTGACACTTTAAACTTAAATAAGGCTGCAACGTGATCGCGTGGTTCACCAGCAACTGCGGCCGTATCTTCGCGAACAGGTAGAGAGTGGTCAGACAAGCAACCAACCTCTGTGAGGAGCCCTTCTTCTCAGACTTCTCGGCCTCCTCCAGATTGGTCTCCTCCAATCGGAGAACGTTCTCGATCAGGCAATCAACAATCTGCTTGCACGCAGTCAACAACGCCTTCGGGGGCTCGGTTTGCATTTTTGTACTATCGTCTTTGTCCTCCTTCGGTTTGAACAAGCTTACCAGCAGCTGTTCGAACCACTCAAGGCCCATGTCTTTGCTAGCTGCCACGACATCCGTGATGTTCATCACCTTTCTCAACAACGACTCGGAGTCCAGGCTGGGACGTTCTCTGACCGGCGTGAACCACATGTTCTGAAACACCTCCATCACCAATTTCCTAATGCCTTCCTCGTCGTTCACCCGTCTGATCATCTTCACGCAGATCTCCGGTATCTTCGGGAAGTCCGGACACTCCATGCAGATGTCCTTCAAGATCTTGATCACGCGTTTCCGGACGCTGACCCCGGTGTCCAGGATCCTCGCCGACAGCATGTCGTAATACTTATCTATTAATTCCGGCCTACTTAGTACAAATTTTCCTACCAAGTCGACGGCTGCCTCCCTGACTGACGTGGCGTGATCCAGAAACGAGTGCTTCACGCCCAGCTGCATGTCCCCTCTTGCTAACACGCTCGGATCAGCCTCGACGATCATCGTCAGACATTTCATCGCCTTCGTCCGGATTGCTATCGACGACTCGGTCAGCACATGCAGGATCTGCTTCAGGTATCTGTCGAAACTCTGCGAGAACGGCCTCTTCGAGGCAAGGTACTGCGATATCAGCTCCGCCGAGTTGTAGTCGATGTACGTTTGCAGGATGTCCGGCTTCGTTCCTGTGCTGTACGGTCTTATTCTACTTATAATGTACTTCTTCTTCTCCTCGATGATCCTGTAAGCCTCCGAGTTCTTCTGCTCGTTATTGTCGTTCTCGTCCGGGTCCGGTTCTTCCAGGTCGGACTCGGAGTCCTGGTCACTCGAATGATGTTTGTTCTTTTTCTTGACCCTCTTCTTGTGCATCTTCTTGCTGGGACTGTTCTTAACCTGGCCGACCTTTGACTTCTCCACCGCGCAGTCCCTGTACCATTGCGCCAGATAGAAGTGACGAGCGTAGCCTAACGCGGAGTCCTTTGTCCCGTTTACGGCCAAGTAGTCCAGCAATACTTTCTGTAAAAAAACGGTTCTCTCCTCGTCCTCACTCAGTCCGTGGATCTCCTTGTCTATGACTTGGTCGTAATCGGAGTCCTTCCTTTGCTCTATCTTGATGTCCTTTATGATCTGATCGATTGTGGACAATTTACAGTGCGAGCTGACCGCGTCTTTTCGCAGTCTAGCCGCGACGACGCCAAGGTAATCGATGGATGCCACTCGAAGCGACATGTCCGAGCTTTTGTTCGAGAAATGTCCTACGAGCAAGTTCCCGAGCAGACTAAGAAGCAGCTCGGCCGCCGGCCATTCTGGTTTGTTCACGGTAGCCAGCAGATCTTGCACGAAATTCTCAAACAGCGGTCTGTAGTCGATCTCCTCCCCTTTGCTGCCGCACTTGTTCAAGAACACGGTTAAAAAATTGCCCGCTATTCTGGTGGCCGTCTCGTACTTGTTGATGATCAGCACGTCCGCGTCCACGAAGCTCGGCTTCTTCTCCTCCTTTTTCTCTTCCTTTTTCTCCTCCTCTTCCTGTGACTTCTTCTGCTGCGGGATCACGTTGTCGGATAGGACGACCACGCATTGGATCAGCTGCAGCACCAAAGCTGTCAACATCTGTATGTGATCCTCGGAGTTCAATCTGTACGTCCTGAGGCTCCGCTTGCTGCTTGGTAGCCGGGCTATCGATGCCAGTATGTCGTCTAGCAACAACCTTCTATGTTTCTCATACTTTGTGAAAATGACGGTGACGAGCTTCAGCGCGCTCAGCTGAAGGTCGCTTACGGACTCGACGAAGAAGGGCGCGACGCCCAGCGTGGACGCGTGCAGTACGCTGGTATCCGTCAGCATCTGTATGTTCAGCAGCTCCGCAAGCAGACCGACCAGCTCGTGCATCTTGTTGTACACCTGTAGGATGCTCTTCTCACGTACCTCTTTCATGTGACCCCTCTTCTTACGGCCGCTAGAATTATAACTGTCAGTCTTGTTTTTCGTGTCTATCTTATAAACGGGATCGAAAGAGGGATAGATAGTGTTCTGCAGCTGGAACTTCATGAATAGAACTATTCTGTCGATCACATCCTCCAGGTAGACCATCTTCGGCATGTTGTTCGACGTCATGATGTGTAACGCGATCAAGGACGCGTCTACCGCGCGTTGCACCCTCTCCATCGCTAGCTGCATCCACAATCGACTCTCCTCGATGTCGTCGTCGGGATCAGCGAGCGGCGAGACCTTTGCACCATCGCGAATGTTCTTCTCCAGGATGTTCAACAGTCTGACCAACCTGTCCGCGGGGATCGACTCCATCGCTCCTAGGGCCTTCAGTTTAGCCGCCTCCGTGCACAGGTCGTGCAGCTGGTACTTTGGGATCAATAGCTCCGGAGGCACGTCGCCGTCGTCCTCGAACTCCGCGTTGGTCGTCGCATCCTCTGTATTCTCGAATATCGTCTCTATAGTCGTGTTGAAACGCTGATACGTATTCGTCTCCATCAGCTCCTCCACGCTGAGTTTGGCCAACACCGGGACCAGCTTCTTCTCGATTTTTCGGATTTTTGGCTTCGTCGGCGACAGCTGATCCTTCTTATCCTCGTCGTCGTCGTCGTCGTCGTCCAGTACCCTCCTTCTCCTGCGCGTCTTCTCATCGGTCTTCTTCCTCTCCGCTTTCTCCTTCTCCCGCTGCACCTGGCGTTCTTTCGCCCGTGCCTTAAAGTACTTATTGTTCTTACCTATTTCCTCCTCACTCTCCGACTCGGACTTGATCTCCTCGCGATTCGAGATTCCCATTTTCGCAGCGCGACTCGGCGATTTCTCGGCGAACGCCGCTAAACTCTTCTGCATCAGAGCCTGGTCCGCCAGAGACAGTCTGTCTAGCATGACCACCGGTTCCTTCATTTTCTCCGGCAGGGGAGGACCGGGCATCTTCAGCCCCTTCTCAGAGTTGTTGTTCTGTTGATGCTGTATTATGGGTGCTGGGTTACTGTTTATAGTGTTCACCACGTCTCCAGTCTCCATGCTCGGATAGGACGTGGTCTGTGTCGTCGACAGCAAGTGCTGCGTCGTGTTGTCTATGCTTTGTTTCGCTTCGATGTTCTCGATCGGTAAGTCAATGTCCGGAAGACCTGTCACCGGGTCCAGTAGAAACTGCGGGTTCTCTTGCACCGTGCTCTCTATGTTCATCGGTTGATGCGTTCCGAGCGGATGATGCACTTGCTGGTTTATCATCGGATCGTACATGTTCTGCTGCATGTTCATGGTTTGGTGTTGCTGGATAGGCATGTTGGCGCCCATCGAGGACGCCATGTGCATGTTGTGCTGGGGCGTCATACCAGCCATGTTATGGTGTTGGGGTGTAACGTTGCCGAGAGTCGTTAACGGTGTACCGGGAGAACTCATATGTGCTGGGGAGTACATGTTCGGCTGCGGTGTCATGTTAGGCAGGGGGTTGATGATGCCGGTTGGCGGAGGGAGTACCGTTCTAGCGGCAGCGGGATGAGCCGGACTACCTTGCGGCGTCTGCCTCGAGCCCGAGGAACTTGAGTAGGAAGGGGAGAACCGTCCGTAATTCGCCGACGTTTGATTGCTGTGCATCATAGGTGTTCCTTGGGGCCAGTTTCGCGGTGAATTGTACTGAGGACCCTTGAATACGTGCGGATTTATCTGTAGAATTGCCTTCAGCAATTCCGGAGTGTTCTGTTCGGTTTCCAATGGCTGCACCGTATTCGCATAATTGTCTTTCAGCTCTATATGATCCGAGGACGTCTGCGACAAGGACAGTATCAGCTGCGGTACCAAGTTCTCGTTACGGACACTCAGCAGTATTTGTGCTTCCTCGGCCACTCTCGGATGAAACAGAAGGGACTTGTTCGTCAATGTTTGCGGCAGCGGTGTTGGAAGGGGCATTTCAGGCAACAAGTCGGTGAGACTCGCGATACCAGCGAGAGTTGTGATTGGCACACTCGGTATAACCCCGTTCATCTTGAATTTGATTTGTTCTGGCATTACAGCCTGGACAAAAAATATTATTAAAATTAGGTCCAGTGTCCTTACGTGTACTCTGAGGTTCATAGAATTATCGAACGTAACGAACACCGCACTGACATGTAGGAAAAATGTTTTTCCATTCACAGTATGTGATAAATATAAATCGACAGAACATATCTGAATGCACTGTTCTCACAAACGTTCAAAGAAATCATTGTTGAACTTTTTTGTTTTTCTTTTACACACGCATGTTCAAGGCATTCCGATATAAGAATTGTTCCACCGTCGAACAGAATTGTATCTAACGCTTGTCAAAGAACACTAGCACTAAGGCGTATGCTGGGAACTTAACAAAGTCTCTTTTAAGTTCCCATGGTGCACCAGAATGTATCAACCAAATTTTGAAGAAGCTCGAGGATCCTCCAATAATCGATCCATTGTTAGTCCTAATTTTTTGTCCTGAAATACAAAATATTTTGTTAACACGACTACGTATAAAAAATGTAAAAAAAAGATATCAAACATCGATGAAATCCAATTATTTTTATATAAATTCAATTTAAATCGATAAATTAAATTTTTTATATAAATTTGCAATAATAAGTGCTTACAATATCAAAGAATTTCATTCAATGCGACTTGGAGTATTCGTGTTTCGTATTAAAATATTTCAGAATGGTGAAAACATGTTAACTTTTACACGCAGGTTAGATTAATCTGATACAATATATTTTTTGAGTAAATTTTGAAAATACCAATAAATAACGTTTAAAAAATTTTCAAATTACGTAGTGTCTGATTTATGTACCAAATGCAACGTTATTTCATTCGTACCAATGCCAAAACAATCAGTACCCCAATAAATATAGTACGGTCAAAACAGTGCAACAATTCTCATTATTATTACCAGACTGCGGATTTTATGCATCTATGATAAATATTAGTGGCTGAAATTTGAATATATTATTTTCAATCTACTAAAATTATTTAAAAGAAACAGAATTATTACATAATTCCTGTTTCTTGCAGTAGATGCAGAAATTTTTTATGGCATAAAAATTCGCAATTCAACGATTACCATTATAAAACCACTTATAAAAAAATCCACACAATGACTTTTTCGGTTGCCTTATCACATCGAATTGGTGGTTTTGCTGTGCTTGCACAAAACCGATATCATTACCTTCACTTTTAAAATATCCACCATCCAACATCATATATATGATAACATGGCCTTAGGAGTAGATGGTACAGGCTGGCGAGCTCCCTTATAGATGGAATTCTGCTGATTAATAGAATCGCTGTGGTCAGTAATGTGAACAAAAATGGTTTCATACAGAAACAATGAAAAAAAGATGATACTTTTTATCAATTGGCTTACCCAGCTATGTGGAACAACTATTTATTCTGCAGAATGGAGCAGCAAATGGTTGAACGAAAGCATCGATGTCGACACTCTTCACCACAATAGACAGTCCCTCCGTGCCGAAACTGTCCACATAAAAAACCTGTTAAATTATGTAATATCTCGCGTATATACATAAAATGTCATATCGGAGTAGCTATGTCACAACAAACGTTGTACGATCAAAACAGGGCAACGATTCTTGATATTATTGCAATTAATTTCCACAAATCTGTTAAAAATCACGTTAACCGAGTCGACGTAACACATTCTCTAAAAACATCTGTAAACACGGTATGACCAGTACAATGAATGAGATGGATGCGTTGTGTGCACTGGCCCGACAAAAACAAAAACAAACTGTCCCCTCGTTGAAACCGTGTCCCTTTAACAGCACAACTGTTTAGATCTGTGATTCACTTGGTCCGATGGGAAAGGCACGGCAGTGTCACTATGCTTGCACAAAACTGGTATTATTACCTTCACTGGTAGGATGTCCACCATCCAACATCATATGTGTGATAACATGGCCTGGGGAGTGGATGCTATACAAGCTGGAGAGCTCCCTTGTGAATGGGATTCCGCTAAATAATAGAATCGCCTTGGTCAGTGACGTGAACGGAAACAGTTTTACGGGATATCGACGCTATCGACGAGACTTCGTGTCGAAGTTTCGCGTTGGTTGGCTTACCCAGCTACGCGGAACGATTATTTATACTGCAGAATGCGAGCAGTGAATGGAATTTTGGCGGGAGGCGTATCGCAATCCGAGATCCCCGGGCGGCTCGGCGTGCGAAAACCGTCGATGTTCACACTGTTCGCCGAAACAAACGGTCCCTGCGTGGCGAAACAGCCCGCGAGAACTTCTTGTCGCGGAGATATTCGCTCAATTGTCATCCGTGGTTGTGGCCTATTTGGTTGGACACGTTCGGCCGTCGTGAACCAGTGAACAAGCTCCGCTTGCCGGCACTGCGCGATTATCACTCGCGTTTCTCGCGACACCGCGTAAACATCGCCATGTCAAAGGTGGTGCATCGCGGTGAAAACAGTATTTATAGTGCGAACACGAAGAAAACAGACACAAAGGCGTCCATTTTGCTCAGCAGCGAGTTAGCGGAAGTTGCGTAGTAGATACGGGCCAGATACAGGTATACCGGCGCTACGGCGTCGCGTTTCAAATTGTCGTGTGCCATTCCCATGAACGCGATGAAATTTAATCCTTGCTTTCGGTCTATTTTATTCAATGTATCAGACAAATTAACTCCTTTCACGATAATATTATAATAGACTGTTGTTAAATATATATTCATTTTATTCGCACCGTACATACTTTCTATTCTGATCGAAATAAATCTGTCCTTTAGGGAAAATATTTATGTGTTTTTAATTCAGTGTAATTATTGTTGACAATTAATCGAATTAATTTACCTGTTTTTATCTGATAAAGAAACGGTGTAAATGGAATTGTAAATGGAATAATTTTCTGTTTCATGAGAACACATGATAAATTCCATGAACAAATTTCTGAAAGGAGTTCCGAGTCTAGGTCGAAGCTGCTTAGTCGATGAGCCAATAAAAATGTTCTTAGATGGCGCCACCGACACTTCTTTAATCGTATAATCTTTCGGTAATTAACGTTTAAAATTATATTTATCAATTAATCGCGGCATCAATTAACTCGATTACAGACTATACGAATTAATAGAGTCAATTGTCCTTCTCGATTGCCCTTTTCCAAGAACGATAATTGCTGCACATGAAATGTTCGATAGAAATGGTCGCTTCATTATTTAACCTAGTCGAAAATAAAATTAATCTTTAGGAAAATTTAGAGAATTGTTTTCTATCGAAATTGCAGCTGTTTTGAAATTCGGAAAGCTCGTGCATACGTTTTAGAATATTAATATTTATTTTATATATAGAGGGTGTTCGAAAAATCTTTCATCTCTTTTTATAAACACATGTAATGTCATAGCGTATCAATGAATTTATTAACTGAGCGTTATATATTAAATTCATTGAATAACGCGGCATTTCTTCGTTTAATAGTGTATGCTGTTTCATGGAAACAGAAATTTTTCGTACACCCAGTGTTTGCCTCTCGATCTGTTTCAGGCGTTCGCTCGGCAGAGGGCGGCGCGATCGAAGCGATTTCGGCTCTCATGCTCGAGGAAAAATAGAATCCCGAGTAAAAACTCCAAAATGGCGCGACTGCCGAGTGTAAACACCCAGTTTTGATGTTAACAAGGTGCACCAGCCGCGAAGAGTTCGCGTGAAAATCCAACCGGTTGTTTGGTTCATTTTTCTGTGTTAACTGTGTGTCGAACAAATCCTACCTGAATGTTCACTGTATCTACGATCGCCCATTCGATACCAGGTAAATATCGAACCTGTTTGACATTGAAAGCGTTTCCCTGACGGAGTCAATTAATCGCACTGGGAAATTGTACGCGAAACTTTTCAATGAAACTACCTTTCCCCCGATCGATCGTCACCGTCCCGATGATCGGGGAATTTTCAATTCGATTTTAGATAGGTCTCGCGGTATAGATGCTCCTTTTATAAGTGGGACACTTTTCCAAAAGCAATTTTCTATGTAAATGCTCTACAAATTGTTTCCTGGTTCCTTCGTGCAAGCCAATCATTCTGTAACCCATTGCTTTTGATTCTGATATTTATTAGCACATATATTAGAGCTTATTCGTAGCTAAATCTCAAGGCGGTTTGGATTTCTTTGAAGCGGTATTAATTACAGAGGAATTTAACGCATCTGTATAGTCTGTCTAACACAAGTGATTTGGAGAAACATCGTTTAATTAGATCATAAATGTATGAATCTTCTCAATTTGATAGAGAACCGTAGAGAAGGATATATGTTAGCGGTATACGTGTCGATTTAGGTAGACTAGCAAGTAGATTTAATCGCAGGATTAAATATTATAGAGTTCAGCAAGATTTTAATACATTGTGGGAATCCCAAATTTATTATTATTTTACTGTTGCAGGGAGCGACCCGAGTAAAATGACTCAGAAGCGTAGTGCTGGCCTGGCGCACATCGGGTAAGTCCTATGTTATGTTTACTTTTTATTGCATGCGTTGCATTCAGACTTCCATGTAAAAGTTCCTTGTATGCAAGCGGATATATGAATAACATAAATGAGAGTCATGTTACTACAAGCAGATTTTTGTATGCAAAACAAATATTCATTGAATAGTATTGCCCAAGTAATATATTCAACAAACAGGAGTTAAATCTCTTAAACGTTGCAATAAATTCATTATAAATAAATTAAAATAATTCATAGAAAGAACAGATCAAAAGTACTTTCCTTGATGAAAATGTTATTAGAATAAATAGCAAAGAACATTTAGAAAATCATTTTTCTATTATTATGTCAGAGTCAAGGCAGTTCTTGAACGAAACTAAAATTAGTTAGCCTACGAGGTCTCCGGTAATTAATAGGTTCAGTTCAGCACAACGGTGACCAATTTCTGAGCCACTAATGTTCTTTCGCTCTGGCCGTTGCGACATCGCACAAGAAACATTTCGTTATCGTAAGCGGCGCGTACTTTTACCGTTCAGTCAGCCTGGCTTTTGTAATAATTCTTTCCGCACTCGATCTCCTCGACAGACCTACAAATCGCAATATAAAAATTCGCAATGAAAATTCTGCTCAAAAATTTCTCAGGCTCGTTCCCCGCCAAATAAATTTTCAATTACAGCGCACCTCCGCAAAAATAAAAATTTTCAATGTACAATATTTAATTCACAATTGCCATTCGCGACACAGATAAAAAACTTGGTCACTCGTTTTTTAATCACAGTTGCGACCAATAGCAATTTTTAAAAAATATTATTTACTCGTTACCTAGTAAATTGATACTTGTAGAATCTCAAAAACATTTCAAAATTGTTGAAAAAGCTTTTTCGAAATTTTGGCTTGATAAATAAATTTGCGAGGTTCAATTTTAGAAAAGTTACTCGTTTTTAAGGGGGTGTGCGAATATTTTTTACACCGACCGTATTCGTGAATAAAAAATGTCGTCAAAATACGAAAGTTGAAAAATTGAATTTTGGTCAATAAAAGAACGGGTTTCCAGCGGTTCCACTACGGAGCGGTTCGCTCGCATGGTCGTCCTCGTGGGCGCATAGCGTGCGGAACGAGGACGATGCATCCCGAGTTAAAAGTCATGCTTTACACGGTGGCTGTTCTGGGCTCTCTGGTGGGAGAAGTGATAGTCCTTAGCGGGGTATAGCACGGCGGCACATTATGCGGCTATGGTGGAATCAGTCACTGGCGAGTTGTGGGTGGTGACTAGTCGGCGACCCATCCGTCCGAGGAACGTGCTTCCGCGTTCGTACGTTTCGACGATTCCGTGGCCGATCGATCGCGATCTACAGGGCTCATCCGTCCCCGAATTTCCTGCTGGTAACCACGGCGACCAACGGAAAACCATTAATCGCGTGGAACGGATAGGAGACCGAGTAGAAAATGAAATCGGCGAACGTACGGTCCCGATTTCGAGGTACGTCGGTCTAGAATCATCGGCTAGATCGCTGTACATACTTCGACGATCGAGAATGGTCCGGCAACCGGCGACGCGGAGGGATCGATGATTCTCGGATTCGGGACACTGGTGTGCGACCGATGGAGGCGATCGGAACGGGTCCGAGTGAAACTATCGGCGGCGTAGCGAGTGTCAATCGTTCGGATTAGTCTTGCGGTCTCATTAGTCCCGGCTGGCCGGCGTGAAAGCGATCCACGGTGTCCCCAGGCGCTTTCCAAAACGACCGACGATGCCTGTCGTCGACCTCTGAACGCTACCCGGTTACGATGGCTCACCCGGTGCTTGTTCCCCTCGACTTCGAATCGCCTCCACGGGAATCCTTCCTGATGTCCGAAGAAGCGTCGTTCGACACACGGCCAGTGCAGTGAAAACCGTCGAAAGTGATCGTCGGGTGAATCGGTAGCACCGAGGTCCTTGGCATTCGACGGAGGTGTGCGAAAGTGGAAATAAAAGTCGCGGGACGGGGGAAAAGAGATTTCTCCGTCGACGGAGAGAAGCAACGGGTCTGGAATATATCCGAAGGCGTGAAGTATCAGAGATTCATCGGGCATAGATCTCGGGCGTAAAGCCCCGGTAACGAGATGACGAGATAGCGATAGGGTGAACGAACGGTTTCAGGATTCCAATAGCCGGGGATCGTTCCCCCGGCTGATTTCAAAGGGACTCGGGAGAGGTGAGAACCCTGTTTGTGGAGGCAGCCAGACTTCAGGTGTTCGCAACTTACCCGCCGCGCCCTTTGAGGTGATAAAAGCTGCTCGGATGTGCCAGCAAATTGGATGACGCGCCGCGCGCGGACCTCCCGCGAGCCCGTCGAACACTTAAATGGCCAGAACTTGTTTGAATCCTTGGAGCTCTTCTATTAGAACTCGGAAATCCCGGGGACAGCAAAAGGGAGATTCTCCGGGGCAGAGTGCTCGCTGATCCGAACGAATAAAGTCTTCTTCAGTCCGTCGTTCGTCGGACTCGAGAGAGAGAGAGAGAAAGGAAGAGAAATATTCTTCCTCTCTCCTAGATATGACAAAAAGATCGAACACCGTCGGTTGAACGTCGCGAAATCGGGCTCCAACAGACCCGAATCGCAAGAACCGATCGGATCCGACCCGTTCCTCCGCAATCTCCTCATCTCGGAGGCACCGAGATCCACCGATAACCACGGATCAGGACACTTGTTCCTCGCTCGAACATGAACTAGCCCCGTGAATCTTCTGCAAAACACAAGTTAACCATCGGGACTGTCCCCCGCGTCGAGGTTCTTCTGCCTGGAATCAACAAGTGTCTTCCTCCGACCGGGAACGCTTCTTCATCGTCGTCGGACGGGCCGTTCGGGCTGTTCGACCCTCGCAGGACCCTGTGGCTGCAGTCGGACAACCATTAGATGACAGGATTAGACTACGAACGCAAAATACTTGCATTCTACGCATCGAACGTCGTTTTTAATTGAGCGTTTCGGATGAGAAAATTTAAGCGACGGAAACGAGCAATTGTAATTTATCATAATAGGAAGATCAAAAGGAGCGAAGAGTATCGATGCATTACTTTCGACTTGCTGAAAACGTTCAAGAAAGAAAGAAACTGCTTAGTGGCTTCTGTATTTTGCGACAGATGCTGAACATTTTTATTTCGCATGAAGATCCGCAATATAAGAAGCGACTAAACTTGCGGGACGACCTAACACCGTTCGTGTTCGTCGAGTGCAGTCGAAGAAACTCGCGCGGAGTGATACAGTGACAAAGGTTTTTGGGATACGACTGGCTGCAGTGATTACTCCGAAACGAAGTATAGAAGCTGCCGCGGGAAAAAGTGTTTGTGCGACAAGGGGAGTGGACATTTTCATGGTTGCGGGCGCAGAGGATAAGATGAAGAGATAACCGGTCCAGGCGATCGAACGTCTCCGGGGGATCGATACAGGGGGTTCAGCAGAGGGTCCCGAGAGGTCGGCAAAATAGAGTACCCCGGAGGCAGCGGTATGTACGGGGGTGGTGCGGGGAGCGGCGGGTACGGGGTCGGTTTGGGCCCGGGCCCAGGCGCGGGCCCCTCGCACTACATACCCTCCGCTTCCTCGGTGGGCTACCAATTGGCCCCGCCGCCCCCGCCGCCTCCTCCAACCTGCCCCACCGCCGGAAGTCAGCTCCTGTCTTACGGGCCCACCCTATCGCCCCATCATATGCAACAGACCCATACGGACGTGCAACAGTCCAAGAGACGGAGGTAAACCATCCTAAACTAGCGAGACGACGCGTTCGCGCGAACGTACCAATTCTTTATCTTTGCTACTCCTAGAGGAGAGTAGCCAAATTTGGTTCTACCGACGCGTTCTTGGATCATCGTTTAACATTAAATCATCAACTGCATTCTAAACGTAAAAAGAGGGTTCCACAGTTGTGAAAAAGGGGTTAAAGTATCCATTGATCGATAGAAAGCGGTGTCGCAGAAATAGTTGCAGCGGCCGCTCGATAAACGCTCGCTGTCCGGGCTGCCGCGTGCAATACTAGGAAGCTGGTAGTTATCGAACAGCAAATCGCAAGCTCGCTCCTCCCACTATTCGTTCGTTCTTCCCATTGTGCTATGTTTTCAGTGTAGTTCTACGGAGACAATTGTTGTCTCGGGATCGTATTGGGAACGTCTGATCCTCCGGAATAAATATATCCATGATTCATTCGGTTTATCACAGTTTTCAAGGCGAGAAGTTCCGAACGCAGTGGGACGGTGCTTTGTTTATAGAAGGAAGTTATCACGAGGCGCGTGATCGCAGTGCCTCATAGTAATACATACATACTACGGAACTCGGAACTCGTTCTCGAACGAGAGGAGGGAGTAAGGACGGATGATTATGTTCATCTTGCTCCGTCGGTGTTTTTCTTCTTCTGGTTGTTTGGTTTTTTTTTTTTTTTTTTAATTAAATACGCGAGACTTCTATGCGCGTATCTCCGATCGTGGCGTCCGCGGAACGGGAACAGTATTTCTAAATTGTAAATGACCGGTCGTTGCATAGTTAACGAGAAAGAGGGGGATAAAGAAACGAAGGAAACTAGAAAAGAAAAGAGAAGCTGGAGCGTTACAGCTAGAATACCGTGTTCGGTCTGGTTTAGTCCCCGGGAGTCGTGACCGTCGTTCCTTACAATTGCTTATTGAAATTGAGAGAGCCGAGCGTGTACACCGCTCGCGGATTCGCAATTCCCTTAAATCAATAGCGACCACCATCGGGGGGCACCGTACCATAGAGGGGGACACGGGGAAAAGCGTTCTTGCGGTTCTATTGCCGCGGAGATTTTCTTCTGTCCGACCATTATGTCGCGATTTACGCGGCGCAATTGGACAATACGTGGCTCGTGGGTCAACGATTTGCAGATTATCATAAAAGTGCATCCAGCTTTCCAGTCGGATCGACCGCGAGCGTTCTTGCGTCGTTAGAATAACAACGCCGATGCCCATTGCGAGCCCTTTGCCATGATCTTCGAGATCTTTTACATTTTTACACTGCCAATGCAACGTACGAACGTGCTTCATCGACACCGAACATTTTCTTGCCGACAGACACAACTAAGAACATTTGTTATCGTATCTGCCATTTTCTCATCCCATTCGCAGCTATTTTCATTTTTAAATCCACCCTCGTAGGAACCGACACTCTCGGAAAGTCGACATTTTCCTTCTGAGAATTGAAATTTTTCTCAACTAATTTTTTTTTCATTGCTTATGAAAATGTACAAAAATTCTAAAATAGAAAAAGTGCCTATTTTAGTATACAATTGTTGAATGTTTAAAGCATTGAAAAATTTTTGACGCGCTTCTTGCGAGCGCAGGGAAGAAGAAAATTAAAGTGTTTGAGAACGGCAGAGGGTTGACACGAAAGCGCCTCTTCTCCGTTATTCCCCGTCGTGGATTACTCCCGAGTCGAAAATTTAAGCTGCGCCAGGTTTAATAACAGCTCTTACTCTTGGAGCTCCGCCCTCGCACGCAACACCGGCTTCATTATTTCATTTTGCCTCGTTCTCCCGCTAATCAATTTATACTCTTCTTTCTGCCGGAAGCTTGTGGTCATTCGCGTTCTATTTACATGCTCGATTCGTTTATGTTTATAGTATCCTCCAAGGTCCTCGCTTTGCGCGACAGACATATTTGATCTGTCGCCGACAGCATCGTTTAATATTTAATCGACAACCGCGGGCAAATTTATTCTAAAGCATTTTCATTGTACATGATTTTGTTGTTTTCTGCATTTGCCGACAGCATGCAGAGATTTTTAGGTATTATTTATTTTTCACCACTAAAAATTATTGTACCATTATCCACAATATTGTTGATATTATTAAATATGTCGGTATCTAATCAATTATTGAACATTTAAGTTTTGCAAGTGGTATTATATCAATTTCATATTCGTAAAATGAAAGAAATCATATACAATGGAATTATTCTAGGTCGGAAGAAATGTTTAATTTTCGAGTTAAAATAGCTCCGACTGCAAAGGGTTAAGTATAAATCAATTCAGTAACGTTGAAATTGTGTCGAATTACGGTGTGGTAATTTTCTGTGACGCCTCAGAGTCGCCGTTCGAGTGCAAAGGGTTAGTTCCCTAAAAGTTGATGCGGATAATTTGGAATTTTGTTAATCGGTGGAAACGATCGGTTCGCTTCATGAAGCTTCATGAAACACGACAAAGAAAATCGTGTTGCCAGGAGACGTCGGAATCGATTTGGATAGAGCCAGGTTGGTCGTCGATGGTTTCGCCGATCCGGACTAGATAATCGCAGATAAGAGCGTCGGAGATCGCGCACGTCGTAGAATTTTTCAGCGGATACGTCAAACTTTGATATCGTCCGCGATGCCACGAATGTCAAGTTCTCCATGAAATTTATCACGTACAGTTTTATCAGCGTGAAAACATTCCCGACGTATCGGTCATAATTTGGTCGTGCGCGATTCGTCGGGAAACGAAACGAAACGGAACGACAGTGGCTACCTTTGAATCGAGATAGCTCGATTATCGTAGCCGGCGTAAAAAACACCGCGAGCCCTCGTAAAATCGCTTTACCGTCACCACGCGGTCGGAAAACGGGAAAACGAGAATTTCCGGGGTCCTCCTGGCCGAACTCGCTCCTGCTCGGAACCACTTCGCTCATTTTCAATTTCGTTCCTCTCCCTTTGATTATCTCGAGGATGGGCGCTCGAATTTCAAAGCGCGTTCAAAATCCGAAAACCGGTACAGTATTCTCTCGATAATTGTCCCAACCACGGGTCCGGCCAGGGACAATTATCGTCCAGAGATACTATTCTTTGACTTGTGCCGAACGTAGAAATGGACTGGGAAGCTCGAGAGCATATTCCTGGCATTTTTCTAATGAAAATGATACCAAATATGATATAATTCCGATTATATTTACGTATGTAATGGACGACCCCGCGTAACTTCTCATTAAAATTATATGAACGGCAATTGATGTAAATATGATGCGAATTATATCGTGTTTAGTATCATTTTAATCAGAAAAATGTCACAAATATATCGGTGAAAGTCTCATAAAAAAATTAGTAATAATAAAAAAGTTTTTTATTGGTATTACATTGTGAGAACCCGGCGGGCCTTTGAACTCTGTCGGCGACTGCGACTCTCCGCGTCTTTTTCTTTCCCATACGCTGTCCTTCCATGCGCACGAAAATTTCATCGTCCATTCCACACGTAAATATCACCGGAATTATATCATATTTGGTATCATTTTCATTAGAAAAATGCCAGGAATATGTTGGTGAAAGTTCCATAAAAAAATAATGAAAAATAAAGAAGTTTTGTCATCGGATTAGTAGTGGTCTCCTGGTCTCACACCGATATACCCGACGCGTATTATGTTACACTTCTCGGCGGCCGAGGCCTCTCGAGTTTTATGTCCCTTCACGGGGTATACCCCGGAGGAGTGGGGGTAGTTCAGGGACAATTATCGTCTAGACATTTGGGACATTTATCGCGAGAATACTGTATCTCGATATCCTTTGTATTCTTCGAGTTCTGCTGTAGTGGGGATTTGAATGCCTGCCAACGTTATCTTCAGCGCCGGAAACGAGTATGAAAAATGTAGCTCGCGACCGGACCCGACACGTGTACGATCGGAAAAGAATTTTTCGCGACTAAGCGGATTATTCTAGGCAAGTTCGTTTCACTTGCAGAGCAGCAAGTGGTACCGGGATTTTATAAAGCGTCAACAATGACGATCGCGTCGCAGATTTTACGCATTCGCGACAAACAGTAAAAAATAAATAAAATTCTATTCTACTTCTAATATATTCTATAGCGTCTACCTTTGGATCGATGCAGAGAAATCGTTTTACGCATTCGCGGCAAAGAGCGCAGATAAAATTCTACTCGATCGGCGCGCGGAATATATTTTTCTGTTCGAGCGATCGTCGAGGAACAATGGCCGACGTCGCCGGTTGTTATTACAAGATCGGCAACTTTTTCCCCCGGGGGAACGCAAACACGTCGACGCCGCGGATTATAAAATAATGTCACGTTTCGGCGGAAGTAAATTGCTTCATTATTGTACAATGTCTTGCGTAACCGAGCGCAGACCGACTTCATTGCACATACGAAACCGCTGGAAAACGTATGCGCGCAAACATCTATATACGTATGTGTGCACCGCGACTTCCTCATACTTCGGCCAGGGGTACATAATGTTTATCGCGTGACACTTATACGGTTTGTTCGATGTCCTCGAAATTGGCGACGCGACGGTTCGCGAAATATTCCCGTAAAAAGGAGATTACCATCCGTATCGCGCTGAAACGTTCGGAAAATTATGAAACATTCATCCTTGAAGAATTCCATTCTTGATTTACTGAAAATATTGACGTGTAAAAGAGAAACACTAATCGACTGACCGGTGTCAAAATTTTTAAATTATCAAGGTAGATATTATGTAGATATAAAAATGGTCAGCTACGATTTGCAACAGTGAACGAATTGATGAGTATTCATATATATAATTTTCGACCTACCGATATTGTCAATGAAAGAAGTCAGTTTCCAATTGTTTCTTGTAACAAATGCAGAAAATTTTTATTTTGATATTTTTCTATTCAATCTCGTCACTTAACGAAAGTGCAAACCTTCTCAATCTTCTACGGTCTAGTTATTGCAATATTGTTGCGTCAGATAATGCGAAATTATTAATAGAGCAGAGTGCGGTTTAGCGAACAATCCAGAAGGTTCGAGAGTAAAAATAAAAGCGCATGGTCGACGGGAAGATTCGTTTGTTTCGGCGAGCACAAAGGGTTCGGGGACCGTAAAAATCGGCTGTTCGCGAAAACAGAGGTCCAGGCATCTCTACGATCGCGTAAAAACACGATCTATCGAAGGGACGAGTTCCGTCGCCGGTGGCATGGCGGGCTCCCGTGAAAGCCAGCGGTTTCTTTCGCCCTCGGTTCGGTCTCTTCACGGGTTTTTCTTTTGTCCGGCCCATTATCTTCGCCGGTTTATTCTCACTTTCGTCGAATCCCGAAGTCACGCTCCATTTCGCTTCCTTCGACTCTTGTTCCCGAGTTCGGGACATTCTTGCCGTTCTACGTTCGACGGATCCCTCCTTGGATTAGCAGTTCGCCGCGTTGTTTTTACGAGATCACCGTCTCGGTGATCAGGCTTATTCGATTTCCCCGCTGCTTTTTCCTACTTACACCGCCCGCCTCGTTAACGGGCGCTGTAATCAACTCGGCCTAATCACGGGGCCTGGATATCCATCGATTAACCCTTGTCCTCCTAATTGAACACCTTCTTCTTGCATTAATCAATCGGTAATATACAAGCGATTTTCAAATTCACTTTTCTCAAAAATAAACCCGCTACCGCAATTTTGTTTTTGAAGCGAAACTTCTTTGCTGAGGGTAACAATTTTCTGATGTTACGGAAGTCGAGAATGGCGCGAAAATTTAAACGGAGAAAAACAATTTCTAACCCCGACGGGATTCGAACGCCCCGGTCTACCGCTTGGTAGTCCAACTATTTAACCGCTTGGACAACCAACAATCTTAGAATGATAGGGAACATTTTCGTATATATCGCAATGAATAAAATGCTGCAGCGATAGGATTTTACCGCCGCTCGGTAGTAGGATCAAACGAAATATTAGAAATAGATGGTTATGTTATGACAGCACGTGCAACTACGTTTACATTAATTAAAGTCAATATAATTAAACATATTACAGAGAGAAGAACACTGGACCATAGCATAAGTTATCATAGCATAGCATAAAATAATGAACCACATCTAAGTAAAAGAAGAGGTATATATATAAATTACAAAATTACATTTAAAAATCTGAAATCAAAATGAATACATATACAGGGTTGTGCAAACGTAACTTTAATGAAAACTTATTTCTTACAAAATAAATCAAGTTACATCAGATGTTGGAACTGCGATCCATTTTTCTACGATACAGAGCTCCGCTCTTTGTATTAGATTTCTCGTTGGTGCCATAATTAGAGCGTCTCTTTTTATGCTATTAACTTTTTATTCTTGAACATTATTGATTGTTGCGTCGTGTACAACGGATTGCAGATATCTCCAAAGATAAAAAAACCATACGCGTGGAAAACCACGCGCGGCAGAAGTGAAACTTCTTGCAGTCTAGTAATGTTGAGAAGTAAATTAAGATTGGAAATGGTACATAATCCCAAAAAAAATAATGAAGCGACAACAAGATCAGGAACAACTAATACAAAAAAAAAATAATGAACGATGAAAATTTGCGACGCAAAGAAGGAGAGCGTATGGGAAATGCTATGAACTATGTCTCTCTTTCCCATACGATCTCCTTTTTTGCGTTGCAAATTTTGTTCGTTCATTATTTTTTTTGTATTAGTTGTTCCTGATCTTGTTGTCGCTTCATTAGGATTATTTACCATTTCCAATCTTAATTTTTTGATTTTCGTCTTATTTTTAGTTGCACTATTTTAGCCTCATTCGTATCAAGAATTTTTACCCACGCTGTATAAGAACGCAGAGAATGAATACAATATATTGCATAAATATCTTCTCTTTAAAAATTTTTTTAAGTCGATCTGTCTATCGCACAGTGACGTATAAAATGAAAGATGCTCAACGATTAGCGACGGAAGATTACGGGAGGTCGGTTTAAAGGAGCGAAGAGGCTGATGAAAGGGTTGGATAAAATTGTGAAAAATTGTATGCCGCAGTGGGAAATGCGAGAAATGGAGATTGTTTTCTGTCGGATCGCAGCCGCGAGGTGTCCAACTAATGCGACCAGCTTAACGTAGTACGCTGAACCACGTGCATCGAACGTGCTAGGCACCAAACAAAACCCACTCGTCGCGGAATTCGTCACGTACCAGAGATTTGCGGCGGTTCGCGAATTTACGCGGCCGGTTACCAGATCGTTACGTTGCGTAATTCCCGAGCACGCGTGATTCTACGGATCCATTGATCCACGACTGTCCGAAACGCGTACAGTCAGACTGTTCTTCACCAAGGACCCGAAGAGACCATCAACCACGTTTCCTAGAAACGTTCGCCGATTTTATGCATTTATGACAAAATGGGTTCAATTTGAAACAGTGAAAGAATCGAGAGAATGTCGAACGTGTGTTAAAATTATTGAGAAAAATGAATTTGCTTAAAAATTGTATTTTGTACGAACATCCTTCGGTGGAAAGATTCTATGAAAACAGAGACTGTACCTTCGAATAAATCGTGTTAACAGGTGAATCGACGTTTGAGCGGAACGAGCGCGATCAAGATGCGATTAACTATATCGTTGAAAGGATGTAATTATTAATCAGCGTAACGCTCGCCGTAAATATGCAGCTGTTAGTTTTCCAGCGCGTGCATGATATTAGAAACGGAAGGTTTTCTCGAGAGAAGGCGTTGAACCGGATGGCCGCGCGACGAGGAAAGTATGTTTCGAGAGTGTGGCTTCTTGCACACTATTTTCGTTCGTAATTAAGACCTTATTAGTAACGCTCGGTACACGCATCGCGCCCGTATAAATGCATATTTATGTCATACAAACATCGACGTGCATCTTCACGCAACTCGTTCGTTACACGATATAATACATGGGTTGGCTGTTTCTGCCTCTCAACGCGTCGTTTCATCCAGAATTGATAGCTCTACTAGCTCGTAGAACACGTTCACGCGCCAACGAAAACTAAATTCGATTGCTCAATCCGCCCCGTATAATCTGAGCTCGATCTACGCTCGATCCACGCCGGATCTATCCTCGATCTATCGCTCTCGAGCCACGAGGGTTTTCTGGGGGATGCGCGCTACCCGCGCGTTGAAGTCTCCGGAACGCTCCTCGGAAACGCGGCGATAAATCATGCGAATTCTACGTGCCTCGCATTATTTATTTGTTGTAATTACGTTTATACGATTCGGTGCAACTTGGAGTACTTCATCGAGTATGATCAGGGTGCTGATTTTTAGGTTCTTAAAAATCGGGATGAGGGATAAATGACTAACGCCAAGAAAAGTAAAAAGAGAAAGAGGATAACGATGATGCGAAGAGCTTTGTTAGTTGGACAAATGACATTTTAAGGACCTCTCTGAAAAGTCTCAGAGGTCCGTCGCGATTAAAAAATCATTTGTGCGTGAACGAGTAGGTGTCTAGGCCAAGGGTTTCTTCAAAATGAGAGATGCGACGGCAGGCCTAGCGAAGCGACCGTTTTATTATCTCGAGGCCGGTTTTCGGCGAAGGGCGTGCTCGGCACGCGTTCGCGCCCCTAATCGTGATCACCGTCGAACGAAGTCGTAACGAAAGGGCCCCGGAGGACAAGCCGGCCAGTTACACGGTGACTGAACAGGAGTACCAAACGGCGCTCGCGCAATTAAGTAGATTTCTTATTTCCTCTTCCTTTTACGTTTTGGTCGCGTGACTTCCCGCTCGAGGCGAGCCCGCGAGCCCGCAGGCCCTAAACAATGAGGGCTCCCTCAGGCGTGAGAATGTTGGAGTTCCTCGTTCGTTCCGTTCTACCGTGAAACGACCGGTCCGCGGGACCTTTTCTATCTTTCGTCGTTGATCGCTCTTCGACTCGGCGAAAACACGGATTTCATTCCGTTTAACTGAAAATCTGCTTCGCGAAAACACACAATCGTCCAAAAGCGAGCGGTTCGTTTGCAAGTTGGTCGTTCGAGTTTCATTAAATAGATAGAAGGAACCGCGAGAAAAAGGGAGGAACAATTGTTGTGACGACGATTTCGTATTTGACGTAAATTAAATATAACGCATCTCTAGAAATCAAATTACTTGATAGTTGCACGAACGAAATAAGGTCTAACGTTTAACGACTCGAAGTGCAGCCTGTTCTGGGCTATTTTCGATTGAAGGGGCTAGCCGAGCATTCGATTGTCCGTTGTTCCGGTGCCATTAGTGGATCGGCGAGGAGGACGATCAGCCGTTGATACGATACCGGTTGCTCTTGAATCACGGGGATCGTGAGTCGCGGAAAAGTCTGCGCGGAGGATCGGTAGGAGCGATCGAGGAGGCGGTGACCAATAAGGTCGGAGGAGAACGGATAAGAGACCCGGAGTCGGAGAACGATGGACCGCCTCCCGACTGCGCGCGGGGCCCGTTCCTTGGGCCCGCCAATAGCTACGCTCTTTCCTTTTAATATGCTAACGCTCACCGCCAGCATTGCCGCTCTCCTAATCAAAAAACTCGCGCTACCGTGCTGCTTAGCCGCTTAGTTGTTAGCTGCTTAGGTGTTAGATTCCTGGCTCGAGCACAGTGTCGCGAGGCTCGCCTACTATCTTTCTCTCTCTCTCTCTCTCTCTCTCTCTACCTTCGCTACCCTCTTCTGGATTCTTGCTGCCCGTTCCGTTCCATCTTAACGACGCATCTTCATTCTTCGCTCAATTATTTCCATTTACACGCCCCACACGTTTCTGCGTACTACCGTCTCTTTGCGAAATATTTCCAAAGCCTTGCCCCGAGCCTCTTCGACTCCCTAAAGACCGATGTGTGATCACTAGACAGCGGATCTGTACGCAAAATAAAAATTTTTCTACCTGAATTGCAACAAACTGGATTCAAACAGGAATTTATGTTCTTTCTTAGTATGTGTAATAGATAGAAAATGATATAATAATATTTGAAAATTCTTCGAATGTTTTTACTGTTTTAAATTACACCTACTCATTTTTCCCATAAATGCATAAAATCCGCTGTCTAGCGATGTCACGGTGAGAAATACTAGACAGAAGTCAACTGGAAAGTGTCCATCAATTTACATAAATGATCCAACCAGCCGAAATTGATCGTTCGATTGCGTGGTATGGTTCTAGCTTAAAATAAAAAGGCGGTTCGTAAGAACGGAGCGTGACAGAGCCCATCGAGTCCCGCGCCGCCTCGTTAACTGTCGTGGGGCATTGGTCGCTTGGCTTTCGTGATTATTCGGATCAAGCGGATTCGAAATTGATCCTGGAACTAGGACTGGAGCTTCGAACGGTCGACGTTGAGAGAAAGAGAGAACCGATGGTGACAATAGTCTATCCTTCGCAGGATAACTACAGTATTCTCGCGATAAATGTCCCAAATGTCTGGACGATAATTGTCCCCGTGAGGGGCCATAAAACTCGAGAGGCCTCGGCCGCCTAGAAGTGTAACATGATACGGGTCGTGTATATCGGTGTGAGACCAGGAGACCACTACTAATCCGATGACAAAACTTCTTTATTTTTCAATAATTTTTTTATGGAAATTTCACCAACATATTCCTGGCATTTTTCTAATGAAAATGATACCAAATATGATATAATTACGATTATATTTACGTGTGTAATGGACCATAAAATTTTCGTGCGCATGGAAGGACAGCGTATGGGAAAGAAAGAGACGCGGAGAGTCGCAGTCGCCGGCACAGTTCAAAGGCCCGCCGGTTCCTCACAATGTAATCCCAATAAAAAACTTTTTTATTATTACATTTTTCTGCTTAAAATGATACTAAACACGATATAATTCGCATCATATTTACATTAATTGCCGTTCATATAATTTTAATGAGAAGTTACGCGGGGTGGTCCATTACACACGTAAATATAATCGTAATTATATCATATTTGGTATCATTTTCATTAGAAAAATGCCAGGAATATGTTGGTGAAAGATCCATAATAAACATAATGAAAAATAAAGAAGTTTTGTCATCGGATTAGTAGTGTTCTCACACCGATATACCCAACCCGTATTATGTTTACATTTCTCGGCGACCGAGGTCTCTCGAACTTTGCAGTCCATTTCTACGTTCAGCTCAAGTCAAAGAATAGTATTCCTGGACGACAATTGTCCCTGGCCGGACCCGTGGTTGGACAATTATCGAGAGTATACTGTATTGCAATATCGCCTTGAAAAATTAGAATCAACCCTGGAACCGTCTCGGAATCCAATAACGGTGATAGAATCAAAATGGTAATGAAAATAGTAATCGATAATTAAGGCAGGTAATTTCGGTTCTTACAATTGGGAGCTTTGTGTAACAGTTTCGAACTGGTCCCCCGTAGGTGGAAGAGGCGTAGACGGTTGCCGCGGCGCTGCGCGGCGTCGAAGCAGCGACCGGGAGGAAAGAAATCGAGAAAGAGGAGCTGTGTCCAGGTTACAGTGGCGCCTTTTTGCATTTTTACCGGCCGGCTCGGGAGTCACGACTTTGACCCCCCTGTTTCTCCCCCTTTTCTGCTCGTTGTCTGCGATCGTCCTCGTACATTTACGTTCGCCATTCCTCTACGTCCACGTGTGTTACATCTACCTAGTCTTCCTGTAGTCGGACACTCGCACCAGTCGTATCTGCTGCCTAGCCGTGTTGCTTTCGACGGTGCTGATCTATCCGGTGTACAGGGCCACGCAAACTCGGTGTCCCGCGGGACCAGAGGCTCTCAACTTCCTCCTCCACCAATCAAATCAATTCCCAAGCTTCGATCAATCACGAATCGTGGAAGCGAAACTATTTCTTCAGTATTTACGGGAGACTCTATTGCACACTCAGAAGGCGGATGGTAATCGTTGATTCCGTTTGAACAGTTGTTCCGCAATTTTTATAAATATGTTTTTAATAGTATTATATGTAGAAAAATTGATTTCCATATTACACTGCACAACTTTTGATTGAAATTCATTACCAGGAAATGGCTAGACGATGCCTTCAAGGGGTTAGATCCCGCACTAGAATTCCCCTAGAATACCCTAGAAATCTGGCCGAAACATGGGTTTGCGCGGTACCACTTTTCGTCCTTGTATGAGCATATTTTTCGCTGGACAAGGACTCATTCGATAGAGGAAGTTTAAATGAACGGGACTCAGCCTCTTTGTTATATGAAATTATGCATATATTTTGTAATATCAGTGTTAGAAGTAAGCCGAAATTGATGATGTTCAGCCATGTAATCCAAGCCATTTTTATGCCATTGGATGAATTTTCTGGATGCTATTGTGGGCCGAGCCCCGTTCATTTAACCCTTCTCTATCGAATGAGCTCTTGTCCAGCGAAAAATATGCTCATATAAGGACAAAAATCCGTACCGCGCAAACCAATGTTTCGGCCAGATTTCTAGGGTATTCTAGGGGAATTCTAGTGTGGGATCTACCTCCTTAACACTAAACCAACCGAGCTCTAAAATGGCTGGCATTTGTTGCCTTATAAAAATGGCATCGTATAATTTCTATAGATTTTCTGTGATTTTTATTATAATATGTGCTTGGATTCAAAAATGTGTATAATCATTTCCACTGAAAGCATCATTATAATTTCAATATTCGTAAAATAAAAGACCAGAAACCGGTCATTTGACCGGCGGTGGTAGGTTTAATGTTAAAATACTGGGTCTTCATGGATCCGGGTTCCACCATCCAAGTATTAAATCAGAGTTAACATGGAAATTTTATTGCACAGTGTTGAAATATATTGGGAACCTGATGGTCCAAAATCGAGTCCGAAAACTTGACACTGTGCAATTTCATTTTGGAAAAACAAAGAAGCTGCGCATGGCGTCCTCCGCCATTGTTCCGAGACGTTATCGGTTTCCCGAAGGTAATAGATAAGTTCTGTACTATCTCCGCAGTCCCAGCACACGTCCAAAGGACGAGTGGAGTAGTTTCGCGGTAGGTGCTCGAAGCCGGTGTTAATTAGGTAATGATAAGTGGTATCGGCGCGAAATTATCGGCCGTCCCGGGCCGAAGTATCCGGCCGCGGCGCGGCGCGGCGGCGATTGCTATTCGCCGCGTGTTGAGATTGATTACGGCCCATGTAACGCCGCATCTCATTAACGAGGATAGTATTAGAAGAAAGCTCTGGCCGGCGCGCGATACGCTGCCGCGGCAGAGGGTTATCAAGACGTTATTGCGATCGTTATACGCGAGATAATGGCCGATGGAACGTGTACTGTTAGAGAGTCGGATCAACGAAGTCGCTGTTTGCCGTTTGCGATCGTTCGCGCGATCGTCCGGAGTAATTTATTTGCTCGAATAAGAGAACGTGTCCCGAGCTAATTTCGTTCGAATTCACAGAATCGGACGCGTATGGAAATTTGTACAAATCGGTAGAAACTGTGCCCGATAGATTAATGTGAAAATATAAAAGTCTTTCGGTAGAAACAGATAAATGTAGAAATAACAAAAAATTCCAGACTCAATTGTGATAAACAAGAGCCAAATAAAAAGTTCTTCAACAATGTTAATAAGTTAAAGATAATGCGTCGATGCTCCTAAATTCTGGCAATGTATTTTCTGTTTTAAACTGCACCTACTCATTTTTGTCATAAGTGTATAAAAAATCCACTGTCTAAGTATCAGCTTGCGAAAAGACCCAGTTTCAGCCGATTGCACGACACGGAAATTTTTTAATTAGTTCCTCCGATTTTACAGAACTGCGCGACGTACAGATCCTTGTAGAGACAGCGTTTTAAAGGACACTCGAGTAATTTGTAGACACGGGATCCGTGGGAACGACGACGGCGGCGGCGGCTGCACGACGATTTTTCTTCTGTTCGGTCGAGATACTAAATCACGAGAGCGGCAACGATACATCTTAACGTTTTGAACAATGAGTTATTGCGGCGCGCGCGCGCGCGATCACCGCGAGTTCATAGATTCAACAGTTGAACGACGATCGATCTCTCCGTGGCGGCGGGCGCGGGGCGGCGCACCGCGCCGCGCACGGCGTAAGAGGCGGGAAAATCTAATTGCATGTCAAATTGCGTTTGTTTAACCACGCCGCGAAATTGTATGCAAATGATCGGCGGCTATCCGTGACCGGATTGCCTTAGCGCGATTTTCATTTTTCCTCGACAGTGTTTTGTCCCGAAGATCGCCACGCTCTTGTCGTCGTTCTCGCGATCGCGCGTGGTTTATGATTGAATATTCCTCGTGTGACTGGTCTACCGATCTAGGAATTCCAAGTAGGTGTTCGCGGTGGACGATCAAGCGATTCGAGGGTAGCTATAGTCTGCGTGGAAGGTCTTGGGAGCCTTAGAGTCCGCGGATTAGGGGTCCCTGGCCGTAAGAATTGCTAGACAAATACGCAAATATTTGTCATAGGTCCCAGGGATCCAAGGTTTGCCAGTGATTTTAGCAATTCAAGAAGTCCACAATTTTCTAAGCTTCCAGAGGGTCCGGAGATTGTTCGAGGTCCCCAGAAATCGGGGTACTTCCACGGACCCGAAGAATCTCGAGAGTCCCAAGGCCTCGAAAATTCCGAGGACTCGAAGTCTCCTCTATGGGTCCAAAATGCGGCCGGCGAGGAGGGAGCTTCCGAGGGTCAGCTCAGCGTGTACGGACGGATCTTGGACAGAGCGGCGGGTCTTCTCTTCGCGGAGCGTGCATATACGTATCTGTTAAGTCGACATAATACCGCGGGGCCGCGTCATTATGTACTCCATAAGTCTCCGGGGGCCCCGTGGCCCCTCTCCTTTTCCTTCTCGTTCCGCTCTCGGAGTCTACTCGTAGTCTCTGTGAGCAAAAAGGGGAGAAGAAAAAGGGGCGCAGAGTGAAACGGGAGGCGGGGGTGGTGGGGGGTACCCGGATACACTCGCTGCGGGCCCTACACCGCCCCCACCTCGTCCTCGGAGGCCCATGGGACCCGCGAGGCCCGTTGGCGAGGCCCAACTCGCGAGGGAGTGGGGGCAAGATGCTGGCTGTAGCTCGGTGTGGCGTTCACCAGAGCAAAGAAAGAGAAAAACACCGTGATGGAGGGGGAACGGGGGCCCAGGACGGAGGAGAGGGGGCTCGGAGGAGATCGGTGGTGGGTGGGAAGGGCGAGAAGGGAGGGGGATTTTTCGCTCAGGGTCAGAGGCGTACATCACCCGCGCTCGCGCTCGCGCTCCCCGTAATAGACTGACGATCAGCCGGATTTCTATGTGCTGCACCGCCGGCTCCGCAATGAGAGCATAATTTTCTATCGTGCTTAATAGCGCCCGTTCGCGGGCAGGAACACGCCGGTAACGAGACGCCGCTGACGGATTTACGGCGCTCGCCGTCGACGTCGTTGCTTGTCTTAAACGCGGTCCCTGCCGCGCAAAAATGGAAAAATAAACGGTCTATTACCCGCGATCATATGTTTTTAGATTTTGATCGGCGGTAGACCAACTATGGATTCAAGCGCAACTTTTACCGCTTTCTGCTGATAATCTCGATACCGATTTTCTACGGAGCATCATGACTGTAACACACGGTCGCCGTAAGGATTTTGTACCTATTTGATTCTGTCGGAGTAGCAAGGAGGCCCTTGCAGTCTGTTAGGCGAGTTGCAGTCTGCGTGGACGCAGGTGCGAACATAGTTGGCATCGGCTGCCGCGTTACAGAGCACCGTCCACCGTGAATATTGCATGAGCGACTTAACTGTTACACCACGCTCCAGATTTGGGGAAGTCGGATAGGCGACCGCCAATTCCGCGCGACCCGCCGTCGCGTTTGGTCATCCGGAAGCGATTACACCTCGCGTATCGGCGACGGGACATTTTATTCAAGACCTTGCTCGCATACTAACCAACGCTACGGGATAAAACGCTCTTATAGACCCTTTTCTTTCGCAATGTCTGGCTGCGAAACCAAATTGATCGATAAACTTACAGTTCGAAACTACAAGCACTTTGTTCACCTTCGCTCGGGTTCCATCGGTCTCCATTTACTGGGAAATGTTTGGTTTTGGAGTTAAAATAGTCCCGTGTGCGAAGGATTCATAATATAAGAACACGAACACGTTGATTTTCCCTATTATATGTTTATTGGAACCGTGTAAAGAATGAACGAGGAAGTTACCGTTCCACGGTAACGAGTACAGTGGCAACCGACTATAAAGTGCGTTTTCGTTGCAGATCGGACGAGGATGATCCCAGCGGGTGTAAATATAGGAGGCTGGAGGACGAGAATGTACAGGACAAAGAAAGATTTGCGAGGTGAGTGTCAGGCTCGACGTAACATGCATGCTCTCTCGGGTCTTAACGATAAATGAGAGAGGTCAGTGAACGGGTTGAACCTCCTTTTTTGGAGGGAACACGCGTCCGAGAGGAACCGAACAGCTATTACACACGACGCACGCGAAACTTCGCCATTCCCATCCCTAATTGCTGGAAACAAACTGATTTAATAACGCTCGTAAAAAGAGACTAATTACAGCTATTTCTGCTCTGACCGCGTATCACCGTGTTCGCCGCGAGACCGTGCGATCGCTATCACAAATCGCGGAAATTACAGTCTTTTAAATCACCAACAAAAATAGTTGGTGGACAATTCAAAGACATTGTCACCATTCTACTGTATGTAGGGTACAAACATCGTACCGTGCACTTAAGGGACTACATATCAGGGCTGTTACTTTCCTGCGAAGGTCGAAGATTTTGAAGCTTCGAAGCTTCGATTTCAGAAATTTCGAAGGTGATGAGAATCGAAGTTTCAAATTTTTCGAATTTCGAACCACCGTAGTAAATTATTAGAAGATTGCAAAAAAAAACAGATTTTCGAAACTTTAAACTTCGAAATTTCGCTATGTTATATTTGATACAATTACAGTCCTTAGACACTCCTAAATTTCGAAAAAAAATGTGTCGAAACTTCGGACACTTCGAAGTTCCCTTAATTCCTTCGAATCCTTCGAATCTTCGAAGAGCCGAAGCTTCGTAAAAGTAACAGCCCTACTACATACACCTGGAAACATGAAAAATAGGGTCAGATAAACGAATTTTTATTTCCTGAAAAATCATTTCTACGGATTTAAAAAATTTCAGACAAATTTTTTCTGGGTGTACGATTCAAATGTTCGACAATCGAATGAAAATATTTTTCGAGAATATTGAGATTTATTTGACCTCGCTATCGTGTACGAGCCCCTTGAATTCTTCCACCGTCTGCCATTTGTCATCGAATCGATTTCCCGGACAAAATCCTCGACCGTCACAGTGTCCGTGGTGCCGATAAAATGTTAAACAAGTCGCTGTCCAGTTGGGAGGGCTCGTTGTTCCGTCGGGGTACTTAAAAAATCATTTCACGGCGATTCGCGCGGGTCTCTATCTCGTCCGAAAAATCAGTGGAGCCGGTTCCGACGTCGTCGCTGCGACGGCATGGGGACTGAGCATGGGACGGTACGAGACGGGCCCTAAATCGTGTCTCTGATCCCGTGTTCCCTCGGTGGCGTCTTTTCTGAGGTCCGTGCCGGTGACGGCACTTGTTAATTCGTCTCACGGAATCCCGGGCCAATATGTTCCTCGGCGGTACACCCTGTACATGGCGGGGGCCGAGTACGAAGATACATACATACCTACATGATACCCGCCAATGTGAGTCGATAGCGGAATGGGAAGCCCTCCAGGCTGCTCCAGCGTGGGAACATAAGGTACTTATACGCGCGCGTTCTCCGCTGGTCTTGCGGGCTCCTTCGCTGCTGCTTGCTCGCTCTCCTCTCGCTTCTCGCTTCTCGTTTCTCCGTCTCCGTTGGCTACGTCTCTACACCCAGAACGCCGCATATCGTATCGAGATCCTCGATCGCGATCCTCTCCCGTGTTGACACGACGCGATCCGCGAAATGAAATACGACGAGCGACGCGTATTACGCCAGACAATGCACGGTTTCCGTGTATCGTTGCTAGCCGCGACAACCAATCGCTCTAAATTCCCGATTACCTTGTTCCCGGATTCGTCCGAGAACCTTAGGCAAATTGACCCTGGGAACCGACATCATTTCCATTTCGTATAATTTTCCGTTTCGTTTGTCCAGGCTGCTGAATTTCTCGAAAGTTTAGCTTTGCTCGAGAGGTGGTCACCTTCGATCGTTTTATTTTCAAGGATCCCAAGAGAAATTTGAATAGACCGAGATGTTTACCAGGAAAATGATTCTTGCCCTCTGACAAATCGCCAACGTCAAAACTAAGTGCGGATCAAGCATGAGTCAGACATCAGTCAGCGACGATGCGTAATTACAGCTCGGCTTTTGTCTACTCTTAATACCAGCCGTTCCGATTACACGTTTCACGGACAGAGAGTCATGCCGCAGCTCCGGGCTTCGAAAATTGTTGTCTAGGCACTCGAATTATACCGGTGTCCGACTCCAACGAAGCTTCTAAACCTCTCGGTCTATTCTGTGCTTTTCCAATTCGATCGCACTCTTGGTAAATTATAGCGACACGCTAGAGGACGCATAACTGAATTGTTGAATTTCATCAATGGTATTAACACCGAACCTACCGAGCACTAAAAGCGACTAAATTGTTTTAGCTTATACGAATGACAAGGCTCTATTTATTTAGATTTTCTGAAATTTTTATTTCAATGTGTGGTCGGATAAAAGAATTTATCCAATCAATTTCCATGTAAGTAACTTCATAATTTCAGTAATTGTGAAATAAAAAATATAAAACTGATCATTTGACCGGCAGTGGTAGGATTATTGTTACATTCAGGAGTTACGAGTAGACTGCGGATTTTGTGCATTTGTGACAAAAACGAGTACAGTTTAAAACAGTAGATAAGTTGGAATTTTCTTTTACGTTTATTTTAGTTTACTTAAAGCGAGTTTGTGACCGACACTAAAAATCCTGACGGCTTAAAAAAAGATTTTTTTGGGATCAATTGACTCGTCAGATCGATCGAGTTCATTCACCCCACATCGTGCCCCGAAATGCATCAGGACCACGGATTTCATGGAAATGGCAACGGAGGGCTCGGATGTCGCGGACGCCCTACCCGAGAACCTCGCTTTTAAGTTAATAACGCAATTACGGCTGCTGCGGCGAGTCTCAACCCTTTTGTCCCCCCCCCCCCCCCCCCCTCCCGAGGGGCCCGAGTTCGGGCCCGATCCTCTTTTTGTCGGTCGCGGCGCGCTAATGCGAACGGTACCCGACGTTTTTGGCAGCGGCCGGCGATTGTTTCGCGAAACCGCGGAATCGCCTCCTTCGTCGTCGAGGAGCGCCGCTTCTTCTGCTTTTTCTACCCTTTCTTTTCCGCGGAAACGCCGCCCCATGGATGCTATAATTTCCTGCGTGGGTTCATCATAGCGACCGACCCCTTGCGGTGTCGCAAATTCCAATGTCTCAACCATCAATCGCGCTATCGTTGCTTACTTGACCTCGATTTTCATCCGAAAAAATTGTTCCTCTTCACGTTTGTCTGCTGCTTCTTCTGAACGAAACAAGATTAATGCCCGAACTGTGTGTAACAGCAGTTCAATAGGTATTCTTTAAATACTAATTTCACGAGAAGTTGCCACAATTCTCTGATTCTAGACAATTATTGAATTATAGATGATATCATCTTCTGAACAATTTGTTAAGAAATTATTTTTGGTTCTCAAAAAAGTATTTGAAAATTTCCAGTAGATGAATTGGCGACACCATCTGACCCAGTCAATGCGACTCGTTTCTGATTCTATACAATTGTTGAATTGTGGATGATATCATCATTTGAACAATTTGTTAAGAAATTATTTTTGATTCTCAAAAAAGTATTAGAAAATTTCCGGTAGGTGAATTGACGACGCCATCTGGCCCAGTCAATGCGACTCGTTTCTGATTCTATACAATTGTTGAATTATGGATGAAATCATCATCTGAACAATTTGTTAAGAAATTATTTTTGATTCTCAAAAAAGTATTAGAAAATTTCCGGTAGGTGAATTGACAACACCATTTGACCCAGTCAATGCGACGCGTTCCTGATTCTATACAATTGTTGAATTGTGGATGATATCATCATCTGAACAATTTGTTAAGAAATTATTGTTGGTTCTCAAAAAAGTATTAGAAAATTTCCGGTAGGTGAATTGACGACACCCAGTCAAAGCCACTCGTTTCTGTCGGATTTTGCACTAATTTTAGGAATAAATTAGTGCAGAATGTGTGGCAATTTTTGTTGGAATCAAAATATCGCGCACGAAAGAACCGATTCCGGTGATTCGAATGCACGGCGAGGACACTAACCGCGCGCTCGCAGCGTGTCGTGGCTGGAGAACTGATTCTTTTCGTACACGAATCATTCGCAGAGCGAAGTTTATGGTTCCCCGGTCGCGCGAGTGAAATTCGAAGAATATGGTACTCCGAAGGGATTAAGGAAGGAGGGAACGAACACCAGCGATTCGACGATTATGCTTACACGGTAGTAAACGTAGGGAGAGAATTTATCGTCTAACGCTCTCGCGTCTCGCCCGTGATTATAATGTCTTCGTTCGGAAATGATTTAAGGGACACTTAACGAGCCGGCCGCTCACGATGAAATCACTGAGCCAGACTTTTATTATTTTGCGCTCGAGAGCCGTTCGGGAAGAAAGCTATCCGAACAGTGGACGTTTATGCAAATCTCTTTGATCGACAATAAAATAGCTGCTTGGGGATGGGACACGCTTTGTTCAAGCCGTTTTCGTAAACGACGTAAAAATATAAATATTTATTATCGAGATCAACTTGAGTGAACTCAAAAGAAATTGCTATGGCCATTGAATGGGATAATTTTCTGAAGAATTCGGTTCTCGCAAAAATTCTAAATTAATTAAAAAATTAGCGGGTTGAGAAATCGTTTTGGAACCACGAGACCCGGAAGTCCTTTCGCGGCAATAAAAATGAATCGGCGTCCCGATTCGGCTGGCAGACCTAACATCTGTCCCCATTAGCATGCTGGAATATTAAGATTTGGCATAAATCACTGGATGCTCGTTAGCATACGTCCGCCCGGTATGTTGCGCGCTCGGAATATATTCGATAACGAATACGATCGCATTAAACGATCGCCCGATCGATTCATAATTCATTTCATTGTTCCGTTCGCTGGCTAGAAGATAGAGACAGCGGGAAAACGTACGGGAGAGGGAGACAGACAATCGTTAGAACTTCTATCGACAGTTCGTTCGTACGGTCGTTAGACGAATCCATAATTCACCGCGCGGACGTTGTCATTTATAGGATCGCAGGTACGACGTGTACCGACGAACACGAACCACGACGACCAAGAAGACGACGACGACGATCATCATGATGATGACGATGATGATGCCTGCGACTGATCGCCGCGATCTCCTTTTCCTCCTCCGCGTGTCCAGCCTCTTCTTTACCCCCCGAAGAATGATTTTATGTGTGCGGTACGTGTATCTCCGTGCCGACTTTGTATCATCGTAATGCGGAGATCGATGTACAGGGTGTGCTCGGCAAAAATTGATTCTTCAACAATTCCGTCGCGAAAGTACATTCAAAGATTTACTCCAATGCTGTTTCCAGTCGAACAGCTTAACGATGCTTTGTTCGAATCACTATTCGGACACTTTTCTGAAACTTGACAAGATGGAGGCTACATTCATGATACAACATGGCGGCTGCTGACCGATCCTCTTCTTATCTTTCCAATTTCAGGTGTCCATACATTTTTTCCCTGTGTTCGATAAACTGATCGATTGTCGCGGATTAATTGCTAAAGATAACGAAGAAATCGATAGCTATCTGGAATCCTAATAAAAGAAAAGCTCGATAAAGTGCTACGTTGCATTCAGCGCGAAGCCTCCACCGTGGAACAAAACAAATATGTATGCGTTCAGATGTGTCACGTATCATTTCACGAAAAGATTGTTAATTGGTCTAATCGTACTCTTGTCGAGCCAATCAGGAAGGGGTCACTTTAATCGATCAAGTTTAAGAATATCAATCCGATAGCTTCAGCTTATTAAAATCGATAAAGCGAGAAATAATATTTGGCTCCTGGCTTTCGCAATTGCGAGAAGCTCTTGGAATTGCAATTGCCTCGACTGATCAAAATAATAGTTATTTTCATGAAAATGTGAGAAAAGTGTACAATACGAGATGAAAGCTAGGATAGTAAAAGAGGATCGCGAAAGGGTGGCTGGTTCTAGAATTGGGTCTGGTAGGATCGAGCACCCTGTATAGCCTTGGCTGGACCCACGGAGCGAGCGGGCAACTTCGGAACGTCTGACCCTTGACCCAGGAGTTCTCTCCGTCCTGCTCCACGGATCGCGTTCCTCTTCTGCCCGTTTCTCCTCGTGTTCTTCTACCGTCCTGCACGTTACATACCCTGCTTTATACTTGCGCTTTAAGCGCCCTGGCCTCTTTTAAATAGCGGGCCTGCTCGAGGGGGCCCACGCCGCTCCACCGAGCACCGAGCAGCGTTACCGATCCTTCTGGACTTCCAACCAAATGGAAGGAGGATCCTCCTGCCTCCGAACATCCACCTGGAATATCATTACTGCATCTTCTCCTGGGCCTTCGAACCTTCAAAAATCCAACATTCTTTATTCCTGCATTTTTTTTTCATACTATTGTCTTCTTCGTTGAAATATTTCATCGAATGCAACAGTACCTATTTCATTAAAGAAAGAAGGAACCGTGCTCCCTGCTTCCTGCAATTGACACAGAATATTTTAATGGTATAAGTTGAGAAGTATGCTGAAGGTACGTTCTGTGGTAATTCTGTGCACAACCGCACCGGAATGACTCGTGTTAATAACCAGCCGGGCATTTTAATCAAGATGGCGTCGCCAACTGGAGAACGATTTTATTGAATGGGGTCGCGGTGCTCCAGACGGGGTGGATGTCCTGGACGCGGAACTTAACGAGAGGTCAATGTTCACGACACGAAGACATTACCTTGGACATAAATCTAAACAATATTCTCCTGCGGTCACGTTTCATTTATGCTCCAATAATGACGGGCCCGTTGCAACGCTGCAGCGAAAATGTGCCTCGAATTGTTACGATAGGTACATACTTGCGCTCGACGATACAAATAATTTACATAATTATCGGAGATGTTCATGAAAAATTTGATTATTCAAAATTTCATTATGATTCGAATGTCTCGATCATTATCGTTCGCCCGAGGTATTGTAATATAGTTCGCGGTGTTATTCGGTCGGGGGAATGCAAATTCGATCGGGACAACGCGGACCGTAATAAAAGAGAGGAAATTGAATGAAAGATGCCGCGGCATCTTGGGATTTCGATGCGCTTTCCCGTGTATTTACATCGACGGAACGAGACCCGTGGTTCCGAAGGCGGAATAAGTATGAGGTAATAGTTCCTGATGGACTCGGGATGAGATGGAGGGTCTTATCTCGCTGCTAGACACAAAAGGAACTCCTACCTCGCGATACCCCGGTCACGGGAGCATCCTGGATGCCAGGCAAATTACCAAACAGAAATTCCCTTGCTCCTTTCCGGAAATTCCTCCAGAATAAACTGTGAAAACTCCGATATTTCAACAATTGATAAATCGATTCACAGAAACAAATGAACACTGTTCTTTTTCTTTAGGATCAATTAAGAAATAAAATTCCGGCGGGGGGAGTGCAAGTTCCAAAAGTTTCTCGCGTGCTATCCTGGGGAATTATCAGGAATTAAATGCCATTAAATTTACGATTGCTCGCCGACAATTACCGGCGCGGCACAGCGAGAGAAGACGTGTGTTCGCTCATTGCTCGCCTCCCTCGCCCGCTCTGGTAGCGTAATAACAGGGAGGCAACCCTGAAATTGTGGTCTCACCCGATATCCCGTCTCTCGATGGGGCATCGTTTCAGAATTTATTGGCGGCATCGATCACGAGCACTCTTATCAATGACGGTCGCTCGATGGAAATTCCTCCGCGCCGCCGGATTCCTTCAAACGCGTCCAACCCGTTTCCGCTTTCGTCTCCCATTGCAAAAAAATTCTCCAACTACCCTCCAGCAACTCGATAATACCTGGACCACCGTTTTGATCCGAACTTATCTAATTTTCATTTCACTTTTGCCTTATCTCGATTTTTACTCCGAAAGCAAATAACAAAACAATCATTTTTCACCTGAAAAGCTACAGCAAAAGTAAAATATAATTTAATGAATTTTAATCCCTTGTCCTGCAATAACATGTCAGACTCGCGATGAAGATTCTGAACAGAGTCTAATAAATATGTATGTTATTAATTTCCTTAAATTTTATTTTGGTTTTGTTGATGTACAGTTATCGGAGAGCATGTATAGGCATACAATAGATATAAATTTTCTCTTTTTTTTAGGAAATCGCGAGCTACAAAAAAGTTCTAATCACTGAAACCGTGAAATAAATCGTAGGGCAAGGGGTTAAAGTGATTCACTTGAACGAACAAGCAATAAATGCGACTGATGTACATAGTTTGTAACAAGCACAAGATTGCGTTCATTCGGACAACAATGTTGTGCTTCGCAATAGTATGTACAAAAAGTTAATTTTAAGAAACAACTGGATCTGAACTAACCGAGAGTTTTCGGGAGGTTTTCTCCGGTGGATCAAGCAGTCCAATGTTTCCCGGTGTCCTCGCGTGTAATCTCGGATCCGGCGGGTCCCCGTCGTTTACGATCGTTCCCGCCGTCAGACGGGAACCCATTTCTCGAACTATGCAATTACCTTGGTTTTGTCTTGCGACTTACAGCAGGGAGAATCATTGCGAAATCGAGCGGCGGCGACGGAACAAGATGACCGCCTACATCACCGAACTATCGGACATGGTGCCGACGTGTTCAAACCTGGCGCGGAAACCGGACAAATTGACTATACTCAGGATGGCAGTCGCCCATATGAAGACCCTCAGGGGTGAGTACCTTCTCTTGCTACCTTCCTATTATCCTCGATTGAGTCATCGAATCGCACCTATCTCCGACCACTTACCATCAATTTTCTCGTTTCATCAATTTCGCCTTCCGCAAAAGCGGAAACAACAACGACCAAACAGCAAGAGATCGACGAGCTTCTACGTCCAAACGTGCTCGACAATTCTACAGCGAAGAACAAACGGTACAAGATCGATTAGACGCAAAAGGAAGACGTAGGAATGATGCTTTCAGTCCATAGCTACGAACTTTTCAGCGTCGGTTAGCTGTCAGCAAAACTATGATATTCGAAGCAACGATCAACTATGTAGATTCTCAAAGTTCATCATCGATAGTCGCAGTTGAAAAGGAATCGAGCTCGCGTCGCCAGGGCGTAATTCAATCGCCTGGCGTCAAAACTCGAAGATCGCGTTGCCGAAGTTATTTCGCTGCCCGTGCCGGATAACTCAAACATCTCGGGGACGTAATCGTCACGTCCGTTGGCTGGCTACTTTGCGTCCACTTTATCGGACACACCTATGTGCCCGCGGTGAAATTGTATTTTCCACACCGTTCGATAATACCGTCGCAAATTCGAAACTTTGATTAGCGAACTCCTGCGGGGTTCGGGATACAGTAGACACAACCGAGAGGACGTTGACCGGGTCCGACACTCGTACCGGACGTAGTCCCACGTGTACCATTCGTCCGATCGTCATCCGCGAACCGGCATAATCGAATCAAATCGGTTCTTCTCAAGCTTCTTTTCAAACCCAGTTACATTTTTGCCGGACAAATAGCGTTCTTGCTGAAGGGACTAGAAACATCTTGAGGACCAGCAAAGCTACTTGCACGAAATTTTTTGTAGACGCTCTTGGAAGTGTGGTATAGTATGTGCTGTAAGATCTTTCCGATCAGTTGTTCGGTTGCTCAGAATTTTTACTGGATGAATTGTACCCTTGCTGAAGCAACTTGAAATATCTTGAGGACCAGCGGACTTACTTGTACGAAATTTTTTGTAGACGTTCTTGAGACTGCGATTTGGTAATTGTTGAAACATCTTTTCGAATAGTTGTTCAATTGCTCAGAATTTTTACTGGATGAATTGTACCCTTGCTGAAGCAACTTGAAATATCTTGAGGACCAACAAAGCTACTAGCACGAAATTTATTGTAGACGCTCTTGGGAGTGTGGTATAGTATGTGCTGTAAGATCTTTTCCAATAGTTGTTCAGTTGCTCAGAATTTTTCCTGGATGAATTGTACCCTTGCTGAAGCAACTTGAAATATCTTGAGGACCAGCGATTTGGTATTGGCTGTAAGATCTTCTTGATCAATAGTTCAAATTTGTTGCTCTGAATTTTGATTAGATGAATTGTATCCGCGCTGAAGAAACTAGGAATATCTTAAGAACCAGGGAACCTATTTGTGCGAAATTTAATAGACAGTTTTAACATTGTGATTCAGTATTTGCTACAAGTGTTTCGTTGTGTGCTATTAGCAGCTAGGGTTACAGGGAATCGCTTTCTAAGGGCCAGTTAATTATCCGTGGTCCCCGGTACCTGTAGCATCGAAAGGGGGATGACTACAGTCGTTGCACGGGTTCGTCCGGTTGTTGTCAGTCTCCGAGAAGCCATCCGGCCGGCGGGTTGCACCGGAACGGTCGTAATTCACCGAAGGTTTCGTCGGTTGTTGGTCATATCGAATGCAGAAAGCGCGATTATATGCTTCCGGTGTAAGAATGGGTGGAGTTGCTCGGTCGGCTGTCCCTTTAGCCCCGGACGAGCGAGCGGCACGGCTCGGCTCGGTGAGAGCTTAGGCTCTCTCCTGTGCGTGCACACACGCACTCAAACCCAACCACACATGCCTCGTTGTTCCCCTCCCCGTTTCTGGATCGGTGTGCGTGCCGTGATTCCCAGCTAAGTATTGGTGGTGCGTCGCATTGTTTATAGCCACTTCTCCTCTTTCCCGACAAGAGGGCCGCTGAATACAAATTGCTCGAACCGGAGAGCCTCTCTCTTACCTGACCGGGAGGAGAGGCTATCGCCTCCGGGATACGTCGACGATCGTTCCCGCACCGCGTTGTATACGCACCCCTTGTCCTCGTTGCGCCCGACGCACCTCTCGGGCCCGGGTTCAACCTAAACCTTCGAGATATCAACCAAATTCAGACGATCCCACCGATTTTTCTCAAGCCTCATTGGGGACTTGGCTGGTCTAGTGGAAAGCGATGGGCAGGTTTAGGGGATGCTAGACCGATCGTTAGCTATGTTGAAGGATCTATTAAAAAATTCAGAGGAGATAAAACCTAGAAACATTTGTAGGAGTTTCAACGCTAATGCAGGACGATAGAGGATACAGAATCTAGAAGAGGTTCCTGAAGTTAAAGAAAAATTCGAAGCATAATTTTATCATGGGAGCTCTGTTCAGAGTTGAATGTTCAAATCGGAGGCTTGTCAAGGGACAGGTAAGAGCGACGAAGAAATTCGGTGCCGAACGACGCGACGCGACGGTACCAAAAATGAGGACGGAGCAGCTCGGCAGCGCAGGTAACTATCGAGGTGCAAGATCGGAATTGCAAAGCGGACAGGATCCCGCGAGGCGGCAGTGAACGAGACAGCGAGGGAGAGAGAGTGAGAGAAAGGACGAAAGAAGGAGGAGGAGGGGCGCGATGCGATCTTTACCCCGATATACGGAGAAATTCCGGGAAGAGGTACTTTAACGACTTCCAAACAAGATCTATGGAAGACCCCGGGTGACCTTCGTTACCATTACCTTCCACGTGGAGAACGTCTTCGATGGACATTAATGCCGCGCGATTCGGTCGGGTTTCCTCTCCACGAGCGCGAGCGCCCGGAGACGGACGATCCAGCGTGCCGGCCCGCCGGCGATCTTAGCACGCTCTTGATCTCGATCTATATACACTATTACGTTTAGTAGCGACGTAAATCATAGTGAACCCGATGGCTTCACTTCCACGGTGATCTTACGATCCGCTCTCTCTTCCGAGCCGTCCGCAAACGGGCTTCTTCTTGCTGTCCTTCAAGACAACGACGCTGGCATATTCTTCGCTGAACCTCTGCCGGGGCTCTGCGCTATCCTTCTGGAAAGATGATAGTCCCAGAGCCTGCATACACTTTGGAAAATAAGGTCAAATAAAAGAATTTGTATTTCCTGAAAATTCATTTTAATTATAAAATACGATAACCATTAAATATTCAGAGTAGAGGATAGATGCAGAAGAAAGACATTCAGTAGAGGATCACCGTGATCTTCGAAGCTAAATTACCAGGAGACAGTTAATCTAACCTCACCGGTAATTAGCCGAAGAATCCTAAATGAAAATTAGACTCGCACGAAATAAGAAAAACCAAAGTGGAAGAGTCTTTCGGAGCTAGAGCTTAGGAGATAAACGGTCTAGAGACCCCAGATCCCAACGAATAAAGGCAACTATCGGGCAGAGGGTTGCCGTGGTCACGAAAGCTAAATTTTTAGGGGATGTAGAGCTGGTCGGTCGATAGGGGGTTGAGATGTTCAACAAAGGAACTATTAGATCCCAGCCCGAAGCACCTTGGATCTTCACGTACAAGGGTACTCGTGCATTCGTCCCGCCTGGGAAGTGTTACTCGATACACGTGCACACTCTCTCTGTCTTGCGACTAAAACTTTCCGATCGATAGCGGTCGTTTATAAGAAACGTGATTCGCGTGGGGTGTCCTTCTCCGATTGAGAATCGATAGAGATACTTGCGTTAGCTTGTAATTTAATTTGTCTCAGGTACCGGAAGCACGGGGACGGACAACGCGTACAAACCTTCCTTCCTCACCGACCAGGAGCTGAAACATCTGATCCTGGAGGCGGCCGATGGATTCCTGTTCGTAGTCAGCTGCGATACCGGCAGGATCATCTATGTTTCCGATTCCGTCGCACCTGTTTTGAATTACACGCAGAGCGACTGGTACGGGACCAGTTTGTACTCGCAGGTCCACCCTGATGATACGGAGAAGGTGAGGGAGCAGCTCAGCGCAGAGGAGCCGCAGCACGGAGGCAGGGTGCTGGACCTGAAGACGGGGACTGTCAAGAAGGAGGGCCAGTGTGAGTGGACACTGACTCTTTATTCCTCTTTCTCATCAGGGTCTACTAGGACTCTTACGACTCGTCCGCTAAAAGTCAAAATAATCGAAATCTGTTCTAACATTGTCGGAAAGAAACGCTTAAACAGACTTTGGTGAACCTGCAGCACAGCTGCCTACCCTCCGATTTCGATGATTTTTAGATATATTACAAATTTGAATATTTCGAACAACTTTTTCCTAATGTGCATGAATGAAATAGTTGAATCTTGATGGCAATCGGTGTGTTGAGATTGAACTGTCCTATCGCTAGCGATAGAAGGAACGGATTGTTGAACTGTTCGGCGTGTTGCAGCGTCCATGAGGATGTGCATGGGCTCGAGGAGGGGCTTCATCTGTCGCATGAAAGTCGGGAACCTTCAGACAACCGGCGACATGGCCGCCGCTCACGGTCTCCACCGCATGAAGCAGAGGAACTCGCTGGGCCCGGCCAGAGACGGACAGAATTACGCGGTGGTCCACTGTACAGGATACATCAAAAACTGGCCCCCCACCGGTAAGTTTGGCCCCTACGCGTTGTCCAATGTTTCGTCGTTAATCGTCGGACATATAACGGTCGGCACCGCGACGTAGCGCCAACTTTCTATTTTAAAGCGAGGGAGACGGCTCGCAGGTGGAATATGAACGAACCCGCGCCTGGCTTCGTAGAAATACGGGGATAGCGACGTTTGTACTATAAATTAAGAGCTGCCGGGGGCTAGAGCCGGAGACAAACCACGGACGGATACCGTGCGGATCGGTTTATAAGAATGAATGGAATCGTCTTGACCTAACAGCCGACAGACGGGCCGGAATACCGATAACTATGCCGGGACACACGGGCTTCGATTCGGAATTCGTATGCCGTGTCGCGGCCCCCGATACATAATCAGAAAGACCGCCACTCGATCCTAGTCATTTTGCCTCCTGGCAAACGAATTTTTATACTCTACGCTAGGTCGTTGTACTCGTCGATATTAGGCATTTCTCTCGTTCGAACTGACACTGAACCTTAATGTATGATTAACTGAAACAGTGGAAATTGTAATTCAAGATTGCATGGAGCATAAGCTTTTTGGCAAACAGCGTTTATGGAGGCTTCTCTGAGCCAAGTACCCGCTATAACATGTCTGAAGAGAAGTTAAAACATTTAATTCATTTAATTCTCCAAAATTACTATCTGCCCTCTACATATAATAGTGTGTAAAATGGTAGCACTAATCTAGTGAAGGGACAGAGATGGCTCCATCCGCGCAGACACAAGTCTAACCCGAAGTAGTATAAGTAATTGTAAGCCTGACACACTTAGCACGACACTGTAGTACGCATCAGCATAGAAATCACAACCAGTGAATGATTATGAGGAGTCCTAGACTGATTCATAATTTTACGCTGTAGGTGATTTTGTTCCCCCATGTGTACCAGGTGTGGGCATAGGTGACAGGGGGCCTGGTAGTGTTCAAGCTAGACCTGACGGTGTAGTTGCAGATGAAAACACCAGCAGCAATTGCTGCCTGGTTGCCATTGGACGACTACAGGTCACTAGCACACCAAATAGTAGCGATTTAGCAGGTTCCAATAGCAATAATGGTAAGCGAACAATGAATTAAAACCATTTTCATTACAATACCTTGAGCCTTCTAATTGTGAATGACTTTCAGAATTTATCTCGCGTCACTCGGCTGAAGGTAAATTTACCTTTGTAGACCAAAGAGTCGGTGGAATTCTAGGCTACACACCTTCAGAACTCTTAGGTCACCCGTGCTACGAATTCTTCCACCCGGAAGACTTAACGCACATGAGAGAAAGCTTCGAGCAAGGTAAAGTACCTGGGAACAGGGCTTGAAACGGTTCTGATAACAAATCTTCAAGCCCTGTGTGGAAAGAACCGATTGTCCTCCTGTTGATTGTCGTTAACGAATGCTCGTCTCCGCAGTGTTGAAGCTGAAAGGCCAAGTGGTGTCTGTGATGTACAGATTTCGAGCCAAAAATCGCGACTGGGTGTGGTTAAGGACGTCCGCATTTGCGTTTTTAAACCCGTTCAACGACGACGTCGAATACATTGTCTGCACCAACACGCATGCAAAGTAAGTATTTTTATATGTCCGTGACTGATACTCACGGCATATCTCAATATAAATTCATCCTAACGGATGCGCCTATTCCTTATTGAAGATCATTCCATCCTGGCAGCGATGGTCATACAGAGACCGAAGCTGTACCTGCCTATGGACAACCTGGCTTGGACTATTCTCTTCAAAGACATCCTGCTAGGGATCCTCTGTACTCGGGGCATCACATGATGCCTCAGCATCCAGTGACTGTAGCTACAGCTGGTAAGCCATCCAGCTTCTTTTTCAAAGATGAAGCTTTGGAAGCCTATTAACCTGCGATGAAGGTTTCGGACAGAATCCACTAAATGTTCATGGATGCATCTTTGCAATCTCAGTAATCGTGAATTAAAGAACCTAGTGTTAATGCGAGTCTGTTCGACAGGTCCTCAACAGCCCAGGCCGTCCAGTACGCAAAACGTGTATCAGGGTTACGAAACCACACAGTCGCCGATAGCTTACGGCTCACCTGGCCAGCAGAGCGCATCTTCGTCGGTTTTAAGTAGAATCCAAAAGCCAGCAAATACATCGCCGACACCGGTGCAGCAAGCTTGGGCTATCGGAAGACAAGTGAGTGTATCCGTACCAATTTCTTTTCACTATTCTCAACTTTGGGTACTAATTAGTGTGTGCCTTTCTCAGCAGCAACCAGTAACAGAAGGATATCAGTACAGTCAATTAAGTCCATCTAGGTCACCGAGCGGACCAACTTATACTCAATTAAGTAGCGGTGCTAGGACACCTGCTACACAGTATCATGCTGTCACCACAGTGCCTAATAATCCGGGTAAGTATTTCTGTCATTTTTGTACCGGGTTCCTTGCATCTAATATTAATCCTTTATCTACCGGAAACAAATTGTTAAATTACTATTAAAAAAATCCGTAGATGATATCTTAACGCTACAATGGCTAACGGCGGCAAATTTGTTAGGTATGTGGGGGTGGCAGAGCCAACAGCATCAAGCTCCTCAGCCAGACGGCGGACAATCAAATCCTCAAGTGACTGGGCAAGCGCAACCACCCCATCCTGCTCAGGGTGGACCTGGCACGCAACCCCAAGAGCTCTCGGACATGTTGCAGATGCTGCAAGACCAGGGCGGAGCGTCCGGTTTCGAGGAGTTAAATATGTTCAATACTAATTTCGAGTAGCGACAAGGAAATAGCATCGAAGATTGTCTACCTTAAAGGAACTTTAAGGTTCGAAATCATTGGCACACTGTCTCGAGATCATGCCGAGCATCATAATCAGCACTTTTACTTCAGCAATTAATTGAAAGTTCGCAATTAGCACCTCACGTATTAAACTTTGACCCGAATCGACAGCGAGGATCAGAACGGCCTAACTTCGTCGGTTCGTTAGCGTTTCGTTTCATGAGAAGTTTCATTCGACCGCGTCAAAGGAGATACGATTGCAATAATCGTACGAGATGTTCGAACAATTCGTCGGAAATTCATGAAAATCGTTTTGTGAAAGTGCCATTAGACGTATCGTTGGGGGAAAAAAACAAAGAAAAAATGGTCACTTATAATACGCACAGATCACTCACAGTGGAGGAGGTTTAGGTAGCTTTTTAAAAAAAATACACGGACTTTATCGTGGGAGGATCGTTCGAACGATAGCTATGATTTTACTTTTAAGTTTGTTCGTTTATTTTTTGTGGTTAAGGATCGTGTTGAATGAATCATTGTGGAAATCATTCTTCTTCTATTACTTCCCGTTGTTGATCTGATTTTAGAGCGTAAGAAGAGCAATCTTAGAAACGATGTTTGTAAATTAGAGATTAAACTGTGAACTCTCCTCGTTCTGATTTTTAACGAAATAAACGCATTTATGTAGGTAAGTTATATTTAAATTGTACATGGAACCGAAGAACTATGACTCGAAGAGGCCGCGGGGTTTCGCGGAGATATTGTTGACTGGATGTAAGTATGTATAAATTTTTGGATGAGACAAAAAATACGTGTGAGATCTGTAGTTGTCCGGAGAGCGACGCTTCGTTAAGATTTCGGATTATTAATTGGAACTGCGTGTATCGTGTACGATTGCTATCACCTTTTACATTGTTATAGAAGTTGAACATCGCATCTGTGCTTATTAATAAGTAATACGGGATAATAGTCCCGATTTTATTTAAAGAAAAGGAAACGAGAGAGCACTTCGACTAAAAAATAATAATACAAAATTTAACGAGGTGCATCCTAAAAATTAAGGGTGAAGAAAAGTATTTTTAAAACTTCTCAATCAAATCTATACAAATCACGGTAATTTTAATACCAGCTTATCGTTAGATTTCTAAGGTTAGCTTAATTATTTTAATTTAGATCTTTGTAATTATAAACAGTGCAATCATAAGAAACAACACTCAATGGACAAAAAGAAAAAAAAGAGAAAGGGAGATTGTTTCAACTCGACGATGTACAAAAAAAAATTATGTAATCCACTTTTGCTTCTCTGTGCAAGACACCATTTTTAGATATTCCTAAAGAAAAAATATAGATAATGTTACACATACGAATAATTGCATTTATAAGTAACCATGTGTGATTTAGCGCATTTGTACATGTCTAGAGAATTCCGATAAGCAAAGATCGAAACGAAAAATTGCAGCATATCATAATGAATTGGGAACATTTTTACTAATATATAAAAAGTATACAACACGCGTACGATTCTTTTTTATCATCCTGTGTCGAAAGTAGTTTCACTGACTATTGCTCGGACAATAATTAACGTCTCGATGAGTGCATCGATATGTATACGCGAACGATTGATTAAATTGCAAATCACGCCTGTACAACATTTTCGGGGCCCTTTATCCTTGATCGTTTGTGATCATGCTCCTCCATCGTGCCCTTTATGAGAGTAAAGTCAGCTTCGAACTTGATTTTGTGCAAAAAAATAGTTACCTGAAGTTTCTATTATGGAATTATTTAAAAAAAAAATAAGAAAGAACGGAAGGATAATATGCGCTCGTATGAAACGAAACTATTATTTATAGATTCCTCCAGTGCGCTTATTATATTACATAAATATAAAAGTTGTATGAATCACGGAACAATTGGTAATATAAAGTCCACATTCGTGTTGGAGAGCTGGCGTAATTATTCAACCCATTGCATTTTTTTTTCTCGAGGAGCTACTAGAAAATCTGAACAAGTGAGACTGTACATGTTCTGCTGTATTTAAAAAACTATACAAAAGTTATAATTTCAGTTTGATTGCGGACAACGCGTCCTTCTGCTTCTTCTTTGAACGTGCGTCAGTCTTGGACTTGATGTGACTCTTCACTTGGTCCTGCAGTTGATTGAAGAATGTAGTCGACGACTTTGGAACCCTCTGCCCCGTCTCATCCATTTTGACAATGTTCCGATTATTGATTAATTTCTTCGTCAGTTCCGTTGCCTTGTCTTTCTTGTATTTCTTCGCTATTCCTGGTTTCATCGCGTTCAGTTTCTCCTTCTTTTCCATGGCATCGTGTCGCGCACGCTGCTTCATCTTCTTGTGCCTTCGTTCCCGTTTCATGTCCGTCTTCGTCCTTTCTGTTCTGTCCATGAGATCGCCTCGTTGTTTTTCTGAAATAACATAACACGTGAACAATATCAATAAACATTTAAAAAATCGAAACAAGTTTTCCCCAATGAAATACCTACCCTTAATTTCTTCCGGAGCCAATAAAGCAGCATCGCTGACCCCTACCGGCGCCACTTCCTCCATATTAATTGCCGGAATATTGCTGATGATCTTGATTTCCGGGTTGGCCTGAAACAAGTACGTAAAATTTGTAAAAATCAACAAGACGAATTAGTTGACAATTTTGTCATTATTTTACCGGTTTCGGGGTGTAATGGAAGTTAGACAGTGCATCCAATTTCAAAAACACAGAGTGCATCATCTCCCGGATTTCCGTGTGCAACTTTGGCTCCTCTTCCTCTTTCTCCTCGTTGTCTGGATTCAGTGCTTGCTTCTGTTTAAGATATTCGTTCTCGTAAATCTGAGACAAGCTCTCTTTGCTCTTTTCCTGGTTCAAAACCAGCTTCTTCTTGTATTCCATCGGAGTCTCGACTGGTTTGAATTTCTTCTCCACGTCGTCCCAAGCTTTGTCCTTTATCCTTTGTTTAATTATGTCCTCCAGTTTCACAGTTGTTTGCTCGGTAATGACTGGTGCAGGCCTCGTTGTTATATCAAATTCAACGAACTCCTCCAGCAAGGAATTCTGCGGCCTGTTGGTAGCGCTAACTTCGCCCTTCAGTTGCCATGGTTTCTCTGCCAGTGCTTCTTTTTCCAGATGCTGGATTCTCTCTAGTAATCTCTCTTGACGAGTTTCGAGAGAGGATTTAATTTCTGCGTCCTCCTTTCTGTTGTCGGATTTATTTTCTATGCTGTCCGTGTCGTCGGAATCGTTTGTGAGATTGAAAGTAACTTTTTTCTTAGAAGATTTGCGCTCGTCTTCTTCCTCATCCGTGTTCATTTCTTCATCCGAATTATCACGTAGAGAATCATCGTTTAGGTCTTTACTATCAGCGTTTTTGTATTGTACAGAGTCTTTAGCTTCCTCGTCCTCGCTCTGTGGACTATCAAAGAAGTCTGTATACTTCACCAGCTTCTCTTCACCACTTTTGCTCTCATCGTCATCTGAAAAATCATTGAACAGATCCACTGATTCTTCGTCAGAGTCATGTTCCTCATTCTTCTCATTCTGTACTTCCTTCCTTTCTTCCTTGTTCAGATACTCGTCTAATTCTTGCAATTTAAAGAATTTGTCGTCCACTATGGATGGTTTCTTTCTCTGCTTGTTCATGTCTACCTTTTGTCTCTTTGAATCGTTTTCCAATTCCATCTCACTGTCCAAAGCATCTTCTTCAGATATAATCTCCTTTTCTTCGTCATTGTCTGTTTCTTCAGTTTCTTCGTTGCTATGTACAATCTCTGGTTTTCTTGCGCTAACCGGTATCGTCAATTTCTTACTTTCTGCTAGAGCCTTCGAGACGGCTGTTATAAAATGCGTAAGTTCACCTTCATTCTGTAATTCGAGTTGCTGCCAGATCTGCTCTTCGTCGAAACCTTCTGTTACAAGCTCTGGCAGTGCCTTTGTGTTTCTTTTCGATTGCTCTTTTGTGAAGTCGTACAAGCGTTTCGTTGAATTCTTGAAATCTAATGCTGCTTTATTTTGTACGCTATAATATTAGTGAATTAATTATTAGAAATACATATTAGGTTACGCTATCTAAATGAAACGAAGCACGAGGAACTTACCTCAAAAATAGTTCCCGTTTTTTAGTATTATTGTCAATTACAGATAGAACATTCTCAAGTATTTCTGTTTCAGACATTGTGAATGCGCATTTATTTTAAAATTGTTTGAGTAAAATTTTCATCGGAAGGTTATGTTTATATCACATATGCACACCTGTGCACACCACACGCATGGCTGGAATATCGAGAAAATTGACAACTATTATCGCAGACGAAATAGAAGCAGAGAGCTAACGTCTTATGCGCTTTTCTGGTCACGTATGCTGCTGTACCGACTTTAAAATTGAAATAAAGATAAATGAATATAAATAAGATGACAGCAGAGCTCTGATGACAGCTTTGATTGGGTGATTGGTCAACTCCTATATAAGTATGTGGGAAGAATTAAGACAGTATTCCGAAGGTACAAAATTGTTCAGAAGAACTTCTACATCAACATCATACACGAAAGTTTATTTGTTGTTAAACAATCATGTCAATATTTAATATTTATTAGAGCCGCAGATGATTCTTGCCGCTCTCCCCATAAGACGCAATGCTAATTTCGGCAAGATTCATCTGCTTTGCAAGAGCCTCCGTACAGCGCCGAAGGACGTTGTGGCAAAACGCTCAAACTGTTAGCCAAATTGTAATTCAACTTCCTCACCCAGGTGGCGGCACATACCATTTCCACTAAAATCTCAAAATAGCGCCACTGGGTGTAGTGGAGAAATGCTGAAGCTGGAAGCCAAACGTTATCGACGGAGGTATTGACACGTGGCGCCACCTGGGCGAACGAGTCGAACAAAAATTTGGCAAACAGTTTGAGCGTTCCGCCGCTACGCCCCGTGGCGCTATTTTGACATTTTGAAGAGCAGATGATTCGTGCCGGAATTTACATTGTGCCTTATGGGAAACACGGAACTTAATGCACTTCTGCCTTTAATTTAAGCCCTCAAACGTTTCTAAATTCCCTCGGAAACGTGTAATAAAGGGAAGAAAAGAAGAGTGGATCTAGAGAAGGGGAGGTTGCGATGTGAGAAAAGGATCAACAAGTAGGAGATTTAGGAGAAAAGAGGGACGGCTGATACCTATGGATGGCTTGGAATGGGTTGAGGGGGCCTGGGAAGGAAGAGGAAAGGGTGTTTTTTGTTGGTAATCTAGAGAAATGGAGGGTAAAGGAGGTGGCGATCTTGTGACGGGAGAGGGAAGAGGGGTTCCAAGGAAGGAAAGGGAAGGGAGAAGAGAGCGTGACGCAGTAGGATGATCGAATAAAAAAGAGATGATTTTAAACCGATGAAAGGATCCCGAGTGTATTATTAAACTGACCAGTGAGACTACATAATAAACCCTGTCATGAACGCTGGCTCCAGAATCCCTGGCAGTTTAATTTCATTTGTTCGAATTTTTTGAATTTGCCCTCCGGTGGAGGCCGCGACGACTGTTCGTGCAGTGCTTCCACCTGACGGTCGGCTGGGGGAATAATTCCCTTCCCTACCAAGATCCCTAGCGAACCAACGACTACATTCACGCTGCGGTGGAGCATTTATACGGGTGGACTGCAACCAGGCGCTTTAGTCTCTGGTTGGGATGCGAGGCGTGAGTATGGGGTACGAGTGCAGCCCGCCAGGCGTGAACTGCATCGAGAATTGAAAACAAAAACACCGGGGGAAAAAAGCGAGATCGCGTATATGACGACGTGTTCGACCGGCGCGGAATCCCATCATCGAAACAAGAAAACATCGTAGCGCGCATTGTCCGGGCAGACGACGAGTCCGTTGTCAGTCGATCCTCCGCAGCGCGACCTTTTTATTCCCATCGTCGATTTTACCGTCTCTGTCAGTGAGTACTCGGATTCGCGAGCTGTCACTCGCAAATGTACGGTTAATCGATCCGCGTGCAATAACGAGAGTCCGGACCGCGTCGCTCGATGCTTGGCAGAGCAACGCGGCCGCGAACCGATCCACACACGATTCTCGATTCTCGAAATCGGGGGCTGAATCGTTCCTCGTCGATGCGACACTGTTCGCCGCGTGTGCCTCCTAGGGATACGTGAACGGACAACCATTCACAAACAACAGTCTCTGGTGGATACGTCCGAGCGAGGTGAGTCTCCACCGACTATTTTATTTTCTTTTTTTTTTTTTTTCTCTTCGTGTGCAGTCTAAGATTACGTCTGGCTGCAATTTAGAGATATAGAGACAGGGGGTTGACTCGAACCCGCCGCTCGTTTCGCTAAATCATTTTCTCTGAACTTGTAGCTAGTATACAGAAAATATTTGCTTGGATTTTAAAGACATAATAGAAACGACAAGAAATGTAACGCATTAAGATAGGGGTTGATTTCCAACCCCTCCGAGCTCACTGGCACACATGTCGCTTCAATTGCTTTGAAGTTATGACAAGTTTCTTTCGATCTTAATACTGGTTTCAATCTACATAGTAACTTGCTGAACTGATACCAGAAAATTTATTTATTTACATTTATAGCAAGCATAACAGGAATAATAATAGAAACATCTTTTGGAATCGGTAGGATGCTATAGAAATGTGGTCGATTGTCTTTTCCAACCCTCGAGCAACGGTCTTCGGAATGAACACTTTCATACCTCGGACATTATGTTCCACAGAAGGGTTGAATTTCGAGGGTTGACCGATGGACCACATTACTATAATTGACGCGCGACACACAATAGAAATACATTTTAGAGTCCATATGCAGAAACTGGGGCGAATTAAAACTTTGTTTACTCGCGTCACAGATTGTCGCTGTGTGTACAAATATTTAGAACCGAGCTGCTACCCGCGTGCATCAATATTTATGTGACCACATTTGTTCACTATTTTTCTTCGGTTAGGCGATATTGTCCCGAGCTCTTTTCGCTCCCTGCCCTTGTTTAGTTTTCTTTTATCTAGCATCCCCCCCGATGAACTATACTTTTTTAAAAGCAACTATACTTAAAAATATATAATATAGTTAGTCTAGTATAGTTACTTAAAAAATGTATAGTTTTCGACTGTTAGAAAGTCTGATAATGAAGAAAGTGAAGTAAGTAGAATAGAAATTTCAATGATCCCTGAATCTCCTCAGCCGAGAAGACGGTGGGGGATCTATGGATCGTAGGAAAGAAACGCGAGAGAAAATACGTGTACGGGAGATTTTTCTAGATACAATTCATGATCTACGGATCAACGAACGAGGAAAATTTGGTCGGTGGTCGCATGACACTTGAATAGAACGCGATGATAGGTCGGATTGCTTTCTATCGGAGAAAAAGTGTATTGTCTCGCTTCGTGTGCCCGTAGAAAGGAGGTTTCGACCGAGATTCGACGAGCCTGTCATAGATTATCGTAGCGCAGATAGATCGCGTCGGGTTCATCGAGTCAGAGACAATTAGCTTGCGGCGAGCCGCGTTTATCAATGGGAGGAAGATGGGAGATAAGTTTTCGGGCGGCGTGGCTATTCATAGAACTACGCGTCGCAACGCTAATAACCGCTGTACACGAGAACAGTTGATTAACTAGGCTACTCTAGAATAATATCAGCTGCGACAAATGTTTTCGTGGAAAATATTTATCTGCCGTGGATCACTGTGTTGACCAACGGTCACTTATTGTATTTATCGGCTTCACGGAAATCGACGTCCTTGCGATCGATTCGTCTCTCTTAATGCCGCCGGTACAATGAGATTACAAAGCACAATATTGAGATTACGAGGAAAGCATTGTTTCGCTCGCTTATCCCATTTTCTCGCTACTCGTTATCTCACAATTACTCTCCGAGTTACTCAAACACTCGAGTACGGTTTTCGAGAGTTTTATCAACGCTGTATACTACGCGCTAGATTTGTTGTTTTACAATTACTCAAATTATTAAAAATTTTCTGCATTATTTACCAGGCACTGGAACCTGGAACCAGAGAAAAATTTATTTCATTTTTCAGTAATTCTGATAAGTTTCACATTTTTTTTCGAAAACGTATAATAATGCTAATTATAAAATCAGAAGTTTCGTTTTTCAACGCTCGCTGGCTCTAGCGTGAAATAATTCGAGCGCGCGCGCGCGGTCACACGCGTGAACGCTCGCGTCCGTTTTTGGCGAAAATTGATTTCGGAACAGGCTCCTCGCCTTTTTCTCGTTTTGTCATTGAAGCATCGGGTCTATTTTTAAGCCGGCGTCGCCATAAAAGTCCCAATAAATTTTCTCAAAGTCCGGCGACTGTCCGGTGACTCACCTGTCCTCCGCGCGGTTTAAAACACGCTTAAAAGGCAAATGAGGTGATTAATGTATCGGCGCGTAACAGCTAGGAGCAAATAAATCGCACGCAGAGAACGATCCTTCGCGAGGGTTTACGATCACAATGCAATCACGCCGATCTTCTTCGGGCTGAGATCGATCTCGGACGAGACATTCCGACTAGACTCTTCGGAACGGCCTCGAGATAAGAACTCGCTCATTCTTTCCGTATTCCGATTGAGTCATCGCGATTCGTTTCGCAATTACGCACTAGAAAGTACCGAGGAGGAAATCCGTTCGTTGTGGATCAGCGGTAATTGTTTAATTGCTCCGCAAACAAATTTTTAGATTATGCATTTGAGGAGAAGATCACCTGCTTTTATATTTCACTATGGACGATTTACAATGATCCGCTGCATATGAGCCTTTAAATCGGCGGTAAAATCGTGCAGAAAAATCGGCGGTAAAATCTTACAAAAAAATTAGTGGTCAAATTGTAAAGAAAAATCGGCAGTAAAATCATACAAAACAAAAATCGGCGGACAGCCCGACGACAGGAACAGAGCGGATCCAGCCCGAAGATCGTTGGATCTTCGATCCGGTTCGTTTTGACCGGGCATTGAAATCGCCGCGATACACGCGCGCGCGCGCGCGCTCTCGTCGGATAAGCATAATTCGCGGCGATATACGGTGTCCGATCGGCAACGATAGTTCGCCGATGATTGAATTGGCAATGCGAGGGTTGGCCGGGGTCGGCTCGGCGCGCGAAGACGATCAAGATTGCCGGAGAAAGACAAAGGGGCGGGAGATCGTTTACCGATAATGCGAGCCGCGCGAGACCAAACGAGACGGGACGATACGATACGATACGAAACGAAACGATACGAAACGATACGAAACGCGAGACCGCAGCACCCGGACAGACAGATGCTCGCCGGATTGTTTCGATGTAACTTCGATGTACTTAGCTGCACTTAGCGGAGATGCGCTTTGCCGATAATCGGCTCCGTGCCGGTTTCGAAAGCGTGTATCCACCGACCTCCCGTGGAACACGACGCCGATCGGGATCGCGATCAACGATTTGTCGTGGTTTTCGTGGACAGTTTGCGTGATTTAGGCTGGGCACGAGTCGCACGGAGGTTGGCCTGATCGTCGCTCCAACCGCGGCGGAAGGCTGACCCTCTGCTTTTATCAGACTTCGCAATTTTCTCGGATCGATGGATTTTCGCGAATTTTCGCACGTTTCCGGTTGAGAAGGAGCAGCAAAATTAGTAGATACATTGAAGCTTCGTTGTTGAAATAAGACAGTCCTGGAAGAACTCAAATCCAAGAATTGTCGCGATGTCGTATCTGCTGATACATTGTAACGAATGTATGCGTCACTAGTCAAAAAGACGATCGGCAGCCGAAATGACGATCGGCACGAGGCCGAGTGGGTAGGACGTGAGTTGCACGTCGCACAGTGGAGTATGTGGCCCGAAAAGATGGACAAGACTATAGTATCGTTATTTATAGTCTCAAGGTCATAATATTATATATCGTTGAATTCGTCTTAAGATCAGCTTCAACATTATGAAATAAAAAATACCATTTAAAAAATCAAAGTGACTGATTATTTGTTGCAAAAAAAAATTTCAGAATTCTATATATCGAAGTTTGTAGATGTCCGAACACTGTTTAACTTTTGTTCGAAACATCTTTTTGTATAATATTATTTTATTTGTTTTTATTAGGCTACAAGTACTTATGAATGATATAATGCCATTATTTTCTGCAATTTAAAAAAAATGCGTGAAATAAAAAATTTGCAAATAAATTTGTAATTGTATATAAATGGACAACTAACAGAATACAGAATTTCACGTAGGAATGACGATCGCCCTGTAGCCTACAATGTATCGAGCGTTGCATCAGAAAAACCGTTTGAAAATTCTTATAGGCGCGAATCGGCAGCATTTTGGGTAAATTATAAACTAGAAACCTTGGCGCGTTGAATGACACCAGAACAAGCATCGGGACTCACTCGGAAGCATAATAAAATTCTATATGAATTCTTATGATTATTAGTCATTTTTATTAGTCAAAAACACAAGTAATAAAGAGTATAATAATTAACAGAAATTGAACTACATACTTACCTAAAAAACATCTGTAAAGGAAAAAGTTTGCATCAGTGAACAATAATAATTCAAGGACTAGTTGCGAGAAACAGTATTACGAAAATTCTTCGACTTCAATAAAGCATAACACTTCACGAGTGAATAAAATAAAAGAAAAGGTATTGGAATATCATTTTCCATATATTCAACTATCTCAAAAAGCAAAAATTTTATATTTTAGACAACATTTTTTAATCGACTTTTGGCCAGCTTTTGCGGTCAAATACTCCACTGTGCGTCGGTCCGAAGTTCAATTTACGGAAGAGTCGGCGTAGGTAGGACATACCTGGTAATATTAGTCGTTTGCATTTTTATATTAAAGTTAAACATTTTACACTAGCTTTGTCTTTTTTAATTAGAAAAGAACTCCTAGCATATCCTCAACAATTTGTAATAGGGGTAAAGGATCTATTAAAATTCATCTTCAATTTTTTCAGGACTAGTAGGACTTGAAAAAGAAAAATTTTAGTGCAACTGTTCTTTAAAGGGACGCACGTGGTCCATTACAATTATTCACGCAGGTCCGAATAACTAAGCGAAAAGGTCAGCCTGCCGAGAAGATGAAAGTTCTCGTCCACGAAATAAGCGAAGCACAATATGTACCAGTAGCGTCGAGCATTCGCACAATCGTCCGCGGTGGATTTTCGTGTTTGATCGCGCGCGTGCACAATAGAGAGAAAGCGGAAGAGATTAATGGAAACGGAGAGTGAAAATTCAAATAAATAGCGATAATAAGACGAAGAGGAGGCGCCGCCATCGTGGATGGGCTGGACGGGCTTGGGTAGTTCGCGAGAGCTGATGGGACAGGGGATGGTGGGAGAGCAGGAGGGGCACACAGGACATTTGCATATTATGTCTTGATACACAGGTTCCGGGAATGCAAATGAGGCGGTTAAGAAAACTAGTAGGCAAGCGAGCGCGCTTAAACAATACCGGCCGCAACTATTTCTGCTGGGTAGATGCGGTGGAAGAGGCTGCAACGGGGAAAAAGTCGCGTAACATTATCCTACGGAGTAAACCGGCGCGGCGCGGCGGTCGTTCGCGAGAAAAGAAGAAGAAGAGAGATCATTCAGCAGAAACGTCGGGATATCCTTCGCTGCCGTCGAGATTCTAATCTCTTTTGCTCCGAGATCCGCATAAATCACACTTACGCTAATTGCGTTCGATGGGCGCGTCGCTCGAAGTGCATTTGCGCCAGGGGTTCTCCATCAAATTTTTCCCCTCCATCCAGAGTTAGCAGATCAGGGGAATCGACTCGAATCGAGGGGAAAAAGTTACCCCCTCTCTGCCAGTACCGGATCCGTCACGTAACAGAGACGAAACGCCTCACGTGACCGGGCCGCGCGGAAGGGGAACGGTAGGAGTGGGGGCAAGTGAGAGACTCTGCGGCTCACAGTGGTCCGAGAACGCGATTTTACTGGCCAAAAGTCAAAATGTCTGAAACTTTCTAAAAGTTGGTAATCAGATGTTTTTGGGGTCACTGATAACGAATCTGACACCAAAAATTCAAAATTCAAAATGGTGGATTCAATACTATGCACATATGGTCTGGAAACTCGTTTTTCGTGGTGAAAATTAAAGACACACACATATCGACATTTTCCTACGCAATATATGTATTTCAGTTCTTCATTTCTCTACATTAGAAAATCGGTAAAGTTTCAGTTTGGAAATTCCTGTGATACTAAAACACTAACATATGTAATATGTATATATATAATCATAATTATACTTACTTATACATAATTATACATAATTAAATATAATTATATATAATTAAATATAATTATATATAATTAAAGATCATGTAGAATTGACATCAGAAATATAATTATATACAATTAAATAATTATAATTATAAAGTACATAATATAATTGTATATAATTAAATATAATTATATATTATTTAATTGTATATAATTATATTTCTGATGTCAATTCTAAGTCATCCAAATAATCAAGTATCGGTAATTCAAATTCCTATTCAAGAGTCTACATGTCTAATACTATCCAGACGTCAAAATACCGCGGGCTTCTTTTAAAATTTATATGCTCTTATTCACACAATTGTTTAAACTTTCATATAAAACAAGTCTGATGCTTATCACTCTTTATCATTTTTTTGAAAGCCTGCCCAAAGTTTAAATAGTTAACAATATTGCAGCATTTGTACAGGATTAAATAATGCTTACAAACTAATTGAATAATGAAAATATGCCTATTAATATATATAAAATATTTATTCAAACCTGTTATATGTATAATGCTCTATGTATAATGAGTTCTTAGAATAATTAGTTTCACTTTGAATTTCAGAATTTTGACTTCAGAACATTACCCTCGATTACACAAGTATTGGAAATGAATAATATTTTGAATTTTGAGTGTTCGGAGTATTGTTACTTAATAGCAAAAAAAAGTTTTTCAAAATGTTGAACTTCGAAAATGGACTTTTGGCCAGTAAAATCGCGTTCTCGGACCACTGTGCGGCTGTGACCACGATACGGTTAATCGGTAGTAATCAATGTAACATTCAGATACGCCATGACTTTATTTAATTGTTTTAATATTTCTTAAAGGGGGTGCGTTGTATTTAATGTTAAATTAAAAACGTTTAATAAACATTTGAATGATCATCGAAACAAATGGCAGGGATTAATTTCTGAAATTGTGCACCTGGGAACGGGAAGATCTTTTGAAAAAATTTGTTCCGCGTGTTGTTGGTGTCGCAGGCGTGGAGATAGGAGGTTCAGGGGCCACGAGGCTCGCCGGCGCGGCGCGGCGCGGCGCGGCGGCTGCAGCCACGGCGCTCCGGTTAAAAGTGAATGGGGAACCCCGCTCCATTCACAAGATTTTCCTCTCCGGTCAGTTTCGCCAGGCGCGTACCGGGCTGGTTTGTACACGAGCACACACCTGGACGAGCTCGTGCGGACGCACGCGCGGCTCTCCACCACTGCGACAAATCGGAGACCGCCGCTGCGCCGCGCCGTTGCACTCTCGCAGCGCACTCTCGCTGAGCAGACCGCACGCGAACGCGCGTGTGTCCTCTTTGGAAATTCCTCGCGTGCCCCATGCTGTCTGCCCTCCGCTCGCTATTTTCGGCCACCGCCCCAGCACGCCTTGGCCCGTTCTCGACATTTCTCACGAATGACTTTTTCCCTTTCGCTTTGTCTTCTGTCTTCGACCCCCTTCGCTCGCCGATAAGATCGTAATCGCATGTCAAAATCACCGGTAATTGTCAGTAACAGCCACGGACGTCGCTTAACCTTTTGCACTCCGTTGGCGCCACTGCTGAGACAGTCTCGATTTATTGCTAATAAATGTTTTATGCATTTATGGCGGAAATCAGTTAGAAGAATTTAAGAATAGTTTAAACAGGAAATACCCATTTTTACCGTTCACGTAGAAAATTTTTAATTTCCATGAGAATCAATCTACTCGTGCATATAATATATTAATGCGCATTCGAACAAAGCAGATAAATAAAAGAAGTCGAAGTTAAGATATTCATAAAAATTTTACAAGTTTCTCTCATCGGAATGAAATTGTTGGTTCACCAGATTTTCTGTCGGAGTAGCTATAAGAGAGAAAGAGAGAGAGAGAGAGAGAGAGAGAGAGAGAGAGAGAGAAGCTGGGTCTATATTGTTGAATAATCGTGTTACGAAAACGATCGTGGTCGGATTACATACATCCTCGTTGCAATCACTTTTCCTTCGATGGCTTCTGAGCGTTTATCGCGGGCATCGCGCATAATTTACAGGCGAAACGTTGCCCGTCGGGCTCCCCGGCCTCGTAAAAATCCTGTTCACGCACGAATGTGTGGTGTGGCGGCATGGCATGGCGCGGCGCGGCGTGGGGCGCGCGCGCGCGAATTCCGCTCTGGCGCGCGACGTCTAAATTCGTATTTGTTTACCGTTCGCGATCCGATCAATCATCCAGTTTCGCCGCTCGGTGGCCGCTTATCGTGTCTCGGAATATTTTAACATTTTTCCGAAGATTTTTCCCGACGAGCCGGAGCCGTCGAACGCCTTTCTATTCGCCTTCGAATATCGCCTTTGCTTCCAATCGGTCGTGGTCTCAAAATTCTGATCGACTCGTAATTTTGAACCCCCAATTTCTACTTCGTACAATTGATTTGGAAAATTTTTATTTTGCATAAAAATCTGCGCTGAAATTTTTAAAAGGTCCATGATTTATTAATAATAGGGTAGCCTAATTGGAACTAGCATCTAGGTTGACCCACCACGTACTTGTGTCCCTATGTGATTGCGAAACTAATTGTTAATAGGATTTTATTTCAGTTTAACAGAAATGAATAATAATGAACATAGCGTAAGGCAGGGACAAACACCATGATGAAATAGAGTCGACTCGATCTCGCGAAACGGTTGCAGACAATTCCGCCCCCACAGGAAAGAACAGAGTCTCGGCCGACGATGAAAAAAAGAGTGAGATTTCATGGTAACGCCCCGCGCCGTCCACCATAATTGTCCGCGAGATAAACGATCTCCGGGAACACGGAGATACATGCGGCTCTGAAATCAGATACTTAATCGAATTAAGGGCCATTTCGAGACGTGTTTGTGGGTTTCTGCCTCTAACAGAGCCATTAAGATCGAAATTACGATTGGTAATATCCAGGCTGGTTGCCCCCTGTCGTACCGCCACGAATTTACGCGGTTCTTTCAATGAGAATAGAGCCTAACCAGCCTCGATCGATAAAGATCTGCCGGTCGTTAAGAATAAGGACAACTTTGCATAATCCGATTCACGGTTCAGCCGTGATTGTGTCTGGAATTCGTGTTTCGCTATTTGGAGCAGTCATAGATCGCGTGCGCATGCGTCGTCGAATTAGATTCTAGATTCGGATGGAAGCACCCAAAATTCAACTGGACGCATTCGCGTTCGCCTGGAAGCTCCCAAGCTCAATTGAAAGATACTAGATTCATATGAACACTTTAAAATGAAACTACAAGCTTCAGAATGCCGCTGGAAGCTTCGCAATTCAATTGGAGGTCCTTCAGTTCAACTGGAACCACTCGAAATTCAAAATTGGAAGCACTCCAAATCAATTTGGAGCTTTTTAGTTCAACCGGAAGCTTCTAGATTCACATGGAAGCACTAAAAATTCAATTGGAAGCACTCAGATTCAATTTGGAACTTGTAACTTCACCTAGAAGCTTCTAGATTCAAATGGAAGCACTCAAAATTCAATTGGAAGCACTCAGATTCAATTTGGAACTTGTAAGTTCACCTAGAAGCTTCTAGATTCAAATGGAAGCACTAAAAATTCAATTGGAAGCACTCAGATTCAATTTGGAACTTGTAAGTTCACCTAGAAGCTCCTAGATTCAAATGGAAGCACTCAAAATTCAATTGGCAGCACTCAGATTCAATTTGGAACTTGTAAGTTCACCTAGAAGCTCCTAGATTCAAATGGAAGCACTCAAAATTCAATTGGCAGCACTCAGATTCAATTTGGAACTTGTAAGTTCAACTAGAAGCTTCTAGATTCAAATGAAAGCACTCAAAATTCAATTGGAAGCACTCAGATTCGATTTGGAGCTTCCAAGTTCAACTGGAAGCTTCTAGAATCAAACGGGAGCACTAAAAATTCAACTGGATGCGCTCACGTTCGTCTAGAAGCTCTTGAGTTAAACTGTAAGATCCATAAGCTCAACCGCACGCAAATTGCAATTGCAATTGCAAAAGCGTTGCATCAAAATTCAACTCCAAGCTTCAGAATGCTCCTAAAGGCTCAACAATGCAGCCGGGGCTCCTACAATTCAACTTGAAGCTCCCAGATTCGACAGGTAGCCTCTAAATTCACCCGAAAGGATGCAAATCCACTAAATTCAATGGCCATGCCCTAAACTCTAGTCTAACCCCTGCAATTCATTTGTCCGCGCAATTTTTCGTCCTGGATCGATCGGATCGCTGGAAGGTCGACGAGAGAGAGAGAGAGAATTCGAGTCGGAACCAATAGAATCGGAGCAGACGCGAGGAGGTCCGATAAGGGAGCACTCAGCCAAGGCCGATTGGTTCTCAAGAAAGCGGAGTGGCGCGGCGCGATGACAAACGAGGCCAGAAATGTTCCGGACGTTATCACCGGGCCCCGATACGGCCGGCAGATACGACGACCGCGGGTTTCTTCGTGTTCCTGAACGGCTCTCCGCGGCATTACCATGCAGGTATTTCGAGCGCACCCATAGGCCGCCGCGCCGCCGCCGCCGCCGCTGAGCCGTGCCATGCCGGTGCACCGGCAAATGCATTTGCATTTGCATTTCGCGGCGCATGCCGGCGACGTACGTCGGAACAGGTTCATTTTCTCTCTGTGTTCCGTCGCGAATGAATGAAATCGTTAAGCGTTACGACACCCGAGGGTGGAACGCTTTATCGGGCCACCTTACATCTTCCGCGGAGACCCCTTTTCCGCTTGGAACGTTCCTAGAAAGTGGCTGTAACTTATCTAGCTGGAGCTAGTCGCGCTCATACCGATCAAAGTGAAATTCTACCCTTTATACTCTACTGCCCTAATTTTTGCCAAAAGGAAATCGGCGCTACCGAATTCGAATTTACACCTTCGCGTTCAAATTCCAACTTTTAAACTCGCTCGAACGCTTCCAAAATCAACCGAAAGCTCCCACCCTGAATATGCAAATACAACCCCCGCAACGAACCTCGCAGCTTAAGAATTCATTCCTGAAGGGGTTAACATTTTATGCCGGGACTATTACCGTATAATAAATTCTGGAAAAATCCGATGCACGATGGGGCCGAGCGTGCTCGAGCGTAATTATACATACATATATGCGTTCCTCCCTTGTTTCCCTCTTTCGTACCCCACCCCTGTTAGAACAGTGGGCGGGTGGGACTTTCGCAGATAAGCGGCCCGTGAGTATCGAATGTCTTGGGAAATCGCGAGTACTTGTCTCGCTCGGCATAAATCGGTATTATCGCGAAAGGGTTGGGGGGTGAGGGAATTTTAATGGGGCGGCGCGGCGCGGCGCTGCGCGCCTCGCATGCGAAGGGTTGATAAGTGGTCGATGGCTCGGAACGAGAAGGAGACATTTTTCTGCTCGAATCGGTCGCGTGCTGACTTCGGTGCCGCGCCGATGTTCTGGAAAAAGTGTTATGCGCAGGAAAATTCATTTCAAGGGCGGGACTATCGATTTTAGCCATTGTTAATAGCCTGAACACCTTGGTGCTAAAACAGATCCGTTTCTTCTATTATTATTATTATTAAAAATTGCATTCACCGATTGTCTGGTGCAAGGATTGAGTCTAGCCTCAGCTGATTTTTGCACTAACATTTTTTGATCAATCAGATTTCCAAGCAACTACAAGTACTTCTTTGCTCCGAAATTGCCCCGTTTTTCAGTGATATGATCCGATCGTGTGCTGCACGTGGACGAGCGAGACTTGCTTCGTGGAAATACAGTTTCCCATGAAACTTCTACGCCTCGCATATGGAACTTTCTCGATCTGGCTCACTCTCCGTTTCTATTTCCCATCCGGCGGGCTCGGGACACGCGGTTCGGCTGCTCTTTCGCTCTCTTTCCGTGTACATCGTATGTAGTATACCGTTACAACGAGCAAAGCACGCCTTTAAAGTACGCTCACGTAGGTAAACTTACGAACTGGCTTTCATAAGAGGAACCCATAGGCGAGACTCACCTTTTGATATTCCGTCCCTTACACGCATCCGTTCAATGGAATAATAAAAACCCTCCGGGCCTGAACCCTTTCCCAGCGCGATCCCAGGGAACAGGCTTGTCCACCGGAGAAACTTAAAGCTGCGACGTGCCACCAGACAGAACACCTTCTTATTTATCAGGACAGCTCGGCCACTAAACATTTTTTAAACTGTGCAAAATTTTAATTTATCTTATTTCAAATAATAGACCTGAAAGTGAACATTTTCGTAGAAAATATTTTTGATTTATTTAATGTTTATTTTAATTATGTAAGTATAATTTCGAATAGCAGTACCAATGTTTGCCTTTGAATATTTGAAATTGAGATCTTGAAGATTTTGAATTTGAAAGGCTCGAGTTCAAGTTCGGATTCGAGCGCAGAATTAAACGACCGCGCGTGAAAGTAGCCTCTAATCAGTTTATGGGTCGTCCGGCAGCGTAAATCGCGGCAATCGTTAATAAACCGATAATTTCAGGAACGCGAACGAGCGCCGCGCCGCGGCTCCGGCGCCCGTATAATGCCCGTTTCATGCGCTCCCAATGAGGCGCGGCGCACAATTAATGGTCATTTGCTCTTTTACAGCCCATTAAATGTCAACTAGAGTCGCCTCTTTTTATTTCGCATTGCCACGGATCCCTCAACCGGCGCATTATATTCTATATAATTAGTTGCGGCGTGTCGGGTTCGCGCAATCTACCGTCCCAGTACATTGTAATAACCATTAATGGACTTCCTCTAGAAGAATTACGCTTAATGACGTTCGATCCCCTATTAACGCTGTCCTCGAGAAATTTATTTCGCGGCAACACTATCTAAACTACCGCTCACACCCAGGAAACCCGATCTTCGATCTCTTTATCCCTCTCGAACTTCCTCTTCCAACCTAACCACACTTTCCCAAGCCTCCAGCAATTTTCACAACAAAATTCCACTTGTTCTACAATTTAAGTCATAAATAGACTCCTGATTTTTATGCAAAATAAAAAATGTCCGAGTCGATTCCAAGACACAGAAGCTAAATAAAAATGTCCACTGCTTTATACGTAGCAATTTTTGTTATAAATTCATAAAATCCGCAGTCTAGTCATAAACAATCATATGTAACTTTCATTCCTAAAAATATACAATAAACGTTGTTTCTCGCAGTGTTACGGTTTTGATTTAGAAGGCCGACAAGATGGCCGCCAGGTCGTCGGAGCCGATACTCATTCCGTTAAATAATATTTAGTGCGCGTTTAATATTACCGAAAGAGAATAGTAGAAGCTATTGTTTCCGTCGATGTAAAGGTTCTTAACGACCCAGAACGCCGAAACAAGATGGCGGCCGCTCTTCCGGACCGCGACGCTTTCACAGAAGTCCGTTCGCGAAATAATAATTACTGCGCGGGAATCTTGGTGGTCGCCTTGCCCTCCATTCCCTCATTCATCTATTCATTTCCGATTACCCTCGTTACCCGGAGCCTCGGGGTAGACGCACAATGGCGGCACATCGAGTCCGCTGTCCCGGGGACGTTGTTTCTCACGCGAATTTCCAATCCATTTCTTCGGTCGTTCTTTTTCCCGATGGACGCGCGAGGAACGCGGCCCGACGGAGTTTATGGTCGTGCATTAGGTTCCCGAGTATTCTGACAATCCGCGTAATTTCACTAGATTGGCGGATCTCTACGCATTTATGGTAAACATTTTTTTTAAAACAAGTTGTGAACATTCTTACATTCTCACGGATTCAAATTACTGGATGAACAAATACAATTTAACTTCCGTTGCATACGATCCAGTTAGAAAATGTTATGCATAAAAATCCGATCTGCCTTTCGAACGCTCTACAACGTATACATACATATATGTAGTTCACAGCCAATAAACATTTTTCCCGGAGTCCAACGTTCCTCCATAATTTTCTTTCGATCGACGGTGACGCGCAACTGACGCACGTCAGATTACTCATGCGTTCGAACTAGATTACGCGTTTCGTAATTCGAGCTAGTACCAATACGATGAAACAAATGCGAATAGTTGGAAAATGCGTTCTCGTATTTACAGACTGAAGCGTGTAAGTATGTTGCACGTGCTGCAGCCACGCGGCGACGTACACACACGACGTGGGACGTGATGGCGACGGGGGGTAGAGGGGAGGGGGGCTATCTGGCCACGTGTAATCTTTACGAGGTGGCCGCATCTAATTTTCAATTCTCGCGATTGAATTATGTATGCGTGTAATGGAAAACCCGGGAACTCGGCCTCGGAGCGGATAACTCAATTCCCAACCCCCTGGCGCCGCGATCGACTGCCCTCCTCGGATAGGCTCTTGCTTCGCAGATCTACGGAGCGTCTTACCAACACACAGATTAAAAACTCGGTGAAATTTACATTTTTTATGACCAGCCCGAGACGACGATTGCCCCACGGAGCACTAGTTTGGCTCCGTGCGGGAGCGCGGGGCAGCGAAGCCACGCCTACAAACGTCACCGTTCCGTTTAGTAAAAACTCGTGGTGGTCGCGTGGAGACTGCCGGGGATAATAGGGTAAAAGCGTCGAGCGCGTTCCATCGCATCGGATCGGAAATAAAGCGGCGCGGGAACAACGTTCTCTCGTCGAGATCAAAGTCCCTCTCGGTGCAAATGAATTTTCCTCGAGGACAATAGAGAAAGAATTCCCGCTCTTTGTTCCCGCGGAGGGAACGCGTTGAACACGGGGCCCGAGCAGAGCGGCGATTAAACGCAGCCGAACCCGATGAATTGCTTGTCGGCTATTGAAGCAGTACGTATACTCTTTTTGAAAGCCACGGGCTGGCGACGCGACGCGACGCGACGCAATCTGGCTAATGCAAACTGTCGGCATTTTAACGAGGCAAGTATCGGCCCCGGTGTCGCCAATCTCGCCCCATTAAGATGCCGATAGGCCGCATTTGTCGCATATTTTCCTCGCAGCTTTATTTGGCCATGGGCTGTCGGGATCTCAGCAGAGGAGCGTCGCGATCCTCGTCGTAACGATCATGCTACCGACTTTATGCTCCATAAAACTCTCGTCGATTTTCAACAATCGTTCTTCGTTGAAAGCCGAGCTCTTTAATTTGCCGACCGCAATTCTTACGGGGCGTCGGACATCTTGGAAATCAAGAATTGTATTGTTCGCGTCCCTACGCTACCTTCCCCCTCTACGACGCTATCCCTCACGCCGCGGGTCGGTCACGTGATGCGCTTCGTCTCTTACAAGGGAACATGTTCAGATTTTAATGAAACTTATGTGAGATATAGTTCTTCGAAAAATATTTGTGTATCTCTTAATGGGATATGTAGTCGCGCAAGAATTTTTTAACGAACTTTTTTTTTCTCAAAAAATGTGGTTTTCACCCCTGACTTCGAGGGCTGTTTTCACCCCATCAGAGATGATCATTTCGAAGAACTATATCTCACATAAGTTTCATCAAAATCGGCGTGTATCAACTGAATATGTTCCCTTGTTAGTGTCCCCGTTCTACCTTCCCCCTCTACGACGCTATCCCCCACGCTGCGTGCCAGTCACGTGACGCGCTTCGTCTCTTAGTGTCCCCGCTCTACCTTCCCCCTCTACGACGCTGTCCCCCATGCTGCGGCCGCGTCACGTGACGCGCCTCATCTCGTCGTGTCCAGTACTGGCAGAGAGGGGGTAACCTTTTCCCCTCGATTCGTCGTCCTCCCCACATCTGGCGACTCTGCGGTCTAGGTTTTTAGTACCGAAGAGGATGTATTGCTTCTGTATTTATTTAATGTCGGATTCAAAATTCTGAAATTTGAATGTTTGAAAAATTGTTGATTTTAGTGAATTGAATCGGTACCAGGCGAGGCGGAGTGGGGCGAAGGCAGGAAGTATCGGCGCGGCGGTGTAAAACGAAACGCGCTCGTTTCCATACACCTACCCGAAGGCAGGCAAAGGCTCAGGACTTTCACGAGTCGCGATCGCTATCGCCTCGTAATTCCTCTCTAGGCTCTAGGCACGGCTCGCCATCGAGCATCGTCCGAATTTTTCCGATCCGGACACCTCTTGCTAAACGGACGCACACAGCACGCCGAGAGCAGCGCGCGACTCAGGCGACTCTCGGCTCGAGTAATTGGCCGGGGATCGTGTTGTGCCGGTCGCGAGCCGGCTCGTAAACCTGTCATAAACCCCGTTCAACGCGAGTTAACTCGTCATTTGTATTCCATTATATATTTTCCCCCGATGATTTTCCGCCGTTTATTCGCGAACGCACGCCCGGCAACTTTACGGCCGCTGGAAACACCGCCGGAAACAAATCGACGACGCTGTTCATTGAATGCGCTCGGTCTTTTCGCTTTAATCGCTGCCGGCCGACTGATCATTTATGGCACTTGCCGACCAAAAAGGCGAAGTGATCTTCATTTGATCTAGACCCACAACTAAATCATTTGTGTCATCGAATCAAATCCTAATAGATCCATTAACTTGTTAAGGGTAGTGACTGAATAGGCTGTCTTTGAACATTTATTTTACGAAATAATAAATAGTTACAGGTCCAAAACTTTGTAGCTCTTATTCGGGCATCTTTCTAGAGATTGAGAAAAAATGTTTCTTCACATTTTATTGACCGCTGTTTATTGTATACGGCGCTAAGTAACTCACCACCGAGGCACTAAACAGTAAACTGTCCTTAGACCTTAATTTAAAAAATACAAAATTTTTTCGCACCCTTCTAAACAATGAAAAAAAATTTTTTTCATCACATTCTACTTACTACTAATTTTAAACGGTGCTAATTGGTAAACGGTCCCTTTGACAGAGATTCCCACATGTCGCGTCCGTCACCGTTTAAAACCATTTTTCCCCATGGTTTCGACCGCTGCGATGCGGCAAATCGGTCGGCGCTAAAATATGCAAATTGTCGAACAGAAAATTGCTGATTGTTGCTGGAAAGGGGTGACGTGGGGAACGAAGCTGGCTCATGAGAGCCACGAAGGTTTACGAGGGTAGCCAAGGGACCAGGGTGCAGCGATCGCGATACGGCACGGTTTCAGACGCGTTATAGGGTGGTTAAACCGGCGCGGTAACTAGGGGAGAGTTTCTGGGGCGATCGACAATATGAGCCGCGCCGGACCCATTGTCTTGCAAATCCTGTCTGATTTTATTGCCGGTCCGCGATACATTTCACAGTGACGGCTAATACGCGATCTGTCGGATGGACGATCGCATGATGCTTGGGGATGGCCTTGTGAATACCAGCGAATTTAATCGTTGGACGCGTGATTTATATTCGAGTCGCTGCTGTGCGGTCGCGCATAGAAGAAACTGGCGCAGTGGAGAAGTAATGGTAGTGTTTGCAAAGTTTGTACGAGCTAGGGAACTAGTTTATTGCCTGCTGCATGGGCCATTAGCTTTATTTTTATAATCCGACCTCGGTCAACTTCAGCCTCGTTTTTCCTATTTCAGTTTATTTCTGGACAGAATTAATTATTTAGGAAACGCGTAGGTTCTGCGGGTTCTCTTAAATTGTACAGTACCTACACGATTTAGGAAAAATGAAATTTTCTACCTTCCGTGGGCAACCTTATCCTGAAAAATCTAAAAATATTCTGGAGTGCGTATTAAAGTCTCTATTTGAACATATAATTGTTGGACCGTGAAATGTTTGTAACAATGATAAATATTGCAAAGAAAGAAATCGCAATTTCGCTCCGGACATAAACGGGCCAGGTTGCCCACAGACTGAGGATGAGTCGAGGTCCTTGGAGATTGTCCAAGATTTCTCTTACTGTATCTCGAAGAGGAAAATTGAAAATCGATTTTAAGTTCACTCGGTTTTCAGATAAGCGAGGCGTCCAAGATGTCGGTCCTTCTGGAAGCAAGGTCCTACAGGCCGTTCAAGTCCTCCGAGGAGTATCTGGTGGCGATGAAGGAGGACTTGGCCGAATGGCTGAACGCGCTCTATCCGGAGCTGAGAATCAACGTTGACAATTTTATGGACAGACTGGACACCGGCGTCGCGCTATGCAAAGTAAGTGGCCGACGAACGATTTACGCATTCCTAGAACCATCGGATGTGCTACTCCGATCTGAGATCAGAGGCACATAAGTGCTGCAATGTAGTTGCTCTTTGCCGACGATACTCGGAAAATCTGTTCTCATTTTGAGAAAGTGAAAAATCATTTTCTCCCCTCTTCGTTTATGGGTCATTCCATGTCGAATCGATCACTTTTTGCGGTCACCATCGTCGATTTTGTTCTAATTGAAATATGAGCCGCTCAATGCACACATCGATTAACTCCACTTTTTGAAAAATCTTAAATTTAAGTGTCAAAGCCCTTGGTATAGTCATAACTTTTTATATTTATAATAACTTTCCTGAATAATAAAGATTAGTACCGTTAAATGGCAAATTTTTTTGGCCATTGAATAATAAGTAATTTATTTCAGAAGCCATTTCGATTAACTCCATACTCTAATGTCTAATAAAATTTTGATTATATTTGTAACAGTATACATCGAGTCTCCCTTTTGTTACTTTAAATATAATATATGTATAATTTGTCTACTGTTACATTAGACAATAATAATGGACCTGCTAAAATTCATTCCACCTGTTAAACACGATTACTATAAGAACTTGTCAACAAATCGAAATGACGAATCCTCGCATTCAGCTGATGAAGAAGACATTATTTATAATATTGCTGAATCATCCCAAAGAATAATGCCGCTAACATAAAGCTGCTATGAATTAATTACAAAAATTATATTATAACCGAACTGCCAACATTCATTTTTATGGAAAAGCTGTGATAAAAATGTATAATAACTAACTTTTTCTGTAATAAAAAACTTAAAAATGTAAAGACTAAATTTAACTTTATTACTTTTTTCAGTTGCCAAATCGATTAACTCCACCAGTCACATAAAAACTGTAACATTACTGACGATTGTTTGTTGGCTATTCTTTCTTATTAATTTTATATACCGTTAGATGAAAGCTATATCTGCAATTATGCATTCTACATTATATATTTGAATTCATATTATCAGAGGAATTTTTAAAAACAATATACATTACATCATCGCGTTTCTCAACTTTTCGTTTTATGGAGTTAATCGATGTGTGCACTGAGCGGCTCATATGTTGTAGTCCATGTAAAATTAGGGGGGGGGGGTTTAAGTCATCATTTTTTCGGTATATAATTTTTTTAGCAATGACAGGTCTTCGCGATTTTTGCCCATTTTGGCGAAAATAGGCCTCACATATGAATTTTTATCTCAGGAACTGTTCGTCCGATTGAGCTATACTTTTTTTGGTTTTATTCGGAAATGATTGGGCTATTACAAAATAATTTTTTCATACTCGATAATTAACTTTATAATGTCGAAAAATGTAAACATATTCTTTTTTTTACGTTTTTTTCAATTTTGACCAGTAATGTAAATTTTGAAAAAAATATGGTTATATTCCCTAAAGTTTCCTCTTTAAAATAAGCCCTTTAACAAAATGGCGTTTTTCCTGTAATCGTCATAATGAACTGGGAAAGGACGCGGTGTACCTGCGTTTCAGGTAGAGGTGTGTCGAGCACACCGCTGTTATGGTCAGTTTTCTATACCGCTGGTCTCAAAATAATACCAGCAGACCGTATACGACTAAATGACCCTATTTATATCTCAAGAACAATATTAGTAACCACTCTTGGCCAACGACACCTTTTTACCACGTTTTTATTAGCTCGCTTTCTTGTTAATCATAACTTCATTTACAGATGTAGTTTCTATACGAATTGTATATGTATATGTTTTACATGAATGGTGTCGTTGCTCAATGGAAACCACGAGAAGGTGGTGGTTTTCTTCCATCAGAAAGGGATAAGGAAGGGATTGAACGAATGATTGAACAAACATTGTTGGAATAGAGAAACATCAAGCGAAATGAATAATAATTCTTTTTAATGGAACCAGGTATTCTTTGAGAGAGATTTGTTGAGAAATTTATTGTTAGAGAGATGAAGGAAAATGTTCGTCGAAAGGTTGGTCGGTCGTGTCGCGTACCGAGAAAACTTGTTGAAGATTCCAGCGGCGCGTGTGACGCGTGTGACGCGTGTAACGCGTAAAAGCCACGCACCTTTCTTCAAGTTCGTGGCCCGTGGAACAGAGGAAGGGAAGGATGCGTGTGTGACGTCCACCGGAAGCTGTTGCCTCGGCGTCGACGCCGGCTGAATCGTGAATCAGGCGAGCCGCGTGTAGGAAACGCCGTGACGCCAGCGAAAACCAAAGAAATCATGCTGGGAACACGGGAAAAACAACGTCCCTGCTTCCCTTTCGCGGGAGCTCTTCTTTCCACCGCGATCCCATTCATGGCGGATTGAAATCCTGCCAAGGGACCTTACAATTCTACGCGTGGGGAACGAAAAGATGAAAATGTCAATTCGAGCCCAAATTATGCACGAAATTGCGAACTCGGTACTGCACAATTTGTTATTTTATTAGGAAATCTCCTATGAGACACAGACTGTAGTAAATAACGAGAAGTTTAATAACTAGACTGCGGATCTTTATGCAAAATAAAAATCTTCAGCAGCGATTGTGGAAAGCAGGAGTTAAATAAAAATTCATTTCATCCCCTATAGGTTTCTTTATACTGAAAACAACATAACACTATCCTGAGATTTTTCTAACTTTTCACCGTAGTTTTATATTTCACTTAGCCAATTGCTTCATAAATGCATAAAAATCCGCTGAATACTAATACCATTGCGAGGAGAAAAAAAATATGCTTTAAAATCATTACTTTTTTAATTGATGAAAAGAATGATTAAAAGAATTCTTAAATTCTTAAGGTCCAATGAGTGAATCCCAGCTTATTAAAATTATCAGAGGCGCAGAGAAATTTCTGTTTATGCAAAATAATTTGCATAAAAATGTACAGTCTAGTTGAGGAACTTAATTACTGTGATCGGAACTCTATTTAATTATAGTATAAAGAACCTCGCTTAAATATACTAACGTCGATTCGCAAACGAAGTAGAATTACAAAGCGAGTGCTGGACTCGGTAATCGCCGTCAATTCGGTGAATTTACGGGGAATTAAACGGCGATCACGCGGCGCGACGAACGCGTTCGATTCTAATTTTATTGGCGGTCGAGCGTATCGAGGAATAAAAACGAGGGGACAGTTCTCGACGAGAGAGTATATTTAACAAGCAATCTCGCGGCGGTCGCGCGGACGCGGGACGGTAGCCATGTAAATTGGTGTTTTTCGATTGCCCCTATCTTTTTCTCTCGGTGTCCAACGGACAGTCCGGTTAAATGAATTCTCCGGGCTGAGACGCATAATCGCGAGACCCGGATCGCCGCTGAAAAGACACAAACGAGTTTTCCTCCGGCGTGTACACTCGGATAAGCTCCGGCCTCAGAGAATGTCGCGTTGCTCGAGCCTACCTACAGCTACTCGCACGATTGTCCGTGTATCGGCGTGTCCGTAACGAAAAAAAGAAAATGTGTCGGATACACAGAGTCGTCAGATTAAGACTCGAGCCCCCATTCTACCTGCCCCTTCTAGGATGGTATTCCCGCCGCGGCCCGGTCACGTGACGCGTTTCGTCTCTATCACGTGACTGATCCGGTACCGGCAGAGAGGGGGTAACGTTTCCCCTCAATTCGTGCTGCCTCCCCCTCATCCGGCGACTGCTGATATCTCGCCGTAAAATGCCGGTGTCGCACTCGTGACGAAGACTTAAGAAATTGAAAGGTTATCGGGCAAGTGTAGATTTTGGAAAATTGTTTAATTTCTACTTAAATCAGCAATGTATTAATTTCATTGAAAAATGAACCGGTCCAGTTTTCGCAGAGATCGTCAATTACTTGTCTAGAAGAAAAATGGCCAGCTTCGATGGAGCTTGTTGTAGCAAAAGCAAATGAAAAATAAATATCGGAGCAGATCGAGAACGTTCACTTGTGCGAGTAGTGGAAGTAGAAGCGATCATTAGCGCGCGATAGAGGAAAAATGCCCGGCCGCAGACCGGAATGGCGATTGTTATTAACTGTAGTGATACCTGTTTACGCGGAAACGTTCGCGCGAGCCGTGCGGCGCGGCGCGAGTCGCGGGCGTGTAGAAAGTTCCGCGGGATCGGGATCCGCGATAAATTTCGCGGAATTTACCGTCCGAGATAAATTGAATTTCCATCGGGGCGAAAATAGCCCCGCGCCGTGTCTATAATGGCCTCCGTTCGGAACGGCCGCATAACTTCGGCTGTTTTATAGTCGGCGCGCCGCGCGACTAGTCCCAGACACGCCGGAATAGTTCGAATAATGTCACAACCGGCACCCGGCGATACCTAAATCCTGAATGGACGACTGAAACAAGCCGTTTTCGGCTTTCACGCCTTGGCCGCCATTTTGGTCTGAGATTCCACGGCCGATCCTCATTTTCCACGTTGGAAATCTTCGAGTCGATCTTATCCTCGTCAAGAGTCTCGGAATAGAGCTTGTTTGCGATTGCTGTCGACCGTAACTCAGAAGTTGATGGTCCATTTCGATGGTGGCTGTCGCTGAGCCAGGTGTCCATTAATTAAATGGCGGTCTTCGCTTTTGATTGGAATTTTACTTGACTGCTGAATACTGCAAGCAGGATATTTGCGATGGGAGCAATTAATTTCGATCTGGCAACAATTTTTCTAAGTGTCTGGAAGCCTAAAGCAGCTTTAGGAAGCTAAGCTATGGATAGGTAGCCATTCTGGAAAGACAAAAATCGGTTCTAACGACTAAGTTTAAGTGACCATCAAAGATCCTCAAACGCTAGCCCTATGTATCAAATTCCAGTGGAGCTCTAGCTAGGTACCTATTCCAAATTCCGATCCAAGATCAGAATACCTTAGTATAGTACTCCTAGGTTACTCTAATAAAATTCTCGGGAGCTAATCACCAGAGGGCCTAGATCAACGCAGTCCATTTTCCATCTGAGACCAGCGAAGATCCTCAAAATCCAGCTCAACGAATCAAATCCTAGTTTCCAAGAATACCTTAGCAGTCCCAGAGTAGCTGAGATTAAGTAAAATTCTCGGGAGCTAATCACCAGAGGGCCTAGATCAACGCAGTCCATTTTCCATCTGAGACCAGCGAAGATCCTCAAAATCGAGCTCGACAAATCAAATCCCAAGGTCTAAGAATACCTTAGCAGTCCCAGAGCAGTGGAGATCAAGTAAAATTTTCGGGAGCCAATCACCAGAGTGCCCAGTGAACGCAGTCCATTTTCCATCTGAGACCAGCGAAGATCCTCAAAATCTAGCACGACGAATCAAATCCCAGGGTCTAAGAATACCTTAGCAGTCCCAGAGCAGTGGAGATCAAGTAAAATTCTCGGGAGCTAATTATCAGAGGGCCCGGAGCACGGGGCCGGCTAATCTGAGCAGACAATCAAAGTGTCCGAGCGTTGTTCGACACGATCGGGCCCGTAGCACTGTCAAACTAAATTCTGAGCGAGCTCGAGCCCCATCGGCCTGCTGCCGGTGTGTCGAAAGAACACGATGCCAGTCGGTTAGAGTCTGTATAGTCGGTATTATACATACACAACGTTTACGTGTAGATTCAGTGATCGCCCTGTCGTGTATGCGTGTGCCATTCAACGTCGCCGATAGAGTAGTCTCTCGCGTGTCGGATTGGCTGTCGCCAGCGCAAACGGAGCAGCCGTGGAACGAGCCACAGCTGCCGGGACTTTCACTGATCTACGAGGAGAGCCCGGGCCCGGTTGGGCCCAGCCGGGGACCGGCAGTCTCGTTGGGAGAGACTCGATTTTACTCCGGCACTCCGGCTGTCTCTCTCGCAGTCACGCCGCGCCGCCGCGTAAAATCGGATCTCTCGGATATATTGGAGGGGTCCCATTCATCGCCATGGGCGGAGTTCGGCCATTACTTAATGAAACTTTTACTTGAATGCTCGTTCCTATGCCGGGGTTATTATTTCTTGCGAGGGATACCCGCCTTCGGCATTCCGGAGCGCGCCAACCGATTCCGACAGAGAAACTTCCGAACCCAGTACCAAAAATTTACTTCCTTGAAAGGGCTGATTGCTGAGGTCATTCGAACTAACTTTTTCCTTTGCGGAAATGCTCTCCGCGGCTTCGATGAGGAGTTATTAACGAAAAACGCGGGCCAACCGGAGCGGGGCTGTAACGGACGGCTTCCGGCTCGGCCAATGTCAACGCCGCGCTCAGCGGGACCTCTAGCAGGAATCTATCCGCTATAACCGCGCTCCGATTGGTCCGCGTTTTTCGCTAATAACTCCTCAACGCAGCCGCGAAGTACATTTTCGCAAAGGAAAAAATTGCTTCGAACGACTTCCGGAATCACCCCATTCGAGGAAGTACATTTTTGGAACATCCTGTATATGAATGCGTGGAAGAGAAGAGAGAGAGAGTCTTTTGAGCCCCATTTTGAAGTCTTGGTCGAACCGGTGACGAAAAATGACCGTCGGAGTAATGTCGCGGTCCGAACCCGGATCGCGGTCCGTTTATAGACATCGCTGGCTATCGGTGCTCGTTATTAGCGGCGGCGCGGCGCGGCGTCGTCGTTATAAATTCATGCCAGAGAAATATTTAGAGTAGGCAGGACGATAAAAGCGAAAGGGAGAAGGGGGAACCGAGAGAGCCGGTACATCGGGTACGCGCCCCCATTGCACAGCCAAAGGATTACGGCCCTATCTGCTTCTCTTTCTCTCTCGGGGAGTGTGTTTCTCTACTATACCATGGAATTTCCGATCCTGGGGCCTGTTCGCGAGCCACCTTTTGCGACCATGTCGACTTTACGAGGCGTGACGAGAGCCAGGGCACCGGAGAAGGGCGCGGTACGTAATAAGGTACGGGCCCCGGACCGCGATAAGGACCCCCGGTGCTCTCGATAGTCTCGATACGAGTCGGGGGGCCCCCCTCTGCTCGGCTGACACGTTTTTCACCGTCGCTGAATAAGGACGCTCCACCGGACACCGGCCGTTTCCATCTCCCTACATTTCTTTCCAACCCACCCCGAACGGATCCTCGGAATCCCATATTTTCAGGATAGAAATATTTCTGGGAGACATTGTCTACATCAATCGCTACATCACTAGGATTTCTTTTCTTTCTTAGGAATTCTTTCAATCTTTCTGCTGTTTGAAAATTCTAATAAATTTAGAATAAAGATCAGCAGTCCAGAAAGAGGTGAATGCAGCATTCGAGCTGGTCAGTTCTCTTCCGCGTTCGAAGGTGCTAAATATAATTATTTGGATCGGCACGCGTAGGCGTCGGAAAGACTGTCGCGGGCCAGGTTGGTTCCGCGGCGCGGTATTTAATTTGCGAGCGAGAAACGGTGATAAATCAGGAAGTTTTTCCACCGGCCGACCCTTATCGTCCAGTTAAGGATCGATCTGCGGTATATATCAGTCGATATCGTACGCGATCTACAGGCGAAAGGAGCTGGGAACGCTTCGGCGCGGCCTTTCCTGTCGGAAATGACAAATACCAGGCGTCTCGATCGCTGCACCTTATATGGGAATCCATCTTCGACACTGTCGCCTAAACGTCTTTCAACCAACACAGCGCCTCTCTTCAATTTTTCACGGAAAACACCCTTGTGAAATTGTTAAACGTTCTCTTCGAAAATCGTCCCAATTTTTACACTTCCGAGTCTGGGTCAGTTGTGACCCTATCCTCATCGTTCAACAGCTTCCCGACCATTCTAGCTTTGTATCATTAACAAATATTTATTTTAGCTAGAATATATATTATAACAAATTTATATTTTGTGTCAAAAATTCGCTTCAAATTTTCAAGAATGAAAGCAAAATATGTACAATAGAAGTTATCTGAACTTGTATGACGCGTATGTGTTCGAGATATTTATTTATTTACGGTGATAGATTAAAATTTGTAAAAAAAGGAAGCTACGTATGAACAATGCTCCGATCTAGGTGTAGAAAAGATTTAAAAAATGGGGCTTCAGTGGATTGGAAAGTGGAATGGCGGAGTACTTTAATGTGCCAGCGTCGAAAAGAAATTGATAATGGAATCGAGAGATTTCTGGTCCGAAGGCGGAATAAACGGTGGTTTTTTGTTGTCGTTGCGTCCGTGGGACTCGCAATCGGACTCTCGCAGTTCTTGCGAGGAAAGTACAGAAATCGTTGATTAGATCTCTCTCCGGTTCCACTTCTTTATAAATAGGAAACGGCCTGGCTAACTTCTAGACAGCCAGAACGGACGAGGTTGTCCGGACCGGGATTAATTAAGCACAATTGTCGACATCTGCTTTCCTTGTCCCTTCTTGCAGCTGAATTAGAATTTACGGCGGCTCCATCAGGGTCTCGACTTGCCTAACGTGTCCCCCTTTTCAGATTCCAAGAATCGCTTTCCTGGACAAAGATCATTTTTTTACCAATTAACCGCGCCGGACGGAGACTCGTTTTGGCCATAATTGGGATTATACATTCGTCGTCTCTCGGACGCTTTGGAAATTGGCAAACGAATGCCTATACAGTGGACGACCCGATTCTACCGTTTCTACCACTCCGTGTCCCAATCCTCGACCCACTTTCTGCCATTCAAATGGTCACAGGTCGTGCCACAAATTGTCATATTCCTCGTTATCTAATCTTACTTTCAACCAAACAGTTCTAGAGGTTTTATCGTCAGTTCAATTATCTCAGCGTTATACTATACCAATTTTCAAACCTTCAAATTTCCGCGTTTACAAATTTTCTAGGATTCAACAATCTCGTAATAAAAATTGTGCGCTTCAGAGATACATAAAAATTCTAGGATTCCAATTTTTTCCAATTTTTGCACTTGCAAGCCTTTGACAGAGTGACACTGAAGCTCTGGGATTCCAAGTTGCAAGCTCTCTAATTTCTTCAATTTTTCCACTTGCGTTTACGAGCCTCTTTCCATCGCAATTTCTCGATCTTCAAATTTTCTAGGCTTCGTCTATTTTAAAACAAAAATTGGTGAGATAATTTATTAATATCTCCAATTTTTCTACTGGCAAATGTTTGCATTCCCAAGCTTCTTTCCACGGCAATTTCTCAATATTAAAATTTTCTTGGCTTCGTCCATTGTAAAACAAAAATTGTTAGCTTCAGAGTCCCACTGAAGTTACAGGATCGCCACTTCCGTGCTCCCTAATTTCTTTAATTTTTTGTACATGCAAATTTCTGCATTTACGTCCCTGTCCTTCTCTAATCCATTTCCGGATGATCCACGGGCAGCCTCGTCATCGAGCGATTGTTTTCTCGAACGATCGTTCCACGCACGTCCCGCCAATAAAAGGAGCGGTAACAACAAATCCGGCGAGGTTACGAGAACGACTCGTAATAAAGATACATCACCGTTTCGCGATCCGGCCGCCTATCTCACCGTCGATCTCGCAGTTTCGCAGGAATCTAAACGCAACGTTCGTGGCCGTCTCACGCGACAAGCGTAACCACACGTTTCCGTTTTCCATATATTTGCATATAAGGGGGCAGGCCGTCCTTGCAGCTGATTATCCTTTTCGGAAGGCCAGACTCGATTTTTCTGTCGGCGAGGCGGCAAGGTCGAGCCTAATCGGACCGCTATATTTCTCTCTCTCTCTCTCTCTCTCTCTCTCTCTCTCTCTCTCTCTCTCTCTCTCTCTGTTTGTATCAGCCCTTCGGACACTTTATTGCGTTGTCTCTGCTTGTATACGCGTATCTGCTACGCGCAGAATTTATGGCCGAATGCGAAATTAGATACCCGACCGTGTACAGCCCCCGAGGAGCACGATACCATTGACAAATTACTGGTTCCGATTATGGCTGGGCCCAGGCACCGAGGACAAAGAGGTTTCAACTCGGGAAACGCGAAAAATCGGGGTCGTTAGGTTCGAGGTCGATCAGTCTCACAAAATGTTTGCAAATGCATAGAACTAAAAATAAAGGTCAACTTTTAAAGAAAAATATTAGGACCAAGAAAACATTCGCGAGAGAAATTAGAGTGGAGGAAAAATTGGAGTCGCTGGGTGAGGTTCAAGGTCGATGACCCTCGAGACAGCACAACAGAGAGACGATGCAAGCACGGAAGACTTCAAAATAGGTAGAAGATACATTTAAACCTATTCAATCTAAATTGAACAAGCAAAAAAATTCAAATGAATAAATCAATAAAACATTGTATGAACAATTATATCCGGGATAAAGAGGCCTTTTTTTTACGCCTTGAGATCGGCGACGACAACATTCTCCAGCCAATAGAAGATTAACAAATCCCGGAAATGGAGTCTGGACTCACCCCTAGGTTCTCGTAAGCCGTCTGAAAGGAGTTGTCTCGAAAGTCCTGCATGAAAATCGTCCGGGAACTATGTAAATCCTCGGAGATCCTGGAGCAAGCCCAGCCATGTCGGTGGCGATGGCGCCCGAGTCTATTTCGATCGGTTGTTTTTCCAAGCGTGCGCCCCCATGCACGTCGGCGGGATATATTTAGACATTTTCGACGGGAACCGTGAAAAAGGCCGGATGGAAGGACGGCCGCGTGTTTATTTTCGATCGGACTATCTTCTACGAAAAGAAAGAAAGGAGCAAGCAGGGCATTGGTAGCATTCCTGGTCTAGACTCTAGACGAGCCGATAAATCTTCGCCGGCGGTCCGAGGGGGCGGAAACGGGACGTTCCGAGCGGAAACGGGACTGCCACGAGAGAGACGCTTTGACCGCGGAACCTTTGAACGGCAGCGCCCCCTTTCGCTTTTCTTCTTCTTCCTCGTCTTCCTTTTCTTCGTCTTCGGGTCGCCGAAACAAATTTGTCGGCGTCCGATACTTGTTGAGCCACCCGCTTCGTTAGCCGACTCTAACCCCTCGCTACGCGATTATGTTATCTTTGAAAGGCCTTGGAAACTGGACTCTTGAAATGGTCGTGGGATTTTATGCATTTATGTTAAAATTAAATTTTAAAAAATTGAAAGACGTCGTTAGATTACTTTGTACACTAAAAAATGTTTGACGCTGAATCTACCACTGTCGGTCAAATGACCGGTTTTATATTTTTCATTTTCCAATTATTGAAATTATGCATTTTTTTTATCCCAGCACATATTGAAATAAAAATTGCACAAAATCTAAATAAACAGTCTTGTCAGTTTTATAAGCTAAAACACTGTAATCGCTTTTAGTCCTTGGCAGGTTTAGTGTTAAAGGGTGTGTACGATATTTTTATTTGGCTCCTGTCTTTAAGAATCAACACAGACAATTTTTATTTAAAATTATTTTAATTCATTTTTATTTAACATCTTAATATAGTTTATTTAACATATAATATAGTTTTGCAATGTCTCTAATAAATTTTTCTTGCTGCTGATAAAATTGATCAGAAAATTCCTTGAAGTAAAGTTACAACGGTATGTTTTTGTCGCGACCATAAGTGCACGAACATCCGCATGCGATTAATATTTTATTTGGTTTTTTTCCGTAGAATGTTTTGCGTTGTTCCCTGGACTTTGTTTAATGGCCGCCTTGCCCGGTGACGCAAAGACAGCGTCCAAGAAAAATGGCTGAAAGTCGATCGAACGATAGCCACGCGTCCCGCGAAGAATTTTAATGAACACCGGAAGCGATTCGCTTCGAGACATATTGCTTGTCTTCGATCTCTCAATCCTTGTTTATTGATCAATCTTCGTTATGCCTCGATAATTAAGATTAATCGCGTCGATCGACGCCGAGCAGCCGTGTACACGTTGCAACTTCTTGCGATCGATTTCTGGTCTCGGTTTAACGTAATAATAGGTTCGCTGAAATTGAAACCAAATCTGTCATCTGTCCTGCATTTTTCTCTCGGTTTATAATTGCAACGCGCGTGACCGCATTATTATTTCCGAGGACTTTCGATTCCTGTTTCAATTCCGGCATTTTTTGCTCCAGTTACGAAAATTGAAAATGCCTGCGTGTTTTCTGCAACTTGATTTCTTGTATCCCTTTAATCTACTCTGAATAAAAACGATAGTTATCCAAAAATAAAATCCGCGAATATTTTTTGTTCTTTTGAGGAGGATGTTGTCCATGTGCACAGGTTTTGTTTGTGCTCAAGTTCTAATTTAATTTAAAATTTAATTAAAAATACAAATTGTTCGACTCCCTCTCTTTGACGCATTTATCCAGTTGAAAATTACACATATCCATTTTTTTCATAAATATAAAATCCGCAGTCTCGCGATTAAGGGGGTGAGGGGTTGGGTACATTTTGGTTTGGCGAATTTGCAACGCGTTTTTCCAGGTTGCGAACAATTTCTACCGATGGCCATAGATGTCGGAGGCTCGATTGTCACGGAGACTCGTGTCGCAGCCCTTTGTGATGCTTTTGAATCATTGAAACGCGCCGGGAACCGGCTTCAAACAGCCGAGCGGACGGATTAGCCGATGAAAGTGCACTTCGTTCCCCGCGAATGCTGGTCTCGGTCGTGGCAAACAGAAACGAGACACTTGCGTCCGCGAATTTACGCCTTCATATCATTCCCTTTTATTCCGCTAAAAAAACATTCGATATTCTGCAGTGTACCTTGAACGCTAATCGCATCAACTCCGGAACCACTGAAATCTTTAACAATTGCAAGACCCGGAAGCCGAATAAAAATTTCTTCTCTCCTATAATGATTTCTAATAATCGTTATTTTTCAGTTCTATCGAATTTTAGTGATAAATAATCCGCAGTCTAATTTCCGCATTGAGAAAAAAGAGACAGTACGTTGGACAACTTAAGATTTAAGAAATCGTGCCATAAGAGAATTATTGCATAGAAATGCACCGCAATTTTTTTAATCGTTTTCTCAGCAATAAACAAAGGATTTTGCAAAGATCGCTGGATCCGGTACGGTGATTTCACGGCGATCTACGGGTCCGCATAGATCTGGTGGAAGTCGGTTTGCCGTGTATCGGCTGTCATGGTAATCGACGTCGGCGCGGGCCTATTAAGTAATTGAGAACACAATTACGAGACAAAATAATCCATGCCTCAATTAATGGCAACATACTTACCGGAGATAGTGTATCGCGGCCTTGTCGTGGATTATCGTATCAATATAACGGTGTCTGGACGCGGGAAAACACACGGCTCCTATCCGTGTGCTTGTATGTAGTGGATACTAGTAATTGTGCCCTTACTACACCGTAGTATGTAGTATCATAATACGTTAGTAATAGTACACGCACACGCAGCCTCGACCGGCTTGCGATGAATAAATTCCGATCGAGAACGAACACATTCGCAGAAACTCTGCATCGAAACGTTGCCTTTGATTATTATGGTTCACAAGGTCGAGGCGTTATTCGCGGATCGGATTCTTTTATGATAGATGGGGACGTGACTAATCACCAGATGCAGCTCATTTTGTAGCGAGATCAACTCGATCTTCGACGGACGTGATTTCAAAATCATTGGACCGTTTGTGGAGTCGCAAACAACTGTTGCGCCAATGGTTTATTAGCTCAGTGGTTCGCAATTTGGATCAATTATCATGGTTTTCCTGGAAACATTCTACTCTTTTTGTCCAAGGAAAAATATGAAAACTTTTTGACATTGCATATTTAAACATTTCCCCAATGAAAATAAAAATTCGACCGATGACGGAGGATTGAAACCGTTGCTACCTAGGCACCTCGAACATTATTTAATCCCTTTCAACCATCGACAATGCTGAAGAATCATCCTAATCAGGAGAGTCTACATAGAATTGTACTATACAAGAGATTATGAAATTCTCATGTTCATCGAATTTCTTGGAAACTGAAGGAATTTAAGGGAATTTGAGAATTGAAGGGGACGAAGGATAAAGAAACGATCTTCGCCTCCGCCTCCATCGCATGATCAGGTAATTAAAACTTCACAGCGATTCCATTAAAAGCGTGCCACGCGCGCCGCTTTCTCCGCGAGACTTTTTCCCGAAAAATTCACGGCCGTCGTAAACTGCGGAAACGTCTCCTTGACAATCGGCTTTTCTATTTCCCGTGCTCTCCCACGTCGTTGGTTCGTGGAAACCACGGTTTCCCTTTTCCCAGCGTGAAAACCTCGGCAGCTTCGGGCATTGTGCGCCGTCGCGTCGCGTCGCGCCGTCGTCGTCCGTAATTACGCGAGTCGCGTGCCTCTCAACAAACGAACAACAATCGGAACAACAAAAGAGCGGAGTGTGTTCACCTCGCGGCGTCTTACGCGTTTCGTGCGCGCCGCCATTATTCTCGGGACGCGTTCGGCTTGCCGAATCAACTGCAACGGGGTCCGTTGCGTGCCTCGCTGTTAAATAGAAATGAATCATGCGCGATAGACGCTTTTTCTTCCGGAACAATATCTTAGGTAAACATACGATGAGTCTTAGACAATGTTCCCGTGCTAGGCTGACCTTGAAACGCTGCTTGTTCAAACAAACGATTCGCTTTTGATACGTGTCTGGCACGAATAGCGATCTGAGTCACCAGATGAGGGGAGGGAGCACGAATCGAGGGGAAAAGTTACCCTCCCTCTGCTGGTGACGTTTAGGGAATAGATGAACACTGTGTAACATTAATTGACACTTGGATTGCACCATTTTGATCGGGCTTTAAATTGTTGATCGGCTTCTCAGCGATCAATCCTTGCTTTATGATTGTAATTTTTCTTGCTGGAATATACTAATTAATTGACCATCAACAGGTTGTATACATGGTTCATAGGATTAGAAAAGATTGTCCTAAAATTGAATGCGTATCACTGTGATCCAATGCAATTCCCTGAACAATGAAGAAGAATTAACGATTCTCAACGAGTTGCCAAATGAGGGGAGGGAGCACGAACTGAGGGGAAAAAGTTACCCTCTCTCTGCTGGTAAAGTTTAGGGGATAGATGAACACTGTGTAACATTAATTGATACTTGGATGGCATTATTTTGATCGAGCTTTAACACTACACTTACCACGGTCAAATGACCGGTTTTCTATTTCACAATTATTGAAATTATAAAAACGCTTTCATAGGAAATGACTGATGTGGTGTCGTGTCGATCCCGAAATTGGGCAATCGTATCACGGCTAGATTAACGGCGAAATGAGTGTAGAATCAAAGCTCCGGAGAAATGGTCTTTTGTTAATAAAGTGCAAAACTTGGCTTGCTGTCTCGAAGTCAGACTCGGCTGCGCTTGGAGTTGTTAGTGGTTTGGTAGTCGAAACAGTACTGAATTCACAGAGTTCGCAACTTAGGGAAAGCTCGGAAGTAGGTGTGGTCTTGGAAAATTGTATGTGATTGGTTGAAGGGTGTCTTTTGGAAAGTGGTGAAAGTGGTGGAAAATTACGAAGAGTAGGAGTAGAAATAGATTTGGGTATAGGCGGCTACGGCTGTAAAACTATAAAACTCATTCAATATGTGTTTGTCCGCTGGCTTTTTCGGGTTTTTCGCATTTACGGTCGTTATTACGAATAGGTATTCTACCTAGCTGGTCTTCAAGGTAACGCGCTTGTCCCTTCGAAGAGGGTTTTAAGATGGAACAACTGAATTGACTTCTTCATTTAAACACATATTATAATGAAAACCTTACATAGTTTAAGTAAATTCAATCTTCTCACTGCTATAAGGTGTTTCACTATTACATGTTTCGTGCTTGGTAGATTTAGTGTTAAATTGTTGATCAGCTTCTCAGCGATTAGTCTTCGCTTTATGATCATAATTTTTCTTACTGGAATCTATTAATTAATGTATACATGGTTCACAGGATTAGAGAACTTTCTCTTAAGATTTAATGTGTATCACAGTGATCCAATACAATTCCCTGAACAACGAAGAAGCATTAATCGCAGGTTGTTACGAGTGCACTAGAAAGATCAACGAGACTGAACACCTTCAAGAAAAATTCATGCAAGATGAAAGAACCAAATCAACTTCCTCCTCGTTAACCGCTGCTTTCAACATCAACTGAAGATTGCTCTTCCACGGCGCACTCCGGACTTTCACTAAATTGTCAACGATAATTAGCTGCTGCGATTATAGCACGGTCCAAAAGAGTCGGAGGGTCGACGGGTCGGAGAAGACGGGTAGTTCGGGGTCGATCCGCTCGAAAGCTGGAAGCGTCCCGTTCGAGTGGCAATCGAAATACATATAAGCGACGAAAAACGCGGGGCTCCGGGCGGGCCCGTATGAGAGTCACTGAGCGAAAAGAAGAAGAGAAGCGTGCTGAAGAGCTGAGAGAGAGAAAGAGAGAGAGGGAAGTGGCGCGTATGGTAATATACCGGGCAGATGAGAGTTTGACGGCAGGATGTCACATTATGTGGCCTCTGACCCCCTCGTGTCTCCGACTCCTTGACTACCGTGGGCAAACGGGCTTAATGAAAATGGCTGGTGCACATTCAACATCGTAAATTAGAGCGGCTTCTACTCGCGCAGCTCGAAACCCGCGAAGGGGGACGGGCCGGCGCGGCGTCGTTACACTGCCGCGCGGAGAAAAGCGTGTAACGCGATGCAGTTTGTTTTATTTGTCCCCGCGTTACACCAGCTGGATAGCATGGTTACGCTCGGCTCGTGGGACCTAAGAGCTTGTCTCTTCTTGTCCGAACTTCTTCTGGCCCTCCGTGGGAATGCTCGAGGGTGTTTTGGCCCCAGATGACGGCACACTTGTGGATTCGAACCATTGCATTTGTTTGGATGAGACAAATTTAGGGGAACATTGGGACCTAGAGGACTTACGTCAGTGGTGGAACTACAATACCGCAAGACCCCGCAGTGCGGGTGATGCCCGTAATCGGAGGGAGCCCGAAATTTGTACGTTTATCATCTTGTAATTTTACTAAAATTATCCCTAATTTAGATTAAATTAAATGTACACTGACAAAAAAACATTCTCCCTCCCAAAAAGCAAAGAAGATGAGTGGCCATGGGCGTAGCGAGAAATACTAGTAATCAGTAGGTTGCTGGTTCGAGTCCCCACCCAAAAAGCATTAAAATATATCAAAAGAAAAAAGGCTGCCTAAAATTATAGTTTGCGTGGGAGCCGAAAATTTGTAGTTCCGCCATTGACTTACGTCCTAAGATTCACCGACTGATTAAATCATCATCGAACGTTTGAGATTGCTCTTCTCCGTACAACTTCCGATGAAGAATAATTTAACACTACACATACCGAGCATTAAAAGTGTCAGCTAAATGTTGTCTTATAAAAATGGCAACGCTAAACTTATTCAGATTGTCAGGAATTTTCAATAAATGATTGAGCGAGGAAATCTATTTCATTATTTTCCATCAATGAATTATTACAATTTCAATAAATTATGAAATATGAAACCGGTCGTTTGACCGTGGTAGGTTACAGCTCTGTGAAACCAGAAAAACTCGAGGAACCAGGAATTGTACATTTTAATCGCCGGGATGATCGTTTAGTTGGATTGTTTCGACCAATTCCATAGCTGTGAAAAGTTCATTGCAATAATAGGGTCGAGGGCCAGCGATTCCCGACGGGTTAATCGCGATTTCTCGGGGATAAAGGAGTCGTTCTAAGCGTCTGTCACTCGGCAGCATCGAGCGTTTAACGCGGGGCTGTACGGTGCATCCGTCCCGAGCACGGAACAACCGTGGAGAATGCGTGTAACGCGGCGTGAAGAGGCCGACGATACGCGACGCGACGCGGACGCTTGCTTGGCGCCGCGCTGTCTTGCAATTAGAGGGTCCGGTCTCGCGCTCGAGCTCGCGCGCGGCTCTTGGCTGTTAATTTCACAGGAAACGGTAAAAACGACCGGACACGAGCCCGCTGGAACTCGGAACGGCTGATTAATTCGTAATCATCGGGAGAAATCCGGTTGCTGCCGGCTGCGACAACTGCCTCGCATGATTCCTGACGCGCACTCGTGCCCGCGCGTAACGATCGCTTGCCCCTCTGCGTGCTGGGAACCGTGTTCGCGGTATCGTTCTCCTGCGAAATTATGCGGACAGTAATTGCTTACAGATAGTTTTACCTGTACGTATATTATGTAATAATTTGTTGTCGGTTCGCATGTCTAATGAGACGAAACGTACGCGTTTAATCGAACATGCACTTTTTAACACTAATCTTACCGACACTTCACGTATACCTATTTTTACCGCGACCGGTCTTTAGCACAACTTTTAATATAGAACGAAGATAATAGCCAAAAGTTAGGCAGTATAAAAATATAGTTGCTTTTATTAAGAAATATTATTAAATTTAAAGGAGAAATATTTTTATAATGTACATTTTATTCGTTTTCATCGCATTTTTTATATCCGTGGTTTCACTTGTAAACACTTGGACGTGCCGTAAAGCATTCCCTGGAAGGCACTTTTCGGCTAAAATCATGCCACAATTGCATTACCTTTCGTTTGTAACGATTTTATTATAGTTTCGGAATTGAGTCTTCGTGAGAATACTATTACAAAAAGATCTAAATCGTTCAACCGGTCAAATCACCGGTCGTGGTAGGTAAGACATACTACAAATTTTTCCTCAGAAAACAGACAACAAAAAAGAAAGTCAATATTGAAAAATGTATTATATACATATTTTAGGAAAAGTCGTGAAGTTTAAAGGCAATGCAATTACGTTGTGTATAGGAAATTCTAATCGAAATTTTCAAAACGGTCATTTGACCGGCCGTGGCAGGAATAGTGTTAAACGTAGCACTAAGCAATGTGTAATTTCTTTGGGAAGCTAGAAAAATTTGTTCATTAAATACCGCGCGAAGAAAATTTTGCGAAAATTTGTTCGTAAGTGTGAAAGAATTTTTTTTATGGTCCGCAGTGCATTGACTTTGGGATAAAATAATTTTTAACCCGGTTTTGTAAAGTCTGTCACGGATGATTGTGACGAGCTAGTTAAGAGTCTTCTCTCGAGAACCACTATTTTCATTATGTCGCAGGCTCCGAAGAATCGAACTGAATTTCTTGCTGCGCGGTTCCAGCACATCCCAGGAGAAGTTGAATATAGTTAGCATTTGAAAAGACGGTTGATTTTCCCCGGGCTAATAGCGAGACGTAGCCTTCTCCGCGCGGTTTGCATATGAAAAGCCGTATAGAGTAACGTAACGGTTCGTAACATGTTAATTGGTGTCGCGTATTTTGTCCGGTTGAAATATTTCCTCGTGTGAAACCTTGTGTAAATCATCGCCGGTAAATGACAGTCAATCATTCGCCACAATATTCACTGAAAAACCTATTAGCAATCCTCTCGAACAGAATTAAACATCTGCTTTCAATTCTCCGGAATCGATAACTCATTCTCGTTCGCTGCGTCTCGCGACTGTTCAAATATTTAATCGATCATCCAGCATCTGACGGAACAAGAAATCTATTTTCTGTTGGCAATCGATTTTCTAAACATTTATGAGGTCCGAAGCGTTCGGCGAAAGTTTCACCGATGTTTCGAAATTATTAACGGGCCTGGAAATTTGCTGAAACTTTCGGATCGCTGTCAAAGTAGCAACAAAGTTTACGAGTCGATCAGCACGTTTCAGCCGGCGCGCACGGCAACGGACGCGTGTTCGATCACCTGATTTGCAGAATCCACGAACGGAGCCGAGCACGTGTAAATAGCCGAGAGAAAGCTAATTTCAGGAACAGTTATATCCCATTCCGGCGTTATCGATGTCTCTCTTTCTCGTTTCCAATTTTGTAGCCGTTCGTTATAACACGTCGCAAACACGATGCTTAATCCCCGTGCCATCTCGAACTTCGCTTCGGGATCCATAAAATTACGTTATTATAGATGATCGGACGTAAATTGGTCATCAATGTCGCAGGCCCGAGTAGAAATCGAAGAGCAGAGGAGGAAAGTGCCATACCTCCGTACCGAGATTTCGATTAAACTATTAATTTATATAATTGTTGCACTTTCTCGGCGAATGGCCCCCGCAATCGGGTAATAATGCGATTTTAATGCGCTCGTTACTCCTTGCAAAAAATCGTGAGAGTTACACCGAAAAAATCATCGAAGAGTGAAAAATGAACCAAGAAAAAAAAAATTGTCAGAGGAATCCTCGGATTTCCTTCCCACAGCCACCATGATGGAACACTGATCCTAGCGATTAGCAATCCTACGAAAAAATCGCAAACGTTGGTTCTTCGTGAAAAACGGTAAAATTGCAAATTTAATTATCTACTTATTTCGACTTGGAAAAATATGAGTACCATCCATATTTTCCTCCGACTCGATTTTGCATCGGACAATTTGGATTCGAGGAGAGCAATCAACGACAAGCAAACGGATTAACGAGCAGACCCAAAAAAATGGCCGTTTCCATCGAAAACTGGGCGGCGAGAGAAACCATCAGCCCGAAATCGGAATAGGACGTAACTGTTCCTCGAACGAATTTCCGGACTGCCATCGGCGTCGAAGAATTTCGGAAATGGCGGCTCGATCGATGACCCATTTGCCTTGTTCGCGATCGTGGGGCGGCGCGGCGTGGAATCGTTCCGTCGAAGATCGAATTGAAACGAGCGCCTCGTTCTGCGAGAAATGGATCGCTCCGGGGTCAAGAACGAGCCTCTCGTAGACTCGCAATTTGTTTCAATTACATCCGTCCAGGATTTCGACGGCTCTCCAGACACCGTAACAACGTTCGCATCTTGATCTCGCGGACCTTGATTGCGATCCCGCGAAGTTGCGGCGGGAATTATTCGCATTTTCACGGTGGCGGAGGCTGGCTAAAAATAGTGAAATCATTAGTTTTCAGAAATTCAACTCTCCCCACGAACTTTAGTTGGTACAATAATTTTCGTCTGAAAATAGATTTTAGGCAGCTATTATATATGACCTGTACTATTTCTTAGACTCGCAGGAAGCTTAACTATGGTCAACCACAATAAACCTGTCAACGAGACCAACAGCGATAAAATGTTGATTTCAACGACGCGACGGTCTACAAAGCAGCCTATAAAAATCAGTCACTAAAATGGAAGACATTGTCGCAGAAGTAGAAAAATTGACTGGATCGTTGATGATAAAAATTCTGTAAAATTAGATCGACAGAAATTTTGCTAAAAATTGAGTTATGGTGCACTGTCAAGGCAAACACAGCTGGAAACGGTGCGGTGTTTTCAAGGGGGTCTGTCGACGGGTGTATCTCGTTTTCAGTGGTTCGACTGTGGGCACGCACGTGGATCCCATAAGGCGATGGTATGCGAGAGAGAGATAGAAACGTGAGGAGAGAAGCGGTTCGAGCAGACTGGTGCACTCGTAAAAATTCTATCTAACAGCATCCGGTCGGCCGTCGTCCCAGTCGGCTCGATACCACCCCGGGGATAATATAGAGATTAGGCGAATGTGTCAACGGCCTGGTTGTAACGAGCCAGCAACCGTTTCGCTTCGCCCTCGCAGCTGGAAATCCTGCCTATCGAATCGGGGAATCGAGTAGGCGACGCTCTTTTTGTCTCGAGCCTCGAGTCGCGACGCTGCGCTGTCTCTTCGACAGCGAATCGTCGATAGTCGATACGGAATCGGCAGACCGTGAGACCTGCTGCACTCTCGTATTTCCCCTGCAACAATATTCCACATGGCATAATTTTCATATCGGCGCTGAAATCGGAAAATATTCATCATTGTATCACTATTTTAATCCCGTGCATTCTACAAATTTTTCTACACGGTCTACAGAAATGGGAAACAATGATATTGCAGAAGAGAAGGAACATTTGTTTTTTAGTAATGTTTTAAAAAATTTTATTCTGGCTTCTTTGGAATGCATATGGCAGAGTCTCTGACAGGGTAATTTTCTTTTCGTTTCGAATTTTCATCAATTTCATTGTACGATCTTCTGCTCCCGCGGGCGCGACGCCATCTTGAATTCTCAATTTGGCACAAAAAGGACGTCCAGCTCTCGGCAATTCTCTTATAACGCATAAAGATTCGAAGATACCGAGCACAGAAGTCAGAGAATATTGCCCACGCATTTAATAAAACCATCGTTCTTTATAAGGTTTCTTTTTTTCGTACGCTGTAAAAGCACCGACGCCATCTTTGATACTCAACTTGGCTCCCAGCGGTGCCAATTTTTTCCAACTCTGCTGTACATAAATTTCGAACAATCTTCTTAATTCTGCAATTATCATGATTGTCGTATAAATTGTTTCTCAACATTTGCAGCAACCGTTACGATTAAATAGAAGATCGATTAAAAATCGAGACAAGAAGAATTGTGAATTATTTTATTCCAGAAATCCTTGTAAATTATTTTTTTTCGAAAGATTAATTAAAAATCAAGTTAAGATTCTTGTAAATTATTTTCTTTGGAAGATTGATTAAAAATCAAGTTAAGATCCTTATAAATTATTTTCTTCGGAAGATTGATTAAAAATCAAGTTAAGATCCTTGTAAATTATTTTCTTCGGAAGATTGATTAAAAATCAAGTTAAGATCCTTGTAAATTATTTTCTTCGGAAGATTGATTAAAAATCGAGACAAGTGTAACCGATGCTTGGAAACAATTTGCCCAAGGATAATTATTATTAAGCATGTAACAAACAGTTAATGGGGCCCGGATCAAAGCGAGGAACATCGTTACAGAAGGCGTTAAAGCGTCGGCGTTACGTAACGAGAGTGTCGGAGCAATTAACTCTGACATTTCTTTTAATCCCGGAGCCATCGTCCCCGAGATTAATGGAGGTGGTTAAAAAACGATTCGTAAAGGAGAGAATCGCCCGGTTATATTGGTTTCCCAGAAGGGTTCGAGGGTCCCGTTGTACTATAGTATAGTAACTATACTATACTATATTATACTGTACTGTGTAACGTCTTTGATGCGGCGATGGTGGTAAGGCGGCGTTGAAATTCATAGTAGCGTATCGAGGCAGGAAATGAAAAATTACGGAACAATCGATCAGCGTCTGCCGGCTGACCTCTTTAACTGTTTTATCAAGTCGCTCGGTTGGATTAACAGTGGCAGTAGCAGATACACGTTGTGAATCACACACCGGTCGTCCGTTCCACTGTAAAACTATACACCGTCCATTATTCAATTATTGTTTATTACCACTGATATTAATTCCCCTCCATGGCCCTGTAATTCTATCAATAAAACGCTCTATTTCTTGTCGACGTTCTGAAAAATTTTTGAAATACACAATAAATTCCGATACAATATCATTGCAATTTTTTCTAAATTAATAATTAAAGAGCGGATTTTATAACAAGAATGAGTAGGTGCAATTTAAAATAGTAAAAGCATTAGAGGAATTTAAAAATACTATTAAATAAATTTTTCAAAAAATAAATTTCTGTTTCACCGCAGTTTATTGCAATTCAGAAAATTTCGCAAGATGTCCATTAACACTAAACCTACCACTGCCGGTAAAATGACCGGTTTTATATTTTTCATTTTGCAATTATTCAAATTGTGAAGTTACTTTACATAGACAGTATGATTCGACAAATTTTTTTATCCAAGCACATTATTGGAATAAAAATTGCACAAAATCTAAATAAATAGAGCCTTGTCAGTTTTATAAGCTAAAACATTTTAATCGCTTTTAGTGCTCGAGGTTAGTTCATTCTGAACAGAATCTTCTAAATGCCGATTATGAGAACAGATGCTAGTTCAAAGAGCAGATTTGCGACCCGAGTCGCGGGAAGTTTGAGCAGATTAACTTTCGAGGAGGAGTTTGTTCTTCTGTTTGTTTTGAGAATCCCGTGAGACAGCTCGACAAGAATGGCTTCGAAAAGTCTAAAGTCCCGCGAAGTGCGTCAGTGGTACAGTGAAAGTGAGATGAGGAGGCAACAATCCACGTGACACTGACCTCGTAAGCGGCTGAATTAGCCGAGGGAAAAATTGTATATTAAATTTCGCAAGCCCCACGGCTCCCATTATACGGTATATCTCCGATCTTCGATACTCGGCGTTCGCTTTTTTTTCGCCCCTTTTCATTCTTTCCTTCTATTTATAAAACCGCCTCGGCTCCGGCGTGTTCCGCGCGCAATTTCCTGACGTGAATGGGCTCCCGTGTCCGGTTGAAAACTGCAAGAGCCTTCTGTGGATGCGGTGGAAACCGCACATGTCGATAAAAATCCAGTTCCGTTGTGGACCGAGTCTAAGGTTACTCATAGCGTGCCGCGTTAATGGAAATCCAAAGCTACATATATTCGAAATTTTCTAGCCTCTGTTTTTACAGCCTGGCTCAGCCCAATCTTCGCGAATTTACTCAACGGGAACCGCGAACCTCGCGCCCATGAAATTTTGCACGTATGCTCGCGCGAGTCTCGAGTGGTGCTCGGAATTTTTTCAAACATTTTTGTCGAAGATTTACGGAGTTATGACGTAAGTCACGGTCTGAGAAAGATCGGTCTTGTCGGAAGCGATCCCGTCATGCAACGTAAAAAAGATGGAGCTTGTTTGCATCCTTGTGAGTGCCGCTATTGTCCGCTGTTCGATCCTCTAAGAAAAATAATAATTAACGAGATGGCTTCATTGACGGTGAAAAAATTTCTTTATTTAAATCTTTGTGGAATAATTGTTATGGAAATTAGTAGTTGTGGCTGAAGTAACACTGAAAAGAGACATTTTTTGAAAAAATTCACGAATTTCATTAACAGCCTTGCGGATACATTTTCGTGTATGCATAGTGGATGCAGGAAATTCGAGTCGATGCAGAGAAGGCCCGATTGTTTAACCAGGCGGTATCCCCCAACAGGAAAAAATACTCTTTTTTTCAACGCTATGAAATGAACGAAAATATTTGCGCAGATCGTCGAATAATAGAGGACGAGCCTCGCTCTCGTCTGTGGGCCCGCAGATGTCCCACGAGCCCGCGGAACGCAAGAATCGCCCCATTGATCGGATTCCCGTGTAAACAGCGTGTGTACACAAGCGGTCGAGATAGGGTAGCCAGTGTGTAAGTCAGTCGCGGCGGGCAATAAATCAGAACAGGTTTAATGGATCAAATAAAAAGGCAAACAACGTGATTCATATCGGGCTGGACGGTTCGGGGAGTGAATTAAACAGAAAGAAGCACGCTCTGAGCGTTTTGGCGGGCTTTGAGGGGGGGGGGGCGTCCATCAAGGTTCTCCGACAGTTTTGGGGTCCACACGGCTGGATCCAAGGACTGCAGCGGGTGTAGCCGCTACTTTCGACTGTAACTTCGGAAAGTTGACGATAGATCACGGTGTTTCGATGACCAATTGGCATCAGAGGATTTGGGGCATCGGCCGATCGACATTTTGAATTGATTAAAAATGGCCGACACCGTAAAACAACGTCCGGAAAATAATAGATCCTACGGTCGGTGTCAAACGAGCGAACACAACGCGCGGTGAGAACCTGTTATTAGATGCTGACGGAACGGCGCAGCTCATTTACATCACCCTCGATATCCAATTATTACCGGCGCAGTTGCTTAAGCGGCTCAAGAAACGATAATAAAAGTGCATCGCGGCCATGGCATGGCATCATCGTCGTCGTCGTCGTCGTCGTCGTCGTCGTCGTCGTCGTCGTCGTCGCCGCCGTTGCGACTTGGATATTTATCGTTGCCGCGAGAGCCAGAGAGGTCCCTACGGCCGGCACCACCGCTTATTATTAATGGAACAATTAGCTTCGCGGGTGTTAAGATGCTATCGGTGTCTGTTTGACTCTTTAATCAGCGCCGGGGAACGAGCCACGCTCGATCGTGCACCGCGGCCGCGGTGAATGTCAGCCGAAGCAAGCCGAGATTCTTGTTAGAGATGTGTCCGAGAACGCTAATTACTCGATGGAAAATTCGATCCGACCACTTTCTAACGCCGCTACGAGAGCCTTTTTGAAAACCAACCTGCCTGGCAATCTGTGTGATCGATTCGTTAATCTTAGGAATAAATTCGGTATCCTTTTACAGGAAAATTATAAATGAGTTTCTGAATGAAATGCGCCAGAATTTATATATACAATAATTTTCAACCGTATGACTTTTGGTTTTGGAAAAATTACTGACGATTGGTCCAAACCTTCTAGATTAATATGCGAAAAGTCTCAACCCGGTGCATCAAATAGTTTTCTCTACATAAATTCCCAAGTGCAACCTATTTTCATGAAAATGAAAGTGTTCAAGGTTCTGGGATCAGGGTGTTCAACTACGGATGGGAGAAAATTTAAGGGGTGGTTCTCCATGATAATATAAGTCTAAATGAAGAATAAAAAAATTGCGATTCCGGCTTCGTTATTTAGTTATTAACCACTGCTGTGCCATTATTCAAAATATTGTTTACATTATTAAATATGTTGGTATCTAATCAATTACTAAACATCCAAGTATTCTATGAGGTATTATATCAATTTCATATCCATCAAATTTAAAAAATCAGGGAATATCTAGGTCGGAAGAAATGTTTAACTTTCGAATTAAAATAGCTCCGAGTGCAAAGGGTTAACAATTAAAAATCCACCTAAAATGCGGCAACCCATAACTAAATAACGAAGTCGAAATCGCAATTTTATATTGTCATGGAGAACCACCCTTTAAATTTTCTCCCACCTGTAGTCGAACACCCTGTATATTTTCTCATGGATTACAGTGTAAAGCAGCGAATTACTTAAACTCCCCCTAATTTGCACGAACTACATCCCTGACATCGTCGTCAAAGAGCGACTCGTTCGACTTCCGTAGCGCAGAGCATCGGGAACGGAGAAAAAAAGTTGGGATGCGTTCGATCAACAGGATTTGTTTTTGTTTACAGCACGCGAACAACGTGCGAAAGTCGGCGGCGGAGTACGTGGCGCGTCGTCAGGCCCGCAAGATCTCGATGACACGTTCGATAACCTCGTCGCTGGCGTTGCCGATGAGCCAGCTGAGCGACGTGGCCTTCCTGCCGAACGCGAAGGCCGGCACGTTCTTCGCCCGCGACAACGTCTCGAATTTCATCGGCTGGTGCCGGAACAGCCTCGGGATCATCGAGTGCCTGCTCTTCGAGACCGACGACCTGATCATGCGTAAGAACGAGCGCCACGTGATCCTCTGTCTGCTGGAGGTGGCCCGAAGGGGCGCGAAATTCGGAATGCTGGCGCCGATGCTCGTGCAGATGGAGAGGCAGATCGACAGGGAAATAGCTGCCGAGAACAAAGCGGCGAACGGGGCGCACGGGAACTCGCAGAACGAAGAAAGCGACGACGAGTACGCGGACATGCATCAGGAGGAGCCCTGTCTCATCTACGGGCCCCAGCCGCAAATCGTCACCAACGATCTCAAGAGCCTGGACGAGATGGTAAGTCTATTATAACTATTCTCTTCTGCCACTTCACTCTTCAATTAGCGACATTTCACTTTCTACAGAGGCCAGTCTCTTTCTCTAGGTGGTAACATGTTTAACGCTATTTCTACAGAAGGTGTCAAAAGGCAGCTCTTAAAATTTTTCATGAAAATTATCCGGTAAATCTGTCGGCTGAACTTTCGTTCAGGGGACCAAAAATTGTCAACTCTTCTGAATGTATAATATTGTACATGTTTGAGATAATGAAGGCAAACCAGTACGAATCCCTGAGGTTCCTTCACCTCCTGATGTATCCATTGGGTTGGGAACTCGGGCAACAAGTCAGACACTCGAAATACGAAAAATCAACGAACACTTTTATTTTTGAATAATAACACAACTTGCTTCGCCGCGCATTCTGCGACGAGCCCATCTGTCCCTCGGCGAGCAATTAGTACGTCGACCATCTCCGTTAATCCAGGTAGGAGGATGTGGGTTGTTTCACGGCGACCTAAGGGTCCTTAGATGTAAGGGAAAAAACAAAAATGCCACATGTTGCCAAATCCTCGGACATTCTCCGACATAAAATTCGACGAAAAAAGTATAAAACTTTAAATTCCAGTGCGCGGAATCCAAGTTTCAGTGTGCGGAGTTTACTCGTTTAAAAGTTATACACGAGTAAAGTTGCTCGATTTCAAGCGTGTTTGGGAGGTTGCCATATTGGTTTTCAGGCATAGGAGCGGGTATGATGTAGTGAACGGCTCCACTAGGTCTGGGTTAGATCTTGGATTCCGCGCATTAGAATTTAAAGTATCATCATTTTTTCGTCGAATTGTATAACATTACATTCAGAAACGTTGAAAATTTTTGGTTCCCTGAGCGAAAGTTTAACCAGAAATAGTGTTACTGTTTCCATAGGAATAAAGATTTAAACGTTGTACATACAACGAGTACACTGTGGAGCCTTGTACCGCTAGGAGGCAAACGCAAATTTCCGTCTCTGATCCGTCAGCGAATTTAAAGGAAAAATCGTTCGGTAATCGGTCGAACAGTTCCCGTGTGCACGAGCGGCGCATTTACGATCGGCAGCCGGGGTCCCGATCGGTTCCATCGGTCAAACGGAATGAGCAATTACGCCGGTCCGGCCTACGGTCGCATTGCCCGACGCCGGTGCGTAACATTTAGCGAGTGATTTAATGCTCATTATCCATTTAGAGGCTGGAAACGCTTCGACCGGGAGCCCGTGTACCTCTCGCGAACGGTTTTTGCCCGGTGTCATGCTAATACGATTTACGAGTAGCGCGCGAAACGACTGCCGGCATGGCGCGCCGCGCCGCTCCGGAAGAAAGTTATCATGCCGAGCGTTTAGACTGTCGTTTCTCGTGTACACAACCTATTAACCGGGTGTACCGTGAGCCTCTGGACCACCTGGAATCCGAATTGCACTGCTGGGATCGGGACCATTTCACGTGAAAACGCTTTGGCCGTTGTCCGACGTATCGACGATGACCACTGAAAAATAATCTACAATCGATGTACTGTATGTCTCCTACGATCCACAATGCCGGCAATTCCTATTAATTCAGATTTCTCCGAATCCATTTCCGGAAACGGTACCAGCGACCCGCGTTTAATTAGTCTCTCATCGGAGATGAAAGCGGGGTTCGCACGCTTTCGATCAGGGACTTCCGCGTCTCCTCCGGGGTTCACACGTCCTCGCGCACGGATATCTCCACGGATAATTGACTGTAACTCTCGCATATCATTTGCTTTTGCGAGGCGCGATGAATTAATTTGTAGCTATAATTTGTTCGCGTCTTGTTTCGCGATTTGAGGAGCAATCCGGTCGGACGGGGCCGCGGTTGGCCACCGATAAACATGAATTATGGAACATGAATTATTAGCGGCGGCCGCGAAGGGGAACGGTTGTTTTGCCTTTCGACGCTCTCGGATACGGCCGGGGCGGTCTCTTATATTCTCCTGATCCGGTGATATTCCCGGTCAGCGGCGAAGCGCACAACGCCATAAATAAAATCCGTCGTGCATCCGAAGAACGGCGACTTATTTTCGCGGGTCGTTCACACGCGTTATAGTTTTCCGAGCGGGTTCCCAGGGGTTGGAGGATTCTTTCTCGCCGATCGCGACGATACACGGCGAACGAGAACAAACAGGGAACGCCGATAAAATCGGGCACGGCGACGTCGGAACGGATTAACGAGCGTTTCGCGTTGCTCCGCGTTGTCTTTTCGCCGTGTCGGAACACCGAGGCGCCGTTATTTCCGCGCTGAAAGGCTCGAAAACACGGCGGGAACGACGCTTTTTTCCGCGACACACGTCGAACAACGGATTCACGTGGACTCGGCTTTATCGCGGTTCCCTTCGACACAGAGAACGATTCCAGAACATTTTCCCTCGCCAATACTTACATGCAGTCTCACAATTTACACAAAGACAATCACATTAATTTTATACATATTGCTGTTTAAAGTTGTAGTTGACAATATCCAAGGACTCTGAGAATTCTCTTCTCCGAGTTCTATAAAATTTTTTTTTAGGAAATCTCTTATGAAATTTATTACAACATAATGTACATTTCAGAGTATAGTGAATAACGAGAAATTTAATAACATTTTGAGGACAGAAAACAAAGCCTTAGGCAAGTAAGTCAAATTGTTATAATTAAACAGCGGATTTTAATGCGAAATAAAAATTTTCTATCTAAATCGCAACGAACTAGAACAAAGTAGAATTTTCTTTTCTAAGATGTTTAATAGGTTGAAAATAATTATAACAGTGTTTTAAAATTTTTCTAATATTCTTACCGTTTTAAATTACACCTACTCATTTTTGTCATAAATGCATAAAATCCGCTGTCTAGTTATAATATTTGGTAAATTATGTATTCTGAAAGAAAAGATGTTAATAATCATGCTAAGCAAGAAAACAAGGTAGCGAACGCGTTAGCCAGCGACGGAAAAATAGTACATAATGTAAATCTGCATGCGAGCATTTCTCCGGTGCTGTCGTCATCGGCGTCGGCCTCGTAGAATTTTCTGCGCGGCGAAAGAGGATCCGCATGATGTCTTCCCGGGATGAGTCAGTCGGAGAGAAGCCGTTTTCCCAGGGAAACAGCAATCGGGTCGAGGAATTAAAATAACAAAGCTGTCCCGTTTCGTCACGTCCGCCGCGTAACTATCCGCGGCACGCTCTTTAAAAGCGCGCGCCGGCATCCCAGGGATTCAGCCACTCGTCGGCCGTTCGAACATGGTCTTTCCTCGACCCCTGACTTCGTGCTCTCCTCTCGCCTCTCGCCGGCTACGGCGACCGGCTGAATGGGAAGAGAGCAGCCCGCGTGAATTCATATACAGATGAAATACCGGCCTCGAGATCTGTCTATCCGACGCGGCGCGGCGCGGCGCGGCGCGGCTGCGTCTAACGGGTTCCGGATTTGTTCGAGGCGGGAAGAGATTAGAGCCATCAATTAGACACAATGGCGGATCCCACGGACCGCTAGATCCTATTCTTCGCGGTCGCTGGAAATCGTATTACTGGAAAGTACTGGTTCGGTCGCTCGACTAATAACTCGCGGTGAAACACTTATGGGGAAGACAAGTTTGGAATGTTTGCTTCGATAACTGTCGCTGATCGTCACCTGCAATCTTGTAACGAGGCAACGTTAAAATCACTCGATTCTTGCTCTACTAGCATAAAAAAATTGTTTTTAAACAGCCACCTGCTTCTGCAATTGTAGCGCAAAGGTCCCGTGCTGGGACAAGTAACGAGGCAGAGTCAGCGTTGCTTCTCTTTCTGCTTCATTGGAGTCTAGAATACTTGACAAGGCTCTAATTCCTTTGGAAAGGCTGCTGCCAGCTTAAACAGCCACCTGCTTCTATAAATGGAAGGTCCACATACAGGGACAAGTAACGAGGCAAAGCCAGCACTGCTTCTTTTTCTGTTTCATTGGAGTCTAGAATAGCTCGTCAGGCTCTAGTTCCTTTGTACAGTTCATTGACTGCTTAGCAAAATTGTTAAACACTGATTCTGTAAAAGTAACAGGAACGTAGAGGGACAACTAGCGAGGCGAAGCCAGCAGTGCTTTTTTCCCCACGTCATTGCAGTCTAGAATAGTTCACGAGGTTCTAGCTTCTTTGTTCACGGATTGCTTTTTATTAAACAGCTTCCTGCTTCTATAACTGCACCAAAAAGTCCCCCATAGATGTGCAACTAACGAGGCAAGGCTGATATCGCTGGCTTCTTGCATTCTCCAAGCCATAAGTTGTCTTGACGTGCTCTAATTGCCTTGGACAATTGAATAATCGTTTGGAAAATTTGTCGAATATCTCCCTGCTTCTGTACTTGTCCGAATCGGGCCCTACAGCGGGCCGAGTAACGAGGGAACGGCGAAACGGCGCGTTTCGTCGACAGAACGAGCCAAAAATCGTTGTCCAGGCTAGACTCGTGTTCCCAGTGCAGAGTCGCACGGTTGTTCAGCGAATTTGCATGCCGGGGAACGCCACATGTTGCGGGGAACGGTTTCTTAAGGGGGCACGGAGGATCATATACGGAGTCGCAGCTGCATTGCAAGGAGATTTATCCCCGGCGCGGTTGCGTATGAATGCGAACAGCAATGCACACTGCACAAACGGTGCAGAGGCAGTGTCACCGCGTCCCATAAAGGGCAGAAACGAAAGGGAAATCTGTACAGGTCGATCGGTCCCGCGGCGAACTTCCAAAGCGTGCTCTCCTGTCCACGTGTTCCAACGTTCCCCTGTTGTCCCCCGTATTCCCGTGATACCCCGTGGGAGTCTTGTATGGGTAATTAAATTCACCGTTCGCGGACCCGACCGATAAACTTTCCGCCGCCGCGTGGAAAATTGCGAAAGTTTCGCGCTACTCCGAGGGTGCGCGTCAAGATGGCGGACAGATGCTCTGTCTGACTCCGCTCTCCGCTCGAAAGGAGAACGGGCGGGTCTTGGGAAGCTCGTTTACCAGCTAACACTATTTTTGGAATTTTCACCAACCCTCGGAATATTTAATTATCCTCGTAACGCCTAACTTTAGTAAAAATTAATATTTGATCCGCAATGACTCGAGGCGCATTCATTTGTCGAGGCTCCCAGAGACTTATGAGTTTCCCAAGGGGGTTGCCAGGAATTTTATTCGATAGAGAACGCGAGTGTTCCTCTCCCGATCGAACGCCCACGCCCTACAGCTGTGCAATCAGCTGTCGACTCGCGAATTCCAGCCAAGGAGGAACTCAGGCGCGAGTCGGTGGTATCGATTAGAAAAAAGGCCGACAAGCTACTCCCATGTCTTACCACGAAACGGTAAAACACGATGAGTTGCTCGGAACTACGATGAATCATTGGAAAACCGTCGGAGCTTAATGAAATCGCTGATCAACGTTTCCTGCGACTCGCTGAACTTGTACGTGATTGAAAATCTTCAAGCCTCGTTCGTCGAAACACGCACTCATAGCAGCCATTTTCTTGCAGTAAAAGCGTCCTCCGTGAATAGGAAAAATAAAGATTTTGATGGAAAAAATAATGATTCTGAGGATGGTTGAGCTTTAGGTCGCCATTTTGATTATTCGGAGTAAGCACAGAGTGTCATAACTAGACAGCGGATTTTTATCCGAAATAAAAATTGTCTATAATTAAATTCTTTTTATTTTTTGACTATTTGAAATTGAACCCATTTTCTCGAAACGCGACGGGTTTCGCAGACGAGCTTTCGGGATCGATAGGAAAAATTTTTTATGGCTGTCCAATGGGCTAGCAGGGATGTCGAGAGGTGTTTAACGATGGATCCGATAATTTCGCATGAGAGGCGAGATTATGGAGCTTTCGAGGCAGTTCGACGAGCCTCGAGGAAGAAATCAATTCGTCTAGACTTTCTTCCGTTGTATTCATGCGTCTATGGAGATTCCCATGATGATGGCTGGGCATGGTGGAGCTTCCAGCCTTCCAGGGTGGTCTCTCGGCAGGCCATGCCAGCCGGGAACCGAGCTTCGCAAGCGCCGAAAGCTCGGTGTATTGATCGCCGTTAGCCCATTTCGTATCAAGTTCAAGCGCAAAGTCCTCGAACTTTCCACGAAGGACGTGGCTCCTTTCTCCTCGGGATATCGGCTGGCCCGGCTGACCATGGCCTGTCCTTTCTGCGGAAAAAATTCCGAGCTTTTCCCAGCTTTCTCCAGCTCGCAGAATTCTTTAAACACTGCTGGTTTAATCAGAAAATTTTCATAAAATATTCCGCTTCTCCAAGTTCTATCATTTGAAATAATTTCTTGTTAAAAGTTTTATCTTATGGTACTAGATTTTTTAGATCTACATATTCTCATTCGAATAATTTTGTTAGGGAAATACGGTGGATTATTTTTCAGTAAATGTAATACGCGGTCAGGCTATTTTCGTGTCGCGAAGATAAAAGTAAAGGTGTTTGGGTTACGTGGCACGGAAATAGAACTCGGATCACGATCTCGGTCACTTCAGGAATGTTACGACGATACACGTAACCGTAATCTTCGACGCATAGTTTCCAGAATGATAAAACCCGCGTTATCCCCGGATTTTCCCTTATCAGGAAACGTCTCGTTATCGGAAGGAAAATATTTACCCAACTTCTTCTCGATATTTTCTGCGGATTTTCGGTCGCCGTTTCATTTCCAGCGATAAGTATGCGCATGTTCCGACCCGTCGATATTCCAGCGGATTTTTGAGAACTCTTCGAAAACGTTAATAAATATCTCTCTTCCGGAAAGAGAACAAAGGCAAAGCGAAAACAAGCTGAATTATTTTTGTTCCAGCGAAACGGAATCTTCAGAATTTTATGGGACTCTTCGCGAATCAGATTTCTATGACTCAATAATGATCTCGATTGATCTCGATAAAAATTAAATTATCTGGGTTCTAAACTTGGACGGTCGCCTCTGTATCTGCGAACTGCCGCGTTATCGTAAATATGAATCTGGCCTCTTAGTCAGACGATTTATCGCTCTATTTTCTTCCGGCGGAATTTTCACTCTCACGAATCGTTCGCACCTGAGCACTGATTCCAACCCTAGATCATTTGTATCTGCCTCGCACCTGAGACCATTTTCTTCCTCTCGAATCTCGTTCCAATTATTAACGACCATTGATCTTCAATTAGACTGTAATAAAATTTTTCACACATCTTGCTCAAACATCGGTAAAAAATCTAATTTTTCCAAAAAAAAAATTATTTGTCCTGGGAAGCGAATGCTAGGGGTTACGTCGACGCTGATGGTCCTTTGGTTTTTTAAGGCGTTCCAAAATCGAGGGGCTGACTTTTATGTAATGGAGAGCATGGGAGTCGAAACGACAGCTTTCAGGATTTTAGTTTGATCTGTCCACCGGTCTCAAACGCGGAGGCGTTTCACAAAGCGTTCGTTCTCGCTCGTAACTATTGACCCAAAATGCGCGCGGAGTCATTAAGCGGGCAGCGCGTCGTAAGAGTCGAGAGCGTTTGAAACGACTGCAACCTCTTAGGCGAGGAATTCCTCGATCGACACCGTCCCCGGCTCGCGAGTAATTAACGGTGAGTAATGACGGGAATACTCGTCTTGCGCGCTGGTGCGAATGACCCAGATTTCGCTCGGATGCGAGCGCCGCGCCGCGCCGCGCCGAGCTAAGATTTTTGTTTCCCCTTTTCACCGGTGAATTTTCGCGAATTCCCCCTCCCTGCCAACGAACTGTAATTATTTGTCAACGAATTAATGCCTTCAGATATTTTCTGAGGGATGAATTCTTAAAACTAGGTTCACGGAGCACTGAAAGTGAAGTTATTATTATTACTTTAGAAGATAATGTTATTTCTCAGTATTATTCGTCAATTAAAAAAATTTTTTAAATTAAATAAAGTGACCATTTCGTGTCACATGATAAAAATAACGGGAATGCGACTATCTAAATTTTTAGCCATTTTTTATATATACACAATAAATAAATTTCCGTTGAATAGTTTCTGATGGATCTTTATAAACGTAAATTGAACATTTTAAACTAGTAAACCTAGTGTTGATAAATTGAGCCAATTAGAATAGAGGAGGAAAATTGAAATGGCAGAGGTATTGACATTGGCGTGGAGAAAAGAGGATCACGAACGTCCGAAGGGCCGGCGATTGTTCGCTCTCGTGTTAAGGAGAAAAGAAGCCGAGCTCGCCGGCTGCGTCCGCGAAACAGCCATAAATGGCGTTGAAGTCTTGACGGCGCGTTAGTTATTACGTGCAATTAGCCCGGGATAGCGAGAGGAGAGAAGGCTACCGATCCGTGCAAGGTCTGGCTGCGGTCTGAGTCTTAGCTAATCACTATTTATCGGCGACTTTCAACGGCGAGTCGCCGCGACACTTGCCTCCGTGGCCCCTCGCCTCGCCGAACTACTATATTGTCTCGCGTCGTGGCCGACAGTGAGTCACGTCTATCTGTTTCGGCGTGAAAAAGGTCCCCGACGAACACCGTCGACCGATCAGAGCGATTCAACACGCTCCTACGCCACTGTATTCGGTTGCTCGATCATTGGGTTCAGGGATATTCAGAGAAAACGGCCCCTTTGTCTTTTTATTCGATTATTTGCCAAGATCGTGCCAGAAATCGTCGATTCTCGCTGGGATCTGGAGGAAATGCGGGTAGAACGGTTCCGGCGCGGCGTATTGGTCCTCATTGGTTCAAGCCACATCCTTCGATCATCGAATTGGAGACGTATCTATAGTAAACTCCCGTACAAGGCGATCAAAAATTGTGTCAAAAAATTGTATATATACATATGTATACAGGGTGTCCCAAAAGTACTTCAACTCCGGGAAATGGGAGGTTCCTGAGGTCATTTCAAGCGCTATTTTCCTTTTGCAAAATGTTGTCCGTGGCTTCGTTTGGGAGTTATTAACGAAAAACACAGACCAATCAGAGCGCGAGCTCGACGCTCGCTGTCACGTTCAGCGCGGCGAGCCGGCAGGCGGTTGGCTGAACATGCCAACGAGCGTCGAGCTCGCGCTCTGATTGGTCCGTGTTTTTCGTTAATAACTCCTAAACAAAGCCGCGGACAACATTTTGCAAAAGGAAAATAGCGCTTGAAATGACCTCAGGAACCTCCCATTTCCCGGAGTTGAAGTACTTTTGGGACACTCTGTATATTTTACATCAGTAAACATACAATAAATTTACAAAAAAATTGCTTGATATGTCTGTTGACTTACTGCTACAGAAGATACACGAATACAATTGTTTTAAACAATTTTTTTACCAAGATTCGACACGGACAAATTCAGGAAAATAGTTCAAGATCCATCGCGTCGTATTGGTTCGACCACTCTATAGAGTGTCATAGGAGAGTTTCGGGACCACCCGGTAGACATTGCACGCTTCGCGAGGCAAGTCACAGCAAAGTCGAAACTCGATTTTGGTGTTTGATCATCAGCGGGCTAGGGAGATGAAAGAAAAATTCTGACGGTCGCCCCAGTAACCCCTATGTCCATGGCCCTCCATCCGTCTCTTTCTCTCTCCCTCTCTCTCTCTGTCTTCTTCTTCTTCTCCTTCCCTTTTTCTTCCTCTCTCTCTCTCGAGGGTCCTGAAGCGGAATTGACGCTGTTGGCACCTTTCGCGCTGTTCGATCGCGACATCTAGGTTATTCCAATAAAGTGCACTCGAAGTGCTTCTAAACGGCTTTGATTGCCCGCCACGGAGCCTCGTGGCACTGTGTCGGAGGGTGCGGCGACCAGAAATCTGATTTCACCCTGGACAAAACATCCCCGACCACCCTACACCACCGTTCCTCCAATTTACTCTGAAAATGTACTCATTCAAAATTATTCCATTAATCTACACGCTCTGGACATCGTTAAACTGATCAGAAAAATTATTACTAGAGCTTCTTATGCAAGACATAGGAGCTACACAGAGAATTAAATCTTGTCTTAATAATTTTAGCGAGCCGATAATAATGTAACAATATTTTTAAATTAATTTGATTTTCTTACTGTTTTCATAAAATCTGCAGTCTAATTATTACAATTATTAGAGAAAGACAACTTCCACTTGGTTCGTGTTTCTGCAAATCGATGTAAACCATTTTTATTTAAGTGCAGAATTTTCGTCCGAGAACGCCAAATACTACTATTCACGATGCTCCGACGAGTATACTGCGGATAAAATAAAAAGTTTACACCGACTTTCCGCGAAGAAAGAAACTTTCGACGTAGCCAGACGACTTTCCGAGAAATGTTTACCCGATTGTGTCGCCACGCCAGCGATATTTCTGATCGAGCCACTCGATTAAATTCGAATCACGATCCCCGCCGGTATGGAAAGAGGGGGACGCGATAAAACGAACGTTTTGGTAAAGGGTGCGAAGAACCTCGTGTGCCTTGAGGACACGTTCCTGCGCCGAGCTTTCCACAGGAACGGAAGCAAAGCGTCTGTCTTGCGCGTCTCTCGCGTAATTCCATTTCGAAATGTGTCTACCAGAACCGGGAACACCCTCCGCCGCGTGCCGAGCACTACCCTTTAATTCTCGAGGGTCGTTCACCCCAACCGTGGCAATGAATTCCTCCAGACGTGACATTAAAAGTCACCGTCGCTCTTCCGATACAATGTTTCCGACGAAATGGCCACTGTTTCAAACGTCGCTCGACATTCGCCGAACAATGCTTTGGAGCATTGGACACCTTGGACATTAATTGTTAATGGACTTTATTAGTTTATTACAGAAATTACAAACGGTAGCAGGAATAAGCACAGATAGTCTGTGCTATTTTTCATTTTTTTTGTTCTTTGCCTGAGACACTCTTCCGTATAATTTAAGATCTCCACCCCTCCGTTTAAGGGTGACATGGGGGTGACAACCTTGAACTTTACCTTTCACTTTCTCAGTTATTACTCGGGTTATTTCGACGAAATAAAAGCGAAAACGAAGCTAATTTTTCTCAGAATTTTCAATCGGTTTTCAAGGGTTGGAAACCCTTTGAGGGACCACAGTAGACCTAGTCCAGTAAAACCTCAGTTCAGTCAGTGTTTTAATAATAAAACAGTAATCTAGTTACAGTGTTAAACTAAATCCTCACTGATAGAGAATAGACACAATAGATCACTTCAGCCTGAATTATTATTTATCAATCGGTAGACTCCGGATCTTTATGCAAAATAAAAAGTGCGTGCATCAATTGCAAAACACAGGAGCTAAATATGAATTTATATTTTTCAATAATAATTTTATCGTGGTGAAAATAATATATTAATACTCTTAAAGTCGTTTAATCCTTTCACTGTTTTAAATTGCACTAACTAAATTTTGTCATAAATGCATAAAATCCAGAGTACAGAAATCAGTCTGTGCAACATATTTTATAAAATACAGTTTTACCGAGTACAGCGGCATTTGGTCGATCGTTTTCTTCGGAATTCGCGAGGTATCGGGGCGCGCGGCAACGCAACGACGGCAGGTGAATTCCCGCAAACACTCGCGAAGTCGCGCAGGTTTTATGGCGAGGCCAGCAGCGTCGCGGCGCCGGCGTCTCTGCAATCAATACGTCGCGGCGCAACGTCCCGTGAGCTCCGACCTCAGCTGTTCGGTTGCGTCCACCCACGCTCTCCTCGTCTTCTTCTTTCCAATTCGCTAAAACTTCGGACCTCCGAACCTATCAACTTTAATTAGACATTCCCCGGTTGATTACTCGACCCCTACATCACGACCATTTGTTCCTGGAGAGCGGCGTTTTGTTATAGTAATCGGAAACGTCGCGCCATTCTGTTCTTCTTTTCCCCCTTGAATTTCCCACGATAGCCGTACAAGTCACACCAAATAAAAACGACTTGTTCAATGCAATACAATAATAGAAAAGACAGAGTTTATCGTAGAAATAATTTTTATAACATCCGTACGCCTTGCAGACCTTCATAAAATTTAGTTTGCCCAATAGATTGTAGTGAAAATTGATTTTCAAATTTAGTAAGAAAATTGCGACATGGCTCTTAAAGTGTTAATTAATTGAAGACCTTAATGCAAGAACCGTGCAAGTCCATTTTCCAAGAACATAGAACTCGGATCGTGGATCATTTCTCATGTATCAACGTCAAATTCTCTGTGAAATTATTAAAATTTTTTATTAAAACCCCTACAAATAATGTCATTAAAATATGTATACTTTTGCGGAAAGGGGCTCGATTATCCGTGCGAAACCACTCGTACGTGGGTTTCGCGGGGTTCGAATACATTCTAAGCGCTGTTGATGAGCGCGTTAGGCTGGTCGAGCCAAAACTCCCGCGACCGTTCTCCCACGGAGAAATCAGAACGAGCAGCTCGAGATCGAGCAAACGTATAAATCCTCGGGTACCTGTGTAATGCTGCGTCAAAAGCGGCGAGTGTGTCTCGCCTCTACAACAACTACATATATCTCGGTTCTGCTCTTGCTTTACTACGTGTTACTTCGACGTAGTCCGAGAACGACTCATTTCGTTAATTAACTCCTCAACAAAGCCCCGGAGAAGATTTTCGCGGAGGAAAAAGTTACTTAAATTGACCTCTGGAATCAGCCCTTTCAAGTACAACATCTTTGGGACAGCCTGTGTAAATGCTAAACGAGGAATCGGACAGTTTCAGAACATTTAGAGTGAGGTCTTTTGTTCGCGCTGTAGAATTTCTTTAGGAACGAAAAACAATAACTTGTTTTTATCTACGCTTTCAAGATAAGCTGTTCGATGGCGCTGCGACCCGATTTCGGTGCGTTGCCACTTGCCACCGATCGCGATTGCGAGGAAACTCGGCCGGTTCTTTTCAGCGACAGTTTGCTCGGCTTATCTCTGCCGGTGTTGACCGGGTGGCAATCGTTTTCAGCTTTTCGCGAGAGAGGGTACGGGGCCCACGGTGTGTGGAAAATCTGCTGCGGATCGGTGCCCGTTCCGCTTCCCCGATTTTTGCTCGGCCGCAAAACCGCAACGCCTGCCGGCGCGGCGCGGTACGGAGCAGCGCGGAGCGGATCGGCGTCCTTCTTTTTGCGATCCCGCCGCGCCGGCGAACGGGAAAGAAGAAAAGGGTCGGTGTGGGCGGGCCACGCCTTCGTGTCCGTACGACTTTTAATAATCGGCCCGATTTATCAATGCACCGGCCCTAATTAGTAAGCAGCCCCGTTCTTTTCGCGTGCACGCATTGTCCGCGGTCGGCCTTCTTGTTCGCTCGATTCTCTCTCGTCTCCTCTTTCTTGCTACTTTTCTCTCTCTCCCTCTCTCTCTCCCTCTCTCTTCCGATGAAGAGGCGGCCTCCTCTCCGCTGGGTTATTGCTTCTAAATCAAAGAACGCCGTTCCTCCCTGCCCCCGGCGATCGATCCGCAACGAAAAATCGACTGTCCGCGCGTACTATTTTTCAACGTCTGCCGACGGATCGATCGAATTGTCCGCGGGCTCGTTGCGAAACCGATTTTTCGATACTTCCATATTCGAATGCGAAAAGGCTCATCTCGATCCGATAAGCTGTTCTCGAGATATAAATTTCCGAGCGCACCATGTTCCTCCGAAACGAACAAAACAACGAGCAACATGAAAATTCGCTTACGATCTTCAGCGTTAAAAAAGTTTGTTACAATTGGTTAAATCTTCTAGATTAATAATAAAACAAGATTCGATCCGATCCGACACTTTGTTCTCGAGATAAAAATTCACGAGTACAGCCTGTGTTTCTGCGAAATGAACAAAAATCACGACCTGAGAATTTCTAGGAATTCCTTCGAAATTTTCAACGTTAAAAAAATTTCTTACATTAGGTTAGATCTTCTATATTAATATAAAAAAAGGTTCACTCCGATGCGACGCTTGGTTCTCGAGATAAAAATTCACGAGTACAGCCTGTTTCATCGAAATGAACAAAAATCACGATCTGAGAATTGTACGAATTCCTTCATAATTTTCAGCGTTAAAGAATGGCTTACAGTAGGTTGGATCCTTAATATAAAAAATGTTCACTCCGATCCGACGGTCGGTTCTCGAGATAAAAATTCACGAGTACAGCCTGTTTCGTCGAAATGAACAAAAATCACGACCTGAGAATTGTAAGAATTCCTTCGTAATTTTCAGCGTTAAAAAGTGTCTTACAGTAGGTTGGATCCTCTATATTAATATAAAAAAGGTTCACTCCGATCCGACGCTTGGTTCTCGAGATAAAAATTCAAGAGTACAGCCTGTCCCGCCGAAATAAACAAAAATCGCAATCTGAAAATTGTACAAATTCCTTCATAATTTTCAGCGTTACAACCTAAATTTTCGAACTGGAAAAAATCATTTCCTGTGGATTGAACCTTCCAGATTAAAATAAAAGAAAATTCATTCCGATCCGAAGAATAGTTTCCGAGATAAAAATTCGCAAGTCCAGCAACTTTTCTAGATCTCTCCTATTTTATCCCTTCCCGAAGAGCCGTTTCGCATAGAAAGAAACCAGAGGGAAACCAGATTGATGTTATCGCGTGATCGTTAATTGATATTCAGCGGATACTATCAGGCTATCGATTGATGCTCAGCGGACCATATCGATCCAACAAGAGAACTCGAACCAATCGAACCGCTTCGCGAGGAACTAAAACCCAAACGAGTTCACGCCTGATCGATTAATAGATGCTGCCGATGGTCGCCGTTTCGTGGAAACGATATGCAATTTCGCTCGCGCGTTCTATGTTCTTAGCGGCAGAGATAGTTGGTCGTTATCTGGAACAAATTGCAAATGAACGGTGTGCCATTAAGTATACAGAAGTTGGAGCACGCGGAAAAGCACACTGCACTTTGATCATAATACGAATTTTTTAAATTGTAATCAAGCCTTAGGAGAGGGATCGGTCCTAATGCTGGGACAATATAACACGTTCTCAACGTAATCTCCTATTCCATTTCGGTGATTACTATTATTCAGCGGTTTCCAATGCTTCGAACCTGTTCCCCGACGGATTCATTCTTCCCGGGACTAACCGTCGATCAGGATCAATCCGTGAAACTCTGTAATGGAATTAATTGCAGCTTCCCGGTGACGTAGTATTTATTGGGCGATTAACGTCGTCGTTTAGAACTGGATATGCAATTATCGTGCACCTCTTCGCCAGTGACTTTCAACTCTCTTCGGAGAACGTGAGCCACTATTTTTCGCTTTCCTTTCGTTTCCTCTACATTCTCATACCATAGCTTTTTAAATTACCAAAGAAATCCTAACAAACAATAATAAGTGTTATTAAAGAGTTTTGGGTTCTCTGGAGAATATACAGGGCGTCCCAAAAATGTATTTCCTTGAAAAGGGTGATTCCTAAAGTCAATTGCAATAACTTTTTCCTTTACGAGGATCTTTTCCGAGGCTTCGTTCAGGAGTTATTACCGAAAAAGAGGGGCCAATCAGAGCGCGGCTACAGTGTGGGCGGATTCCAGCTCGGCCAATGCCAACGCCACGCTCAGCAGGACCCGTTGCTCTGATTGGCCCGTGTTTTTCGTCAATAACTCCTGAACGAAGCCGCGGAGAACATTTTCGCAAAGGAAAAAGTTAGTTCAAATCACCTCAAGAATCACCCCTTTCAAGAATCACCAAGGAAGTACAACATTTTTTAGACATCCTGTATATGTAAAGAGTTTGCCGAGGGCGATCGTCCGTCGAAAATATGAAATTCGATTTGACGGTTCGAGGGTGCACTCGAGAGCTCTCGCACAGATCGAACCCCATCGCGATTCCCGTCGAATGCCTCTCGAATTCCTAAAATCGCTCGAAGAATTGGTTGGGAGACTCTGCCATAATTGAAGCCCTGCTCGAATACGTCACGCCGAAGTATTTAGCGTGCTCGCTTAATCGATGTACTCGTATATTGGTCACAATGTTGCGCCATTATTCAACGCACTCGGGCCCCTCTCAGATAATCTCGGGAAATAATTCGCTGCGCAAGCATTGAATTAAATGATATCAATTTACTCGCGCGATTATCTTATCGGACGCTCGAGCAAGCGCCGGTTAACTTTCGATTTCGAGGCCGGTTTCGATGCTATGTACTTCGGTGTCTCAAGTATTCCCCTCTTATCGTATATTATACACGAGATTTGTTAAACAAATGGATCGCTTTACACTTCGCTTTTTTGCTTGGACACATTCCCTGAAGTTATTTATCGGAGTCGGGAAGCGAATTCCTCGAATATTCTCGCCTGGAGCGAAGCGTTATCTACGATCAGAGTAATTGATATTGTTTGTAATGTGGAAGCAGGAGGAATTCGATAGAAAAGTGCAAATTCTGTAATAAATCATAAATGCTTATGCAAAATGCTTGTGAGCCAACAGTGGGAAATTAAATAAAAAATGTATTTCTTCAATTTAAGAAATAATATTAGGGTGCAATTTAAAACAGGATAAAATCATTAATCATCATTGTTAAAGAAGGAAAGAACATATTATTTGGCTTCTATTTTTCATAATTAGACGGCGGATTTTATGCATTTGTGACAAAAATGGGTGGATGTAATTTAAAACAGTAAAAACGTTAAGACGATTTAAGAAGGTTCATATATGTTATTTTCAATTTACTAAAATTGTTAAAGATAGGAAGAAATTTTTATACAATTCCTAGGTCTTGTAATTGACGAAGAAAATTTTTATTTTGCATAAAGATCCGTAATGTATTAATAATTGATGCAGGCTATTTTTATTTTGCATAAAAATCTGCAACATAGATATTCCTGAGTTCTTCCAACGTCTTCACTGAAGAAGAAATGCACCTCTTTTCCCAAGATGTTCTCGAAGTCGAAACGATGCTGTTGCTTGTCAGAAGATGAATTTTCCTGTCGATTCTCGACGTTCTAGCCGCAGGCGAGTACTAAAGAACATTGTCCCACGATATTCAGACTCGACGATCCTTCTCAAGCGGGAAGCCTGAAGAATCGCCGAGAAACTTCTGTTTTCTCTCTCCTTTTTCCCCGGATATTCGAAGACGGAAGAGACGAATTAGTTTTTCAATATCCAAGCTTCTCCATTTAATACTTGGACACAAGAGGCATTTCCATTTTCCATCGATCGGAAAAACGATCGCTCCGAGCATAAATCCCGGTGGTCTCGTCGTGGTCATCGCGTAACCGGCGTGCACGGGACCGCGTAAACAGCAATTACCAGCGATACGAGGAATTATCCGGTGCCATTACCCGAGGTTACCTGAGGTACACAGCCTTTCATTTACCTGCGAACGCTTGTCGCTCCCTGAACACCGACTTTCCCTGAATCTGACGCAACTGGAAAACTCCGGCTCTCCGCTTCCTATTTTTCATCGGTACAAAATCGACTTCCCCGGCGACGAGAAAAATTGGTGTCGTAGCTTGAACCTTCTTGATTCGAATGCAAAAAGATTCAACCGGATCGAATGCACGGTTTCCGAGATAAAAATTCTTTACTGCAACAGTGTTCGACCCTCTCGGAAACGTGCCAAGATCGCGACAAATATAAAAATTCATTTTCTGATAAAATTAATTTTTCGACTGGAAAAAGCTTGGTATTGAATCTCCTTGATTAAGACAAAAAAAAGTTCAATCGGATAGGACAGATATTCTCAGAGATAAAAATTCATACGACGATGTTCAACCCTCTGAAAGGATATCTACAAGAAACACCAATTCCGTTCATAATTTTCAACGTTATAAAATTGATTTTTCAATTGGAAAAAAATTGGTGCGATACATTGAGCCTTCCAGATTAAGACAAAAAAAAAGTTCCTTCGATTCGGACAGATATTCTCAAAGATACAAATTCATACAACGATGTTCAACCCTGTGAAAGGATATCCACAAAAATCATGAAATCGACTTATAATTTTCAACGTCATAAAATTAATTTTTCAATTCCAAAAAAAATTTGTACAGTAGATTGAACCTCCTGGATTGAGACAAAAAAAGTTCAATCGAATCGGACAGATATTCTCAGAGATAAAAATTCATACATCGATGTTCAACCCTTTAAAAGGATATCCATAAAAATCACGAAATCCGTTTGTAATTTTGAACGTCATAAAATTAATTTTTCAATTCTAAAAAAATTTGTACAATAGATTGAACCTCCTCGATTAAAAGACAAAAAAATTTCATCCGAATCGGACACACAGATCCACAAATAAAAAATCCGAAGTACACGAAAAAGTGCAAATCGGGGGAAACGATGGCTTGATGACCCCCCTCTGATTCCGCGTGCAGAACATCGTGTTTGGTTTAGCTGTGGAACGGAAGTCGGGTCGTTGTTAGTCGTACGATAAAAGTGTGTTTTTACCCGAGGCGGGGGCCGATGATTCTGTCACGATCGACGCGAGAACACGGACACGGACAATGACAACGACAACAAACAACAGCGGCTACAGCAGGATCCTCCCGGTTACGTCAGGCCGGAGAGGATCGACCGTGAAAAAATGTCGCCGGCATTTATTAACACGGTGTACAAACCGGCGGAGAAAGTGATGGAACACCGCCGCTCGAGATCCTGATCGCTATCTCGGCAGCCGGTATCGCCGGCAGCCGATCTCTTCCCAGGATGATCCGCGGCGGGGGAGGCTCGTGGGAAGGAGGAGAGACGAACGATCCACGGTTCCGTGATCAAGGCTCCTCGCGTGGAAATCTTGATCGTGGAAATGAGCCGCACGACGAGTCCTTTCCGCCGAGATGAAAGTCCCTTCGTCCGATCGTGAACCGGTCATCCTTAACCCGACAATTTCTTCCACGAAGATCGTAAACTGCCCATTTCCCTAAAAACACATTCAATACTTTACAAAAACTTTTCTGGGTACCTGATGTACGACTAAATGTAAGCAGTAATCCCAACCCTTTGTGAAGAACACACATTATAATAGAGACTTTTGGGACATGCTAATATACCAGGCCACTTCTAAATAACTCTTCAGGTTATTCTGATGCAAAAACTATTTCTTACGTAACGTGCATGGTGTCGATGGACCAATATCTGGCTAGAACATTTTTTTCCTCTGGGTAATTTTTTTCGGAATTACCAAGATCATCACGGTGTTTTTTATATATAACTGCAGTTTTTTTTTATTGCATCGTGTAGCTGAGCGAAAAATACATTCGGATATGTATAATAACATGACCTTCAAATGACCTTGATCTTTGAAAACTAAAGTGAACACTCCGGAAAAAATAAGCTTGAAAAAAAATAACATTTGCAAAGAATTCACCTTGCGATACCATTTATATTGCATTAAAGACATTTGTTGTGTCATCGCAAATAAAGGAGGCCACATTTAAGTGGACCACCCTGTATTAGTCTCGATACAATTGAATAGACGAGTATATTTAAATATTTGTACGAAAAGTAACATTGGTGAAGAAGTAGGGTTACGATGGACGGACCGCAGTAGCAAAGACAGCAAAATGGCGCGGTAAGGTTAACTTTCTATTCTTGGTCTGAAGGATTTCAGGAGATCCTGCGTACCATTGTAGCCCGAAGGAGAGGCGGAGGGGGGCAACGAGACGGGGCATCATCGGTGGCAGGCAATAAACTTGCAAGACACTTCTCGTTTGTTGAACGAGGGTCCGGTACCCGTGTCGCGGCCGGTACTTCCGCGTGTCGACGTGTCTATTAACATAACAACGCGAAGAAAACTAATCCCGGTGAGCGGTGGTCGCCAGGACTTTCCTCGGGCCCCCTTCAGGCCCCTCAGGTTCAACGTGACCCTCTCTGTATAGCGACTCTTCCTGCATCAGCTTCAGCTGTCTCTGCGAGGATCCTCTCGCGAGCCTGTCAAACGGGATCGTTGTACCCGCTTATGCCTCTTCATTAGGCTGCGGGCATGCGCCGAAAGTCGAATTCGGAAGCGTGGAGGATGTCGCTGGGTACATTGATTGATTCGCCGGACTCATTGGCTTGCAGAGATTTTGCCAATTTTGTTATTTATTAATCCCAGCTCTGAAACATTCATTCGTGGCTTGCAGAGTTTCTACCAATTTCTTATTTATTAATTCCACCCTTGAAAAATGTTATTCGTTCGCGTGCCATGCAGAGTTTTTACCAATTTTTATTTACCAATTCAAGCTCTGAAAAATGTTATTTATTCGTACCTTGCAGAGTTTTTACCAATTTTTTGATTTATTAATTTCACCATTGAAAAATGTGATTCATTCGTGGCTTCCAGAGTTTATACCAATTTTTTATTCATTAATTCCAGCTCTGAAAAATTCATTCGTGGCTTGCACAGTTTTTACCAATTTTTCTATTTATTAATTCCACCTCTGAAAAATGTAATTCATTCGTGGCTTGCAGAGTTTATACCAATTTTTTCTTCATTAATTCCACCTCTGAAAAATGTGATAGAATGTGAATATAATTTCGTAGAATTTTAGTGTATTGACAATTGACTCACTGTAAGGTTTGAAATCTAAATTCAATTTAATTTTTATCTCAGTAATTATATAAAGTGAAAGCACAGTTCTTGTGATAGATTCACAATTGAAGTCTGTTGCCCGAGGACTGCATTGTGTTCTCTATCCTCGTCCCTCCAATTTCATTTAGTCGATTTCTTAATAATTCGATGAGTCTTTACTCGTTCAATTGTATTGCCTGCTTTCATCGGTAACATCGAATAGAGGATTTTGTTTATTTCGTGAAATAATGCTAAACCACTGTAAAAGTCAGCGGTCCCGTCGCCCGTTCGGCACACCGCGGTAGTTAGCGGAGTCTCGACAAAGTAGAGGGAAGAGTCCATCATCCACTATCACGGAAGAATATAATTCCAACTGAGCCGCGATCCGCGGAAAAGCGTGTCAAGTTATGAGACGTTCGCGAGAGAGGAAGACACGGGGGCAAGAACAAGTTGTCTCGACGAGCCACTGGACGAGAACGAGTTTACTCGTCTACAAGCTCTCTCGGAACCCTGGAATAGTACAAAGCGCTCCGTAAAGTGTGCCTCTAGTTGCCAGACTACCTCGTAAAACATACTTTTACCGGAGAACTCTAACTAACCCAGATATATCGTCCTTCCCGCAGGAGGAATTTCCTTTCGACAAAACAACATTATTGTTTAACAATTCCTCCGCATCTTTCTGCCCCACCAATTGGCTCGAAACATTTTTTACACAAGAGTACTAACATTTTCTTATATACAAAAAAAAAATTCCAACAGCATACTTCTCTCATTTCTAAGATTCTAAAAAATTATCCGATCGACGTTCCATAATCGGTCCTCGAGGTAGAGGAACGAGGTACATTTTGCCTTAAACATTTTTCTACCATATTATTAACGAACCGATGTCAACGAAACTTTTTATACACATACTTGGATGTGAAAGTTATGTTATTAAAAAATTGCAATCCCCTCAAAACACTCATTTCCTCTCGAGGAAAATCGCAATTTCAGTTTTTTTTTCATCGGAAACCAAAATTGATTTAGTGTTCCCGTGGATCGTTGCCAGGAAGGGATCGGTAATTCCCGGCACGCGAGACCGTAATCGTGCAGTAACATCCAGAATTTTGTCGCGGCCGTGCGTCGTGGATATCCCGAGCGGACACCGAGTGTGGCGCATTGCAGGTGAGCGGACAGGATGAATGGTTATGATGCTATAATGCAAGGCCGCCACGACTTACGTAACGGAGAACCCAACCTAGCGATACGGAGCACGGTTCGTGATCGGTTCAATCGTTCAGAAACAGGAGTCACGTAACCTGGAAGGAAGTTTGTTTACCCCGGCAGTTGCACACCTTTGATTTGCACCCTGTGTCGCGGGGTTGCTTTCTGAAAAACAGACCCGCCTATCGATCGCTCGAGATACACTTCCCTCTGAAACTAGCTTGGCAACCGAGTTAACTCTCTCCTGTTAACGAGTCCGTCAACTTTATTCCATCCTCGACGATAATTAGTTTCTATCCAATTTACTGTGAACCTGGAGAGGGAGTAGTATCATTTTCAGGATAAAAAGTGCCGGAGAAATTAAACTGGATTTCTTCAAGGTCGTTCAACTTGATGGAGGGAAAATTGTTCAATTTTAGCTGAGTTTTCCTAACTTTTTGATCCCTGATGCATCATTCTGGTGGGGAAAAAAGGTTCATTTAACTTTGTAGTGACAGCTTGAGGTCTCTCGCGATCACAGAACAATTTTCTTCGCACTAATTATATATAGATTCTTGAGCTTTTGGGGCTTCGAAATTTTGCAGCTAGAAGTTACTTCGATAAATCATTGCAGAGGCTTTAGAGAGAGACTCGGTATTGCGTCTCGAGGGCTTGGAGAACAGTGTGCCAGCGCGGAAAGGAGTTTCCAAGGAATCGAACGTGCTCCAGAAAGAAAATTGACAGCACCGAAAGGCTAGACACTCGTGCGAGGTCGTCGTGGAATAGAGAATAACGGGGATCTGTGGAAAGCACACTGAGGAAAGGCTCCTGGAAAAATCTGAATGCAAGAAGAAACAGTCGCACAAAGTAAACAGGGACGAAAGAATAGTTAAGGGGGTGGGTGGGGAAATGAGAAAGGAAAAATGTTGGAGAAAAGGCGAACAACGAGCGCGAGACTACAGAGAGAGAGACCACAAAGAAGAGAACGGAGAGTGTCGATCAACCAGGAAAATGCGAGTGAATGGAGGGCCGAGGAAGACAAAGGGAGGAGGGATGAAGAGGGATAAAAGGGGGATAAAGAGGGTAGAGGGAGGGAGTAGAATGGAAGACGTCGAGGGGGCCTCGTTCGCCGTCCACGCACTCACACAATCGTCGAATTAATTCCTAGATTTTTCTGCCGGCAGTTTCACCTTACCCGCGGAATTATTCCGAGATCGCTTCTCCCAGCCTGCGCACGACTTCCGGTTATAAAGCGCGCGATTTGCTCCGCGACGTTTCCTTTCTTGGATCGAATTCGCTCGGCTGACGCAATCGCCAATTAAACGTCCGGTACCCCCACCACAACCATACTTTCTTTCATAACTCTCCTATAAATATTCGTCAATTTTTCATTGACCTTTACTGCGACGTTTATTCACTTTTCATGCTTTGTATATTTTTAACACTAAATCTACCTCGGTCGAACGACCGGTTTTCTATTTCATAGTTATTGAAATTATAAAAACGCTTTCATAGGAAATTACTGAATTAACTTCTTCATTTAAGCACATGTTATAATAAAAACCGTACAAAGTTCAAGTAAATTCAATCTTCTCGCTGTTATAAGATGTTTCACTTTTATATGTTTTGTGCTTGGTAGGTTTAGTGTTAAATTGTTGATCAAGAAAATTAGATCGCTAAGTATGCAAAATAAAAATTGTCTGCATTCGTAGAAAAATACTGAAACGAAATACATATTTAATAAATAAGTGAAAAATAATACAATATTTTTAAATTCATGGAATATTTTCACCGTTTCGAATTGCCTTTTATTCTATTAACACTAAACCTACCACTGCCGGTCAAATGACCGGTTTTATATTTTTCATTTTACAATTATTGAAATTATAAAATTACTTGCATGGAAATTGATTCGATAAATTTGTTCATCCATGCACATATTGAGATAAAAATTGCACAAAATCTAAATAAATAGAGCCTTGTCATTTTTATAGGCTTAAACATTTTAATCGCTTTTAGTGCTCGGTAGGTTTAGTGTTGAATAGCTGTCTCAGTGTTTTAATATTCCATATAAAGTTGATCCTCGTCCCAACAATTTTTAAACAATTCTATAAAATATTCCATAGGATTTCCGAGTACGTCCCTGAATAGAATCGAGAAAGGTGTGAATAACTAATGGTAGAAAATGGCACGGAGTGGTGCGATATGGATGAACATGACCCGCGAGCATTTTTGGCGACGATTTCCGGACCGATGAAATATAAATCGTGGATCGATCGATCAGAATTCTTAGCCTGTTCTCCGGAACGGTTTTATCGACGTCCCAGTTTGCGTCACGTCGCTCCAAATATTTCATTCACGCGAAACATGGTCACGTCCAGTCCGACCTGCCACATAGAAACGACTCTATTATGCTGATCAGGGAAAGAGTTCTTGAGTAATCGCATAGTCATTCACGCACGTCGTTAAATCTTGCAACCCTCGTCCTTTCGTTCTGGCAACTTGACACGTGTGTTTCCTTCATTCTTGGAAAACGGTGTGGCGGTATTTATCGATTTTTCAAAATTTCGGCTACGAGATTAAGTTACCGAATGATTACCATGATCGTGTGGATCTTTTTTCACGCGAAAACAGTTCGAATCGCGGCTGTCAGCGTCGGTTCTAATAATAGTTATCCGACTCGTCGACCTTTTCTAGCCCCTGTCTTGCGACACACGGCAATTGTCTACGATCCGCTAACTTTGTAGGCTACATATTTCCTGCTTAGGAGTAGCCGTTCACGTGACTCGCGAGCCTCCGCGCTGACACAAAATTACTCAAAATCTTCTTTCCTCAAAAAATTCCAATCCACCGTTCCTCGAATATATGTATTTCGCACTGTCGTTTAAAAATTATTGCTATTAACACCAGCAAAATTTAAAACTTCCTGGAAAATTAAAAATCGTGGAATCCTTCTTCATCGACTTCGCATACCTTCCGAGAGGGCACAAAATGATTGCTGGCGATTATGGTACTCGCAAGCATAGTATTTTCACGGCAACTCTCATTTAACGAAGTTAAATAATAGGGGAAGGCGGGGTATTGTGAGCCACTTTTTTTTATTGCCAAAAAACTGCTATTAAATTAAGTTTTTCATCAAATTTCAACGCTAAATGTTATAGCATGAAGATTTACCTTTCTTTTAGACACAATAGTTTAATCGAATATCTGCAAATTAGATGATTTTAAGACTATTACAAAAAATTTGCATTTTCTTGAATTTGCAAAATCTCGGGGAATCGTGAGCCACTTTCAAAATCAAATAAAAATTACAATTTCTGTTATGAAATGTTTATTCATGTATCTGAATGACAAAATAATTTTTTAATAATAAGAAAAAAAGTTAAAAATAACCACAATTAATCTGAAATGCAAAGCTCACAAGTCCAATTTCTTGCGGTCATTCCGGCGCATTCCAAGTGGATGACACGATCGCAGACGTTGCAATGAATGGTAACTAAAAGAATTGAATCAGATAAAATATCTATTAGATATTGCCAAAAAATTTATATCGTGCTCGAATATTGCATAAACAATCATTGAAAAACATCAAACACGCGAGGTTAGCTCGTTAAATGTCAAAAATCGAGTGGCTCACAATTCCCCGAGAAAAGTGGCTCATAATTCCCCGAACCCTTATTTTTACAACTTGGCCACAAACAAATAACACAAACCTAACCTAATTCAAATTTCTTTATTTATTTCGAAAGCTTGAAGTCACACGAGTATTATAAACACAGTTACCTGCTTAGATCCACAGAAAAATGTAACAATAATAGACCAAACACGAAATGAAAATAATACTTCGAGCGCAGCGAATTTGTATCTGCTAACAGAGCAAAGTACTGATGCGGGTGCGTACTTCAACTGATCGTGGAAATATTACCTTATTATGAGACAACTCAAAAAGCTCAATGAAAAAGCTCACAATACCCTTCTCCTAAATATATACATAAATGAATGCTGGTAACTGATGTAAGTCTCCGACTACCAAATTGAATGTGAATATTTCGCTCGCGGATTTCGCGCGACACGCGAAAACGGCGGCAAAAAAAATCAGTGTGCAGAGAAAGAAAACTGGCTGGGGATCTAGAAGAACGGTTCACGGGATCGAGCTGCCAATTACCGGGATCGCGGCGTTAGCGAAAATAAGCGGAGCCCGTTATCCCGTGCGAGCGGGCTTTCCTCTCTCGGAGTATTAAGTCGCCCGCGTTATTGATTACGCTCTGTTATCGGCGCGGCGAATCGGCCGGTATAAATATATATCATTTACGTGCGAACACCCACAGGCAGGCATTTGACAGTGGAACGGTGAAAATTATTTATCGCCGGATCACAGACGGGCCGCGAGCGAGCGCGTGTTCGAGCGCGCAGCGATGGGTACTCGATGCTCTCGAACCTGTTCAAATTTACTCCGTGCTTAAGATCTGCTATTAATATTTAGCCATTGGAGAACACGTGGGTACACAATAGAAAAATTCTTTATTCCTAGAAAATTATAAACGTCGAAGGAGTTCTAATTACTGTAATCGCAAAATAGTTTAGGGGGCTGAGATTGTTAAAGGTCACTGGTCGCAAACTCAAATGGTCACTGTGTCTTACAGTTGATGCCAACAATTTTTTTAATTATAAAACATCGTGAATCGGGTGCGTTGTAAATAAATTAAGAGGAGGTGTTCAAGGTTCGTTCAAGGTTCAAGAAATTTGCACAAGATGCTCCAAAACCCATCGCTAGAAACGCCACCGGTTTTCCCCTCCCTCCCGGCCAACACCTTTATCTGTTGACGACATTTTTCCCCGTAATAAATCGGTGCGCGATTCACTGAAGTTTCGCGCGGCGGTCTCCCCGCGGCTGATCGATGCCCAGGCTTTAGAATTGAATGGCAAACAGATTTTTGCTCCGGATACGTGGCACCGAAGACGTGGAATTTAACAACACGGATTTTCCACTAGATTCGACTTACTTCCGCTGTTGCAAGAAATTCGAATCGAACAAGTTGATAAACAGATTCCGTTTCCTGTTATATTGAAGTCGGCGCGGGATCGAGGTCGATCAAAACACGACACACGAGAGCCCACGTCGTCACGGCGCATAATCGATCGATCATTCGCCATTATCGCCGCGTTAAATCGTTCACCTATCCGCGTATTTGCCTGCCCTTTGCCTGGATGCTTTCACCGGCGTCGGTGATCAAATCATTTATCAGGGGGACCCGGTTCCGAAGGAAACTGTCGATTGAATATTGAAAACATCATTAGTTTAATGAACGACGCTTTGTGGGAGCGATCGCTAACAATTATTAATGCTGAGAAAGCTTCCATATTGAATGAAGATGGATGGTTGCGGCGGATGGACAGCTTCACTGGTCCTCAGGGGTCAGGGTTCGTTAAACGTGGCATCAAAAATCCGTGTGAATCGGGCCCGAGATCTTCCCACAATTCACTTTATAAGTGAACATTTTTTTCCAAGGGAAACATTTATTTATCAGGATCCTTGTTTTTCGGCTTAGGATAATTTCCAGTTATGTCACAGCTAATTTAATCTATTATTTGTTGCTTCTGTACCTGTATTTTCACTTATCAGTGAGATTTTATGCATTTATGAGAAAAATAGATTGGCCCATTTCTTCAACTTCCGTTTCCCACAATTAAATTGGATAATTTATATTTTGCATAAGGATCCTACGTATCAGTATTAAATGGCAAAGCTTATATATTTATTTATTTATGTTCGCCTTATTTTATCTTTTCTTTAAAATCAAATTTTGATTAAAAATAAAAATAGAAATCAAATTAGAAATAAAATATAGAAATAGAATAAAATAAAAATAGAAACAAATAGAAATAAAAGTTTGGAATAAAATATAGAAATAGAATATTGAATAAAAAATAGAAATCAGGAAGAAGGAAACAAGCGTCCCCATCGTGTGACAGGAATGAGATCTTAATGTCGCTTATCAGAACGTTCGAGAGATCGATTAATCTCGGAGCCCGTCGAGGGAGAGAATAAAAAGGGGAACGTTAGTCATAGGAAATTATGTGCGCGAGGAAACGTTGATCGGAAAGAACGAAACGCTTTCGAAAGACCGTCCTGCCTTAATAATCTCCTCATCGGATTGCGTGTGTACTGTGTACCCTGTCCAACGGTGAAAAATCGGCCGGTTAGGTTGGCCGGCCGGCCGATCGCTGAAAGGAAGTCTAAGCGGCGCCCGTGACGTGCACAATGAAATTAACAGTCGATTTAACGGGGGGAAAAATCGCGTCGAGCCACGACCGTTTGACGGACGGACAGTCGGGGCGCAGTTTCTGCTTTCACTTCGCGTTGAAAACCGGCAAAAACGCGGACATATCCGAAGGCGAGCCGTGTACCACTGCAATCCCCGGCGGAAACTGTTGCTCGCTTTACTTTATTCGTTTGGGCAAATCATTTGCATCGCGGACTGTCGCTAATTCGTGCTCTCGCAACACCGAGCGAAACCTCGTACCTCTTATCTACAAGCATTTATCTGCCGATTAATTAACCTGGGGACACTGATCATTTTTTTCACACCTTCCTACTCTTCCTTTTGGGTCGCCATTTTTGTTTATTTGACACAACTAACATTAAAATACACACCAGAAAATTTTCGTAGATCTACTCCTGACGGTAACGATTTTCAAATTTGATCAAAACGAATTTTTTATATTTAGATTTTTTTCTTGAAAGCGATGGTACATCGTGGTTAAATTAGAAATTCTACGTTTAAAGAATCGAGTGGAATGTTTAATTTTTAGTAGTGAAATTCCTGAAACGTTTAAACCAATATATTTCCAAGACTAAGTCTCCACTCCGGTTACAGCAGCATGGAACATAATCCGGCTGCGTTCATTTTAATTGGACCAATTTAGAGTTACCAGGGACCATTCTCGAGACGTCTAAAGAAAAGGCTGAGGAAAATTGTGAATGTTGGAGTTTTCGTTCCGTCGGGTGTAATGGCAAGAAAAGGGAGGAAACGTCGGGAATATCGATCTGCGTTTAGCGACGCGAAATGCCAGACAATGGGAAGAGACGTCCGGTGGTTTCTTGGGCGGCGTTTGTCACCGGGACCAGGCAGACGGCGTGATAGGTTCCTTGACATTTGGTCAGGGGACGACATGCAACCGCGTAAACTTCTCGTGTGCGCAGCCTTTCTAATCAATAGCGGCTCGCGCGCGGGCCCCATAAATCCTGCGCAACAAATACGGGTCAGAGCCGGGCCCCGGCGTTGTCAGGCCGCATGAAAAATCGTGTATCGTTCGAACGCGTCGCCCGACAGGCCGGTTTAATTAACGGCACAATGGCCCCTAACAACTGAAACGCGATTGAGCTCTGTCGCCCGTGGTGAAACTGCCTTGTTCCTTTCGTTCAAAGCTCCGGAGAAAAATCGATCGATGTTTTATTAACCCTTTCGCGACTAAAAGCAATCATGCTCGTTCAATTTTTGACGTTTGTCGCTATAATCAAATTTCCCTTCGACTTCGCTGCTGGAACTTGGTTATCTCTATCTCTAATCCTTCAGAATTGTACTAATCGTCATAGTAATCGTTACGGACTCGACGGAGGATGATTCTACGTGAACAACTGAGTCGGAAATGTGGAATAAATTTTTTTAATACGGACCTCCGTTTAGGAGATAATCGAGTTTGAAAATTTGCTAAGTAGAAACGGCCAGCCATGATCAGACATCTCGCGAATGTTCACCGACAATTTTTTCGGGAACAGAGCCTCCTATCAAAAAAGTGTATTCCACACTTCCGGTTCGGTATTTGACATAGAATCGTTCTGTGTTGGTTTGAATTTTTAAAAATAAATATTTAATAATTTACACGATAAAGTTTTTAAGGGAAGATTAAAGGTATATTTGTTTCTGGTTACAGGTTCGAGATTTGGTCGAAAGGTGCACGTGCCCGACGCAGTTCCCCATGATCCGTGTGTCCGAGGGCAAGTACAGGATCGGAGACACAAAGGTGCTCATCTTCGTTAGGATTCTGAGGAGCCACGTTATGGTTCGCGTTGGCGGAGGATGGGACACCCTCAGCCACTATTTGGACAAGCATGATCCCTGCCGGTGCAGAACCTGTGAGTATTTGTATTCTTCGCCGACACTCCTAGAAAAGTTTCGCTCGAATCGTGGACGCGATAAACATTCATTAAAATGTGCTAAAATCTTGAATGCATGATAAATATAGGATCTTATAATACATGGTTGAGTCGTAATACCTCTTTATCACCTTTTTTGTAGTTTTGTAAACGAATCGAGCAGTCAATCGGTTAGGTTTCAGTAAAAGTTTGCGAATGAAAAAAAGTATACGCTGGATGGCCGTTCGATCAGCGTCCGGTTTCATCGACAATAAAAAACGAGAAAGACAGAACAGAAAAGAAAACAGTCGTACACCGATTGCACAATGATTATTCTTTTTTTCCGCGCGGTTGTTTTGTCGCAGCGCACCGCTCGATGATCTCAGCGAAGCTGATTCAAAAGGCTGGAGGGTCCTTCGACCTTGGCAGCGCGCAGGTGCATTACGAGAGGTGAGTAATTTTCTGCCTCTAAGGTGTCATTTATCTGTCGACGGCGAGCGAGAGAGTCGTAGCCAGCCAGCTCCCATGATTTTTCCCCGGATGGGAACGCTCTCGACGGGGATCGGGAAATTATACGTGGCGTTGATAACCGAGAAACGTGTTTGATAGTCGCTGACACGCGCCGGGAACGCTCCGATGACAGAGCCTCGCGGCTCCGCTCCGCAAACTGGTCGCCGGAGACCTCAACTTATTCATTAACGATGCATCCAGCGGTTTCTGCAAACCTTTATCATCGGGCATGCACTTGCACACCTTAGCGCGTTCCCAACACCTACGATTTGTAAACGCTCGCGTTCAACGATTAGGGACCTTCTAAGAATAATTCAACGCAGAAATCCACGGTCTATCATCACGCGCTGACGATTCCAACGCAGTAACAATTTCCTGGCTTTGTTAATTGATTCAGAGAAACCATCGATTGCGTAAGGGATGCTGCATCTCCATCTAGCCTTGAATCGCTAATCGATAAAATGGAAAATCAAGTAGCTTCGAATTGAACACTAGTTTTGCTTTCGCGAAGATTTTCTGGGAAGAATAATAACTAGATTGCGGATTTTTATGCACAACTGCATCTATTGCAAGACACGGCTAAATGCTAAATCTACCTAGCACCATAAGCGATTAAAATGTTTTAACTTATAAAAATGTCGAGGCTCCATTTATTTAGATTTTCTGCAATTTTTATTTCAATACGAGCTTGGATAAAAAAATTTATCGAATCCTTTTCATTGTAAGTAACTTTGTAATTTCAATAATTGTAAAATGAAAAATATGAAACCGGCCTTGGTAGGTTTAGTGTTAAATAAATTCAAGATAAAATCATTTTAAAGTCATTTTAATCTTTCTACTATTTTGAAATCCACCATTTTGTCCATAAATGCGTAAAATCCTCGGTCTACTTATCTCGTGTAGCGCAAAGAAAATGTGACTAACAGTGTAACTAACGCAAGAAGAAGGGTAGGCAAAGTGTCCACGAGAGGATCAAATACTTATGGTTCAGCTTTTATATCAAAATTCCAAATGATACTGGTAGAGTGGACACCAAAATCTCCAAGTGGTGTTCACCAGAAAGAATGTTCGGAAGAATCGCGATTCGAGTTTATCGATAGATTATACAATAGAACGGGTCCCTAGCGTGGATAGCTTGCCGCCCGAGCCGCGAGACGTGAAAACGGTTGCTGATCCGCAGATCACCTCCTAGAACTCGGCGTAGTTCGGCGTCGAGCGTCGGATCCTGCGCGGGTACAGGGATGCAGGGTCAACAATCGACGCAGCTGCACGCGGCCAGGAGCATCTCGAGCAATCGTTCGCGATCGCCCACGCCCCACCAGCCCGCCGGTAAACAGCCGGACGAGCAGCAACAACAACCACAACAGAAGAAGACGAATCGATCGAGGAGTCCCACGCCCCAGAGGAAATTCCTCGGCAGCCCGAGCCATCAGGTCGATTTCGGGAAACAGCGATCTAGATCGCCGACCCCGAAGCCACAGTTTCGATCGAGCAGCCCGACGACCAAGCCTGGCTCTGACTCGCCTAAGAGGTGCATCAACGAGGATGCGAGGTCGCCGACCCATCATGCCAAGCATCAGGAACATAAGGTTAGTTCTACATTGATTCGACGATTTGTTTGCCGAGTGCACTCCCAGATAGCACAAAGACGTCTTAAAAATGTCTGTTGTTGGACATTCTCATAGACGTCTTTTTGAGGACGTAAGACTTTCATACCTAAAATGGACGTCTGTAAGATGTCTTGTGCTATCTGGGCTGGATTCGTGACAGACTCTCCTATTCTTCGGGTTCGACGCGTTGAGTGCCTCCCAGGTAGTAATCTTCAAGACTGTTGCTCTTTAGAGATCCTTTCGATCATGGAAGTTTTGAGAAGACTGTTATTAGGTCCAAGTGGTTAGATCCACTGTGGACACCTTAGGTAGCCAATCACCAGTTTCAGAGACTTAGCTTCTCTTAGAAGAGACTCCTATTCAGCATATAAACTTCGAAACTGAAGGACTCCTCAGAAAATAATTTCCACTTGTCTGTCCAGGATGCTAAGAAGGACCTCCACCAGGAGATCCGCACAAAGGTGCCGTTGTCCGAGGAGTTTACGAAGCGGTACGTGGTGGAGGGTGGCGTGGCTCGCCGTGCCGTGGAGAAGGAGGACACGCCTAAGTACGAGCCGACCATCTACAATTACAAGTGTCGCGAGGATTCCAGCAGCCGCAGTCCGACACCCAGTCCTCCAGCTATCAAGGAGGAGCCGGTGCTGGAGAACTTCGGCAAGGACGTCACAGGCAGCCAACAGTACACGAAATCGCCTCACGGGGATGGCGAGCATTCGGACAACTGCAGCGAGGTGTCCGACGAAGGGTACAGGAGTTTGGGTGCTGTGCAACCACCCACCAGCAACGGGATTACGGGGACGCAGGGATCGCCCACGGTTGCCGATTGTCAAAGTGAGTCCTTTTTCATGAAGAAATTTAATAGTCCGAGCAGAGTCGCCAGATTGGGACTCGTGTCCCCGCTCTACCTTCCAGCTCGGTCACGTGACGCGTTCCGTCTCTGTCGCGCATGCGTCGCGATGTCACGCGACTAATACGATACTGGAAGAGAGGGGGTAACTTGCTCCCCTCATCTGGCAGCTCTGGGTTCGAGTGGTGTTTTGGGATTTTGAGCCGAAGATCGGTTGGGATTCATTTGGGAGAGCTAGATGTGCAAGAGTTGAATTCATTCAGGCATCTATCCTGTCGTTTTTTTAATTAAAATTGTTAAAAACTTGATTGCCCATCGATGTAGTATATTATTTGGACCGTCCATTTTCGACCCATTCGTCTTCTCACATATTAGGAACGAAATGCTGCTCGTGACGAACGTGGGCGTGAAGAATTCGAGTCCTGTATAGTTACAGTGGAAGATCGTTTAGTTCGACGACATCGAGTGCCTTCGAAAACCCGACTTCTCCTTTAATTTCGAGCCACCCACGCGATGTTTACGAACGTTAGGCTCTTTCTTTGGCAGTCCCGAGTCCCTCGGACCTCCGCGTTATGCTCGGTGATGTAACTGTCCTATGATTTCGCCAAAAGATACGGAAACCCACGACTGTCCCATTACAGACCACTCGTGTTTCATCTGTAACAATTCTGTCATCTTATCGTTTCACATTAATCATTTCTCTGTGAACTCATCCCACAATTTCTCAATACATTCAGCATTGGAACGTACATTTATAAACATATAACATTCAATTATGAATACTATTCATTTTCATTCTGAAATTTTTTGCTGTAATCATTTAATCAGACGATAAACTGTACATTTATTTTATTTAATAATCCGAGGAATTTTCGTTAACTTGGTACGCTCGATGTACTACACGATTATACCAATCTCCATGCAAAGTAAACACTTTTATATAAACATATAACATTCATTTATAAATATTATTATCACCACTATTCAATTTCATCCTGAAATTTTCTCTGTAATCATTTAATCAGACAATAAACGGGATATTTATTTTATTTAATAATCCGAGAGGTCAATTTCCGTTGATTCAATATACTCGATGTACTACAAAATAATACCGCGGATCTCCATGCCAAATAAAAACTTTCTTAACACTAAACCTACCACGGTCAAATGACCGGTTTTATATTTTCCAATTATTGGAATTATAAAAATCCATTTACGAAAAATAATGGAATTTGTCCAAGTATATATTAATCTATTATATTGAAAATTACAGACAATCTCAATAAATTTAGTGTTACCATTTTTATATGGCAATAGATACTTTTAATGCTTCGTATGTTTAGCGTTAATTCGCCTAATAGATTGAGAATAATATAAAAACCGGCGATGTGCCGCGATGGCAGTGTGTTCTTACCTTTAATCGGGTTTCGCAACGACGCGACAGCGAGACGAAGGACGCATGTTAATCGTGCGACGAGTGAAATCGCGCGTGGATCGCGATAATCCGTGTCCCGCTGCGGAGAAAACGCGTGTACCACGGGGCTTTCCGATCAAAGCCAGTCATTCAGTTTAATAGGAACGAGGCGGCGGGCATGGGGGTGGTGTATCGGCGAACAAACGCCACTATTGTACGGTTCCTCTTCTGTTTCAACTCTCCCGGGTACCGATCCGACCAGAGAGAGACCCCCCCCCCCCCCGTCCGTTCCCCATAGCCCCCCTCGATGCCCAGCTTTTTCTCTCGTTCCCACTTTCCGACACGTTCGAGGAGCGGTGTGGTTCGTTGAAGCTTGAAGCGCACTTCACTAAGGACGCGCGTCGCCCTAACCGTTTCGCTTTGATGTTGATTTTTTTTCGGGGACCCGGAGAGGCTGATCCGCGGCGCGTACACCTTCTTCGGGAACGTCGCGACAGGCTGCGAAGGGGATTCGGATCTTAATACCTCGGGACAAGTGTTTATCTTCGCTCCTCCATCTCGGTTCCGACCCGAGCCCGGACTTGTCTCGCCGTCTATATCCACCCTGGAGATCGAATTTTCGGACAAAAGCGATTCTTGGTTAATTATTTCGTGGACAATTGCACTTCGAATTTGCCAGAGCGCGTCGAGTGAAACGAGACACTGTGCTAATCTCCTCCGTAGGTGACCAGAGTCTATGGGGAGCGATATTTATTTTTCTCAATTCTTTAAATATTTGTATACAGGGTGTTCGACTACAGGTGGGAGAAAATTTAAGGGGTGGTTCTCCATGACAATATAAGTCGAAAATGAAGAATAAAAAATTGCGATTTCGGCTTAGTTATTTAGTTATTAACCCTTGGCACTCGAATGGCGACTCTGAGACGCTACTAAAAATTGCTGTACCATTATTCAAAATATTGTTTACATTATTAAATATGTTGGTATCTAATCAATAGACTCCGGATTTGATGCATTTATGGCAAAAAATAAGTACGTGCAATTTAGAACAGTGAAAATAAGAAGACTTTAAGAGTATTAATATATTATTTTCACTATATTAAAATTATTAGTGAAAAATATAAATTCATATTTAGCTCCTGTGTCTTACAATTGATCCACACACTATTTATTTTGCATAAAGATCCGGAGTCTACTAATCAATTACTAAACATGTAAGTATTCTATGAAGTATTATATCAAATTCATATCCACCAAATTTAAAAGATCAGCGAAAATGGAAATATTCTAGGTCGAAACAAATGTTTAACTTTCGAGTTAAAAACTCTAGCTCATCGGGAAGTTAGTTTTAAATCAATTGCACAATTTGTACCGAACAGACAGACAGACAGACAAGAACGCGAGCTAATAAAAACGTGCTAAAATAGCTCCGAGTGCAAACGGTTTACAATTAAAAATCTGCCTAAAATGCGGCAACCCATAACTAAATAACGAAGCCGTAATCATAATTTTTTTATTCTTCATTTTCGATTTATATTGTTATGGAGAACCACCCTTTAAATTTTCTCCCACCCGTAGTCGAACAACCTGTATAAATTGTTTGTTAATATTTCACGTTCCAAGGATTGCATATGAAAACAGAGACTTCAACGCGTATTACAGAATTTTTCGGATTTTTTCGAGGTCCGGAACAGTCAACAAAATTAGCCGTGAACAATAACGTTGCAGACGGATGGTTAAATTGCTTTGAATATTGGGCGAATCAATTTATTTCGAAATAGTTTCAATGCCTGTTTCGGGGTTGGAGGCAACGAGGTGGTGCGAGGAAAACTTGGGTAGTTTTCCGCGAGGGTCGAAGCTCGAAGACACCGTGCAAGGTGGGTAGAAGCCCCCTCGGAGCAGCCGGGAAGCCCCTCTCGAGGCGTGAAAGATCGCCACGCGTCAAGTGCGTCGAGCGAGAGCGCTCGTATCCGAGCTGTGTTCGATCCGAGCGTTATCGAGGATCGACCGGCGATTGTTCCGAGGACAGGTTGTTGTTGGAGATCGCCTACGCTCCTCAACACACCGGGATCTCTCTCTCCCCGGCCCGTATAATCCTTCGGAGCCGGCTAAATGTCAGGCCGGCCTGTACGCGTCCCCGGCAACGTGTGCCGAGTGTACTTTGAATATTAATCGGCTACAGGGTGGTCCAAAAGCGTTGGCCAACACCAAAGTACCCGACACCACATCGGGATCTGACAAGGCTGTTATCAAGTAGAACCTGAAATGTCACTTTCGTTTTGGATCGATTGCCACTTTTAACACTAAACCTACCACTGCCGGTCAAGTGACCGGTTTTATATTTTTCATTTTACAATTATTGCAATTATCAAGTAATGTCTTACATGGGAAATTGATTCGATCAATTTTTTTATCCAAGCACGTATTGAAATAAAAATTGCACAAAATCTAAATAAACAGAGCATTGTCATTTTCATAAGCTAAAACATTTTATTCGCATCTAGTGCTTAAAAGATAGTAATCTACAAGTCTAATTACCAATTTTCTATCTCAATTGGAACTAACAAAAGTCAGATCAAAATATCTATATTATCTATAGGCATTCTTAAATTCTTTTAATTAGTTAACTATTGTTTTAAACTTCTACTCGGTGTTATTATACCACAGTCCAGTTTCCTAATCTTAAACCGCCTGTAGTCCAAAGTACAGAATCATCCGTGTTCCTAAACAGCAGGGACCCTATGTCTCTAATCCTCTTCGGACACTATACATATGTATAGCGAATCGGATTTTATCGGCCGCTGTCAATTAGCACGTCCAGTCGCGAAACATCGCAGGTGCGTCACACGCCGATCGAAAACATAATAAAAGTCCAGTGTCGATTCTCCGGGCTGGTTCCGTTTGTTCACCTTGCCCACGCAGCTCGCTGAAACGGGATGTGTCTCCGGAGCCTAAACTGCTGAATAAACATCATCACCCGGCGAAAAAAACGCGCTCCATAACGCTCGCCTTTGATTATTATTATATAACCCTGGTTACCTAACCAGTGCTCCGACGGTCAACAAATATATTTCTGCCAACTGCTTCGCAAACATATAAGCAGGTTTTAAGATTGACCAAATATGACTCGGTCTGACAGAGTTCTCTTATCAGCAGCCATTCTTGGAACAAAGTCCCCGTTCTTTTGGGCGATGCAAGGCCTTAGGCTAGCTTCGTTCATTCGCGTCGTTCAGTTTAATATTATCCACGCTCTTTCAAAATCGGTCGCAGGCCAGAACCCTATCATAAATCCTTCGAAGGTCACTGGAAGGTCGCTAGAGGAGAATCGAGTCACATTTAGTAGTAGAGGGGGAAGCCTTTAGTAGTAGTAGAGGGGAATACGCATCGCCTGGCGTAGACGATCCAAGCCAGAACTAACCTTGGCCGGACTCGCCCCTGTTTCAGAGCAACCCGCGAAGCCGGAGCCGGAGGAGCGTTCCTGCGTGGAGACGGAGAGCATCGAGACGGGCCTGCGCAAGACCCGAATAGGCCCGGCGAGTCCTCTGCGGGCCTCCCCATCTAGAAGCGTAGCGTCCTCGTCCGGGGACAGGACTCCCCGTGCAGGATCCATCGTGCGCGAGAACAGCAACGTGTCGAGGGCCTCGTCTGGCAGCAGGACCCCCCGTGAGAGCAACTCCAGCCCGGAGGGCAGCCCCTTGAAGCGTGGCGCCGCACGGACCAGCCTGCGGAAGCCTCCGACGGGTAGCCTGAGCAAGGCGTCCGCTGTTCCGAAGTCCTGCCAGTCGCCGGTCAGCGGCAGCAACACATGGAACGGCCGGCAGGTGCGTCAGAGGCCTAGCATCCAGTCGGACACGTTCCTGAACCCCCAGGGGGCGGCAACCTGCGCGACAACGGCCAGTTTCGCGCGCAAGAGCCCCGCGAGACAGAGCCTGCCGCGTCAGAGCGCGAACGGGGTGCAGTACGACAGGAACGGCAGGCGGATCAAGCCGTCGACGTCGAGCACCACCGGCTCCCTGCAGTCCTCGCCCACCAAGGTGGCAAACCCGTTACTCGAGCAGATACTGCAGAAAGTCGGCCACTTACAAAACGACCGCGAGGTCGTGCAAACGTTGCAGGACCTGTTGAGGGACTACCAGAGCCACGGAGCGGACGGGGTCGCGAATCTGGAGTTCACCAGGGCTTGGATCGACGGGAACGGGACCGTGGTGCTGCCGCAGGAGAGCCAGAACGCCGCCAGTCCCAGGAAGGACCCGAAACCCGCCTCCGAGAGAGGAGGCTACTCGAGGATACCAGCGCCCGTCTACAAGAGGCCGATGTCTGTCGCGTCCGACAGCGTCTGAGACAGGCCTCACGGCCCGAGGAAGAGGGCGAGTACGTCTCGGTGAAGGTGTCCCCGACACCTCCTCGGGCGGGCGACCTTCGCGCCCGGGACTCTAGCGTGTTTAAGCCTCGCGAGTGATCCTACCCTACCGTCGAGGCGCTCTTCAAACTCCGGACCGCGAACAGTCGCCGTGCGATTGGTCCTTGCAGGCTGGTCATGCTGTTCGAAGGTCGCCATTGGTAGGTAAGGGGGTCGAGACCAGTGTCGTCAGGGAAATTCAGGGGAATATATGTATAGTTCTCTCTGCCGTTACTGGGTGAAGTTGTCGCGACGCAGACGCAATTGGCTGCGCGCATCACGTCACGCGACCGGACCGAGAATGGGGGAAGGCGTCCGTAGAAGGGGTAAGAGTAGAGTGTGAGAGAAGTCTTGATCCGGCGACACTGGTGGAGCACCCCCTCGTCCGCAATCGCATTTTTTTCAGGGTGTTCCAATTGCTTTCATCGGGGCTGAAAGATTCGCGAGGGATTCTCGGGGGTTGTCAACTTGTGAGAATAGAATCTTAGTTTTCGAGTAAATTTAGACACAGTTTTCGGAGTTCGCGTAATAAACTCTTTGGACAATGTGCAGTGACAAGATGAGAACCTCTGGGTTCCCCCCGGAATCACGTTTTTCCCGTATCCTTTGCGAAAGAACGAGAGGAGTGCGGAGCGGAGGTTGTCAACTTTTGCCTCGAGACTCTTCGGCACGATAGAGTTAGTTTTCGAGCGAATGTAAAGGCAATTTTTCAGAGTCCGATAGGGAAAGACAATCTCTTTTTATCAAAAGCTGTCTCTCGGCACGTTGACAGCCACTGCTCCACGGTCAGCTGATCGACGCTCGGACAGTTGAACGCCGTTCCACGAGAGAACAGTTCGTCGCAGGTGAACGCTTCCTTTTCGACGTTCTATCGTTCGATCGCGTAGAATGCGAGGAAGCCGAGGGAACACGGGTAAGAATGCGAATGCCGCCGTGAGGCATCGCAGCGGCGATCAGCGAAGGAGGTTGTCCGTCAGAGTAACTCTCGGGACACGGTCCGCGACGGAGAACTTGGTCCACGGGGAGAGTTCGAGGCGGCTGGGACCTAACAGAGCAATTAAACGAGGGCCGTCGCGTCGGTTGTCGCATGGGCGGCCGATGCAGCCTGCTGGGCCTTAGGAAGGGCGGCCTCTCGTTGGCGGTGTAGCCAGATCGGGGAAATCGAGGGGAATACAGTGACCCTCTCTCTCGCTCTCTGTTATTACCGGATTAGTCACGTGACATTCTGACGCGCGCGGGACAGATAAGAGACGCATCACGTGACCGGTCCGCGAGGGTAAGCGGAGGTTGTCGGAGAACACTCTACGGCGTAGAAGGAGTAAAGCGAGCTGGGAGAAAAGTGTTGATCTGGCTTCGCTGCTTGTTGGTTCGCGGTCGCTTCTGACCCCCTTGTTCCGTGTCGCGCCGCAGATCGAAGGCGTCCGATTAGAGGGAGAGAAGTTAACGGGCCTTAACGGTACGGGGTCGATCAGTTAGCGGCCCCGTGTAGGAGTCACGCGTAGAATCGGGGTGGTGCTTGGAAAGATTGGTGCTCGAAGAAGAGAGGGGGATGGAGAGAAGGGGAGAGTGAGAGATCTGAGCGAAAAAGTTGAAGAGAGAGGTTGACGTCTCTCGCGATCCGCGAGAACAGATTACCCACAGGCCGACAAGAAGACCGAACAGGAGAAAACGAAAATAAAAAGAACCGGGACGAATATAAGCGGAGAACTCGTCCTGGATCCTGGCGGGGCGGGGACAGGTGTTTGGGAGGGGAGGATGGGAGCGCGGTTTCAATTGGTTACCACGGAATTCAAGCGGGCAATTAGCCGGCGCGGGGTCTTGCGTTAATGGCTTCCCGATCGATTTGCTTCCAGTCTGTTAATTGCGCCCCGGCTGACAGCTCGTCGATTGATCCGAGACGAGAGATTACACCTTGCGACGCGGACACGCGATACCTTCGTCTCCCGTGACTCGCGAGATCCTCTCGCCGCGCCGCGCCGCGCAGGTTCTGCGTGATCGATAACCGTCTCGCTTTCCGCGAATTCGCGCCGCTCGCGATCCTCCGAAACGCTCCGATCTATGGATCCATTCATTCCCCAACTTTGTCCTTATTGTGAGATCGTTTCGTACTAGAAAAATTCGCACGTGCCATACACGCATGAAGATCCACGGTCCAATTATCCTTGATCTATTACTGTCCGTAAGAAAATATTCCAAGCAATCGGCATGCTTGCTACCAAGAATGTCCAGCAATTAATAGAGACTTTCTAAGCGGCCGAAACGGAGATCGATCACGCGGACGGTCGAGATCGTTGCGTCGAGGAGAAAAAAGTATCCCGTGGTCGCGATTTCTTTAGCTTAGTAACCGCGATCGACGAGGGATCGCGATCTCTCGGCGCCTTTTATACGAGAGATCGAGCACCGATCCCAACGCGCGCAACGTTTCGTCGATCGGAAAAGATTCGACGGACTCTCGATTTGATCGAGCGGAGATGGGGCAATTAAATTTCTTCGTTAGCACAGCCCGCGCGGGAAACGTTGCGCGGGTTTTCGAGATCGAACGATCCCCTCGCCGATCGACGTGAGCCCGATTTCTACGTTTCGATCGTTCGATCACGGCAAATTATTTATTTATATAGTCTATCGGTTGTATTTATTGAAGACGATTTATTTACGCGTTGAGGGAGGCTGGGAGGAGGAGGAGGAGGAGAAGGAGGGGAGGGAGTGTTGAAGGGTTGGAGGACGTCGAGGATCGAACAGGGTCCTTTTTGAAGATGGCGGGGCGGTGGTGTCCCCGCGAGTGACGAATCAAATAACCCCGGAGGAGGACGGGAGAGAGATGGAAAACATTAAAAACAGACTGCATTAATGTAGATAGCGACGTCGAACGAAATGCCATTCCAATGTTTCACTGTTTTTTATACCAAACGCGAGCGTAGCGCCATTTTGTATCAAGTGTCTTGCCGGGAGATGGCGGCCGTGGGCGGGGCGTTCCGGGCCGATGGGAAATTTCCCTAGAAAATTACGAGAAACGGTCTCGCGCTGTTGGCAAATTGAACGTGGTTCGAGGAATCGGAAAATTTTCAGGGAAAAAACAGAGATCGCGTAGTCGAACGATTGTCGCGACGCCGTAGATTTAAAAAGAGAAATCAATTTTTCGCTAGATTGGTAGACACGCTCGTTCTGCCGTACAAAAGTGTTCATGCTCCTCAGGTAGTCGATAACTCGGTCCGATAATTAGGCTAACGTCCGCTAGGGACGGGGATGTTCAGTTTTGCAAGCGCGCGAGATCGAGATCGTTTCTGAAAGCCCGTTTCGGTCCGAGACCGGACCGAAGGACGGACGTCGAACGCGATTCGACTCGATTTGAATAAAATGCGACGGGAGCTCGAGCGGAGCACCGGCTCCGATTCCACGCTGCCCACGTCCAGAATCTTTCGAAACCGGGCCCCCGACACGCGCGAATGAAACTTGGCAGGCTCGCGAACAAGCTCAAACCGTCGAACAAATATTTTTTTATAACGCCGCCTCGGCAGAGAATCGTCTCCGGCCTGAGTCCAGCCGCCAAGTTTCAAGTACTCGCCGCCATATTGCGAACCGGACATTGGCGGGGACGGTCGCGAACCATAAACACCCCATAGGAACCAACAAAATTTTATTTTCAACAATTCCACATACAGAGCCTTTCTTCAAAAAATGGGCTATCATCATTGATTTCAATATCTTAAACCGAAAATTATTTACTGTATTTTTGTATCATATTTGTTGACTATTATCGATTATTGGCCCAAAGAAATACCAGGTTTGTCTAATAAAAATAATACAGAATTCAACAATTTTTACAAACATCACCGAGAGGATCCTGTGGAAAAGTTTTGTGCATTTAGATTAATGTTTAAGCTTCCCTATAAAAAAAGTTTCGAGGCCATTGAAAGAGCGCAGGGGTAAGGGAATATGGAGCACCTGTTTCTAGATTCTGGACGACGTCCCGCGAACGGAACCGAATCTCCCGCCGATTAAAAGCGTAGAAGAGGCCGACTTCCGTCCCGGAAGCGCGGCAGAGATGAGAAAGTTTATTTTGTTGACGAGATGTTCCAGCAGCTATCGCTAGAAAGCGTGGGACGAGATTATTTTTCAGTGGGGCGTGTTTTAGATGTCCGACGGCCCGTCGCCGTGGCCCCCGCGACGCGACGTTCGAACTAGGCGCGGATATTTTTCTTTTTGCGTACGGTCGCTGAACACTACGAATTCCCAGCGACTTTTCTTCACGGAACCGAATGGACGTTCATAAACAATTTATTTGGCCGAGGACGCTTTAAAAAAAGCTCCCTTTATGTTAGAGAGGCGTCTTCGGCGGAAAATTCTCACCGATCAGCCGTCCACGAAAAGTTCCCAGAAATTCGAACGAGAAAAAAACACTATTATTCGACGAAGCGCTATTTTCGAACGGGCCATTTCTAACGAATGAATAAAAATGGCGGAGGCCGCGACGACGTTCCGGCGGGCGAGTTAAAAATTGCTCGTAGATTTCACGATTCGCGAGGGGGTGGGTTTTCTTGGTAGACCCACGCCTCGACTTTCTGAGCCTATGCTTCGTAACCCCAGGCTGGCGCGGTTAGCACCGCGAACGACGAATAACAATACCGACGATTACCAATATTAATATTATTATTGCAGCAGATGCAACTATTGCTATTATTATTATTATTACGATAATTATTATTATTGCGATGATTATTATTATTATCATTATTGTCAGAGAGATAATGATAATTGATTAATATGATTATTATATGCAACGTTGAGTATGTTACGTTATCATTTTATCTACGAGAAGTTTGTAAATTGAGAGGAAACCTGCATAAGAAAACAAAAAAACAATAAAAAGCTTTAACAAAAACGTTCCTTGGTTTTCGAAGCTTCTGTCCCTTCATAGTCTCCAACTTGAATCCTTGAATTGTTATTGCATCGTTATTAGACTGTGAATATTTATGCAAAATTAAAATTGTACAGTATTTTTAAAATGCCTTCACCGCTTTGCATTCGATGTACTTATTTTTGTTAGAAATGCATAAAATCCCCAGTCTAATCCCTTGACGATACATTTTCGGGTAACGAGGCTGACCAATGAAATTGGCAGGAAATTGACAAGGAGAACGAAGTTTACTGCGCCAACAGCCTCGGAACGGGACACTGGAGATCCTGAGCGGTACTCGAGGACTTGGCAGCGCATCGGTGCAGCGCCTTCACCCTCTAAGCGCAGGTAGGTGCACGCGCAAGGCCCGTTACGAGGCCCAATGCACCACAGCGATCGGCGTCCTTGCCGCATATGGCGAGACGGCTCTCCTTCTCGGACACGGACGACCGACCAACAATGGTCCTCGCTCGGTGTGTGTGAGTCAGCGAGAGCACGCGGGCACAAACGCAGGTTTGCTGTTTTCGCTTGGCCGGCGGGTTCGCGGGCACCTTTACCAACGGAGGAGCCATTTTTAAGACGCCCGGCCGCGATGCCGGAGATTTATGACGGGCCCTGGTAGCCTCGATAATAACAGTGACGACGACGAGCATGCCATTTCCAACGGCGCGGCGCGAAACAATGCTCGCGACCACGAGCCGTCTCGATATTCTAGCGTCCCTCAACTTCAAACGGACCCTTTTTCTTGCTTTAGGACCTTCTTCCCTGCAAATGCAATAGTTGTAACTAGCTCGGGACCATTAGACCCTTCGCAGTACTTGCGAAACCTTGAGAGACCCGCATAACCCCACCTCCCCCCAGGGAGCGGGGTCATGCATTTTCCCCATGTAAAAATAAATTACTTGTGAAACCTTTGGAAAATAATTTCTCTAGGAATCACACCGGAAAGCCTAACCCTATCTAGGGTTAACGGTAACTAGTATACGATGTCTTATAACAAGACTGAATTTAT